>JAGSMX010000007.1:1685000-3043333 GCA_029286785.1 Meandrusa payeni
GTTCGAGTCGGCTTGTATTGTTATAACAATGAATTGCTATTTTATTGGTTTTTGAATTACAAAAGAACACATTATGATTGGGGACAAGCTCATTCTTGTCACTTATAACTTTTGGTGAAAAGCTGAAGGCGAAAGCATTACGCCTCAAGTTCGAAAAAAAAGTGAGAGTTTATTTTTAAAATTGAATATTTGTTCGAAAACACCATTGCTAGCATTAATAATATATAATGTATATATATTTATATCTATGTATTTACATTTTGTATTTAATGTGTTAGCTAAGATGTTGGTCGACACATCTGGTGACCAGAAGGCTGGCTTATACCTTGCACAGAGGCTAAGCATTGCCATACAACGTGGCAATGCTACCAGCCTTCTGGGCACGCTGCCAAGCGATGACGGTTTGGCACAGTTATATTTTTTGTAAATATTTTGTAAAATCTTTTAAATTGTAAATATTTCTTTATTAGTTAGTATATTTTACAGCCTAGTTTTATTATAAATTAATAATTTCGATGTGTTCATATTTTAATGCTCATTATTAATTTTAAGTCATTCGTTACCACTTCCCCTATACTGAAAAAAATCAACGATAAAATCTCCGAATTAACGTCGCTCGAAACCTTTACGTTGGAAATAACAACGGACACATTCAGGTCAAATAAATGTTCTACATTTAACTGGACAATTTTGCGGTTACAAGATTTTCACACATAACCGTTAAACCTGCTAGGTTGGCAACTCAGAACAATTTTGGCTTTAACTACACCGTTATTTATACCAGTATTATCCGTCTCTTTAATTTTCTCAAGTTTTAATAAAACCGCAATTTTTTATAACTTACTATTTCGAACAGGCATCCCACTATGTATTTACTATTACAAAACAAGCTTGTACATAAAAGTAATCGCCAATATGGTACGTACTATTGCGCGCGCTCGACCTATGGTAATTTTGGCATTGGCAATGCAGATATTTAGCTGATATCCGCGGTGTCAGCCTTACGACAGCACATGCTGAGATAGTGTCCAATGTTGTTCGTTGTCCATCACATCGTATTTGTACGTTCTTACTTTCTTCAACTGTTTTTTTTTAATATGTGTCATATTTTGTGGGTAATATTTTGAATAGCTATATCCCACCGCTGGGCACGACCCTTCTCGTAAAGAGAGTAATAGGGTATAGTCTGCCACGCAGCCTAGTGCGGATTGGCGGACTTCACGTGTCATCATTATGTCTCTTATGTTATTTTCTAAGAGATGCAGGTTTTCTCATTATTTTTTCCTTCATCATTAAGCACATGATTGCTCAGATTCAAGTTGAATAGTACGGATGGTAGTAGCATCCGGAGTTCGATCCCCGATGCTGGCATCAATAAAGCTGTCTGCGGAAAATGACGACGAGTGCACTGCATCGTTTATGTCAAAATTCATACATTTTATTTCGAAGTTCTAATCCTAAACCTAAATGGCCTTTATACGGCACCGGATTGAAAACCATTAACCAAGAGAGATGCTTTGATAAATGAGCCTCCCGAATAACAATGATTAAGAATAAGAACATATTTAAATCTTTTATCCCAACTGGTACAATTTCAATATCCGCTTTTCTCCGCCTTGATGTCGACAAAGGAAGAATTAAAAATGAGATAAAACTTGAGCCTAGCTTAAAGCTCTAATACTGATCTACTTATTTTTTAAAATTAGTAAAACCGAAATACAGTTCAATGTTCAAAAGGAAACTTTACGTCGGGTATTTAATAATGTTCTTTCATAAAATGTTCATTAGAAAATATTTCCATCATAAAAAATGTGTATTTTAAGAGATTTATCTCATTTTAATTGTTAACAATAGTGTCGAATGTGATAGGGTTAACGCACAGAGCACAAATTTTAGCAGATGTTTAAAGCAGTCATTTAATGTTTGGGAGTTGGAAGTCTAGTCAGTTTGTACTGCTAAGATGACGTTAATTGGTTTCTTCTTACTCCTACCGTCGTACTGTACATGTCTGAGTATAATCATCTCCATCCATGACTTTCGTCCATGGTTCGTTCTAAATCTTCCCAACGAAAAAATCACTAGTTAAAATTTGTGCTTGCTATTCAACGCTGGACCGCACCTTTTTTTGGTATTACACAACAGGGAATTTATCTATCCCGAAATTCTGAACTCATTTCGTGACTTTCAAAGTAATGTAAGCAGGGCTCTACGTAATATATTTCAAGCGACTTAATTTTTTTTTCCGCTAAGAGGGAAAATCCACTAACGACCAAGGACAGCCCATGCTGTCAAGAAGTGTATCCTACGGCCTAAAACCCCTCATATTCTCCTACATACCGATCTTCCTGCCATGCAAGCTGCATTAGAGTTTCTCTCTTTTGTCTCTTTCTGTCTTTATTGGTTTTGTGTCTAAGGAGCCTTTGCTTTATTGCCTATCTTGTCTTCCTATTTTTACTCTTTCTCATTATTCTTATTTTCTCGTCTTTTTTTCTACTCAATAGTCTCCACTCCACACTTGTTAGCATTACATTCAGTATATTGTACACTTTCACCGAATTTTATAAATCTGTGTAATTATAACATTAAATGTATTAATATTTTCTTATTTTACGTCACAGAGTTCTTTAAAAAGTTTTTTCAGCTTGATAGTCGGTTACATCGAAAAGGTCAGGTCATTGGGTACCCATAAAGGATCTTTACGTGTCATCCTAATGAAAAGTAAAGGAAAGATTAATGGCGCTACGTGTGCTCAAGCCTTTTTTATAACTTGAAAAAGGTATCAGCATTTTTTTACAACTTTATAGTCATTTGATTATATGAAATAATTTACAGAGTTATTAGGTTTTTTATTATTATTATTATAAAACCGCAACCACAGAATTGTGTCCGTGCTCTTTTATAATGTACTTTAATTGTTTACTTTGGATTTATTAATAGAGTGCTATCTCTACAGGTACCTTTTTTTATAATGCCTGATTTTTGGTGTTGAGGTGGTGCAGGAGAATGCTCTGGTTCACGGGTTGTAAACGCCTCGCTGCATTACTATTAGCTTCTCCGCGACCGCTGCGTCCCTGCTTCTCGTGGCCATTTTTAGGTTGTAGTCTATTATTTTATCTTTTGATACGGCCATTGCCCTATACATATAACGTCTATACAAATAATATTAATATACTACATAAATTTTTCTAACACATGCAAGTTTCCTAACGATGTTTTCCCCCACCGTCGAGTACATTGTAAAATAATATTTCGAATTTCTACAAACAATTTCTTTGATGTCATAGAACTTGAGATCGAACTAGTCAGTAGTGTAACATAATAGAAGGCAGAATTTTAACATACCTTCGCTTCACGCCGTGAATTTATGTAGAGTTGTAATCGTAGCAATTTACTAACATTACATTTTTCTACCGTTAATTTTAGTTTCAAAGAATTTAACAGTGATACTATGAGAGACTCAACTGATAATTATATGCAAATTGAAGGTATGAAATGCGCGAGGTGCATAATGAAATCATGGTTAGGGCACATCAGAGGGCCAGCATGGCACATAAAAATTAAGTTCGAAGCTGATGTCTAACTTAATGAAGAGGCATTTAAACAAAAATATTGAGACGTAAGTTTCTCTATTCCCAATTGTCTACGACTTTATAGTTTATTATGTATACGTTCCCTACTGTTATTTATAGAATTAGAAACTATATAGTAAATAATGCAAATACGTAAGACGCCAACAAGGTATGCTGCCAAAGCCAGCTTTGTAGCTAAAACAACATTACGTTGAACTCATGAATATGATATTTCCGTAGTATCACTACTGGGTATAAGGTATTCACGAAATACCTAAAACGTTAGTACAAGTTCTCTATCTAAATTAGGACAATATTAATTTAATCAAAGATTATTGACTAAAAATCCGTGTATCTCTATTGGAATCCAAGATATTATATTAAAAGGATGATCGAAAATTTTCTGTACTAAGTTCTGGGATGAAAATCACCAACTTCGACTAACATAAATAATATATTCACGTAAATTTTTCTTTTATTTTAACAGCAGTTAGGATAATGTTATACAACGTACAATCAACAGTGATAGAAACAGTATTTTTTCAAAACCGATGTGACTTAGAGTCCTTCTATGAATTTATACTAAAATGATTACCACATGCAAATATACTACGCCGTAGGCGATCTACGGCGTAGTAGATGTTCATGAATGGCGATTATCATCTTACTACCTTCGTTTCTCCATCTCTCTCATTTTTCCATATCAATTACTACTCAAAAGTTACTTAAAAACTTGACTATAGCTGAATACAAATTAAAAATTCCTATTAATTAAGAAATTGTACATAAAATTTAGTTTTATTAATATATATAAAATAACTTATAATCAAGATCAAGTTTTAAAGTTAAAACAGTCGTGAAAGCTTATACGCTCGATTCCAATTTAGTGAAACCCTTATTATAATTCAGTAAACATTTACTCTTTTAGGAAATTTCTTATTAAAAGCTAATATTTTAAGGACACGGGATAAAATTATAGGTAAATTATTCATCTCACGATGTTTAATAGAACAAATTTTTTAACGCCCTCTTGCTGGCGAAAGCCTATAACATTTTCATTTTGCAGAAACTGTTCCAAAATGCTGTCAATATTATTTGAAAAAACCGCTACGGTTTTATTCCTTTAAACGAGTGTAACATAATAGAATATTTTTTACGGGTGTAGAACCAAAATAACATTCCCACTCACGTGGTTTTAAGTGGGTACACCATAACATGTTTTTTTAATACTGAGGGAATTTTTTTAAAAATATACCGTCTTTTGGTGGCGGCTATGATTTCTACTCAACAAAATCTCCCGGTAGCCATTCTCAATGCAATGAGATCTCCTAAGGAAATTAAGGTTGGGAAACTATTGATATTAAAAAAAAGTATAGCAAAAATCACTTATTTTTCGCTTTTACAACCTCTAATATTAAATGGTTAAGTGGTTGGATAGAAAAATGGACAAGTATAACGCCTTTTCCTTTTTTTTCCTCGAGACGCCTACTTGCGAGCGGAAACACCGGCGCAGTCAGAACAAGTGATTGATTGATCAAAGGGCCGAATATATATCGTGTTGTTCTGATTTAATTTGGACAATATATAAACAACCTAACCAACAAAATCTTTTTATACATTTGCCAAGTTTACTACGCAATCTACAATACTGTGATCATATAATGCATAATGACAAATACGACCTTTTTTTTGCTGCCGGGGGGAAATCTTCAACAAGATACCTCAAGAAGGGGTTAAGTGAGATTCATACTCACTAAACCAATACTATAGCCTAATTCTCTAACTCCAGGATACAGGGCTAAAAATACGACCTGCTCAAACTATCAAGAAAAAATTCAGGGTAAACGACCACTTGAGAGGAGACGTATTTCGTCTCCCCACACATGGTTCAACATGATCACAAGATCCTCTCCGCACCGCTGTGCCAAAGATTAAAAAGCCTTAACGATAGCCTATCGCCGGGAAGCTTCTCTCTTGCAGTGAAGGGCACGATTAGGGTAACAGGTGACAGGTAGAGTTATTAACACGTTTTATTTCACCCCGTGATTGTTGTGGACGAAAGCTTCTTTTATACTAAAATTTACAAACAATTACTTTGGTGTTGTAGGTTTTCGAGGGAACCTGTGTTAATTTGTTTTAAAAGGTTTCCTCTCCACAAAGGTTCGACAATTTTCAAAGGGATAATATAGACTGTAGGATATTTTCTAAAGAATCTATAAAATACACAAAAACGTAATCTTGCAACTAGGACAGACAAAAATTCCAAGCCCGTATTTACGAATAAATTTAATAATTAGTACCCCGAGTGTAAAGTAAAAATCTACTACCCAAATTTTATTAGGTTATTAACGGGTACAATGTCCAACCACTTCACTATCAGTGTATTAAACGAACTAATTATCTTGGTTATCTCGTGAAAGAAACCTGTAATTATTGCCACGGGCACGGTAATCGACTTTTCTCTTTCCGTTTCAGAACTGTCCTTTGTTCTTATCTTTGTGACGATGTTAACAGTTCGTTACGGAACTAAATATTATATTGAATCAAGACTACTTTTTAAACCTACAGGAAGAGTATTTAATAAGACAAAGAGTAAAATAAGCTCTATAATTGGATTGCCGAATGTATTCTGAGCTCTCCTTTTATTTTTTATTTTACTTATTGGTTTTTATTTAAGTAGATAAAATTAATTAGAAAATGTGGTCTTTTCGAAAATAACAAAAACCTTATATATAAATAATTCAAATTATTACGTAAAATAAAAAGCATATCTCGCATTTCGGCAATATAGAATTACAAAAATAATAAATTAATACTTATTAATAATTCGTTAATAACTTTGGACTGGTTGAACCGATTTCGATGATTCATTTTTTATTGGAAAGGATGTGTAGTTCAAGGGTACTTTAATGAGTTTGGTTAGGTTCTGATTAATTCTATATCGTTATATTCTTAAGATAATTCGGAAATACAAAGAACAAAGTAGGATTTTGTTTTTACTTGTTTATTTTTAAAATAAAGAGTGCAATAAGAATCGTAGGATAATTGTGCACTGAACAAATATTTAAATAAACGATTGGCACATGATCGTTAAGCCGTGCCATTTGGCTCGGTCGACCTGGTACTGGGGGTTGCGGTAACGAGCGGCTTTCGTGTTCGTTGTTGGCTAGTTGGTTACCTTGTACAGGGGTATAAACATTTACGACCGCCCAGTGCGTTGAGAAAAAATAAAACATGATCTTACAAGCGTACCGTAGTACTGTTAACAGTCTATAGTAAAGATAACGGGGGTTGTTTGAGCCCACTTAGCAGTTAAGCTATCTATATATTACCGTCAATAGCTTAATATTTATGTTAAATAGGTTGATAATATCCATACTTAATACTTATATGGTTTTCCATTGTCAGAATTGGACACGTGATTTTTGTTTCGTAAGATATAAGTAAACGGATATTTATTGGTACAAACCGGATGGGATTCGAAACCCCGATCGTATTAATTGGGTGTATTTAGTATAGAAGAAAACAATAAATTCAAACAATATATCGAAAATGATTATAATTATATTGAGACATTAGCGGCTAAACACTAGATAGTGTCAGAGGTTCAAATCAGCTTGTATTTTCTCCGATTTTTAAGTTTCTGACGTACAAAAAATTATTTTTATTTTTAAAAGCTTTTAGTACAAATTTAAGTAAATGAAAAATGTCAAAAATTCACGGGGTTCACATATTATCCAGGGTGTAAAAAATACTGCAGAGCCTTTTTTTTAAAATAACATATTAACCTAGTAATTTCGACACGGAAACGCAGACACTGCATACACTTTAATGCTCTGTGAGAGACTTACCAATAAAAATCCGCTATCAAATCGCATAGCATGTGGCCAAACACACAGACTCATAGCTCACTATGGGTGTATTAAAAAAAAATAAAAAGCCGATTGGATAAACAATGGAAAACTTGCATTTAATTATCTCTAAAATTAGTATCAAAGCAAGCATTCTTGGTGCTAACGTGATTATATATTAGCAACACCTTTACATTAAAGTCAACTCACGGAATAATTGCAGTTATATAATAAAAATGTTAGCTAGTAACACTGAGGAGGCTCTTGAAGTCTTGAGTACGCTTCGAGACAAGATTCGTCGGTGAGTATACTCCAAAGACACTTTGCTTTTATTCATTTGAAATAACATTTATTAAGCTAATAACAGTATTTCGAACTCCGCAAACACACAAAGGGGAGAGAGAAAATTTTTGGAGACAAACATTTCCTGATGTTTTTTCATACAACAGAATATAAAATAACAGGGAAATTTAAGTTAATAATAGATACTACGGTTTTACGGCACACGCCAGAATAGCTCGCAGAGGCAGATTTTTTTCCTACTTAACGTTATATTTTGGATAATTCATACTATATCTTTATATATTATAGTCAATGTGTTACTCTGATGTGTATACTATATTATTGTAAAGTTTCATCGTAATTTAAAAACAACCACTAAGCAGATTTTGCGTGTAAGAGTAACAATTCACATACATTCTCACAAACATTTTAACTTAACGTTTTAACATTAATAATAGGAAGGATAGGATTCACTGTAATTATCTTTTTTTTATTATGCTTTATAGTAGTCGCGAATTTATTTATACAAGCTATTGCAACGCCAAGTTAAAATGGTTGACCTAGTAACTCCACTAATTATATTTTCAATGTATGCGTCTTGAGTGAAACCCGCTAATGGTTAGACCTAAGTGAGTGTCGAGCAATCAGTGCCACTTCAAGTATGAATGCCATTCCATTTGCACACTAGACTTGTATGCGCAATTAAATCAGTTTAATTAATACACCTGGAAGTAAAAGCTTAATTGCTTTACAAGGATTATATAAAGCATTATATAAATTTATGTAAAATCACTTTCATATGTTTACTATTTTAGGTATATAGAGAAACTAAATGAAAATTCTACGGTCTACGAAATGTGCGCTGATCGTAGGAGCGAATCCACCACTCTTGACGTGAACCATCTCCGTGCCCAAACTTAAGCTTAGCGGGAAAAGTTAACAATAAAGTTAGTAATTTTGAAGAAATAAAAAAAATATTGTTTAATTTCTTTTTTTATAAAATTGATAAGTTAAAACTTTTATTACATTAAAATATATGTGGTATAAATATAAGGCGAAATAAGTGCTATATAGTATCTTTTTCCATCTAATATTTTGGTAGTGCGGATAAAATAACGTTTTATTGATTTAACATTTACAAATATGGTGTACTACAATATATATGAAATTAAACCAAAAAGAGTTTCTTGTGGCTTATTTGCTACAACTGCTATCATTATTACTACGACCACTACGAAAGCATTTTATTGTAACTTAGTTATGCTAATAATTACCTATAGTGTTATTGTTTTTATAAATGCTAACAAGTTTTTTCTCACTAATATTACTAAGAATCATCATATTCTAAACACCCTAAGCAAAGACATTCGCTAATAAAAATATAAGAAACGGTTACATGCTTACCAAATAATATACGGTAACATATTAGAAAATTAAGAAAGATCTAGATGTGTAGTGCTACAGAGTCTACAGTGACTACGACAGCTATATTTACGAATTGCTACGAATCTGCTACGAGAGTTTTATCAATTTGATGATTTTAATGAACTCTAATATTTTTATCAACAAAATCATTAATTTAAATAAGTCAATAACTTGATAGCGTTCTTTTCGTTTACTTATATTCGAACAAATTTTGGAAATTCGCAGTAACAGTACCTTCTACTGTAGAAAATTCTTGTCCTTTTCGACAATTTCGTCTACACCTTATATTAAACTTTTCTTTGAGTATTATCTTCATTCTTTAGCTAGTAATTTAGAAAATTGTCTTTATCAAAACTTTCTCACAACGTGTGCAATTTATAAACTCCGCAGATGGTTATTATGTTACGTGACATTTATAGTAATATTAGCGTTAGAAAAAATGAGCTGGAACTGATTTAGTTTGTAATTTAATAACATGTGAAATAACATCCTTAAAATTAAGAAAATTAAATAACGTAGAAGTGAGAAAGTCAATTAAAATTCAATACTGAAATCATTTTCATTGGTTTATATTAACTTAAGTCATGAATAGCTGCGCAATGGGCTCGCAATATTGTCGATTAGATGACATAAGAGATTATTTAGCATATTCATCAGCAATCGAGGGCAGAAATTATGATGAAATCATTGTGATCAAGTGTTTAAGAGATATTCAACCGTAGCAGGAAAATCTTCATTTCAAATATTTACCGCTGCTCACGGAAAAATATTGAAGCCACTTACATAAAAAAAATTGATGTCGTAACACGGCCTTATTTTCTCATAAATCTCACGGTGTCACAGATATCAAAGAAAAACGTCGGATTAATGAGCCAGGTGCGAACTCGTTTGTTGACACACTTACGTAACTTTTAAACAAGAAGAGTACATTTTTCTACAAATGGTACGTTTTATAGAAATACATGCTTCATAAGCCGTAGTCCGCCAGCAATACCTCTACCATTATAAATAAGGGTAAATTTGTTTGAAACGCAAATAAGTTTGCATTACGGCGAGGATATAATAATTGTTTTTGTTTTCTAATAAAGTTTTAGCTAATTCTGGATTTAACAGCATAAATGGCTTTTTGATTCGTTCCAACAGTAATTACTTATTATCTTTGAAATTTGCCACCAAAGAGTACTTTTTTGGACACGTTATATCTTCAAAGCATTGTCTGGAGGAGCAGATCATTCTAGGCAAGGGTTCAGATGTGCTCAAGGTAGGCTTTCTACTAAACGATCTCACACGATCACGAAGGGGCAGATCTCCGTATAGGAACGCACGGAATGGAGCTTCCATTATAGAGCTGGCATACCATAAGGTATACCAGCTCACTCGTAGTCACGATCCTCAGCACTCAGGTGACAAAGAAGAAGAACAGTAATCAACCACTGAACTTTTATTGTCTTAGACAGAAATAGTGCTGGTATATTTTTCGCTAGTTAATAAATATACGGTTAATACTAAACTTTCCTTTTTTTTGTTGACGGGTAGGAAATCTTCACAAAGACACCCCGCCTTCTGGGGTGAAGGCGGCAGTTATGTGGGGTTCTTATCCACTAAAAGCTCCCCGGTGGCCCTGTCCTCGGTGCATGACGAGGGGCTCCGGGATCTCATGGAACGCACGGAATGGAGCTTCCATTATAGAGCTGGCATACCATAAGGTATACCAGCTCACTCGTAGTCACGATCCTCAGCACTCAGGTGACAAAGAAGAAGAACAGTAATCAACCACTGATCTTTTATTGTCTTAGACAGAAATAGTGCTGGTATATTTTTCGCTAGTTAATAAATATACGGCTAATACTAAACTTTCCTTTTTTTTTGTTGACGGGTAGGAAATCTTCACAAAGATACCCCGTCTTCTGGGGTGAGGCGGAGGTTATGTGGGGGTTCTTACCCACTAAAAGCTCCCCGGTGGCCCTTTCCTCGATGCATGACGAGGGGCTCCGGGATCTCATGGAACGCACGGAATGGAGCTTCCATTATAGAGCTGGCATACCATAAGGTATACCAGCTCACTCGTAGTCACGATCCTCAGCACTCAGGTGACAAAGAAGAAGAACAGTAATCAACCACTGATCTTTTATTGTCTTAGACAGAAATAGTGCTGGTATATTTTTCGCTAGTTAATAAATATACGGTTAATACTAAACTTTCTTTTTTTGTTGACGGGTAGGAAATCTTCATTTCAAATATTTACCCCTGCTCACGGAAAAATATTGAAGCCACTTACATAAAAAAATTGATGTCGTAACACGGCCTTATTTTCTCATAAATCTCACGGTGTCACAGATATCAAAGAAAAACGCCGGATTAATGAGCCAGGTGTGAATTCGTTTGTTGATACACTTACGTAACTTTTAAACAAGAAAAGTACATTTTTCTACAAATGGTACATTTTATAGGATACTTCGTAAGCCCAAGTCCGCCAGCAATACCACTACCACTATAAATAAGAGTAAATTTGTTTGAAACGCAAAAAAGTTTGTCATTACGGCGAGGATACAATAATTATTTTTGTTTTCTAATAAAGTTTCAGCTAATTCTGGATTTAACATCATAAATGGCTTTTTGATTCGTTCAACAATAATTACTATCTTTAAAATTTGCCACCAAAGAGTACTCAACTTTTTTGGACACGTTATATCTTCAAAGCATTGTTTGGAAGAGCAGATCATTCTAGGCAAGGGTTCAGTCGTGCTCAAGGTAGGCTGTCTACTAAACGATCTCACACAATCACGAAGGGGCAGATCTCCGTATAGGAACGCACGGAATGGAGCTTTCATTATAGAGCTGGCATACCATAAGGTATACCAGCTTACTCGTAGTCACGATCCTCAGCACTCAGGTGACAAAGAAGAAGAACAGTAATCAACCACTGATCTTTTATTGTCTTAGACAGAAATAGTGCTGGTATATTTTTCGCTAGTTAATAAATATACGGCTAATACTAAACTTTCTTTTTTTGTTGACGGGTAGGAAATCTTCATTTCAAATATTTACCCCTGCTCACGGAAAAATATTGAAGCCACTTACATAAAAAAATTGATGTCGTAACACGGCCTTATTTTCTCATAAATCTCACGGTGTCACAGATATCAAAGAAAAACGCCGGATTAATGAGCCAGGTGCGAACTCGTTTGTTGACACACTTACGTAACTTTTAAACAAGAAAAGTACATTTTTCTACAAATGGTACATTTTATAGGATACTTCGTAAGCCCAAGTCCGCCAGCAATACCACTACCACTATAAATAAGAGTAAATTTGTTTGAAACGCAAATAAGTTTGCATTACGGCGAGGATACAATAATTATTTTGTTTTCTAATAAAGTTTCCTTAGTAATTATATACATTTAAAAGTTGAATAAACCAAACTTAATTTATATATATTGTTTGCTACTTTGTCAAAATTATTTTATTTATAATATTTTAAATTCAGGCCATTAGTTCTATAAATATTATTTCATTAGTTCACAATAGATGGCGCTGTATCTTCAACTGCATTTACTGTATTCCAATTTACAAACCTATAAAGCGGCATTAAAAAGGCCCTCTGAATATTTGTTCAGTTTCCAAAAAACAGTCCAAAAATTCGGTGCGAAAGGTATTCTAGAAATCAGTGCATTAACCACTGTAAAGGTTCAATTAACAGTCAAGGTGTTTGGTAATTTTACTAACGTCAGTGCAAATCTCCGCCCAGTCATTCGCGAGTAAAACACATACCATAGAAATTGATACAACCCAAGTACTTTCTAAGAATACCGAATCAAAGTAAAATATAAGGCAGCAGCAAAATTCGTCGAGGCAAAACGATTTTGCTGTAATTACTCACGTAAACAGCTGAGAGCGGAATTAATTTGCTCCAGTTTATTCTGTGAGAACTTAATTATTGCCTTATTTATTTTTGTTGTACAAATAATATTTGTAATGCGAGTAGACTTTTGAATTATTACAATGTTGGCTGCATTTAAGAAATATAACAAGTATATTTACGAGAAAAAACAAAAACCGACATCAAATCCGACACGGGAAGCATCGAAACCCAGTGTAAAGTTCTGATGTAAGAGTTAGAGTTACAGCCTTTATAAATATAATATATATGTCCCACTGCTGGGCACAGGCCTTCTCTGTAAAGAGAGTATAAGGGCAAAGTCCATCACGCGGCCCTAGTGCGGATTGGCAGACTTCACATGCCTTAGAAACATTTTCTAAGGCATGTAGGTTTCACCACGATGTTTTCACATAAAAAAACACCCACAAACATTTGAATTGAGAATCATCTCCTTTTTTGAAGTCGGTTAGAAAGTAAAATCACAGACTCTATATTTGCCATTGTGGCTTAGGTCTTCTCTACAAAAAAAAGTCAGGGTAACTAGGTCATCCGCCAATCGTTTTAGCCTCGAATTAAAGTAGGCATCGTATGGTACTAAATATATGTACCATTAGGCAGGGCAATAAAGTGTTTGTATTAACACTAAAACTGACTTCCTAAGCATATAAACCTAGTTTTGCTTTTAATATTGTTAGACAAGTATAGTTTTTTCTACTGCTTGAAACTATTACAGCAGTCTGCGTTATGTTACACGTTTATATAATAGCATTTAAAATATGAAGCTTATTCAGTTTATTGGCCTTAGTAAATGTATTTTTTGCGCCCGTTTTGGCGCAAAATGTTAGGAATCGCATTTTTCCATTAGAAGTTTGTGAGTTATAACAAATATTCATGAAACGGGGCGCGTATGCGGTGTTGCTTGCTATAAGAAAATTAGTGACAGCCCTGTAGTTCTGGGCTCGTAGAATAAGGCAACGGTATCCCCTGCCTAAAAGAGGCCTCGGGTTCACTGGGCGAGAGTGGGGGCCTTTGTCGTCCGCAAAAGTGGACCAAGGAAGAAGGTGACATCGGCTGGCCCATGTCGCCTTGCACTGCTAGGGCATAGGGGGAGAAGGGATTAACCTCCTCCCCCCCCGGACGTGCTCTCCGAGAGCACAGTGCTGAGGGGCTGTGCCGGTGCGTTCCACTGGAGATCCCGGAGCCCCTCACTGTGCACCGAGGACGGGCCACGGGGGGGTTTTAGTGGGTAAAAATCCCATTTAACCCCGACTTCTGGGGGGTATCTTATTGAATATTTTCACCCCGCAACAAAAAAAGGAAAATTAGGGAAGCTTATTTACTTGTAGATGTCGTCGAATAAAGTAAAGTTAGTTATTTCTTTACGAGCCTTTTGCCTTCGTACTTTATACTTTTACGTATTACCTTTTCAATTGTAACAATATTTAAGCAAGTGTGGTTTCGAAGTGGTAAAGTTATTTTTTACAGTAGTATTTTGTAAATTCTTAACACGAGAGGCATTCCAGGTGTCTTAATATTTGAAAGCGAAATTTTATTCAATGTTTTCAAAAGTTGAGCGTTTCCATAGGGAACATACAAACACTTCGTATAACAAAGGTCTATTGTAGATTTAATACCACGACCGGCGGTAAACAATGCCAAATTATATTTTTCGCTAAAATCCGCCATGGTTACAGAACATTTTTGGGCGTTGTAATATCGGAGAGATCTCAAGTGTAAGTTTGAGTTAGTCAACAACACAACGTAATAATATTTACGTATAATTAAGTAGACCGCTCGTTTAAAAATAATAATAATACAGTTCAATAAACAGTTCTTGAAAATGATCATGCACCGCTCTATTGGGATCGATCTGTCATCACAGACAGGGCGATTGTTGCCAATAAACCTGATATTATGAAACGCAACAGCAGGTGCTCATCGATGTTACATTCGACGTTGGGCAATGGGAAAATTTGTATGGACAGGAAATATTTGAACTGAACAAGACGATGCCATAGAGATATAAATGTTGTAACTAAACTTTACACATACTAAATATCTATACTAAATCGACCAGCCACGACTTTGTTGCTACGATTTCGTCGGACCATCTGGCATAATGCTGGCCATGCGGTCTAGTGCCTCGTAGTCCCAACCATTAGAAAATGTTTTATGTCCGTTCCACATACCGGGCTACGTACTCAGCCCATTTCATTTCACTTTGCTGGGAAAAAGTGAATGCATTATTATTATCGTTTTTCGGCGGATGATCAATAAATATACGATTTGTACTTATTTACAGCGTATTGGTCCAATTCAGCGGACTCCCTTTGAGCATCAGGTCGTAGATCGTTTCCACAATCAAAACAATGTCACCACTTTAACATAAAATAACACCAAAAGTGAATAAAAGATAATTAAATTCCCACCAAAATAACGGAAATAATTGACTGCCGTGAGCCCTTTCCCGGACCAATTCCTTCGAAAGCGGTTAAGTATAACGAATTTACTACATTTTCCTTAACATAATTTACCGTATTCGAGTTTTGTCAATGTTTGATGTAAACATAAAACGGACTTTTAACTTAGTTAATTAGTTTTTAAAAAGGAAAAGAGCAAGTATATTTACGGGCGGCCAAAAACCGACCATAAATCAAAGTGACAAAAATCTTAAACGTCTTAGTCTTATGATAAAATTAATTCAATTCAAATTAACAACTTGATGCACGCTGCGGTGTTACCCGCGATTAAAAACTATTCATTTATTTTTTTGTAAAATAAAAGCAAGTAATGCCTAAGTCACTCCTAATTAAATGAGATCCCAATTGAATCAATTCGATTTCGAATAATATTGCTATCTTTTAAAAAAATACCAAATTGAAATGGATTGAATTGACCACATGGGAAGCAAAGAAACAAAAAAAGAATCATCAAAATCGGCTAACCCAGCCAGTAATTTATAATAAAGTAACAAATATAATACTATAGTGATATAATACAAATATCGGTTGAAAAATTATATTATTCCTATTGTGAAACCACAAATTTTTCTGTGCTACGAAGTTTTCCTTGACACCTGTCTACCGCGCTCATTTAACATAAACCTATGCCGAGCTCGTAGTCGATTCACGATAAAAATTAAAGCACGTAGCGGCTCTAGAACTTTGCTCGAATACTAATCGTCTAATGAAAATAATGCTTTAGTTTGCCATCAAAATTTTCACAATTTATTTGACGACAGAACATGTTATAACACCGAATCCCAAATCTAACGCCCTAATAAACACCGAAAAGAAAAGTCTATCAGAATTATCAAGTTATCATCAACATAATGCTCTGTTTTATAATGTTTCTTTTAATGTATATTAAACATATAGAACATTTTAATTAATAAAGTTTACTATAAAACTGGACATGTGTCAATCAATTTATTTAGAATTGAACATAGGTGTCAGCCCTGGGCTCGTAGAAGAAGACTACGGTATCCCTTGCCTGTCGTAGAAGGAGACTAAAAGGGGCCTCGGGTTCACTGGGCGACAAGGGTAGGGGCCTTTGTCGTCCGCTGTACCCGGGAAGAAGGCGACATCGGATGGCCCGTGTCGCCGTGCACTACGAGGGATTAACCGCCGGGACGTGCTCTCCTAAGAGCACAGTGCAGAGGGGCTCCGGTGCTTTCCACTGAAGATCCCGGAGCCCGTCACTGTACACCCAGAAAGGGCCACCGTGGTGTTTATAGTGTAAAAATCCCGTAAATGTTTTATTTTGATTTGTCTAATATGCCATTTTTAGCCCAAAGATTATTTTGTCTTTCCTCTTTTATCCTACGTGTTGAAACTAATAAAATACACCTTTTATAACACACTTCAAATCACAATCTAAATAAACCATAAATATAATTATATTAAAATTTAATAGCATTCAGTGAAACGACATTTTAAATATCTCCCTGTAGAGTTTTCATACTAGCAAACTATCTTAATTATCGTGCTAGATGCGAATATGAAACACATTTGCATTTATTTAGATAATAAATAAGTTGTGATTCCCTAACAAATGCGAAACGTAACGTAACACGTACGAAGCGTCAATAGTTTAATGGTTTAGGGTACGGTCTGCGAATCGTAAGGTCGTAGGTTCGAATCCACCATTGGACTATTGAGGTGAACCATCTCCTAGCACATGCTTAAGCTAAGTTGAAATGCTTACCGAATGTTGAAATATTTCTAGTTTTCTTTTTTTAAATATATATTATATAGATTCATTTTGAATTGTTAATCGACTAAGTCTAGTTAAAATTCGTATATGAATATTGAATGAGGTTTACATTAGGCGTCCAAGATCTTTTCCATAACTGAACATTGTATATTATTTCTTGTACAAAATTAGCGTCGTACTAGCTTTGTCTTGAGCCCAGCACATTACTTATCATCAGAGATTGTTTCATCTATTTAAATTACAAAAATGTGCCAACCACATTCTGCTAATAACCTCATTATTACAAAAACAAGTATATTTACGACTAAAACTCGACCTAAGTTAAGAAATAAATTAATAATAGGTTTAAAATAATAAAGAACACTATATCAAAAATCGGATTAAGTTGTGGGTAATTAAAATTTTGTAAGGGCCAGAAGCCAACATTATGTAAATATGACAAAGATGGCGTTCGTGTTAGTAACGTGATTTATCACAGGTTATCTATGCTATCATTTTAACAAAGCCATGATAAATTACATAGCCTTCATTTATATAACAATTTTTCTCCAGTACCTAGTTAGGTAGCACGAAGATTTTGTACTCTTTCTATAGATAAAGATATTATATATCGATTTTTGGAAGATTTCTAAAAATAAATTTAAGACGTCAATCGGACGTTATGAGTTATTGTTTTCTTATTTAATTGTATACTAAGTAAAATTACTTTAGACATGCATACAAATAAATTATTAGCACATATAACGTTGGCTCCGTATTAAATAAATAAATAAAATAAATTTTAAAAATGGCATTTTGACACCCTGAGCTTCTCTCCGCCGTAGCTTTTACTGTACCGTCGCGGTTACCTAGACCTTCACGATACCAATTGTTGAGAAGCAGTTTATTCAGATCGAACCTAGGTAAGAATGCGCCCTTAAATAGAATTAGTACAGAATTCAACTCTTTTTCAAAAACGGACGATATCGACCTCTTTTTTCCTAGTATAAGTATGTATAAACATTCACTAAACTACAAATAGTTTTTTTTATTAGTTAATTTTTAATTTCAAATTTAGTTTTATTTTTACTTTTGTGTTAATTTTATTTTTATCTTACATTGTCACTCGCCAATTAATTGCTTGCAATCTACGCCTATAACTGCGATGGCATTAACTTCACAACTTTTCACTGTTTTATGTATTGTTTGTTAAAAATGTTCATTGTGTTGGTGTAATAAATAAATAAATATATCTCAAGACGTCTAATATTAGCTGGAGTGTCACACCGTCGCGTTAAAAAGCACCTGCATCATCAATCTTACCTTACCACTTCATCAGAGTGACACGTAGATATCTATTGTGCCCGTTGAATAAGGTTGTGTCCTTTCATGTCTGAAGTTTTCAACATTCAAAAGGACTATTGTAAGTTAACGTCGTCAATACTTTGATAAAATCACCTGATGGTTTCTTCATAAAAACGCGGTGCGAGAGATTTCTATTGGAGAATCGACATCCATATCATTGGAAGTGAGTATTGTATGCTGTACTGGGTGGTACTGCTGACCTATTAGGACGTCTAAAACATTAGTTATTTAAAAAAAATAAAAGTTTCTTAACCGAGTCTCAACGTAACCACGCCAACATCAATTACGACAAATCGTTTATATAACACTATATTTATGTTATTTGTTTATATATATATATATATGTATATATATATATAAATTTATATATATATATATGTATCTATAGCTGCTTTTTAATATATACATTTATATATAATATTTATGAAAGTTTATGTATTGTACACTCTAATAATACACAACCGAATGGTGTCCGCCTTAGTCTTCACAGGTTTTTGGCTGAAAACCAGCGCTGTGCTACATGTGTGAGCACAGCACATGCTGAAACCAACCCCTTTTCGGCACAATTTCTTTTCGATTGTTCTTTTTTATGTTGTTTCTGTTTACTTTTGTTTATGTTGTTTTTGTCTTGTTTTACCTGTTGTTTCTGTGTTCTTGTGCCGAATAAATGTTTTTCAATTTCAATTTACTGCAATACTGCTTCGAATAGCAAAAATCGTTTGATTTCATGACTCTTTATAAGATTCTCAATCATAGAATTGATCTAGGAAGAAGGCGACACTGGCCAGCCGTTGTCGCCTTCTTCCCGGATCCACTTTAGCGGACGAAAGAGGGTTGTGAGGACCCCTATTCTAAATTACTGAAAATAGAAGATTCAGGCCAATTGCCTCTTAGACCGTTGGAGTTATACGGAGGCTTCTACAAGGCATATAATCAATCCCAAAATATGCTGCCAGTTACTCTACACTTCAAATTGGTGACATTAAAAGAAAACGTCCTCTGCGTATTTATTCAAATGTGTATAGATATAAAAGGCGAAACAAGTGTGCCCCTCAACTAGTCAGGGTCATTACTTACTTATTACCTATTGTCATAAGTTAACAATGGAGGAAAAGAAAGGGTTATCAACATTAATGAGATCGTTACCAAGCCGAGTGCTTCAGTCATTTTCTCGTAAAATAATATCATGGTAATAACGCCGAGTTTGTATAAGAAATTGTATAACTACCTTATTTATAAAATGAATCTTGCAAATTGGAAAACTAAAAAAAATACCTGAGTAATCCATACAAACGTTGTTTCTATGTAATAAGCCAAAAGTGCCTTTTGTTATACATTTTGGTATATGTATTTTTTTTGTATTCCACCTATATTATATCGAAAAGAAAATTAGCCTTAGTTACTCCTTATGACATTAGCTATCTAACAGTGAAAGTCTCGTCAAAGTCGACCCAGCCGTTTTAAAAATTGAAAAAATGACAATTTGGTATACGTTTATATTTATATATATTCATATGCATCTAATAAGAAGCGGTTATTTTAATATAACAAAAAGACACACACTTTTATTTATTTCTTTTTTTTAGTTTAGTTAATTAGTTGTAATCATGATTAAATACATACTGTCCTCCGCTTTATTTTTTAACCATTGTTTCATTGACTTTTCCTATAATCACGCTATTGATCTATTTTGTTATCCCTGTTGCCTAAAACAAATATATAATAAATAGGATATGCCGTACAAAACGGGTCGGGATCCCGCGGCAAAAACCCTCTGATACTGCGTATATAATGAAAGATGACTTACCACCTCGATGTCCTGTCTCCGCTTGCAGGCACCTGTTAACACATTGGAACACTGTTAAGTCTCAGTTGAGTGTGAACACGCGAGCGATGCTGCCCTAATGCAACCCGTATTGCACCGCTTCCCGTTAGCAGATTCAAAACGTGATTGAATGACGTTGACACGACGCGAACCGATAATTAACAGCGACCTTGTAAGCTAAATTAATTACACAGAACGGTGCCGAAACTGGTAGGCGACTGGGCACAAATACACACAGACTGTCCTCTCCGCACACGCCCTGCGCTGCAAAAATATCGCATCACCATCCGCCGTGAAACAAATATATTACAGCAAAATATGAAATTAGCAGTATTCAACTATACCCAACAAAAGCTATCACGTTCTTTTAACTCTAGCGTAATAGACAGAGATGACATTGGCTGTTTACTTTTCATGTAACAGCTTCTAAATTTAGTTATATTTTTACTTATAAACTGACAAGTATATCTATGATTAAAAACAAAAACCTACGTGAAATCTAATTAAACGTTAAATACTATTACTATTGCCCTTGAAGTACATCCTTTTCAGAAAAAAAAATCATCGATTTGGCGTGATTTATTCGTTCATTTGTCGCGCACTCGGATGTCACTGTCTGAATTGGAGCAAATAAGAATGGGCTCCACTGGAAGTGCCAGCTTTCAAATAATTTTTTTTATTTATTTATTTATTAAACAGAACTTACAGCACCATTACAGCTAAACCAATTCGGTGCTGTAGTCAACACAAATAATCAATCAAAATAATAACAATACAATAATAGTCACAACATAAAAATCATCACAACATCACAACATAAAAAATAATTTAACACAAGTGACAACTCAAACATTCAATATTTCGATGTATCTATAAGCAGCCTCTGTGAACCGCGGCTGGTCACAATGAAATATATCAATATGCTGTGAGAGAAAATTGACAATCCTAACAGCGCGCGACATGGGAGCATTCGTGGACAGGTTGGTCCTGGAAGTAGGCTCTAACAACAAAGCAGGGCGGCGACGCATATGGAGGAATTTATCTGGCGCTCGCAACTGCAACGCGGCCAGCACTTCCGGATGGTGCACCCAGCCTCGTAGCACCCTCCATACGTATTGAACGAGCGCAACGTCTCTTCTCACCTGCAGCCTGCTGTATCCGACCATACCCAGTACAAAGAGACTCCGGATACAACAGCGGGAAGGAGGATACACGCCGTACTGTTTATAGTATAAAACCTACAAAATTTATTTTGAATTTTTCCACCATGAGATTGTATTTCTCTTCAAGGGGATGCCAGATAAAAGCATTCGTTTCTAACTGACTGCGTACCAGCGCGTTGAATAAAGTTTTTAGGACATGTGTATTATTATTTAATTGTTTACTAAGTAAAATTACTTTAGATATGCATAAATTATTAGCACATATAACGTTGGCTTTGCATTAAGTAAATAAAATAAAATAAATTTTATAGGTAAATTAATAGTTGCAAATGGCATTTTTGGATTAATCTCTGAGCTTTCCGCCGTAGCTTTTACCGTACCGTCGCGGTTACCTAGACCTTCACGATGTACCAATTGTTGAGAAGCAGCTTATTCCGATCGAACCTAGGTAAGAATGCGCCCTAAATAGAATTAGTACAGAATTCAACTCTTTTTCAAAACGGACGATATCGACCTCTTTTCTCCTAGTATAAGTATGTATAAACATTCACTAAACTATAAATAGTTTTTTTATTAGTTAATTTTAATTTCAAATTTAGTTTTATTTTTACTTTGTGTTAATTTTATTTTTTATCTTACATTGTCACTGCCAATTAATTGCTTGCAATCTACGCCTATAACTGCGATGGCATTAACTACAACTTTTCACTGTTTTATGTATTGTTTGTTAAAAATGTGTTCATTGTGTTGGTGTAATAAATAAATAAATATATCTCAAGACGTCTAATATTAGCTGGAGTGTCACACCGTCGCGTTAAAAGCACCTGCATCATCAATCTTACCTACCACTTCATCAGAGGACACGTAGATATCTATTGTGCCCGTTGAATGAGGTTGTGTCCTTTTCTTTCATGTCTAAAGTTTCAACATTCAAAGGACTATTGTAATTTAACGTCGTCAAGGCTTTGATAAAATCACCTGATGCTTCTTCATAAAACGCGGTGCAAGATTTCTAATGGAGACCGACATCCATATTATTGAAGTGAGTATCGTACGCTGTACTGGGTGGTATTGCTGACCTATTAGACGTCTAAAACATTAGTTATTAAAAAAAAAAGATTCTTAACCGAGTCTCAACGTAACCACGCCAACATCAATTACGACAAATCGTTTATATAACACTATATTTATGTTATTTATTATGTAATTTGTTTGTTTTATATATATATATATATATATATATATATATATATATATATATATATATATATATATATATATATATATATATATATATATATATATATATATATATATATATATATATATATATATATATATATATATATATATATATATATATATATATATATATATATATATATATATATATATATATATATATATATATATATATATATATATATATATATATATATATATATATATATATATATATATATATATATATATATATATATATATATATATATATATATATATATATATATATATATATATATATATATATATATATATATATATATATATATATATATATATATATATATATATATATATATATATATATATATATATATATATATATATATATATATATATATATATATATATATATATATATATATATATATATATATATATATATATATATATATATATATATATATATATATATATATATATATATATATATATATATATATATATATATATATATATATATATATATATATATATATATATATATATATATATATATATATATATATATATATATATATATATATATATATATATATATATATATATATATATATATATATATATATATATATATATATATATATATATATATATATATATATATATATATATATATATATATATATATATATATATATATATATATATATATATATATATATATATATATATATATATATATATATATATATATATATATATATATATATATATATATATATATATATATATATATATATATATATATATATATATATATATATATATATATATATATATATATATATATATATATATATATATATATATATATATATATATATATATATATATATATATATATATATATATATATATATATATATATATATATATATATATATATATATATATATATATATATATATATATATATATATATATATATATATATATATATATATATATATATATATATATATATATATATATATATATATATATATATATATATATATATATATATATATATATATATATATATATATATATATATATATATATATATATATATATATATATATATATATATATATATATATATATATATATATATATATATATATATATATATATATATATATATATATATATATATATATATATATATATATATATATATATATATATATATATATATATATATATATATATATATATATATATATATATATATATATATATATATATATATATATATATATATATATATATATATATATATATATATATATATATATATATATATATATATATATATATATATATATATATATATATATATATATATATATATATATATATATATATATATATATATATATATATATATATATATATATATATATATATATATATATATATATATATACGAAAAAAATACCTGAGTAATCCATACAAACGTTGTTTCTATGTAATAGGCCAAAAGGGCCTTTTGTTATACATTTTGGTATATGTATTTTTTTTGTATTCCACCTATATTATATCGAAAAGAAAATTAGCTTTAGTTACTCCTTATTACATTAGCTATCTAACAGTGAAAGTCTCGTCAAAGTCGACCCAGCCGTTTAAAAATTGAAAAAATGACAATTTGGTATACGTTTATATTTATATTACCTATCGAACGACTTGAACTTCCCGAGACTTCCACCCGCAGCGGTGGGTGCTGTACGTCAATTTGGACCAACGCCTCGTCCGACAGATATACCTCCAGGTCGCTCGCTGGCAGTGTTGTCAATACCAAATCTAATATTCTATTATTAATATTTAAGATTTTATTTACCTGCCGAAATCCACAGAATGCTGCTACATACTCGTAATAACTTTGAATTTCTAAGGTTGCGGAAGGAAGGTTGAAATCTCCCATCACTAACACTTTATCATATTTAGTACACTCACATTCTAATATGTTAAATAAATGCATGTATTCTTTAACATCAGCGTTAGGCGGAATATAAACAACACAGCACAAGAATAAAAAATTATTTCCTAGGTGGACGGTAGCACAAACTACTTCAAATAAGGCAGTGTCCACATTAGAGATACAAACGCGTTTTAAATTAAAACGTGATGATGCGGCCAACGCCACTCCTCCTTGTTTACGCCCGTCCATGCGATCACATCGAAGCACTGTATAATATGGTGGAAAAAATTCTCCATCACGCATTGAATCATTTAAACCTGTCTCCGTGATAGCGAACAGGTCACATACAGAAGTCAACATGCTTGTATAAAAACTTAATGCTTTTGTTCGAATTCCTCTGACATTTTGATAAAACACTTCTATGGTTTTGTTAGTGGTTTGTATCATTTCCCGCTGGTTTTCGTTGGTTTCGAAACCACACCCACTCATTAAACTGAGTGTTAACTGGCCAGCAATCCGCACAATTAATTTTGTCGAATAGCGATTCAGGAACTCCAATCATAAAAGAAGAATAGTCTCTTTTAGTCTTCGGTACTATTTTTTCAACTTTTACGTCTTTTGTACCGCAGGCGCTCGCTACATGTTCAGCCATAACTTCTCCTGAGGTGCTCGGATGTAGTGACCACACATGTAAAAATTTCTTTTTTTCTATCGCTTGAATTGACGATATCGAGGTGTTCCCTCCTTTCTGAACAAAGAAAGAATAAGACTAAGAAAGAATCATCAAAATCAGTTCACTTAGTCGAAAGTTATGACGTAATAAACATAAACAAGCACATACAGACGAACCTTTTTTGAAGTCGGTAGAAAAAACAGTCTAGGCTATCTATCACTGCTTAAAGCATATACTATTACATCTATATCATACTGTCATTTTTATGACCATCTCTACTATCCATATTCCGATATATTAGATATATTGATATCAAAGTTGCCATTACATTACTAAAATACGACCCGTAAGGCCATTTGCAAATATTTTATTTCGTAGCATTTTTATCGATAAGGAAAACATAAAAGTTTGTATGAAAACACAGAGATTTATTGATCTCGGATAATAGAGCTTTACTTTGCTACTCTGTTTTATTTGATCTAGTCCTTAATCCCTTTAGCAGTGCAATTTACTGTCGGAACAGAATAACGACTGTTATTGCTTTGGTCGCGTGGATCCCTTCAAATGACTTCAAAAAAGAAGGAGGGTTCTCAATTCGTCTGTTTTTTCAAAAACTTTGGACTGGCTGAACCGATTTCGTTAATTCTTTATCTGAGAGCTAGTGCTTCCGGATTGGTCCAATTATTAAAATAACGTCTATGAGAAAACCATATTAGTCTTAAATTTTCATTAAGTATATGCGACACAGTTGGACGAATAAGTCAATATTACACCAACCGATTTCGATGATTAATTTTTATTGGAAAGGATATACTTTAAGAGTACTTTAATAAAAGTTTGGTTAGGTTCTGATTAATATTGTTTCTTAATATCCTTACTATAATTCGAATACAAGGAGGGCATTCGCGTACAAGCATTTAATGTCTGATTCGATTTGAAGTCGGTTTTGCTATTATACTCAACGAGAAAAATCAAACTTGAGGGTATAAAATATTAGTTTTATATATAAGTGATTATTTTTATTGCCCTTGAAGTACATCCTTTTCAGAAAAAAAAATCATCGATTTGGCGTGATTTATTCGTTCATTTGTTGCGCACTCGGATGTCACTGTCTGAATTGGAGCAAATAAGAATGGGCTCCACTGGAAGTGCCAGCTTTCAAATAAGAAAAGAATCATCAAAATCAGTTCACTTAGTCGAAAGTTATGACGTAATAAACATAAACAAGCACATACAGACGAACCTTTTTTTGAAGTCGGTAGAAAAAAACAGTCTTTTTTTTTGTTAACGGGGAGGAAATCTTCAAACAGATACCCCGCCTTCTGGGGGGAAGGCGGCGGTTATGTGGGGTTTTTACCCACTAAAACCTCACCGGTGGCCCTTTCCTCGGTGCATGACGAGGGGCTCCGGGATCTCCAGTCGAACGTGTGGAACGAGGTTACTCCCTCCCCCCCGGTGCCCTCATAGTGCAAGGCTACACGGGCCAACCGATGTCGCCTTCTTCCCGGATCCACCTTAGCGGACGACAAAGGACCCCACCCTTGTCGCCCAGTGAACCCGTGGCCCCTTTTAGTCGCCTTATGCGACAGGCAGGGGATACCGTAGTCTTATTCAGAACTACAGGGCTGGGAAAAAAAAAACAGTTTAGGCTATCTATCACTGCTTAAAGCATATACCATTACATCTATATCATACTGTCATTTTTATGACCATCTCTACTATCCATATTCCGATATATTAGATATATTGATATCCAAGTTGCCATTACATTACTAAAATACGACCCGTAAGGCCATTTGCAAATATTTTATTTCGTAGCATTTTTATCGATAAGGAAAACATACAAGTTTGTATGAAAACACAGAGATTTATTGATCTCGGATAATAGAGCTTTACTTTGTTACTCTGTTTTATTTGATCTAGTCCTTAATCCCTTTAGCAGTGCAATTTACTGTCGGAACAGAATAACGACTGTTATTGCTTTGTTCGCGTGGATCCTTTCAAATGACTTCAAAAAAGAAGGAGGTTCTCAATTCGTCGGTTTTTTTCAAAAACTTTGGACTGGGTGAACCTATTTCATTAATTCTTTATTTGAAAGGTAGTGCTTCCGGATTGGTCCAATTATTAAAATAACGTCTATGAGAAAACCATATTAGTCTTAAATTTTCATTAAGTATATGCGCCACAGTTGGACGAATAAGTTAATATTACACCAACCGATTTCGATGATTAATTTTTTATTGTAAAGGATATACTTTAAGAGTAGTTTGATAAAAGTTTGGTTAGGTTCTGATTAATATTGTTTCTTAATATCCTTACTTTAATTCGGAAATACAAGGAGGGCGTTCGCGTACAAGCATTTAATGTCTGATTCGATTTGAAGTCGGTTTTTGCTGTTATATATTTGTAACGAGAAAAATCAAACTTGAGAATATAAAATATTACTTTTATATATGAGTGATTATTTTTATTATTTTTAGGACAATATAGGTTGAAATTTCATATTAGTATACGTAGAGCCTAGGCAGATACCAACGCGGTATTCACTTCTAATCCTCTTTGCTTTTTTTTATAAAAAAAATATCCCGAGAGTAAAAACGATTTTGCAATAAAACGCCTAGAATAAACACTATTAAAAAAATGCAATGCGTTAACATGGTTTTGCAAAAAAAAAACGCCGAGAGTAAACACGAATATGGAAAAATAACGCGTAGAGTAAACTCGGTCGCCTCTTCTTCTGTACAACAGAAGAACTTTAATTAAAAAAAGGATGCTAACTGTTTTTTTTAACAAATATTACTAACATTGTCGTTAATCATTCCAAATATGCTTAAGCTAGTTGGTGAACCATTCACAATGGTCCAGAGTGAGGACTACTATCTCTTATAACGTCCAAGCCGAGGTTACCCCTCAAGGGTCCCCTTGTGTCGAGTTACTAGCTAATAGATGTTCAGGCTAAGCGATCTAAGAGCTATGCCACCTCTCAATCCGGTGGAGCAAGTAAAGGCCAGCCTCTCTGGCCAACTGTGTAGTTCGTCAATAAAAAAAATACTATCTCTTTTTTTATGGGGTATAAACTAGTGCTTGACCACGATCCCACCTGATGTTAAGTAGTGATATGGTCGAAAGATTGTACGCGCTAGTTAGTGCCTATTCACTCTACTCTTGAAGGCTCCTACGTCGTACTTGGACTACTTATCCTATAAACTACGTAAATTTATATTTATTCAATTCTATAATATCTTTCTTCAAAATGTAAAACGAATTTTATCGGCACTACCCTTAGCGCGGTCTTAACTACCGAAGGATAGTTGGAAAAAATTTTAAGAATCATTATGTTGGCTTTTGTATTTATATTTTAGTGTAATTAGGGATTTAGCTATCTGTATAGGGTATTGTCGCTTCGTCACTAAAATAAATTTTGAAACTACACTAAATTCATATTTTTAAATGGTCAATCTGGTGGAATTCAAGCCTGTTAAATTTTCAAGATAACCAGACATCTTGAAATAAAACAACGTAGATAAAAAATCTCATTATAGCGACAGCTAATAAAATTGTGTTAAAAATAGTACACAATTAACGATAAAAGTCTACGCAATAAATTACGATTATATTGACAAATAAAAAACAACTTTTAAATTGACGTTCGGCCTTTATTTAAAACTGAAAGCATTTATGTTATTGTCAGCAGAATTTATGATTAAATCCGATTCACTTCGGATAAAATACATCGTAACTCAAAGTCGAGAAATATCGACAAGGTCATAAAAACGAGTGGCAGTACAAATTTATTGAGACATTACTGCAGGTCTGATGTAACATTTTGTCAAATACAGCCATTAGCATTGTCAGACCATATATTTTTTATCTTTTTAACGCCAGGTATGACTTCAGCTCTGTAGTTCTGGGCTCTCAAAAATAAAACTACGGTATCCCTTGCCTGTCGTAGAAGGCGACTAAAAGGGGCCTCGGGTTCACTGGGCGACAAGGGTGAGGGCTTTTGACGTCCACCAAAGTGGACCCGAGAAAAAGGCGACATCGGCAGGCCCGTGTCGGCTTGGACTGCGAGGGCACAGGGGGGAGGAAGTAACCTCCCCCACCCCCGGGACGTGCTCTCCTAAGAGCACAGTGCAGGGGGGATCCGGTGCGTTTCTCTGCCGGAGCCCCTCACCATGCACCGAGGAAAGGCCACCGGGGAGGTTTAAGTGGGTAAGAACCCTAGATAACCCCGCCTTCGAAGGCGGGGTATCTTGCTGAACCATCAACAAAAAAACTTTGTTGTACACTAAAATCAAACATAAAACAAATTACACAGCTAAGTAACATTTTACAATTCGTTGTACAATGTGACTTTATCGCTAAGAGGATTTGTTCCAGGCAAACTTTGTTTGAACAGGAAAAATATGAACAAAACAGGACAATGGCGTACAGGTACAAATGTTATAACTAAAAGGTCACATGTTATAGCCTATTATAAAACCAAAAGTAATAGAAGACATTCTAATTTCAAATACCACAAATTTTCCATTTTCAAAATATCTAAATAAGAGGTTTGACAAAAATTTTCTCTATAATACGCCTCAGTGGAGCTCTAAATAATTTCTCTTTGCAATGCTTTTAAGAAATAGGTCACATTTTCTGTTCAAAGTTAGTGGTTTTGACAACAATTGATCTGAGATATTAATCCACTTTTACAAATGTAATTTTATATGTCGATGTAGGCATGCGCTTTTATAAGTCCGATCCCCAGAATGAATCGAGAAATCCACGATCCAACTATAATTAAATATACACACAAAGTACACGGATTCTATCTATCCATTTCAGAGTCTATTAGACTTTAATAGGACTTTTTCTTGGCTAACATACTTAAGCGATTTTCTTATTCAAAAAAGAGCATAAGATCTTGTCGGCTTACTTGATATTAACATCGATGAACGTACACAACGCTAATGGAGTGGCAGGTGTGTTGTCGACCGTAAGTGTTATGGCTTCGAAAAATACCGCTTGTGATAGCTTCCAAAAGAAATTTATCAAAGGTGTCAAAGAAATTTACTTGAAAAAATTATCGTTGAAATTTTAAGTTTTAACGTAATATCGTAATAACGCAGTAGTGAAGAGAATTTGCAGACTGGAATGAATTCGAAACCTTCCTCGGAAAACGGAAAGCGCCCCATAGTAAAAGAGAAGAATTAAAAGAGTATTTCTTCGAAGATCTAATAAAACTTTTTGTTCGCGCATATTATGTAGAAACCTACTCATACGATATTACAACTTGACTTTTGAATGTTCGTACCTATTATGGTGCAGCTACGCCAAAATGCTACTGGCGTAGCAGTAACGTAGCAGCGTAGTTAATGTTAAACATGATTTGTTTCTATTACACATAATATGTGTATACTCGTATATTTTCTCAATTTTATGATTAAGTATTAATGTTTTTGTGCAGCTACGCCAAAATGCTACTGGCGTAGCAGTAACGTAACAGCGTAGTTAATGTTAAACATGATTTGTTTCTATAACACATAATATGTGTATACTCGTATATTTTCTCAATTTTATGATTAAGTATTAATGTTTTTGTGCAGTTACGCCAAAATGCTACTGGCGTAGCAGTAACGTAGCAGCGTAGTTAATGTTAAACATGATTTGTTTCTATAACACATAATATGTGTATACTCGTATATTTTCTCAATTTTATGATTAAGTATTAATGTTTTTGTGCAGCTACGCCAAAATGCTACTGGCGTAGCAGTAACGTAGCAGCGTAGTTAATGTTAAACATGATTTGTTTCTATAACACATAATATGTGTATACTCGTATATTTTCTCAATTTTATGCTATAAGTATTAATGTTATTACAGGTCTTTCTTGTAAAAAAAATTATCACAAGCTTCACAAAACACTTTACACATATATGTCCTTATTTATTACTATATATTTACTCTAATCGATTTTTGTAACAACATATGTATAATCGTAAATATTACAATTAAAAGGTACAATAATTGTCTTGCTGTGACGTCTACTTGAAATAAGTCGTAGGTACAATAAATATTCATAAATGATAGTTCTTTTCATCGCTACTTTGACAAGGGTTAAAAATAAAACTCGATCAAAACGATCAAGGTAATCTCAGCTTGAAGCGTGAAACGTTCATGCCGGAAGCGTTCGCCCTTTTTAGCTTTTCACCAAATAATGGAAATAGATATGACCTTCCTTTACATAAAATATATGTTTAACGATTTTTTTTGTAACAGTCAATTGTTCCTCTGAACTATATTAATGCAGGGTCGTTAATGCTTGTCATCTTTGATCTATTGCCTAGAATAATTGCGTATATTGTTTCTTATACTCCTGGCTTCGACGGTCAGGGCCATTCAGTTTCCTTCCTTTCATTCTTCTCCTTTTAAAATCTCTGTTGCCTTATTTACATATCTTATTTGTTTATTTAACACTCTTATCTAGATTACTCTATCGGTCTGCAAATCGTAAGGGCGTCGGTTCGAATCCACTATTTGACTATTGACGTGAACCATCTCCCAGCACGAGCTCAAGCTTAATTCAAGAATGATTAACAAGAATTTTAGTACTATTTGGAACAAAAAATTACTGATATTTGAACATACTTGGAAATCGTGACAACACTGGAAGCACCAACTGTCAATTAAAAAAATAATCATCGAAATCGGTTAACCCAGTCGTAAGTCCTGATGTAACAAACATTAAAAACACGCTTAAGAATTGAGAACTTGAAGTCCGTTGAAAATAAGAATTAATATTTATGAAGAAAATTTGTTCCTAAAACGAAAATCGAAAATATCTCAATAACTTTTGCTCTTTGCTTCCTTCCTACAAGAAATAGAACGTATTTTCTTTTATACATTATTGCTTCAGACTCAAAGGAATATTATTCAAACATGTTTCCTTAACCTATATTATTGTACCGACAAATTTGAAATCGAACCTTCGAAAGTAATAATAATGTATATCCAATCTCTAGTACGCATTGTCAAAAATAACTGTAAAGGCAAAAATAGTAAACGTTCTTCTATCCATTTTCCAACATCTAAAATCAAAATTATCGGAGAGTTACTGCATTCCTGCCGTACATATTTGTTCTTGTGTCTGTATAATTGTAACGTTAGGTACTAGTTATAAGATTTACACGCTTTTAAGCAGAATATGTGAAACTCTATATGAACATCTTATTGTAAACCAGATCCTTGCAAATAAAAATTTATTTATTTATTTAGTTATACTGAACATCTAAACCTTTTTGTTCTGCCTATACATACATTGGTTATTGGACTATTTGCGATTACTAATATATTGCGATAATTAATGAGACGGTTATAAGTTAACGTAGGTGCACTTCTAATCGCGGTAAGATACTTCAACAAGAACAAAAGTTGGTCCAAAATATAACACCTACGTTAATGTCGTAGCAACACTTTGCTAATGCAAACAGGTAGGAGTCGAAGAGACAGTTTTATTTTTAACAGTGATGACTTTTGAAAATCTGTTTTCTTCTAGTCTCAGGTACTGACGCAATAAATATATATAAAAATCTATAAGTAATCTTTATATCAAAACAAACAATCTTTAAAGCGGGATGTATATCGTGTCAAAATTGGGTCTAAATCGTAACAGACGTTTTTGAAACGTAAGCAAACCAATCTCTATAATTATATACACTCGTATATGAAGGTAAAGTTAATGTGATGATGCAAATAATTCACTCCATGTTGAATTTTTTCGGATTTTTCGACGCAGTATCGCGTCTGTCACATACAGTTGCTACGTCATGATAGCCCACTAATTGGAATTGTTTCGAATGATTCCAATAGTCAATATCCAACACAGCAGATCACGACAGAATTCCAAATTCCATATACATCATTTTGATATTAAGGCATTTCACATCTGTACTTAATGTATGTAGTGTTAACGTGTAATCTGTATATATGACAGTTGACGAAATAATTTACTTTTAATATGCACGTTTTATTTATTGTTAGTTGACCTAATAATAAATAAGTTCTTTACGTCCTGTATATCACGGGTGGTAAGCCCATCGCCTGACGTCCTCTCCATCTCCTTGTTCGTCTTCCTCATTGCTGAGGGCCGTGACCTCCGCGAACTATGATGCGGACGATCGCTCTCCACCTGTTGCGGTCGGTGTGTAATGTCTCGTGGACTTTCATGTTGGTGTTGTTGATGGTTTGGTCTGTCCATCGCCTTACACCAGGCACCAATAAGTTTTTTTCGTACATAGGAAACCAAAAAGTAAAAACTCATTGGTACAAGCCGGTTGTGAATTAAATTTTCGACTAAAAGTTCGAAAAAATCAGGTCACTGCCTATTGATTTAAAAAAAACAAGTATACTTAATGTTTACTTTTAAAAAACTGTTACCTAGATAACTCAGCCAATTTGTTGATATTACCACGTTCGTAAATAAAATCGGTTTCAGGAAATTCTTCTGCAAGTTCAAAAAGCTTTCAAGAAGCTCGCGTTTGTTCATCTCGCGTAGCACAAATAAGCTTTCTACTTGTTTCCTGCCAAGTAAATTCTGTATCCGGACAAAGATAAGAAATAGTACATTATTCTCTTTTTGTGTTTACCTTAATGGCTTTAACTACTGTTATATAATATCGTTCTCTAATACACTAATTGAACCAAACACATTTCAATGTTCTGAAATGATTTCCATTCCATTTCCAAAAATAAATTGTTGCCAGAGTTTTCGGTCTCATTTTACTCTACACAAGGGAAAATAATCGCGGCACAAAATGTATCAAATTTTATTTAAGACGGCAACCGGGGCACAATGAAAATGTTGAATCTTTTAGAAAACAAGTTGCAACAACTTTTCACGGCTCAGGTAAACAATAGGTGAATGTTAAGTGTACAACAACTGTATTCTTCGGCATAATTAAAATTTATCTACCCTTAATGTTATCTTAAAATCCCCTCGGGCAATAAAACTTCCGCAAATTTTCACGATCAAGTTATAAATATTTATATTTACACCTAGCCTTTGTTAGCTTCACTTCTCTTATTTCAATTATTTCTTTATATTTAAAATATTCAGTGGTTTTTTATATAGTGGTTTCTAAGTTATACATTCGTTCTTAAGTTTCGGAACACGATATTGTAGTGCGGCTGGGGGAAATCATAAGTTACTCCTATGAACGTTCGCGTGGGAACTGAGAGTCACTTTGCTGTCTACTGTCTGCTGGCGCGTGACTGGTCCGCGCGCTGTCAGCGCTGGCGCACTCCCCACTACCGCTAAACCAGGTTCTTGCGGTGCGTACGAGTATCCCATTTCACTTCCCCTCTCCCCCTCCCCTCCGAGACGGTCCTAAGGGCGATGAAAGTCGGGAAAAATCACCGTGCGGCCTGACCGCGTTGTTCTGGCCCACGTCGTCTGCCTTGTAGGAGTGGGCTCAAAAAAAATATAAGCCGGTTTGAGTCGGTCTGTGTAGACGGTGACGCTTTTGCCTTTTACTAATATTTGTTTCTAAAATTTATAAAGGTCCCACACGCATAATTAAAAAGTGACAAAAAGCGTATTATATAACAACGAAACTTCACTATTTAAACACTATGTCATTATGACAATAAATGCTGTGATACTTTTTTCAACTATATGGCTTTCTTTTGGTTGCCATAATTTACATTTTTTTAAGCACACAAAAAGTAACTCGAAGTTATTTTTTCTTCACCGAGCACAAATTAAACCATGCAGAAAAGAGACCAAATACTTGCAGAGCATTTATAACCTAAAAGAAGCTAGCCTTGACTGTTTCACCGGATTGAGAGGTGGCATAGCCCTTAGATGATACTGTGTCGCATTTTTAAATACTGATTTACTACGTGCTTGGTGGTGAAGGAAAACATCGTGAGGACGCCTTCATATCTTAGAAAATTGTCATGTGAAGTCCACTAATCCGCACCAGGATCAATTGAGCTATGCCACTATAAGACCTGTAACAACAGTGAGACATATATAGGCCGTTACTTTACTTTACTACAGGAATGAGTTAATGAAAAGGGTTTTCTTCACGGAGCAAAAACGTGAGCTCTTAACATACCTTCGTTGTAACTGACAAGACATCCAATTACGTAAGTCAGCATTTTCCTTAATTAAGGAAGGCATAAAACGACACTTTTTTTCTATGTTATATAATTCTTAGCTTCATTTCATTATCTTAAAGAAAATTATGACGGTGCAAGTTCCAGCTTAAGTTTAGTTTAAGTTATTTAAGCTTAAGTGGTACAAATTATATTCAAAGTTAAAGTTATACCTTTATATATATAATATCTATGTCTCGCTGTTGGGGGCAGGCAATCTCTTTAAAGAGAGTATAAGGGCATAGTCTGCCACGTGGCCCTAGTGCGGGTTGGCAGACTTCACATGCCTTAGAAAAAACATCCTAGAAAAAACTACCAGCAGCGACATCATCTATTATAGTTTAGACTAATTAGCTTTAAGTGTGTTCGTCAAAAAAAAATATTCCGTATATTTGTCCTGATTAAGTTGCCAATATTTATTAATAAAATTACAATATATACAATATTACAATAAAATAACAAAAAAAACAGCAATATAAAGCGTTGACGGTTTAAGTCCACAAAACTAGTCCTATTTAGTGTAACAATAAAGTTAATACAACTAATTATTAAATAAACATTAATAACAATCAAACATAAATCAATGCGAAAAAGAAACCCTGCTTACGTGTAGGTACTTCGTTCTGGTGAATTACCTTCACAAAGAATACTTTCAAATTTAATACGATAAAGTGTTTTTGCCTATATAAATTTGCAATGAAGCGTCAAAGCTAATGCTTGAAATGAACAGCCAAAAGTAAAAAAGGTCAAGGGAACACTAATGCCCCTTTTATATACTAACATAAAAGGGTGACGTCTGAACGTTTGCCCAAGTACACTCGTAAAAATCATGCGATATTCATAAGAGGTAAGGTGCCCGGTCGTTTCGAACAAGTGATGAGTGAAATACACACCACTGCCTACCGTCGATTTTAGTATTGGAATTCGGATCATCGAAATCAAGAACTTGGTTACATAGTGTGTGGAGAAAAGGAGGTTTTTTGTTCAATGTTCAAAGACAATCAAAAACACTAATTATTTAATGTTTATACAGGTGTCCCAGAACGCCAAAAAAATCAGTCTTCTTCATCCAGTAGTACTCGTGGCAACCATTTTATTAAAATAATAAAAAAATACAATCCAGAGTCAAATATTTCAACATTATGCTTCGCGAATATAAAACCAACCCTCCCCGACACATTATAACTAGTATACACCCAGACTGAAAAAGAATCCCTTTCCAACCAGGGATACGGATCGGGGGTACGTTCGCGCATCCTTACCGTGCACGAGGCCCAAGGTCTCACGTACGGATCAGTGGTGGTCATCAGAACAGTGACGAAATAACTGCAACTGCGCGACAGCGTCCAACATGCTGTAGTGGCGATATCCCGACACACCGTCAGCAGTGTCTATTATACAGATGACTGTGACGACGCCACAGGAAGACTGATGACAAAGGCAGTGGCCGCATCAAGGGAGAGGATAGTGGACTACAACCTAAAAATGGCCATGAGAAGCAGGGACACAGCGGTCGCGGAGAAGCTAATAGCAATGCAGCGGGGCGTCTGCGACGCGTGAACCGGAGCGATCTCTGGCCACCTCCAAATTCAGGCATTATATATAAAAAAAAACAAAAAAGGAAAATAGTAACTGTAGAAGTGGCACTCTTTTAATAAATGCAGAGTGAACAATTTAAGTGTATTGGAAAAGAGCACGGACACAGGTCTGTGGTTGCGATCTAACAACAATAAAAAAAACATTGTGCTAAGAGTTTTCAATTGTTCATAGATTTTAATTCTGTTTTGGCCTCGTAAGAAACCTAAAAGGAAAGTAAAGGATTTGGTTTCAGTGTGAAAAAAACACGACTATCTCTGTTTAACGATAAAAGCCCCACTAAAACGTACTTCAACCAAGTGTACTTAATTGTTTATTATACTTAATTTATTTAGACTTTATATAAGTATATCTTTCTTATTCGTGATACTATACATTTATATTACATAAAGGTATAGTGTCATGAATCAGGGTGATCGCCTTTTCAAGGAATTCGATAGGCCAAATTCGTCGTTCTAAAGTTCAAAACGACGCCTAGAAGTTTTGGGCTAAACGACACGCGATGATACTTTATACCATTTATCTAACATATAATTATGTGTACAGTTTTTCATTTTTATTATACCTTAACCAATGAATAATACGCATGAGGAATATTCACGTTATAATGTTATGTACAAGCTAGCCATCTCCAGAACATAAACTTGAAAGTGTATTATTAGTTAATTTTGCGTATTACTCTTAATCTGTCCGAGACAGTTTAGTTTTGAAATAATATTAATAATTATTCGAAGTCCCATTTCATTTTTTTTAGACATTTTTAAATAATTGGTACATTTATTATTTTATTTTCATAACTTTTTTATTTATTAACCAATCCTGTACACTTTTACTATGGCAACATTCGACAAATGTCAGACAATATTTGGTAGGATTTTAATTTCGCCAAAATTGTGGGATAAAGTTTTACTTTAATTCTGAATGAAAATGCTCAAAATTAAAGAATATGAATATATTATTATATTTTGTTAAAGTTCTGTATTAAGGTTTTCTAATACAAAGGCTTACTGTCGTCGGAGGTGTAAGAGAAAAGTTTAGTAATAAATACCTATAATAGATTATATTTATTTGAAAGTATAAAACAATATGAAGCGTACAAGTGGTTTAGTGATATTTTGTATTTTTTATTTACAAATCACTTCATTTCTACAATGTGTAAGTATAAATCAGTTTTAATGAGATGCCTACTAGTACTACGTCTAGTATTATATGTAAAAAATATTTTAAAAATTAATTAAATAAATAAATTACTGTTTTACTTTTATCAATAAAAAAAACTGATATTATGTTAACTGTGTAATCTAATATATCTTGAACAAGGATTTTAAATTTGCCTTCTCAAAAGTTAATAAAATCCTATCATACTATTATAGTAAGGGTATAAGGGTGATTGACTTTATGTAATATCTTATAATTTACATTGAACTTGTTATTAAATATTATTTGGATTATTAGATTACGGTAAAAGGTCAAATATTTTCTTTTCCTGAAATAACAATAATGCACTTGCATTTTCTTTGGTGGTGCATGTTTTCGTGGGTTTTATTTATTTTCTAACAAAAATGATATGTTTATTAGTGGTAAATTTATATTTATAACCATAATTTCAGGCACAATATCCAATAATCTTAAATATTTCGAAACACTCCATTCATCAAGTTTGAACCATCATGTTGTTAAGAGAGGCACAAAGCTTTCGAGCCATCCATTCAACACAATTAAGGAACTACACTTTAGAACACTTGGAAAAGATTTCAGACTTATATTGCACCCGCACAGTTCTGTGTTACATGCAAACTTTAAAGCATACACTGTTGATGGCGAAGGAAAGAAGACTGTTGTACATGTTGGTAAGTATGTGTATATGTTGCTTGCTAACATTTGACCATAAATATCCTTAATGTATACAGGAAACCTAAAGTAAGTATTATCCTAACAAACGTGAACTTGTTTTGAACTAAAAGGGGATCTGATGTACTTGAAAATATCATAGAGAAAGGAATAACTTGTATATATGTTACCGGCATTCTGGATAATCTGGTATCTTGACTTCCTAAATGTATTCTGCAGATGGTGCTGAGTAAAAAGCCACTAATAGAGCCACTGTTGACGGTTGTCTGTACCACAACGGCATTGAATACCAAAAAATAGAAATTTACTAGTTACTACCAATAGATTGCCATTGGAATATCCGGCCATGAAGCTATGTTATTCTATGCTAATATGATGTTGCTCCAATTTACCTTTCAGATCAGGATAACTTTTATACTGGCAGGGTGTTTGGTGAAAAATTATCAGATGTTAAATTACATATAGAGGATGGCGTTATTACCGGGATTATTCATACACCTGGCGAGACCTATCATATTGAGGTAATTTTTAACTTAACTATAGTTCAATCACAAAGATCTATTAATATCATTTATACATTCAACCATTTTTGTTTTTCATGAACAGACCAGTTCAATTGTATAATATTGGCATAAAGTCATGATAATCACCTTATTTGAGCTGCCATATCAATAATAATATCACAAATGCTACATACTTCAAGCTCAAACCATCTTACTACCTTTATCTACATATACATGAGTAGCTTTCTTTATCTATTAAAATGTGGCTATTTTCAAGAGTAGAGTGAATAGGCATTTACTAAGCTAGTGCGCTTTACCAGGACTGAATTTCCACTTAACATTAGGTGAGATCTTAGTCAAGTACTTAGAATTAGATGAAGTTAAGAAAGTATAAAAAAAACTTCTATTGTTACCATGTATATTAGTTGGTTCATAAAAATATATTTTACTGATTAACACTATGTGCATATTTAAAAAAATTCAAATTAAATAATGAAATTAGTAGGTCCATTTACTATATCTACATTTTTTATATACCTTAAAATCAAATAAATATATACAATTTAATAATAAAAACAGTAAGTGGCTGGCACTAATAACACAGGCTTATTTGTCTCATTTTAAGTATGAGCTGCTCTACAAATGATTTTCAAAATAAAAAATTAATTTTGCTCAAACTTATTAATTAGATTATGTCACAGGAAGCGTCAATAGCCTAATGGTTTAGGGTACGGCCTGCGAATCGTAAGGTCGTGGGTTCGAATCCACCATTCGACTATTGCCATGAACCATGCCCTAGCACAAGCTTAAGCTTAGTTGGAATGGTTAACAAGATTGTTAGTAATATTTCTGAAAAAAATTACATTTTTTAATTTTTTAATAATAGTAAAATTTAGAGGAGGCCATTGTGAAGGGCAACCGGACTGCCAACTTATGAGCAAGACTCAAATTGTTGAAAATGTGAAACTAAAAAGGTCTAACTAAAAAAGGCTCCGATTTAAATAAGCTTAGGACTGTACTTTAAACATACAATTGACTTTTTCGCAGAAAGTATCCTAAACCATTAGATTGTTGACACTTAAAATAATATAAATAAATTTCTTCTTTTATATACATTTTCATTGTATTTACAGCCTTCATGGCGACATATACCTGACCAGCAAGATGGCACTATGATCACATATCGCTCTTCAGATATCCGCTTCAGTTGGGCAAATAATAATGGAAGCAGGCCTCGTGTTTGTGGTTATGTAAAAGAAGGACAGGGTGAGTATGTGATATATTTTCTTATAGAAGACATTGGATTTAATCTTAGATAATGGAGATCACTAATCTGCTACAGATCTGTTTGCCCGCATCGAGACATAGTTATATGGGAGGGGTAATCATATCTGAAAAGTTTTCTTGAGGGGTACGAGAACAGGAAAAAATTGTGTATTGGATTACTTAGTCACACTATTCATTACATTACATTAATTAACAGAACTCGAAGACAATGGCGACGATGATTATAATGATAATCTGGAGACGAAGCACGAGCAGTCGGAAAGGAACAAATATCTGAAGAAATCGCAGAGCGTTGACCACAACAAAATACCGTACAAAGATAACGGATCTAACTCTAAGAGGGTCAAACGTCAAAGTGACTACGAATACACTCCAACTAAAACGAGATGTCCACTGCTACTGGTCGCAGATTACAGATTCTTTCAAGAGATGGGAGCCAGCAATACAAAAACAACCATTAGTTATCTGGTATGTATATGTAATACACTCACATACTGTAACGCAGGTAATGCAAATTTTATTTCCTATTAATTTGTTTTTAATGCCAAGTAAATCCTTAGTTAAGACTGAAAAAAAAATGGTTTATATAATGTAAATCTATAAAGGATTAGATCTTGAATACGTGACCGACATATTGATTATAATTCATAAGCTGTTGATTTTGTTAAATAATAAATAAAATAAATATCTCTAAACGAACAATTCTTGTATGTATAAATATGTAATCTGTATCTCGGTAACGGCTCCCTCGATTTTCATGAAATTTTGTATGCAGGGAGTTTTAGGGTCCATAAATCGATCTTGCTAAGATTTTTTTTGTAGAAAACCTCGTTTTATCCGCGTATACCCTATTATTAGTACAGAAGATAACTTTGTTTGTTTAAGCAAAAGACTTACTCTAACTTTACTTTAACTTTGACTTACTCAAAGAGTGTTTGGTTTGAAAATCAATTGTTTATATAAATTACTTATAAAATACATGTATCATTTGGTATAAGTCAGTTAAAACAGCCTTTATATATGTCCCACTGCTGGGCAGTCCTCTGTAAAGAGAGTATAAGGGCATAGTCCGCCAACTGCCCTAGTGTGGATTGACAGATTTGACATGTTTTAAAAAAAATTGTCTAGGACATGTAGGTTTCCTTCGCCAGCCCTGTAGTCCTGAGCTCTCAAGAATAAAACTATGGTATCCCCTGCCTGTTGTAGAAGGCGACTAAAAGGAGCCTCGCGTACACTGGGCGACTAGGGTGGTGGGCCTTTGTCGCCTTGCACTGCAAGAGCACAAGGGGGGAGGGAGTAACCTCTCCCCAGGAAGGGCTCTCCTTGAGCATAGTGCAGGAAGGGCCTCCGGGGAGGTTTTAGTGGGTAAAATCCCCGCATAACCGCCACTTTCCCCACAGAAGGCGGGGTATCTTTTTGAAAATTTCCTCCCCGTCAACAAAAAAAAAGCTATGCCCCATCTCTATCCGGTGAAGCAGTAAAGGCCAGCCTTTTGGCCAACTGTGTTAGTTCGTCCAAAAAAAGTGTTTATTTTATAAAAATTGTCAATAACATTTACATAATATGATGGCAGAAGTAGATCATTGTGATAATATATTACTAATCATTTTATTATATAACAATGACACAGCATTTATGTCCCAGATGTTTTGTCAAATCATAGGAAAAAGACAAATTAATTCCACATTCTAATCGTGATAAAAAAAATTTGGTCATCATCATTCATGCAGTGATTCTCATATTTTTATAACACTTTATCCGGTGCATGGTAACGGCCGTTCTATGCCTGATATTGTGTATTGTTGATTATAAGTAATTATTGTAGGTTTTGTGGAATGAAATAGTCCAATAACTACTACACTCGCTTTAACAAGAAAAAAAGGTTTCCTTCACCGCCAGCCCGTGGTAAATCAGCGCATAAAATTGCAACAACAAATTTATTGGTGCCGACACCGGGTATCGAACTCGGGTCGCTAGCGTATCATGCAACTTGAGGCGACCGCCCGGATACTTTTTTTTTGTTGACGGGGAGGAAATCTTCAAGAAGATACCCCGTCTTCTAGGCGGAAGGCTACATTTCACACGTTCACATTGATACTATATATTATAGTAATTATTTATTTCAGATAAGTCTCATCGACCGTGTCCATAAAATATACAACGACACAGTATGGCAAGACCGACAGGTTAGTTCGTATAATATATATTTCGTTTTTTGGAAAGAATAGTGTGCGTGGGTGCATGCGAGGGTGTATGTGCGAGTGTGTACATGAGCGTGAAAGAGTGTGTATTAATGAGAGTGTTTTTATGTTGTGCCAAAGTTTTGCAAAATGCAAAAATCGAGGATAATTTATTTTAGACTATGAAGAAACTATTCTGTCTCTTCATAGGTGAAATTATGGAGAAACGAGTAAACTATATTGGAATATTGGTAACAACCAAGGAGTAATGTAACACTCTGCTTCTCCAGGACCTGGACGGATTCAAAGGCATGGGTTTCGTGATAAAGAAGATCCTGGTGCATTCAGAGCCGACCCGCGTGCGCGGCGGCGAGGCGCACTACAACATGGTCCGCGAGAAGTGGGACGTACGCAACCTGCTCGAGGTAACGTTATTTTTAACACTATTTTCTTCCCTCTAGCCAATTCTGCTGTACTTGGCGGCAAATAACTCTAGCGCTGAAGACACGGTTATTGGCTTATTGTCTCTCCTATGGTACTCTGCCCCGAGCACGGTTAGAACACCCCGCTCGCTCGTGGAGTACAGTCGCTTTCTAAATTTTATATCAATTGAATTTTGTTTTCTTTTAATTTTTTTTTGTTATATATTTTTTAATAGATGTTATAGTTTGTTTTTGTTTTCTTAATATATTTGTAATTTTTAGAAAATCTATCTATGTCGATTTTTATATTAAAAAAAATATATATCGGTATGATTGGACAGGGAATATTCGTGTTCTAAAAATCATTTTCATGGCCTAATCTACTATAATCGTCTTACATTACTAGATAATAACTAATCAGTAGAAATCATTTTAAAATTAAATCAAATTCAATCAATAAAAAATTTCAACATAGAAACGTTTTTGGGTCTGAAAAATATCGATTTTTATATCGATATATCGAAATATTAAATATCGATACATTGAAAAACTAATATCGATGTATTGATATTTTTTCTACAAGCCCACTGTAGAATTTCATCACATCAGGTGTTCAGCCGGGAGTATTCCCACAAGGACTTCTGCCTGGCGCACCTCTTCACTGATCTGAAGTTCGAGGGCGGCATTCTGGGCTTGGCGTACGTGGGATCACCACGCCGGAACTCTGTCGGCGGTATTTGTACCCCCGGTATGTCTCCATTATGTGTTACTAAATTTTATTACATAAATTAGTAACGGTAGCTTATAATAGGATCTCTTGATTCAATTTAATTTTTATTTTACAAAAAGAATGATAACAAGGTTTTTTTTAAAAAAAAATATAACATTCTTGTTGACCATTCCATGACCATTAAGCTTGTGCTAGGAGATAGTTCACGTCAATAGTCTATTGGTGAATTCGAACTTACGACCTTACGATTCGCAGACCGTACTCTATACCATTAGGCTATTGACGCTTAACGTAGTGTCCTAGCGGTTCGGCTTATGATTTGATATGGTCGTAGGTTCGAATTCTAATCGACCTGTACCAAAAAATCACTAGCTAAAAATATTGTGTCCCCTGTACGGCGATAGGCTCACCACGCGTCACATATGGGACCTATTAATACTGCTAGGGACGTGAGTGCTTTTTTCTGTTTTTAATTCATTATCTATGGCTTTATATAAAAGATATATTTTGCTTCACATATACCAATATTTTGTTTTTATTTACATTTTGTTTACGTTTTTTTTTGTTTTCAGCCATTTCGCTGTGAAATGTGAGTGTTTTATGTTGTTTTCGTTTGCTTCTTATATTTGTACATATTTAATGTCTTATATAGCACCAATATATATACAGCTTAATGGGATTTACTTATAATAATTTTTTTAGAAAGGATAAATGAGAAATATCACACACTTCATCCGCGTGGAATTAACCAAAAAAGTTATAGGGCTCTCAAGAATAAGACTACGGTATCCCCAGCCTGTCGTAGAAGGCGACTAAAAGGGGCCTCGGGTTCACTGGGGGCCTTCGTCGTCCGCCAAGGTGGACCCGGGAAGAAGGCGACATCGGCTAGCCCGTGTCGCCTTGCACTGCGGGAATACCCCCTCCCCACCCGGGACGTGCTCTCCTTGAGCACGGTGCAGAGGGGCTCCGGTGCGTTCCTCTGGAGATCCCGGAACCCATCATCACCGAGGAAAGGGCCACCGGGGAGGTTTTAGTGTGTAAAAACCCCACATAACCGCCGCCTTCTCCCCAGATTTCCTCCCCGTAAACAAAAAAAAAGGTGCGCTCTGTGCGCGGCCCTTTGTGTCAGGGCGACATGAAATTAACCTCTCACCGGGGGACCCTTGTGTCGAGTTACTAGCGATAGAGATTCGGGTTATGCGAAATAAGTGCTATGCCACCTCTCAATCTAGTGAAGCAGTCAAGACCAACTTCTCTGGTCAATGTCTGTGTAGTCGTCAAAAAAAAATAATTGGACATTATTTTCATTTTGCTAATTTTCATTTAATTTGCATGCTGTAAAGGGACAAAATAATATTCATAAAGCTTAAGCCAACTGACGTATTTAAAATAATAAGGAATAATACCGTATTTGTGTAATTAGCTTTCCAATTACCGCTTTATAATTGCCCAATTTTCAAAGTGTTAATATGAATATAATATGTTATCTACAATTATTTTGTCGCGTTCATATTATGTTTGTTAATACACGTTTTTATTATATATTGTAAATTTCTGTCATTTAAATTGTATATTAATATTTTTTGAAAATAACGTTAGGTTGTACTCCCTAATTATGGAATCCACAGTTATGGGAGAGACTGGTCACTTTAAAACCGTGCCAGCGTTAGCTGTGGACGAAATGGGACTAAGACCCGGTTGCCATGGTGTATGTGTTTGTACTGTACATATTAAAACGAATTACAATTTAACATTTTAACCAATTCATACAAATTTAACCAACACTCATTTACATACGTCCAACATCCGCAGAGTACTTCAAGAATGGGTACACATTATACCTAAATTCGGGTCTGAGTTCGTCCAGAAACCATTACGGGCAGCGTGTGATAACGCGAGAAGCGGATCTAGTCACCGCCCACGAGTTCGGCCACAACTGGGGCTCGGAGCACGATCCCGACGTGGTGGAGTGTTCCCCCACGGCCAGCCAGGGCGGGTCCTACCTCATGTATACGTACAGTGTCAGCGGATACGACGTTAATAACAAGGTGAGTACGTGCCCAATTACTTTTGGATGTTGTACTTCTGTTCTCGTCGTTCTGTAAAACAAGCTTTGTGCAAACATTGTTTTCGTATCTATGCCCTATATTATACAATAGTGGCAATAAACACTAAATATGTCAAAATGCAGCAAATTTATTTAAAAAAAAAAGGTAAAAGAATATCTTCGTAATATGTACTACGAGTCTACCAAACATTTATTTGTGTGTGTAATTTACCCTGTTTTTCAATGTCTTTGATCTATATTTATATATAGTATAGGCGTTATATAGTAATTATTATAATAATAATAATAATAACTTTATTAATATCACAAAAACAAACATGTTACATATACAGGAGACAGTGCCTTCCAGAGTCACAAACAGTAAGTCCTGCGTACAATAAGTTTTAATATAAGTTGAGTAAATTATACGATAATTAATAATTAAAATATATGAAAAAAACAAAAATGTGTGCAAAAGGAAAAAGAAAGGAAAGAACTACAGTCATTGTCCATGTTATGCTAATGTGTAGTGTATGTGTGTGTTTGTGTGAGTGAGCGTGTGTTTATCATGAAGTTAATAATATATTTTCAATTTGGGTGTATTCCTGGATTCTGCAACCATTTTAATAACAATCCCTTGAACTTACGACTGTTAAGCCTTGTGAGATAATTAAGGTCGAATGGGATTTTATTATATATCGGTGCAACAGAGATATAGTGGCGTTGTGCAAAGGTGGACCTTGTTATTGGCAACGGGAGACGATACCTTCTTTTTTTAGAAGGCAGTAATGGTAACTCTATTTCTCAATTATCACTCTATATAACGCCTTAGTACGTTCACACCTTGAATTCGCCAGTGCCTCTTGGTATCTCGTTATAACGCGAGGTCGGTCCTCCAGTATACTAAATCATTAATTTTATTTTTAACAGAGATTCTCCCCATGCAGTCTGAGGTCTATTAGAAAAGTTCTTCAAGCTAAATCAGGTCGTTGCTTCTCCGAGCCGGAGGAGAGCTTCTGTGGTAATTTACGCGTGGAGGGAGGCGAGGAATGTGACGCTGGACTACTTGGTGAGGAAACGAGTTCCAATCTGTATCATTTTTAATTTTACGTAATGAGAGCTTGGTAAATCAGCATTTGTCATTAGTACTATAGTATGTCTTCGTTTTCGGAAGCGGTCTCCTAACATTCTGTATACTTAAAATTTACTCAACTTGCACCTATTACAGGTACTGAGGACAACGATATGTGTTGCGATAAGAATTGTAAACTGAGGAAAAACCAGGGGGCTGTTTGCAGGTGAATATGTCTCTTCTTCTACAAGCGAAGGTGCGAAGAACAAAGAGTATGCGGAGCGGAAAGGAACATAGCAGCAGGAGATTCCTAAGCATCCGAGACGTTGTTTAGCCAAGATTATCTGCGATCAGACGTCTCTTCTTTCGGCAACTTTTACTCTAAAAATCTATAGAATACTATCATAGCCAGCCCGCTTCGCCGGGCTAGATTTTGCTTTATTTTATTTAAACACTAAACTTACATCACTAAATATTTAATTTAACTCTCACAGAATATTAAATTATTCATTCCATTCTATTCTCGTCTCGGAGCGGGTGAAGATCATTACCTACACCCATGTACATATCAGTAAATACAATATCAAGTTTCATTGAAATCGGTGCAACCGTTTTGGAGCCTATATGGAACATACCCACACACTTTCTCTTTTATATATTTATATTTCTTGTCTTAACAAGTGTCCGAGATATGCAATTTTCAGTTTTAATCAATCTCTAAAATGCGCCTTTACTAGCTAATGCGTCGGAGAACTTCCACGTTACCATGTCTTACTGGTTCTAAAACGCCGCTGGTGACAGCACAATTCACAATTGTGTGTTAATCTTACAGATTTAGTTGTATATATCTTTTTTTTTTGTTAACGAGGAGGAAATCTTCAAAAAGATACCCCGCCTTCTGGGGGGAAGGCGGCGGTTATGTGGGGTTTTTACCCACTAAAACCTCCCCGGTGGCCCTTCCTCGGTGCATGGTGAGGGGCTCCGGGATCTCCAGTGGAACGCACCGGAGCCCCTCTGCACTGTGCTCATAGAGAGCACTTCCCGGGGAGGTTACTCCCTCCCCCCCTGTGCCCTCGCAGTGCAAGGCGACACGGGCCAGCCGATGTCGCCTTCTTCCCGGGTCCACCTTGTCGCCCAATGAACCCGAGGCCCCTTTTAGTCGCCTTCTACGACAGGCAGGGGATACCGTAGTCTTATTCTTGAGAGCACAGAACCACAGGGTTGTAGTTGTATATATCTAGATCTAAAAACAAGTTTATGAGAGAAGAACATTTAACGCAGTGGCTATATAATAACTATGAAGTGTGTATGTAGCGACAAGAACTCCCCGTGTTGCGCGGGCTGCGTGTTCGCGGCGGCGGGCGTCGTGTGCCGCGAGGCCGCGCACTCGGCCTGCGAGGGCGAAGCCACCTGCAACGGAGCCTCCGCCGACTGTCCCAAGGTAACAATTAACAAGTATTACGAATTAACGAATAAAAACAAAAACGTACTTGAAAACAAATTAGTGACAGATAAAATTACGCACGGACGCTCTCAGATATTTCCGAAATCATAATTATTTTTCATTCTGGTTGTTGCCTACTTAGACTTGATTTGTTTTAAACTTGCTCTTTCTTTTTATGATTTCCATGTTTTTTTTTATGACGAACTACACAGATTGGCCAGAGAAGCTGGCCTTGACTGCTTCACCGGATTGAGAGGTGGCAGCTCTTAGGTTGCTTAACCTGAACCTCTATCGCTAGTAACTCGACACAAGGGGGGACCCGGTACTTCCATGGTACTTTTTTTTGTTAATGGATAAATCTTAAAAAGTTGCCCTTCCCCCCGGTAGGAAAGCGGGCTTATGAGGTATATACACACGCGTACGAACCGCGCGTACTCTTTCTTTTAATTAGTGATTTTTTTCCCTTTCGGCCTTCACGAGGTTCTGGTCATGTGAGACGGTAATATCGACGAGCACCGCCTGTCGCGTCAATCTGTCAGCACAATATCCGGTTAATTGGCAACAATAGTCCTGTGACGACAAATCGATTCCAATAGACCGCTGCATGATCATTTTCGAGAACTGGCGCCGGTGTACGGTATAGTACGGCACTTCGGACTCCACAAGACCATATCGAAGAGCAATTTGCTGGCTTTATTATTGTTATTGTATATATGTGAGTTGTAATTTAACAGGCTCCTGCCATAGCGGACGAGCACGAGTGCGCTGAACGGGGCCGCTGCCGTAACGGCTCTTGCGTGCCCTACTGCGAGACTCAGGGCATGCACAGCTGCATGTGCGACATAGGTCAGCTTTACTTTACTTTTCTAATGAACTTAATTTGATAGCGCAAAGACGTCCCGCAACTTTACCGGTTAAATATAGCATAATAAAATCTGAACCTCCGTTTTGGGTAATATTTAGTCCGTAACATTAAATCGGAGGTATAATATCTCCCTAATACAGGGTATTGATTACTCTAGCAGGGACATCTGATCGAGCTTGGCTCTGTTTTTTTATTCTTAGCCTTAACTGAGTGACTGCACCATCTTTTTTAAAATATCTGATCTAATTCTTCTATGTTCTGTCATTTTCCGTTCCAAACCAAATAAGACCGATCTCCTCTATGTCTTTTTTTTGACGTGAATATCGAATATATTATTGATTGATCACTAAGTAATCATATTATACATGTATTTTATATGTAACTAGCGTACCCAGCCCACTTCGCCGCGCTAGATTTTATTTAAACAATAAACTTACATCATTAAATATTTAATTTAACTGTCACAATATATTAAATTAAATTATTCACTTCTCTCCGTATTCATTCTCTTCTCGAGCGGGAGAAGATCGTTACCTACACCCATGTACATATCAGTAAATACAATATAATTCTTATCATTTATACAAAAAAATATCGGGCTCAAGTTAATGTCAGAAATAAAAGTACAACGTATACTGTATACGATAGTTCAAAAAGAGGTGTTCTCCGATCACCAAACTTTACAGGATTACTCGCAAGGTCAATCTGAAGATCCCCTCAAAGTTTCATTGAAATCGGTCCTGCCGTTTCGGAGCCTATATGGAACATACCCACACATATTATCTTTTATATATATATTTTCTTGTAAACAATTGATTTTCTTGGTCTAACGTCTAACCAAATTCTCTTTGACCTACTCTTGCTAAGCAACGCCGTCGACTGTACTAGTAATAGGGTATACGGGGATAAAACATTTTCTAAAAAAAAATCGTAGCTAGATAGAATATCGACCCGAAACCTCCTGTATATAAAATTGAATGAAAATCGGTGGAGCCGTTTCCGAGATTCTGCTCTTTTTGAAGATATCGTATATGTGTGTGTGTGTGTAATTATTTCATTTCATATTAAATAATTGCGTCATAATTAGACAATATAAGAACTGAATAGTACTATTTCGGTGTCGTCATATAACACACTCTTTTTTATGGATGAACCACACAGTTGGCCAGAGAGGCTAGCCTTGACTGCTTCCACCGGATTGAGAGGTGGCATAGCTCTTAGGTCGTTTAGCCTGAACCTCTATTAGCTGGTAACTCCACACAAGGGTCCCCCCGGTAAAGGGTAACCTCGGCTTGGACGGTTACTATGTTACACATATGCATACGAGGGCGGCCGAATCACGACTCGGACGGTAGCTATTTTATTAATAAAAACTATTCGGGCAATCTAAACTAACTTTTATGCCACTTCGGGAATCGTTGGCGCTGGGAGAAGAAGTGGCCGAAGAAACTCCAGCGCTCCTAAACCTATTCAAGGGGGTAGGGCTTTCCCATAGAATGTCTATGTCCTCCGGCGGTCGCGAATAGACGCTTTGGGTAATTGTATCGATCAAGCCTGTGCAACGGTGATCACGTCGTCGGTATCGTCGAGAAGATGTCGGCCTCCGGGCGACGCGTCGGAATTTAGAAGTGGGATATACACTCTCGTAACAACCATTCATATACAACGCTAGAGGGATTGAACGATACCATATACGAGCAACTTTACCCCTTTCAAATATTTTGCTGCCAACACGTTCTCTATGCAGACACATTCGTACAGACACGTATAATTTTCGCGTAGACAAAGATAAGTTGAAGAAACATAGACTTGGCAGTGATGTGTGTGAAACTGTCTCCAGTGGCGGACGCCTGCAAGCGCTGCTGCCGCAAGAGCCTCAACAAGACCTGCTTCCCGGTCGCGCACAATGACATCCTGCCAGACGGCACACCTTGCATTCAGGGCTTCTGTAACAAGGTATGTTATATTCTCTTCTATTTTAGCTCTCCAGTCTACAGTCGGTTGAATCAGTTTAAATTTAGGCTTTAAAGGGCTAAGGCCGACCACATTTAGGTTATGTTTAGCAATTTTAATGTATTTTAATGTATGTAATGTGAATGGTGTCCTTGTCGCCTTAGCACTGCAAGGTTGTTGGGGGGGATAAACCTCCTCAGGACGTGCTCAAGGGCACAATCCAGAGGGGCTCCGGTGCGTTCCACTGGAGATCCCGGAGCCCATCGCTCAGCACTCGGTGAAAGGCCACCGGGGGGGTTTTAGTTTTTTTGACGGGGAAATCTTCAAAACGATACCTCGCCTTCTGGGGGGAAGGCGGAGTTATGCGGGACTCTATTTGTTTCCTTTTTTAACATATGTGTTTGTTTATGATGCCAATAAATATAATGTCTAAATTATGTCTAGGCTAAGATATTGTTGTATCTTTTTCTGCAGGGCATCTGCGAGAAGACGATCCAGGATGTGGTGGAGCGCATCTGGAACATCATAGAAGACATCAACATCAACAACGTGCTGGGCTTCCTGCGAGACAACATCGTCGGCGTCGTGGTACTGTTCACCGCCCTCCTGTGGATACCGGCCAGCTGCCTGGTCAGACTTACTTCACTTTATGTCATATTACAAGTTACAGACGATGAAGTACTAAATAGAACTACTACACGAGTTACACCCAGCATGGCACCTTAAGGATAAAAGACATCTTTAGCTCTATTTATATGTAAATTATATACACGATTGTTCACAAGAGATAGAAAATGCGCGCGCACTACTCACGAAACGTACTCATACGAAACAGGCTCTAAGAGAAAGCGAGAAAAAAATATGTATTTGTACTCTCTCTTGCTCAGTAAAATATGAAACGTAACACTTTTTTTCTATCTCCACTAAAATATGTCTCCCTCTCTACTTCCCTTCGCCTTGCCTGAACACACTTTTCGTAACGCATTCACCTTCTCAATTCAAGTGTTTCAAAAAACCAATGGTGCGCCTGGGCTTCGAACAGCTCAATTCTCGTTTCATCTCTATATACTTGCTGTTCAGATCAGCTACGTGGACAGACGGCGGCAGCGGCAGCATCAGAAATACTTGGAGTGGGAGAGACAGCACGATCTCGTGCATCCCTCTTCACCGCGAAAAATTATTCACACGAGGTATTTCCTTACATACTACAATTTAGTCTCGGTGTTGCAATAGTAGCTAATCCCCGTCCGCTTGTACCAATGAATTGCCGGATTTTCGATTTTTAAATACATAAAAATCACTTGCTAAGAATTTTTTTCCAGTGTATTATTATGGGCACTACCCGTCACATATGAGCCGTAATAGGGTTGATGAATACCCCACTGGGGTAAAAGACAAGATACAATCAACGCGCGAGTTGAATGCAGAGCTCAGGAATGCGATAGTAACTTGAATGCGAAGTTCCCATGATGAAAAAAAACGATGAAGATAACGAAAAACAAAAAAAAAAATAATCGCTTATGCCTAAAACATTTCTCGTGCTTGGCGGTGATTAAAAACTTGATGAACTTCGATCAGTCATTACTAAAATGAAATAAATAACACGCCAGTTCATTGCTGAGGCGGTAACACGGGAATCGTACGTTAACTGTTGCATCACTACACTGCATGCGCGCGAGGGGAGGCCTGCGGACAGCGGGGGAAGATGCTATCGCTCTTTACCTCACGGCCCGACTGCATTCAACTCGCGTCCTAACTCTAAATGTACATTTATTGGGATACTTTTGATCGACATAAAAAAGAGGAGGTTATACAGCGACGTCATTAATGAACTCATTTTGAGAAAAAAAAATGTTTGGTTTAATAAGATCTCATATTAATTTTTGATGATATTGTTATAACTTGGTTATTTACGCTTTGTCCATAGATTGCCGAAACAGAAGGCGTCAGGTTTGAAAAATGTCATTCAAGGCACAAGTCAACTTTAAGCACACAATTAAATAATATATAATTTATATAATAGTTAATTAATAAAGAATAATTTCTTATAAATGCTAGTTGAGTTTTATTATCTTTATCACTGTACCTGTATTTAAGTGATTATGCGTTCTTTAGTATTCTTATATAATGGAAGTAACCAGTGGCGGAGCTTACGGTTTAGGAACTAAGTTTTGGATTCGAATCCTAGTTGTCTTGTAGCTTGAACGTGAGTGCATAAAATTCCTAAAGTACTATTACTACTAAAAACTTTTTTAGCCGCGTTTAAACCTTTTTGGTAGGGGAAAAGGGGGTTGCCATACTGACATGCTAATGTATATATTTATTTGATGTCATGACCTTATAAGGCCTGAAATATTATTGAATAATAAAAAACCATACAAACATGTATGTAATTGTCGCTCAGAGTTTAAACATGTTAAAACAGATTGATGTTTATAATTTAAACATGAAATTCAAAATTATTATATTGATATATGTTATAAGTTTTCACTTCTATCGGCAGTCAGTCCCTATGACGCCTGTTTTTTTTTTACTTAAGGATACACATTTTTCTCATCAATATTATTAACATTCTTGTTAACCATTCCAAATAAGGTTAGGCTTGTGTTAGAAGATGGTTTCCCACCCCTTAGATGATAGGAGCGTTGCTGAAGTTTCTTCGGCCACTTCTTCTCACAGCGTCAACGCTTCCCGAAGTGGCACTCAAGATTAGGTTATCCGTGAAATAGCGACCGAGTCGTGCTTCGGCCCTATCGGAATCGGATCGGAATGCTTATACGTAACATAGCAACCGACCAAGCCGAGGTTCGACCTTATCGGGCGCCCTCGGATCGGAATGCTTATACGTAACATAGCAACCGACCGAGTCGTGGTTCGACCTTATCGGGCGCCCTCGGATCGGAATGCTTATACGTAACATAGCAACCGACCGAGTCGTGGTTCGACCTTATCGGGCGCCCTCGGATCGGAATGCTTATACGTAACATAGCAACCGACCGAGTCGTGGTTCGACCTTATCGGGCGCCCTCGGATCGGAATGCTTATACGTAACATAGCAACCGACCGAGTCGTGGTTCGACCTTATCGGGCGCCCTCGGATCGGAATGCTTATACGTAACATAGCAACCGACCGAGTCGTGGTTCGACCTTATCGGGCGCCCTCGGATCGGAATGCTTATACGTAACATAGCAACCGACCGAGTCGTGGTTCGACCTTATCGGGCGCCCTCGGATCGGAATGCTTATACGTAACATAGCAACCGACCGAGTCGTGGTTCGACCTTATCGGGCGCCCTCGGATCGGAATGCTTATACGTAACATAGCAACCGACCGAGTCGTGGTTCGACCTTATCGGGCGCCCTCGGATCGGAATGCTTATACGTAACATAGCAACCGACCGAGTCGTGGTTCGACCTTATCGGGCGCCCTCGGATCGGAATGCTTATACGTAACATAGCAACCGACCGAGTCGTGGTTCGACCTTATCGGGCGCCCTCGGATCGGAATGCTTATACGTAACATAGCAACCGACCGAGTCGTGGTTCGACCTTATCGGGCGCCCTCGGATCGGAATGCTTATACGTAACATAGCAACCGACCGAGTCGTGGTTCGACCTTATCGGGCGCCCTCGGATCGGAATGCTTATACGTAACATAGCAACCGACCGAGTCGTGGTTCGACCTTATCGGGCGCCCTCGGATCGGAATGCTTATACGTAACATAGCAACCGACCGAGTCGTGGTTCGACCTTATCGGGCGCCCTCGGATCGGAATGCTTATACGTAACATAGCAACCGACCGAGTCGTGGTTCGACCTTATCGGGCGCCCTCGGATCGGAATGCTTATACGTAACATAGCAACCGACCGAGTCGTGGTTCGACCTTATCGGGCGCCCTCGGATCGGAATGCTTATACGTAACATAGCAACCGACCGAGTCGTGGTTCGACCTTATCGGGCGCCCTCGGATCGGAATGCTTATACGTAACATAGCAACCGACCGAGTCGTGGTTCGACCTTATCGGGCGCCCTCGGATCGGAATGCTTATACGTAACATAGCAACCGACCGAGTCGTGGTTCGACCTTATCGGGCGCCCTCGGATCGGAATGCTTATACGTAACATAGCAACCGACCGAGTCGTGGTTCGACCTTATCGGGCGCCCTCGGATCGGAATGCTTATACGTAACATAGCAACCGACCGAGTCGTGGTTCGACCTTATCGGGCGCCCTCGGATCGGAATGCTTATACGTAACATAGCAACCGACCGAGTCGTGGTTCGACCTTATCGGGCGCCCTCGGATCGGAATGCTTATACGTAACATAGCAACCGACCGAGTCGTGGTTCGACCTTATCGGGCGCCCTCGGATCGGAATGCTTATACGTAACATAGCAACCGACCGAGTCGTGGTTCGACCTTATCGGGCGCCCTCGGATCGGAATGCTTATACGTAACATAGCAACCGACCGAGTCGTGGTTCGACCTTATCGGGCGCCCTCGGATCGGAATGCTTATACGTAACATAGCAACCGACCGAGTCGTGGTTCGACCTTATCGGGCGCCCTCGGATCGGAATGCTTATACGTAACATAGCAACCGACCGAGTCGTGGTTCGACCTTATCGGGCGCCCTCGGATCGGAATGCTTATACGTAACATAGCAACCGACCGAGTCGTGGTTCGACCTTATCGGGCGCCCTCGGATCGGAATGCTTATACGTAACATAGCAACCGACCGAGTCGTGGTTCGACCTTATCGGGCGCCCTCGGATCGGAATGCTTATACGTAACATAGCAACCGACCGAGTCGTGGTTCGACCTTATCGGGCGCCCTCGGATCGGAATGCTTATACGTAACATAGCAACCGACCGAGTCGTGGTTCGACCTTATCGGGCGCCCTCGGATCGGAATGCTTATACGTAACATAGCAACCGACCGAGTCGTGGTTCGACCTTATCGGGCGCCCTCGGATCGGAATGCTTATACGTAACATAGCAACCGACCGAGTCGTGGTTCGACCTTATCGGGCGCCCTCGGATCGGAATGCTTATACGTAACATAGCAACCGACCGAGTCGTGGTTCGCTTGGGGTCGTACTCCAGCACCTTCATGGTCTTCGAGGTGGGCTCCACGCGGAATTTGGAGAAGAACTTCAAGAGGCACACGCGTGATTGGACTTTGGCGAATCTCATGCCTGTAAACATATGAAATTATTAAAATTATATATAACCCGCGAGGACAACTCCTCATTAGTATATAATAATAATTAATTACATAACATAATTACATTATTATGTTGTGTGACAATAATGCCTGGTATGCATGTGTAAGCGAGACGCATACATGTGTGAAAGAGAAATACTATATAATAAAATTAGTGCGCATGTGTAAGCGAGACGCCTACATGTGTGAATGAGAAACACTATATAATGAAACTAGTGCGCATGTGTAAGCGAGACGCCTACATGAGTGAAAGAGAAATACTATATAATAAAATTAGTGCGCATGTGTAAGCGAGACGCACACATGAGTGAAAGAGAAATACTATATAATAAAATTAGTGCGCATGTGTAAGCGAGACGCACACATGAGTGAAAAAGAAATACTATATAATAAAAATGGGGCGCGTGTGAATGAATTTTTTTTTTATGCGTTTAAACTAGCGCTTGACCATGATCCCACCTGGTGTTAAGTGGTGATATAGTCGAAAGATAGTACGCGCTAGTTTAGTAAGTGCCTATTCACTCTACTCTTAAAGGCTCCCACGTCGTACTTGGACGGAAAGACTGACGCCGGCAACTTATTCCACTCCTTTGCTGTACGCACGATGAACGATGACTCAAATCGCTTCGTTCGGACGCGCGGAACATCGACTATAAAAGGGTGGAGACCCGCCGAGTGTCTAAACGTCCGAAGGTAGAATGGGGATGGGGAATTAACTCGTGTAATTCAATTCAAGTACGTAAGTTGATATGTACACGTATATAAGAAAGGGTTACACTATATTTAATGTAATAAACCGGATACACATGTGAGAGGTGTCCACTGCATAAAAACAGCCACATTAGAGTTCTATCTCTTCTTCCATATTCTAAGTAATTATATACCTAGTCTTGGATTGTCATAAACCGACCAATATCTCAATCAACGATGATTTGACACCCAATTCATGATCTAATGTTAAAGCATTAACATGGGAAATAATTGACAGTAACACTTTTTCTAAAACCGAAAACCAAAACGTTCTATAAATTACAAACAAAAATAACTCCCTTTATTCCAATCAGATAAAAAGGAGACCATACCATCATTGGGACCACTACGAGAAGCGTGTGCATTGCAATACAAAGCAGCAGAATTTCAAGAAAGGGCAAATCTTATTCCTTAAGAAGGAAGAATCAGTGAGAACGCGTATAACGTAGTACTAGCATACGAATTCTACCTACTAATCGAGCCCAAATTGTGAGGAGACGAGCGTACCGTAATACACTGGACATTCATTTTATAAAATAAGTCAGGAATTGGAGAAATAATAACCAGTACTAGCGATAGAAGGGACAAAGGCCCAGAGCGCCAAATTTTGGCTTTCAAAAACTAAGAAAATATAAAAAAAAATAGAAGCTTACGTCTACGCGGTTAACTCTTAAGGAAAGACAAAATTAATAATCCACAATAACATTGATTCAGCTAATGATTAACACTAGATTTTGATTTACATAAGTGGGCGCTACAATATTCTAAGCTAGGTAACTCACTAGTGTCTAGAAGTTAATAGAATTTGTCTTCTTACGCCAAGAAAGGAATAAGTAGACAACTTTAAATTGAAAAATGACAAAACACGACAAGATTATAATGAATTATACTCACCAATGCAATTCCTTGGTCCAGTGCCAAATGGTATGTAGGCACAGGAGTGCCTTTCTCCGACTGCCTCCGGCGAAAACCTTTCCGGGTCAAACTTGTGTGGATTGGGGTAATAGTTCTCATCGTAATGAATGCTGCGTGGTGAAATTAAAACGGTTTGACCTTTGCGTATAACAACATCGGTGCCGGGAACTTTATAATCGTACTTTGCGTTCCTTTGCAGCGGATCTACGATCGGATACATACGAAGTGTTTCATCGAAGACCTTTTCCATGTAAATCAATTCATTCAGCGTCTCATATGTCACCTGCCCTTGGCATTTGCTGAGAACTTCGTCGACTTCTTCTATTATCTTCGCTTGCATATCTGGATTCATAGCCATCTGGTACAGCATGTATGTCATGGTCGTCGAACTGGTCTCATAGCCTCCCAGGAAGAAGATGAAAGCTTGAGCCGCTATAACGCTTTCAGTCAACTCTAAAGGCTTCAGTTTTTCATCGCTGACCGTTTTTGAGGCTTCAATTTCACCCTTCTGTTTCAACTCTAAAATCAGATCCATGAAATCGTTGCGGCTCGTTGGTTTGCCTTTCCTATCAGCTATCACGGATTTAATCAGACCGTCGAAAATCTCTCTAGCCAAAGCCGGATAAATGGTGTACGTCATATGTTTCAAAATACCAGGAAACATCATGTCTAGCTCGGAGAAATAATTAACGTTTAGTGCCATTTCATCAAGTTTATACAATGAATTCAAAGTATCGCCTAGCTTGTCTATATCAATACCAAAAGCGCAAGCTGATATCGTAGCTATTGTATAGTACTGAACGAGTCTTTGAACGGCGTGTTCCGGCTGCTCCTTGCAAATATTCTCAATGCTCTGGACAAACTTGTCGCCGCGATCTGTCATAAGGTAGAGCATGTTCTTTAGTTTTCTGGACGTGAAAATCGGCGTGAAACGATTTCTAAGCGCCCTCCATGTCTCTCCGTCGGAATGGAATAAATTAGCACCGTAACCCTCCTTACTGAATTCAATGCCGCGGTCTTCGAATGTATCAAAGTCTTTGATCATGATGTGCTTAACGATCTCCAAATCCCTCACTAAGACACATGGCGTTGTCATTCTGTATACTCCGACCAGCTTCTCCTTGGGGTAGTCATCGTAAATTTTATGCATGATCAGCGCGATAGGCTTGCGTCGTAGCACAGAATCCTTGATGTTCCCGAACAGGGCCACAGGTTTCGGTCCGGCAACATTTCTGGAAGACCAGTAGCTGAATGTTCTAGTGACGTAATAGTATAAGCTAACAACGACCAGTAGAAGACCAGAGACGATATAAGACCACATAGTTGCACGAATGGTCCACTCAAAATCAAGTGACCACACTATGTGAATGTCAAAGTATATATGACGTGAACGTGTTTATCAGCATGACGTAGCTCGTGTGTATCATGCTGATAATAAATAATAGATCATGTATATAAACAAGTCATGTACATAAACACTTAACGGTTGTGATTGGGAATTTTTGAACATTTTATGATTATTTTTTGGTAATAAGTGCGCAAACCTCTAATTTTTTGTCCCATAGAAATGAGTTCCCACAAAAACATTGGCAGTTAAAACATTAAAAGTTGATATAAATATTAGAATGCTATATCCATTATATTCGTAGCTTATTCTTTTACGGTTAAATATAAGAAATCATATTAATGGTGATTCGATTGTATATAAAAATAAGCATAATATTACACAGTATTAAAAATAAGTCAAAAATAGTAATTTCGATTTTCGACCGATCTAATCCAAAACCATCTCCCACCAGCTCCAAGTTTTGATCAACCGATGTCTTAGGCGAAGACACCTCCTCGGTATCTACTGGCCCGAGAAAATTCCCAATGAACAACTTCTGGAGTTCTGTCGTGAAAGTCCGATCGACCTCCAGATAAGGCGCCGCAAATGGAACTGGATTGACCACACCGTCCGAAGAGATGCCGATCACATTCCCAAGCAGGCCCTTGGAATCCACAAGGAAAGCCCAAATGCAGCCGTCCTACACAGACCCGTGCGCCGCACAGCTGCAGACGAGGCGAAGAACATCGGGAAGACATGGAGCGAGATAATACGTGAAGCCCAAGATCGATCGCGATGCAGGGTCACTGTGGACGCACTCTGCCCCACCTACGGGACATAGGATGATATATATATTTATATATATATATATATGTATATATATAAATATATAGTTATTATGGTTTTATGGATACACTTTTAAATAATTGATATGTATGTACGTTTCTTTATAAATACTTATGTTATTTACTGTTAGCTGGCAACACATGGCACCCAGTGATTGTTATGCATAATAACTACTGCCAATGATATCTTAGTGATATACCTGAACCTTATTCTGTCTTAACTTGGCATTGTGAACAATAATTTAACTTTATTAGTTTGTAATAAGACTTCTTATTAATTTCTGTAAAAAGAAGATGGCGAGGACACGCAGAGCGAAAAAGCGAATGTACTATTTATTGGACTATTTCATTCCACAAAACCTACAATTATAACATTATTTATAATCAACAATACACAATATCAGGCATAGAACGGCCGTTACTATGCACCGGTGTTATAAAAATATGAGAATCACTGCATGAATGGTGATAACCAAATTTTTTTTATCACGATTAGAATGTGGAATTAATTTGTCTTTTTCCTATGATTTGGCAAAACATCTGGGACATAAATGCTGTGTCATTGTTAAATAATAAAATGATTAGTAATATATTATCACAATGATCTACTTCTGTCATCATATTATGTAAATGTTATTGACAATTTTTATAAAATAAACACTTTTTTTTGGACGAACTAACACAGTTGGTCAAAGAGGCTGGCCTTTACTGCTTCACCGGATTGAGAGATGGCATAGCTCTACCAACTTGACACAAGGGTCCCCCCGGTGAGGGGTAACCTAGGCTTGGACGGTTACTGTTTTACGCGTTAGCAGTCCGATCCGAGGGCGCCCGAGAGGGCCGAACCACGACTCGGTCGGTAGCTATTTTCTATATATATTGGCAAGACTATTTGGGACAATCTAAGCTAAACTAACTTATATGCCACTTTGGGAAGCGAAAAATAAACACTTCTTTCTTTTTTTCTTATAGGAAAAGGAGCAAAGGTACTTATAGCTTACCTGATTTTAAGTGACCACCGTCGCCCTTGAACATAAACAAGAACTGCCTGTCCGGGCTTTCTTTCGAGGAACGGAAGAAAACGGAGTCTATTTAGTTAGTCAGTATAATTTGCAATTGATAAATAAGGTGATATCAAACCCACCATTTGAGTAGTATATATATTTAAAAAACTATAAATATTATTTTAAACAAAATTTTTATTTGTTAATAAAAAATCGGTCTACACAACTCACACACTCGAAGAACTCGAAAGAATTATATTAAAGAGTTATATATATATATGTGTATATAAAAGATAAAAAGTGTGTGGGTTTGTTCCATAAGCCCCGAAACGGCTGCACCGATTTCAATGAAACTTTCAGGGAATCTTCAGATTGACCTGGCGAGTATTCCTGTATGGTCACGATCGGAGAACTTCTCTTTTTGAACTGTCAAATACAGCTTTTATTTACTATGATGATATTCTATTGTTTTATAACCCAAATTTGTATTGACACATGCGTAGTCTATATTTATGTAATTATGAACCACATTGAAGTACAATGGAGTATATGAAAGATAATAATTAAGTATTTTGAAGTATTCAAGATAGCGTCGCGAATTTATCTCTTTACTGATACAAGTTTATTGTTTAAATTAAATTAAGCAAAATCTACCCCGGCAAAGCGGGTAGTTTATCATAAAAAAAAGTAAATATACAGAGGCTACAGATTTATAAAGTGCTATAGATATAGATAAAGATTACATTTCAAAAAACACAACAATACATTTTGTCATGAACGGCAGCAATATTTACATTAAAATGTCACTACAATGATTCGATGAAACGAAAACGCCGTATCATTGATATACCTGCTATCAATATCGTCAAGTCACTTCCAGTGATTAAGCACTAATGTCAATTGTATATCAAATTAATCGTGTAATTTTTATATAAAAAATAATATATATAATATAACAATGACGAAGCAATCTTTTGCCTTAGATCACAAAATTATGTAATTTATTGTGTCAGTGGGTGGGGTCGTACGAAGTATGGCGCTTCCACGATACCCGACAGATTGATGACGAGTTTAAAGTTAGTGCGGCGCTCTCAATGCCACTCAGCCTACAGCTCGCTGATGATCACGAGAAACATGTTCTGCGCTAGCAACTTCTTTATGAGAGCACGTACCAGGCCCATTCGGGAGAATTGGCCTAGTACGTGCCAATTCTCTCGAATGGGCCTCTCCTGGTTGGAGCTGTCGACGGCATTGCCACAGGCATCGTCTCGTTTGGACGGGGATGCGGGGAAAGATTCTCGCACAGCGTGTTCACTAACATCGCTGCAGCATCCATATGAGATTTCATGAATGAGCATACAGGATTGTAATTTATCTTATTTATTAATAAAATAAATATAATCGTATTGTTAATGTTTGCTCGGTATATGTTTTTTTATGCGGTGTAAACTAGTGCTTGACCACGATCCCATCTGATGTTAAACAGTGATATAGTAGAAAATTGGTACGCGCTTGGTTAGTAAGTTCGCTTAAGCCTATTCGGTTTTTTATACTCACTCTCTTACGCGAATCTCTATATAGAGGGACCGATCTCCAGGATTTACGAAACGTAGCGGTGCAGGCCACACGCTATCTTCTTGAATAACAAGAGAAGTTCATTATTTGAATTTATTTTTCATAATTATCTGAAATTAATTGGCTATACTGTTAAAAAAAATATTTTTTTTTTAATCATAAAAAAGTCAACTTTACGTTATAGCGAACGCTATGTACATTTGTAACTATCATAGATAGTTTTAATTAAACTTGTCTATTACTAATGTATGTTTGTTAGTAAATCATCCCCTAGAGTTAAGATAGAATGCCGCTATACCAGTAATCGGGTGTACGGTATCTTTCACTAGCCACATAGAGCAAAAGTCGCGAAGTTGTCTTAAAGACACACCTGCAGCTCTTCTGGTGTTGTGGATGTCCATGACGGATGGTCGCCGCTAAGATCAGGTGAGACATAAGCTCGTTATTCATATAAAAAAGGTACTTACGATTCCTCTGGTGCCATTCTTCGGCAACGATATCTGATACTTCAACTTCTTTTTTCTGAATCAACTACACTGGAGACTGACACAGCTTTTGGAGTGGAGAGTAACTAGGCGCAAAACCCAAAAGATCTCTGTATGAGCGCAAGACCGAAGATAACGTGACCCGAGAGCTCCCGAGAGGGCCGAACCACGACCACTTCGAAGTTTTATAGGAACATTATCAAGCCATAGCTAACTCCAAACTTTAAATGCCGGGAAGCGAGTGCGCTGGGCGAAGTGCACGAAGAAACTCCAGCAACGCTCCTAATACCAACGAATGGATCCCGCCATTCTATGGGTAGGCCACTCGTAATTTATCGATAACGTCTTCGCTATCATATAATCATTGAGACACATTTAGAAGGGAAATTAAAAACAGTAATAAAATACCACTCAATATATTAAAACTTTATATAAAATATTTTAAGGTACATAGTGTATTACACTTCATTTGAATATTAAACACAGAAAGCTCTCACATCCTTTTAACTCAAGTAGGGCGAACAGAGACAGCATTCGCTGTCACTTTTCAATCAAATATCACTTAAATGTAATTCCTTGGTTTTTTTTCTTACCTCTAAGATTAAAAATACTGAGATACATAAATATATTAACTTCTCTATCATCATGAGCAACATGACTACCAAGCGACTCTCTCCTAACCAGTATTCCCCACTCTTTTATCTTGAGCTGGTGCCTACTGCGATAAAGTGGGGCCACATTCGCCGCAGCGTTACTGCTTCTTCTTCAGACAAACAGAAGTAACGACGAATCAACTGATATACATATATTTATAAGATATGATATATATATATATATAATTTATATGTATATATCAGTTGATTCTATGTATATTTACTAGCTGTGTCCGTGCCTACGTTCGCGTGGAATTTAACAAAAAGTTAGTTTATCTAATTTTAGGTTTTATGATCTATTTTTAGGATTTAGGCGTGACGACGGGGGCCGTTGCAATCAGGGCGACACGAAATTGATTTCATAGCGCATTATTTTGATTTTGCTTTATCTCCTAAGGTATTAATTTAATTTGCATGCTCAGGGCAACTAACGCAATTAACATAGTAAGGTATTTGTGTAATTAGCTTTCCAATTTCCGGTTTGTTATTTTTCTTATCTAAAATGTTAATATGAGATGTAGTATGTTATCCGTAAGAGATAGACATATGCCATCGCGGATAGCCTTAACTAACTTTATTTTATTTAAACAATAAACTTCCATCATTAATTGAACTTTCACAATTGTAGAGCGGGTGAAGATGGCGGGTGACATGAAGACCTACACCTATGTACATCAGTAAATACAATATCATTCTTATCATTTATACAGAAACATATAGGGCTCAAGTTAATGACACAAATAATAGAACGACGTAGGAGTGCTCCGGTCGTCACCAAACTTACACCAATACAGGATTACTCGCCAGATCAATCTGAAGATTCTCTGAAAGTTTCATTGAAATCGGTCCAGCCGTTTCGGAGCCTATATCGAACATACCCACACACTTTGTCTTTTATATATATAGAATAACTTCATATAATAAAGTTATTTGTGCCACTGATAATACATTTAATCTTTTAAAAATAAATTAAATTTGGTCAAATTAGTTTTAATTATAAATAAATTAATGAAAATTCTAAATTAATTTACTAATTTAGAAATAAATTACTAAATAATAATTAAGCGAAATCAGGTACATAGTAAATAAATAAACTCCCACATCCTTTTAACCCTAGCTGGGTAGATAGAGACATCTTATATATGTTTATTATATATATGGTTCTTATTTAGTTTTTATAACATCAAATAGGTTTATAGGTAATGGTGTTATAATTTTTGTTGTTTTAAAATATATAAATATTTTGCTGTTCGCTTCTCAATGAGCTAATTAGTTCCCATATGTGACATGTTACGAGTCAATAAAAGCTGACACTGTCTACCCTGCTAGGTTATACATATAGAAGCGTATAATCAGATATTCAAATAGAATTGAGATGTGATAACTACCTACAAATTCTTATTCTAACCGACTTACCATAAATCTTAGATAAATTTCACCTTCAAGACGTTACCCATTACACACATATTGTTGAAATGCTCTGACCAAAATGTCAAGATAATTATTTAGAATATGATAAAATACATAATAAGTATATATATATATATATATATATATATAGTATATATATATATATGTATATAGTACAGTAAGTACAACATAGAAAAATAAATTCTTCCATTCATGAAGGAAGAAGGTATTGAGCCAATCCCTGTCCCAAAGTTGCAATTCCTCTGGTATTGCGGATGTTCCTGGATGAAATATGGATGGCATATGGATGGCGGACATGCTACCTCACCGAAGAGTTATGTGTTCTGTTTTTTTTTACGGGAGCGGAATCTTCAACAGATACCCCGCCGTCTGGGGAAGGCGGGGTTATGTGGGGTTTTTACCCACTAAAACCCCCTGTGGCACTTCCTTGATGCAAGGAGCTCGGGGATCTCCAGAGGAACATACCGGAGCCCCTATACACTGTGCTCTTCGGAGAGCACGTCCCGGGTTAATCCATCCCCCCCTGTGCCCTCGCAGTGCTAGGCGACACGGGCCAGCCGATGTCGCTTTCTTCAGGGGTCCACTTTGGCGGACGACAAAGGCCCTTGTCGCCCAGTGAACCCGAGACGCCTTTTAGTCGCCTTCTACGACAAGCAGGGGATACCGCAGGCTTATTCTAAGAGCCCAGAACTACAGGGCTGTGTGTCTTACGTTACCCTAAGCTATGCCACCGTTTACTCAAGGGAAACAGTTAAAACATTTGGTTTTTTACAAGTGTAAAAAAGCAGTTATTTCATTAAGAAACATTATAGAAAAGGTATGGCAATCTGAGTATATGACTAAACGAGCAGTGCCAGCACCAATTAATATGTTTGTCGCAATTTTAAGTGCTGATTTACCACGCGCTCGGCGGTGACGAAAAAATCGTAAGGAATGAAATAGGAAAGAAATTGGCAGACTTCACATCTGTATATATAAAAGAGAAAGTGTGTGGGTTTGTTCGATATAGGCTCCGAACAGCTGGACCGATTTCAATGAATCTTGCAAGGAATCTTCAGATTGACCTGGCGAGTAATCCTGTAAAGTTTGGTGACGATCGGAGCACTCCTCTTTTTGAACTGTCAAACAAGCCCGAGCCCCATATATTTTTGTATAAATGATAAGAATGATATTGTATTTACTGATATGTACATGGGTGTAGGTATCTAGATGATCTTCACCCGCTCGAAAAGAGAATGAATACGGAGAGAAATTAATAATTTAATATATTGTGAGAGTTCAATATTTAATGATATAAGTTTATTGTTTAAATAAAATAAAGCAAAATGTATGTGTGTATATATGGTGCCACATTTGATTTACTCGGGCGCAGCTTTATCATTAATAGCTGTCTGATATTAATTAAAAATAATATAATGTATATTAAAAGGATACGGTAACATCTCTCTGCGTGAGTAGGATTCGCGAAACGCACAAGGGCACATCCTGGCCTGGTCAGTTCCATCGATATCACCTGACCCACTAGCGCCATCTGCTCCGACAGAACCGTGAACGCCGTAGATATTGGAATCTGTAACAATAAGAAAAATACGTTAACTTTGCCTATATGAGATCATGTGTTATTTATTTATAAATCACACTAACAAAGTAAACATCATTACGGATTAAAAAAATACCAAAACATTTAAGAAGAACAAGGACAAGTGTTACCTCAGTTATAGATGTAAACTCAAGCCCTATAAAACCATAAAAGAAATATAATAAAAAAACATAAAAAAGAAATATAAGAAAATAACAAAAAACTATATCCGAAACTGTTAAAAAACTATTATGAAATGCATGTTGTATGTTTGTTTTAAAATTAGTAATCTCTTTAAAAAAATTCTGAGCTGGTAACACTTATACTATATTATCATCAACCTATATCGATCGCTTGTTATGGACCTTCCCCAATGCCTTCCACTCCTCATAATTTCGTCCATCCTGGAGGAAGGGTCAAGGTGGAAGATCTCTATCACATCTACCGTCGCTGACTCAGCAGATGTGATTACAACTTCAACTTGCTGACTTTAACACATGACATTTGTTCTCTGTCGAATTCCTTCATTTCGGATTCAATCCATTATAGGAAAGCCGAGGATAGCCCTATCGACCAGCCCGACGGTCAGAGTACACTATACCGTAGGTCATAGCTGGAAGGACGCAATGGTTAAAGTCTTTCGCCCTTATTGAGGTGTTCGTGATGTTAGGTCTATCCGTGAAATAGCAACCGACCGAGTCATGCGAATGCTTACGCGTAACATAACCGTCCAAGCCGAGGTCACCCCACACCGAGGGGAACCTTATGTAGAGTTACTAGCGATAGAGGTTCAGGCTAAGCGACCTAAGAGCTATGCCACCTCTCAATCCGGTCAAGCAGTCAAGTCAAATCCAAGACGAATGCGTTTATTGCGAAGTCTAGAAATATGGGTGTTAATAGAATTGTTTTTTTTTTGATATTCACATATATGTTACTCTGTATAAAACTATTATTAAAGATTAATAAAAATAATAATATTCTTTATTAAATGACGAAAAACAAAACAGTAGAAATACTAGTAACAATTATTATATGCTATAAGTATTATAACCATTTATATTTCGCTGCCACCTAAACTGGGAACTTCCTGTATGGTAGTGTCCTTCCTCCCATGACTATTTATGTGTTTATTTTATAGGCATAATGACAGTATTTTGTATGTGTGTGTGTTTATGAATAATTGTGTCAGTGAATGTGTGACTTGTATGCTTGTTAATTTACCACTTGTAACATTTCACAACCTTCATAGGACATTGTATCAAGCCAGTTTAAAATTTCCTGCTTGGTTTTATATAAGTTTTTTATAATCTGTAATTCAATTTTATTGCTTTGTCTTACATATATAAAGAAACTTACATTGCTTATTTCCACTGCTGTAGAAGTTCTTTCCCTCGGTATGAGCATGGTACTGTTGGGTTCCATGTTAAGCCTAGGAGTATTGTTCATATTGGGACCGGGAGCAGCCCGGTTGTAAGGATTGTTAAATAGAGGCGGTCGAACATTCCTTGTGTTGTGGTAAGGAACGACAGGGTTGTGAAATCGCTGCTGAATTATTGGACCTGTGTGGGTAACGTGAAGGGAACATGGCATTCGTAGCGGAAGCATTTGAAAGTTTTGTGTACTAACAAATGCTGCTACCGGACCTTGGTGAGGATTTTGATTTGGTACATTGAAACGTGGCATAGACTTGTCAGGTGAATTATTTTGTAAGTGACTTGTTATGGGCTGGTTTGTGAATGTGGGCAGTTGGGCAGACATGGGTCCTTGAGAGACTATCTGTGGATTATTTTGAGTCTGTGATTGTGGGGCATCAATATCATTAGTGGCAGATCCCGTACATTGTTGTTCAAGATGTTTCTCACTCTTTTCATTAATGTCTTCCTTTTCATTAAATACATCAGTTAAAGACCGTATGTTGTCTATATTTATTGCACCATTAGGACCATTGGATTCAGTAACAGTTGGATCTAGTTGATTAAAAATATATTCATTAATTGAATTGTTCTGGCCATTGAGATATCTTGTATATTGTTGAACAATGTCTGTTAAAGGTTTTCCATCTCTACCGAGTCCAGGACCTATTTGTTTGAGACCTTTAGGGAGTATGAAATCATTGCTCGGACATTTGTACATTGACACTTTAAGTACTTGTCCATAGAATATTTGTCCATTTAGCATTGATACAGCCTGAAAATAAAAAAAAATCAAATAAATGTATCTGGAAACCAAATTTAAGTAAAATCAATGGTAATAAGTGTTAAAAAAATAAGTGACAAAACTAAAATAGCTGTTTTACCGTCAGGGATAGATATAATAGATAGAAGAAAGCTAGCTTTCTTTTATTTTATTTTTTTCAGAAATATTACTAACAATCTTGTTAACCATTCCAACTAAGCTTAAGCTTGTGCTAGGACACGGTTCACGGCAATAGTCGAATGGTGGATTCGAACCCACGACCTTACGATTCGCAGGCCGTACCCTAAACCATTAGGCTATTGACGCTTCCACTGATTACACTGTTAGTAACTATTACCAATAATACCTATGGACTATTAGTACTAATTACTTCTATAAGTCATATAAAGTGTGCTCTGGATTTACATATCTATAACTCCATTCCCCTGCCTACCATCAGACTCAAAGACTTCCATTTGTTGTAGACAATCTTCAAACCGAACAAAGCGCTTGGCTTTGTCTTACATTATGCGTCTCTGTCTTTCCCTCCAATTACAATGTAGGTATTTTCAAGAGTAGAAAGAATATGCATTTAACAATGTGTAGAACTGCATTTCCACTTTACATCACGTGGGATTGTGAAAGTTAAAAAAAAAACCTAGTACATAGAAACTAATAAATAACTACTTACTTGAACAGCTTCGAGTGGGTGGCTGTACATGACCTTAGCGTACTTTTGACTAACGTCGAAGACCCTACAGATGAGAACTTGGCCAGCAAGTTCCATTACTTCCTTAAGTTCTGTTCTGTCGCATCTGAACTGTTAAGGAGAGAAAATCAGCAATTATTTATCACCAGAATATCAATTCACCACAATCTTCATACACTTCACACATATACAAACAACCTAGCATACAGTTTGGTTGATTATGACTACTCTACACCTATATCTTTTGTCAGTTTGCCACTTGTTTGATTACATACTTTACCAACCCTTTCCCGACCATATTATGTTTGATTCTTCCCTCCAAATTGGATCATTTTGCGTCAATAACCTAATGGTTTAGGGTATGGCATTCGAATCGTAAGGTCATGGGTTCGAATCCACCATTCGACATATCCTAGCACAAGCATAAGCTTAGTTGGAATGGTTAACAAGAATGTTAGTAATATTTATAAAAAAAAAGAAATATTGCTAGCTTTCCTTTTAAGGAAACAATACTTGACTCAACACTTATCAGTCATAGTCATTTTAAATGGGTGTGTCAGCAGGTTGTAACCACATTTGCTGGTTGGTTCTTGCCCGAATGCGAAAGAATACCGAATTGGTGAAAATAATCAAGCAGCGTACTCGTACTTAGGCCATATCCTGCGACATATAGGTACCGCCTGCTGCAATTGATTACAATGGGAAAAATAGCAGGAAAAAGAGAGGTGGAAAGAAGGATTAAGTCATAGCTAAGCAACATCAGGTAATGGACTGGAATAAAAACAGTTAAAGCACTATTCCGCTTAGCTATAAGGAAAAGTTCAGAAGACTGACTGCCGACCTTCAGTGCAGGAGAGGCACATGAAGAAGAAGAAGTCTACAAAAGACCAAACCCTAAACCATTAAATTTTAAACTGTTGTTGATCGTTTTAAATTAAAAAGAGATCAATATATATTAAAGGTGTGTGTAATGTTTTGTATTTCATTTCTATTTTAAGATTTTATACTTACATTAGAAATGTGTACCCATTTATCTATAGGTGGTACAATGGCCAAGGACTCCAGATAAGTGGATTTAAGGCCGTACAGTCCCTTCTGATCGGTAGACCACATATCAATATTTGATTTGCACATTGTGTCCGGTATGGATAGAGATGGGGTGGATCTGTAAACATCAATCAAACATTATAAACTGGTAATTAAATAGACAGTTAAAAAAGATAAGTATATAAACTCCCACGCCGTTTTAGTCCCATCAATGTAGAGAGAAATAGCAATAATACGCTACTTTTCAGCTCCTTATTACAATTGTCCTCAAATTTGAGATTATATGAACTCTAGCCCTATACTAAAGACAAGTTTAAGTGATTCTTGATATAAAACTAGTAATATTTCTTCTAATTAGGTATTACTGATAAAAAAGTATAGCTATACCATTTCCTTTCTGCATGCAATTTTAACAACAATGTTTAACAGTGGTAACATTATAAAGCAAGAAGTCTCTGGTCTAATATTACAAACTATCCTTTCATGCATATTATGTATCTGTACAAAATAATTATAACGTTTCATGTGCCAGAAGTCCGACATCTTAAAAGGAAATTCATGGTACAAGTAGGCTGACATTCGAACCCCTGTCATATAAAAATATTTATGATGGGGACATCATAAATACTATTCCCGCTAACCATTTCCTAGTAAAAACATAAATTTAAATAAAGAACGTAAATATATATTACAGAAGAGATTTCATCACCTTTTAACCAAGAGTGATTTGTCTGTATTAGTATCACCGTCACTGTCTGAATCGCCGGGAACTGCAACAATATTTGTGATAACTATACAAGCTACAATTAAACTTGAGACTAATCTATAAACTTTGCAAGAGATTGAATTCAATACCTTAAGATGCAATGGATAACAGAGGCAGTTTTAGTATATAATATATTATTAATAACTCATTATTAAAACATGGTAATTTTCTATTACAAATACATTGCATGTAGTTCTATAGTTTCTTGTCTAATTTGATACTTGGTAAATCAGCTATAAAGTGAAATAAGCCAGAGAGTTAAGTACTAAAATAGTTGTGCTTAAAAACTAGTTTGTCTTATTTATTTTGTGTTTTAAAACATATAGAAAATTATTATAACTACACGACCTATATATACATTGTAGTGAATTGATCCAACTATTCAAGTTACTCAACTGTTGATGGCTCTTAAAATATATATCTCAGCTTTATATTAGTCATCAATGCCAATGAATATTTTGAAGATCAGATTTGGTACAGTATTGTCATTTTAAGAGTAGGTTTTTCTTGGAGGTCTCTAAGATGTATCGGTTTGCAAATTCTGCTTAGAAGAGTTGATTATACAAAATAGTATACGAAATTATGAGGACTACCCAGTAGTGGAATGGCAACAACAAAGATTTTTCAGATGAAAATGATTGGCTGCCACATAAGAAAATAAACAAGTAAATGACTCCTTCATATAAAAAGTTAGTTATTGAACTAATCTCTTACAAAATCAAGAATAAGCCAGAAGTTACACATACTTGCTCAAAGTTGAAGAGACAAGAAGATTGCTCTATTTCACTTAGTCGCCAAAACATAGGAATATATCCTTACTTCATTCCAGTATTCTTTTAAGTTTGGTAATTCCCCATTTAATGGCAAATACAAAAAACATCAAAAGTTGCTGTATAAAAGCTGAGTGGCTTGTGTCTGTGTGGCAACGGTATGTACGACTACTAAGATAAATGTACTTACAAGAGAAAGTGACATTTAACTTGCGTCCCTCAACTGCCTTTAATTTTAATTGCTTCTTTGCTTGAATGCATTTCTCAAAATTTAAAAATAGAAGTCTTATACTTTGTCCACTATAAAGGTCCCCACTGTCTAACTGTTGCACTGCATAAACGTCAACACACTGAAAGAAATATAAAATAATCTGTAAACACATTCATATTTATTATTCTGACTTCTACTGTTTGTATGATAGATTAATACACAATACCCAGAGGACAGAGTTTATGTAATTCTATCATTCATGTTTCAGATACACCATCTCTTGCTTATTTGACATCATTTAAATAAATGCAAAAATTGCAGGTTTTTCTATATACTGGCAGCCATGAAACAGCTATATGATCAATATGGTGCATATTGATCATATTATATCATATCTATTTCACATTAAATGGTAATAACAGTGCATTTCTCACTGTGTTGCAGCTCATATGCTACTTACAGTATAATACCAGCTTCTAGATTTAGTGGTCATTTAACCGGAGAATAAATCTCAATATATTATTTGATCAAAATATTAAAAAAAATAGTGTACTGCTCTCTCTTGTCCTTACAGGAATATACAAACATAATTATCTCCGTCTCGCCCGATCACACCTTTCGTAACGCATTCAGAAGCTTACGCCACATGTCAAGCGTGCGTGAAGAAGTTTTATTTCAAAACTACTTACATGTTCATGGATGTAGTCTGTCATCTGTTCACAACTCCATTGGTAAGGAAAGTTTGTAACTAATAAATAAAACACATCTTTTCTACCCTCAACTCTCATGACATCTTCTTGTTCTTTATTACTATTATTTTTGATATCTTTAACTGCAGTTTTTTTCTTTTTCGCACAAACATCATCTTTTAACTGTTTATCAATTTCAGTGAGGGCTGCAGTACTTTCTATATGTCGTTTTCTATCTATTTCGTTATTGTTAATGGATGGATCTTCCATATTTAGTGTAGAAAATGTTTAGTAGGTTTGATATGAGTAAAAGTTTACAGAAGCGGAATAATTAAATGATAACAGGACCTACTCAAGTTGTCTTAAATAATCGAATTTTCGTCATGAAAGGGGTCACTTCTTGCCCGATGCAAGCTTGCAAAGTACTTCATCTCAAATACACAATAATACAAAAAAAATAGAATCATATTGCTAAAATCTATACACAGAACACTTTTTTTTCACTACTTTCAATAAAATAGAAATACAAATAATCACACTATAACCACAATATCTTTTTTACATCATACGTAAAGCATTTATTAATATTAAATATTTTAAATTATTGTTACAATCAGTCAAAAGCAGCACAGAGCGCTTTGAACATATTGATTAATGTTTGATAGTAGGATACTCTCACTCTGAGAGCTAACTGGTCTATAACACTGTGATCTTTCCCGCTTTTTTTTTTTTAATTCGTCCCACAAAAAATTGTATGATTTTTAAAGCTTTTATGGCCTGGTAACAAGACCTTTAAGCCAAGTATTTTTATGTTTTAAAATACACTTATTTCTTACGTGTGTTAATAAAAGCTATGAAATATCGTTTAACGGAATTTAATAAGTATGAGTTTTAAATCTAATTAAATTATTTAATAGTCTTTACTTTTATAAAAGCGGCTCTTTTTAATTTACCCTCTCACCTTACTACAGCAGCACAACCTTAATTTTAGTGTTTTTTAACATAACCTTTTTCATTTGTTTTTCATATAGACAGAAATGGTATTTCTTGTCTTTGCCCTCTACAACCCTACATCTAACTGACTACAACAGATATAAACAATTTCACAATTTTTGACATCCAAAAAGTATATCAAATTTTAGTACAAGCAATAAATACCGGTTCATTGTTAGAAAAATAATTTAATGTAACAAAACAAGTGGTAATAGTAATAAAAATCAAATAAAATGGAGAACTGTGAACTTCTGTACGTAAAAGGAATGAATCTTGTAAGTCAAAACATTATCCATCGTAATTATACATACATTTTAACGTAGGATTCATTAAACAATAAAAAATGTAAGAATATATAGTCGTGATTTGAGGGCGGTAGTCGGTTATTAAAGGTTTCCATGTATACTCTCTCTTATTCTACTTTTATACATACTTGTCTATTCGATAAGAAAACCTTTATTATTCTGCCATCGAATATATCACCAATATGGTTCTGATCGGCATGTAACACTAATTGTATTTTCATTTAATATCCCTTACCAATAAATTAAAAATAATAATTTTATATTACTTAAGCAGAGAGAACCTAGTAAAAAAGTTTTCGCTTTTAAAATGACATCTATCCTTGTAATGCCTTTGTAGGTGTGACCAAACAATTGAATTGACCACATCAGGTGTGCCACAAGATGGTTTACCCATTCTTCCATATAAAAAGGTGGTACATCATTGAGGTTGCATTAGTTATAGAAAATATAGTTTAACAATGGGTAATTATTTTAATGCAACTTCAACTATTGTTACAGTCAGAAACAGAGGATGATAATGCTGAAGAATATGTTGACATTTGGGATGACCGAAAGCTGAATGATGCATATGACAAAGCTTTAAAAATTGCCAATGCTGAAGTGGCCAAGCGTGTAGCTATGTCTACAAACACGCATCAAAAGGGTAATTAAAACTTTTTTAATATAGTAACTGGACTTAGATATTGTTTTCATGTCTATTTATAATTCATTTTCTAAAATTTAACACACTAAAAATCGAACTAATTACATAATTATAGTTAATTTAAGATGGTGTAGTTTCTTATGTGTGTATCATGTAATCATAACTGTTTATAAGCCTCAATAACATTTTGACTCAACTCTGATCAGTTATCACTAAAATCAAATAAATAACATGGGTTTTCAACTTCATTATTAATTGATAACACGGGAAGTGTACAATAACTATTACAGCGATACACCATAGGCGCGGGTGTGCGGACTGTGGGAGAAGATGCTCCAGCACTCTACCTCACGTCCCAAATGCATTCAACTCGCGTGCTGACTACAGATTGTTTGTAACCATTATCGCAACAATACAATGGCAAGAGCTTATATATTTTTTCTTCTTGTTCGTTCCCACGAACCTGGAGTTCGTGACCTCGTATAAGCAGCCTCCATTGAGTGTGGTAATATGTGGAGTGGACTGTATGCTGTCTCTCACCGTCTTTGTGATTGTGTGACACCATTTTGTAGTTTATCTATTCAATTATTCCACAGTTCAGTCAAAAATCAAAAAGGAGACATCACCCAAACAGGCCGGCACAAAAGATTCTCAGCAGAAATCCATTCAATGGAAAGTTGGCATGACATGTCGAGCCAGATATGATGAGGATGGACAGGAGTATGAAGCACATATACTAAGACTGATCAACGACAAAGAATGTGTAGTTAAATTTATAGGTTTGTATATAAAGTTTGTCTGTAATAATTTAATAATGTCTGTAATAGACCTAGGTTTAGGGGCCTTTACAATAGGCGGCGTAATGGGGTGCGCAGGAGGCGTTATAACCAACGCCTCCTCTTGCCGCCCCCATAATCCGAAGCAGGGCTCGAATGTGTACCTGGCCCCAGTAATACTTCGGCGTCGTCGGGACTTGTCTGAGTGCCAGAGAAGTCCCCTTTAGAGGATGAAGTCCGGTCTTTGCCGGGACCGGCCGGGCGTTGGGGTGTCCTGTTGCTGACAGATCCGAGCACCCCACTCATAACGGCTGATGGCATTCGCGGAAGGTTTAGTAGGTAGGGGCTGCCAGGGCCGAGTCCCACACATCCCTCTGGGCCCACCCAGGGTACCGGAGGATGGTTTGTATAAAGAATTCCCATGCATTAACGAAAAAAAAAGGGGCCTTTACAATGGATATGTGATCACTGTATGGCAAGCTCGGCTTCAAGGCCATATTATGGAGCTTATGCTTGGCAATATTTATTTTATTTATTTAATAGGAAGCTAACACACTATGTACTTAATAATATATTTGAAACAGCTTGTGTACGGAAAATTTTCTTAGTATATTTTACACTAAAATGCTAACTCAACATTGATAAATATGTAATAAGCTAACATAGAAAATATTTTAATAAAGAAAGGAATGATAACATAACAAGACAACAACTCAGTAGGTGTTTTTTTTTTATTTATTTTTCTAGCTAGATCTGAACAAAAAGACAAAGCATCCAGCCGACAGAGGTAACGAGTAATCTTCTCGCGATACATAGTTTTATAGGTACCACCCGTTATGTATTAGGAGCGTTACTGTAGTTTCTTTAGCCACTTCTTCTCCCAGTGCCAACATTTCTCGAAGTGGTATTTAAAGTTGTGTTGCTGTCAATTGTTTTCAACCAAAAATTTCTTACAAAGTTTCTTTCAATGGGTTAGGAGTGGGTAGTCTTCCCTTTGTTGGATCAAGTCTGCCTCACGTGTTGTCCATTTAATTCCTACGGTTTTTGAGGTGCACGCTAGAATAGCTTGCAGATGGCAAATAGTTAATAGCCTATAAGTTACTCTGTTGTGTAAACACATTATATTTTGTACACATAATAACAATAAAGCCTTTTATGTACAAATCAAGAAAAACAACACTTCTATAAAATTTTGTTTGTATTTAACTTATATTATATATTAGTAGTGTTAGTTGCACTGGTGCAGAAATGGACCCATTTTTGGATGAAGGCTTCCTCCATCTTTTTCCAGGCAGTTCTGTTACTGCCTATGTTTACCCACTCCTTGCCACTTTCTACACACTCCACAAACATTCACTTTTATAATATTTATTCTATAATACTAGCTATACCTGTGTGTGTTGCTACTCCACTAATTAAAATAAATTTGAAGGAAAGACATTACACAAGTATTGGAGGACATTCGCTGTTTTCGTTTCAATTGAACTGTCACTGCAGTATATGAAATTAATTGGAGTGATAGTGGCGCCATCTGTCAGTACGAACTCGGAAACCTTCGTAGACTCATGCACAACACTTTTCTTAAGATCATGACATGATTTAATTTACGATTGTATAATACATTCGTTTTTTTTTTCACAATTCATTTATATATCGACGCTGGAAAACAAAAACGTAGTAACCCACAACAATGAAATTGTTCACCAGAGCCGAAAAACATTTCAACTTTAAAAAAAAATTATAACTTTTGTGTGTGTGGACCTAGAGCTGTCGTTTTTAGACACAATATTTATTATTTTTTGCTGAATAAATATTGTACCACGCCATTAAACTAAAGTTTTCCTAAAAGAAAATCGTTTTACGGTACAAAAAATAAAAGAGAAGTGTCAATCTTGAAATTCCTATTTTCGCTATTTTTATCTAATTGTTACAAGTCATATATCATTCGACGCGTCTTTTTTTCTGATTCAAACGACGTAAAAAAAGTGAAAATGGCTATATGTGTCACTTACTACGTTTCTGCTTTCTAGCATCGATATATAGATAATAGGATAGGATTGAATACACGTTCATTGCAGGATACAATAACTCCGAATTGGTTTCGATCGGCTCGTTGAAGAAAAGTTCAGGTAAACAAGCGCGCATGGAACAGCTGCAGCAGGCGTTGTGCGACAAAGTGGACGACGGCTTCGCCAGCCAGTCGCCCCAAGACAACATGGAGTGTAGCGACGCCGCAGTCAGTGTTGCCAGCGCAGGTAGGCTACAATTTTAATTGTTACAAGTACATTTACGAGTAAAAACAAATTCGAATCAAACGTTAAACGGTAGATGTAGTGAGAAATAATTTTCCTTTGTGTGCCGCCAAATTTTGCAAATATATAATAATGTTAATATTATTAAATTATATCATTTAAAAAGAAAAATATTTTTAACATGAATATATATTATTGTTTCGTATATTTAAAATTTTTGTCATAAACTATTTATGCAGTGGTTTGTAGTAAGTAAATAATTTTCTATCTTATATATATTATCTTTTTCTTTATGTGCCGCCAAATTTTGAATTCGTTACATATGTGCCGCAACAAAAAAAGGTTGAGAATCACTGCATTAGGCTATTGACGTATATAGCCAGTATATGTAACTTCAATGCTTGGGAATTTAAAATTTTCCTTCTACCTTCTCATCAGAGGGATCATCGCACAGAAAGAAGAAGTCGCAGAAAAAGAAAAGAAATCAGCGTGTAACAAACCTGCCTGAAATACCTCCACTCAATGCCACTCTGATAGGAAATGTAAGTTTTTAATACTTTAATCAAGTGAACATGAAATGTAACATGTATTGGATTGGACTTATTCCTGTGCATCCTATCCATAGATGTACATGTGAGTATATATGTAGATGTGAATAGTACTAATGACACCTTTGATAATGGTATGGAAAAAAAATCGATCATGTTATGATGATATAGATGATGAGATACGTGACTAAAAAAACAGCAATGAAACACTAAGTCAAAGCGCCGCCCCTGCGTTCGTTGACCCGAGCATCAGCTGTCTTTAACAGCCACAGGGGTCAGGAAAGAAAAACTCGGGTCGGGGAAGAAAACTCAGCAAAGATGTCATTAGTATGATTGTCTGTCTTTATTTTCGGAAGCTGTGTCCTAATACACTGTATATAGAGATGAGACGTTTAAAATTTGTCACTTAAATTTTTTTTTTATTTAATTTTAATTGATAACCTAGAGGCGAAGTGGGGTGACTTGATGTCTAGTGTAATTTTGACGTTTCAGTTTTTTTTGTATTTGTAAATGTACTTCAATATGCCTTACTTTATTTTCAGCTAGGTTCAATGCATGACATGCCACTGGCTCCGCCACCGCCCATAGGTTTCGATATTGACCTTCCCGGGTCAGAAGACCAGGCGTTGTCGAGCATGTTACTCAGTTGGTACATGAGCGGATACTACACTGGCCTGTATCAGGGTATGAAAAGGTAATACTTACACACTATATGCATTTATAGGCTTTAATACATACCTTAAATTATTTAAAAAGTAACAAGCCTTCCTCGTCCAAAGTGAACCCGAGAAGAAGGCGATACCGGCTGGCCCGTGTCGCCTTGCACTGCGATGGCATAGGGGGGAGGGAATCCCTCCCCCCTTCCGACGTGCTTAGTGGGTAAAAACCTAACATAACCCCACCTTCCTTTTAAAAAAAAGTGGTTATGCGATTGGACTTACCCACTCAGCTTGTACCAATGAATTGACGTTTTTTAAGTACTGAAAAACTCTAGCTAAAAGCTTTTGCGTCTTGTGCAGTGATGGGCCATCCATCTATCACATATAGGAACTAATAAGCTTGGTTAAAAGCAGACAACTGTTACTGTGACATAAAATGTATATATATTTAATTTTTGTTTTTCTTCTCAGGGTAAAGGAACATCTAAAGAAATAGCTGGTTGTGAACATATAGGACAATTTTTAAGGACATTGAAACAAGTGGAATATTTTCAAATGTTTTCTTTTTATTTTTAATTTTGCATAACAAACTACCGCAAATGGACATACTGTTATCCGTTAAAAATAAATTAAATTATGCCTCCATGTTCCTCAGTATACTATATACAAAATATACATTTGGATAGGTTTTGTTTTAATCATGATTACAGTCTGATTGGTGGGTTTTCCTTTTCTATCCGAAGCTTCGGCTCAAACATAAGTTCACATGGCTTAATCAATTTTAACTCTGTATATTATGTATTCCACAGTAAGACCTGTTAATATACCACTTATCAATAAAGCATATATTATCAATATATTGATTTCATTTTAGCTACAGCTATTTCTGTATTCAAATTTTATATGAAAATATTTTTAATCGAAAATAAAAAAGTATAGAGGCTTAAGGAATAACGTCTTATACAAATACGCAAAAATTTCTATTGACTGCAGATCATAAACAGTTTTAAATCTTCACGACCATTTAGACCGGGGTAGACTTGTATTATTAAAAATTGCAAAAGTTATTTTGTAAGGTGTAAGGCATTTCTATTTTTAATTTCAACAGAGTATAAACAGTTTTTATTGCAATTTTTGTACATCTCAATATTAATTTAAAAGATTTTATTAAAATTACTTTGTTTAAAATAAATAGAAAAAAGCGCAAGCTAATTGCCACTTATGACGTTTTCCCTGAAGACTCGATATTGTCTATGTTTTTGTATTTTTATGAACATTCAAGAAGGTCTACCATCTGTGGTTCTTATAGTAAACACATATGTTATTATAGAGACTATATATTACTTTATATAATAATAAAAAAAAACATGGCAAAGCAATACCTGCGCTGGGCAGTATATTAAAATAGACAATATTTACAATTATAATATCATACAATTTAAAAACGATTCAGGTATTCCAACTCTAACCACTCGGTAAGGCGTCTTCATCGTGATTCGTCTAAGATAATCAAAATGGTGCTTGCATTTTGATAAAAAAAAAACATGAAATGAGGTGCTGTGGTGAATACGTAGTTTAGTTCAACCGTAACTGGTCGTGTTGTTTCCTTTTGTCAAAAATTACTTACTATTTTACTTTCCAACAAATCCATAAACAATTCAATGTAACACACAACAGCAATGATTCCACAAAACATGCACACAAACGCAGCGATTTTCCTGATTGTCGGCAGTCACATAACAAAATAAAAATTGTTTTTTTTTTTAAATGTAATTACAATTAATTCTATTATTTATTATTGCAACGCCAATAAACAAGCCGCCAAATTACTTATGTAATAATAACTATAGTTTCTTAGGTTGACAACTAGGTTGTTGTTGTTTGTGTGGACAACTAAGTAACTGTCGAATAATTGACAATACATTACAACTGCACCAAAGAGACCAAGAGTGAATGGCTGCCATATTTATTTCGTAAAATTATTATGCAATGATACTTTAATTCAGTTTTCTGCAAGAATACAATGTTAACGTAGAATTTATAACTTTACCTAAAAATGGTATACAAAAATTATTTAAGTATCTGTAATTTGTATAAAAAATCGGAAATGAGTTGCCAACCTTTTACCTAATAGCAATGCCATCGCACCACCTTGATTTTGTCGAAATAGTTACGTTATTGCCTAATATATTCTTGTTTTTTTTTCTACACAACCAAGGTTCTAGCAATGAGGCGCTAATTGGCCTTGATCAACCTTAAGAATATGTCTTTTGTAATTTTTATGGTTCTAGCATGAACATTTATTTTAACTTTTTAGATACAGACTATATGGGTATAGATATAACTGCTATTCGTAGAATAAATTAAACATATACTTTTACAATCAATCAATATAAAAACTTGTATTGCATAAGCAATAATGAGCACGCCCATACTTAAATTGTTAATTTCAAATTTAATTTTACCAAATTTGATTTAACATTGCTTGTTCTATTTGTTTATTGCTCAAATATAATTTTAAAAATACCATCACTATTTCATATTTGTTAAAAAATAAAAAATATCATATACATATGGCAATTATACCTGGCAATTAATTTATAATCTGTTAAAATAGTTTACTTAACTTCGTGTCTGTTTTAAAACTTTGGCTGTTTTTAAATAACCGGTGGAATAAGATTCGAAATTGATTATAAATGCGTTTTCACACCAGTGTGCTCAGTTCATGTGTGTCGTGGCTGAGGTCTATGGTAGCGGGTGGGACTCCCGGAGTAGCGGCGCCTTCGCCCGGCGGCGTGCTCGTAGGTGGCCTAAAAGTAAACAAATATAAAAAAGATTTCAAGCCACAATCATAAATTATATAGTAATTAAATTTTATCATATAGATATATATAAACTAGAACGAATCAAGAAATCACGACGAACATCGGATTGAACTAGAAGTACTATCTCCATTTAATTAATAAATAAAATATAACTTAATATTTCGATTTTTTTTTAATATGTGATGCGTTATTTACGTATGAATACCGACATAGACACACATCATCTGTTATGTCTTTAGCGTAAAGTAAGAAAACCAACTATCATCTCGATACATATATAGAAAATCGGTTAATCAAATAATTTTTTTTATACTTCCTAAGGAAATGCTTGACCATATTCCCTCCTAACGTTAAGTGGCAATGTAGCATTGGATGTTAAGGCGCACTAGCTTAGTTAATGCCACTCTACTCCTGAAAACATCCACATTGTAATCGGAGGGAAAGATAGACGCGTCCAGTCCTTTGCTGTACGATTATCAATTATTACCAATAGAACACTTGTATTTGTTAATATTATATTTTGGCCGCAAATTTCTTTTAATATTCGGAATATTTAAAACTCAGTGATCATCACTAGTTTTTATTTTTGTCTTAAAATTACTGTAAGTTCTATGTTAAGGAAACTATAATATCACCTTATAATATATGGGCCCCCCTGCTGGAGCAGCGTTATAGGATGCGAGTACGGGGCCCCAGTCACGCTGTGGAAGCTCACGTTGCCCCCAGTCGTGTTGAGGTGCCCATTGCCGAGTAGTACTCCGTTAGAAGTGCTCATGTTCGGCGAAGTAGCGTTCGTTGCGTTCAGATCCTGAGCGCGGAACGCCTTCACCAGGTTTGTCTTCTCCTTCTGCCACACAAACACGTTGTGCACCATCGCGCAGCCGCAGAATATGATGCCGACACCGATGAACACCGACGTCACGATCGCAGGCGTCGAATGGAATTGGATGAATGTGTATAGGATTATGCCTGGAAAATTAAAAAAAAACTAGTGTGCTTTAGACCTCACGACTGAAGCTAAACTTTTCTAGCTCCATCTACAAGGCTATATGGCTATTGACTCTTTAAATAGTAATGGTTTGGGGTACGGTCTGCGAATCGTAAGGTCGTAGGTTTGAATCCATCATTCGACTATGGGCGTGAATCATCTTCTAGCACAAGCTTAAAGTTAGTTGGAATGGTTAGCAAGAATGTTAGTAATATTGGTGAAAAAAAAATATGGTTGTTAAGGTAACGATTAACAAACTTTGAAAATTAGTTCATCATCAGCTTGTTTCTATCCACTGCTGGAAATAAGCCTTCCGTAATGTCTTCCACCATACATGATTCTCCGCTTTCCGTATCCAGCTACTCCCGGCTATTCTTATAAGGTCGTCGGTCCATCTGGAGGAAGGGCGACTTACGCTTCTCCGACGCGGCGCGGACTACATTCCGAGACTTTCCTCCTCCAACTACCTCGTCACTGAGTCGGCAGATGTGGCCGGCCCACTGCCACAACTTGCTGACTTTAAGAGCTTATCGACTACCTTTATTCTCCGATCGAATTTCTTCGTTTCGGATTATATTCCCTAGACAAATGCCCTTTCCATCGCTCGCTGTGCGACTTTAAGTTTATGAGTCCAAAGGTCAATGTCCAAGTCTCTGCACTATGGTCATAGCAGGACGCACAGGTTGAAAACCTATTGAAAATTAGTTAGCAAGTATTATCTACCTGTTAAAAACACTGGTATTGAAATAAAGAAGCCACCAACAGCGCAGACGCGTGTTATCGCCGACTTCTGTAGGTATTTGTTTGACCTGTAACCAAAATTAAACACATATTAAAAAGATTTTAAACTCCACATTTTGTCTAACATTGTTGTTTATTAAAAATTTTATCGCTATGAATATTACTTAAATTTGCCGGGAGTCGAATAATTATTTAATGGGCTATCATACGTTATTTTAAAAGATTGCAAACACATCGAAACTCGTTTGAGCGGCAACTTAACGGATCTGACACCTGTTGTACAGGTGTCGCCAGGGTTGTCGACTTTCAAGCTGCCCTTTCAAGTAATCATAGACTTTCACATTCGTTAAAAATCACGTAAAACTGGATACATGTTCACTGTAAATGTTAAAAGAAAGGAAAAATAACCAGTTAAGATGTGATGAATTCTTATAATTCAAGGCTTAAAACGAAACGGAACGGACTTCAAGACGCACCGCTGGTTTTCATCATTTTGTTATGAAACGAAATCCTAAACGAAGCGCTTTGTTACGTCTCTCATTATTCGTACAGTAATGGAAGCGGAAATTTGCCTCTCTGTCTTTCCCTCAGATTACAATGTGGGTGTTTTCAAGAATAGAGTGATTTTGAATTTACTACGCAAGTGTGATCGTGGTCCAGAACGTGCTTAGAAAGTATAATAAAGTCTTCATTCCTCGTTTCAACAAACTATTTTATGTTTTAAACATGACAGGTTACTTGCGATAAGATATTTGAATGTTTTGGTAGTTTTTTTTTTCGTTAGAAGCTGCCAACCGAGTCACGTTTGCCACCCTGTCGAGCGCCCTCAGTAGGCTACCATAAGTTTAATAAAGCCGAAATTTAGCCTAATCGATCTAGAGCTGCGCCACCTCCCAAAAAACCAGTGAAACTGTAGTCCTGGCTGATCAGCGTAGATTACCAAAAAAAATTACAATACGTTGAAGTTGTAAAATACGAGCTAACAACATCATTGAGCAATAAAAATTAATGCCTTTCGTCGTATTACTTCAATATTTTATTCAAAGCACTAAAGACGGCAATAAAAAATATATTTCTATTATATATATTAAAATGTTATCTCTCGTAACGAACGTAACACGATATTATATATTAATCAAATAATGTTTTTTTTGACATCCTTAAATATTATTTAGAATACTATAAAAAAGTAAAATAAGCTCGTATATAATTATAACACTTGCGGGGTCGGTAGAGATAGCAATAGCTATCCACTTTTAAGCAACTTATTAAGCCGCTTATGCGACAGGGGGTAAGCATATATAGAGGGGTAGCTAGAACAAACCAACAGCCAAACATTTTACATTTTTTTTATAGATTACTGAGAGCATTCGCTGCCCGATTTTCTTCACACGACGTAGGGGGTAACACAATCGCCATATACAATTTTTAGTACCAAAACTAATAATTTTTTTTATATTTGAATACCAATTTATTGGTACGAGCTAAATGGGATTCGAAATCGCGACCATCACATTGTAATTCACATCATCAGTGCTTCATTAGTCATTCCCTAATAAAGTAACCTCTTTTCACTGAGTTTCCAGGTTAGTATAATAAGTCAGAAAGGAAGTCTATCGTTATACACCAGAAATAAATTTGAGAAAAGTAATTTATTCTTGTAGTAATTGAAACTGAAAGAACAAAAATTTCATTAATAGAAAACGGTACATATTAAAAGCTCCGGTTCAAACTTCCAAACGACAGACTTAAGTCGTTTTAGCCATTAGGCTAGGTATTGTTTAACTTATTTTTTAATCTTATTTGTGTGTCTTTTATGTCTACATCATACGGTTACAACTTTGTAACAAATCGTTATCAAACACTAAACACGTCATGATATTGTCGCCATTTGCAAGAGTCCCAACGGTTTTTCCAATGGTTGGGGCAAACGACGCGATACGCTTCGATGATCTTATAAGGGAGGGTTTACATATACATAACGTTCTTTACATTTATTACACCATTGCCCTATACAAACGGTATTAGGACGAAAGCTGTGATTCCCAAGTGGCACTCAAAGTTAGTTTAGGTTTTTGAATGTCCCTTAGATTATCCGTGAAATAGCAACCGACCGAGTCGTGGTTCGGCCCTCGAATAGGATGCTTACGCGTAACATAGTAACCGTCCAAGCCGAGCTTACCCCTCACCGGAGGACCCTTGTGTCGAGTTACTAGCGATAGAGGTTCAAGCTAAGCGACCTTCGAGCTGTGCTACCTCTCAATCCGGTGAAGCAGTCAAGTCCAGCATCTCTGGCCAATCTGTAAATCCAATTAGTAAAAGCCTTCGGGATAACAACGGCTATCAATTATAAAAAAAAATGACCACACTTTACAACGGTTATTGTTAAACTTATATAGTGTTTAACTGTTAAAAAAGAACGGAAAGGGAATAAGTTCGCCGACAGCCAAATTAATCGTCAACATCATATCAAGAGCCGTAATGAGATTGAATAAAAGCAATTATATTTATTGTCGTAGTGATTGTACGGCCCTGAAGACATATCCCGCCAATACTATAGCTTTTATGTACATGCTAATTGCTCTGGCAATAAACAGATAAACGACTTACTAATTACTTTAACAATGGAGACAGTTACGAAACATAATCTTAGAAAATTAGCAATAAGGTAACGGCTTCATTACTGTAATAATCCGTATTATTCAATAATTCTCGTTTATTCACTCGTTAGTAAACAATCATTTGATTAAATGCAAGCAGATTAAGATTATGTTATCAATTGAAGTTTGCGCCTCTCACAGACTAGCCGCCATTACACGAATTCAGTTTTGTCAGCTGACGAGACCGGTTCTCTACTACGTATCTACACTGCACAAATTCCAAGTAACAGGTACGTACATTTATACAAGCCAAAGCTATCGTGAACATTCCTCGCTCGTTTCGACTCGTGAGATTTTATTTTCTTTATGATGGCGGATAAAATGGCGGGAAATGTTTTCACAGATTGATTACCAATGAAATAAAGTGTTGTTTCACATAATTTTTATGATATGTCACATTCGTTTCATAAACGCATTATCGAAAGTCACGATGCTCACGATCGATGTTCAAATGAAAACATTATTTACAGTAAATGAATTACTATATTTTATTTATTGGCTTATACATAATTCATAAAAATTAAAACTCATAAACTTTAATTATAAAAAAATTCAAGCATAACCGATGTTTATCTGTTGATAATTAATCTCGATTGTACTGGATTTTTTTATTTTCCTTATTTTTTTTCAGCGTAGACGTAAGACTTAAGTGTGTTTTAAAAAGACTCGGTTTAAAGGCCTTGTTACTAGGCCATAAAAACATAAAATAATAATAATCATTTTTGTACCGATGTCTATGTGACAGCGAGTTCCGATGTCTATGTGTAATGGCGGGAACTGTCGCGCGTGGCTTTATTTCACTTTTAGAAATAGAACTATACGTTACAATTCATAACACTTTCATGTCATGATATCAAACAATGGGAGGCTTATCTGTAGCCTACTTATTATAACGTATGACGGAATAAAGTTTAGTAAGACCTGAATAAACACAAGCCGTTGGAGACAAGCTATTCGTTCAGTAAGTTTTTATCTTTTTTTTATCTATAATTTTTTCAAATATAAATTAACTGTAATGATAATTATATAAATATAATTAAATAACCTGTAATCGAAAAAACTTTAAGCATTGTTTGTTATCCTTTTAAATAGGTTATTATGGGAACCAGAAACCCGTCTCGACAAATATTTGCTTAGTAAATGTAAACAGTTATACGTTTTCCGGTTTTTAACGGAGTTAACCATTAGTATGGCTGTGTTTAAGCTAGAAATAATTATATATCTCTAAATCCTAATGTATATGACAGTGCTAAGTTTACTTTGCCAACTTATTTTGAACGTATTATGTGGCAATGTTTTGTCGCTGGAATGGATTTCATTGAACTCCAATAAATGTTTTTATGCGATGCTCTCTCGACTGTTGGTGGTTCCTAAACACATCTAAACTGGTATGCGAAGTCTTTATATACTTATTTAAATCACAACGTCTAGTTCGTAAATTACTATTACAAGTAATACAAGGGGATCCTCAGCTTGAACATCTACTATAGGTCATGTATCATTTTAACTACTACCATAAATAATAGCGAGGGCCGAAATGCATAAACCAGATCAGAAAAAATGCTAGACAATATACTGGCATTATTGTCGTTTAGAGAAACGTTCGCACACGGAGAAGAATTGGCAGAAGAAACTCCAGCAACACTTCTTTCATTAATAGAGGACAGTTGCCAGTGACGTTGCGGAAACGGAGTAATATGGCGGGTGAACGTAACAATCAAAAAAATATAGCATCATCGGCAATATTTTGTTTTTAGTATTGTTTTAATTAATAAATAAACATTAATATTTGCATTAAACCAATTAAAAGCAAGATTGTTTTGACGCGTACAGATATTTACAATAATATAAATATCTGTACGCGTTTATATAAATAAAGAGATATTAAAAATATATTCAGTATACGCTTTTAATGTAATCAAGAAAAGCAGCGGTCACAGATAATGTTAAAAATGATATTGGCATGACATTTAAATTTTATTTTTACGAGACTGCATTTACCGTTACATATGCAAGCACAGACAAAAATCCATACATTTGACAAGAACACATTCATTCATTTCAAGCTATGCTCCATCTAGCATCTTTATTTTTATTGGGCTGGAACTGTGAGCGATGCTGGAGTTTCTCTGACCACTTCTACTCCCAGCGCCACCACGTACCGAAGTGGCATTTAAAGATAGCCTTCGTAAAACAACCAAGCGAGTAGAGGCTCAGGGTAAGCGACCTAAGAGCTACGCCACTTCTGAATCCGGCGAAACACTCAAAGCTACTTTGGCTAATTTGTGTAGATTCGTCACGAAAAAAGAGGTAGCAGAGCTGTAACAGCATTTAATATACTATTATTTCGGCTTAGTATTCTAGCACATAAAATATTTAATTCTGGGCATCAACTAAAAACAATAAATTAACCCTAGAAGTTTTACTGTACATTTTAAATACCTGGAATTACTTTCAAATGTTTTATTTTTATCACAACACTAGTCCATGGCACCTGTTTAAATAATTCTTTTTTTTTTATTTGATCTCTCAATCAAATGAATTGGAATTCCTTTGACTATGTTTTATCCCTATTAAACCAGAGTAAATTGATGAGACGACTATATTGTCTGTTCTAAAGGTGCGTGATCGTTTTTTTTTCTTACCTGCCAAACGTTTTTATAAGATAAGGCCTGAAATAAATAGTTTGCGGAATGTCGTTGTGACATCGTAGGTGTGCGAATTCCTTCTCGCTATGCTATATTGAGGAGTAGGCAGGTAAGAACTGTTTCCCATAGTTGTTAGTTTTTATTTTTGTAGACGCTGCGTCAAAGAGGGTATAAATAAACTTTTTTTGACGGGGCGGAATCTTCAAAAAGATACCCTGCCTTCGGGGGGAAAGCGGAGTTATGTGGGGTTCTTACCCACTAAAACCCCCTTGGTGCATTATGACGGGTTCCGGGATCTCCGTGGAACGCACCGGAGCCCCTCCGCACTGTGCCCTCGCAGTGCAAGTTGACAAGGGCCAGCCGATGTCGCCTTCTTCCCGGGTCTATTTTAGCGGACGACAAAGGGCCCCACCCTTGTCGCCTAAATGAAGCCGAAGCCCCTTTTAGTCGCCTTCTACGACAGGCAGGAGATACCGTAGCCTTATTCTACGAGCCCAGAACTACACATATATGAACTTAAATTATGCCAAATCCTAAACTTCGTGTACGCTAACTACTTTGAAAGTGGCATAAAGATTAAAACTTTTGCCTATTTTCGAAAGAAAAAAATAGGTTGACAACTCGAAATAGGGCTTCGAGTAAATGTTGTTCCATGTGTTAAACCGCAAAAGCTGTTACCATGTCCACATGTAATCGTATTATGTGCGTTATTACATACAGCAAGAGATTATTTTCCTACCAAAGGTGAATGACAGTGTGACATATATTAATGTCTTAAAGGAACTTGTACGGCTTTTTGTACATTTATAATGGTATCACTAGCTAACCCCTTTATGAATTCTGACTTGTACAGTACATAAATTACAAGTAAATTTAAGAGTAAAAACAATTCAAATCAAAATTAGATTAAAAATTTGCTCAGGTTAATGTAAATTTCAGGGTAGGCAGATATCACGAACTTCCATTTAATAAGATCCCGACACATCTATTCGCACTACATCCATGCATCTGTGCATACATAATCGTGGTTATGGCTAATCAACAAAAAATTATAATTATTTCCCTGATTCTCTAATTTATTGGAACCTAATCCAAACACAATTAACAGAAGAATCTTGTGTTAATAAATTTCACTAATATTTACCTATACACGCATGGATACGTTTTTTTTAAAGAAAGCTAGCAATATTTCTTTTTTTTTTCAGAAACACAATTAACAATCTTGTTAATAATAAACCATTCCAACTTGCAAGGTTGTGCTAGGAGATGGTTCACGTCGTTAGTCGAATGGTGGATCGAACCTACGACATTACGATTCGCAGACCGTAACTATAACCATTAGGCTATTGACGCTACATCACGCTCACGTTAATATAATTATTTAAGGAAAAATTATAATATTTATACCAATTTGTCTTGTTGTTGTTGTTGATTTAAAGACGGTTGACGATTTTTTTTCGAATGAACTACGCTGATCAACCCGGCCTCTGAAGTTTCACTGAGTTTTTGAGAGGTGGCACAGTTCTCAGGTCGCTTAGCCTGAACCTCTTTAGAGAATAAGTTGCTTCGCCTTGTGCGGTTGCTCTATTCGCGAAAGCATTTCGAGAGCACCCGAGAGGGTCGAACCACGACTCGGTGACTTTTGATGGAAAACTTTATTTGACGTAGCCTCCATTAGCCTCCACGTTAATGATTCGAAAGCTGCACCTAGACATATCTTGTAGACGCTGCTTTTCACTGATTATATTTTTCTACATTAAGAGAGCGTGTTGAAAGTGGTTTTAAACATGTATGTACATACTTAGGCATCCTGTAAGCAATAGGACGTCCTGTATTCCGCACTTAGCGGGTTTCGTAACCAGTCTGATGTACTTTATAAGGTAAGTTGAATTTCCTGTGTCGACGTTTGCCTTTAGAACAAGCAAGCTGTCGCAAACCATAAGTCGTATTTCTTTCCATGTACAAATAATTGGAGTGTCTGGTTGAAAATTCAACCGATTTCAAAAAAGGAGATTCTCAATTCGTCTGTATGTTTTTCTTATTGTTTCTTACCTCATAACTTTCAATTGGGTGAATTGATTTTGATGATTATTTTTTTGAAAGCTAGTCCAATTCCGCCAACTGCATCCATGAGAAAACCATCTGAGTCTTAAATTTGCAGCAAGTATGTGCACCACAAATGTATGAACAATTCAATATCACGCCAACCGATTTCGATGTTTCAGTTTTTATTGGAAAGTATGTACTTCAAGAGTAGTTTGATGAGAGTTTGTCTGGAGTTAAAGTTACAGCCTTTATATATATAATATACATACTACTGCTGGGCACAGGCCTTCTCTGTAAAGAGAGTATAAGGAGTATAAATAAGAGGCATAGTTCGTTACACGGACCTAGTGCGAGTTGTCTTCACATGCCTTAGAAAACATTTCTAAGACATGTAGGTTTCCTCACGATGTTTTCCTTCACCGCCGAGCTCGTGGTAAATCAACACATACAATTGTAACAACAAATTCAACAAAGAGGACGTCCGTGCGTAATAGCGTTCAACGTCGGTTTTTATTATTACACGTAATAAAATGACTGCTTGTTACTGTTATCATAATATACATGGTATATCCCAAAATAAAAGTTTATACAATTTTTTTTTTAATGACGAAATGGCCTTGACTGCTGCACCGGATTGAGTGTTGGCATAGCTCTTAGGTCGCTTAGCCTGAACCTCTATTGCTAGTAACTCGACACAAGGGCCCCCCCGGTGAGGGGTAACCTCGGCTTGGACGGTTACTATGTTACGCGTAAGCATGCCGATCCGAGGGCGCCCGAGAGGGCGGAACCACGACTCGGTCGGTTGCTATTTCACAGATAAAATCAATTTTTGTCTATCTGTCTGTTTGTTTGTTCCGGCTAATCTCTAGAGTGGTTGTAGTGATTTTGACGGAACTTACACTGGCAGATAGCTAATGTAATAAGGAGTAATTAAGGCGACATTCATTTTAGAAAAGTTTAAATAAATAGTTTTTCATGTAGGATTAGATAAATTATAAAAATAATATTTTATATTCTATGGATATAATGTGAATAGTAGAATTTGTCGTGCGTCATGACAGTATGTAAATAGAATCGCGTTAATTTGTATTATGACATATTCCAATTTCGCGGTAAATAATTATAGATATAGGTCATATTTCAAACGACTAGCCGACTCTACGATTTTAGAATAAAATGCTGGTATTCGGAATTAGCTTGCGATTATGTCTGCGTGTACTGAGGTAATTTACCATAGTGTTTTTTTAGTTATTTTTGTCCGATTTAGAAATTAAAAAAGCTTTAGCTTAGTGGCTATTTGTTTCAAATTGAAACCTACCAAAATTAAACACTAATAACCGCTCGTGTCATGACAGGTGATCAAGATTTACATTTAGATAGTCTTAAGCACCGGCGCAAGGTCTTCACAGGAATTACACCTTCAGATGTATAGCGGGACTCCACCCTTTCATAGTCGATGTTCCGCGCGTCCGAACGAAGCGATTTGAGTCATCGTTCATCGTGCGTACAGCAAAAGAGTGGAACAAGTTGCCGGCGTCAGTCAGCCCGTCCAAATACGACTTGGGAGCCTTCAAGAGTAGAGTGAATAGGCACTTACTAAACTAGCGCGTACCATCTTTCGACTATATCACCACTCAGGTGGGATCGTGGTCAAGCACTAGTTTATACCCCATAAAAATGTTTTGAAGTTGCAGTAACTTTATTCTCTTTCTTAGTTAGCATTCAAGCTCGTGGTCGTTAGAGAGTAACTACTTGGATTATCATAAACCTACCAATATTACAATCAACAATTTCAAATTCCATATGATTTTTAGGAATCCGCTGATATATCTTCGTAACCAAAGCTTCTACCAACATTATTGATAATATTGAACATTTTTGACATGATCATTGAAACCATATCTTTTTAAGAAAAAAATTCGAAATCGATTCCTAAACGACAGCGCTATCTATGAGTACTAACATAAATAAAGCAATTGAGAATCTCTTTTCTTAAAGTCGGTTAAAAAATAAAACAAGTAAAGAAAAAAGTTGCCGTATTTCCAGTCAATGATTTAAGAAAATCAGTGGTATAATTATCTAATATATGTATTTAAATTGGGTCTCAGACGTATTAAAAACAAATGGGACGAACCCATGTAAATGTCTAGGCTTTGTCTTAAGCTTAGCAATACTTGTATTATGTAATACTAGTGTATTGTGTTAGCGTAATTATATATGGCAACACAAGTTTGTCACCGAGTGAAAACAAACACCGACAAATCAAATCAAACGCTAAAGGCCCATTGGCACTGACGCTTTAATTTCCGACATCATAATTCCAGATCATATTTATAAAACGAAGTTCTGGCACCTATATTATATATTTTCGTCTTCCACATTCATGCACGTTGTCGCTAAGGAGTGCTTTCCTAGCCAACAAGCATCCTTCCATTTGATTTTAAGGATTCTGGTACATCTTTGGAACATAAGGTCTTTTTGTCGAGGGAGTATCTTTAACGATTTCCGCGGGACCAATAAATCCCTCCGGTGGCCATACACCGAGTATTGTGGGGACTCCGGGATCTCCAGCGGAACGCACCGGTGCACTTCTGTACTCAGCATAAGCACGTGCCAGGAGGGGAGTTCCTCCGCAAGCACTTAGCTTTGATAACAGATGGGAAATCTACAAAAATATGCTCACTTAAACTCCCCCTGTGGCCCTTCCTCGTTGCATTTGGGACTCCAAGATATCCAGTGGAACGCACTGGAGGCCCTGTGCACTATGCTTAATAGCACGTCTCGGTTGATCCCTCCTCCAGCACTTTCGCAGTGCATGGCGACACGGGCCAGCCAATGTCCCGTAAAATACAAACATATAATATATCGGTACATATTGTTTAATAAAAATACATAAGAATTTCAAAAAAGGAATGCGAACTGATTCGTTAACCGATGACACAGATAACAATAAAAGAATCGTTTAAGGTGATGAAATTTCACAAGAAATCGTGGGTTGACCGGTGTAACCAGTTGTGACCTCGTCTTTGTAGGCACACCTCCCACAACATAACAATATGATGGGGTCAAAGGGCATACGCACTAAAAGATATACACAGTATATTTTTTACAGTCATCAAAGCAGTATGACTTCATGACTAGAAAAATTATTACATTTTTTATTTAAAAATAATACAATTTTATCAAAAAGAAAAGAAAGCCTTACCATCCAGGACTGCATTTCCACTTAACATCAGGTGGAATCGTAGTCAAGCACTTGCTTATAAAGTATGAAAACGTAACTTTTAATAATTAAAAATAACTTGAATTTTTTAGTGATTTATTTATTAAGATACACCAACAGCATTACACAAGCATACATTGTTGTAATAATCGAGTTCACAAACTAAGTCCTGTTTTGTATGCCAATTACAGGTGTACACAACATTCGCTATAAGGAAACGTAACGATTTTATTATTAATACTTACAAAAATATATTATTAAATGATAAAGTAACAGGAATATAACTACTAAATTAATTAAATAAGCCAAAATCACTGCACAATTAACGATAACAAACTAACAATTTTTTTTTGACTGACTAATTTTAGATAGATTTTAAAAGTTGCGGACTTGCTCCCATGTGGAGTTTCTTGGTCATCTATCTGGCGCATTTTCAGGTCGTGGGTAGGTGAAAGCCTACACGCGAACAAAAACTAGAGAGACATTAAACACTCCTGAGGTTAGCAGGCGAGCAATGATCAGTGGAGAAAAAGCCTATCTGTTAAAGAACTTAATATGTGGAGATCTTTCATCACTCATCATCATCATCATTTCATCCGTAGAACATCCTCTGCTGGATATAGGCCTCCCCAATGGTTTCCAAGGTTATAAGCCGCTTGTATCCATCTGCGTCCTGCGGCTTTTATGAGGTCGTCAGACCATCTTGCGGGTGGACGTCCTACGTTTGCCGGTGGTCTTCAATCGAGAACTTTTCGGCCCCATCGGCCATCTGTTCTACGCGCTATGTGCCCTGCCCATTGCTACTTGCTTACGCGGAGGGCTATATCGCTTTTTTTTTAATACTTTCTAAGCAAGTGCTTGTCTACGATTCCACCTGATGTTAAATGGGAATGTAGTCCTGGATGGTAAGGTCGGCTAGCTTAGTAAATGTCGTCATTCATCTAAGGATCTCTTTTATAACTGCGCAGGGGATAAGTGGTGTGTTGGTATACTCCCAGGGACCGCTGTAACCACAAGACACGTCAGTTAAATAAACTCATTACAATTCCGTTCTGTTATCCCTGTAAATTTTGCTCAGTGGAAGCAGTCCGACTTTGGAATGCTCTGCCACAAAGCATAAGATGCACAGAATCCTTGACAGCTTTTAAGAACCTAGTACATAGACACTATCTTTATAAATATATATTTATATACATATACTTAGGTATTTGTTGTACGTTTAGCATATCTATTTATATATTATTATTATTAATAGTGTATATATTGATAAATGCGTATGTTTATATATATATGTATATTGTTGTTTTGTATTAAAATAAATATAATCACAGACCGACTAAAATATTTTTAGACGAAAGTTTCTGTCCATACAAAGGTTGTCTGGAAGAGATCGCTCTTAGCGATAAGACCGCCCATTGCGCATGCAATGACCTTGTCTAATGTGAAAATTGTATTTACTATTTCTGTGATGTATTTTGTTTTTACTTGTTGCGCAATAAAGAATATTCATTCATTCATTCATAAGTCCAGCTATCCGCGAAGAGACTTAATCCTGGTGCATTGTTTATCGCACGTTATAAAACACGTTTTCAATGAAACTAGTGTCTAACAATAGATTAAACAACAAAGCTTTTGAGCGCTCTGTACACCATTCAAAGTGAATAAGACACGGAATGAAGTATTACAACTGATTATCAGGCCGGAACATGAAAAGTCCAATAGACATATTAGATGTCAGCAAAGGCGTGAATAGCCTAATGGTTTAGATTACGCTCTGCGATGCTATCATAGGTTAAAACCCACCACGTGAACTATTTCTAAGCACAAGCTAGATTTTTAATCGACTTGAAAAGATGGAGGTTCTCAATTCGTCTGTATTTTTTTTATGTTTAACAAAATAACCAATAGCTTTCTTCAAATAGTTATAACACTTACACGCAGAACTCATTTCCACAACTCATACAACAATTCCTCATTTAATAAGCACCGTAATGGATAAACGGTTCCACTTACGATCTGATGGTCGCCGGTAAGAATCCCATTCGGTTTGTACCAAGGAACAGTTTTTTTTTAAATACAAAAAAGACCCCTGCTAAAAATTTGTGCCTGGTGTAAGGCAATGGGCAATGGGTCATAAATGAGACCTAATAAACTTGGAGAAGAGTAGACAGCAGAAGGCTGTCTCTGTCTACCCGCTAGGCCTAAAAGGGGCGTGAGAACTTATAATATAATAATTTTCTCAATGTCGAACTACTACTTGTGTTTAAGTCATTTCATGACAATGTTCACCGCGACATAGCCATTTTGACATGCATAGAAATACAAACAACCTTTTAACCTCTAATGAATAGTGTATGACAACAATACACGGTGTCAATGAACGACAGTAGCTTCTATTCAACGACAACCATATCGATGAGTACAGACTATATACAATCCATATTACAACTATGCGACCCGAAATTGCACTAAAAGTTATTGAATGAGACGTGGTTCCCGCCTTCGGATCTGGAATGCTAGCGAATAGAGTAACCGCCCAAGTTGAGGTCCCCTCTCAGGGGCCCTCAACCTTACTCACTAAAAAGGTTCTAGTCCAGGAAAATTAGCCAGATAAGAGCAAGAATCTCGAAATTAAAGATAGTCAGCTATAAACTTGTATATCTAGATTTTGCTTTATTTTATTTTAACAATAAACTTACATCATTATATATTTAATTTTACTCTTACAATATATTAAATTATTCATTTCTTCCCCTATTCATTCTGTTCTCGAGCGGGTGAAGATTATTAACTATGCCCATGTACATCAGCATCAGTAAACCAATACATTCGCGGCGCTATAATTTACCTTGAATACTTCAAAATCCATAATTATTATCTTTAATACACTTCAGTATACTTTATTATACTTCATTATTCTTCAATATACTCCATTGTACTTCAATATGGTTCGTAAAGACATAAATATACAACGCTTGTGCGTTGTGTATATTTATGTCAATACTTTGAGTCATAAAACAACAGAATATCGTCATAGTAAATAAAAGCTGTATTTGACAGTTCAAAAAGAGGAGTTCTCCGATAGTCACCAAACTTTACAGGATTACTCGCAGCTTTTTTGTAATCTGCTATTTCACTTGTGCTAAAATTAATATACATTTTAATTAATTAAAAATTACATATCAACAAAATTAAATTAGTAGGTTATTGACACTTGAATTGAAATACTTTGTTTTATACTGAAATTTCATTGGTAAATATCTGCTATTAGTCGCTAGTCGGAACGTAGAACTGTCAAGCACAAACACTTAAGAAAAAAAAATAAAGATGAATACTCCTTGTTTTCAAGTAGGTTAAATATAAAAGTATCTTTCTGTCCATCGAAAAAACACTTTACATATTTGTCGATAGAAAAGACTGAAATCTCCAATCAAAATATTAATAGGTAATTTAATTATCTTATGTTGGTAGCACTGTTAACGAAACGCCTAATAAATTGATCACGAATAGGGATGTTCATGCCAAAAATATATAGATATATTTTTCGATTAAATACATAAATCGTGAGGTTGTATCGATAATTATTTATAATTAATTTCATATATAGAAATTTGTTTATAATTAGCGCGTAAAATTAAATATTACAAAACTTTTTTACTAATAGTAAATAGTACTCGGCGCGTAACTGACCTCTCAGTCTGGCTTTGGATACCAGTCCAAATTATTTGATTTGATTTGATTCTACTAGCAGTACAGACTACATGATTATATAAGACATAGATTATATATGACATATTAATACATAGATTATAAAATTTATACAACGAGTCCTGCCATCGTGAAGAGTAGAAGTGTAGTAACATACTACACTATTCGTGATGGCAGTTCAATTAAGGGTTTTATTTTATTCAAGTTGCCAACCATAAATAAAAGAAAGAATGGAATGCTTTTTTATTTAATTTCTTACGATATTTTGTATATCGGATGAAATATATAGATTTAAATATTGATATAAGATGATTCGATAATATCGGATTGAAGCGATATATAGCGTCACATCGATATTTTATATAATATCGAAATTTATCGTGCACTCCTAATCACGAATCGATTTAAATTTAGAACCAATGTCCACCGGAAATAATCGCTGTTCGTTAAGTCGGCCTTGACTGAGCCTTCATTCTACGTGGCACATATGTAACCTGTTTCAGAGATAGAACTCTTTTAACGAAACACTCCCATTCACATTCCACGCGGACGGAATCACGCTTACTTGATAACCAACGCACGAAGAGAATAGTCCAATTGCAATAAAAATTGTTTAGTTTTAGTTGATTATAGAAATTTAAAAATGACATAGGATTTGTAAAAGCAATTTTTTTATTAAATTAAAATTTATCGAACGGCGTGGTGTTCGGCAAAATTATAAGTACGATATAAGCGGGAATCACATTTTTTTTAATACCTTTCATTAAATGTCACTGGCTGGTGATAAAAACTGCGGTATCAATTAAAAACCGAAACGGAGTTTTATATCATTGAGATAAAGTTGAAAGTTGAACAAAACTCCGTAGCAGACATATTCGCTACAAACGTGGGAACGCAGACGGGCGATGTATTGAGTAGATATTGACATGCACGGGAAGATTTTGCTAAAGTGGCCAATGGAAATTAAGTATTACATGACCGTAATAAAACTGAAAATTAAATGGAACGGTGATATTGATGTTCGTCATATACACGGGAAACAAGATGGAAATGTACAACGCTATGCAATCGACAGCATTCCGATTTATTATTTATTGCCTTGAAATAAAATCGAAAATTCAATGCTGTGTAACTGTCTTCAGACATCGGGATGTATAGACACGACCGAGGCGAGGTTTCGTATAAGAACCGGTCTCGAATATTTGCGGCTGACCTCGTAGTGCGGTTCATTCAATAACTCGACAGATCGAACCTATGAGCATAGTTTTTACTAGTACTTTTTAAATGACAAATAAGTGTATAGGGTAAGTGTTAATAGAGTATTAGTGACTTTATTGCGTAGTGGTAAGGTTGATAATCGCTTGTTACGCACGTCCCGCACGCAGATTGACTGTTCGCGACAGAAAAGCTTACCAGAGACACGCTGATAAGTTTTTTTTGTAACAAGCCAGTCAAGGTACTTGATAGCAAATGTCACTTTGTACCAATACTAGGATATGTGAGCAGTGCGTAGTATAACTTTTTTTGGAATGAACTACGCCGACCAGCCAGGAGGCCTCTATAGTTTCTTTGAGAGGTGGCACAGGTCTTAGGTCGCTGAGCCTGAATCTATTTGAGGAGTAACTTGGAGTAAGGGCCCTCGAGAGGAGACCTCTATTGTTACAAGATATAGATATATTTATTGACTTTGGAACCGATAATTAAGGTATGTTTCGAGTATAATAGCTTTTCCATCCCAGCTTTTTTAACTATTTGTGTACAAAATGAAGATTTATTGTCATCATAATGGTACTGTAATCGATTGGTTTCATGATGAAACGACAGTGGCAAATAGCATATTTGGGGCCCAGGAATACTGAAAATAGGCATACATTCGCTATATCGAGGAAGATAGCTCCGGTATGTTGGCCATGAGAAGTTTGGTGTCAATGTGTTCTGTGATGTGAATCACCTATTGACTTTAAGCGTTTGGTGCGGAAGACCTGAGTATAAGAAGCTCTCGCATGCGTGGAGATGAGACTGACTAAGAGGTGTATATATAAGAAGAGGGTTCTGTACGGTTCTGTTCTCCGGTTGCTGTACTTTCTTCGGCTTTATTGACATTTAAAATTAATGTAACTTTCGAATGTCCCTCCGTTTATCCGGTGAAAAGCAACCGACCGTCGAGTCTAACAATAGACGTTTAGGCTAAGCGACCTAAGAGCTAAGCCACCTCTCAATCCGGTGAAGGAGTCAAGGCCAGCTTGTCTGGCCAATCTGTGTACTTCATTTTAAAAATAAAAACGGGGAATCGTCTTACAACCAAGTTGGTTATGTTGTCCTGTGATACCGTCAAGGATTTCCCGTCTGGTATTTCTATCACCCTTCGTTAGTATGTCACCAATCTGGTCGATTAGGTTATTTATTATGCTTGTGGGATTAACATAAACTCGCCAGTGTGTCGGGTCAGTGTTGGCGATATAGAAGTATTTTGGTCGTGTTACCGTTACGTTACCTTATTAAACCTGATTTTATTTCTATTAACGAAGACAGGCGTTAGAGAGAAAGAGAAAAAGAGTTTCAATGTGTGCGTGTGTCGTTGGGTAAATTATTTGATTCCAATCAAATTTAAAGACCAATATTTATTTCAAATTAAAGACGGATAGCGGCTTGACATTGATGCTTTAGTAGTTTCTATTCGATCAGCTCGTTAAGCTATCCAATTATGTTTAAAATATAATAGACATGTTGTAATTCTTTTTATTTTAAATCAAAAACTATTTGTTTTTTATCTGACAATAATATAATTGTAATAGTTGTCAACTAATTGCGAAGTTCTGTTATTGGCTGTCGATTTCTAATAATCATTTTAAACTATTTTGTAAAAATAAGCTTAGCTTCGGCAACGATACTAATAAGAAATTAAAATTAAAACAAATATTATCTTGAAGTTGGTATTCTTTAAACTTCATAAGTATCTTTGGATAATTCTTAATTCAAGCAATATTTATTAAAATATAATATTCATAAATCGCTCGTTGACTGTTATCAAGAGGCTGTTGGTTTGTAAGCTGCCAGTTTTAATTGTCTATATTTATCAAAAAAAGCAATTATGATACGCAGTTGCCAGTTTAGAGAATTCGAATAGGGAGGAAAATTATATTTTCGCGCGAATGTTACTCAATGATTTTACAAATTTTATCACGTTTTAATTTTATATTTAACTGTCGACGTTTAGAAATTTGGCGAAACAATTTATGTAGATGTAAACGAATATATTTATTAAATAAATTAATAAAAAAATATCTATGTTCCCATAGGTATGAATATTTTTCCGAGCATACTATAACATAGTAAACTTACTTATACCGAGGTGAATGGCGTGTAGGAATTAAATTCAAATCCATCAAAACGATTGCATGGTGCACGCTACGTTCGGAAAACAATAGACGCATTAAAAATTCTCTCATCGCCAAATAAAAGATGGCGATGAAAATAATAAATTGTTTTACTTTCGATCATTATCTATACATTTATTTTATATTTTTTTTAAATTGGAGTGTCCCTTAGATGTTAGGAGCGTTGCTTGGAAAAGTGCTCAAAGTTAGTTTAGTTTTTGAATATCCCTTAGATTATCCGTGAAATAACAACCGACCGAGTCGTGGTTCGTCTCTCTCGGGCACCCTCAGATCGGAATGCTTACGCATAACATAGTAACCGTCCAAGCCAAGGTTACCCCTCACCGGGACGGTCCTTGTGTCGAGATACTAGCGATAGAGGTTCAGGCTAAGCGACCTAAGAGCCATGCCACGAAGCAGTCAACGCCAGCTTCTCTGGCCAATCTGTGTAGTTAAAAGCTCTTAGGTCGCTTAGCCTGAACCTCTAAATAAAGAAGGCACGTGAGTGACAACTGATACGCGACGGTACACGTTTCACGAGGAAGTTAGAGTCCGTACGAAATATGTTATCATAACACCGATCATATAGCAATCGCTGTGACTCAAGTGACCATGTTCAATATAAAATTATAGGACGGAATTTTTTTAGGAACTTCAAGCAACGACAATGGTGGAATATAAACCAGACGTTCACTACTAGATGTATATTACTACTATTTATTGGGGCCAACAACTGATGTAAATAAATCACGGTCACGTATAAAACCAGCCCATAAAATCTTAAAGAAAATGCCACGTACAAAATAGAAAGATAGATAATCAAACAAGAAGCAAATTACAGAGCAGTGTAAGATTTTCTCGCCGAATACAATTTCGGTGTCTATAAGAAAGAGCATCTAGTGCATACTACTAATCTAGTGCATTTTACCATCTACACTATATATATCGACGCTGGAAAGCAACCACGTAGTAAGTGACACATATGGCCATTTTCACTTTTTTCGGTCGTTGGAATAAGAAAAAAAAAGACGCGTCGAATGACATATGACTTGTAACAATTAGGTGAAAATTAGTGAAAATAGGAATTTTCAAGATTGATCTTTTATTTTGTGTACCGTAAGACTATTTTCTTTTAGAAAAACTCTAGGTTAATGGCGTGGTACAATATTTATTCAGCACAAAATAATAAATATTGTGTCCAAAAACGACAGCTACCACAAACACGACAGTTCGTGTTTGTGGCAGCGTCCACAAACACATAATATAATTATAATTTTTTTTTTAAAGTATAAATGTTTTCGGCTCTGGTGAACAATTTCATTTTTGTGGGTTACTACGTGTTTGTTTTCCAGGGATATATGAAACGAGTACCATCTCCCATCTTTCTGCTACTGCAAACCAATACCAACGTAAGGTACGTCGAGAATGGAGTAGAATCAATCCGTTGACGGCTAGCGATATGATATAAATTACACGTAAACGTGCGTAACAATGAACAGTTTTTCCAGTAATTGTTCGGAATCATTCTAGTTTTCAATTTTCATTATTATTAAATAAGATTTTCATCGGCATCGAATCGGCATTCAAATTTTTTCCGTGTACCTACCACCAACTTGTGGCATTTTCGAGTGAGGTCGAATGAGGTCCAGACTGCCTACCCCTCAGACGCATAAACTTGTATTAGCTTCTGTTAATACATACTCGTAAGTTTAACACAAAAATAACTGTATATATGTGGATATGAATTTCGAGTTATGCTACTTTAAATTTAAAATCATTAACACTTCCTGTGATAAATTTGGTAAGAGATGATAGTTTTTAGTGACGGTAAAAAAACCCAGTCCACCAAATGTCAAACACATGGCCACCCTATTAAGAAGCGGTGTTATTTTCGGTTTACCTACTTACTATGAATGCAAGCTGCACGTTTGCGCCGCCTTTGTACTGTGCATGTAATATCGAGACCGCGTTGAATTCACGGCGCGTTCTCGTCTTGTGAATTTACGTATTTTTAAGATTCACTCGATGCCTTGGAATAAATCACCGAAACGGATCCTTGTGGAATGTGTATGCGTTTTAATTGTGTGATTCTAATAATGTATTAAATGTCCTGGTTTACGTATAGAATAAGTCGTGAGACTTGCTTAACATCGCACACAACATATTTTATATTTTATCATAGTATTAACAGCAATACATCAAGAGCCTTAGAGGTAATTTAATAAAGACTTACTGACTTTGTTTCAGAGATTCACTTGTAAAGGGCTTTTCCTCCAGCATAACTCACTTGTTCTAAACTATACACTGATTGTCTACAGAGAGAGTCCTCTCCTTTTTATCCTAAATTTCTAGTATAGGCATTTCTTTCAAAGACGGAAGCGGAAACTGTCTTGGTTGCCGACAACCGAAAAAGTACTTTTATATTAGTCAGTCCATTAACTTATTCTAATTGAGAAGTATATTTTATAGACTATAATATTTTTAGATTATAATTGACATTTAGTAGGACTAACTGTCGCTCACACATTCTAATTTAATTCCATATTAGATCATATTCTACTGGCCCATATTCTTAAAACTCGTTAAGAGATGTGGAAATGTAGAAGATATTATATGTAGAAGAAATAATGTATAGATATGCGGCTGAGCTTTAAATGATATTTACCTACATGTATATGTGAAGATAAGCCAATATTTAAGTTCTTCACGATAGTCACGACGTCTCTCTAGGGACCTGGGGGCTCACCTCATCGGACGACTTTGGGATCCATCTATATAGATGATCTCTGTCTTAGATTTATCTCTTTCGAAGATACTTTAATTTACTGACATTTATTTTCATTCTTCTCTGTAATAGATTTGGTCCCCTTTCTCTCTACTATCTTTGACCACTCCAGAGAAAGAACTAGAGTTAACGACTGTACCAGTCATTAAAGATTAAAATGTACCAGGAGAGCATAATTATCAAATACTATTTTGGTAAAATAAACACGTACAAATCGTACACGTCGAAATACATTGAACCGTAACACGGCCAGTCACCTCCACTCAGCTTTATGTAATGTATAATGTAATGAGCATTTTTTTATTCTTGCTAAAGCGCAACAAAGTTACAAGTTATAACTGGATTGACCGTCTCACACCTGTCCTTGCCATTGCGTAGTACTAGGCATGATCGAGCAAGTTTCTCATTATTGCAAAAGATCTTACACCTTTTATCTCAATCTGGGTGGACTGAGATAGTGACGGTGCCATTGGAAAATACATTTAATTACAAGTATATTTACGAGTTAAAACAAAAACCGACTTCAAATCAAATCAAACGTTATTACGCGCGGACGGCCCCCTATTTCTGAATTATCGTAGGAAGATTACGAAATCACACTTAATCAGAACGTAACCAAACTTTCATCAAACTACTCTTAAAGTATATCCTTTACAGAAAAAAATCCTTTGTGGTGATATTGAGTTATTCGTCCATTTGTGGCGCACATACTTGGTGCAAATTAAACATTTATCTGGTTTTCATAAACGACAGCGCCCATTACGCATTACCATTAAAAAATGATCCAAACAAATTGAGTACCTCCTCTATTTTTGAAGTCGGTTAAAAACTGACATTCATTGGCGAGTCTATTGAGGTTTAAGTACAGATCGTAAAGCGGACACACAGGGCCATCCAGCTGCTTACCAGTCACTTTGCATTATTAAACCAATACATATTACATACATTAAATTCCATACATATTAATTATCATTTCATTATAACCAAATACGTCAAATTCTAAAACACGCAAGATATAGTGTCAGTAATATACCGTCAGTAAACTATAAGACTACGAAAGCTAAAAATCAAAAACCGACCACTATGAAGCCAATAAACGTTCATTATGCATACAATTGGTTTAGCACACTCGGGGCCCAGCATATAGGTTACCACTAGGCATTGTCGACTTCTCTAAAAAGGCAGTCTCTAGTTCCGTAAATAGATACTACAGTAAGAGATTATCTAAATTGAAATGGTGTTGAATAGGCGCTTTTGTAACCGTTCTCAATTCCCATCCCCACGTAATAAATATCTACACGCATGCATTTATGTTGGTAAATGATAGTGAATCGAAATACCGGAGAGTATTCCAAGTTGTCTCTGGACTGCTCTAGTGCTCTCGGCGGCATGCGGCTACACGCAAATATGTATATACCTATAGAGCCAACGCGGAAGGCAGGCGGCACCGGTATTTTATCTGTCTGTGTGTACACAATGTGCCAATAGCAATGAACTTTCATGTCGCGTGTTGAATTAAAAAATACAATTTACAAACAAAATTTGCGGTTTATGATTAAAATGTTTGTGGATCTTTTTATCTCACTATGTCACATTAATAAATTAAATTGTTGTCTCTATCCATATCTTTCGTATTGCGTGGTATATTTTCAAGATGGCATCTTGAAAATGATGGCATCTTTTTTTATATAATTTTGAAATATATATAACATACATAAATATATATACAAATGATGAATGATGAAGAAATTCACATTACGCGTATTGCGTACGTTCGATTATTTTTTTTTTTTATTATTTATTTAATAAGATACACCAACAGCAATACACAAACATACATTGAAGTAATAATCAAATTTACTAAGTCCTGTTGTGTATGCCAATTACAGGTGTATACAACACTGCCATCGGTGGTGTAGACCTGTCGCTTCCGAGCCTCGCTTGCAATGGTCTCGAGCGACAGGTTTTAGACGGCGGTCGCCTCCTTCTTTGAGACGGTCATGTCCCAGAAGGAGGCTGACGAGCGGGTCAGGTAGGCGTTACAACCAACGCCTCCTCTTGCCGCCCCCGTAATCCGAAGCGGGGCCAGAATGGGTACCTGGCCCCAGTATGCTTCGGCGTCGTCGGGACTTCTCTGAGTGCCGGAGAAGTCCCCTTTGAGGATGAAGTCCGGTCTTTGCCGGGACCGGCCGGTCGTTGGGGTGTCCTGTCGCTGACAGATCCGGGGCACCCCGCTCATAACGGCTGATGACATTCGCGGAAGGTTTAGTGGGTCGGGTCTGCCCAGGCCGAGTCCCACACATCCCTCTGGGCCCACCCAGGGTACCGGAGGATGGTCTTTAAAACGATTCCCCCGCGTTAACAAAAAAAAGGTGTATCCAACATTCGCTATTAAGAAACGTAGCGATTTAATAAAGAGGAGTTTCAATAATATTTTAAATAATGAAAAAGAAAAAAACAGTAATAAATTGATTAGATTTAAAGGTGGTTTTTGTTTTTGCTCGTAAGTACTATTCGTACTAATTTATCATTAACGGTAAAAGGTCTAAATACGGTTAGACCTTTAAACGTGCCCTTAAGGCGGGGTGGGGAATTGACTTCCGTTATCTACTAACAATAAAAGATTACTGTGATGTAACGGAAACTTTTTACCTGAGCTCTATTTGTTTTCACTCTATCACTCAATGCACTTCAAAACATAAAAAGGTTAAATAAACCGCTGACGGAGTGGTTTTCTTACCGTTTAAAGTTACTAAAATAAAAAGAAATCTTTTGCCCAGGTGGTTGAGCGGCTAAGGTGTACGTGTATGGTTTCAATTTCGCTATGCGAGTGAATTCCATGGGGCTTATACTTGGGTGCTTTGCGTTATTTATTAATACTTTTTAAGCACATGCTTAACCACGATCTTGTGCGAGTAGCTTAGTCCGCGCGGTCGCTTGAAGTTACAATAAATAGGAGTAAATAAAGTTAGTTACAGCCTATATATGTCCCACTGTTGGGCACAGGCTTCCTCTGTAAATAAAGGCATAGTCCGCCACGCGGCCCAAGTGTGGATTGGCCACAGAATATTACGAGGATGATGCGGTTTCAACACGACGATTATTATATTTTTTCTTTTATAAAAAGGAAACTAGCAACATTTTTTTTAGAAAACATTACTAACAATCTTGATAACCTTTCCAACTAAGCTTAAGCTTGTGCTAGGACATGGTTCACGTCAATAGTCGAATGGTGGATTCGAGCCTACGTCCTTACGATAGTCAGACCGCACCCTAAACCATTAGGCTATTGACACAGTAATATTAAAACATAATGAATCAAATAAATGTAATTGTTTCTTATACCTTTATATAGATGACTCAATAATGAAATAGGTTATCTTTCGTAAAAAAGACCAGGAGATGCACATTTCACAATCTCGTTGAAATCGACCATCTTTTGATAAAACTTGCATGGACAGCTTAATGTATTTTTTAATAATATGTCAAATAAGTGTAAAGAAAATACATTTGTTCCTGATTTGTTTGATTTGGCAACAACTAGTTTGGCTTCTTACGTGGTCAATACAGAATTAAAATAACAATTGAAAACTCCGGATTGCATGTTTTTAGTCTATATATATAAAAGAGAAAGTGTGTGGGTTTGTTCCGTATAGACTCCGAAACGGCTGGACCGATTTCAACGAAACTTTCAGGGTATCTTCAGACTAACCTGGCTAGTAATCCTGTCAGTTTGGTGATCGGAGAACTCCTCTTTTTGAACTGTCAAATATAGCTTTTATTTACTATGATACTACTACCACGGGTATGATATTGTATTTACTGATATGTACATGGGTGTAAGTAATGATCTTCACCCGCTCAAGAAGAGAGTAGAGAGAATGAATTCGAAAAGAAATGAATAATTTAATTTATTGTGAGAGTTAAATTAAATATTTAATGATGTAAGTTTATTGTTTAAATAAAATAAAGCAAAAACTAGCCCGGCAAAGCGGGCTAGGTACGATAGTGTTTTAATAAAATAGTGGCTACTCCAGTACTACTGGGTGTAGAACGCAGACTTTTATGACTGGCCCCTCATAATAGGATGTTTCCTCAGTTGCGAGATTAACGCTACCTTCTGGGACACCTGTATATGTAGGCTGTATATTATTTCATTAGTTTCAACGTAAAATAAATCGAAATGTAACAGGGGTGGTATCCCAGTACAGTTACATATGGAAGCAAGATAACAATATAGCGACTCGTGCTAGCGGTTTCGAGTTATCAACGGCTGTGTGGGGGCCATTTTTTATCGGATCATTCACTAATAACCGCCAACAACGACCGTTAACACCTGCGCCTGGTGTGTCTACTGTACACCATACAAACAAGACGCTCGAGCTCGAAGTCCGCTCGAAGTAAATAAGAAACATTGATAAAATTAAATGTTTCCAAATATAGACGTTGTCTTGTTAAATTCATTTAGTTAATTTCTATTTACTTATTAATATGTATCAATATTATTAACGGTACTGCGAGCGAGTTGATTTTATGATTTGTAGGGTCTATTACTAGTCTATACGATAGCATACTTTTTTTGTTGATGGGAGGAACTTCAACAAGATACCGGTTCTTACTAAAACCCGACCGGTGGCCCTCATCGGTGCATGGCAAGGGGCTCCGGGATCTCCAGTGGAACGCACCGGAATACTGTGAAGGACGACCTGGATGAGGTTACTGACTTCCCCAGCCCACTAAAGGGACACACCATCAGTGTCCTTCCCGGATCCACTGTAGCGGGGAACCCGAAACTACTTTTAGTAGTTTACACACGATAGCATCCTCATCAGAGGGCGCCTGAGAGGACAAACAACTGCTTGATCAATAGCTACACGCTGTTAGGTTAATTGTAAATTAGGTTTTTACCAAGCCCATGCACCACTTGCCACATAAGGGAGTGCCTTATGTAGCAAGTGGTGAGGCGATATACTGGGTACAAATATTAGTGCATGATTTTTTTGACGTAAAGAACCGAAAACGTAATCTCAAAAGTTGCTTCAAGTCGCCTGGGGACCACGAGTCGGAAAAATAAATGCTGTAAGATAAATATTTAGAATGCTATTTCAAGATGTGTTGATAAGTTTGATAACACAGTTCAGTGTTCAGTAAGCATTTAATGCAAACTGCAGCTGTCGTTCGGGCGCCCCAAGTGTGCTATTATCACTGAATATTCACTATGGCGACCAAAGAACTACAATTCAATTGTAAAATGTCCGTTTACTAACTTTAGTTTTAATAATTTTTGGATTATTTGCTTTACTTGACTAAAATGTAACGGTATGTAAAATGTCATAAAAAAAAACAAGATTCCTGAATACTAACATTTAAAATAATATTCCAGTGTGTAACCATAGGGATACAACTGTACTAACACATTACGAAAACTAGCATAAACCGACAACTATGATGTCACTGGACGTTCATTTTGTCACAATTGCTATAACGGATTTGGGGCCCTGCTTTAGATAATGCAAATGAGGCAGTCATATGGGTCGCGATATCGCTTGTCCTAACATGTCGCGGGCGGAACAAATATTTAAAAGGCGGTAAACCAACCGGCGGTGTACACTATCTCGCGGGTACGTAATCAGCGCAACCGGTTCCGAGGCATTCTTAACGGATAAGACGCGAGCCAGCCCGAATTGATTGATGGTCACACTCACCGGCCGTTCGGTGCTGACGGCGAATGCACCAGCTTCACTGCGAACAGGAATTGTATAGCACACACTAGCAGGCAGCACAGGTTCAGGGATAAAGTCAACGCACACAGAGCCAACGTCACTTCGTACACCACAGCGAACTCTTCGGGAGCGCTGGTCGCCGGCGCGGATATCTTCAGCAGGAAGAGCAAAGCCAGCAAAGCCAATAGGAGACTGACAAGGCACAACAGAGCCAAGGAAGTGAGCGCTTCTTCCGTCGCTGCTCGCGAGCTCCGTCGTCTTATCGGCACTGGTCTCGGCTGTAGTCCTGTCGCGTTCCCGTTTGCCAATTTCGGCGACGTCACGGGGATGGGCACCACCGGCACGGGAGCCGCCGCCGGCTGCGCCCCGGGGCTGACGCTCGCGGAGGTGCCCCCGACGGAGTGCTTCGACGAGTCCAGTGTGGACACGTTGAGAGGCAGGTGATGGTGCGGCCGCCGTGGCATGTTCTGGTAGCGGTGGTCGGCATCGTTAGCCGCCGGCGGCCGCGTCGCATGCTTCAACATAGCGCGGCGCTCACGCCGTGGGCCGCCATCCCGCCGACTGGTTCTCCGGCATGCGGGCCGGTGGTACACGCGACACGACCGCTTCGCTCGGCGGACGCGACTCGACTGGCGCCGGCCCCCTCGGCTCGGCCTCGCTTCCACTGTACCTGTAATTATGTCAGACCGGTGCAGGGTGCACCCACCAGCCCACCACCGCATACCACTGAATCAACCCTGGCGGGAATCAATCCCATGTTACAATGTGCATCACAGATAAAGTATTTTGCTCACAATCGCTTGTTATCATTCTCTCCGATTATTTGTTTACAAACTTTGCACAACAAATTAATCCTATACGGCGGTTGGGAAAACCGTTTTAATCACTTTTCACGAACATATTTTTTTTACAAAATCACTTAATATATGAAATTTAATATTGTTATGTATATATAGAATATAGCTTAAAAATAGTAATGGATAGTACATGATGCCGATAAAGGTCACGCTATAGGCCGCCGTGTATAAGACTATAACACTTCCGTAATATAATTTTCTTGCGGTTTTAGTTTCAAATTGTTTTTCAGTTCGTTCGCCCGAAACCTCTATCTCCTCCAAGCCTGGCGTAAGGAATTTAGTTCCAAAAAATATCCAATTGCCTAATAGCGAGGGAGATAAAGTTTTTAAAACGGCAACAACAGGAAAGCAAGCCACAGAAAATATAGTCTAGACGTAGAACAAACGTTTCAGAGGCATTCATCGCCTCAAACTTAAGTCGTTGTTTTTTTGACGAACTACACAGATTGGCCAGAGAAGCTGGCCTTGACTGCTTCACCGGATTGAGAGTCGGCATAGCTCTTAGGACTGAACCTCTATCGCTAGTAACTCGACACAAGGGCTTGAACGGTTACTATGTTACGCGTAATTAGTATCGGATTCGAGGGCGCCCGAGAGGGCCGAACCACGACTTGGTCGGTTGCTATTTCACGGATAGTAGAACTTAACTGGCAAACAAACATAGGTCATAAGAGTAACAAATTGCTTGTTTACTAGTAAATATACTTGTATTATTTTGATTCAAATCGTTGAAGAATTTGATATTGGATCTTCTTTAGTCTTGAATACCTGTGTGATTGTTGTTGAATGCCAGTCTGTTGACTCAATTAAAGAATGTATAATATCGATACTTTATATGTTTGTGTTTGAGAATTTTTGTTTTAAACGACATATAATCTGATACATTAAATTCCGTTGTTCTGGCCGGAATTCCAGGCCGCTCTTTATAATTTTACTTCAAATTTTAACACAAATTGTCACTGGTCAACACCTGGACGAGAACTCGCGTTGGAATACTTAAAGATTTATTTCTCACTGTAAAACGTATTTTTATAAGCATGAGACCTGTATCTCGCAATAAACTTAGACAAATCTATAAGTAAGTTAAGTAACAGCCTTTATACATGCCCCACTGCTGGGACCTCTGTAAAGAGAGCATAAGGGCATAGTCCGCCACGCGGCCCTAGTGCAGATTGACATCTCATGTCGTAGAAAAAATTTCGAGGACATGTAGGTTTCCACACGATTTCCGCCGAGCGCGTGGTAAACAAATTTATTGGTGCCGACACCGGGGATTACTACATAACTAGTCAAATCTATACATTCAAATAAATAAAATTTGTGTGTCTGTTTGTAATATTAGAATAACCGTTATTTACTTCATGAATGTACATACGGTACATATACCAAATTTTTTTTTTTACAATTTTTGTTTGTCGCTTTGTTCCGGGTAATCTCGGGATTAGCTGATTTTGACGGGACTTTAGTGGCAGTTGGTGTAATAAGGAGTAACTGAGGCTACTCTGTTTTTTAACTAATTACGGCAACAATTATTATTTATTATTGATACTTGTCTTTAGAATTGGTTCACCGAACGATATAGAAGTGTCTTTCGCCACACTCGTCCATTTGGTTGCGTAAAAGATAATTTTGGTTAGTTTCTTGCGCAACTAACTTATCATTAAAATCGTTATCAAGGGCACTTCGACTGTGGTCGATGTCTCGCCGGAAGTTAGGGTCAGGCTTCCATGATAAGCTTGCAAGAAGAAAGAGCAATGAACTTTCGTGTCTTCCTAAAAATGTAATAGCCTCGTGTCTTCAAACAGTCTCGATTTTTTTTGATGATCTACACAGATTGGCGAGAGAAGCTGGCCTTGACTGCTTCACCGGATTGAGAGTTGGCATAGCTCTTAGGTCGCTTAGCCTGAACCTCTATCGCTAACTCTACACAAGGATTCCCGCGGTGAGGGGTAACCTCAGCTTGAACGGTTACTATGTTACGTAAGGTTATGAAAAAAAAACTGTTTCATATGCGAGTTAAACGCTCATTCGTCTGTGCTTAATTTTAAATCGGCGCACAATATAACTCACTAGAAGTGGCTTTGTAAAGAACTCATATCACAACACCTGGCGAGCAGGTGGTGAAATAGTCCACACGCGCATGACTGTGTTTCTCGGATGCCGGGTTTTTGTTTAATCAATGGAGAGGACGCCCTACTGTTAGCGATATTTTTTATATCTTTGTAGATAAGACATAATTATATTTACGGGTAAAAACAACAACCGAATTCAAATTGAATGAAAAGTTAAATTAAGTTACGCGCAGACGCCCTCTTTGTATTTGCGAATCAAAAATCAGAAAATAACCAAGCTTACATCAAACTACTCTTGAAGCCCATCCTTTCCAATAATAAATTAATCATCGAAGTCCAACCGTGATACTGAGTTATCCATCCCTTTGTTGAGCACATACTTGACGCAAATTTATGATTTTCTCATGGATGTCATCATCAGAATTGGACCAAATATTGGGACCATACGGGAAGCAACAGCTATCAAATAAAAAAGAATCATCAAAATCGGTTAACCCAGTCAAATTTATGGGGTAACAGACACAAAAAACACAGACAAAAATAGTACCACCCCCTTTTTTGAAGTAGGTGAAAATGCTTTTCCTTCTCTTGCATCAAAATATTGCATAAGAACTTAATTTCAAAAGATTTCTTAAATTATACCAGTATTATGTATTCAGAAGTAGAACCACAAAGTGTAATTGTGTAATTTATTTAATCTGTGGTATAATAACATATTAAAATTTCATACTGAAACGTTTAATACGATTCTTATACCTTGGCATATATTAAGGTTACTTGCAAAACCAATTATGTAACACTGTTACTAAAAACTTTACATTTCAAAATTAAAATTAAGTGTTCGGTAACAAAAATGAAATTCGTTTTTTTTGACGAACTACACAGATTGGCCAGGGAAGTTAGCCTTCAGCCCTGTAGTTCTGGGCTCTCAAGAATAAGACTACGGTATCCCCTGCCTGTCGTATAAGGCGACTAAAAGGGGCCTCGGGTTCACTGGGCGACAAGGGTGGGGGCCTGAGTCGTCCACCAAAGTGGACCCGGGAAGAAGGCGACATCGGCTGGCCCGTGTCGCTTTGCGCTGCGAGGGCACAGGGGGGGAGGGAGTAATCTCCCCCCCAGGACGTGCTCTCCTTGAGCACAGTGCAGAGGGGCTCCGGTGCGTTCCACTGGAGATCCCGGAGCCCCTCGTCATGCACCGAGGAAAGGGCCACCGGGGAGGTTTTAGTGGGTAAGAACCCCACATAACCGCCGCCTTCCCCCCAGAAGGCGGGGTATCTTTCTGAAGATTTCCTCCCCGTAAACAAAAAAAAAAAAAAGGGAAGTTAGCTTTGGATGCTTCACCGGATTGAGAGGTGGCTGGACTTATATCGTAGTAACTATAGACGATAACGTAGAACCTATAACTAGTAACTCAACACAAGGGTCCTTGGACGGTTACTATGTTACGCGATCCGAGGGCCCCCAGAGGGCCGAACCACGACTCGGTCAAATGCTATTTCACGGATAATCTAAGGGACATTGAAAACCTTTTTTTGTTTACGGGGATGAAATCTGAAAGGCAGCGGTTACGTGGGGTTTTTACCCACTAAAACCTCCCCGTTGGCCCTTCTTCGGCGCATGAAGAGGGGCTCCGGGATCTCTAAAGGAACGCACCGGAGCCCCTCTGCACTGTGCTCAAGGAGAGCACATCCCGTAAAAAATAATTGTCTATTGGGATGCTTGTTATATGATTAACTAGTATAGGACCTGGATGATTGACCTGTGGTCAGTATTTTTTAATAAGTGATGTTTTTTGATAATTATGGTTGGATACGAATTACATTAATGATGAAATATTAATAATATTGTTTAAACTTACATACAGTAATAATACCTATATATATATAAAAGAGAGTGTGTGAGTTTGTTCCGTATAGGCTCCGAAACAACTGGACCGTTTTCAATGAAACTTTCAGTGAATCTTCGGATTGACCTGGCTGTAAGTCTGGTAACAATCAGAGCACTCCTCTTTTTGAACTGTCAAACAAGCCATACGTCGTACTTTTATTTCTGACATTAACTGGAGCCCGATTTGTTTTTGTATAAATGATAGGAATGATATTGTATTTACTAATATATCCATGGGTGTAGGTAATGATCTTCACCCGCTCGAGAAGAGAATGAATACGAAGAGAAATGAACAACAATATCTATCCTGGCGAAGTGGGCTGGGTACACTAGTACGATGGAAATTGTCAGCAATAAAGGCTATATTATTATTACTATAAAGAAGTTTTACTTCAGTCGTGTTGTCTAAAGGACACTCGTTTTTTTTATATAAGCTCATACCTATTCCATTTATGTGTCGTTTATTTATTTGATAATTTAAACATGTTTGTCCCACGAACCCTGTACAAAGATAATTGTAATTAACTCTCGCGTCGTGATAGGTTTCTTGGCACGGCCTGTATAACGCTGTAGCTGTACTACGCTGGGCTAGTTTTTGCTGCAGATCAGCTATGAGAGAGTACAGTTTTTGCTGTAACTGGACGGTGATTGCAGCCTTATTCCCACATACCGTTTTTTTATGTAAACCATTTGAGTCTGCGTTAATGATTTCACGATCAGACCAATGTGAGGTATTGGCTATTAGAACTTCTTTACGTACGCTTGACTTGAGGCGTAAGCTACGAAAAGTGTAATCGGGCGAGGCGAACGGAAGTTGAGAGAGAGAGATATAAGTTTGTGAACGTATTCGTAGATAGAGTTACGTACTGTACGATTTAATTTATTTGTATGTAAGTTTTATGGCATGTATTTATGTTTTTATTTGTTATTTTTCTTACCAAGTTTGTACCCGTTACTTAATCTCTACACAACTCTAAGGTAGATTGGCAGAGAAGCCTTCTGACAGAACAAAATATGGATAGATAGATATCTTAAGAATGAATATAGACGTCAGGACTTCGTATAGATATAGTGAGAAAAATTTTGCTCTCTCAAATAGCTCCATATTAATGGAAATGAAAATGTCACTCATTTAATCCGATTATTCATCGTAGTCAGTCATCGTATTCCGTATTAGATCCGAGTATCCCGAAGGAAAATAATTTCTAACTAGATCTATAATATAACTATGACAGTTTGAGAAGTCTGATTTGAAGTTTATGGTTTCAGTCGTAAATATACTTGATATTTTAGCTATTAATCAAAATAGATGATCGGTAAATACGTTATGTATGCTTGTGACGCATAAGTAATCATCATTACAATATGTAATTATAGTTTATTACGTACTACTGATGTACAGGGATGATTTTCCGAGTCGTGTTTTTCCGTCGCCAGTGCGGACCAGCCTTGCGACATTCTCGGCTACCCACTCTTCTTGTCACACGCAACGGGCACTATAAATTATGGTGACCATAGCTTCCATCCTTCATGGACAATAGGACACCGTCAATTTATAAAACGCTTTAGCTAAATTAAATAAAAAAAAAACAAATAATTAAGTAAAAATAAATATGGGTTACATATTTATTTTTATAAATATAGTTACACTTTGTCATGAATAAATTAATTATTACGGATACTAAAATTGACATAAGTTTCTTGATTAATATAAAATGTATTATATGTAAACGTATAAATGTATTATTACGTTTTTCCCTTTATAAGCTCTACTGGAAAGTATACTTTAGGTTAGTATAAATTGTTGGTTTCGGATATCCAATTTGTTCGCGTGTCAAGTAGTATAACTATGTAAGTACTCCAAAGGGACAACGGGCATACATTTAGAAGAAAAAAATATAGGCGTCAGAACCTACGATACTAGGAAATCGTTAAACACTATAGCACGTGTATATTAACACAGAAATATTACGAAATAGAATTAATCAGAACCTAACCAAACTCTCATTAAACTACATTTGAAGTAAAATTTTCCAAAAAAAAAAGTGTTTTTTTTTTAATGACGAACTACACAGATTGGCCAGAGAAGCTGGCCTTGACTCCTTCACTGGATTGAGAGGTGGCATAGCTCTTAGGTCGCATAGACGGAATCTCTATCACTAGTAACTTGACACAAGGGTCCCCCCGGTGAAGGGTAACCTCGGCTTGAACGTTATGTTACGCGTAAGCATTCCGAACCACGACTCTGTCGGTAGCTATTTCACGGGGATAATCTAAGGGACATTCGAAAAGTGAAACTAACTTTGAGTGCCACTTCGGGAAGCGTTGGCGCTGCGAGAAGTGGCCGTAGAATAAAAAATGTATCATCGAAATCGTTTGGCGTGATATTGAGTTATTCGTCCGTTTGTGGTGCACGTACTTAATGCAAATTTAACATATATGATTTTCTCATGGACACTATTGACAGAATTGGACCAAATTCAAATGGGACCACACGGGAGGCACTAGCATTCAAATAAAAAATCATTAAAATCGGTTCACCCAGTCCCAAAGTCATGACGTAAAAACATACCTATGAATGGAGAACCTTCTCCCTTTTTGAAGTCGGTTTTTATTTTTGCTCGTAAATATACTTGTGAACAATCCTTTAAATTTAACAGGCACACATTTTATTTCCACGTTCCTCGTTACCCTACGGAAGATTATGTTCTACTTCCAGTGACGCCGCGGACATTGTCCTTGCGATAGATAGATAGATAGATAGATAGATAAATCCTTTATTGCACCAAATAAAATGTACAAAGGCGAACTTAATGCTAATTAGCATTTTCTTCCAGCTAACCTTTAGTGGTTACGAGCAGGCTAAGGGTAGTGCCGCTAAAAATAACGTTTTAAAACTGTTATATAAATAAATAAATATACATGTACATATACATAAATAGATACTTCAATATAAATATAATAATATACATACACATGGAATATATATAACGACAATAAATATACCAGTTTGTAATTTTTCATTGTTTGAGTAGAAAGTATTCAGATACACGCGATTTAAAGACATTAGTTGACGAAGCCTCCCTAATCTCAATCGGCAAACTATTCCATAGTTTTATAGCTGTACAGGTAAAAGAATTGCCATAGAAATTCGTGTGACATTCGGGGAATGTTAAAAATTTATTATAGAAGGTTCGCGGTTCGCGGCCAGCGAACTGTTTTAGTACAAAGCGCTCACGAAGATATTCGATGCGATGATGTCTTAGATTTATTATAATTATACAGGTTCGAATCCCGGCCGACGGCATTGCCTCCTTAAATTCTTTGACTATTAACTTTTACAATTCATGCAGAATTATAATTAAAACATAGAAATATACATATAGTAACTTCGTAACTTGAATCTATTTCAATTTTAATGTATAGTTGACGGCAAATAATTCTAACGCTGACATTTAATGCGCAGAAGTCGAAAATAAGTTATCATCGGGGAGATTTTCGGCTTAATTGACAAGTCTTCCAGACTATAATCTACCTCCGTACTAAATTTCATATGAGATGATGATAACGAATAAAAAAGAACAAACACACTTCAATCGTAATTTGTAGCAAAAAGGGAGATTGGGGAAATGAATAATTGTTTTTTTATGACGAACTACACAGATTGGCCAGAGAAGTTGGCCTTGACTGCTTCAACGGATTGAGAGGTGGCATAGCTCTAAGGTCGCTTAGCCTGAACCTCTATCGCTAGTAACTCGACACAAGGGTCCCAATAAATAATTGAGCGCGGGATTGTACCCATGCGCAACAATCCCTTCCACGATTCGCTCTGTTCTAAAGTTATCTGCCGCCAACTCTATCTCTTGGTCTTTGGCTTTTTATTGCCGAAGTTAGTAACGATAATAATTGAGTCAACGGTGACATTTATTTCTAATAGATGGCGCTTACTTTAACGACATTTATTTGTTTATTAAATAACTTATAAGAAAGTATTTTTAATATTGTATTGCCATTGCAATTTAAACAAAAAGCTACTGTGTTATTTATCCTAGTTATAGGTGGCACCTTATCTCATAGGTCCCATATGTTACAGACATTGCGTTCGTCGGTAAATAATGGGCACAAATCTTAGTTGGTCATTTTATGTACCATTAGACTTCGAACCCACGATTATTATATTCTGAGTCAATTTTTATTTATGACGAACTACATAGATTGGCCAGAGAGGCTGGCCTTGACTGCTTCATCGGATTGAGAGGTGGCACAGCTCTTAGGTCGCTTAGCCTGACCCTCTGTCGCTAGTAACTCTAGTCTCCCTGGTGAGGGGTAACCTCGGCTTGGACGGTTACTATGTTACGCGTAAGCATTCCGATCCAAGGGCGCCCGAGAGGGCCGAACCACGACTCTGTCGGTTGTTATTTCACGGATAATCTAAGGTATATTCAAAAGCTAAGCTTACTTCGAGTGCCACGTCGGGAAGCGTTGGCGCTGGGATAAGAAGTGGCCGAAGAAACTCCAGCAATGCTACTAACATCTAAGGGGTTGAGTGAGTCGAATTATTTAACTTTATTACACTGCTTGTTAGAATCAAAATGATTGCGATAATGCTTAACATCTCCGTTAGATGTCGCTATTCTCAATTTGTTTATCGTGTATGTGATTAGTTAAAATTATAATTGTTCCATTGATGATGAAATTATATGAAAACTATCAAACATTGTTAAATGGACGTATGACATAACTCTAGGTCAGTGTCGCGGATAAACTCAGATAGACTCAACGACGGTCACCGTTCCCCTGGCTGAAAATTCACGCCGCTACGACGTCGTAAGTGACATATATTTGTGTTCAAATTAAAATACCTATCATTCTCTCATCGAATATTAATTATAATACTATTATATAAAATGGCCGAATACATACGCAGAGTTTTACGACGCAAACTGTGTATCATTTAAAATAGGTTATGATTTTATTTCTAATAAGCAGGTTTTTAGATCATAAAGTTGATAAAATAATAAATATCTGAGGCGATTCCGATAAAAGTTAGCAGAAAAGTAAATTCATTATGTACTCAATATGATGGGTGCTGTACAGGGGTGGCTGGTACTTACTATATGGCTTGGGAACTAGGGCGGTCAATACTGCAAATCCGCCACCGGATACGTGTGCTAATGTACGCACATGAGAAGTTACACTTCTTTGGCATCATTAAAAAATAACTTTAAATTGCAAGAAAATAAATCAATAAATATATTAATTTTATCAATCGAAAAAGTATATAAGCACAAATATTTTCACTGCAGCTTCAACCTGTTAATTTTGTGTTAGAATGATGCGCGCGCATCTTTTTTATAACGCGCCTAAAGAAATATAACTTCAATAATGTGCCTAATATTTAATAATTTTGTTACAGTCAACTAATGGACGCGATTGTGATAGGATGCGGTGTGTCTGGTGTCGCAGCCCTCCGGAGGCTACATGAGGCTGGTCTGAAGGTCCTTGGCCTCGAAGCTGATGATAGGATTGGCGGTAGAATACGTACCGTGGAGTTCGGTGAATGCGCGTTGGATTTGGGCGCTGCGTGGTAAGTGGATTTATGGTAAGATGAGTAAGTACTTACTTAGGCTTTGAAATAGTAATACTAAACTTGCCGGCAAATTCAGGGGAACACCATTTTATTTCACAACACTAAAAATTCTATTTCTAATTACTTGACCTCTTAATTAGAAATAAATTTTAATTTCAAGTAAGTGCTCATATAACAATGAAATTATGAGAAAAACCACATTTTTGAACGGTTGCTGCACGTTAAGAAAATCATTGTTTATTATTAAAAAATTAAAATCAGACGTGTTAGTTCGTAGTTCACCAAAATTGTCAGGACCGTCTGTCGTATTCTCGATGTTACCCCAGTTTCAATAACTGCCATATATGTTCTATCGGGTCCATGTCTGGTGACCTAATCTATTTCATAATCTAAAGGGCAAGGGCTTATTGCTAACTTGATTCTTCGCGTTAGACTTGATTTAATGTCGTATTTTGTTTTTTTCTAAATATATCCTCTGTACAGGTGCCATGGCGAGAAAGATAACGTCGTTTTCGAGTTGGCCAATCCATTAGATCTCCTTGGAAGACCGAAGCCGGACCATAAATGGTATCTACTGTCCAATGGTGATCTGATAGCAGAGGACAAGAGTGAGGCCCTTATTGGGGCACTTAACCAAGAAGTTGGTAACGCTGATAAGAACAGTAAACAATCTATATCACATTGCGTGCGGAATGCGTAAGTTTACTATTAGAATTTGTTGTTAATATTGATAAGAATAGAGAGATATTGAAAGAACAGCCGTGGTAGCTCAGTATACAGTACGCTATGACTCTGAACAAGATACTCCACCTTCTGGGGGGAAGGCTGGGTTATGTAAGGTTCTTACCCACTAAAACCCCCTCGTTGGCCCTTTCCCGGTGCACGGAGCACTCCTCGTCTCCACTCCATCCACCCCCTTTGTGCCTTCGCAGTGGAGGGCGTGCAGCAGTGCACGGGCCAGCCGATGTCGCCTTCTTCCCGTGTCCACTTTAACGGACAACGAGGTTCTCACCCTTGTCGCTCACTAAACCCGACGCCCTTTAGTCGCCTTCTACAAAGCCTTATTCTACGAGCCCAGGACTACAAGGCTGGATTTTTTTTTCGTTAAAATAATTCCTTGTACAACGTTACGCTGAAAAGTGAGTGTATTAGTTATTGGACTGTTTCATTCCACAAGGCCTACAAGTTATAACACATGTTATCTTTTCAGAGCGAAGACCAACGCAGCCTTGAAGAAGGAACCACAACTCACTAAGTACTTCGTCGAATGGTTCGAGAAGAATAACCACGTGGGGGGTGAGGATGACCCTCGGAAAGGGAAATCTCTTAAAGGTCTCGAGGAGTGTTGGGGCTGTGAAGGAGAGTTCATGCTTAATTGGAAAGGGAAAGGATTCAAAACAATTTTGGATGTTTTACTAGTAAGTATGTAAGCAGTAAGTAGTAGTGTATAAGCGATGCGGTCTACGATCTTGAAACCGATTTATTAGTATATCAACTAATCATTCCACCGTTACCAAATATGTCAAATAATAACACACAAACGATTGGCGTGCCAATGGTACACTAATGTTAAACTATAGTCGCACCAATAAACTAAAAGGCTACTTTGATGCCAATAAAACGTTCATTTTGCAAACAATTTAGCATACCCGAGGCCTTGATTGCCGTTTTTTAGTTTTTTAAAAACAGAAATGCCACAAGTCTTCTGCATTCCGTGGTAGTTTTCCATATTTGGTGTGTAACCCTAGAGTCACATATCGTTTCCAATATAAAATGAATCATCGAAATCGGTTGGCGTGATATTGAGTTATTCGTCCATTTGTCGCGCACATACTTGTCAAATAACACGTAAATGGTTTTGTCATGGCCGCTATTGATAGAATTGGACCCCAATTTTTTTTTCTTTCGAACAAAAATAGAATCTTCAAAAAATACAGACGAATTGAGAAACTGCTCCTTTTTGAAGTCGGTTAAAAATAATCTTAGTGAGATGAACCGAACTCTACAGAACAAGTATCCCGACCCAACAAAAGCGATACCAGTGGAGATACTTTTGAAGAAAGAAGTGGAGAGTATCAAATGGAGCACCAGCCAGCCGGGGCTGGAGCCTGAGAACCCGCTGGTGCATGTTAAATGCAAGGACGGCAGCCTGTACGCGGCCAAGAGTGTCATCGTTACCTTGTCTCTTGGAGTCCTGAAGGAGAGGTACGTGGCTACGATATTTAATGTGTTAGAAAATTTTCTAAGACATGTGAAGTCTGCCAATCCGCACTAGGGCTGCGTGGCGGACTCTTTGCATGGTCTTTGCCCAATAGTGGGACTACTTGACTTGGGACTTTTTTGAAGTCTGTTTAAAAGACTAAAGTTTTTTTATTTATTACCTTTTTTTAAGGCACAATCTACTCTTCAATCCGCCACTGCCAGCGGAAAAGTCAACTCCATCAATACCCTACAACTGTGCGTGCTCGACAAAATCTACATTTTGAACGGTTGCTGCACGTTAACAAAATCATTGTTTATTATTAAAAAATTAAAATCAGACGTGTTAGTTCGTAGTTCACCAAAATTGTCAGGACCGTCTGTCGTATTCTCGATGTTACCCCAGTTTCAATAACTGCCATATATGTTCTATCGGGTCCATGTCTGGTGACCTAATCTATTTCATAATCTAAAGGGCAAGGGCTTATTGCTAACTTGATTCTTCGCGTTAGACTTGATTTAATGTCGTATTTTGTTTTTAAATATATCCTCTGTACAGGTGCCATGGCGAAAAAGATAACGTCGTTTTCGAGTTGGCCAATCCATTAGATCTCCTTGGAAGACCGAAGCCGGACCATAAATGGTATCTCCTGTCCAATGGTGATCTGATAGCAGAGGACAAGAGTGAGGCTCTTATTGGGGCACTTAACCAAGAAGTTGGTAACGCTGATAAGAACAGTAAACAATCTATATCACATTGCGTGCGGAATGCGTAAGTTTACTATTAGAATTTGTTGTTAATATTGATAAGAATAGAGAGATATTGAAAGAACAGCCGTGGTAGCTCAGTATACAGTACGCTATGACTCTGAACAAGATACTCCACCTTCTGGGGGGAAGGCTGGGTTATGTAAGGTTCTTACCCACTAAAACCCCCTCGTTGGCCCTTTCCCGGTGCACGGAGCACTCCTCGTCTCCACTCCATCCACCCCCTTTGTGCCTTCGCAGTGGAGGGCGTGCAGCAGTGCACGGGCCAGCCGATGTCGCCTTCTTCCCGTGTCCACTTTAACGGACAACGAGGTCCTCACCCTTGTCGCTCACTAAACCCGACGCCCATTTTAGTCGCCTTCTACAACAGGCAGGCTTCTACCGTAGCCTTATTCTACGAGCCCAGGACTACAAGGCTGGATTTTTTTTTTCGTTAAAATAATTCCTTGTACAACGTTACGCTGTAAAGTGAGTGTATTAGTTATTGGACTGTTTCATTCCACAAGGCCTACATGTTATCTTTTCAGAGCGAAGACCAACGCGGCCTTGAAGAAGGAACCACAACTCACTAAGTACTTTGTCGAATGGTTCGAGAAGAATAACCACGTGGGGGGTGAGGATGACCCTCGGAAAGGGAAATCTCTTAAAGGTCTCGAGGAGTGTTGGGGCTGTGAAGGAGAGTTCATGCTTAATTGGAAAGGGAAAGGATTCAAGACAATTTTGGATGTTTTACTAGTAAGTATGTAAGTAGTGAGTAGTAGTGTATAAGCGATGCGGTCTACGATCTTGAAACCGATTTATTAGTATATCAACTATCATTCCACCGTTACCAAATATGTCAAATAATAACACACAAACGATTGGCGTGCCAATGGTACGCTAATGTTAAATTATAGTCGCACCAATGACCTAAAAGGCTACTTTGATGCCATTAAAACGTTCATTTTGCAAACAATTTAGCATACCCGAGGCCTTGATTGCCGTTTTTTAGTTTTTTAAAAACAGAAATGCCACAAGTCTACCGCATTCCGTGGTAGTTTTCCATATTTGGTGTGTAACCCTAGAGTCACACATCGTTTCCAATTAAAAATGAATCATCGAAATCGGTTGGCGTGATATTGAGTTATTCGTCCATTTGTCGCGCACATACTTGTCAAATAACACGTAAATGGTTTTGTCATGGCCGCTATTGATAGAATTGGACCCCAATTTTTTTTTCTTTCGAACAAAAATAGAATCTTCAAAATTGAGGTAACAAAAAATACAGACGAATTGAGAAACCCTCCTTTTGAAGTCGTTTGAAAATAATCTTAGTGAGATGAACCGAACTCTACAGAACAAGTATCCCGACCCAACAAAGGCGATACCAGTGGAGATACTTTTGAAGAAAGAAGTGGAAAGTATCAAGTGGAGCACCAGCCAGCCGGGGCTGGAGCCTGAGAACCCGCTGGTGCATGTTAAATGCAAGGACGGTAGCCTGTACGCGGCCAAGAGTGTCATCGTCACCTTGTCTCTTGGAGTCCTGAAGGAGAGGTACGTGGCTACGTGAGGATTCGTCACGGTATTTAATGTGTTAGAAAATTTTCTAAGACATGTGAAGTCTGCCAATCCGCACTAGGGCTGCGTGGCGGACTCTCTGTATGGCCTATGCCCAATAGTGGGACTACTTGACTTGGGACTTTTTTGAAGTCTGTTTAAAAGATTAAAGTTTTTTTATTTATTACCTTTTTTTTAGGCACAATCAACTGTTCAATCCGCCATTGCCAGCGGAAAAAGTCAACTCCATCAATACCCTACAACTGTGCGTGCTCGACAAAATCTACATCGAATTCACGGAGCCCTGGTGGCCTAGAACCCCGGGTAACTTCGCCCTGCTGTGGCGCGATGAGGACAAAGAGAAGTTCTCCGAAGACCAGCAATGGGTCACGGAAATCTGCAGCCTTATAACCGTGGAACACCAGCCGAACTTACTCCTGGCGTGGATCTACGGGAATGGTGCCCAGCAAATGGAGAAGTGTACCTTGGACCAAGTGAAGGCTGGAATCAACAAGTTGATGGACATATTTAAGAGACAATTCGATGTGACACCAGTTAAAGCGATTATCAGGTCAATTGATATCTTCAATAGAGCCCAACCATGTGTTTGCTAATTGTCAGTGACATTTCATTATGAAACCGATATGTTATAGTGATATCTTTCAATCTACTAAAATATTATTAACTTTCTTGTTAACCATTCCAACTAAGCTTAAGCTTGTGCTAGGAGATGATTCACGTCAATAGTCGAATGGTAGATTCGAACCTACGACCTTACAATTCGCAGACCGTTAGGTTATTGACGCTTTAAAGGTATATTTTTATAAAAAAAAAACCAAAAACGTCAAATGGACAGACACATGATCGGCGCTACGCTAAAACTGCTACACTAAATAATATCGACCACTATGATACCAATGAACATTCATTTTGTACACAATTGGTTTAGCAGACTCGGGGCTCTTAGTACTAAGTGGTCTAGTCTGTAAGACCTTTACATTATAATTAAAATAGAAATGAGGGCGAATTATTTAGCGATGATTAGAGGGTGAAGGTAAAATTGCTGTTAGCTTGTGTCTCCAGCAGAGGGTAAATTGGCTTTTGGTGTTAAATGCATTTAGGAAACTGTGCTTAGGAATTAAATAACCTAATTCCCCCATCCCCATTTCATCATCAGACTTCAAGATGCGCCTCTATTATGAATATCCCTAAGACGAACACCTGAACGAAGCGCTTTGCTTCGTCGTCTATCATTCGTACAGCAATAGTTTTCCCCTTGGAATACTTAGTCCGTAGACCGTAGAGTGAATCTACTAAGTGCGTATCTATATCTACTAAGTATTTGATTGAGAGTATTAAAGAAACGTTATAACATTTGTTATAAGTTCTGTTAATAATTCCTTTAGTCACATTCACGTACACGTTTCCGTCGCAATCCAGGCAGATTCTTTACTGTCAATAAGAGCGTTGGAGAAAGAGAGCTGGAGCTTTTTTTTTTTTTCGCGCGGGGGAATCTTTTTATAGACCATCCTCCTGTACCTTACCGGGACTCGGCCTGGGCAGCCCCTACCCACTAAACCTTCCGCGAATGCCATTAGCCGTTATGAGCGGGGTGCCCCGGATCTGTCAGCGACAGGACACCCCAACGACCGGCCGGTCCCGGCAAAGACCGGATTTCATCCTCTCGAAGGGGACTTCTCCGGCACTCAGAGAAGTCCCGAAACGGAGCTGGAGCCTCTTCAACCTCTACCAACAAAACTTTTGGTAAGAGGTACAAATTGTTTACTTCCCGCATTATTATGATGAAATTGTTATTTTCAGATCTCAATGGGCTTCGAATCCTTTGGCCAGAGGTGCTTATTCATATCGCAGTGTGGCTACAGAGGTAGAGGGTGGGAGTGCGGTGACCCTGAGCCAGCCACTGCACCATGGTAACGGCTTCCCCGTGGTCTGCTTCGCGGGCGAGGCTACTTCGCATCACAGGCACTCGGCCGTGCACGGCGCGGTGGAAGCCGGCTTTAGAGAGGCCGATAGATTAACCGCCTTTTTGAAAAAGAAATAAACACCGCCATTTTGCATTTGGTGACGTAAAACTTCTTTACGCATGCTTGACTAGAGTAAATATGCGTTACTAAATGCGAATGAATGAATGAATATACACGTATTATATCTATTGTTTTATATATATATCTATATATATATCTTTCTTTTATTTAAACAATAAACTTAAAATAATTTAAAGAATTAAAGAGTTAAATTAAATATTTAATAATAAATATTTAATTTAACTCTCAGAATATATTAAATTAAAAATTTCTCTCTCTCTCTTCTCGAGCGGGTGAAGATCATTACCTACACCCATGTACATATCAGTAAATACAATATCATTCCTATAATTTATACAAAAACATATCGGACTCTAGTTAATGTCAGAAACTTTACAGGATTACTCGTCAGGTCAATCTGAAGATTCCCTGAAAGTCTTATCGAAATCGATCCAGCCGTTTCGGAGCCTATACGGATCAAGCCCACACACTTTTTCTTTTATATTTATAAATATATATATATTTATTCGTCTGTATAAATTCCATATAAAACAGCAACAGCACATACTAAGACGGTGTCCAATGGTGTCATCATATCTTATGTCCTATTGGTCCGTTTTTTCTTTAACTGCATTTTTTTTGTTTTTTTTATGTGTTTTTTGTGCCAATAAAGACTATGTCTATATCTAAGACAGAAAAAGAGAGAGTAAATTATAAAAAAACTAATACTTTGTGCAATAATGCTAACTCCACAGCGCAACTCTGGCCCCCAAGATACAAGCGTTTGCTTAGTTTGGGGGTCACTGTGTACCAACAATATGTGGTGCAATGGTTACATGTATGTTCGTTTGGTTTGTGTAATGTTTATAAGTGTAACCAAATCTGTGTTAATTAATAAATATTCTATTCTATTCTATTCTATATATCTAAGACAGAGTGCAGGCCCATTGCCTGTATACACACTGTAGGAGCAAGCGGGCAGTGCGCGCGCACATTTCTGTCTTGGACCATCGTGTAAATATTATATTTTGTGTAATTATTATTCACATATAAACGTAAATATATTTATACATATAGTTGGAGCTAAAGAAGTTTTACTTCAGTAGTGCGATCTAACACTCGTTTTCTTTTCAACTAACAATTGTAAAATCTGTAAGTTAAATTCTTATGTTGGTAACGTAATTCAAATAATAAATATGTTGAATTTTTATATAATATTTAAACGGTGTAATGGTGGTTTCTGTATAATAAAGTAATTATTGGTACACCGACTTTTTTTTTAATAACTCTTCCGACTTTTTAACCCAAATACGATAGACTTAGATAACAAAAGGTTAACAAAAGCTATCTCTGTCGACCCCGATTGATCAAAAGTAACAACTGGCGTAAGCTATCTACATTATTTTAAAATATAATAAACGATTTTTCAAAAACGAAATTTCACAAAAAGAGAAGCGGATTGATATACTTCACATGTCTTACAAAATGTTCTATGCTATGTAGATTTCCTCACGATGTTTTCCTTCACCGCCAAGCGCGTAGTAAATCAGCACTTAAAATTGCAACAAACAAATTCATTGGTGCTGGCACCGGGGATCGAACTCTGATTGCCAGCGTACTACACAACGTGAGGACACCGGCCAGACACTGAGCTAACACGGATCTATACTTCCAAAATAACTTGTATATCAGCTCTATGATATGTACTACCTTCGTACAAATGACTAAAAACCAGAATTATAGCTCAAAATATGTCTATATGACCGCGGCATACAGAAAAACGAGACAAAAAAAACAGTCAAGTCACAAGGGTGTGGACTAACCAGATCGAATTGAATTTGCGCATGATACGTTAGAACTTCTAACATCAATATTTTGTATGTAAAATGTAAGATATTAACATTATGTGCCGAACATTTTGTTGATTTATTTCAGAAAACGTGTAATGAGTAACAACAAATACCGACTTCAAATGTAGTAGAAGTATCGGAGTTATACGACAAAATAGAGGTGTCGTTGTCATAATGAATATCGATTTAGTCTTAGATTATTAAAAACCTTTTTTTTTTACGAGGAGGAAATCTTCAAAAAGATACCACGCCTTCTGGGGGGAAAGCGGCGGTTATGTGGGGTTTTTACCCACTAAAACCTCCCCGGTGGCCCTTTCCTCGGTGCATGACGAGGGGCTCCGGGATCTCCAGAGCAACGCACCGGAGCCCCTCTGCACTGTGCTCATGATTATTAAAAACCTACCAACAACGCTTCCATACGATTTTATGGAGTTTTGTAACATAAATCATAAAAAAAACATAATCGGTGCACAAATGACAGTGGTCTGAATGCACAAACCTAAAAAACACGAATTGACACTAACCCCACCACCATGCACCCAAATTTTAGCTTTTTTTTGTTGACGATCCCATACATGTCGACCTGAGAAGCTGGCCCCGATAGTTTTGAGAGGTGGTGAAAGGTCTTAGGTCCCTTAGCCTGTACATCTATTTTTATCAAATTATTTATTTATTTATTAAAAAATCATTTATTGCATAACTGTGTACAATGGTATTAAAATGACACGTACAAAGATAATAATAATAAATACTACATACATAAGTGTATCAACAGTTACCCCATCGGGCGTGTAATATATATACCTTACAGTAGCATTATATATACCTTATTAATGGTATTATATGTACCTTACTGGACAAATTGTACTTAGTAATTATTAAAAAAAAATAACTGACAATTAAAGTAATTTTCAATGGTATAAAAAAATATTCTACCAACCTTTTCTGAGCTTAAATTTTTTGCCATTCTGAGCCTTTATATCACTTGGTAAATGGTTGTATACTCTTATTGCGTTGACATAAGCGCTTTTGTAAAACACACAACAAAATATTGATAATTGATATTGGACATTGTGAGTTTATTTTGATATCGCAGACGTAAATTACGGCGTTCGTTAGATGTTGACAAAATTCGCAGTTACCTTTTGTCAAACAACTTAATACAAGTCGAACGTTGCACCAGACCATCGAAAAAACATGATCATTTGAACTTTTGGTGAACATGATTTCGCCCTATTGCGTAAACAGCCTTAAACTTGTTTGAGTTATATGTTGCCAACTGGTATAGCATCACTTCTCGCCTTGACGCGGGCAACAACTGGTGTGCTGTGTAAAAATACAAGTAAATAATATTTTACTATAGTAATTAAAGCTTTGTTTACCATGAGGTGAGTTATTTTACCTGAACTGATAGATAAACTTTACATATAGATTAACTAGAAATAACTTTTAACTGCAAATCATAACCATGTAAATTTTAAATGTTAAATCTGTCTTTAATATAAATAGTTATCAAGTAACTTGTGGATTGTCCATATGAGCTTTAAGTTATATGTCATATATTTTATATTTAAAATTCTCGTGTCGCAATGTTAGTCATCAAACTCCTCCGGAACGGGTAATCCGATTTTTATGAAATTTTACATGCATATTTGGTCTGAGAATCGGCTACGATATATTTTTCATATCCCTAAGTGATAAGGGTTATCCACCCCTAACATTTTTTTTATAATGTGGCTTTAAAATACTACATTTGATCCTAAATTATCACCCTTCTATAGTGAAACCCAATTTTTCAATTGTCATTTTAGTAATTTAATCGTTTTTCATTCCGCTCGATAAATCAATGACAAATAATGGCCAAACAACGTTTGCCGGGTCAGCTAGTTATGTTATAAAAATAAGAAAATCTACATTTATATCGCATCGATATTCATTCATATTGTGTTACATTTATAATCCTAGCAGTGTTGGCAGACGTAACAAACGCTATGCACTTTTTAACCGACATCAAAAAGGACGGAGGTTCTCAATTCGTCTCGCCTCTCTTTTGTTACTTGTAAGCACCCAATGGTAAGGTCCCAATTGGTCAAGTTCTGACAATGGCATCTATAAAAAACATATAGGTCTTAAATTTGCATATGTATTTGACCGACAAATCGACGAATAACTAAAAAAATATATGATGCTAATCGAATTCGATAATTCATATTTTTATTGGAAAGGATAGTACATGAAGGGCAGTTTGATGAGAGTTTGGTTAGATTATGATTCAGCGCGTAATAGCGCTTAACGTTTGATTTGATTTGATCTCGGTTTTTGTATCTACTCGTAAATATTTATTAGTTTCCGTAAATTATTACATTTTACTTGTCATAGAGCTTATTAAGTCCCGTATGTTTAATGACGCACAAATCAGATAGACATACATTTAAAAAAATAAAATAAATGTTATAAATTTAAATTTTAGTACTTAGTGTCGTCACATGGACATAATATTTTCATTATTAATAAAATTTTATGAATATTTAAAAAAAAAATTAAAAAGTGATTTCCTCCCACTCGACTAATTCTGTCATATACGTGCGTTAATGATGTTTTAGTTTTATGGTAGTTATATTGTAATTTTACTGTCATTGCAACTTTGGTTCCGAAGATATACCAGTCCTAAAGAAAAATATTTATTGAAATAAAAGAGAGCGTCGAAGCGTAGAAACGTTAACCGTTTTTGTTACTTACTCGTAGAATATTTGTTACTGTTTGTTATAATTTAAAATTGACTCCAAATCAAAACCACGCATAATTTGGATTCGTTATTAACCGTAAATATTTCAGTTTCAGACGGATCATCGTCTTCGTTGTGGCAATTTTACACTACAATGTTATGATAAAGGCACAAGACCAAATACAATTTGATAAATCTGATCAGGAAGCACAAACTGGTAAGTCCAATTTTAGCTAGCTAAAGCTCATTCTATAATACCTCAATCTTTACATGGTGCTCTACAATAACTAACTAATATTTTGGCCTTGATGTTGTCATTTATTCTGCGGTTGGATAATGAAGTGGAACAACGAATGTGGTATAATCAATAAGGAAAACTTGAGTTGGCTTAATTTACAAAGGCATTCCATCTAGGAACTCGCGTTATACTCGGAATATTAAACGTAGAAAAAACGATATACAATGCGGTTGTCTTGTAAAAATAACGTAGCCATCATTAATGACAGTTAAGAGCATAGATAAAACAAAATAAATATTAGTGTTAAATCATAGCAGGAAGAACAATTTTAAAACGCCTAGTTTAATAATAGGCATATGTGATGTGATGACAGATACGTCCTTTATTGCACCCAACTTTTGTCTGTAATCAAAGGCGAACTTAATGCTATTTAGCATTTTCTTTCAGCTAATATTTGGATGTTAAGAGCAGGCTAAATGTAACGCCGTTAAATATAGTGTTTTTAGAATTTCATATAGATAAATATTAATTTACACATAAATACACAGTTACGACAATATAAATATAATAATATACATAGAATAAAAAAAATGATAATATCTACCAGTATGCCATTTTCACTGTTTCCTTGACATATTGTGTAAAATTATGCAAAATGAACGTCCATTGGTATCATAGTGCTCAATATTTGCTAAATTTCTTAGTCTTTTATCTTTTATCATCATACTATGGTTCACAATCGTGTGTTTGATTCAATTGATATGACTGTAATTACAGTAATGTCAGGCAGTGCATGTAATGAAATTTCACTGGCAAATAGCAGACTCGTGGCTCTGATATCTATCAAAGGGACTTGATCCCAGTTTAAGTGATAATGAAAAATATTTCTATACAATACTATAAGTAGTGGAGCCATGGTAGCTCAGTGTCTGGGCGGTTGCCTCAAGTTGCGTAGTACGCTAGCAACCCGAGTTTGATCCCCGGTACCGGTACCAATTAATTTGCTGTTGCAATTTTATGTGTTGATTTATCGAGCGTTGGGTGGTAAAGAAAAACATCGTGAGGAAACCTACATGTCCTAGAATTTTTTTTTAAGAGCGGTAGAGCCAATCCGCACTACCGCCGACTACGCCCCTATACTACTCTCTTTCCAGAGAAGGCACCTTGCCCAACAGTGGGACATATGTAGGCTGTAACTATGGCACTAGCATTATAAGTATGGTTTAAGTATTAACTACCAGTAATCTTTTGATTTTTGTGGTTAGCTAGTAAAGTATTATTATGTATCTTTTATTATTGAATCAGTGTGTATTCAGAATTATACGGATGAATCAAATTTATTTCAGGTGCAGCGGGCAATTTCAAATGTGGCGTCAACAATCCAGGTGGTCTAATATACCGCTTCCAAGACGGGAAGGATAGAATCGACGCGGACTATGGAGAGTTTTCATGGATGGTCGCAATTATTAGGTATCATCATCATCAACCTGTGTCTATCCACTGCGTTCCCCATTGCCCTAATACCTCCCAACATATAAGATCCTCTGCTTTCGGTATCCAGCAACTTCCGGCTATCCTTATAAGGTCGTCGGTCCATGTAGAGGGAAGGCGCCCTACGCTTCTCCTACCTATGCGCGGCCTCCACTCCAAGACTTTACACACCCATATAGGCTTGTTAAAAAATATCGACACATCGATAAAAAATTATATAGAGCACGAATATTATCATCCAAACGACAGCATATATCGATATTTTTACTTAAAATATTTATATCGGTATCGACATCGTTATTTTAAATAGATAGAATTTAAATATCGATATAGGTAGATATTTTCAAAACTATCGATAAACCACTTCTGCCATCTCAGACACCGCAGATGTGGCCGGCAACAGGCGCTGCTGAGAATTGTTAGGTATGCTTGGTTTTTTTTGGAATAAGTTCCTAGTTGTTATGCATTATTGGAGTGTTGAGAACACGATTCTATCTTTGAATCAATGTGCCAGCCAAGTTTTTTACATTTTTTTTGGTAGTAAGGCATTTTAGAAGAGATAAATCTCAAAAAATTATTGAATTAGTATCGTTTTACGTCTCGTATTTTCAATATTGATAAATAATACATAGTTTTTATAAATCAGAAGAAACATGAGATTTAAATATTTTGGATGCGTAATCACTATACACTCGCTGTATTATTCTTAATTAGTTAATTCTTCAGATTAATTAATTCCCCCATCCCCATTCTACCTTCGGACGTTTAGACACTCGGCGGGTCTCCACCCTCTTATAGTCGATGTTCCGCGCGTCCGAACGAAGCGATTTGAGTCATCGTTCATCGTGCGTACAGCAAAGGAGTGGAATAAGTTGCCGGCGACAGTCTTTCCGTCCAAGTACGACGTGGGAGCCTTCAAGAGTAGAGTGAATAGGCACTTACTAAACTAGCGCGTACTATCTTTCGACTATATCACCACTTAACACCAGGTGGGATCATGGTCAAGCGCTAGTTTACACGCATAAAAAAAGATAAACACTAACATTTTCCCGAGACGGAATAATAAAATACAGTCGAACAAACATTATGTCAAACAGTAAAATTCGAATTTTAAAAAGCAAGTACATGAAATTCACTTCAAATTGATACTTTTTCTTTGAATTTTTAAGTTGCATTTCTGACTTATTACGAAAAATCTAAGAAACATGATAACACAAATATTTTTGTGTTATCATGTTGGTCACGTTTGCATATAGGAGTTAATATTATCGCAAATAGTCACCCCTATCACCTCCTAACGGATATACGTCGATTAATACGCTATATATTTTGCTTATTTCTTAGTAAGACCGACAAGAGTACCGATGTGTGGTCACAAACGGATTACCTCGGCGGAGGATCTATCATACACCCGTCTGTAGTCATTACCAGCACGCATATTATCGCCAATAAGGAAGCAGTCGAGGTAATATACTTTTTTATATATAACTATTTATACACGTATTATATTTATTGAATGATATATAAATATATTTTTTTTATTCGTCTGTATAAATTCCATGTAAACGTAGTATTGCGCGCGCAGGACTTTGGTTTTTTTTTCTGAGACTGAGACGATGTCTAATATTGGCGTCATATCTTATGTTCTATTTGTCCGTTTTTTCTTTCTTTAACTGCATTTTTTATATGTTTTTTTGTCTTTTTTTATGTATTTCATATTTTGTTTGTAATGTGTTCGAGTGAAGCCAATTAATAAATATGTCTATGTCTTTTGTGTGTCGTGCATGAAATAGTTCTGTATAATTCTGAATAATTCTTATTTCGTAATATTCCTACGATAATACGCAAACACAAAGATAGCGTGCACGCGTAATAGCGTTTAACATTTGATTCGATTTGAATTCGGTTGAGAATGACGAATGTATAATTGTGTCGTAGCTCACAGGCCGTGCTGGTGAATGGAATACCAGCAGCGGTGATGAACAGTACCTTCACCAGGACAGAGACGTGAGGAAAATCGTCAATCATCACGACTATATCAAAGGTAAGTCCAGGGACTTGTCTTCTAAATTTAACCGTACCATATTTCTAAAAGTAAAGCAGTCTTATTATATATTAAAGCTATATCGAGAGTGTCTCGGGCTTTCACGCTCGAGTCAGAATGATAGCGAGCTTCGAGTAACACCTGAGTATGACACAAAGTTGCCCATGGGTAAAACATTCTTAGCAAAAATCTAAACTAATCTAAAAACTCCGGTGTTGTTAATGTTCATGGGCGACAGTGATCACAACAGCCTTCAATTCCTTATTATTCTGGCAATCCACGGGGCTTGCAGGTCGAAATTTCCAGCATGAAAACGTTGGAACCAAAAACGCATTGTGTTTTCTTTTGCGGCACCACCGCCATATACATCATTAAGCCGTTTCTGCAGCACTGGTGCCACGGTGGAACTCGTACTCGTAAATATCGCGATATTTTAAGTTTTCCATTTTGTAAATTGAGTGACGCAAAGAAAAAAAAAAGATGGAAAAAACATATGGATTACGGTTTTCGCAAAACAAAAGCATGAGCAAAGAACTGTATAAATTTTAAATTGGAATTCTTAACCAAAGAGGAGATATTTGAGATCAAAGTGGCCAGTACGACTACACGCCTTATTACGACTATGTAAGGACCTTATTGTTAGTAAAGACCTAAGTTTTATTAAAGGACCAAATTATTGTATAAGTTGACTTGTAATTTTGTCTATTATCTAGTGTAGGGAAGGCAGTGATAACTGGACTTACGATTAAAGGTCCTGTGAATCGAAGGTTAAGTTATCCGATCAGTCCTTTGTCAATACGCTATTGTCAGGTTATTTTGTTTTCGTTTCAGAATCGTTCCATAACTCCGTCAGCTTGCTGTTCATGGTGAAGCCCTACAATTATGCATCTGCGCCTCAAATAGGGCCAGTATGCGTTGGCCAGGCTACGCCAGCGGCTGGTACAGATTGCTACATCTCGGGGTGGGGATCCAGCACTACGGTCAATACCATATTGCAGAAGGTAAGAAATATACACAAGTATTTTCTTCTTTCTAGTTATTACTAGCTTGAGCCAGGTACGTCTTTTTTGATCTTCTCCTCCATTTTTTCCGTTCTTTGGTATCGTCTTCAGTAGATAGTAGATTTATTCACGAAACTGTATAAATTAGTCAGAGAAGCTAACATTCACTGCTTAGCCGGATTAAGAGGTAGCATAGTTCTTAGGTCGCTTAGCTCCTGGTGAGAGGTAACCTCGACTTGTATGGTTACTATGTTACGAGTAGCATTCCGATCCGAGGGCGCCCGAGAGGGCCGAACCACGGCTCGTTATTTTGCTCCTAACATTTAATGAATGAGGCCTGCCCATAAAAAATTCAACGTGATAACGTAACCTCCGACATTTTGTGTACTATCTAGCCTCTGCTACTGTAATCGCATCTGGATCTTTGAGAACGTGTCTCAGCCTCCGGGCGATAGTTCATTTAATAATATGAATCAGAATTTACGCGAAATTATGTAATTTAAATTTGCAGGTCCAATTGAAGCTCTTGAGTGAACAAGATTGTGAAACGAAAATCAGAGAAACTAAACTGGGCGAGAGTTTCATGCTGCATAGCAGTCTCACCTGCGCTGACAACACGGGTGATAGCTGTGATGTCGAAGGGGGAGCGCCACTCGTCTGCCCTGTAGCGGTACGGTCACAGATACCTCTAAAACTACAAGCTTTCTATTGTAACAAATATAAGATTAAGTATTTTTATAATACTCTAGCGGACCCGACAACTGTTGTGTTATCGTAAAAAATATTTCTATTTTTCGCGTGACATACTTATGTTGATTGGCAATTGGAAAATAGCCTAGGTTACTATAATATTAGAGTCTGTAAAATTAAAATAACCACTTTTTGCTACATGCATATGAATATCTACGGTACATATATCAAAATAACATTTATACTATTTTTAACCGACTTCAAATAAGGAGGAGGTGCTCAATTCGTCTGTTTTTTTTGTCACTTCATAAGTTTCGATTGGTAAACCGATTTTCTTGTTTTTTTTTTTTCTTTGAAAGCTGGTGCACACTGGAAAGTGTAGTCTCATTTTAATTTAGTTCAATTCTGACAATGGCATTCAGGAGAATACCATATAAGACAAGATCAAGTATGTGTGTGACAAATAGACGCCAACTTCACGCCAACCGATTTCTATGATTCATTTTTTATTGGAAAGTATGTACTTCAAAGGTAGCTTTATGAGAGTTTGGTTAGGTTCTGATTAATTCTATTTTTTAATATTCTCACGATAATTAGGAAATACAAAGTGTGCGTCCGCGCATAACAGCGTATAACGTTTGATTTGAAGTTGGTTTTTGTTTTTATTTGTAAATATACTTGTTGTCTGTCTGCTTGTGTGTTCCGGCCAATCTCTGGAACGTCTTTACCGAATTTGACGGGACTTTTATTAGCATATAGTTGAGGTAATAATATAAAACAGAGTTACTGACTCGACAATATAAGTAGCGTTTTATGTTTAATGCGTTACTATTTATTTGAAGTCTTATGTTTTTATTCTTACTTGTAAATATAATTGTTTCAGAGTGAAGGCATGAGATATGTCTTATATGGTATGAGCGCATACCATGTGGAACAAAAAGGAGCGCCGTGTGTATTCGTCAAGGTGTCGCAATTCTACGAATGGGTGGGCCAACGAATGGCAGAAGAAGGTCTCAACTCCGACTCTTATACATACCAACCTGTAACTTCCTAATGAGGAATAGAATAAATTAAATAGATAACAAATAACTCATGTTGCAATAGTTTCATTTTCAGCAGCTTCGTAACTCAGAAGCTTCGGGAGCCGTATCCGCGGCTCGTGTTTTATGTTAATAAAATAAAAAATCAGACGGTATCTTCAGATTTTTAATTTTAATTAAATCTCTATTGTCTGTATCACATAGTACAAGCAAGAGAGAGCAGTGCGCTCACAATTTCTTTCTCTCTTGAACAATCGTGTATATGTTACACAAACATATAGCAGATTACGTGCTATTTTTTTATTAACTTTATTAATATCACAAAAACAAACATGTTACATATACAGGAGCTCTGTCTCCTGAACTAGGTACAGTGTACCTGTATCTCAGGAGACAGTGCCTTCCAGAGTCACAAACAGTAAGTCCTGCGTACAATAAGTTTTTAATATAAGTTAAGTAAATTATACAATAATTAATAATTAAAAATATATGAAAAAACAAAAATGTGTGCAAAAGGAAAAAAAAAATTGATTTAGTTGATTCCGTTCAGGTATTTTTATTTCCAAGTTACGCCTCGCACAGGCAGACCCATAGTCGAAATAGTCGATAAAATCACAAAAATAGTCGAAGTTGAACGGCATATAAGCATCGTCCTGAAGATCGACCATAAATCAGTTTTAAACCAGCAAAAAGTTTTAAACAACTCAAGTCTGTAGATTCGATTTTCCCCAACCTATAAATAATAATTATCTTAGCAATTCCAGATTTATAAAATAATATAAATCTTGATAACATATGACCTCAGTACAGAGAAAATCTTTACTTTATAAAGGTGGCGTCTAACTTGATTGACGGCCAAATGGTCGCTACAGTTTTTATGAGGAATATTACGAAATAGAATTTATCAGAACCTAACCAAAGTCTTATCAAACTTCTCTTCAAGTACATCCAATAAAAAAAATCATCATCGAAATTGTTGTGTCATTCGTCCATTTGTGGCACAGATACTTGATGAAATTTATTAATTTGAAGCTTGTATGGTTTTGTCATGGATACCTTTGTTAGATTTGGCCTAATGGGGCCACGCTTGAAACACCGGCTTTCAAATAGAAAAGAATCACGAAATCAGTTCACCCGGTCGAAAGTTATGAGCTAAGAAACCTACAGACAAATTGAGAAGTCGGTTGAAATTTACCTGTCCCTTATCCAATATATTCCCAGCCTGGTCGGTCTAGGTAGGCAGATTTCCCTCGGGACGTGCTCTCTTTGAGCACAGTGCAGAGGGGCTCCGGTGCGTTCCACTGGAGATCGCGGAGCCCCTCGTCATGCACCGAGGAAAGGGCCACCGGGGAGGTTTTAGTTGGTAAGAACCCCACATAACCGCCGCCTTCCCCCCAGAAGGCGGGGTATCTTTCTGAAGATTTCCTCTCCGTCAAAAAAAAAAAAAAAAAAAAAGGTAGGCAGATAACTCCTTCCAGGGCGCCCGCTAGCGACCCCATCACTCACTTCAGAGGTGTAGATTTCTTTTCTCTACGTACGAAATGCGTGATTAATAAAATTCGATGCAGTGTATTCGTGATTTCACTCTATTGTGGAAAAGGCCTTAAATTTGTTATAAAACTATGTGGCCAGTTCAGTTCGCATTACAACACTTATCGCCTTGATAGGTTAAGTAGATGTCCTGTTCATTGCAATAACAAATTGAGTAATATTTTTAAAGCAGAACATTTTAAAGGTTTTACCATGAGGTAAGTTATTTCCCTTCCTAACACTATACTGCAATAACAAATTAGCACCTAATAATTTATTTATTATTAAATTTAGTTTATATGTAACAATGTATATGTATGTACTCGTATGTATTGTATGGACGTTTGTCTTTCTCATGTTTCCAAAAGTAGATTGAATAGACATTTACTAAGTTAGGGCGCCTTGGGCCGGTGGCAGACCGGTCCGCAGCCCTGTAGTTCTGGGCTCTCAAGAATAAGACTACGGTATATTTTAGTCGCCTTCTACGACAGGCAGGGGTCTACGACAGGCAGGGGGCCTGTCGTAGAAGGCGACTAAAAGGGGCCTCCGGTTCACTGGGCGACAAGGGCCTTTGTCGTCCGCCAAGGTGGACCCGGGAAGAAGGCGACATCGGCTGGCCCGTGTCGTCTTGCACTGCGAGGGCACAGGGGGGGAGGGAGAAACCTCTCCCCCCGGGAAGTGCTCTCCTTGAGCACAGTGCAGATCTCCGGTGCGTTCCACTGGAGATCCCCAACCCCCTCACCATGCACCGAGGAAGGGCCACCGGGGAGGTTTTAGTGGGTAAAAACCCCACATAACCGCCGCCTTCCCCCCAAAAGGCGGAGTATCTTTTTGAAGATTTCCTCCTCGTTAACAAAAAAAAAGTTAGGGCGCCTTACTATCCCAGACTGCATTCCACTTAACAGCTTAAGCTTAAAGCTGGAATCGTGACTATCATCTGTTTCATTGCTGTTTTTTTTTATGAAACCATTGTTGCATTTGGCGATACTAACATGATGGAACGTAAATAGTGCTTATAAAACGTTTTATATAATATGATTTTTTATTAATCAGGATTTTTTTTCCTTCCCATCATCAAAGTCATTAGTACTAATCCGTATGAATAAATATATACAGGTGCCTGTGTGTGTATTGTATTGTGTTCATGTGTGTACGTAGTTAGGTGTAGTTACTTAACCTTTTTCGTTCACGGGGAGGAAATCTTCAACAAGATGCCCCTCCTGGGAAGGCGAGGTTATGTGGGGTTTTACCCACTAAAACCGCCCCGGCTGCCCTTCCTCGGTGCATAGCGAGGGGCTCCGGGATCTCCAGAGGAACGCACCGGAGCCCCTCTGCACTCTTAGGAGAGCACGTCCCGGAGGGAGGAGGTTACTCCCTTCCTGCGCCCTCGCAGTGCAAGGCGACACAGGCCTGCTGATGTCGCCTTCTTCCCGGGTCCACTTTGGTGGAAGACAAAGACCCCTACCCTTGTCGCTCAGTGAACCCGAGGCCCCTTTTAGTCGCCTTCTACGACAGGCAGGGGATACCGTAGTCTTATTCTTGAGAGTCCAGAACTACAGGGCTGTAGTTTTGACAAGCAACCGTATAATTTCGTAAGGGGTGTAAAGTTCTAGCTGCTTGTATTAATATAATAATTATTAGTATGCTTCTAGGTGGTTTATCATACTCTTGGTAGCGGTTTTCCAGTTTAGCCGTCAGATAACTCAGGGCTATACAGAACGTAACATTCAAAGATCAGGTAAGGGTGCCACACTCTGCAATAAGCTTGAAGTATTGCACGCCTCATAAGGTCTAGTAGTACCTTATACTCAAAACCGTCAAGCTGAAAAGATTTTATGATCCAAGTCGGTTTTTGTTTTTTACTCGTAAATATACTTGTTTGAAGTCGTTTAATAACTAAAGAAGCATCTAACACAGATTTGTAATTCAAAAATTATTTATCTCAAAAAATATTCTTCTAGAGTTCTTTAATTTCAGGCTCAGAAGATAGTTTCGAATGCGGCGTTAGTAATCCAGGCGCTTTATCGATACGTGAGTTAAATGAGGAAAAAGCGGATTTCGGAGAATTTCCATGGGTCGTGGCAATCATAAAGTATGAGCTGAAATATTTTAAATACTTTTTCACGTACGTTTTAGAACCTCCACATACGTTGGGAAGCTGTGTCTGTCCCTTCCTAGAGTACATCCACGCGGCCGTCTTATAATACGCTGGCCGGATATTGTACGCCGGAACATCAATACCTTCAACACCTTCAACAATCTTACTGAAGACCTGGCAAGATAGATATTATCAAAGAATGCCGATCCTGGCTCAAGTCGGGACTAGGCTAGGAAGAGAACCCCAAAAGTTTTACTTCGGATTATTATACCTTATTATTTTCTAGCTGTGCCCCACGGTGTTAACCGCGATTAAAAACTCCAAATAAAAGCAGCTTAAGTTCCTCACCTATGTGCTAGTGAAAATCCCATCAAAATCGGTCCAGTCGTTCCAGAGATTATCCGGAACAAACAAACCGGACAGACGGTCAAAAATTGTAAAAAAAAAATTTGATGTATATATCGTGTGTGTGTGTGGAGTCATCTACAAGGTTCACGGGAACCTCGCAGGTATGGGCCTCGGGGTGTTACCCCATTACCCGGGTTATCAGCGCAGGGGGCGACTGCTCCCCTGGTCTTGGGTACCGTTTTAGCACGGATTTTTTAGGCATAACTATTTTTGCGTCGAGGCTAATCCATCAAGCGTCAGCCGCGACGAATCTATCTTCTACGCCCTCCCGACCTCTCGGTCTCGATTGAGACGGAGGTCGAGAGGGGGGCCTATGAGTTCAAAAGCTCCCTAGAATAGGGGAATTTGAACCTACGGGGCACGTCGTACAGTTACTTATTTTTTTTTTAATTATAATGCCTGATTTTTGAAGGTGGTGCGGGAGAATGCTTTGGGTCACACGTCGAAGACGCCCCGTTGCATTGTTATAAGTTTCTCCGCGACCGCTGCGTCCCTGTTTCTCATGGCCATTTTTAGATTATAGTCTATCATTTTCTCTTTTGATGCGGCCGTTGCCCTCGTCACCAGTCTTCCTGTGGCGGCCTGACGGTGTCTGGATATCGCCACTACAGTATGTTGGACGTTGTCGTGTAGTTGCAGCTTTTTCGTCACTGTTCTGATGACCACCACTGATCCGTAAGTGAGGCCTTAGGCCTCATGCACGGTAAGGATGCGCGAGCCTGTCCAAGTTCCGTATCCCTGGTTGGAAAGGGTTTCCTTTTCCGTCTGGGTGTATACCAGGTATAATGTGTCGGGGAGGGTTGGTGTTATATTCGCGCCTGTGTAATTAACTCTTTTCAGAGAGTGCACTGCAGGCATCCATATATTACTTAAATGATGGGATGATATATTGCAAAATTTCTGAATATTCAACACACTGCGAAAGACCAGACGCGTCTGCGCTTAATGCATGTTAATTATTTCACAGAAACTCTGACACATTGCTTAATGGATGGTCAGATAATGACTACATCTCCGCCGGTTCTATCATACACCCTTCTGTTGTGATCACGAGCACTCGTAGAATCGAAGACACCAAAGCAAATGAGGTACGGTACTTATTTATTTATTTATTTTAGTAATATTACTAACATTCTTGTTAATCGTTCCAACTAAGCTTTAGCTTTCGCTAGAAGATCGTTGGTATAGGTCAATAGTCGAATGGTGGATTCGAACCTACGACCTTACGATTCGCAAACCGTTTAGGTTATTTTTTTTTATTAAAGATAATTTTTTATTTAAGGGTGGGGGCCTTTGTCGTTCGCTATAGTAGACAGGTGTGCCTTAACACTATGAGGGTGTTGAGGTTGGGATTAACCTCCCCGGGACGTGCTTTTTGTTTGAATCGAGAACCTCACCCTTTTTTGAAGTCTGTTGAAAAATAATATGACTAATATTAAAATAGAATAGAATAAACATTTTTTCGACACAAGAACACAGAAAAAACAGGTAAAACGAGACAAAAAACAACAAACAAAAATAATTAAAAATTAAAAAAAGAACAAAATAGAACATGTACGGAACAGGCTCACACTTCACAAAAAAATAAAGTGTTAAACAATTTGTCGCAATTCATGTTGGCGTACTTACGTTGGGATTCAGTTAGAAAGTATTTCAATTTGTTTTGAATATTGGTAATGTTTTTGACTTCCTAATAGGCGGGGTTATGTCTCTTTTTATCCAATTTTTATAATAATAATGTATTTTATATGACAAAAGATCAAATGCCGCGCTGGCGAATGGGACAAGACCAACAATAACGAGGAGTATGAATACCAGGAAAGGGATGTGAAGAAAATCGTCAACCATCCACGTTATTTTTCAGGTTGGTTAATTAAATGTGTACGGAATAATCATGTTTAGCCCAATGTTACACAAATGTTATTGCGGTATGTACCGCGCGTGATTGTTATCCTTTTTTTACTTGTGGGAACGTACCCTAATTGAAGGTGTAGATGTAGTGACAAATTAGTTTCCTTCGGGAAAACTTGTCCATTAATAAGGATCTATTTGAGAGAGCACTTCTTCTTCTTGGAGTGCCATCTCTTACCGGAGGTCGGTTATCATTAAAGCTATTTTAATTTTTGATGCAGCGGCACGGAACAAGGCTCGTGTGCTCATGTTGAACCATGTCCGGAGATTTCTGAGCTTCGAAATACGTCTTATTCCAGGTGGTCGTTTACCCTGGATTTTTCCTTAGATGATGAGTTGGTATTCGTATTCGTTATTACGCATTATATGACCAAAATACTGGCTTCGTTTTTTCACGGAATTAAGGACTCTCATGGAAGCCGGTGGAGGCAAATCATCCGCTCCAGATGCAACCCTGATGGTGACCACGATCCTCAGACACGAGGGACCGACTAGAGAGAGAGAGATCTCTCTCTCTCACACCGCGCTCTCGCTTACACACTTTGAACTGGACTATCAGCTCGTACATAACAGCACATTTTGCGCGGATGGCATCCAGTATTCATCAATTTATAAGACATTGTGACGTCAAAAGAAAGAAAAATAATTAAAATACAATTAAAGGAATCAATGGACTAATAGGACATGATGCCAACATTGGACACCATCTCAGTACGTGATGTGGCAATGTCGCTCTATTGCGAGCAATACGCATGGGTTCCTAACCTCGGCTTGGATGGTTACTCATCGAATTATGAAGACCAGTTTGATATATAGCTTTTAACGGAAGACTAACAGACTCCTTTGACGTAGTAATTTTTCTTAATTTTCAGATTCATTATTCAATTCCATCAGTTTACTATTCTTGAAAGAGGCCTACGAGTTAGCGTCTGCGCCTCACATAGGGACGGTATGCGTTGGTCAAGCGTTACCGCCGCCCGGTCTGGTGTGCTACGGCACTGGCTGGGGACTGGCATCTAGCCAAACGAAGACTGACACACTGAAAAAGGTGAAAGATTATGCATTCTTTAGTCGCATTGTGAAAAAATGATGACAGTAACAGGTCTAAGTTGTAATGAAAAAATTATGCTTATATACTTTTTTCAAGTGCTTCAATATAATTAAGGCTAATTATCCGTATGTATTGTTTATTGATATAAATTAAAATAATATTTATTTATTTAATTTATCAAATTTAAACTGACTATCGTTTTCCAGTCCTTTTATTATTTACATTGTGCCCGCGACATCGTTCGCGTGAAATTTAACAAAAAAAAAATTATTGCGTATATTATATTAAAATTCATAGCGTATAAGGGCGCTACATAATCCTCAGCAGCGGATTTAGCGAGACACCATAATGGAGTCTCGAATATAAAATAATAAAAGAAAATAATCTTTCCCCCCATACATTTTTGTAAACTAATACAATCCTTGCTTCACGTCAAGCCCAAATTGCCCCGTCGCGCGACCAGTGTGAATTCTACAGTAAATAGTCATAGAGGACAACAAAAACTACGCTCCACCCCGTCGCATTCAATTTTTATTTCTGCCGGACTTAGCGGCTAGTCGAGTGACAAACAGACAGAAATTAAAAAAAATGTTATTTTGCTATACGTGCCCTATCTTCTTCATCGTATTCTTCATTTCTGAAGGTCGTGATTATCCTGAAGCGCTTTCACCGAGACGTCAACGAGCTGCTTCCACACTGCTCTGTCCTCGGCTTCTCTCACCGCGGTCGGAATGTCGAGTCCAGCTATGTTTTTAATTTGGTCAGATCAGCGAGTAGGTGATCGGCTCCGTGATCTTTTGCCCTCGATTTTCCCTACAACAACCATTTTCCCTAAATTATCTGGTTGCCTTCGGGCAATGTGACCAAAGTAGCTCAGGATTCGCCTGTAGCAGGTAGTGGACAGTCTGGTGGTATCTTAAGTTGTCGGAGAATGGACTTGTTAGTTCTTTTTGCCGTCCATGGTATACGTAACATTCTCCGCCAACACCACATTTCAAAATCCTTAATTTTCTTTCGGCCTGCGCCCTATATGTGCTCTATATACATTCATACGCATGTAGTAAAAAGGTTGTTTTAATGATAAAAACAGAGTGTCTGTTTTTTTTAATAAAGCTACCAAATTTCTTTTTTTTTTCAGAAATATTACTAACATGCTTGTTACCATTTTTTTTTTGTTGACGGGGAGGAAATCTTCAAAAAGATACCCCGCCTTCTGGGGGGAAGGCGGCGGTTATGTGGGGTTTTTACCCACTAAAACCTCCCCGGTGGCCCTTTCCTCGGTGCATGACGAGGGGCTCCGGGATCTCCAGTGGAACGCACCGGAGCCCCTCTGCACTGTGCTCAAGGAGAGCACGTCCCGCGGGGGGAGGTTACTCCCTCCCCCCCTGTGCCCTCATAGTGCAAGGCTACACGGGCCAGCCGATGTCGCCTTCTTCCCGGGTCCACCTTAGTGGACGACAAAGGCCCCACCCTTGTCGCCCAGTGAACCCGAGGCCCCTTTTAGTCGCCTTATACGACAGGCAGGGGATACCGTAGTCTTATTCTTGAGAGCCCAGAACTACAAGGCTGAACATGCTTGTCACCAATTCCAACTAAGCTTATGCTTGTGCTAGGAGATGGTTCATGTCAATAGTCGAATGTTGGATTCGAACCCACGACCTTACGATTCGCTGACCGTACCCTAAATCATTTGGTTATTGACGCTTTTGATTGTGTATTTATATGTATAGAGTATATTTGGTATATTAGATTATATTGTAATTAATTATTTTATTATGGTGATCATTGTTGAACTTTAAATTCACAGATACCAGTAGAAATTTTATCAAAGGACCGTTGCACGACGCTGATGAATGATGAATCGAGATTTAGCCCGTTCTTCATTTTGCATGACAGCCTCACGTGCGCCAGCTCCAACGTCACGAGCTGCAGAGGTGACGGCGGGGCGCCGCTGGTCTGTAAAATAGGGGTGAGGAATAGCGTAGCCTATACCTTTATATGTATGTCCCACCGTTGCGTGCAGGCCTTCTCTGAAGAGAAGAACAGAACGCCATGCACACCTAGTGCGGATTGGTAGACTTCATATATCTTAGAAATTTTCCTTACGATGTTTTCCTTCACCGACGACCGCGTGATAAACCAAACGCGGAACTCTACAAGGAAAGAAAAAAAAACTTAAGACTTATATAGCTTTGATACAATTCTCAGAACTGGACTACACGGGACGCACTCGCTTTCAAATAAAACAGAATCATCATAATTACTAATAATATTGATAACTGTTTTCAGGACAACACAAACACTAGATACACGTTATTCGGTATCAGCGCATACCGTCTGGGACACCCAGGCAGTCCGTGTATGTATGTCAAAGTGCCGAAGTTTCACGAATGGATCGGCCAACAGATGGCGGTGGAAGGTCTCGGCTCTGCTTCGTATTCATATCAACCTACATTCATAAGTGGTTGAATGTAAACAAGTATATTTACGACGATAACCAACTATATGTATATTCGCTAAACATTATGCATGCAAACTTCATACCATCAGTGAAAGATTAATAAACGCTCCTACGAAAGAGCTCCTTTTTATTTCCAACTAACTGCGCCCCGAAACGTTACTCGCGATTAAAACCATTTTTTATTTTCTAAAATAGCCAAAATTACTCCTTCCGTGTTGTAATCATCTAACAGTGAAAGTCCCTTCAAAAAAGGGCTAGCCGTTCCAGTGACTAGCACAAACAGTGACTGGAACAAACAGAAAAATTATAAAAAATGTTACTTTGGTATTTGTACCGTATAAACATTCATATCAGCACTGTCTCTCCATTGCTGGAAATAGCCTTCTCTGATGCCTTACGCTTCTACGACGCATGCGCGGCTTCCATCCCAAGACTTTTTTTTTTCTTTCAATAAACTTGTGTCCGTGCTCTTTTGTAATGTTCTTTTTTTTTTATATGAAAAGTGGCAAACGAGCATACGGCTCACCTGATCTTAAGTGATCACCGTCGCCCATGAACATCCACAGCACCAGAGGAGCTGCAGGTGCGTTGCCGACCTTTGAGATAGGAATAGGCTCGTTTCTTGAAGGTCCCTAAATCGTAAACGTTCGGAAACACCGCTGGCGACAGTTGATTCCACAAGTTGGCAGTGCGTGGGAGAAAGTTACGCGAAAAACGTATAGTCGTTGAACGCCAACCATCAAGATGGTGGCGGTGGAATTTGGAATTCTGCCGAGATGTGCGGTAATGGAAATCGGTAGCTGGGATGATTCCGAACAATTCCTCAGAACACTCCTTATGGTAAATGCGATACAGGATGCAAAGAGAACCGACATCTCTTCGCAGAATCGAATTGGTTACTTTGGTTTTTTTTTTAATAAGAGTGCTACCTCTACAGTAATTGCACATTTTTTATTATAAAGCCTGATTTTTGAAGGTGGTGTTGGAGAATGCGCCCCGTTGCATTGTTAAGAAACTTATGTTTCTCCGCGATCCCAAGACTTAGACCTTATTACGTGCACAGGCTGATGATAATACTTCTATTACGAAGTTATGATTACAATGTGCCCAGGAATTACATGATCTAATTCCTCCATCGGATATTAAGACACACTATTAAATTTCAAGCTTTTGTTGTGGACATCCCTCAAAACCGAACGAAGCGTTTTGCTTCATCTTAATTTTCATCCTCAAACTCTTACAGCCTTACAAATAAACGTGGTATAAAGATAAACTTAGTAATAAATTAAGAATAAGCATAATTTGTACTAATAAATCAAGAATACGTTATACCTGGTATAACGTTGACGTTTTTGTTCATACAATCGTTATTCCGAAGTCATAACGACGTACACCCTTGTTTAAGTCCAGTATAACATTTAAAATACCACGATTTGTGTTTCTGTTCGCTCACATTAACTTATTGTGGAATTAAGGGCAATGGAGGAAATAGAAACAGTAAATGACTTAATAAATATCATTCAGACTCCAAAAAAAGTAAAAATATTTAACAGATGGGAAAACCCTTTTGATTTTTATGTCGATGATTAGTTTCGATTAAAATATCGGTTTTCTAAAAGTGGTATAATATTTCTAGACCATTTATTTGAAAAGTCTCTTACTGTGGACAAGCGTGGAAGTGGACTATCTTCTATCTATATATAGAGTATAGAATATTTTTATAACCGCCACACATTGACAGATACATTACTACACTACTACATAGACTGCAATTATTTTTTTAGTATGGTTTCTCTTTGATTGCGCTGTTGCCAAATCATTGCATGGTGCATTTTGACGTAAAGGAAGAAAAGATAAACCATAGTTATTCCGGATTTATTTGTGGTAAACTATTCTCAGCTTATTCTTAATTTATTCCTGGTTTAACTAAACTTAGTTTAAGGGTGGAATTAATATGTTATCTCATCAAACTACCCTTAAAGGGGGATCAAATCACCTTCCTTTCCATTCCAATAACATTGAAATCGGTTGGCGTGATATTAAGTGTCGCGCACATACTTGATTCAAAAAGACTATTGACTCATGGATCCCATTATCAGAATTGGATCAAATTGAGACCACAAGGGAAGCACCAGCTTTCTAATAAAAAAAAACATATGTAACGGAAGGAATGGTGAGGAGCGGATGTGGGAGCGAATAACGCGGTGGAGGGGAGAGGTAGGAGCGCAGATGATGAGGCGAGGAGGGGAGAGGGGCCGTGGCGAGGAGAGAGGAGGAGAGGTAGAATATAAAAGCGATGGTTTTGGTTGGCGGAGTGCTCTTCGTTGTCAGTAAAGCAATAAATAAGTATACATAAAAATTAAATGTGTTCTTTTCTTTATATAACTAAATATAACATAGCCCTTATATATATAAATAGTGAGTCGTTATACATACATACTAATTGAGAGTCTTCTCCTTTTTTGAAGTCGGTTAAAAACAGTCGAAATCCACCTCTCATACAAAGCGGTTGTTAAATAAAAAGATAGGGTAGAAAAAAAATCATTCATTTACTTAATAAACCAAATAGTATTAAATTATAAAAATTAAGTATCATGAAATACAAACAGTGAGGAATTTGTAACATTTACAACCTTGATTAAAGCATACAAATAAATGAGGACTTCATACAACATATTGAAGGCAACTTAGTCAATAAGGAGGTTAATTTTTTTTTTTAGCTTCTACTAACATATTTTAACTATTTAATTCATAAATATAACTATGTCACGCATTTAACCGTCCCAGCTGAGTTTCTCTTGCAAGCAATAACAAGAAATAACTTAAGGATAATGTTATTACTAGCTTTCTTTAAAAAAAAAATCTTTATTGCAGTTAAAAATTAAAAATAATACCAATACGGTACCCTGCACGCTCGCGGTGTACAGTCGCTTACTAAATTTTATGTTAATAGACTTTTGGTGTCTATTAATTTAGTTTTTTTATCGACTGTTAGTTTATATAGTTATAGTTTGTTTTTATTTTAAGTTGTGTTTTATTATATTTTTATTTGATTAATTTATTTGTGATTGTAAATATCGAAAATAGTAAATAAAGAATATAAATAAAAACACTTTATTCGTAATTTGTATAAATGAATAATTGCGTGCGCGACTGTACACATGCGCTATCCTTTCCACTTTTCGTTCAGCGCTGGAGTTATTAGCCGCCAACTCTACCATTATAAAGTGAAGGGTTAAAAATATGTACCCTATTGAGTACTATTTAAAACCCTTAACATCAGGGAGGATAGCCCAGGGGCTTCCTCCCTCCGCAGGCGGCGAGTCGGGGTGCGCAGGAGGCGATACCAACGCCTCTGCTCGGTGGTATAAAAATAGCTTGATTTTGTTAATGTCAAAAAAATATAATACAAATAAAACTTCTCTGAGTGGTACTCGATCCGACGGTCATTTTTCGGATACAAAAAGTGCTAAAAAATAGGTTAATTACAATGAGAACCGACCAACTTCACATAATATATATATATATATTTATATATATAAAAATCTACTAATATTGTAATGTAAGACCAATGGTTGTTTTGATAATTTTATGATTAATTGCTAATTTATCGAAATGTCATGCATTTTGTGATGATTATAATACAAATTAATATTAGAATGTCAGTGGTATGATATCGGAAAACTATACTGGCATAGCTCTAGCACAGTGGTGGGCAAACTACGGCCCGCGGGCCAAATCTGGCCCGTAAAAGCATTTGGCAAGACTTTGTTTTGTTAATATTTTTGATGTGTTATTGTAAAATTGTTTCTGTTTTAATTATATTAGTAGTGTTTATAAGGTTTAAAACCTGTAAAATTCACGGTTTGTGTAAAAAAAATTTTAACGTCGTAATTTTTTACGTAAAAAGCCAAAAAAATAATTGCCTTTAACAATTTGTGTAATTTGCTTAAGTAGATTTTATAAATCAAAATATTATATTTTTCGGTAAAATTTTGGCCCCTTTTAAAGTATTTTTTAAAATTTGTGGCCCGCCAACCAAAAAGTTTGCACACCACTGCTCTAGCAGATTACCAAACAAAACTAGACTACTTAGACTACGATGTCACTTAAAGTTACATAATCATAATAAATGACTTGGAAATCTGATGTTATGTGATCAGTGTCATAACAGAGCCATCTAGTGGTATATAATAGCAATTACTGTTTAAGCTTATAGACCGCTTTTATTATTTGTTCTGAACTTCTGTTCTGTTCGCTCTTTCACCACTAGATGGCACTGTTAAATATTTCTTATGCATTGTTTTTGCATTTTGAATACTTTCGCTTGAGGTTGTTAACGCTTAATAATACTGTAAGCCGTCAATAGTGTAATGGTTTAGGGTATGGACTAATCATAAGGTAGTTAGAATCCACCATTCGACTATTGACGTGAACCATCTTCTAGCTAAAGCTAAAGTTTATTAGGAATGGTTAACTAGAAGGATAGTAATATTTATAACGAAATTTGCTGCCTATTAATAATTTTTTTCAAATTATAAAATCCAAAAATGGCTTTGGAAATAATTTGTCTGATCACTATATATATAATATAAACTATCACGTCTTTTTAGCGGGGTAGACAGATAAAGCATTTGCTTTCCAATTTTTACCAATATTAGGTCCCATATGTGACAAGTATTAAGACCATAGCCATACAACGGCCACATATTTATGGTATGTGAATTTTTGTACTTAAAAAACCTAAAAAACGGCAATTCATTGGTACAAGTTCAGGACTCAAACTATGACCCGCTTAATCACTTATAATAGACGTCATTTATTACTTCAGAGTTGATGATGTTGCCATCCTCGTCCACATCGCACATGGTGATCTCCACCAGGTCGGCGGGTTCGCGCTTGGGCTTCACGTCGCCGCGCAACTCGATCACGTAATGGGTGGGCGCAGTCTCCGTGGCCCCGGCTACTTGCTGCAGGTCGAACTCGAACGAGTTGCTGAGGATACCTTCGGGTCGCTGTAGCCGTCTACTATCTGCTGAGACACTTCTATTTCCTCCATCCTCGTCGTCGTCAGTCTGTACATTCCGTCCTCGCTTATTTGATATCTGAAGAAAGATTAGATTATTATTTAATCAGATGTTTTAAACTTTGCTGTATTGTTGTTGCACTTTTATTTGAATTGATATCGAATTTGAAACTCCGAGAACAGATTTTATTTAATGAATAATAGTAATAATAATAATATAATATAATAATATTTATTTATCTTTTACATATTACATAGTACCACAGTTTTTAAATTTGTTAGTAGGGGGTACCCTACTGTAAGACAAATCACCAGCCCCCCACCATAGTTATAATAATACTGTAATTTTATTGTATATTATTATGTAAAATTATATTAAAAATTAACATGTGTGAGAGAATGTGTGTGATGTGTGTGTAGTATGCTTTATGTTGTTTTATTTAATGAAAAGATTTTTAGTTAACTTTATGTGGTAGTCAAGCTTTTATGAATGAATGAATGAACCTGTTAGACAATTTTATGAATCAGATGAAGTCTGCCAATCAGCACTCTCTTTACAGAGAAGGCCAACATTGGGATATAAATAAGTGTCGCAAAATGTTTGAGGTCAGTTTTTAATTTACTGGTAAGTATACTTGTTATTTATTTGCCCTTACCTTAAACTAATTCAGAAAGTCGTAATTGGCCTTAATGGCATGTACCAAAAAATGTGCTTAATGCCATTCTCTACCAGTCAACCCTGGATGAGAGAAAGCTTATTCGGAACTTAATGTGTGTAGCTTTTTTCAATCTCTCCCCCATTGTAGAGGTTTTTGACTCCTATTACGACGATCCCCAGGCGCTCCGTGCGGGGTAGATGACACCGGTTCTTCGGAGATCTGGACCGACCATTTTTTAGGCCTCGGTCTCTTGGTCTGAATTTGACAAGAAAGTATGTAGCTACCTGAATCGGCTGTGTCCAAACGGCCACTGCGCTCCGTGCACTTTGACCAGATGCGTGGTGAGCCAGGTGCCCCTGGAGAATATCTTCATCTCCTTCTCCGGGCACATGTGGCACGCGTATTTCCTCGGCTCCTTCGGCTTCTTCTTCACCTGCTCGTCGGAACTCTCCCCGTCTGACGGCTCGCAGTCGCTGGTATTGTCTTTCCTTTTCGTTCTTCTCTTTCTTTTGCGCGAGTGAGTCTGAATGTGCTTGCGTAGATCACATTTTGTTACAGCTCTGTAAGTGTAAGCAAACATTCACACTACATTAAATTTGCAAGGTACAGGCAGTAAACTTAAAAAAGAAAATGTTTGCGACAGAGTTGTCTCTAGCTGTGGCGAATAGTAACTACTATTATTTAAGTCCATTCATGTATAACTAGTGTACCCAGCCCACTTCGCCGGGCTAGATTTTGCTTTATTTTATTTAAACAATAAACTTACATAATTAAATATTTAATTAAACCTCACAATATATTAAATTATTTATTTCTCTTCGTATTCACACTCTTCTATTCTATTCTTGAGTGGGTGAAGTTCATTACTTACACCCATGCACATATCAGCAGCATCATCAGTAAAAGGATACATTCCCGGTGCTATAACTTACCTTGAATACTTCAAAACCCTTAATTATTATCTTTAAAATACTTTATAATACATACTCATATATTATACACATGCATTGTGTAAATACAAATTTGTGTTTTAAAACAATAGAATTCCATCAAAGTAAATAAATGTTGTATTTGACAGTTCAAAAAGAGGAGTGCTCCGATCGATCCAGGTCAATCTGAAGATTCCTTTAAAGTTTCATTAAAATCGGTCCAACCGTTTCGGAGCCTATAGGGAACTAACCCACAGACTTTCTCTTTTATATACATAGATAGGTTAAACAAGTTATTTTTCTCATCATATGAACACACGCACACTCACACACACTACGCTACTGTATCGTTGTTGTATAATGTGCACCTGTGCGGGCAGTGCGGGCAGGCGTACAAGCGCGCGTGGTCGCGGCGCAGGTGGCGGTAGCGCACGTGCTGCGCGAGTGCGGCGAGCGTGGGCGCGGACATGTCGCACAGCGCGCACGCGTACACCGATACGTGCTGGCGCGTGTGCTCGCGGTACAGGTACTCCGTGGCGCAGTACACGCCGCAGAACGAGCAGTGGTAGCTCGTCTGCGGGTTCACGTTCTGTAACATATATTTATTTATTCAGTACTAACTGCGCATCACTTACGTTAATAACATCAGCTATCGGCCAGTATACAACGCGTCGAAATCGGTCCAGCTGTTCCAGAAATTAGCGGGAACAGACTTATTTTTCTTAGTCAGACTCACTTTGGTCAGAGCGTTCATGGTTGGGCGGCAGAGAGCACCCGCAGCACGACGTCTCGCCACCGACTTCTACTGGCCGTCAATTGGGCACATCGTGTGGGGGAGCATACACCATACCCTGCACTTGATCCGTCCATCGCATTGGCGATCTGCCTCGTGGCCTAGTTCCTTCCACTTTGCCCTGCACGATAAGACACTCTAAAGAGTCGTTTCCACGACGGCTAACATGTCCAAAGAACTTAAGTATCCGCCTATGCACTTGAGTAGATAGACGCTCATTGATTCAGAGCTCTATGGAGGTATTTGGTCGGAATTCGGTCCACGAAATCCCGAGCATCTTTCTTCAACATCACATTTCAGAGCGTCTATCTTCTGTGTTTAGGTTTGTACCCTATCCATGTTTCGGCCGAGTAGAGAAATATGGGAAACACTTAAGATTTTACGAGCCTAACCTTAGGGGCTTTTGTTATATTGCGATTCTTCCATATTTTGGTATATGTATCGTATAAATATTCATATACATGTAGTTAACGGAGTGGCAGTAAAAGTAGTTGGACGAAAATGCTAAATAGCATTAAGTACCCTTTGTACATGTATTTTGGTGCAATAAAAATGAATCTATCTATAGATCTCCATGGCTGATTCATTCTTCATAGCTGGTGGGTCATTGAGCTTATTTACAGTGCCCGTAGAGACTATGTTTTAGTGCCATAAGTCATCACACTGTTGATTATATAATCGAATCACTGACCTGCCTCCGTATGTGGTCACAGAGCTTCCTGTTGCTGGCGAAGTGCTGCCCGCAGTGGTAGCAGGCAATCACTCGCTCGCCGCTGTGGGAGCGCATGTGCGTGCTGAGGAGCGTGCGCCGGGGGAACGTCATCCCGCAGCCACCCCACGAGCAGAGACCCTCGGAGTACTTCACGTGTAACCGGACGTGGTCGAGGAAAGTCTGCGAATAACATCACATTCCTATGAGATTCCTTCACTCTTCGCTTGTACCAAAAGATTGTAAATCTTACAGTTTGTTGAGCTATGGCCTTGGGTTCACGGGCGACAATTGTGGGGACCTGTCGTCCGTTAATGGATTTTAGATGTTGCTAGTTCTATTTAGTATTTCATTATGTTCGCTTCTTGAAAATAAATATTTTTCCAATCATGGTCATACTTTTATTTAATCATTCATCTTATCAACGAAATCAACACATTAGATTAATAAGAACCTGCATAGATTGGAATTTATCCTCGCAACCAACCCACATGCAACGATGCTCGGTTATGTACGAAGGTAGCAGATTCCTTTTAGTTGAATCCTTTTTACAACGAGCCAAGTTGAGCGTGGCCCTGCCATTGTAGCCAACAGCTAGGAGCTTCGTGTGATACGCGTGGTAATTTATGTGGCGGACCATTTCAGGGAAGTCGGACGTTCTGTGACCGCATACGTCCCAAAGGCACACATACTCATCTGAAACAAATACAAAGAGAAAGAATTACTTTAGCCTAGAAAAGATTGATTGACTTTTCCGTTATGCTTAGTTTCTGTAATCCTCTGAGCGGGACGGTCAGTACATTTGTATTTTTTTAATGTCTGTGCTCTCATAATGCCATACACATACTAATTGATTGTGAAAGTATTTTTGTTGCAAACAGTTTGGTTTCAAATAAGTTCCATATCAATTTTGATGGCACTGGACCTTCACTTCTGAAAATACAACAGGGTGCTCCCAAAAATTGTATAAATGCTTGTTGGGATATTGGTAGGTTTGTGACAATCCAAGAAAAGGAACTGCCTTAATAACAACAACAATAAATGTAGAAAAGAATATAGGTGCCAGGACTTTTCCTAAAAGATGGTCTGTGTGAATAGCTTTTTATCATGTCTGCATATCACTTAATCTGTCACTGATTTGATTTGAGAATGATTTTAGTTTATATTACTAAACAAACTTGTTCACTTACTTGTTTCTTCATTTGTAACCATGACATGTAGATCAGATACATGATTTTTGACATGTTTCTGGAACACTTCATACTCCGAGAACTTCCATCGGCACGAATGCCATTCACATTCTAGTGTCAACTCGGCCACTCGTAATTTACGCAAAGGCTGAAATTACACATAATAAAATTACAGTTTATTAGCCTTATATATGTTAAGTAATCACCATCAGACATAAACAACCCCAGCACCAAATATAATTATATATACAGAAATAAATTTGTCATTTGGCATTTTGAATTTTTGATTAATCCTTGAGGACCAGAGAACAAAAGATATTAAAAAACACCCAACATGGCTGTAAATCCTGTGTACCTAAATTTGTCAGATAACACTTTTATACTGCTAAAAAAGAAAATGAAATGAATTAGTAAAAGTAGATATTGATACCTTAAATGTCAAATTACATTATCTTTCCTCAAGTGTTAAATCACATGTCCATCCTTGAGAATGGAACTGCGGTCACAACTTTTCTTTGGCTTTAATGATTTGAACAAAACCTTTATAATCAAGTCTTTAAATTTATGACACCTGTAAAAAAATTACTTACAAGTGTTTTTGGCTCCGTTTCATTTTCATCAACTCCAGGCGGCACCGTAGCCACATCTTCAGCTGTAGCCAGGAGGAAGTTTTTTCTATCAGCATTCGTTTGGATAATAAATTGGATATCGTTTTGATTTTGCAACGATAATTTTTTTGGTTCTTGTTCGTTTTGTTTTTGTAGCCAATCTATACATCGAAGAATCTGCAACTTATTCTTTGCTTCGTCCATTATTACCACGCTATAGAACTATCAATTTTTAAATAACGAATTAATTTACGTTCATAATTAGTATTAATTATAATACATTTTAGGGAATTGTTTCAAAATACTGACGTAATAAAAATTATGTTTAATTTATTAAACCACTGAACAATTCCCGCACATTACAGTGATTGATGATGACATTGACAATTAGTTGTCAAAACGTATAGACAAATTTATTTATGTTTTTCGGGAATGATGCAAAGGATAATTTTACAAACCAATCGATATTATTTTATGAGTTTGAAAGTTTACGAAACAACAAATACTGTTAACAAGTAATTACTAACTAATCATATAGAAACAACGTCTAGATAACATTAGTAAATAAATTTAACAATTATTCATAATTGATTAAGCTATTATTATAAATCTATTTACAGGTATTAAAATCATTAAGATTTGCTCAAATTTAAATAAAAATTACTCAAATAATAATTATTTAATTAAATAGCCCTGAAAATGGATAAGTATACTCTTTATTAGTATATAATAAAATTAATTATAATAATTAAAATTTGGCCTTTCTGATTCTGTCTTGGTATTGTCATTTTGGAAATCGAAATAATAAAACGTGCGTTCAAGCTTGAAAGCCGTGTGCGGCGTATTATTGTATAAGGCGAGTCCCACGTTGTCATAAATATTCCTTATCATTATTAAGACACATAAATAGTTCATCTCGATAACTGTCTGTAGTTGTCGCATGAACTACGGCCAATAGAGCGGAGGTCATTTGTCCGGTGCTGATGAAATCAACTATTACACTTCAAGAAGTAGTGAATAAATTAGATCATCTCGCGTTACCCCTAACTGCAAGAATGCCTAATATCAAAGTTTTCAGTGGAAGTTCGCATCCTGATTTGGCACAGAAAATCGTCGATCGCCTTGGCATCGACCTCGGCAAGGTGGTAACCAAAAAATTCAGTAATATGGAAACATGTGTGGAAATAGGTGAATCCGTTCGCGGCGAAGATGTTTATATTGTGCAAAGTGGCAGCGGTGAAATCAACGACAACCTGATGGAGCTTCTTATTATGATTAACGCTTGTAAAATTGCATCGGCGTCACGCGTAACCGCGGTCATTCCTTGTTTCCCGTACGCGCGGCAGGACAAAAAGGATAAAAGCAGAGCACCCATAACAGCAAAACTTGTCGCCAACATCCTGTCCGTGTCTGGTGCAGATCATATCATTACAATGGACCTTCACGCATCTCAGATACAAGGCTTTTTTGATATACCAGTTGATAACCTTTTTGCTGAACCTGCTGTCTTAAAATGGATCAAGGAAAACATACCGGATTGGAAGACTAGTATTGTAGTGTCTCCAGATGCTGGCGGTGCAAAAAGAGTTACTTCCATAGCTGATCGGTTAAATGTTGAGTTTGCCCTTATTCATAAAGAAAGAAAAAAGGCGAATGAAGTTGCTTCCATGGTGTTAGTAGGTGATGTAAAAGATCGTACAGCTATACTAGTTGATGATATGGCAGATACTTGTGGAACAATTTGCCATGCAGCTGAAAAACTAATAGAGGCTGGAGCAATAAAGGTGTATGCAATTCTCACCCATGGTATTTTCTCTGGGCCTGCCATATCTCGGATCAATAATGCTTGTTTGGAAGCTGTGGTGGTTACAAATACAATACCACAAGAGAGGCACATGCAGGAATGCCCCAAAATCCAGTGCATTGATGTGTCAATGATGTTAGCAGAGGCTGTGAGACGCACACATAATGGAGAATCAGTCTCATATCTATTTTCTAATGTTCCATATTAGTTTAATTTGTTATTCATTAATTAATTTGGTACCAGCACTAACGTAACTACTTCTGTACCATAGGAATAATCATAACATGTTCACGGAATAGCATCATAATAATGTTTTTGTTTTAACAGTAGGCTATCATTATGTCTTTTATTTAATATCTATGATCATGATACCCAAGTGCTGATGAGGATTATTAGCCTTGATACTGGACATGCATCTATATCTAGTTAAAAGATAGTGCAATAAGAAATCTGTAGCTATGTAGTATTAAAGTTTGCTTCACAAGTTGCTTTCTTGAAGGTGCCTTCAACCAAGAATGTTATCACAGCCAATGTTAAGGCATGTGTGGCAACCCTTTCAACGACTTATGTATGTAGGCTTTGAGAGTTTGAGGCATTGAGATTAAAAAGATTAGGCAAAATAAGTATTGTATTTCTTCTATAATAAAAAAAACATATTGCATTTATAGTCACTTAAATTGCACATTTTTTAAAAATGTTGTAATAATTATTTAATTAAAAAATTTGAGCATAACATGACCGGTTCAGAACTCAAACTCAAACCAATGAAACCATAGCAGCCAGGTACTTTGTGAAACAACATAACAACATGTAAAAATAGATCAGATTAGGTGCATTGTCATGTAGAATTTCAGCATTGCCAACACTTGGGATTTCTGTGAAATATTATTATAGATGCCTTCAATCCCAATTAGCATGTGGAGAGGGGAAGGCTAATAATTGTGAAATTTAGCATTATGTAGTTGTCCTTTCATGGCAGTATCATGTGAAGAAATTGTAGTTTATTTCTGTTAAATCTTATTTTTACATGATAATGAGGTCATAACTTATGAACTAGTTAATTGATGATCAGAGTCTTTCTGATTGACTTGACACTCTGGGCCTGTGAAGGGATGTCAGGAATTTCAGGTGAACTTGTATGCCCTTTTTTCCTATAAAAAAAAAACTTGTATGGTTCATAGTTACATGCATTGGTTTAGTGCCATCAATTTAATTTGCTTGGCAACCCAAAAATACTTTTACACTATAATCTCATAAGTTAAATATAAGCCTAGCACCTATTATCACATAGCATTCATTCATTTTAAAAATAAAGTATATTTTGCAAACAAACTTCCAATGTATTCTCATATGAATTTTATAAAGGAGCAAATAATGTTGCTATAAAAATTTGTTTTCATTTCTTCATTAATTTTGCATTTACGAAGTTTTTAGTAATTTAGGTTTTAGTGTTGAATGTCCCGTTAGTATTTCATATCTGACAAATTTCATTATTGAAAAGACATTGTTAGGATTAAAAACGTATAGTTGGTGATACTATAAGGATTTATATTTTATGTTGTTTTCTCTGATGCTGTATATTTCTTGATTTGTGTTTGAAGCATAGACATACATATATGGTGTAGACATATTGTGTAGGTAAAAGAGCGTAAGAATTAATTGTAAACTGAAAAAAATGTTAAATAAGGCTTAAGTAGCTTTGATATATTAAAGTAATTTTGTTAAAACTTTTATTTCATTTGGACAAAAAACATTAAGGAATATTTAAGAGATAAATTTTACCATTTTTATACCATAATTGGAACTAGAAAGTCTAGCTTATTATTGTCCAATGGAATTTAAAGCTATAATTTTATAAAAAGGTAATTTGCAGTAGTTTTTTGTAATATGCAGGCTGTGGGCCTAAAAATTTGTAAAATAAGAGAGGTTTTTCTAAATTTATCTTACTGCAGTTTATACTTGATCTATAATTCAAGAGTGTTTAGGTAATAAAATAATAATTGCCATTCTCTTTGATTTTTGTTCTTTTATTTAATTCTTTAACCAAACAAAATTACTGAGGACTTAGATTTGATATTATATGAAGTTTTCTCTGTATAACATATTAAGACTTACATCCTCTTAAAAGCAGAGGGGTAATAATAGTATACCAAAGAAATAAAATGAAAAGTCGACATGTTAACTTGGTTTCATCACCTGGCAGGACGAGAGCCCAACAAGCTGGCACTCGAAAGCCGAAAACTCAATAATACAATCTAAGTGGGATTGTACGCCACACTATTATAGCCTTATTTTTAAAATTCGGACCGTTATCTCGTAATTGAAACGCTTACACACTAGGCTACTATAACTTAATAGACGGCGCGTTGTAGGCCCTACGCAGCTGATGACAATTTGCAAAACGCACAAGATCTGTGTGGGAGAAAATAACTACAACCGTCCGAAGTGAAAATCCAGGTTATAGTACAGATATAATTTGATAAATAATAATCAAATACTTTGTCCGAGACCGGGTCTGTTAATTTGCTTATTGCGTTGTCGATTAAACGCTGCTTTGCGCCTAAAAATTATTCGAATACCGTTCTTTTTCTGGGGATAAGTCTAGTTAAACAGTCGTCTGCGACGAAGACCAAAAGGCATAGCCGGGTATATTTACGTTTTTTTTTAATCTCATAGTACCTTGACTACTGAATTCGTATTAATTTAATTAATTAGAAATTAGTAACGCCGAAAACTTGTTTGATTTTATTATAACTTCCTCATCAGATAGTATCGACGCAGTATTTTCTTTTTAAATTAGATTAGAATAATAAGATAGGCGTTACGACATCTGTCAATAATAAGTCAAAAAACGCTACAAATACGTGGCAACGCTCCAGATGATCTGTGGCCATGTCAAAAATAGTAGCGATATAAAAAAATATTCTATTATTATGCATTATAAATGTTTCTTTTGTACCTACATTCAGTTAGCTAAACGTGCGGAACGAAATATGTATAGAAATTCACTTTTATATAAGCTATCTACAGCTAAATCAAGCGTCAATAGCCTATATTGCTTATGTTACAGTTTGCGAATTGTAAGGTCGTAGATTCGAATCCTCCTTTTGATTGTTAACGTTAACTATCTCCTAACACAAACCTAAGCTTTTTTGAAAAGGTTGACAAGAATGCTAATAATATTAGTGAAAAAAAAATTGCATTATTTTTAAATTAAAAGGTTCAGAAGTGGTAGAAATGCCACAACAGCTTTTCCTGTCGCTGTTGTAGTTTCAATGGCACGGCACAATCGAAGAAGTAAGACCACACAGAATATCCGACAAAAAGAAGTGGAATTATCTCTAGTGACTGAAGGTGCCGCGGTTACTTTAGATCAGATAAGCTTCATACAACCAAAGGGCACCTGTAAAAAACTTTACCCTAAACATAACAAAGTAATTAACATTGGTTAAAATTACGTTAGATTATTTTATTTACAAGTTTTGTTACATCAGGGCGATATCTATAATAAATACTTGACCCAGGGTCAGGGAGCCTGATGTAAGATATCTGTTCGTGGGCACGTCTTCCCGTCATCCAATAAGCATTGAAAACAAAAACAACTACGATAACACATTCTAGCGACGTAATTATTCCACTATTTTTGATCTTAACTTTCGAATATTCTAATAAAAAGTACTTAATATTCAAATCTGGGGCTAAGCGACTCTAAGTAACTTAATAAACTTACTAAGCTCTACAAGATAAAGACACTTTTTAATTACAAGTTCCTTGATGCTAACAAATATGTTAGTATTAATAAAACAAAAAAAATATTAGCAGTCTTCTTTAAAAAAACATTTCGAGGCAAGCTTTTTTTGGAGATGTTAATATTATCGATTATTTGTTGATGATTATTATATGCCTAGTTATATAACAATCGTAGGTTCGCTTCTCACATTTTAGTTCACGATTTATAAGATCATCTACTTCCTTCTATTTACCACTCTTTGTTCCTTTTTCGTAAATATCTATTCATGTCTGTCAATGTCATCTTGTCAGACTATTGAATAAAAATTGGTAAACAATAATTATCATAGTTGTTTATTAAATTTTAATAAATGAAAATATTAAAAAGCCCCTGCCTTTTTTTAACGTCTTGTTTTGTTCGTTTTTTAATAACCAGTTTTTGTTTACGAAGCTGCCAGAATGTTTGCTAAGTGCGGTCGGTCAAGGTCATCTTCAAGTGCGCACTACTAGTAGTACCAACATTCGTAATACACGTCAACAAGTTTTATTCATCTCATTCAATGTTTCTCTTGTACCGTGAAACTGGTTCGCCAATATTCCGCATATAAAACGATCGCTTGTTGTATGAGATTAGTAATGTATATATTTTTTAAATTATATATGTTCAGCGGCCGTGCGGCATTAGAATATAAACATTTTAAGGACCTCCTCTGTTAAAAATAAAACAAAAACCTTTACGCAGGTCGCAATACGAACCAACAACCGTCAGGTCATAAGTGAAACGTTAACACCTATACTTTAATTTGTGATAATGAATACACGTGTAGTTTCTATACTTAGTTCATATTTTTTCCTTCCATCCACCCCAATTACAGTACGGATTTGCTCGAGAAAAGTATAACAAAGTTTATGGTCGCTATGTGCTCAGATATTTGATTATTTGTGAATATCCAATGTAAAGGACAATGAGGAATTATAGAGAAAAACTAATAAGAAAGTTATATTTCTGTTCCAAAGTGACAGCTTTGCGTTCATTGTGTAGTATAATATCGATGGAGTACGAACGGATAAGCAATCTGTCATCTTTATCACGGTTTATCTGATAATAAAATAATATTACCAATAACTCCGCTTACTTCCGGACAAAACATATCCAATTTTTTTTTTAAATTATACAAAAATATTACAATTGTCTAGGTCTAGGCAAAATTCTCAATTACCATTTGCCTGCTTAAATTACTTCAAAAAGAGAAGCAGGTTCTCAATACCTTTTTTGTTTATATTGCCATTATTAAATAGATTCTGTTTTTTTTGAGAAGGTATGGTTTGTGGCCTTTGGGTTCTGCATAGCAGGAAACTCCTAAAATCTTATGGTTGTTCCATCTTCTTATGGATGTCAAATCTTATGACACTTCTTGTTGATCGAGATATTGTCAAGTTTAAGCACATTCAAGACTAAGCACTCTTTAATGCCAACGATCACGAATGTGGAAGAAACAGAAAATTTCGAGCATAAGGTTTATTCTGTTACTGATTTTAAGCCAGTTTTAGGCTGGAATTTATAAAGCGTAACTTGACTTTGCTTAGGCTTGGTTTATACTAGTTAAGTCTGAATCTAAATTTATAGTTATTATTATTGATACTAAGCTTACACTGAACAATTGCTTAGCAAAGTGTAAATCACAAAACAACGATTTTCTTGTTTACTTACCGAATACTTACATAATTCTAAGAATATTATGTTTTCAAAATACTATAAAAATCTCTAGATTACTATATACTCAGTGTAATCTTAGTGAGAAGGACTAAAATTCAAATGCTTAAATTTCACTGAGGAAGAACTCATGCAATTTTGACCTAAGCTAAGCTTAAGCAAAGTAAAAGTATGCTTTTAAAATTTCAGCCTTAATTTTTACTCGTAGATATAATTGTTGAAAGAAACAATTTTGGCCATCGACTAAAGATTGTTTATCGCACTACCACGACCATCCTTTCGCAAGAGGATGAACTGTTCAATTAGATTCTTAGTAACCCAACAGAGCTAAAGCCTGCCTAGCTAAAAGTACCGATCGCGCCTTAATAAATCATTAATGTTTCACACACTGTGACCAGGTCAATTGAAGGGGTCAAGTACGGTAGTTGAATCATGACGCAATAGATATAACAAACATATTTACGAGTAAAAATAAAAACAAACTTCAAATCACATATGAATGAGCAAACATTAAATGTTATCAGTTATATTACGAAGGTTGCCATATACATTTTTTTCCACATACGCGCCCAATGTCGTCAAGTAATACTTACCTAGTCATGTAAGGTCACAAAATGCAATATCTCAATCAATAAACATTATTCTGCAAGATAATTAGCAATTCCCTGGTATTCCTTTGTTACCAAAGGTTCAATATGAACAGAACTAACATGAACAAAGCTAACTTTCAAATAAAAAAATATAATGTGGTGTCATGGCACAGGTAGGTGCGAAGTTTCTTCGGACAATGAAGAAGTTTGCAAAAAAACGATGTTTAATTTTTTTTAAATTTTGCTAATTGGTTCCTATTTATGTGCATAAAAGTATTAAGGAAATTTAGTATGTTAGAAATTAATAAAAACGTAAAATAAAAGAAATCAAACAAAGAGAATAGTAATTGAAAATATTAAGTAAAATAAAAAAAACATGTCTTTATTTTTTCGATTATATAAAATAATTAATTCATACTACTAATTGGTTAAAGCGCCACCTGTGACCAGAGAGTTGAACTATGTAATGGAAGTGTATATGATTTTTTAATGACGAACTACACAGATTGGCCAGAGAAGCTGGCCTTGACTGCATCTCCGGATTGAGAGGTGGCATAGCTCTTAGGTCGCTTAGCCTGAACCTCTATTGCTAGTAACTCGACACAAGGGTACCCGGTGAGGGGTAACCTCGGCTTGGACGGTTACTATGTTACGCGTAAGCATGCCGATCCGAGGGCGCCCGAGAGGGCCAAACCACGACTCGGTCGGTTGCTATTTCACGGATAATCTAAGAGACATTCAAAAGCTAAACTAACTTTGAGTGCCACTTCGGGAAGCGTTGGCGCTGGGAGAAGAAGTGGCGAAGAAACTCCAGCAACGCTCCTAACATCTAAGGGGTGGGGCCTGCCCATAAAATAGCGGTAACGCGCAAGGATTATTCGCAACCTCCGACGGTCGCGAATGGACGCTTTGTGGATTTGTAGAGATCTATCCTGAGCAATGTTAATCGCGTCGTCCGGATCGTCAAGAACGTGTCTCGGCCTCCGGGCGACGCGACGGAATTTACTATAGGAAGGCTTATAAATGGCAATTGTATATGACTATAGCATTTACGTTATACATTTACCTTGCAGTTTTGGTCTCACATTTAGTTCGGTCGCGTAGCAAAACCCCTATCTCTTCTCATCTTGCCGTAAGGAACTTCCGTCCAAAAATCTAGACATTATAACAAATATCTTAGTGGATACATTATTCCTTAGCAATGTTCAATAATGCGGAAAGATTTGTTGACTTAAGATGGTAATAACCTACTAACTAATCACCCTGGTGTTAAGTTACATTTGGTAAAAGCAATGTTTTCCAACAACTGTTACATATAGGTTAAAATATAAACAAGTACTATAAAACTCATTGACCTCACAATATCAAACTTGGTAGTTTTTTTTTATTCTTTCTAAGCAAGTGCTTGACTACAGTCCCACCTGGTGTTAAGTGGAAATGCAGTCCCGGATGGTAAGGCGCATGCCTATTCCTACTACTCTTGAAAATACCCACACCCAAAGGGAAAGACAGATGCGGGCAAACTATTCCAGTCCTTTGCTGTACAACTATAAAAAGATAAAGCAAAGCGGTTCATTTGAGTTTAAAGGATGTTCACAACAAAACCGAAAGGCTAGCTACTTTGTGTCTGTGCTCAAGACTGAGCAGATTGGTTTCAACTGTGTTACCAAAAAAGCCTCTTAGCCCCCTTATATATTTTGAAATTAAATATTATGGAATTAAAATCCACAGTAAAATGTTTTTTTTATCACATTCATATAAAAAAAAATAGGCTCTACCATTTAAGATAGCATTTTGAACATCAAGTGGGTTCCACATTCAAAAGATAGATTTTTATATGTTAATTTACTGATACCTTAGTGGGGACTGTGCTTGATACCCTTTTTTGTGTTTGGTCTCATCCATGAGATTTGAGAGTCCATTGTAATGTATTAGTAAATGATAGACGGCATTATGACTTAAGGTTTATTGTTCACTTAGTGTGCGTGGTCGCATGGTGCGCCTGAGCGGCCGCCTTCCTCATCTGGGCGAGAACATTGCTCATCTCTTCACGCTTCCTTTTGGCGCGGATGTGGGTGCCCAGGCGGCGTTTCAGGAACTTCAGAGCGCGCTTGTCCTTTGACACCTGGTAGTAGAAATAATACGTGAAGCAAAGCTTATTGATGAAAATCACACAGATAGAGGAGTATGAAATATTCCACACTTATAGTTTATAGTGTGCAGAATGCATTTTTTTTTTAAGTTTATGCATACAAATACACAGGCAGTTGAGTAACTATAACAAATAATGATTGAGAGATTCACTAAATTACAAACTGTAAATTATGTGTTATTTCAATGCTCCAATTCATGGCTTAAAGACAAATTTTGATTATAGAGCAGCCACTATATACACATATAGTCAAAATAGATATAAATCTTCATAAGTATAATAGTATATTTATGAGTAAAACCCAAAAACCGTCGAGCTACTAAACAGTCTGAAGTATTTGCACAGAAATTTGAAGTAATAGAGCCTACAATCTCATTCATCTTCCACAATCATGCTTGTTGTTATGCGAGTAGTAATTAGTTTGTTGGATTGATATAAACCTATCAAAATCTCAATCAACAAACATTTTTCTACATGATTTTTAGGAGTTCCCTGGTATATCTTTAGTATTTGAGTTCCTATGTAGACAAAATGAAAATGGGAGCCAATTAAAAGTAAACCCTTTAAAACAATAAATAATTTCAACAACAGTTTGGAAATTATGACACTGTAAATGTGGAAACATGTTTGAAATCAGCTGAAATAATACAAGACTTCAAAATCTCAAATTGCTGATAATTGTTACAATTCCTATTTTTAAATTTAAACCATACCGCTTGCTGCTGTTATGGGAAGAGTTTTGTTTTAAAAAGAAAGCTAGCAATATTTCTTTTTTTTTTTTAGAAATATTACTAACAGTCTTGTTAACCATTCCAACTAAGCTTAAGCTTGTGCTAGGACATGGTTCAAGGCAATAGTCCAATGGTGAATTAGAATTTGATTCGACCATGCAGTCTGGCTGTTGCTATGAGAAGAGTGAAATAATATATTTTAAATAAAATATTTTATATAATTTTAGAACTCTTATTTGTAACTATGAAGTACCAGGCAATAGATATTACCTACACAGTCCATAAAAGAAGCATTTTTTTTAATTATTTCTATGCAAGTGCTTGACTACGATCCCACCTGATGTTAAGTGGAAATGCAGTCCTGGATGGTAATAAGTAAATGCCTGTAAGCCAAAGTCAGATTACTTTTACTAAATGTAGTAAGATAGGTTAGAAATGGGGAGAATTGTGCTTTCTTATGTATTAAGTTAAACATAATCTAAAACTACAAACCTTAAGCAACTCCATAGCTCTCTTTTCATACTGGGCATGTCCTACTACCTCACGGACTATGTCACGCACAAACTTTGAGTGCTTGGTTTGCAGCTGAAATGTAGAATATAGAAAATTAGTGTAAATATAATGTATTTTTATTTATCCTCTCGTCAGTGTAACGTCAAAATTACAAAACCTGTCATTTGTGACCGTCAAAATTAGAATCTAGCTAATCTGTGTGTCCTCTGAAGCGGACTTTACACAGATGGGGTATTTATTCAGTCTAGATTTAAAAAACTCGATTTTCTCTTAGCCTTGTTGGAATTATATAAGATTACAATTGTTTTATATTCCAACAAGATTTATTTATGTAATCAAGATTTATTTATGTAATCAAGATTTATTTATGTAATCAAGATTTATTTATGTAATCAAGATTTATTTATGTAATCAAGATTTATTTATGTAATCAAGATTTATTTATGTAATCAAGATTTATTTATGTAATCAAGATTTATTTATGTAATCAAGATTTATTTATGTAATCAAGATTTATTTATGTAATCAAGATTTATTTATGTAATCAAGATTTATTTATGTAATCAAGATTTATTTATGTAATCAAGATTTATTTATGTAATCAAGATTTATTTATGTAATCAAGATTTATTTATGTAATCAAGATTTATTTATGTAATCAAGATTTATTTATGTAATCAAGATTTATTTATGTAATCAAGATTTATTTATGTAATCAAGATTTATTTATGTAATCAAGATTTATTTATGTAATCAAGATTTATTTATGTAATCAAGATTTATTTATGTAATCAAGATTTATTTATGTAATCAAGATTTATTTATGTAATCAAGATTTATTTATGTAATCAAGATTTATTTATGTAATCAAGATTTATTTATGTAATCAAGATTTATTTATGTAATCAAGATTTATTTATGTAATCAAGATTTATTTATGTAATCAAGATTTATTTATGTAATCAAGATTTATTTATGTAATCAAGATTTATTTATGTAATCAAGATTTATTTATGTAATCAAGATTTATTTATGTAATCAAGATTTATTTATGTAATCAAGATTTATTTATGTAATCAAGATTTATTTATGTAATCAAGATTTATTTATGTAATCAAGATTTATTTATGTAATCAAGATTTATTTATGTAATCAAGATTTATTTATGTAATCAAGATTTATTTATGTAATCAAGATTTATTTATGTAATCAAGATTTATTTATGTAATCAAGATTTATTTATGTAATCAAGATTTATTTATGTAATCAAGATTTATTTATGTAATCAAGATTTATTTATGTAATCAAGATTTATTTATGTAATCAAGATTTATTTATGTAATCAAGATTTATTTATGTAATCAAGATTTATTTATGTAATCAAGATTTATTTATGTAATCAAGATTTATTTATGTAATCAAGATTTATTTATGTAATCAAGATTTATTTATGTAATCAAGATTTATTTATGTAATCAAGATTTATTTATGTAATCAAGATTTATTTATGTAATCAAGATTTATTTATGTAATCAAGATTTATTTATGTAATCAAGATTTATTTATGTAATCAAGATTTATTTATGTAATCAAGATTTATTTATGTAATCAAGATTTATTTATGTAATCAAGATTTATTTATGTAATCAAGATTTATTTATGTAATCAAGATTTATTTATGTAATCAAGATTTATTTATGTAATCAAGATTTATTTATGTAATCAAGATTTATTTATGTAATCAAGATTTATTTATGTAATCAAGATTTATTTATGTAATCAAGATTTATTTATGTAATTAATTAAAAGAAAGCTAGCAATATTTCTTTTTTTTTTTTAGAAATATTACTAACAGTCTTGTTAACCATTCCAACTAAGCTTAAGCTTGTGCTAGGACATGGTTCAAGGCAATAGTCCAATGGTGAATTAGAATTTGATTCGACCATCACGAGTCTGGCTGTTGCTATGAGAAGAGTGAAATAATATATTTTAAATAAAATATTTTATATAATTTTAGAACTCTTATTTGTAACTATGAAGTACCAGGCAATAGATATTACCTACACAGTCCATAAAAGAAGCATTTTTTTTAATTATTTCTATGCAAGTGCTTGACTACAGTCCCACCTGGTGTTAAGTGGAAATGCAGTCCCGGATGGTAATAAGTAAATGCCTGTAAGCCAAAGTTAGATTACTTTTACTATATTTAGTAAGATAGGTTAAAAATGGGGAGAATTGTGCTTTCTTATGTATTAAGTTAAACATAATCTAAAACCTACAAACCTTAAGCAACTCCATAGCTCTCTTCTCATACTGGGCATGTCCTACTACCTCACGGACTATGTCACGCACAAACTTTGAGTGCTTGGTTTGCAGCTGAAATGTAGAACATATAAAATTAGTGTAAATGTAATGTATTTTTATTTATCCTCTCGTCAGTGTAACGTCAAAATTACAAAACCTGTCATTTGTGACCGTCAAAATTAGAATCTAGCTAATCTGTGTGTCCTCTGAGCGGACTTTACACAGATGGGGTATTTATTCAGTCTAGATTTAAAAAACTCGATTTTCTCTTAGCCTTGTTGGAATTATATAAGATTACAATTGTTTTATATTCCAACAAGATTTATTTATGTAATTTTGTTTTTATTTATGTAATCAAGATTTATTTATGTAATTAATTAAAAAGAAAGCGGCCTTTAAATACACATCTATTTAAGCAAGTTCCATGGACTTTACACAGATGGGGTATTTATTCAGTCTAGATTTAAAAACTCGATTTTCTCTTAGCCTTGTTGGAATTATATAAGATTACAATTGTTTTATATTCCAACAAGATTTATTTATGTAATCAAGATTTATTTATGTAATCAAGATTTATTTATGTAATCAAGATTTATTTATGTAATCAAGATTTATTTATGTAATCAAGATTTATTTATGTAATCAAGATTTATTTATGTAATCAAGATTTATTTATGTAATCAAGATTTATTTATGTAATCAAGATTTATTTATGTAATCAAGATTTATTTATGTAATCAAGATTTATTTATGTAATCAAGATTTATTTATGTAATCAAGATTTATTTATGTAATTTTGTTTTATTGACAATAAAATTATTTTAATTTCATTCAAAATTTATTATTATAATTTATTTAAAAAATGTGACTTGCCTATAAAAAGAATTCAAAGCTATAAGAACATCCACCAAAACCCTTAAGTACTCTTGTCTTTTTAGGGTTTACATGGCACATTTCTCTGACATTTTTTTGTATTTAGTGAGAGGTCAAAGATTCATTAATTACATATATAAAATTGACGTAAAGTTTTATAGTTTAAATATAAATAAATTATATATATATTTAAACTCTCAAGAAGTGGCATTCTGCTACAATTTGAATCTGATTAACTCAAGAATTAAATTTAAGTCCAGTAACTTAACATCATCATCACAAGCCGAAAGCTTGGTAAATATTATTAACTACGTAACTTTCTCCTGTTGTTACGTAGTTAATAGTATTTACCTTTAGACCTTTTGACAATGTAGGAGTTTTTGTTTGTAGCTGATTATATTGTTAATACATAAAACAGCTGCTGATGCAATTTAGCAGAAGTAGGAAAGGCGAATGACATGAAATCATTCGTTGTTATACGTTAACTAGGTGTTGTGATTAATAACGAAAGAAGATATAAACTTTTTCAATATAATATGAATATTATTTTAGTGAGTTATAAACTGGGTTTCGAAGATTTTTTTGCTGTAGGTAGAGCAGAAAAGCAGAACGGCAGTCACCTTGTACTTAGGCCAGATTGTCCTTATGACTATTACCTCAGGTTTTACTATTTGTCAACTCTTTTCAAACATAAACATAACCTAACCTAACTAAATAGTAAATGGAAGACTTACACCCTTAAGTCGAGCAGGCCTTATTCTGATTGCTTTATCTGTAATGCCCTTCTTTCCTGCGGAGATTTTAGTTGTTTTGTGGCCTTTTCGCAGACCGACTGCGATCTCGAACCTCGGTGCCATGCTGAAAATAAGCAACTCGTAAGCGTCAAGATAAAATAAGCACTTAGATATTTCACTTTATATGGTTTAAAACTTGTCTAGATTCAAATTTGAAATAAAACGTATGGATTATTTAGATAATTTGAAATAATAAAATTCTTCACCTACATCACAATTTGACATATAAGTCCAAAGAGAATTATTTTAATTTTTCTTCTTGGACAAGAATTCACATATAGCATAGACTACAGAACGTTTTTTATTCAAGATTTAATGACCTGGTTTAAAGATCTTTAAGTCTACAGAATAATATATTATTAGACTTTAAAATAAATTAGTAATATATATTTAGAGTGTAATACATATAATTTGAGAGTTGAGTTAGTGATAGTGACAATAGAAATTGATGTAAATAGACAATTTTTTTATAAATATATTTCATTTTTAATTAAATAAAGACAATTATTTACGTTAATTATTAGCAATTTTTTTTACAATTAGTAAATTACTTTGGCAAAATATTTAAAAAATGAAACAAAATTTGCAACTAATTTAAAAATTTGACAATTTGTCATTGACAATCGTCAAATGACGTTTTGTACATTTAATGTCATGTTTACGTTAATATCCTTGCATTTTAGTAAGCTTCTAAGCAATTTAACTTAAATTTGATATTATCGTCAGTTTTGTTAAGAAAAGTTATATGCCGACCGTCTAAAGAAAGACGTATGACAAAATATTCACATTTCCAGCTAAACTCTTATGACTCGAGAAACTAACCTTAAATAGGTTGAAATATTTAGATATTATACTAAAATGGAGGTTGGCGCAGTTAAACAAGCGTTTAATAATGAGGTTATTACTGTTTCATACCTTAAGCTAAACTCTTGTAAAATATATCCTCAACCCCTTCCTATGTTTTATGCCTTAATGTAGACTTAATTTAAACGTATGAAGTATCGTTAAAACGTCCTACTGATGATCTATAACAGGCATTCCACAACATAAATTTCTATTTTATTGAACTTAAAAAACATGTGTGAAATAAATAATTGTTATATTAAATGTTAACATACACTGACATCTTGTAGCCAACAATGTTATAAAGACAATGTTTAAGAAGTGGCCTGATTTTGTAGAAATAACTCAGAATATTTCATTGGTAAACATAAATATTAGTGATCCAGAATTGCTAATGATAGCGAAGGCTTAAAATAACTAATTGCTTTACTTTACTTTTTTTATTTATAACAATCACAACTCAAAAATAATTAATTAATTAAAATGGTATTATTTTATTTTTTACTACATTTTAATTGATATATTTTTGAATCTTTGGCAATATGATTTAAAGAAATAGTTAATTAGTTGACATACAAGTATTGCTAGCACAAAAAAAATGCTTAATGTAATTTATAACATATTTCAGATTATTCTTATGAAGAGAAATTTAAACCAAGCAAAAATACAAATTATACATAAGCTTACCAGGAAAGCTAAGACTTTAGCAGAAAAAAAGGCACCAGAAAAATTAAAAGAAAAGTTGAAAAAGAAAGCTGAATCTGCGATAAAGGAAGTTTTCATTATTAAGGTATTTTTTTATATAAGTAAAGTGTAATGTTATAGTTTAATATGATTATTTAGCAATGTGAGAATTGTGCACAATTGTAATATGTAATTGTATCTCTTTTAGTTTATTGGTAACAATTTGAATTTTGATAATTAAATCTGGTAGCCTAAAGAAATGGATTCCTAAAACTTAAAACAGAATTTAAGATATGCTACAATATTAAATATTATAGCTATTTTATACTGCAATAAAATGAAACTAAAATAAAAACCTATTTTTGATTAACTGCTTACACAACAACAACAATTAATATTTGTTGTAATGTTGTAAGATATTTACAGTAATAAATAAGGATAAATGTCTACAAATAAGTACACCATAAACTAATAAATAATAATACTTTATTAATCAATCAGCAACAATAAAATTCAATTATGCTTTATCACACTAATATTTGTCTTTGCTCAAAATTAAATTCATGGTCAGCAAAATAAAATCCCAGTGACCTCACTCACAGCTTAAAGACTACATAGCCTTTGATGCTATATTATTATGTTATTAAAATTCGTCAGCATTTCCTTAAGATGTTTATTAGTTGTTTGTATGTATGTTTCAGAAAATAAAAGCAAAGGATATTGCAAAGTTCATCGTAACTCATGAGGGAGAACTTAAAAACTATTTAAATAAACCAGAAGTGGACCTTAATAAAGCATGTGCTAGGTTATTGCTTCACAAAAGCTTACAAGAAAAACATAAAAACATAAGAGACAGATTTGGTAATTCTTCAATAGAAGATCTGTTCATGTCTAGATTGGAGAGGAGAAAAATTAAAAAAGAGGCTAGAGAAAAACAGAAAAACAAGAAAAAGGGAAAAGAAGCTCAAAAGAAAGGAAATGCTGAAGATAATTGGGTGGTTGAAGATATAGAAAATAATAAAAACCCTGAGGTACACACAGTTAGTGATTATGGTGATGATGAAATTATTGCTAGAGAATCAGAAAGCTCAGATGATGAAGATGATAATTCCCATAATGATGATGATAACAATTCTGAATCAGATTATAAAAAAATGAAAAGTAATATACAATGTAATGATATCACAGAAGACAATGACAAAAGAAGTGATAGTGGTGTTGTAAGTTCAAATGAAAAAATCATTGTTACAAATGAAGACAACTTCTCAAAAAGTGTCACAAGTAATGTAAAACCTGTAAAGTTACAACAGGACGCTATGAAAAAAAGAAAAGAACCAAATAAGAATAAAAATTTCAATGAGAAGATCCTTAAAAGAAATTTCAAAAAAGACATTGATGAGAAACCAACAGAAAAAGTAAAGATTGTAGATCCGTTCTTCATTACAACAACTGGAGATAGTTATATGTCAGTTGCTGAACCAAGACAACCAGATGAAGTTAAAGATGTTCATAGACAAGGTAATAGAAAATATAGGAGAGCAGTTATGTTTGGACATGTACCAACCCCAAAACCAAGGAGAGATGATTTTAAGCAAGAAAATAGGAAATTTAAAGATTTGTCCAATGCAAATAATCATTTTAATAATAATAGCAGTCATAAAGATGGTAATAAATTTAAGGTTACTTTAGAAAATGAAAAAGTTGAAAAATTACATCCGTCATGGGAGGCTAAGAAGCGAAAATCGGCTATTTTACCATTCGAAGGTAAAAAAATCGTTTTTGATGATGGCGAATGAATTTATAAATAAAATTATAATTTGATTACATTTCTATTATTTAACTTAAACCCAATTTGGCGAAAGAAGATTCGTAATTGTACATTGTATAACAATATTACATATTTGTAGTTTATATGCAAATAAATTATGTTTATTTTTGTAACAACATATTTTTATATTGGTCAGTATGCTAAACCAATTGTATACAAAATGACAGCGTTTTACCAAACAATAAAACGCTTATTAAATAACTTACCATATTCGAAGCCTTATTATGAGAGTGGCAACACTGCTTTACCCTGATTGGTCGGTTCGGTTATTCCTGTCCCTGTCTGACATACTTCATCCCTTTCCCTCTATCCCCCACCACCCAGGCAGGGCACTCGAGGAGTGCTGCGGGAGCTTCATTGTATCTTATAAAAACCTATACCTGCTAATGTTTTCTTTAAAAGATAAACAGTATGAGTATATTTTAATTGGTATGTATGTATTACTTGATGACCTCAAGGGCTGATGTATCTAATAAGATCGAACTCATTAGATTCAGCTAAATTAAATTCTGCTAGGTATAGGTGTTTTTACGCCAGGCAGAAAGTGAAAACTAAGGCTTCGAATATGGTAAGTTATTTAATAAGCGTTTTATTGTTTGGTAAAACGCTGTCATTAAAGAACTGTACCGTTATTCGAAGCCTTATTATGAGACGTGTCTGTTATCGCCTGGTGTGGGGGATTGCCAATGTGATAACTTAGATATTTGTATTACTTTTACTACTTGCAATTGCGTAAGTGATTGTGGATGTATATTTTAAAAGCACTGGATTTCTGATGGAAAGGGTACGCACATACATAAATATGTCTTTATTGGTCATAAACACCTTTCTTAAAATTATAATAACAACAAGCTCTTAGTTATTGTTATGGTCTTATATACAGTATATTAGTACTAAAGAAAGGAAAAATGTATTTAAAATACATACAGACCGGTTTTAGGCATTCTAGCATAAAAATATGCAGTAAAAATCTCTTGACTTGTGCGATCTTGCGAAAATATAATTATAATGGCTATACTGGCCTGAGGAGGCATGTAATGGTAAATGGAAGCATATGATGCCACTTTCTTGCAGGATGCTTGGTTTGCGAATATTTCTTCTCGCTTACGATAATTCAATTAAAGGCTTTACTGAAACTACTGAAACATTGAGGTTAGGTTTGACTACTTTGATCGTTGCCCAATAGCTTTGATTAGATTGCTTGTAAATATTATGATCGGTTTCTGAACCGTACAGAGGCCCGAAAGGCGATTCCAGTAACTGAAAAACTAAAATGGTTATTGTCAATTGGTAACATCGTCTGGTCATGGACCAGACGTCCCGAGCAGAGTAATTATATACAGGCTGTCCTGCGTAAATATTCAAAGAGACCGAAGTTTTTGTTGAAGTTCTTAATGTAGTGTCAAACAATTCGAGACAGTGTCTATGTCCCATTTGGGGATTGTGTGTTACATGTGCGTTATTGATGTTTTGAACTGAAATAGCATTTAAAATACGAATTTCTCAGGGATGAGAACTAGTTTCGTTTGATCACAAAGGGTCGAGACAACCGCTTTAAAACAAATCGCTGTAAGACGAGATCGTGTTGTAAGCAAAAAGAAGCGGAATAAACGGGTATCTTATTAACTTTGGCCAGCGTCGCTAGGCTGTGTTTTAAAGTCTTTTAGTAGAATCTCGCCAACTGGCTTAGAGCAATTCCGTTTGTTTTGGAGTCCAATCTTTTAGAAATGCACTCCGCCCTTACGCTGGAAGCGTGACTTTCCCATGTCAGATCCTCCGTCCTGGGAGGAGAGAGGTTTTGTTGGGGTCACCTCAAGTAGGTTGTGGACCGATAGAGGGGCTGTTAGCGCACGCCTCTTGAGGTCTACTTGCCAGAAAGCTTTCTGCCGTTTTGGGAACGACATCCGGAAATACTCCCGCTAGTTTGTACTGGATTTGTTTGTCCGTCGCATCTAGACTCGCCTATGTGGGGTACGACGTGGGCCTTCTTGGAAAGGAATAAATCTGTTTTAGGAAGTTATTATTAACGGTTGGTTCAGATGCCATTCTGCCTGACGGGAACCTATTGAGAGGTGGTATGCCTCTACATTGTATTTGCCTTGTAGGCGGTGTAGAATAATTTCCAGAAATATTATCAATATTCCTGTTAATCACTCAACCAAGCTCAAGCCTGTGCTAGGAGACGGCTCAATTCACCGGGGGCGAGTGGCGGATTCGAACCTTTCGATTCGCAGGCCGTATATTAAACCATACTTATATACATATAGGCTATAGCCGCTTAAACTGGAATTTGGATTGTGCACCTCCTTTATTGCAAAGGTAGGATACAACTATTCAGTTGTCTGATTGAACAGAGATGATTAATGTAATATTTTGTAGGTATTGTGGAATGAAACAGTTCAATAACTAATAAACTCGCTTTATTCGGGCGGCGTAACGTTGAACAAGTGATTATTTTAACGAATAACGGCGCGTCTTTACAATTAGAAGTCATGTTACAAACAAAGTTAAATTATTTGTTTACAACGCCCAGTAACTTATGATGATCAGTTAAATTATTAATTATGGATTAAAAACATTAAGATGCAGGTAAATCACTAAGATGTCATTGGAAGTAGTTATTGCACATAACAATCGCTAGGTACAATGTACTGCTAGCTAACATGAATTTACTAGGGTAAGACATTGATCGCTTACGTCGTTTTGAATCGCCGGCATTGAATTGAATTGCCGATTGAAATGCAGAGTAGGAATAGATTAGTTAGGAATAATTCTATGATCAGTTCTTTTACGACCCTCTTTGGAAGACACTACCTTTGTCGAGGGGTCTTCTGGAGGACAAAGTTACCAGTTCAACTTAAGTACAAAACTTGCAAAATTCAAGCTGCATAGTGGGCTATGTATTTCTTTTAGACTTGCTTGTTTGTGTTTGTTAGGGGGTCCCAAACAATATCAAGGTATTGAAGACTTTTGTAGTTAATTGAAGCGAAAACTTTCAGGGCAGAGGCTAACCCAAAAGGGAGACACGTCATTTGCACAGTTAATAATTAATAATACATTTTATTATTAATTAATATTAAATTAATAATAATAATAACAATTTGCAGGTAAATAAGATGGAGAAAACGTCTGTGACATGATGTTATGATGAAAATGAATGAGTCAGATGAAAGTTTTGCATTCGAAAATCGATTATGGTTTACAAGTCTGAACTTGCTCGCATGCACGTAAGAATGTAGTTACATATAGGGAGGAAGGATCCGTTCCCTTTTTTGATGTTAACAAATAGGCTTGAAAGAAGCTTGCGCAGCTTATAATACTCCTATTTTCATCATTTTTGTTATTTAGAACTTCGTTTGTGGCGAAGAGGGTGTTATAATATATTTTCCGATTTTTCTTTTCCGATCCCCGTTTTTAAGGGGGTGGTTTTATAAAAAATCGAGATGCTATATCAATCGGTAATAAATTAAAAACGTTTGTGGAGCCAATAGGCCCTCCCAGACTTGATAAAATTGTTGGAGACGGCCCGTTTGGAAAACAAAGTCAGAATTTTCGTTTTTCCTTGCCCTTTAGATAGGGCGGGGCCCGTCTATGATGTAATGTGTATATGCGAATACGACAATTGATGCCCTGCGTGGGCTTTCTATTAGAACCGGGCTTCATAGGACTAGGGTTAATTCCTTGCGCAGGAGGAAGCCCATTTGTAAAATAAGGCACGCCATGCGCTGGCGGCGGTGGTGGTCCGCGGGCCCCAAATGGCACCGAGTAATTAAGCATACCTTGCGCAGGCAGCTCACAGAGTTTTATTACTGTACTGATGTGGCTTGCGCAGCCAGAATCGTCTCACCCACAGAGGGAGTAGATCATAAGATTCAATAATAGACAGAATACTTTAGCCGTACCACCTAGTTTTGCTAGGGTGGACGATAGTACCTCCGATTTTAAAACAAATTCTCGCAAGTAGGGATATTTTATGAAGGCTACCCTTGACGAATTTATCTTCACTGAACGTAACCTTAACGTAAAATTAAATGACCGCGGTGGCCGCAAGCCATTTGTATAAGATCGTTTGTTTTAGTATGCTTTGCGTAATTGCCGTGCAACCCGTTCAGTGAGAGATTTTTCCGTAGGATTTTAGCTCTTCATTACACTAAATTTGCGAGGCCGACCGATTATGTGACGTCGGACCAGTTATCAGTATCGGAATACTGTGTTATTTTTAGCGATCCAGAAAGTTGGGATCAAATTTTTTGCAATAAACGGTTTTAAGAGGTAATCAGTATCGAAATACTGCGTTATTTTAATCGATCCAGAAAGCTGGGATCGGACTTTGCAATAGAAGGTTTTAAGAAGGTATCAGCATCGAAATACTGTCTTATTTTAAACGATCCAGAAAGCTGGGATCAGGTTTTACAATAGAAAGTTTTAAAAGTTATCAGCATCGAAATACTATGTTATTTAAATCGATCCAGAAAGCTGGATCGGACTTTGCAATAGAAGGTTTTAAGAAGGTATCAGCATCGAAATACTGTCTTATTTTAAGCGATCCAGAAAGCTGGGATCAGGTTTCACAATAGAAAGTTTTAAAAGTTTTCAATATCGAAATACTATGTTATTTAAATCGATCCAGAAGCTGGGATCGGACTTTGCAATAGAAGGTTTTAAGAAGGTATCAGCATCGAAATACTGTCTTATTTTAAGCGATCCAGAAAGCTGGGATCAGGTTTCACAATAGAAAGTTTTAAAAGTTTTCAATATCGAAATACTATGTTATTTAAATCGATCCAGAAAGCTGGGATCTGATTTTGCAATAAAAGGTTTTAGGAAGTTATCAGTATCAAAATACTGTGATATTTTAAGCGATACCAAAAGCTGGAATCAGAATTTTCTAATAGAAGGTTTTAACAAGTTATCAGTATCGAAATATTGTGTTATTTTAAACGATCCAGAAAGCTAGGATCAAATTTAATAATAGAAGGTTTAAGAAACGTACTAACTGAGGGACATAAATCTGTTTGTGTTATAGGTTAGGTTATTATAATTACCCTCATTGTTGAGAGGTACATACGCAAAAATAAAAAATAAAAAGAATTTTTGCGATAAAAATTGTTGGATATGACTTACTTGTTTGGCAACGTTAGCTAACGCGTTGCCCGTGTAGAAATCGACGTGATTCCTCTTTCTTTAATTTCATTGTAAATTTCTTACGCGGTAAACTGCGAAAAGAAGTCGACGAAGACGAGCTCGGATGCATGCTTTCCTTTATATCCGTGGTTATAATTACCCTCATTGTAGAACAATAGGGGACAGGAACGACCGGATATATATATATATATATATGTATACATATTTTTTTAACTAAACTTTTTAACTAAACTAAATAATATAAGAAGAAAAAACTGATTTGAGCACGAACTAAGGTTTAGTTTTACACGACCGCTCAGTGCGAAAATCAGGATGCCAATGAAGCTCCGCAGCACTCCTCGAGTGTCCTGCCTGGAGTGGTGGGGATAGAGGAAAGGGATGAAGTATGTCAGACAGGGACAGGAATAACCGAACCGACCAATCAGGGTAAAAGCAGTGTTGCCACTCTCATAATAAGGCTTCGAATGACGGTACAGTTCTTTAATGAACGTTTATTGGCATTATGGTGGATGACCTTTGCTAGTTTTAGTAAACTTTTAGGTCACTATAGTTTACTGATGGCGTAACACTGGTTCGCAAATCATGTGTGTAAGTAATAATGGAATGATAATTGAAATAGTTGTAATACATCGGTTTCACAATGAAACGTGACTGGCTAATAGACTCGTTGCCCTGGCGGAGAGTGTCCTAACGCAAGATGTAGCATCTATGTTGAAGAAGCGTTGACAAAAGGAAACACGTGCGTGTGACTTCATCAAAGGGTGCCGCCAAATACATCGGTGCCTTTGGTTTGTTTCGCAGTGTTACTGTTTTGCCGCGTGCTGCTTAGGAATGTCACCACATATTCATATGAGTTTTTAATGGTTTATTGTCCTTGACAGATTTTACCACTTACATTTGTAAGTTGTACTATTCACACATGACGTAATTCTAGAGATGCTAAGGTAGATGCACTAATAGATGGCACCTAAGGCAGTTGATACCCAATACTGTGTTGTTCAAATATACCTATTTTTGGGAATATGTTCTAGATGATAACATATCCCGATAGTCTAAGACCCCACTATTTATGAACTATTAACAAATGGCTTCTTTTTAAGAAAAATTTTAGAGTTAAACAAAAAAAACCTCTAGTAAATGGCCAATAGGAAACAATGAAAAATTAGTAGATGGCCACTTACTTACCCGACCAGTAATTGCCCATCCAGTTCTTTACAATTATTTATTGCTTTATTGTTTTTTGGGGAGTCGTGATGACGCATTCCTTGCGAAGGGATTTATTGAGCCGCGTGGGCAAATGGTGAGCGCCAACTCCGTCTGTATGTTAGCTTATCGTGACACTTAACAAATGTATAACTCGTATCCCCTCTAGACTTAGTTTAAGTTTATGGAAGTCGCCGAGCAGTGAGTCTGATATAATATTAATAATTTTATTTGGAACAGAAAATTCATACGTGTACGTAATTCTTGTTCGCCTCACTATTGTTAGAGTGGTCGTGGCCGTCATGATCCGGTGCATTGGGCAGCAGACAGCACCTGCCGTACGACGTCTCGCCACCTCCGCCTGCTGGCCGTCAACCGGGCACATTCGTGTAAGGGAGCACCAACGCATTGGCGATCTACCTCGTGGTCTACTTCCTTCCACTTTGCCCTGCACGACAAGACGCTCTAAAGAATCGTTTCCACGACGGCTAACATGTCCAAAGAACTTAAGTAGTCGCCTACGCACTTGACTAGATAAACGCTCATTGTTATCCTGCTATTCAAGGAGGCACTTGTTCGGAATTCGGTCCACGAAATCCCGGGCATCTTTCTCCAACACCACATCTCCAGAGCGTCTATCTTTTGTGTTTCGGTTTGACGTAGGGTCCATGTTTCGTAGGAAATATGAAACATGGAAACATACATGTATATTACTTAGATAGTAGCCGCAGTAGTAAAAACTGTGTCGTAGCTATTAACGCCCATCTCCAGAAGATTAAATACAAATTTCCATATTTACTAAAACTAAAACAAATTATACGTAATACAGGGTGGATTAGTGCAGGTAGGAAGAAAAAAAATTACAATCATGTATTCAACTTGATTGTTTGTGCGTGAGTGTGAGTGATGGTACGCGTCGGATGATCTAAAGATTATGGTTCGAATTCCAACAGAGTTAACTAATGAGTTTCCGTTTTTAGGATGGTATTGTACTGAATATTAGTAACTAAAATTTGTGACATAGCTTAACAAGCCTGCTTGCTGGACATTACTGTGTGACATTTATTTTAAACTTTTTTTTCAAAATTGGCTAGTTATACTAAGGTACTCACAACAGGGAAATATCACAATGTCCTTCACGAAATCACAAGATAACCTCAATTCCAAGTCAAATAATTTTAAAAGTTATTTTATAACCGCGCGTAGCTGGTTAGTTAAATAATAAAGATAAACCAGAGTGGAAAGTATCCTTACCTTATCGTACCGTTCTGGTACCATTTTGAAGACAAAATTTTTATTATCGGAATTTTGTAGACTCCCCTTTTAATATTAACCCAATCCTTCATAAAATATGACTCCACGTTCATGCGATTTATGGCCCGCTGCAATCTCGAGTTCGTGTTTGATTCTTACACTTAGATAAAATTAATGGATTCTCTTGCAGAAACTGTTGTTTGAATTCTCCCGTTCAAGATAAAGGGTAATTAATATACCTAATTATATTCCTCGTTGGTCGGCCGGTTGACTGCGGCGATATTTTTTGGTCTTAATATAGCAACAATATAAGGTACGTTGCATTGGTGATTAGTAAATTAAACGGAAGACGCTGAATGCAATCAAACCGCTTACAACTGTGCTTTTGGAAATCGTTAAGGGAGGCCTTTTACCAGCAGTAGAAGTCTAATGGTCTCATAAAGTAGTTTTGTTTTTAAAGGTGCCTTAGATTATCCGTGAAATAGCAACCGACCGAGTCGTGGTTCGGCTCTCTTGGGCGCCCTCGAATCGGAATGCTTACGCGTAACATGGTAACCTTCAAGCCGAAGTTACCCCTTACCGGGAGGACCCTTGAGTCGTGTTACTAGCGATAGAGGTTCAGGCTAAGCGATCTAAGAGCTATGCTATCTCTCAATCTAGTGAAGCAGTCAAGGCCAGCTTCTCTGGCTAATCTGTGTAGTTTCGTCATAAAAAAACTCATAACAGATAGTTCATTAAAGATTCTATAGTCGAAATTCAAAGTTAGGTTCGACTTTCACCCAATTGATAGGTTAAAGTCGAACCCAACTTCAAATCATTAAAGTAAAAATCATTCGGTGAATCTATCATTATTTATCATAGTTATTTAACCCAAATTTCATACTCCTCCGTCCGCATAATAGTCGTAAAGAAAGTACGAGAATGTTCGAGAGCATTTATTTAAATACCTATTCCAGTAGCTCTTACTGTTAGCTTATTAAAATTCCAGACATTATCTTTTTAAAGTTTTCATTTCACGGGGAAGTAAGTGCACAGCGTCTGCGCCATTTATAATTTTTATGATCTGTCGTACCCTCACGTACTATAAAAGTGACTCCATTTAATTGGAACAGTAAAGTAAGAAATGACTAGTTAGTTTTTACATTATTACCTCTATACTGAGAAAAAAATTACTTTAGTTATACTTTATAGTTACAGTTTGCTAATGACAGATAAACAGACGTTTCCACATGCAGACACGTAGCCAAATAAATGTCAGAGTACGAGGATTCCGGTATCACTTATTTAAATAATGGGGCATATTAGAAAGCAGACAGCAGATTGCTCGTCTCTGCTTACCCCACTTGCGTTGAGCTCGTTATTATGATACACAAGTATATTTACAAGTAAAACCAAAAACCGATTTCAACTTCTTACAACTTTTATCAAACGCTATTACACACAGACGCTCTTTGTATTTCCGAATTATCGTAGGAATTAGGAAATATAATTATTCAGAACCTAACCAAACTCTCATCAAACTTGAAGTACCTGCATGTTTTCTAAATACTTAATGAAAATTTAAGACTTATATAGTTTTCTTATGGCTGTCCATACCACTGACGTTGGTCCAAAAACCATCGTTCGAAAAAAAAATCATCAAAATCGAATCCAGTCCAAAGTTATGAGGTAACAAACATAAAAAAAACATACAGACGAATTGACTCCCACTTTTTAAGTCTATTGAAAATATATTGTTATACTTGATATGAAACGTATATTTCATGTGAAAACAGGTTTATGTTTATAGACATAATTATTAATAGTCTGTTCTGGTTAAATTAATGAATGTTACAGTAAGCTGTGCTATTGTCACACGAGCCATGCGATTTGTTGTCACAATATGGCCGCCATCCATCAGCTGTTACTGACAAATGTAAACAGGAAATTCCTACATCAAATTTGTAAATATACTTACTGTTACATTGTTGTATTTCAAATTCTAACCTTGAAAAATCATGAAAACGTAATATTACGAAATTATAAAATAAGAAAGGATAAGGACATGTTTTTAGTTCTAAAATTACATTGTAATATACATTACATTACATTTGACAATAATTTAATAGAGATAGCTTATTCGTTCATGAATGTCGTTGTTATAGTGATTTTGACGCCGTTAAATAAACGTGTCTGGGCAGTGTACCTATTGCGCTTATACTAATTAAATAATATTAACACGGGTGTCTAATGGAGCCAAATCACAATTTGATCTAATGTTACCATAGAATTATGTATATACGGAGAATGTTTTGATAATTATTCCGATATATTAAGCAATAATATCTAGTAAGCAAAGGACAACACAACGTTTATTTGCACAGGATCAAAAGTGTACAAAATGACGGACTTAATGCCAAAAGGCTTTCTCTACCTGTCGTGTAGAGACAAAGTAACGGGTGCAAGCACGAGAAAAATAGAAAGAAAAGTATAAAGCCATAAATACATAATTAAACAAATTAATAAATATATAACTATTATAGTTATAATAAATAATAAATATATAACTATTATAGTTATAATAAATAATAAATATATAACTATTATAGTTATAATAAATAATAAATATAATAATAAATAGTATACATATTTTTACTTCAATAACCTATTAGTTACGGCTACTGTCTACCAAACGAAAGGTCGTAGGTACGAATCCACCATTCGACTATTGATGTGACCAGCACAACAATAAGCTTAGTTGGACGGGTAAACAAGAATGTTAGTGATATTAAAAACAAGATATATTAGCTAGCTTTCTAAGTATCTAAGTCTAATTATAAATGGATAGGGAAAAAGGAGAATAACTATTTGAAAACAACTTGTGAATAGTTTTTTCACAGTAACAATTTACACAGTGTGCTATATGAATGTAGGCAATAGACGCTTTGAACGATCCTCTTATAATAATAAGGGACATTCGCACGTACGAGAAAATGAGGAAATCACGAGGATCGCCGGCGATACCGTTAGAAACGTTCAGATTAAAAACAAATATTAGGTTGAATGTTGTGCCGCTTTGAAATTACCGATTTCCCGGAAAAGAAATTCTGTTTTTCCTTTGGACATATCCTAAGTTATTTTAGGGCAATAAAGAATTCATCTATTTATCTATATCTATGTTTGGTTGGAAATATCTTGCTGATTGCTTGGAATTGAAAGCGTCCAAATACCTTATTCAGAAAGGAAACAGCAGAAAAATCTAACAAAAGGTTGGAATACTAGCCAATGTTTATTACTAACTTGGATTCCGTCCAAAAGCAACCTTACAATCCTCAGAGAGACACGGATAGAATTTTTATATCAATGCCTTGTTTTGAGTTTGTTCCTCCAGGACGGACTGTATTAGTAACGATATTATATCTGACTTACACAATGATTTCAATTACATACACGAGATCGGAGATCGCAAATATGTACGGTGTATTTGTTACGTCAAAGCTTTCGACTGGGTGAGTGGATTTTGATAATTCTTTATTTGTTTGAAAGTTGGTACTAAACGTGTAAAAAAATATATAATTTCTTTTATTGACAAACTACACAGTTGGCCAGAGAAGCTGGCCTTTACTGCTTCACCGGATTGAGAGGTGGCATAGCTCTTAGGTCGCTTAGCTTGAACCTCTATTAGCTAGTAACTGGACCCAAGGGTCTCCCCGGTGAGGGACTCTATATAAATGTTAAATTTGTATCAAATATGTACGGAACAAATGGACTAATAACTTAATATCACGACAACCGATTTTTTTTTAAAAAAGGATGAACTTTAAGGGTAGTTTGATAAGAATTTGGTTAGATTCTCATTAATTCTATTTCGTAATAAAAGATGATTCGGAAATACAAAGAGGACGTTCACGTGTAATAATCCCTTTTTTTCCTTTTTTTTTTCCTTTTGCACACATTTTTGTTTTTTTTTTCATATATTTTTAATTATTAATTATCGTTTAATTTACTTTTATTAAACACTTATTGTACGCAGGACTTACTGTTTTTGACTCTGGAAGGCACTGTCTCCTGAGATACAGGTACTCTGTAGTTCAGGAGTTAGAGCTCCTGTATATGTAACATGTTTGTTTTTGTGATTTTAATAAAGCTATTATTATTATTAATAGCGTTTCACGTTTTATGCGATTTGAAGTCGGCTTTTCTTTGTACTCGTAAATATAATTGTTTTATTTACAAAATACCTCACACTGGAAGTAGCAATTGAAAGTATCAAATAAGTTATTAATCGTAAATCGTATTGCAACATATTATATCGACACTTATCAATTGATTTATTTTATAATCAAGAAACAGACGTTGTTAGTACAAGCGGGCTGTAAGTTTCAGCGGAGCGCAAGTTAACGAAGGCATTAGGTATTCAGTTTGCGTGCTGTTTGTGGGTTTATTATACAATGTTATGTTGCCGAAACAAACATCGTCGGAGCAGTTGGGGTCAACACTACCTGTATATACTTCATTTAATCCTACTGCATATATTCAAACATTAAGATTGAATACTGATTGGGAGAAGATTCCGAAAGCGTTGGCGCTACAAGAAGTGGCAGAATAAATGGTTTAAACACAACTGCGCGCGGACTCTTTTATTTATAAATTACTTTATATTGCATAGTTCCAGCGTCTTTTTTAGCTTCCACATTTGTTGAGGTGCTCGGTACGTCTTTAATCTACTAAAACCTCAATCAACAAACATTCGTCTGTACGATTTTAAATTGGTGTTTCTTTATGTTTTATCGGGACGATGACGTGTTATGTGGAACTCGCATCGTCTAAAACGCTACGGTGGTCGCCATCAGCGCTATGGAGAGTTGTGGGATGTCCGTAAGGAACGCAACCACAACCATTCTATGCGTCACTAGGGGCGTGCGTTAAATTTGCTATTACTAAAACCCTCCACGCGCAGCATCGTCATACGACTTCCCAGGTATATCTTCTAGGAACTAATTGAAACTAGACCATTTAAAAAAAAAGAACTTAATTTGATATAATTACCAAAATCAATTTATAAATGAAGGAGCAATAAGAGTACAAACATGAAAAGAGTACAGACAAATTGAGAACCTGATTTGTTTTTGTTGTCGGTTAAAAATAAAATATAACTTACATCGGGCAAGCGGGCCTGTAATTATATATTTTTTTATACATTCAAAACAAATGCTTGACCACGATCCCACCGGATGTTAAAAGGAAGTACAGTCCTGGACGGTAAGACGCACTAGCTGAGAATACGCTTATTCAGTCTACTTTTAAAACCACCTACATTGAGGACAGACGCAAACTATTCCAGTCCTTTGTTGTACGAGTAATGAAAGACGAAGTAATTCGTCCGAGTTAAAGGGATGGTCATATAAAAATAGAAAATTTTAATAAATCATACGTTACATTACACTTATTGAACAGTCCGGGAGAGTATTGCCCATATTAACTAAGTTATCATTGCAGTACACTTGTAATAGTAACTCCCAAACTTAGCAGACGCTTGCTTCTTGGGAGCCCGAGTTGAAGTATAGTGTTTGCAGATACTGTGGTAAGTTGTGTCCTCTGTCTATTTGTCTGTGTTGTCTTATTATGTTGAAAAAGTTAACAGTCAGATTTGTTATAGAAATATTTCCCATTGCTATGAATATTAGTCGCACAAGTCGAAGCTGTCTGATGCAGCTGTCGGGAAGCAAGGTGGCATTCCGCACGTGGTGGAATTTATTGCTGCGTGGACGAGGAATTGCTAATGCTACCTGCCTGTGAGTGCACATCGTGGCCGTCTTACTAATGCGTCCCACCTACGTGACTATAGGAATTTAGACCACTCTGCGGAAGACATTGTTGTGATGTAATATTGTACACCCTGTACAATGTGATTTTATTAAATGTATATGCGGGTAGAATAGGAGTAGTTCAGTGTACGGGTCTTAAACTGCATAGCAACACGACTTTATTTCGGCGAATCCACCATTCGACTATTGACGTGAACTATCTCCTACCAAGCAAGCTTAAATTGAGTTGGAATGGTTAACAATAATGCTAGCAATATTTCTGGAAATAAATAAATATTGGTTATAAATAAAAAAAATATTGGTAGCTTCTTTTTTTAAAAAGTCTAAAAAATTATAATAGAAACTCTTTTCAAACAATAAAATAACATTCAAAATTGGTGTAGAAATGACAGAGCTATATGAGGGATTGATTATAGAACATTCTTCTTCTATTGAAGAACTCATAAAAAGAAATCTACTATGACTATATTAACAATAGAACATAATACATGGAAGTAAACACATTTTTCTGATAGTATTGCAGTAAAATATTCAACTTTAAGCTTAGAAAATTCCAGTACCTTACCCAATGTACCTAGTGCCTAACCTATGCATGTGGAATTGAAAGAAATGGCATTTCAAATTTGAACCGCGTTAATTTGTATAATTCGAATACATAATACCAATCAAAACACTCTACAAATTGGAAGAAATTATTCCATCCCGTCATATTGCTGAGAGACGCACTCCGTCATTATTAGGGTGAGGCAATAATAGTTCAAAAACCAAAATTTATTCGAGCATGAACTAAGGCAATTTATAACATTTTGCGATGGAACGCCGACCCGACTTTTCTTCGGAATATATGAATATGTTAATACATAAGGAGTTTATTTTATCCCGCATTAGTAATGCCGTGCCATTTCATTACCTCATTTGTTTATTTATTTCTCCGGGTGACAATATTGTTGTCGTCTAATATACCAGTAAATGATTAGGCGTTTTTCTTGTTGCTAGAAACACTAGAGATAGTATAGGCACGATACATATAACATGGTTTCTCGAAAGGTATACAGGATGATAGGTACTGGTATTCCCGTAATGGGTGATTATTTGCGATATGCATTATGCAAAAGTGAACCATTTTTGAGTTATCATGTTTTTTTTTTTTCTAAATAAGACAGAAATGCATATGTATATTTTAATACATTTTTTAAATTATTTTAGATTAGTTTTAATATATTTTTTAATTATTATAGATTAGATGCTGGTTTTTTTATCAATATTGAAAAAAAACGGTTTATTTTTTTTAATTTAGACCAATTTTATGCGAGACGAAAAAATATATTATTTCTAGATATCAATATCTTAATGGCTACTGGGGTTCAAACTTAATAACACTTGTATGTCAATCGGTTGAAAATAGTTGTCTGTCTATCCGGTGTATGAGAGTTTAATAGTATTTATTTAGCTAATTCCATGATTCACGTAACCAAAGGAATTCTTGAAAAAGCTAATAAACGCGGCATAATAAGTACAATTTATAGGGGTCCCGCGGCGTTCAATCAAAACGAAGGGTTCCGGCAAAAACAGAGGGTCAAGGGCCAAAGGCCATTCCAGCAAAAACAATTTATAAGTTTTTGTCGTAGAGCGGCCTTTGTGACGGAATACATGAATATGTTAATTCACAATTGACCTATTTAATCCAGCGTAACAAATACTTCGGTCCTCTTTTGTATTAAACTCGGAAAGGAGTAAATCTTTTCGTTTATGAAATAATACCTCCTAAGAATCCACATATTATGCGTGAAGATTTTCCATGAAATAGCAACCGACCGAGCCGTGGTACCGCCCTCTCGGGCGCCATCGGATCGGAATGCTTACCCGTATAACAACCGTCCCAGGTTACCCCTCACAGGAGCGACCTAAGAGCTATGCCATCTCTCAATCCGGTGAAGCAGTCAAGGCCAGCTTATCTGGCCAATCTGTGTAGTTCGTAATTTAAAAAGAAAACTCTCAAGAGATAGTCCATTAAAGATTCTATAGTCGAAGTTCGACTTTAATCCAACAATTGGACTATCAAATCATTAAAGTAAAAATCATTCGGTGAATCTATCACTATTTATCATAGTTAAGTGAAGATAATTATTTTTTTTATTTACGCTAATAGAATATAAGATAAAGCATTTTGTTGAAAAATAAACATTTATTATAAAATCATCGTCTTTCATAAAAACAAATGTTTTTTTTAAAAAGTTACGATAAAATGTGGAAGGTGTTATACCATTTTGGAATAATGAATAATAGCGCAAACTTTTGAAATTACTTGCCACTGTGATAACAGTACCTTTTTTTACAGCATGGTGTGTCAAACAGATAACTAATGATTTTCTCCAAAAAATTTAAAGTCGTAATATTTTTTTTATGCTATTGTAACGTGTCTCGATTTAATTGGTCGATAGAGCTGATTTGGTGGTCGATAGAGCAGTTTTCTGCGCTTGCAATTTGAAGATATCCATCGCCAAAATTAATTTATCTGTCTTTATAGTACTTAAAATATCATACAATGTCTATTTCAACGATTTTAGTAAAATAATCGTATAAAAAATTACATGGATTTTGTTTTGATTTTTGGACCTTACCTTTGGACGTTGAATTTTTTTTTGAAGAACTAACACAGTTGGCACAGAGAAGCTGGCCTTTACTGCTTCCCCGGATTTGAGAGATGGCACAGCTCTTAGATCGCTTAGCCTGAACCTCTATTAGGTGGTAACTCGACACAAGGGTCCCCCCGGTGAGGGGCAACCTCGGCTTGGACGGTTACCATTATTACGCATTAGCAGTCCGATCCGAGGGCGCCCGAGAGGGCCGAACTACGACTCGGTCGGTAGCTATTTTATTAACAAAATCTATTGGGACAATCTAAGCTAAACTAACTTATATGCCACTTCGGGAAGCGTAAGGACGTTGAATTACGGGACAACCTGTATATAGTTATATACTCGGATGTATCTGTTGTTATTGTTGGGGTATTTTATTATTACCTTTTTCCTACGTTGCACCTGTTAGGCTGGTCAGAGAATGCCTTTTGGCATTATCCATCTTTTGTAAACTTTTATTTTGTGCAAATAAATATTAAATGAATAAAACAAATATATATGCCAGTAAAGACATTTTTTGAAGTCGGTGGAAAATAAGATTTTAGCATAAGACAATCGAAAATTCGACACGTCATTAAAGATTCTCCTTAAACAAACAGGTTAAGTGACCATAATACGGTGAGGTTATCACCAGCAACAAATCCCATCTTATCGCCGTAACATATGTAAATGTCGGTGCCTTGCGACTGCAGCGAGCAACTCAACCGCGCACGGCGCAATAAATTGGTCCATACGTAAGGAATGCTTCCTACTTCCTGACCTCCCACCCACGTCGCAGACCACAGCGCACCTGCGGAAATTAAGCTATTAGCATAGCTTATACCATTAGCTATTTCAACCGACTTAAAAAAAGGAGGTGTTTATGTTTGTTATAAGTTTATTAAAAGTTATGAGATGTTTCGATTGGGTGAACCGATTTTGAGGATTGATTTTTTATATGAAAGCTGGTGTTGTCTAATTTAGTGACATTGATGAGAAAACCTTATGTCTTAAAATTGCATTAACTATGTGTCAGAAAAATGGACAGATAATTCAATATGATGGCAACCGATTTCGATGATTAAATTTTTGTTGTAAGGATGTACTTTAAAGTTAGTTTGATGATCAGATTCTGATTAATTCTATATCGTATTTCTATACAATTTCATGTCGGTTTTTATTTTTATTCGTAAACTAGCGAACCCAGCCCGTCTTTTTATATAAACAATAAATTTCAAACACTAAATATTTAATTTAACTCTCACAATATATTAAATTGTTAATTTCTCTCCGTATTCATTCTCTTCTCGAGCGGGTGAACATCATTACCTACACCCATGGGGATTTATTACACTTCATCTTACTTCAAATGTTTATAATGATATAAATTTACACAACGCATGTGTCAATACAAATTTAGGTTATAAAACAATAGAATATCATCATAGTTAATAAAAGCTGTATTTGACGTTTCAAAAAGAGGAGTGCTCCGATCTTCACCAAACTTTAGAGGATTACTCGTCAGGTCAATCTAAAGATTCCCTGAAAGTTTCATTGAAATTGGTCCAGCCGTTTCGTAGCCTACATGGAACATACACACACTCTCTCTTTTTTATATATACAGATATACTTGTTTTATATTGGACACGAACTGATGTTGAAATTTTGAAGTCGGATTATTTTTTCTTGGCTCACGCGCTTATCGGGAAGAGAGAACAATAGCTTTCCGATTCATCGAGATTATTAACTACCAATAATGGAAGTCTGAACCCTACGCTTGATTTTTATGATGGGAACAACGGGAGCGACATTTCTTCATGAACCCTCTTTATATAAGTCGTCGCGCCAGTTTCGATTACGATTTGACAGTTCCATTGCTTAATGCCTCGCCGACTTTATTTTTACATTAATCTTTCACTGATATTAAACGTATGACACTGTATTCTGGAGCTTTTTTGGATTGGATGGCTACGGTTTCTGCATGCCAAAGTTAAATACGAAATTTTGTATTGACCTTGTCAAATACAATACATTAATTTAATTTTCTTTTATTGTGTTCTTATTTCTACTTTTTATTTTTTTTAATAATAATAATAAATCTCTGCAAAAATCAATAGTGTTAGACACATGCTTTATAGTCCGCTGTTTTTTAAACCTACCCATGCTTACTCTCCAAAATCACCAAGACGTACGCACGGATAACGTAACCTAACACGACATACATATGCACACGAGCAAATACATACACACACGCACACAACACGAACACACAATGATAACACCTGGACCAGGACACTTGGCATAAGCCCGTGCCTGATTCAGTAAAAAACCGGTCCATAGGATCGAGACCAAACATTTCATGTACATATAATTATAATAATAAATCTTTATTGGTCACAAAAAATAATTCAAAAGAAACGTGAAGTCCCTGACTCCTGAGCTAGGTGCTATGTGGCCATTTTGAAAACACAATGATGCTTTCATTGTGTTTAGGTATCTATAGTGGGCATCTACGTAACTATAGTATATATGTATGTATGTTATTAGCCGGAGTCGGTTGGTCTCGTAATTCCTGGGTTACTTCAGAATACTGAACTTAACAACTGTAATGTCACCTTGACCGCTACACGAACAAACAGGCGATACATTCAGAGAAGAAAAAGTGCTGGCTATAGATAGATAGATAAATCCTTTATTGCACCAAATAAAATGTACAAAGGCGAACTTAATGCTAAATAGCATTTTCTTCCAGCTAATCTTTAGTGGTTAAGAGCAGGCTAAGGGTAGTGCCGCTAAAAATAGCGTTTTAAAACTATTATATAAATAAATCAATATACATTTACATATGCATAAATAGATACTTCTATATAAAGATAATAATATACATACACATGAAATACATATAACGACAATAACTATACCAGTTTGTAATTTTTCATTGTTTGAGTAGAAAGTATTCAGATACACGCGTTTTAAAGACATTAGTTGATGAAGTCTCCCTAATCTCAATCGGCAGACTATTCCATAGTTTTATAGCTGTACAGGTAAAAGAATTGCCATATAAATTCGTGTGACATTCGGGGAATGTTAAAAATTTATTATAGAAGCTATGTAATATGTGTACAAATAAAGCGTCAATAGCCTAATAGTTTAGCGTCTGCGATTCGTAAGATCGTGGGTTTCAAATCCACCATTCGACTATCGACGTGATCCATCTCCTAGCACAAGCTGAAGCTTACTTGGAATGGTTAATAAGAATGTTAGTAATATTTATAAAAAAAAGTAAAAGCTTTATTTAATACAAAAATGTAACAGAAAATAAGTCCTGTACACTCATTGAACAAAACTTACTGGACCAAAACAATTTGGATCAATACTTGACACTAAAATGATAAAGACTTTAAAGGACGAGGTTCTCAATTCGTCTGTATTTTTTTTATGTTTGTTACCGCATTACTTTTCACTGGGTGCCTCGATTTTGAAAGCTGTTGCTTCCCGTGTGGTCCCATATAAATTTTGACCAATTCTGACAATGGCATCTGTAAGAAAATCATATAAATGTTAAATTTGTATCAAATATGTGCGCTACAAATGTAATTTTTTTTGGACGAACTAACACAGTTGGCACAGAGAAGCTGGCCTTTACTGCTTCACCGGATTTGAGAGGTGGCATAGCTCTTAGGTCGCTTAGCCTGAACCTCTATTTACAAATTGTATTTATTACAAATGTATGCTTATTTAATGAATGCTGTATGTTTTTCTAAACAACGAAAACTACTAAAGAGAATCATCAATTAACTAAACATGAACACGTCCGTAGACATCAAGTGAGTTATGATCGCGTCATTATTCACTTGATAATTCACGTGGGCCGGTGATTTATTATTGCGTAATGGAATAGCTAACGGCTGCGTTGACGTATTGCGAAATTGAACCGACAAATCACGAACACACGTCATAACCGTTAATATTGAATATATAATTATAAACCAAGTTCCTATATTCCTTGTAAGCTAAACAGTAAAACGGCGGTAAGACGAAGACAGACGGACAGAAGGATATAAGAGGTACATTCATAGAATATTTTAGAATAATACTAAGCAAGACAGCAGCAAAAAATGAATAGATAACAATAAGCTACGTCATTATGGAATATATACGTTAATAGCTGCTGTGATAGCTAAGAAGTTGGTCGACACATCTGGTGACTTGAGGGCTGGCTTATAGCTTGCACAGAGGCTAAGCATTGCCATACAACGTGGCATTGCTACCAGCCAGGTTGAAGAAGTGGCAGAAAACAGTTGAGTCAACACTTTTTGGTATATACCTGACGCTTGTGCGTTTGAAGCTCTTAATTTATCTGTATTTTTGATGTGAAAACTTCTCTAGTTGCGTTAAGCACAATTTGGTAGGGGAAAATTTTATGGGTTTGCGTCACCGGTATGCTAATGTTGTATTGATATTTTGTCACGATTTTCTACAGTCCGTAATATATTTCATAATAAATAACATATAAATATTAAAATAATTGTTGCTCGTAGTGTCAATATGGACCCAGAAGATATCCAACGAGCGAGCACTCCAGCGCGGCGGAAATAACCGCGAATTGCAGACCGTCAAAAGGAGAAAAGTCGCCTACCTTGGTCATGTCTTGCGACACGAAAGATGTCAGCTTCTCCAACTCATTATGATGGGCAAAATACAGGGACGCGTTGGACGTAGGAAATGGTGGTTGCGAAACATCAGAGTGCCAGCAATGCCAGCGTCGAACAATTTTTCTCTTGGCACACGACAGGAATAATTTCGCTGAGCTGTCGGCCAACCTCCACTATTAGAGAGGCATTTGAAGAAGAAGAAGTGTCAATAGATGTGAATACCAGATTGATGTTCATAATTTTTTATCTAAAGGTTCATAACCTTTAATTTCAAATTTAATGTTTTTGTTTTTTGATGAAGCCAATGATTTTTGTTATTTATTTATTTAAATCAACAAAAAATATAACACCGTTACAGATAATACCAAAATGATGTTATAAAAACTTAGTTAAATATATTTTATTAAAATTAAAACAAATAAAAAGTAATGTATTGACAAATATATATATATATTTGTCAATACATTACTTTTTATTTGTATAACAAAATATATCAATGTGCATTGAGATGGTATTAACAAACCCAACCGCACGCGACAGCGGAGAGTTCCTGGACAAGTTAGTCCTGGAGACAAGCAGTAGAAACAATGGTGGACGACGGCGCATGCACACGTACTCGTAACTGTGCGGCGTCCACAACTGTAGCGCGGCCAGCACTTCTGAGTGATGAACACAATTATGTTTGCCTGGGTAGAATTTGAACCCTCCATCGTCAGATCGTAAGTCCGGCACGTAACCGTCAGGCTATCACTGAAATAAAAACTTATTTTCCGTCCATGGAAGTAAAAAGTATCAATATAGTTATAAGATAAATCGCTACTATAGAGTACCGTAACACCTACCGGCTTTTCAATCTTACCCCCAATTTACGTTCTTGACACGTGCTTCTACTTAAGGGGCAAATCTATTGAAATGTTCAAAAAGGAAATATTTCCTACCTGTATGAGGTCTTCCGGGGACCTTTTACAGCCACCCGATCCTGTATGAAATACGACACACTACGTTTATGCAATTTATGGCCCTTAATAATCTCGTGACGGCGGGGAACGTTTGTTTTATCGGTTCCCGCGTATTTTATAGAAGTTTTAAATAACATGGAAAACGTTCTTTTTCTTTTTCCTCATTTCTGCTCGATGTTGTTAAAGAGAAGTTGCCTAGAATCTTAGTCTTAAACCTACCAATCAAAAAATCTCAATCAAAAAACATTCTTTAATACAATTTTTTTAATTCCCTGGTATTTATTCAAAATCCAAGGTTCAATGGCAATAAAATTAATAGACATAGATATTTTATTTATTGGCATCATATACAAATAAACTATGACACATTATAAAAAAAAATACAGTTCAAGAAAGAAAGAACGGCGGATGAATAAGACTTGAGACGGTATTGCCAGTATTGGATATCGTCTCAGCATGTGCTGTCACAAGGCTACCGCAGTGCTGATTTCCAGCGGTGCACGGGACTACGCATTGTCGTCCGCGTGCAATACTAGTTTATAAAAGCTATTTGAAAGTAAACCTTTTCAAACAAAAAAACAACTAAATCATTCAAATTCATAAATGATGGCGCTAAAAAATAAAGGGTCGGTTAACAAAGTTTGAATATCTCGGAAGATAAAAACGAGATATTCAAACGATACCAACAAAGATATAGGTAACTGAAATAAATTGCACATGATAGACAATTAATTATCCTTAAAATAAAATAAATTATTTATATTTCATTAAAAAACACAACTCAAACGAAAATATAGTATTTTTCATAAAAAAAAAATATTTAAATTTTAGTACTTAGTGTCGCTACATGGAGGCTTTCATACATTCAAACTTTCATAACCGACCTTTTATTTTTGCTCACGGCTATATATGAATTAAATACAGATCCAAATACTAAACAAACTAATGACTGAATAGATGTTCGTGACCCCTGCTTACCCTTCCGGGTAACAAGCGTGTATGTTTGTTTGTAATTGAAACCTGTATGAATTCCTTGCCTGCCCCTCTGGTTGACCATTGTGGGTTGGGTTACGCTTAATATAAATCCAAATACATGTCCACGTGACGTATTACTCGCAGAACAATTCGCTTACACCCTCAGCGTTTATAGAGCTGAACTAACAATAGCGCAGCGCTTTACCGAGTTGCAATGAAGCATTCCGCACTTGCGACTGGATTTATAGCACCACAGCTGCAAACGTACAGCGGATACAATTGTACTGTGATGAATAAACGATGATTTAGGTACACACACAAATTTTGCACACAAAACCGTGGTAGCTCAGTGTCCGGGGTCCCCATAAATTGCATAGTACGCTAGCAACAAGAGTTCGATCTAGCAGCGCACGATATGTATGGATATTTTATTAAATATCGATATATTTTATCCGATAACCAAATACCGTTGTATATTATTCCACTCCTACTCTCCGTAATGGCAGCACTAGTTGTATAAATTTTATAATCTGTGCCGGAGATTTTATCGGGTTTTTAATTACGAAGTATGGAAAATATCGATATATTTATGCAATATATCGCATAGTATCGATACATTACATAATATTATACAGAAACATATATCGATATATTTTTTCATGAGCATCCCTAGTTCGGTTGCCAGTGTTGCCCAATGAATTTGTTTGTTGTAATTTTAAATGCTAATTAACACGCGCTCGGCGGTGAAGGAATACATCTTGAGGAAACCTGCGTGTGTTAGAATTTTTTTACGGCATCAGAAGTCTGACAATTAAAAATAAAAAAGACAGACAAATAAAAAAATACAAATACATTAAAAAACATATTGGATACTCAGTGTCAGTCTGCTCTGAAGTTGGTTGTGGTTTGTAGTAGCTAGTCAAATGATAAAGCTACGATACTATTCTGTGTTGCTGTTTTAAAAATAAATATACAAAAAGCTGTGTATCCTTCCGTTCACGTATAGAATGGGATCACGTCGCGTTCCGATTAATTACAACTGAACGCAACCGTTACCGTTTTTTTAAATAAAACATTTAAAGAATTTAATTCGAAACGTGACACATTTTACACCGCTTGAATATAAAATAAACAGAACAATTATTTCCAGGTCTTTCTGCTACATCTGCACATACATAGAAAGAAATAAAGAAAGTCATTCATTCAAAGATCGCTTGACCGGTATCTCTCTAGATAGTACAAGGGCGAGATGGGCAGCGCAGCGCCACGACTTGGCATCTGTCATCGGTGGTGTAGACCTGTCGCTTCCGAGCCTCGCTCTTGCGATGATCTCGAGCGACAGGTCTTGGTCGGCGGTCGCCTCCTTCTGTGAGACGGTCATGTCCCAGAAGGAGACCGACGAGCGGGTCAGGGAGGGGAGCGCAGAGGCTCCCTCCCTCCGCAGGCGACGTGTCGGGGTGCGCAGGAGGCGTTTCAGACGCCTCCTCTTGCCGCTCCCGTAATCCGAAGCGGGGCCAGGATGAGTACCTGGCCCCAGCATGCTTCGGCGTCGTCGGGACTTCTCTGAGTGCCGGAGAAGTCCCCTTTGAGGATTAAGTCCGGTCTTTGCCGGGACCGGCCGGTCGTTGGGGTGTCCTGTCGCTGACAGATCCGGGGCTACCCGCTCATAACGACTGATGGCATTCGCGGAAGGTTTAGTGGGTAGAGGCTGCCCAGGCCGAGTCCCACACATCCCTCCGGGCCCACCCAGGGTACCGGAGGATGGTCTATAAAAAGATTCCCCCGCGTGAACAAAAAAAAAAGGTAGTACAAGGGCACCCGAGAGTGGGCCTCAGTTTAGGCGATTACTCTATATGCGATAGCATCTGGATCCGAGAGGTCCGCACCTCGATTCGGTGGATAGTAACATTCGAAAGCTACACAACTCCAAATGTCACACGTAGGAAAATTCATTTGCATAAATTTATTCAGTGTGTAGTTAAGTTTCTTTCATACATTTTATCCAGGTATACTTCCAGAACCCATGGTCTAATGCCAACGAAAACAACATGGGGTATGATCGAAAGTAAACCGTTTCAAACGAAAATTAATTCAGAATCGGTTGTTAAATTATTGCACAATTATCAAAAAGAAGAATTGATACCTCCTCCATTTTAGAAGTCGGTTATAGAGATCTTGAACTTGAAGTAAATTAATTTTAACACTTCCCTCCGTTCTGTTGAGAGGAGAAAATAAATTGTTTCCGTTCTAATAACTTTTGTTCTTTAATTATTTAGTTGTATGTAGTTTCAACTCGACCGGATTGGGGTCGGTAATGTGGGATTTTATTGTGTATTACGTTATATACGAGGGTGGAACGGCCCTAATGCGTGGAGTCTTTGATGAGTTCTCTGGAATTTGTATTTATACTAACTTTGTATAGTTGGGGAGAATTCACTTTTGGGTTATTACGATTTATTATATTTCCAGAATCAGTGCTTTGTTTAAATTATTATTTAGAATTAGTTTTTTTTCTCTAAGCTTACCCCCGCTACAACTAAACCCCAACATTGGCAGAACATGCCTTTCGGCAAAAATCCGGACTTAATGGATTTTTGTACACTTTTATTTTGTGCAAAACTATATAAATATAAAAGAGAAAGTGTGTGTGTTTGTTCCTTATAGGCTCCGAAACGGCTGGACCGATTTCAATGAAACTTTCAGTGAATCTTCAGAATGACCTAGCCAGTAATCCTGTACAGATTGGTGACGATCGGAGCACTCCTCTTTTTGAACTTTCAAATACAGCTTTTCTTTACTATGATGACATTCTATTGTTTTATAACTCAAATTTGTATTGACACATGCGTTGTGTGTATTTATATCATTATGAAACAAATTGAAGTACAATGGAGTATATTGTATAGTAAATCCCTAAATGATAATAATGATATTTTGTTTACTGATATGTACATGGGTGTAGGTAATGATCTTCACCCGCTCGAGAAGAGAATGAATAGGGCGAGAAATGAATAATTTAATATATTGTGAGGTTTAATTAAATTTTTAATGATGCAAGTTTATTGTTTCAATAAAGTAAAGCAATCTAGCCCGGACAAGTGGGCTGGGTACGCTAGTAAAGAATAAATATATGAAATGAATAGTTTATTTTACTTATGAGATGTTTTGTACATCTAATATCGATAATGCTTGGAAAATACCTAGGACTTCCAACCTAAAATTCCAAACGGCTGCCCGTCATTTTAATATCGTGCCAGTATGGGTTAATTGGTCATGTTTTCATTGCATAAAAAAACCCTTATAATGTCTCAAATTAGCATATTATAATGAGTTCATCGACGGAGTTTCAATTTTTCAATGCATATAAATGAACCGCGGTAAGCGGAAAAAGGGGAAACAGTTTTGTAACCCTTACAGGAAAAAGTACCCTCACGACTACTACATCGTAATGTGATAGGTATCAAACACAAATCCATGCACGCAATACATAAGCTACGATACATACATACACGCCATCACACATAAAAAATATTAATATTTAGTCAACGAAATTAAGTCCCAAGACACGCTGGCTGGTCGTTGTGAAAGCGGATATGTTAGAGAACCATTTAAAATCAGGATGTCGAAGCCCGGGCAAAGTGAAGGAGATTAAGTAGGAAAGCGGACCTTGGTGGTGGCCAGGAAATCGCTAGGCAGAAGAAGAAAAGTCAGCGAAATTAAGTCAAAGTTAGGTGCAGAGTCTTCCTGATAGGCTATTGGTTAGTCTAGCAGGGCAGGGCATAAGGCTACAGTATCCCCTGCCTGTCGTAAAAGGCGACTGAAAGGGGCCCCCGGTCGACGACCGACAAGTGTGGAGGCTCTTGTCTTCTGTCGTAGTGGACCTGGAGGAAGCCGTGGTTGCTGCCCCTTACCGTGCACCGAGGATGGCCTCAGGGGTGAAAGGGCGGGAGGGGGTTTTGTACCTTAAAATCTCACATAACCAGTCGCTGTCTTCATCCAGAAGCAGCGGTTATGTGTTATCTTGTTGAAGATTTCCCCCCGGAGAACAAAAAATAATTTAGGGCGATCTGGACCGTTCAATTTAATTAAACAAATATAATTATTAAATATTAATTAATATAAAAATACTGTATAAATACCGCATCTACATTTTCAATAACTATATAAAATATTTTTGACTAGACTTTCACTGATAGATAGCTGATGTAATAAGAAGTAACTTAGGCTTAAAATTGTATAACATACGAGTACATACAAGGGGTACAGAAAAGGACATACGTTGTGAGTAACACCGCATAGTGCAGTTAAATGAATCATTTAAATTTCTCAAATGATTTACATAATTTCAATTTACGTATGCGATACGTTAAAATTAATTTTCTAACGTTGTTTTAATATATATTTTTTAATATCTGCATGTCCGTTCGGTCACGTAACACACATTGGGTTCACATCGCGAATAATTACAGCTGTACGCGAACAGACAATTTTTTTTATTATGAAACGATAAAAGAGCGCATTTATCGTTTTATCTTTCGAAATTATTATGTAAAGGTAGCGCTTTTAAATGTATCTAAAATAAGCATAAGGCTAAATTAACTCTAGTGGGGTAGACAGAGGCTCGGCATTAGCTGTCCGCTTTTCACCAAGCTTATTAGATTCCATATGAAATTTGTGTTATTGTTAAGAAAAATATAACGCTTTTTAAGAGATTGTCTGCTGGTAGTAGTATCAAATTTTGTCGAATCATGTGCATTTATATACTAAATTAGTATACTTAATATAGAAGAAGTACAGGATGTATTCACGGAAACTGTACATGAAAGCAAACTAATGGAAATTTCAAATTAATGTCTTTTAATTTGTACCAAAAAAAACATCACAACCACTCACAGCCAACTGAAAGTTGAACTCCACTCCTCGTAATAAAACACTATTTGCATTAAAAAATAATACTTAACTCTACCTATAACTTAGTCTTTGTCTCTGTACTTCTGTCTTCTGTATTGCTTCTCGCTCCTCTGTTCTCTTGCTCTTGCGCTTCTCTCAGGGAGTCTGGTAACTTCTGATTGTTTGTTTCGGGTAATGTGAGAACGAGGAACCCGGATATGGTGGCCATACATCCGAAGAGTATCGTTGGCAGGTACACGTAGAATCTGGCCTGAAATGTTTGTCATCATGTCATTATATTAATAACCAAAGCAAGAACTTTGTACCCCTTTTATCAAAATTTTTCATGTTCCTTCGTCCTTATATTTCATGGTCCTTCGTCACACAAATATAGCTTAAAACGATGTTAGAAAACGGAAATGTCCTATCTCGAAAACCGTCTTAATTTACTTATTGCTAAAGTTTGTTGATAAACGAGCAATTCTTGTATGTATATAATTTGAATTTAGGAAACGGCTACAACGATTTTCATGAAATGCATGCAGGAGATTTTGGGGGCGATAAACCGATCTAGTAAGGTTTAATTTTTAAAAAATATCGTTTTATCCAGGTATATAGTGTAGAAAGTATACTTCAGTAGATGGCGTTGTTGAGCAACAAACAGTAAGTTAAGTAAGTCAAAAATTTTGTCCAATAATTAAAATGTAAGGGGTGGACAACCTTTCTCATTCTCAGTCTATAATATGCATAATATTCATGCAAAATTTCATAAAAATCTATCAAGCTGTTTCCGAGGAGTATGGTTTGGTAACTAACATTGTGACACTAGAATTTTATATATAAGATAATCGTATATAGAGATATCCTTTACTGAACAATGGGGCATTGTAGGCTGTTATATACATTTTATGTGTGAGTGACACAAGCTACAGAGATACATAAATGAGACATGTAACAATAGCGTTCGCTATTCCGTACACTCGTCAAGGTTTATAGAATTGTTGAATTTATCATGTGTATTACTCACTTCTCATATTTACATGTTAACCGACTTCAAAAGGATGAGGTGCTCAATTCGTCTTATGTATTTGTTTGTTATCGCATAACTTTGGACTGGATGAACCGATTTTGATGGTTATTTTTTTATTTGAAAGCTGATGCTTCCTTCGTGGTCCCATTATTCTAGGTTCCAAATATTATTAAATAATGGTTATAGTTTGGTCCGATTCTGACAATTTGATCCATGAGAAAAGCATATTAGCCTTAAACTTGCATCAAGTGTTCCCAAATATACAAATAACTCAATATCACGCCAAGCGATTTCGATGATTTATTTTTTATTTGAAATAATTCACTTTAACAGTAGTTTGATGAGAGTTTAATTAGGTTCTCATTAATTCTATTTCGTAATATCCCTACGATAATTCGGAAATACTAAGAGGGCGTCCGCATAATAGCGTTTAACGTTTGATTCGATTTGAAGTCGGACTTTGTTTTTGATCGTAAATGTACTTGTGCGGATTTCATCTAGGATATTATCGATATTTTATCTTTTTCTTTTTAAATCGCATTTTTAATCCTACATATACCACGCGTCAATAGCCTGATGGTTTAGGGTACAGTTTGAGAAACATAACGCCTTAAATTAGAATCCCCTATTCGACTAAAACGTGAACCATCTAGCACAAGCTTAAATTTAGTTGGTTTGGTAACAAGAAGGTTACTTATGTAAAAAACATACTTATGTAAAACTTTTAAAAGTAAAAAAAATTGTACTTATGTAAAAATTTCTGGCATTTGAAAAAAAAGATTCTTTAAAACAAATTACATTTAAAAAAATGTTATACTGATAAATAATTTGAAATATATATAAATACGTGTTTTCTGTGTCTGTATGTGTGTTAAAAGTTGAAAGCCTTTTCTTTAAAGAGAGTATAAGGGGCATTGTCCGCCACGCGGCCCTAACAGGGATTGGCAGACTTTACATGTCTTAGAAATTTTTTTCTAGGACATGTAGGTTTCCTCGCGATGTTTTCCTTCGCCGTCGAGAGCGTGGAAAATCAGCACATAAAATTCCAACAGCAAATTTATTAGTGCGGGCACCGGGGATCGAACTCGGGTTGCTAGCGTACTATGTAACTTGAGTCAACCACCCGGACACTGAGCTACCACGGCTCTCATGTGTGTGTAGGCGTGTAAAGGAGTGTGGTATTTAATGAAGTGTTTACAAACTGATGTATCAATACATTAATGCGATCGCAGTAATTGGAATCCGTGCCGTACAAACCGTGCGTATAATGAATTCCGGTGCGCTCGTAAATCCACTTTACTAGTGATTCGATTACGGGATGTTCCCGATATTCAGCTATTGTCTGTACAATAAAAAGCGTCGTTTCGCGAATTACGATTACGCCCATCATTCGATACAGGCGTAATGAATTTCGCGAATTTAACTGGACAAATATATTTAACTATTGTGACGGTTATTGGAGTCGTTACTGAGAAATAATTGGGACGCGACTTCGTTAACAATGTTTGCTTGTATTAAAAATTCCAAAAATTACACACTGTTAGCGCGAAAATGCCGTGACCATAAATTTCTTATGACTTAATTACGAACAGTGATAGCCTATTGGTCAAGTATTTCGACTTGATGGTCGCGGGTTTGAACACCACTCGCTTTGTACCAGTTGAAAATGCAGTAATTAAGTACAAAAAATCACGTGATAACATTTTGTGTCCGGTGGTCCACCTCCTGTCAGTTAAGGGACCTAATAAGTGCTGCGAAATCTGTCTCTGTCTACCCCGCTGCGGTTAAACGGGCTTGAGAGCTTTATTATATAATTGCAACAAATCACAAACGACCTATCTCTGAATGGAAGGCAACTTTTCAACAGACTTCCAAAAAGAAGAATGTTTAGAATATTTTCTAAATATTTCTCATCCTATTCTGTACGTTTCTCGCGTAACTTTCTTCCACGCACTGTCAACCTGTGGAATCCATTGTCACCAGCGGTGTTTCCGAATGTTTACGATTTGGGGACCTTCAAAAAACGAGCTTACTCCTATCACAAAGGTCGGCAACGCACCTGCCAAGCTCCCCTGGTGCTATGGATGTTCATGGGCGACGGTGATCACTTAAGATCAGGTGAGCCGTAAGCTCGGTTACTACTTTTCATATATAAAAAAATGTAATAGATTTCTTTGTATCTTTAAGCCGCCACTAACAGTAAGATGTTTAAGAATTTTTTTTATGTTTTATTCTTGTTTTCTGGCAAATTTTTGACATCGCTAAATTGATGCTTCACGTCGGTGTGCCATTATTTTGAACCAGGATTATATAAAAAGAACGCTAACAATATTTTTTCAACAAATATTATTAGCATTTTTATGACGAACCGCACAGATTGGCCAGCGAAGCTGGTCTTGACTGCTTTACCGGGTTGAGAGGTGGCTCTTAGGTTGCTTAACCTGAATCTCTATCGCTAGTAACTCGAAACAAGGGTCCCCGGTGAAATTAACCTCGGCGGACGGTTACTATGTTAAGCATTCCGATCCGAGGGCGCTTAAGAGGGCGGAACTACGACTCGATCGGTTGCTTTTTCACGGATAATCTAAGGGACATTCAAAAGCTAAACTAACTTTGAGTGCCACTTCGGGAAGCGTTGCCGCTGGGAGGAGAAGTGACCGAAAAAACTCCAGCAACGCTCCTAACATCTAAAGGGTAGGGCCTGCCCTGCATAGCGGTAACGCGCGAGGATTATTCGCAACCTCCGACGGTCGCGATAAGCTTAAGCTTGTGTTAGGAGATGGTTCACGATTGACGGAATAATTGTAGATTCGAACCCACGACGGCTGTTGACTTAAGAAAACAATATTAAATGTACCAGTAACGGAGTCTGTGGTGCAATGGTGGAGCCAATCTTCCCGATAGTGGAGCAGACAGCCAGCAGCGTTGTCCTGTAGTCGGTGGGGAACACCTCCGCCGCGAACACGTACAGCGAGTTGTATGCGAGGGTAATGAAGAACTTGCCTCCGAGATAGAACACCGTCGACCAGCTGCCGTCTGGAAAATTTATATAGAGAGATAATTTTTTTATTGCACTAAAATACATGAACAAATATAATAGTAGCAGGTAGTTTAGTGTCCGGGCAGTCGCTTTAAGTTGCATAGTACGCTAGCAACCTGAGTTCGATCCCCGGTACCGGCATTAATAAATTTGTTGTTGCAATTTTATGTGCTGATTTACCACGCGCTCGGCGGTGAAGGAAAACATCGTGAGGAAACCTACATGTCTTGGAAAGTTTTTCTTAAGTGTTGTGAAGTCTGCTAATCCGCATTAGGTGTGCGTGGCGGACTATGCCCTTATACTCTCTTTACAGAGAAGGTTAGTAGTAAGAAAGTATATAAAAAAAAAACAAGATATATACAAGGTACTTTTCATCTACACTCATGATAACGTATTCTATATGCGTGCTTCTTTTGATAACACACAAAAACTGAATCCTCTGCCGCTACCCTTTGTAAATTGTTTGTAATATATTTCTATTGTACAGAGAAAAAAAACACGAACGAAATATGTAAAAAATACGTGGAGCAGAAATTTTTTGGTTGAAATATAAATACAAATACAGGCGAAGTTAATGGGACAATTTCATTTTTCCCTTACTAAGAGGAAGACGTCGATAAACGTTTAAATGTTCAGAACAGACATAGTTATTAACCCTAGAGTGGCGGATTACCTTTACATCGTACACAAATTTGCTTGTTATCAATATTTAAATTATCCGTGAAATAAGAACCGAGTTCGCCCCTCTCGGGCGCCCTCAGATCGGAATGCTTACGCGTAACATAGTCACCATCCAAGTCGAGGTTACCCCTCACCGGGGGGACCCTTGTGTGGAGTTACTAGCGATTCGAGGTTCAGGCTAAGCGACCTATGAGCTATGCCACCTCTCAATCCGATAAAGCAGTCATGGCCAGTTTCTTTTGCCGATCAGTGTCGTTCGTCATAAAAAAAACAATATTTAAATAATTAGGGTAGTTTCGAAGTAGTTTCGACTTTGGGTAGTCCTGGGCTCCGCTGAAAATCAGCGCTGTCGTATCCTTGCGACAGCAAATACTGAGACGATGTCCAATATTGGCATCATATCTTATATCCTTTAACTGTATTTTTTTGTCCTTTTTAATATGTTTCATATTTTGTTTGTAATGTATTCGAATGATGCTAATAAAGAATGTGTCTGTGTCTTAATTTAGAGCCGTGGTAGCTTGGTGTCCAAGCGGTCGTCTCAAACTGCACCATAGTTCGATCCCCGGTGTGTCGGCACTAATGTAAATTTAAGGCTTGAGATACCATGTGCTCAACGGTGAAGGCGACACTAAATTTCTAAGAATCATACTCCCTTTATAGATAATTCCTGCGCCCAACGGTGGGACATAGACAGGCTGATACTTTACGTTTCTCTATGGTAATAATAAAAGATTAACTTACTAACCTGGTAGAAATCCGTAGTTTATCAAAATGAGTCCAGTTAAGATGAAAGCCACCGCTATAACCCTCTTTCTGCCAAATCGATCCAAGAATATCAACTTGCAAACATTCGCCGGTGCTTCTATAATGATGACAACTATGTAATTCAAGTAGCTGTTGCCTGACAACTCGATGGCATTAATAGATAGACCGTAATACACAAGAGTGGAAGATGTCCAGAGAAAAGAACAGATGAATACCCTCTTCCAAATCATTGCAGACTCTAAAATCTGTTTGAAAGAGGAGCGGTTGCTCTCTCTGCTCTCAAATTTCTTTGCATCTCTTTGCCTCATTGCGTGCTTCTCCACCTGATCGTAGTGATCCTTTGGCACGATCACGTTATTCATCTTTTCTGATCTGCTCAAGGTATTCAGACCTTCCTCGTAGCGGCCTTTGCTGAAGAACCATCGGAAACTCTCCGTCAACATCCACATGTAAACGAACACGAAGATTGCTGGAGTGTAAATGATGAGGAGGAGATATCTCCAATTCTGCAGCCACCAGAAGAGTAAGGTTACTGTCACACCGCCAAGGATGAACATTGTGTTGAAGAGAAGACTGATGAAGACTCGACCTTTTGGCCCCACGAGTTCCAATGCTAGAAAAGAAATATCATTCATTATAAATAAATAATTTCTTAGTTTAAACTTTAAACATGGAAAATGGGAAACTAGTAATAATGAGCGCTTAATATGGGGCACTAACACGAAAGTCCTCGTCGGTAAAAACATAAGTTGAGGTCAAATCAAATCAACGTAGATTTGACCATTGTTTTTATATGACTTCAAAAAAGAAGAAGGGTCTCAATTCGTTTGTATTTTTTTTGTTTGTTATCTCATAACTTTCGATTGTGTTAACCGATTTCGATGATTCATTTTTTATTGGAACAAACTAAAGTATAGAATATACTACATCAAAGGTAGTTTGTTAGTATAGTATAGTTTGTTAGTTAGTATATCCTAAACTTCAAAGGTAGTTTGTTGAGAGTTTGGTTAGGTTCTGTCTGATTCTATTTCTAAAATCGAATAAATTTAAAAGGCACCTAATTAGGAGACCAAGTTTCAACAAAAATATTCATATCATCAATATCTGTTTTTAAAGGCGGTATCACGATGACACAGATATAAAAAATACAACAGAATTGAGAACCTCTTTCTTTTTTAAAGTAGGTTCAGAATAGAAGTCCGTTATAAGAGACGAAATCATGAAAGCCACATACAAAGATAAAAAAATAGAATCGAATTGATAACCTTCTTTTTTGAAGTCGGTTCAGAATAGAAGTCCGTTATAAGAGACGAAATCATGAAAGCCACATACAAAGATAAAAAAATAGAATCGAATTGATAACCTTCTTTTTGAAGTCGGTTCAGAATAGAAGTCTGACATCTGCGTATAGACGTCCCATACGCAGACGTCAGGCTTAACAATATATTTTACTACCAACACTACAGGTAAAGTTTTCAAGTAACATAAATAGATGTGAAATAATGTGGCGAACGCGATCGTAACGCCAACTTTCACGGCTGAATGGTGCTTTTGCGAAGTAAATTTAGCTGTTGAGTTGCAAAAAGGTGTGCTAACTTTGTAACTGAGTGTTAGAGTGAGGTCAAGAATAAATTAGTTCACAACCTTCGTAACCTAGAGGGGTAGACAGATATGAGCCTTTCAGTGCATACATGGAATAACTTAATTTTTGTAATATTTTTAATTTCAGCTTCACAACACTTGGTATAGGCTTGACTTTTTTATTTATAATAACTTTACCGAATAATGAACCAAGAAGACCTATGTAGCCGAAGAAGGAAAGCAAATAACCTCTTAGCCCGCCTTTCCATCGAGTCCAAAGCTGCGAAAGGATTTAGTAGCGTATGCCCAAATGTGACAACAGTATTTTACACACGACCGGACTTGAGCGTTATAAAGTGTTAAAAGCTGTCTCGCAGAGCAATACGGTTGCACTTTGACCAAAATCCTAAGTTTTTTGACAGAAGAATGGAGTCAAGAAGACATTATTTCATCGAATGTGTGTACATAACAAAAACACTAGCTAAAAACGTAACCCCGGAAGCTAGCTATCTGTCTACCCTGCTAGGTTTAAAAGGACACGAGAAATTATTTTTATCTTTTAACCAATGTCACATACATTAGTAAAAATAACATTTTTTTATTCTCTTCAAAGAAGCATGTCGTTTCTCTTGTAAATATTTACATTGGATGGAATCTTCTCAATGTAAGTTCACAATGGCACGACCGGAAACGGTCAGATACAACTGAAATATCGGAAGCGCGCAATCAACGAAAACACTAATTAGTCACAAGGAACTGTCCAGGCGTTAAAGGTGAACGCGAAGGTGTTGATACTTGCAGTCTGCATCCATTGGCTTGGAAGGTTTGGATTACAGACGACAAGACTACGACTTAAATTAACCGACTTTAAAAGGTGCAATTTGACTTTTTTTAATGTTCGTGCAACCGACCGAGCTGTGGTTATACGTAACATAATAACCGTCCAAGCCCTCACCCTTACGTCGAGTTACCAGCTATAGAGGAACAGGTAAAGCGACCTAAGAGCTATGCTTCTCAATCCAGTGAAGCAGCACCTGCGTAGTTTGTGTTGTTTGAGAAATTGATAGGCTTACGGCAACCCAAGAGTAGATAAGAACGCCTTAACAAAAACGAGCACGGATGTGACAGAACTTCGTAATATAACGATATTATTGGAAATAATATAGAAGTTCCGTGGCGCAATAGCGTCTAAACGTTTGATTCGATTTGAAGTTGGTTGTGTTTTTACGACTTTAAAGAATATAGTACTTTATAATATAACTATTATCTGCACCTTGATGGTTAGCGTCAATAGCCTAATGGTTTAGGGTACGTCCTGCGAATCGTAAGGTCGTGGGTTCGAATACACCATTCGACTATTGCCGTGAACCATGTCCTAGCACAAGCTTAAGCTTAGTTGGAATGGTTAACAAGATTGTTAGTAATATTTCTGAAAAAAAATAAAAGAAATATTGCTAGCTTTTTTTTAAAAAAGAAAGAAAAGAAACTATCCTTTAGCGTTCTACCGTATATGTATATAGTCGCATTTGAACCAGTGCCTATAGTACATCCGAAGCAATACAAGATATTTAGAGACCTTCTGGTAACCAGAAACCAATGCGGCCTTCAAATAAATTCAATGAATAAAACAATAGATACAGGGAATGTTCAATTAGTGAGACTATATTTAGTGAGGCGAGTGTATTTTATCTTTTTCACGACCTCAGTGTTATTTTAAACGATTGAATGACTCCATTGACACTAAAAATGTAATTGACGACAGAGTAACCGTACGTATTAACTGAAGCGTGACGATAACTTTTTTTTTAAATAAAGAAAGTTTGCAATACGCTTTATTCGTTTATCGTTTTTACTAACATTCTTGTTAACCATTACAACTTCAGCTTGTGTCAGGAGATGGTTCACCGTCTATATTCGAGTGGTGGAATGATTCGAACCAAATTTTCGTTTCGCAGACCGTATCCTAACCTGTGGACATTAAGTACCTAGTCACCACTGAAAATCAGCGGTGTGACAGATTTACGACAGCATATGCTGAGACGGCATCCAATGTTGGCTTATTATTTTTGTTTTGTACAAATGTAATTTTTTACATGTGTTTTATATTTCGTTTGTAAAAAATAAATAACAATTAATATAATCTGAAGATTGATTGAAGTTCGACTTGTTGAGTTGAAGTTATAGTTTGTTGATACAGGGTCTCACATTTACAATCCTTGAACTTAAATAAACCACATTACTTCCCATCAGTTAATATTTCCAGTTATTCATCAGATCTATCAATCAGTTGATCAGGAAGTGTGAGCCGTTACTCTAGCCGGCTCACTAACAGTCGCTTATGTGTTCCGTAAACATTGACCTTTATCAAATATTAAAAAAAAAACACATTCTTGTGAATTAGATGTTAGTTACTTAAACCTGTTACTCAGAGCGTAATGGTGTTTTTACGAAGTATATTTACGAGTAAAAACAACACCCAACGAATCAAAGGTGACGGTTAACACTTTAAACGCTACTACGCGCGAACGATCTCAACACGTACACTCGTGAGCAAAAATAAAGGGTCGGTTAAAAAAGTTTGAATATCTCGGAAGATAAAGACGCTAGCTAACTAAAATAAATTGTGCATGATAGACAATTAAATATCCTTGAAATAAAATAAAATATTTTTATTAATTTATTTATATTTTATTAAAAAACATAAACATAAACGAAAAAGGAGATCTTACGTAAACTTGGATAATACAGTATTTTTCATTAAATTTTATTTGTTTTTCTTTTATATCGCCACATGGAGGCAACACTAAGTACTAATATTTAAGTAAAAATGTTGTTTTTATGAAATATTTATTTAAAATTAATAAGAATATTTTATTTTATTTCAGTTAGCAAGCGTCTTTATTTTTCGAGATATTCAAACTTTCTTAACCGACCCTTTATTTTTGCTCACGGCTATATATTTAAGAGCAAAAATAAAAACCGACTTCAAATCGGGATCTAACTAGACTCTCATCAAACTACCCTTGAAATATATCTTTTCCAATAAAAAAATGAATCACCGAAAACGGTTACAGTCATCTTGAGGTATTCGTATTTTTGCGGCGTGCATACTTAATGCAAATTTAAGACTTATATGGTTTTCTCACGGATCCCATTGTCAGACTGGACCAAATTGGACCACACGGGAAGCATCGGCTTTAAAATCAAATACAAACGCCACCGGATTTCGATGATTCATTTTGTTATTCTACTTTAACGGTAGTTTGATGAGAATTTGGTAATATTCCTATGATAATTCGGAAATACGAGGAGGGCATCCTTTATTTTTTTGTTCACGCGGGGGAATCTTTTTATAGACCATCCTCCGGTACCCTGTGTGGGCTCGGAGGGATGTGTGGGACTCGGCCTGGGCAGCCCCTACCCACTAAACCTACCGCGAATGCCATCAGCCGTTATGAGCGGGGTGCCCCGGATCTGTCAGCGACAGGACACCCTAACGACCGCCCGGTCCCGGCAAAGATCGGACTTCATCCTCAAAGGGGACTTCTCCGGCACTCAGAGAAGTCCCGACGACGCCGAAGCATACTGGGGCCAGGTACCCATCCTGGCTCCGCTTCGGATTACGGGGGCAGCAAGAGGAGGCGTCTGAAACGCCCCCTGCGCACCCAGACACGTCGCCTGCGTAGGGAGGGAGCCTCTGCGCTCGTCTCCCTGACCCGCTCGTCAGAGACATGACCGTCTCACAGAAGGAGGCGACCGCCGTCCAAGACCTGTCACTCGAGACCATCGCAAGAGCGAGGCTCGGAAGTGACAGGTCTACGAAGAGGGTAATAATAGGGTAGCGTAATAGCGTTTGATTCGATTTGAAGTCGGTATTTGTTAATGCTTGTAAATATACTTATTATAAATGTGCTGTATTTTAACTAGTATTTGTGTTCTGTCTTGAATCGAACCACAGATTTGTACGTATTAATTTTGTTTAATTAAATTTGCTACGCTAATTTTAATTTACATAATCAAAATATGAGTGTGCAGTCAGAATGTACTTAACTTACAATTGAATCCTTTTTGCGGCTTACATGTTATAAAGGAACAATAATATATCCCACGTTTCTTTAACCGTGCGAGATATTCATTAACATTCTTAAACGTAATTTATGGCTTATTAATAAACCTATTGCAGAATAAGATAATTACATTCACAATAATAATTCCACTTGGCAACACATACTTGATATTGTTTGCTATCGAGTGTGTTATTAAAATATCTCATAAAGTTGCTCTATAAATATTTCAAGGCAGTGCAAGCTCGTATATTATGTTAGGAAGCGGACAACTTTGCGGCGCTCATGTGACTTCTCATATTATAATATAGTATATGTCTCCGCAACTTAAGAACCCGGTCGTACTGAACGTGATATGCGCGTAAAGGAACGTAGTTGATAATGATATAAATAATGTCACATTAATCAATTAGTTGCTCTCAAATTCCGTTCGCCTCGCCCGATCACACTTTTCGTAGCTCGTATCGTAGCTTACTCTAGTTAACTTTGCATAAAGAAGTTTTAGCAAAAAAAAATAGACTTTGACTCACCTAAAACAAAACAGGCTGTGTAAATTCCACCTCCAAACGCCGGTTCCAGGAATTCCAACACAATGAACATGTTGTAATTCAAGGAGAAGGCTCTGATCACACCGAAGATGCCGCTGGTGACGCACGCGAACACCAGAGCGAGGCGGCGACCGAACTTGTCAGATATGAGACCGGTGAGAGGGATTGATATGAAGAAGCCGGCGTTGTGGACTGTGCCCACAAGCGATCGCTTCCAATCCTGGCACGCGAGGTTGAACTGTAATAAAGAAGAAAATGAAATATTTATTTTTACACACTTGTATGTACATATACATATTTATTAGATACATATTATTTTTTCATATACATCTTTTAGCCGTCCACATTACTGCTGGAATACAGCAGATTACATCTTTACGACATTTATCTAATTAAACATAATATATGTTAACAAATAACATTAAAATTGAATTTTATTTTCAAATCCCTTGAGTATTGTTCTCGAGCCATATCCTGTTTGTATTTATACGAGTTTGTTTCTAATTGCCGGCATCTATTGATAATTTTGCTAAGTTTTTACGATTACCCCAAATTTCTAACTATAGCCGTGAGCAAAAATAAAGAGTCGGAGTAAAGAGCCGGTTAAGAACGTTTGAATATTTCGGAACATAAAAACGCTATTAAACTGAAATAAATTGTGCATGATACACAATGAAATATCCTTGAAATAAAATATTTTTTTTATTAATTTATTTATATATCATTAAAATTTTTTTATTAATTTATTCACATTTCATTAAAAAAATAAACTTAAACGAAAAAGAATATCTTACGTGAACTTGGACAATACAGTATTTTTCATAAAATTTTATTTTTATTTAAATTTCAGTACTTATGGAGGCAACACTAAATTTATATTTATCATGCACAATTTGTTTCAGTTAGCTGGCTTCTTTATCTTCTGTGATATTCAAACTTTCTTAACCGACCCTTTATTTTTACCAGTGTACTTTTAAATATCTTAGACTGGTAAGTGAATTGTAAAATTCTTTAACGCTATATGTAATATGACGATCCTGTAGTAAAACTGTATCAAGAATAAATAATAACACACAAAATAAACTATGTCTTATTCTTCTATAAATATGATTTAGTGTGCACATCGCATCACACACAATTACACAACAACTAGAATCCGGAATCTGCTATATGCCAGTGACGTTTTACTATATAGCCGATCTATTACAGTCATATTAAATGTCATTCCACCATTAATTAATACGTTAAATAAAACATACATAAGATTAGCGTGCCAGTGGTACACCATCCGTAAACCAAAGTAGAACCAATGAACGATAAAATAAACTAAATACAACTGTACTTTACAGTTACTACTTTTACATTAAAATAATTATTACAAATTCAATTATCTAATAAAGTAATTTATTCATGACAAATACAAAATATTTATTTTTGTCTCATTACCGACTTCAAAAGGAGAAGATTTTCAATTCGTCTGTGTTTTTTTTTATGTTGGCTACCGTATAACTTTTGACTGGTTGTACCGATGTTGATGATTCTATTTTTATTATAAAGCTTGTGCTTCCCGTATGGTCCAATTCTGACAATGGGACCCATAAAAAAACCATAAAAGTCTTATTATAGATTTGCATCAAGATGTGCGCTACAATTGGACGAATAACTCAATGTCACGCCAACCGATATCGATGATTCATTTTATTAGAAATGATATACTTCAAGAGTAGTTTTTTTTTTTTTTAATAATTTCTAAGCAAGTGCTTGACTACGATCCCACCTGATGTTAAGTGGAAATGCAGTCCTGGATGGTAAGGCGCACTAGCTTAGTAAATGCCTATTCACTCTACTCTTGAAAATACCCACCATGTAATCGGAAGGAAAGACAGACGCGGGCAAACTATTCCAGTCCTTTGCTGTACGAAGAATGAAAGACGAAGCAAATCGCTTCGTTCGGGTTTGAGGGATGTTCACAACAAAAGGATGTAATCCCGCTGTGCGTCTAGAAGTCCGATGGTGGAAAGGGGATGGGGGAATTAGTATATTATTATAATAAAAGTTTGATTAGATTCTAATTAATTATATCGTTTAAAATGCAAAGAGGGCATCGCGTAATATCGTTTAACGCGTGATTCGTGTTGAAGTTGATTTTTGTTTAAGCTCGTAAATATACTTTGTTCCCAAACACGTGAAAAGTAGTATAACTTCAAAAACCCTCCCCCTCTCATCACAGTATCTCCGTTCTCCTCTCAATTCGTCACCGCGCCAGTGAATATGTAGCCTAACGGGGGAAATGCGGATCATTTGTCACGGATGAAAATGAATTCAAACGTTTCCGCGTGACTCATGCGTCCGTGTTGCGGGCGAGGTCGCGTGGCCAATCGCGATTATAGACGCTGCCCACACCGGCGCGTGCTATGGAGCGAGGTGACGTTGCTTTAGCAAATTAAAAAACCACTGGCTACTGAAGTAAAATTCCTTTAGCTCTATTTATATGTCGATATGTGTGTAAATGTATATTATATACACGATTGTTCAAGAGGGAAAGAAAATGTGCGCGTGCACTGCTTTTTCTTCCATCTACAATCTGTATCACAAAGATAATAGGTCTGAATCTGTCTTATATCTCCTTTGAAATTCCATCCCTAAGTCAAGCGTGCCTAAAGAAGTACTTCAAAAATTCTGCAGTGATGTCGCGACACCACCGTTTTACGGGCAAGCCCCACCCTTTAGATGTTAGGAGCGTTGTTGATGTTTCTTCGGCCACTTCTCTTAGCGCCAACGCTTCATGAAGTAACACTTAAAGCTAGCTAGTTAGTGAATGTCTTTTATTTGTTTACTAGCGTACCCAGCCCGCCTCGCCGAGCTTCATTTTATTTAAACAATAAACTTACATCATTAAATATTTAATTTAACTTTCCTTCCGTATTGATTATTATTCCTTCTCTTCTATTCTCCTTTCTAGCGGGTGAAGATCATTACCTACATTCATACACATATCAGTAAATACAATATAATTCTTATCATTTAGGGATTTATTATACTTCATTATACTCCATTGTACTTCAATATGGTTCATAATGACATAAAAATACACAACGCATTGTCAATACAAATTTGGGTTGTAAAACAATAGAATATTATCATAGTAAATAAAAACTTCAGCTCCTTTGACAGTTCAAAAACAGGATTTCTACGATATTTGACAGTTCGTCACTAAACTTTACAGGATTACTCGCCAGGTCAATCTGAAGATTCCCTGAAAGTTTTATTGAAATCGGTCGAGCCGTTTTGTAGCCTATACGGATCAATCCCACACACTTTCTCTTTTATATATATATAGATTGAAGAATATAAGAATATAAATATTACTAACATTCTCGTTAACCATTCCAACTAAGCTTAACCTTGTGCTAGGACATGGTTCACGGCAATGGAAGGCGCTGGTCTCCTTCTGCGAGTCAGTAATGACCCAGAAGGAGACCGCAGAACGGGATCGGGAGAGGGCCGATCCCGTTCGGAGATGGCGCAGGCGGGCCGGTGGCAGACCGGCCCGCAGCCCTGTAGTTCTGGGCTCTCAAGAATAAGACTACGGTATCCCCTGCCTGTCGTACAAGGCGACTAAAAGGGGCCTCGGGTTCACTGGGCGATAAGGGTGGGGGCCTTTGTCGTCCGCTAAGGTGGACCCGGGAAGAAGGCGACATCGGCTGGCCCGTGTAGCCTTGCACTATGAGGGCACAGGGGGGGAGGGAGAATCCTCCCCCCCCGGGACGTGCTCTCCTTGAGCACAGTGCAGAGGGGCTCCGGTGCGTTCCACTGGAGATCCCGGAGCCCCTCGTCATGCACCGAGGAAAGGGCCACCGGGGAGGTTTTAGTGGGTAAAAACCCCACATAACCGCCGCCTTCCCCCCAGAAGGCGGGGTATCTTTTTGAAGATTTCCTCCCCGTTAACAAAAAAAAAAAAAAAAAATAAAAAAAAGGGAATGGGTCACGTCAAAAGTCGGACGGTGGCTTCGAACCTTACGTTTCGCAGATACCCGCACCCTAAACTTTTAGGCTACTGACGCTTTCATGGTATAGAAAACCCGAAGCTAAGCGAAAAAGTAATTTTAAATTCCTACAACAATGCGACCGGCCTCGATATTCGAATGCATTCGTGAAATTTTAATTAATTTCACGAATGCATTCGAAAATCTCAACGTATACCTATATCACACATTAAAAGGGATGTCAATAGCAAAATTGCAGTGTCGACGTTACATTGAACCCTCGCTGTGAATGCAATGCGAAAGCTATTGTGGGCGCATCGAGCCTTTTAAGCTCCATAACGCAACTCTATTGATTTCATTCTCAATACACTATTCAATGCCTCGCCTTCTGTTAGCGATTTCATTAATATCAATAGTACTACGGGGAACTAAGAAAAATCTAATAACATTTTGCCTAATTAAAGTTGATGCATTAAACAATTATGTATGCGTAAAAACAAAAACCGACTTTAAATCAAATCAAAAGTTAAACGCTATTACTTGCAGAAATATTACGAAATAGAATTTACCGGTACCTAACCAAACTCTCATCAAACTACCCTTGACAGGTTGAATCTGTATCTATAGTGTGGCCATTACGATTGTACAGTCTGGAACGCTGTGGCGAATTTCATTTTTCACCGACATCAAAATCGGAGGAGGTTTCAATTCATCTGTTATAGTTTAACAATTAAACTATAATAAGTTGCAAAACTACCTAGTGACAGTCTCATCATCACCATTATCATTTTACCTGAAGGACATCCTTCCCCCAACGATTTCCAAAAGAAGCTTGCCAAATAAGCTCTAAGTCCTTTGAACCCTTTTTTTTGTTAACGCAGGGAATCCTACACGGGCCGTCCCCCGTTACCCTGGGTGGGCCCAGAGGGATGTGTGGAACTCGGCCTGGGGGGCCCCTACCCACTAAACCTTCCGCAATTGCCATCAGCCGTTATAGGTGGAGTGCCCTGGATCTGTCAACGACAGGTCACAAGTCCTTTTAACCCTAGCGTAAACAAAGACAAACTTTGACTGTCTTCCACAAGCTTATTTATGTCATCAATGCCCATCGCCATACATCGGGCACAAATTTTAGCAAATGATTTTTTGTACTTAATAAACGACTGCATGTATTTATGTATGCTCGTGGGAAGTTATACTTCTTTGGCAACTTTAAAAAAATTTTTAATTCCGTGCAAATATTTAATTACAAAAATAAAAAAGGACTGGAAAAGGATATTGAAAGCACTTAAATACGTATATTTTTTCAGTGTAGCTTCAACCTCTTATAATTTTTTCATAACGCGCGAAGTATAACTTCAAAATCCGAAAAAAGGCATTTCATTGTCCTAGCGGTAGAAGCTGACTGCGATTCGTATCTGCGACCATCAGATTGTAAGTCGAGCCGCTGAACCACTAGGTGATCACTACTTGTCGTCACCCATATATCTGTATACTATCAACAGGCACAAATTCGCCATCAGTAATTTTTTTTGCAACAATGTTCGCATCGCAAATGGAATTAATTGCATATGGAATTAGTCGGACTTCAATTTTGAGCCATTAGCGCGGCCAAACGACCGTTACCTGCGCTCACAGAATGAAATTATCCCCTGTAATGCATGTGACCTTACGATATAATAATGTCTTCATTATCAACTCCCGACTGGAGCTAGAATTCAGCCAATTTCACAATAATGTTGCAGATTTACATAGTAATTCACCTACGAGCGTTGAACGTGATAATTAAATTGACGGAGTGGCATGGACTGCTGACAAAAAAAATAAAAGATTAATAAATACAAACATTCACTCCTGTTACACGGAGGGTAAGTAGAGATCACAGACTTCCAGTTTGTACGATTCTGTGACACCTCTTAATGCTCTTACATAATCGTCGGTTAAGGGTTACTCCTTACCTACTCCTGTTTTAATATATCGCCAAGATTGGCGATACACCTTCGTACCGTTACACCTCACCGGGGGGACCGATGTGTCGAGTTACTAGCGATAGAGGTTAAGGCTAAGCGACCTAAGAGCTATGCCACCTCTCAATTCGGTGAAGCAGTCATGGCCAGCTTCTCTGGCCAATCTGTGTAGTTCGTCAAGATACGCATTTTTCTAGGGCGATATAATACAATATAATTGAGGTTACCTATCCGTATGTATTATTTATTAATATAAATTAAATAATATTTTCCTAGTGCACACCACCTTTTTAATGTGTTAGCTAAGAAGTTGGTCGACACATCTGTTGACCAGAGGATTGGCTTATACCTTGCATAAAGGCTAAGCATTGCCATACAACGTGGCAATGCTACCAGCCTAAATTAAAATTTGAAAATTAATGTCCTAAGTGTCCTTTTCAGTTCTTTTATTATTTTATTGTAATTAATTATTTGCATACAATTAAAAACTATTTTTTATAATACCAAAGAACTATAACTTCTCACGCGCGTACATAATTACAAGTTACCATTTTTTATTGGAAAACATGTGAGAAGAATTTTCAGTACATGTGCACGTCTATTATATAACATAAAAGCAACATACTCCAGAACAGTGTTAGATACCTTAACTGATATATACAGGTTAAAACCAACGTCATAAACCCGGGGAGAAAAGTGGCCCTGATTAGTAAGATTTTTGACAAATTACTAAGAAAGGGACAGTTCTAGTAAATTGTCAAAAATCTTACTAATCAGAGCCACATTTCTTCTATGGCTCATGCAGCTTATATCCGCTTTATCAATTTCTTTCTCTCTCTTGTCAAATATATTAACCATTAATTTCGGACATTTTTGTGGATTAAGCTATAAAACCATTTATCATTCATTCATTCACATTGAAATTAATTCTCATTCATCCCATTTAATTCAATGCTATATAATTTTGAGATCATTAACGCTGACAACAAGAGCTCACGTTTATTTGTTACATACGTGTGAGAGTTAATAATTGCGTGGGCAAAATGATTTGGAATGGAATGTTACGAATGTTACGACGTCAATTTTATGGCCGCGTTATTTTTATTGATGCGTGTGGTGCCACAGGACCCCGTCTATTTACCATTGACGCTTCATGATGAAACCGAACTATTACAATTATATTGTCATTGTGTTAAAACCCGTAATCTACTAATATCATTTTTCGATAACGTTAGTTGCACTTTTTCAATATTTTATGAATAACTTAATTAGTTTAAGGAAATATAACAGATCTAGGATATGTCAAGTAGCAATCTAGACGCGAGGCAGTCTTTGCCTGTTCTCCTCTCCACTCTCCACCACCAAAGGTTAGTTGGAAGAAAATGCCAAACTATTATTATGTTCGCCTTTGTACATTATGGTGGTATAAAGAAATCATCTACAAGTATCTATGCTCTAGTGCAGTGATTCCCAAAGTGGTCTATATCGACCCCTAGGGGTCTATGACAACCTGCAATTCAATTAATAAATGTATAAATTAACATGTATTTTTACTTTAAGTTTTTAACACTAAACTTCACTACAGTTACAAATTTACAGGAAATCAATATCAGGTAAGTAGGTGGTCTACCCAACACGAAAAAACATGGCAAGGGGTCTACGACACAAAAAGTTTGGGGAACTCTGCTCTAGTGTATCTCTGTTTACCCTGTTAGTGTTTACAGGACGGAAGGGGTGTGTTTTTTTGCAGGAAACTAGCATCCGAGACGCAACACCCAGATGCTGTATTCACAAGCTAAATCCCTCACCAGTATTCCTCCTATAAGAAATGTATCCACTCACCTCTTTAACAATGGAATGATCCTCCAAGTACACGTAAGAGTCGCACTCGATCTCCGTGGAGGTGTCGAAGTAGTGCGGTGAACACCTCCCAATGTTGTTGTTGACGAAGTCACTGACATTGGGGTAGGGCGCGTAGCGTACGCATCTCGCGTAGCTCCCGTCGTCATGATGAGGAATGGTGAAGTTTGAGACTGCAGTGTCATCGTCGCATTCTGGGATTGCACATCTAGACGAAAAAAATTAACGCTCTGAATATTGAATCGAATAAAAAGTTTAGGACGAGTATATTTACGAGTGAAAACAAAAACCGACTTCAAATTGAGTTAAACGTTATTACGCGTCGGCGCCTTCTTTGTATTTTCGCATTATCGTGGGAACATTACGCCGTAGCATTAATTAGAACCTAACCAAACTATCATCGAACTACCTTTGAGTAAATCCTTTCCAATTAAGAATGAATAATCGAAAATGGTTGGAGTGATAGTGAGTTATTCGCCCATTTATTGCACACATACTTAATGCAAATATAAGATTTATATGATTTTCTCATGGAAACAATTGGTCCAAATGTTGAAATGGGACCACACTGCAAACGCCAATTTAAATTAAAAAAGAATCATCCAAATCGGTCCAATAACTCGACAGTTATAAGGTAACAAACATGATAAAACGGACAGACGGATTGAGAACCTCCTCCTTTTTTGAAGTCGGTTGAAAAGAAGTAACATGCACCATGTTATGTTATAGCCCTCATTATGTTAATGTACTCTTAAAAATATACTCTCAAAAAATAATGTTTAGATGAGCTAGCTGGTAACACTGCTATCGCTTCTTTTTATGTTAAGTTTAATTATATTTAGTAATTATAAATATTAAAACGGTCATGTTTTTTTTTGTTACCGGGGAGGAAATTCTTCTTCAAAAAGATACCCCGCCTTCTGAGGGGTATATATAAAAAAAATTATAGTCTGGTTTAAAAAGTTAACGACCTTTTATCAGAATAAATAAAAATAAATAAAAAAATATAATCCAGTGAAGCAACTTATCAAATTATAATTTCAAATGAGTAATTTGAATGTAATAATAACGTGATAATTATGCACCTCATAAAATACTAATTGACGGTGCTGGCTTGAAATAATACATGTTAAAAGAAAAAGCGTTTTCATATAAAATCTACACTAAACTGTAACTTAAAAATTAAAAAAAATCATTAAACGTCTTATCTTCAGTGACGGAATAAACGTTATAAGATACCTTTCTACGGTTAGCCTATAGTGTACCATTTCTTTGTAATCAAATCATTTTTCACATATTACTATTTACGTATTACTAGCGTACGCTTTTGCTTTCTAAAACAATATACCTACATCATTAAAAATTTAATTTAACTCTCACAATATATTAAATAGTTCATTTCTCTCCGTATTCATTCTCTTCTATTCACTTCTCGAGGTGAAGATCGTTCATTACCTTCACCCGTGTACATATCAGTAAATACAATATCATTCTTATCATTTATACAAAAATATATGGGGCTCGGGCTTGTTTGACAGTTCAAAAATAGGAGTGCTCCGATCGTCACCAAACTTTACAGGATTACTCGCCAGGTCAATCTGAAGATTCTCTGAAAGTTTCATTGAAAACCATCCGTTTCATGTATGGTGGAATTATTTATTTTATATATAATATAGGTATATGTATAATATAGGTCTACAGAAAAGACCGGGACGGCAAATGTCTATCTCTTAAGGATATCATACAATATCCATATTACCACTAAAAATTTGGCAGTTATAAAACGGTAATTGCAGAACCCGTGCGAAGCCGATGCGGGTTCCTAGTATTACGTAAATATACTTGTACGTATGAATATGACCTAATGGGGGGGTAGTAATTGTGTTTATTATTTAGATAAACACTCGAACGGTTTCGTTTAATGTTACCTTGAACTATAGGCTGGCAGATGTTAAATATTCAGAGGTCATTATATTAGACTCGAGTTCACTTGAGGCTATTAAATACTGGTACATTTTGTTGTTAACATTAGTAGAGAGAACCGCTTTTAACCGACATCAAAAAGGAGTTTCTCAATCCGGTATTCTGTATTTTTAACCGCCTTCAAATAAGAGGACATTCTCAGTTCGTCTGTATTTTTTGTTTATTTTTGTTACCGCATAACTAATTCTTTCTAAATTAATATAAATATGATCACAGATCCACAAGAATCTTTTATAGACGCAAGTTTCTGTCCATACAAAGGTTGTCTGGAAGAGATTGCTCTTAGCGATAAGACCGCCCATTGCGTATGCCAATTACAACGATAAATGTGAAAATTGTATATTTATTACTTCTGTGTGTCAAAAAAGTATATATTCATTCATTCATTCTTTTTTATTTTAAAAGCTAATGCTACTCGAGTGGTCCATTTAAATTTGAACCAATTCTGCTAATGGGATCCATGAGAAAACCATATACGTCTTAAATTTTCATAAAGTATGTGCGCCACAAACTTTCGAATAACTCAATATCGGGCCAACGGATGAGTTTTGATGAAAGTTTGGTTAGGTTCTGATTTCAGCCCTGTAGTTTTGGGCTCTCAAGAATAAGACTACGGTATCCCCTGCCTATCGTATAATGCGACTAAAAGGGGCCTCGGGTTCACTGGGCGACAAGGGTGGGGGCCTGAGTCGTCCACCAAAGTGGACCCGGCAAGAAGGCGACATCGGCTAGCCCGTATCGCCTTGCGATGCGAGGGCACAGGGGGAGGGAGTAACCTCCCCCCCCGGGACGTGCTCTCCTTGAGCACAGTGCAGAGGGGCTCCGGTAGGTTCCACTGGAGATCCCGGAGCCCCTCGTCATGCACCGAGGAAAGGGCCACCGGGGAGGTTTTAGTGGGTAAGAACCTGAAAGATACGCCGCCTTCCCCCCAGAAGGCGGGGTATCTTTCTGAAGATTTCCTCCCCGTCAACAAAAAAAAAGGTTCTGATTATATTTGATTTCGTAATATTCCTACGATAATTCGGAAGTGCAAAAACGGCGACGCGCGTAAAAGCGTTTAACGTTGGATTCGATTTTTAAAGGTAATTTATTTTAAATCTTCTTGTCATCAAGCGAAATCAGAAAATAATCAGGAAAAGGTGCGAGTACGTGTTAATAACACGTACAATTTCATACACGTAACTTGTAGCCTATGTAATTTTCTATAACAAGATAACAATGTAATTATATTTCTTATGACAAAACCTGTGATATCTATTGCGTATTTATTGCTTATAGTCGACATGGGTTTGTGTTCAGACCTATTACCAAATCTGTCTTTCAATCAGCTGTAATAGGAGAGCGGTTGCTGAATGGAATATGAAGGGCAGGGCTTCTAAAGGTTTATTTGTAATAAGTCGTAGTAGCTGCTAATATCATCGTTCTTAAATCATCACGATATTTCATAAAATCTAGAAGAACAGAGAACTGTTATTATATAGACAAATCTAGAATATGTGTAAAGAGTGTCATTTGATTGTCTATGTAAATTGTGTCCAATAAATAATTAAATAAAGTGATTTTTAACATACGATATACCCTTTCAGGTTGCAGCAACTTCGATATTAGAGTAACCGACCAAGCCGTGGCCTCAGTGTTTACTCTCATCAGTTTCAGGCTAAGAGACCTAAGAGCTCTTCTCAGAGCCATCTCTCAAACATCGGTGATACTATAACGGGCAACTTCACTGATCGATCTATTGATCTGAACGATCGGTTCGAAAAAATTCTGAAACCTACTGGAATCGAGTCCTCCCAAAACAGATAATCTAAAACTGAGGGAGCAACATGTTTTCTTAATGCTGCTGTCTGAACTCAGAGGGAGCGAGAAAGCTGGTGGCTATGGCCGTACAACATTGATGACTTTCTTTCTCGCTTCATGCGACCGATGTGTGTGTGCGCAGGTTAGGGTATGATGGGACTGACATGCTCCGGTGCGTTCCACTGGAGATCCCGGAGCGCTCGTCATGCACCGAGGAAAGGGCCACCGGGGAGGTTTTAGTGGGTAAGAACCCCACATAACCGCCGCGTTCCCCCCAGAAGGCGGGGTATCTTTCTGAAGATTTCCTCCCCGTCAACAAAAAAAAAAAATGATGGGACTGACATGCTCAAAAGGGCAAAAGTCCCCAATAAATAAAAAAAGTACTACCAAAACAATCAAATTTAAATAAAATCACAAATATGAGTTAAAATAAAAAGTTGATTTTTGTTTTAACTTATATTTCTGTAATGTATAACATACTGTATATATACCAATATGATTATATATATTGTGATTTGATTTGAAATAAATATAAATTGATTGTAAAGAAAAAAGACTGTAGGCACAAATAAGAAACATGTTATCAAATAAAAATATACTAATATATTATACATATATATACAATATAAAATATCTATGTACCACAAGTATGTAAACTACAAGAGAACCATTACAGAAAGAAGTAAAATACATAATAGCTAGAAAACATCTCTGACCTCAGACAATCCGAGGAACAAATAGAATTTCACGGAAAGGGCGAAAACATGTCCTTTCCGGGGAAAACTTAACAAAAAAATGTAACATACTTGTCAATGTAAGAAAACCTTTAAAGTGACTTTCACTGAATTATTAGATATTGTTATTGTCTGTTGTTTCTGAAAAATATGTCGAATGTCTGTGTCATTGTGGTGTCACGACGAGGCATTTGATTTTACAACAGAAAATAATTTTCTAAAGGACTTGCGATTTGGTCATTGTGAATTTCAAGTGCGTTGCATTTCTAACAGAGAAACGTATCTGTGTTTGATTCGTCTAAATCCTATATCTTAATAAACGACATTTCTTGTCAAGAAAATTAATATTTATATTTCAATCAAAGCAACCCTCAGACGGAAAGTCGAACTATATTGCCGTAACCTTAATTATCACACGAGATGAGAAACATATAGAAATCTCTAAAGTATTTCGGGAAAATGAAAAAATATATGATAGAGAATCAATAATATAATCATATAGGACACTTGGGGGTCATTATTATGCTTGGAATTGACATTTAAATCTATCCTATACAGTTTGATATTTTGAGTTGTTGTACCACCTACTTTGTGAAAAATAAAAATAAATAAATAATAGTTTACATACAAATAAATAAAATTGAAGTGTCTGTTTGTAATATTAAAATAATTATACTACATGCATATTGTGTACATATACCAAAATAACAATTTTACAATTTTTGTCAAAATTTGTCTCTTATTTGTCTTTTAATTATCTTTATATTTTTTTGCCAAAACTATTACCCCCCAAGTTTCGCATTCATCATAGGTCTAATATTATTCTTTATAAAAAAAGTTATAAATGTATCTTACCTATATTTTAAATCCATGGCTTCGAAATTGAACACCGATGAATACACTCCCGCCAAGAATACGGGGAACAATATTAACAGATAATTGTAAACATTAAATTTACCGAACGGTCCTAATATTTGTAATATATCGTCCACACTCACTTCCGATTCTTCTTTCTTCTCCGCGTCCATTTTGCCTTTTTTTATTTCATTCAGTACGAAATTTAATTAATTAATTATTTAAATGAGTTACGTGTTGCTTTGTCGCGTTAGATTGGTGCGAGACAGCCGCAAGTACGGTGACCGGGCCGGTAGTGCGCATGCGCTGCTCGCTTTACAGTTTTTATTGTTGATGTAAGAATCATTGCCTTCGACTTATCGGGCCGAAGGCATAGTTTTTCACGGCATAACGTTAACTTGTATTACTGCATCAATTCGTTTCAATATCAAGGAGAACCGTTGCGCGCCTTTTTTATCTGTAAATGCAACGGCTGTCAAAATTGCGCGCGAAAGTTTTTTTTTAGCTTCAGTAACGATCGAATTGGCCTTTAAAATCAGAATGAAATATCTATAAAATCGTGCGCTACAAAAACAATAAGGAATTTATTTAAATGAATATAAAACGATTTCAAATAATCAATAATTAATTGATCATTTTTTTTGTTAATTGTTCTTATCGTCTGCCTGTATCATTCTATTGCTAAAGATATTCCCTAAAAACTTTGATTATGGTTAGTAATGACAATCAATGTTGCCTTTTTGAGTTACGTCTTATATATTATATAAAGTAAAGATAAATAAAAATATAGAGTGTATATAAGAAGTTATTAGGATGCAGTCTATCAAGCAATCTAAATGTTAATTGGCGGACTTTTCACATATCTATTTCAGGCTTTATGGAATTATTCTCTTTCGCATCACGAGACTGCATAAATGTTGCAGAATGCCATTTATTTGGGGTGTTACTATAGCTTTGAATCAGTGATTGCTAGTGTTAAACGTTGGGTTTGGAATATATAGCAGGTATTCCTAAAATTCGTATGGAAGAATGCTTGTTGAGTACAGGCTGCACAACTTAATAATATAACAATCATAATAGAGAAATAAAAGAGCGTTTTCCCGTAGAATCGTTTGATGTTTAATCTGTCTGATTTGATTTCAAGTCGGCTTTTATTTTAACTTGTATACGTTTTACAGTTTTTATCGCGGTTTAATTACGAGGGACAGTCCCTCGCCTAACAAAGAGCTCAGCAAAAGCGCTCAGAATATCGCAAATTTAAAATCACAATTAAACCGATTGAAAATAGTGACATTTTTAATGTAAACGCCTAAATATAAAAAATCATTATGTGAACCATAAGAAAATATTATATACTATATATAGCGAAATAATAGAAGATTATAATTAATTAAATCGATTGCAGCACGTATTAGTCTAGGCTAAAAATCGTTTATATGTTTTATCACGTAATCCGGTCACGTTCGGACACGTGACAATGCGTGAACACGCTGTAGTAGCACGCCGCCTATACGAGTGTGGATTTTCTAGCATAAAATATTAATTAATGTATAACCAACTTGCTGGTGTTTTATTGGAGAATGGAGCTCATCTAAAGTCTAGTAACCCCGCAAAGGGCTGAAGGGGGAAGGGAAGGAAACAAACGTAAATGGATTGCATGTGCTCTTTCAAAAGATACCCCGCCATCCTAGGTGAATAATAAGGGGCTCTGGCATCTGCAACAGAACTCGCCGGTGCCACTCTGCACTGAGCTGATGCACTTCCCAGGGGAAGAGTTCCTCCCCCAGCACCCTCGCGGTTCTCAATGTAGGAAGGCAACATGAGACTATTCTGCGTTGCCTTCCTCCCGAGTCCACTTTTACGGGGACAAGACCCCCATTAACGACCGTGAAACCGACAGCTCCTTTTAGTCGCGTTTTTTACTTTCCCCTTAAACTCTCTTTACAGAGAAGACCTGTGACCAACAGTGGGACATATACATATATATAAAGGCTGTAACAAATTTTAATTGATATCTCTTATTGCTTTAAACAGATGATATATGAAATAACACGTAACTATTGTGGAAATTCGTGACATACTCCATGCGAACAGTTTATGCTGCTAATATGAAACGTGCCACCTATATGAGCCTTTATGTGCTATTGTTGGGCTTCGTAAATAAATGACTAACACGAAAATGGGAAATGACAGGTGCGATAACAGAAAACAAGACCCTGTGTACTTTATCGATTGAAATAGCTTTTGTTTGTGCCTCTTCCTAGTCTATGTTTTTATTTACTTCGCCATTGTGAAAGGATAAAATAAACAATGCGTTGAATGAGTGGAAAATAAAGAGCAGTGACGGACTCTGACTATTGGTTTGGTTCCCAGACTGAAAGTCGTAGAACGAGCCATGTAAAGGGCTATGCTCGGCTTGAACAAAATTAGTCGACATTGTTCTTAAAGCCAGCAAGTTGTTTCAGTTGGCCGGCTACATCTGCTGAGTGTGTGACGGAAAGTCTTGGAAAGGACGCCGCGCAAGAATCGGAGAAGCGTAGGGCGCCCGCCAAGGCATCGGAGTCCGGTCTTTACCTTCCACTTTGAAATCAATACACTCAATTCGTCTGTTTTTATGTTTGTTACCGCTTAACCTTTGACTGGATGAACCGATTTAGATGATTCTTTTTTTATTTGAAAGCTAGTGATTTGCTTCCAATTCACACTTGGGTTCTATAGTCCTGGCAATGGCGTCCATGAGAAAACCATGTAAAATTTGAAGTCGTTTTTTCAGGCTACACTTTTCCTTAACCACACTATTCTTAAAATACAAATACACATTACACACGAATGTGATAATTATGTACGTCTTACGCCAGTAATTGTAAAGTACAGAACAGGAAGAGTTAACTAATGGTCGTATTTCCAAATTCTTCTAATAGACAAACATTTTTCCATTGTATAAGGCAAAGACTTGAGGCTTACAACTTTCGAATAGAACATGAAGGTGACACTGTGACGTCACAGCAGTATCTTGTCGGACGCCGTTCCTGACAAGAAATACTATAATATGCTCACAAACTGACTATTATTTTTTGTTTAAAAGTCGCTTTGAAGACCTTGATTCAATTCTCGGACTTTGATCGTAATTTATGATTGATTATTGAAAAACACTATTATAGAGAGGCAATATAGTGAGCTTGTTTATTACGTTAATCAGTGAAAAATCAATCACAGACTAATAACGACATATTTGAACCCATTGAAATTTAGGTTAGTTACGGATTCTAGGATTAAGACGCTCAATACTTAGTGTATATTTCGGGCAAATCCTATCTTTTTTTTTATATACTTCCTAAGCAAGTCCTTGACCACGATCCGACCTGTTGTTAAGTGGAAATGCAGTCCTGGGTGTAAATGCCTATTTCTACTCTTGAAAATACCCACATTGTAATCGGAGGGAAAGACAGACGCAGACAAACAAAACTAAGCTATACAAATTGTCATTCATCATTTTAGCTGTAGAATATCTACTGAGGCATAGGCTTCCTCCAATGATTTCCAAAAGGACCGGTTGTTAGCAGCTTGCATCCAGCTGCATCTTGCGTCGTCAGACTGCCCTGCTTGCCAGCTCATGGTCTTCAATAGAAAACTTTCCTCCCTATCGACCATCTGACGCACTGTGCCCTGCCCATTGCCGCTTTAACTTGCATGTAAGCAAGATAAACGGTGTAACCATACAACAAAACTTTAATTGTGCTTATACAACCAAGACCGTAAAAGACTCCTATATTCTGATAATTATTTCGAATTTTCCGCACACGAAAAATATGTTCTGAATATTTCGATGAATTGAGAATATTCTCGTTTTTTGAAGTCAGAAAACTATCGATAAATAAAATGAAGTATTTAATTGATTTATGCATGTTAGTGTTATACACATTCCAATGATTGCGGTAATCCGTGTCATTGAGTATGAGACAGGTCCGTAACGCTAATTTCACTGCACCCACGTAATTTCTCGAAGGAAATTGACGGTAAATAATCAATGTTCCGCTGACTGTGATCCATTGCGCATTATGTATGCTTATGTTATTGTTATTACATAAATAAAAGAGACCGTGTGTGTATAGTTTTTTATACTTTCCAAGCAAGCGATTGACCACGATCCCATCTGTTGTTAAGTAGGAATGCAGTCCTGGATGGCACACTAGCATTTACTAAGCTTATTCACTCTACTCTTGTTACGTTGATCATACCAGCAAATTCGTGCTTTAACAAAAGCCGTATCAGTGTTGGATGTATCATATTATTATTCTCGATTATCTTTTTATTTAAAGTAAAATACAAAAAAATATCATACAAACTATAAAAACATTACAAAATTAACCGGTGTTTAGGACGACAGAGAAAAACCTCCTGATGATGCGTGCCGTGCCCTGGGGTACTGCCTTCTGTATCTGGCCCTTGACCCAGCCATCTAGCGAAAGACTCTTGAGATGTTGATCGAGACTTGTCGCTATAAGACCGCTTGCAGCAACGACTATCGGAACTATGATTGACGAATCCACATCACACATGGCGGTCACTTCGTGAGCCAAGTCAAGGTTGTTGTTGATGTTTTCCCTTTCGGCCTTTAAAAGTCTCTCGTCATGCGCGATGGATTTGTCAGCACAATATCATTATCCTGAATTATTATTATTTAAAAAAAGAGTTTGACTATTAAATAATATTTTTAAACATTAAGCCCACCTTTTGCATCGAGTTGTAGTATATACACAGCACAGATATCGGCCTTTCACCAAGTTTGGGGTGAGTCCATATTTACAAACACGAACTTATAGCAAGTGAAGTTTGGAAGAGATAGGGGTTTCGTTGCGCAAGCGAACTAAAAAAATGTGAGGGTAAAACCGTAAGAAAAATATAAAACACAAGTACTATATAGTCGCAGCAAATGGATATTTTGTCAGCGTAAACCACTCGAATCATTCTCACTGATTAATTGTAGATGCGCATTATGAACCAATACGACCTCTGTTTTTCTTATGGATTCCTAGTAATCGATTGAACATAATTATGTGAGGCCCTTCAAATGTGTCGCTTGCCCTTGAACGCCTGAACTGAGTTCATCTAAGTGACGCAATTTGAATAGGTTAACCGATCTTTGCACAATTCTTATCCACATAAGAAATATGTGAAATATACAGGCTGTCGCGTAATTCAACGCCCAGCGGTTATGCCATGAGTTAATATTTATTATACACCGTCGTTTTTCAAAATATATTTTTTTTAAATTACAATAAACTGTGGAAGTGAGAGTGTGCACAGAAATTACATGAGTTAATTTCCCCAATCCCCATTCTACCTTCGGACGTTTAGACACTCGGCGGGTCTCCACCCTTTTATAGTCAATGTTCCGCGCGTCAGAACGAAGTGATTTGAGTCATCGTTCATCGTGCGTACAGCAAAGGAGTGGAATAAGTTGCCGGCGTCAGTCTTTCCGTCCAAGTACGTACGTGGGAGCCTTCAAGAGTAGAGTGAATAGGCACTTACTAAACTAGCGCGTACCATCTTTCGCCTATATGACCACTTAACACCAGGTAGGATCATGATCAAGCGCTAGTTTACAGGCATAAAAAAAAAAGAAAAAAAAAGTGAAAGTTGTTTTGTAACAATGAATAGTAGCACCAACTTTTGAAATTATTTCCCACCGTGTTTACAGTACCTTTTTTACAGCATGGTGTGCCAAACTCTGGTGACTACTGACTTTCTTCCAAAAATGTTATATAACAATCTACTAATCATATGCATTTCACGCGGAAAAGTGTAAATATTTTTTTATTGATGCTTATATATTGTAATATAGATCGAAGTGAATTGTGAAACTGTGATCTTTCAGCGACTGAATTACGACGGCTCGTATAAGACTTAGTATCATTTAAAACATATTTATATTATTTTCAATTCAGTACAACAAACAATTTGAAAATATTCAGCATTTCTTGTACATTTGTTATTCCGATCTCACTCGGCTTGTATCGCAGATTTCCGTGTTTTATTCCATTGACGTGGTATCCGATATTGCACTTCCGTTGAGCTTCTAGTGATGATCGCGCGCCATATCTGTTTATTATCGATATTTGCTGTGTAGAATAGGGAAAGGAATGCTTCGATGGCTTAATCATGTAGAAAGGATGAAAAAGTATACTGCAGTTTTTTTTACAGAAAAGGCAATAGGTATCGGCATACGGCTCATCTGATCGTAAGTGATCACCTACGCCCATGACAAATCCACAACAACAGAGAAGCTGCAGGTGCGCTGCCCGACTTTCAGAAAGGAGTAGGTCTTGAAGATACCTACATCTTACAAGTTCGAAAACACGAAACCGTTGAAGCTGTATGGATGTGCAAAAAATGACGTTGAAAACTGGAAATACGTCATCTCTAAGTTAATTGCGTGTTTTTGTTTTTTTATAGATAGCTTTTTCTTTTATTATTATTAGATAATTTTAAAAGAAACTATGAAATTGGAATAGGCTCCAGAGATGGTTGCTTTACAACGCTCCCGGGAATCGGTCTAACAATGGAAATGAGTAATAAAAAATCCACAATAACTAATTCAAAATATTTTCCCATCCAAAGAACAGAAGGGAATTTTTCAATAAAATTGTCGTAAATTATTTATCGATATTTAATCATTACAACACTAAATATTCGTAAAGAAGAGCTCTTTGTGGGATTGAAACTTTTGACTCTGAGGGATTGTTATACGCAAAGTAGCTTTAAACGTATGCGCTGTTTTCAAAATGGATATTGTGATCGATTTAAAAAGAAAATACTTTTTAAAAAGTTCACGATTTATCGTTAATATGAACCGAGATAAGTTTTGGAATTGAGATTTTAAAACTCACGAGGGTGTATTACCTCTGGTAAAATTGCAAGCTAGGTCTATTAATGATGGAAGCGTTGATGAAGTTCCTTCTGCCACTTCTTCACCAGCACTGTCCAAAATTTATTTATTGATTAAGATTCAGTAGTGGCTAATTTAATGAAGTGCCAAAACATTAGAGGTTTATATTTTTCTTAGATATTTAAATAAGGAATCGTTGTCAGTTGCATTGAGTACTCCTGGGCACCGTTGAAAATCAGTGCTATGGCAGCCTTGCGACACACTGTGACGGTGTCCAATGTTAGGCATCACGTCTTATTTGTCGTCCTCTTGCCCCTGCAGTAATATTCGACGTAACTTTCTTGCTTTCTAACTTCACTAACATATACCTCTCTCTCAACTTCCGTTCGCCTCGCCCGATTACACATTTTGTAACACAGTCACTAGCTTCCCAAGTTAAACGCGCGAAAAGAAGTTTTACTTCGAAAACAGAAATATTAAATTTAGAATTCCACCGCACCTTAAATCATTGTTAAATGATAAATAAATAATAAGGGATACGCTACACTCACGTGGAAACGCGTCATCAATCATCCGCGTTGTATCCATTTAACAATTACTTACGTGTTACGCGTAATACGCACACTCGGAGGCGCGTTATTCCCACTTAAAAGTATGATACATTAATTACACAGATAATACATCACCGACGAAACGGGTCTTTCGCTTAATGTTTAACCCCCCTTGCGACGAATAAATCTGTGAGAGGCACAGACAATCTACGACATAGAATATTTTAGTCATGTTACATAGATGAAAAATGGTTTGTCATTGGCGGTTTGTGTCGATATATTTTAATTCGTAGGAAAGCTACGTTCGATTGGGTTCCAAGTCATTATCATCACTATCATTTCAACAGTAGGACATCCACTGCTGGGCATAGGCATCCCACAACGATTTCGAACTGGCCGTAAACAACTTGCATGTAGCGTTGTCCTGCGGCCTTTATAAATACAGAAAAGGACGACAAGGCGGTCTGACAACCTTATAAAGAGTGGCTTTAAACAGAAATGTACCTACCATTCTTTTTTTCTTTCTTTAAAAAAATACTTTGTTTTGTGACGAGAATCTACACTGATTGGCCAGAGAAGCTGACCGAAACATTTTCACCGGGTTTGAGAGGTGGCACATCTCTTAGGTCGCTTTGCTTGAACCTCTATTGGGAACAACACTGCGGAAGAGCCCCCGAGAGGGAATCTCGGTTTGGACACATGCTCTTATCGCGTTAGCATTCCGAACCAACGGCGAGAGGGCCAAAAAAATATTAAAAATTAGTTTTAATTTAAAACTCACAGAGTCTAAAAGGCACAAAAATATTCTAAAAATCCTCTATTTTTTACTACTCTGTGCGTTGTACTATTCGAAGTAAGTGCTACGCCGTGTAAAACGTTAAACACGTTTCTAATTTGAGAGTACACTTGCGCCTCGTAACTGCCCTCGGATGAGCTCTAAATTAACTCGGAAATTTTCGTTTTTTGCCAGTTAATTGGCTACTGGGGGACTGCTTTCTACTTTAGGACGTGCCCGCCAGTGTGTGATATGCTGGCACGTGACTGGACTTTCTGAGTACTTAGGTATATACGTATTACTATCAGAAATAGTTGTTAGAAAAAAGTTCGTCCTATATGTGTATCAAATTACATAATGCTTAAACCCTGGTTAAATTAAAAACATAGCTGATTGTAATAAATCTGCAGTCTGCGATCATGGTTTGTCCCTTAGCCTATCCGTGAAATAGCAACCGACTGAGCCGTGGTTCGGCCCTCGGGTCGGAATGCTTACGCGTAACATAGTAACCCCTCACCAGGGTCAGTCTAAGCGACGTAAGAGCTACGCCACCTCTTAATCCAGTGAAGCAGTAAAGGGTCAGCAGCTTCTCTGGCTAATCTGTGTAGTTTGTCGTAAAAAACATTTAATCGTTCAAAAATGTTCGGTACCGACAACTGAAGACGTCTCACAATTAACACGATAAAGTTTTGGAAGGTCCTCTCGGGCGCTCTCGGATCGGAATGCTTACGCGTAACATAGCAACCGTCCAAGCCGAGGTTACCCCTCACCGGGGACCCTTGTGTCGAGTTACTAGCAATAGAGGTTCAGTCTAAGCGACGTAAGAGCTACGCCACCTCTTAATCCAGTGAAGCAGTAAAGGGTCAGCAGCTTCTCTGGCTAATCTGTGTAGTTCGTCATCAAAAAAAAAGTATTGGAAATATAACGACCGATCTTTATAAAGATCAAATTGTCTAAATGTACCCCCAATTTTAAATATTTATAGATCATTTATGTGTATCAATCGTTGTCGTAATCATTTAACATTGTTTCTGTGCATACATAGCCGTCGTAACAACACAGTTTTAACAATAATATGAGTTTTTATACTAGTATAGTACCTGGGGCACAAAACTAAAATTTAAATTATAGACCAAAATATAATATAGTCTCAGTAATAAGTGTGTTGACATTATATCCAGTACTTCACTTTTATTCAATAAATCCTACTGGCATATATTATTTTAAATTAGTATTTGCGATTTTGCTTATGCCTAGTGACTAAACGGTGTTATAATTTTATGATTTTATTATTAATAAAAAAAAACATATCTTGTTTTATTCTTTCTTTCTGATGTTTGAGAAATCTGAAATTGGAATGTATTGATCAAAATCAGAATCGATAAATCTCACCGCAGGACTTAAAAAAAAACCTAACACAAGTGTTTGAGATTGGATGCAGTAAGGCGTTTCTAAATACTTCTCGGAGATGCTACTAAAGAACATTGCACATAAACGCTAAAAGAGGGCTGGAAGCTTTAACTTATTTTATTTTGTTGTTAATTTTTTTTTAAAGATAGCTAATAATATTTTTTTTTACAAATATTACTAACGTTCGTGTTAACCATTCAAACTAAGCTCAAGCTTATGCTTGGAGATGGTTCACGACAATAGTCGAATGGTGGATTCGAACCCTAAGTCCAAGCAAGAGGTCCTCTCTTGGCGGAACTTGCGCCTAGTTAATCCGTAAGAGGATGAAGCTAAGCCACCTAAGAGCTGTGCCACCTTTGAAAAACCCTGTGAAGCTGTTCAGGCCGCCTCGCTGATCTTCCTAGTTCATTCAGAAAAAAGAGTGAAAAGAAAAAGAAAACAAAACAGTAATAAAATCTTTGTCCATGTGTCATGATATTTCTATATAAGGGAGCTTTCTACATCGACAAGTCCAAAAAGCGTCCATTCGCGACCGTCGGCGGTTGCGAATAATTAGATGTTAGGAGCGTTGCTGCTTTCTTCTTCTCTCAGCGCCAACGCTTCCCGGAGTGGCATTCAAAGTTAGTTTCCCTTAGATTATCTGTGAAATAGCAACCGACCGAGTCGTGATCCGGCCCTCTTGGGCGCCCTCGGATCGGAATGCTTATGCGTAACATAGTAACCGTCCAAGCCGAGGTCTCCCCTCACCGGGGGGACCCTTTTGTCGAGTTACTAGCTAATAGAGATTCAGACTATGCGACTTAAGAGCTATGCCACCTCTCAATCCGGTGAAGCAGTCAAGACCAGCTTCTCTGGCCAATCTGTGTAGTTCGTCATAAAAAAAAGAAGTTTCACTTCAAAAAACAACAAATCAAAGTATCACGCTACAGCTACCCCAGCGACATTTGTGTGGCGCGAGCTTAATGGATGCCAGTTATCCGTTGGTACGCAGTACTCAGAAGGTGGATTGAGAAAATCGGATTCGCGGAACCAGACGTCTCGTATCTTAAGTGAGGCTTCCTTTTAACCTTCTCAAATTAGCCTCTCTTCTATGGTACGTTAGACTCCAGCGTTTCCCAAATTTAGTTAAGTACATTGGTCTTCTTTGAAGGCAAATACTCTCGTGGGTAAAAATAAAGGGTCTGAATAAAGAGTCCGTTAAAAAAAATTGAATATCTCGGAAGATAATAGCTAACTGAAATAAATTGTACATGATAGAAAATTAAATATCCTGAAAATATTTTTATTAATTTATTTATATTTTATTAAAATTTTAGTACTTAGCGTTGCAACACTAAGTACTAAAAATAAAATATAATGAAAAATACTGTATTATCCAAGTTTACGTAAGATATCCTTTTTCGTTTATTGAATTTAATGAAATATAAATAAATTAAAAAAATTAAGGATATTTAATTGTCTGTCTATCACGCACAATTTATTTCATTTAGCTAGCGTCTTTATCTTCCGAGATATTCGAACTTTCTTAACCGACCGTTTATTTTTGCTCACGGCTATATTATTAGTATTTATAGTGAAAAAAAAACTATTAATATTTTTAATATTTATAAACCGAATAATAAATAATGTAAGTCTGTAATCTTATTGGTCTACAATTTAGTATGTTTTATAAGCTATAGATTTTTTATTTAATAGCTTTAAACGAGCAAATCTTGTATAAATAGAATCTGAATGTCGGAAACGACTCCCACGATTTTCACAGAATTTAGTAAGCAGGGAAATTCGGGGAGATAAATCAATCTAGCTAGGCTTCATTTGTCAAAATGTCTTTTTATCCGCGTATACCCTATTGTTAGTTTAATAGACGGCGTTGCTAAGCAACAGCATGTCAGTGGGCGTTTGCTTTGACGTAAGACTAAGAAAAGTAAATTTCTTTACATAATTTATATGTCAAAGACGTCTGTCATCTTTCCTTAGCGATGAATCAATTAAGACCATATTCACGTCAAAAAAGAATTAGGTCTTATTGGGTTGCGACAGACAGTTTTTAGAGCAAATATAAGAAATAGATTATAAATTTTGAAATAAAAAGACGGTGTGGTCACTCGGTAAAGGCCAGGTATCATTAACGGGTTCGAACAATTGAATCTAGAGTTAGACGAGCTATATAACGATTTACCAAGAAAAATACGGAGCAAAGCACGGTCTTCCAGGTACTGAATAATAAAATAACTAGTATATTTACGAGTAAAAACAAAAATCGACTTCGATTAGAATAGCATTATTACAAACAAACAAACAAACATTTTTATTGACCCACAATAATTTCAATACCAACTTACTTAAATTACAATTATGGGAGGGGAACTACTAGGAACAAACCTGTGTGATGGCCTGGCCTAAACCCCACGGATGTGCACAAAAGTTTTAACACTATTGGAGAGAGAAGGAGAAGGTCGTCCCTTTCCTCGGTGCATGACGAGGGGCTCCGGGATCTCAACGTGGAACGCACCGGAGCCCCTCTGCACTGTGCTCAAGGAGAGCACGTCCCGGGGGGGAGGTTACTCCCTCCCCCATGTCGCCCAGTGAACCCGAGGCCCCTTTTAGTCGCCTTCTACGACAGGCAGGGGATACCGTAGTCTTATTCTTGAGAGCCCAGAACTACAGGTCTGAATTAATCAGAACCTTTTCTTTTTGCTGACGGGGAGGAAATCTTCAGAAAGATACCCCGCCTTCTGGGGGGAAGGCGGCGGTTATGTGGGGTTCTTACTCACTAAAACCTCCCCGGTCGTTCTTTCCTCGGTGCATGACTAGGGGCTCCGGGATCTCAACGTGGAACGTAACCCAATTCTCATCCGCGGGCCACGGGTTGCTCACCTCTGCCATAGACCATTGGGCTATTGACACTTAGTTTATTTTATCGATCATTTGATTGTATGAAGTCGAGAAGAATAGAGCGGATGCATCTTGTGCAATACAAACGAGAGGTAAATCAATAACAATAAAACTTTACCACCGCGCTCCGTGAACGCAAATTGTGTAAATAAAAACACAATTACAAACTTCAGACGCGGCTCTTCGTCTTTCGAGCTATGCTATAAATCTCGCAATTGCGTCATCCCGACGCAAATTGCATAAATGCATGCCAGATGCCGCGATAGTACAGCCACAGTATGTATTAATGCAATAATCCTGTAAGTCTGTTGGCATTCGAAGTTTTATTTAAAAGCAAGAGCAAAAGTTACTAAAAATTCGAGTAGTAGTTTCGTTGAATATCGACGTAATGCAGTCGCGGATCTTCGATTTTTTAGACGGGGACACAGTACTATACAGAGTTAAAATAAAAACCGACTCGAATAGAAATATTACGAAACTAAATTAATCAGAACCTAACCAAACTGTCATCAAATTACCCATCAAGTACAATAATGAATCATCGAAATTGGTTGTGATTTTAAAAGGAACCACACTGGAAGCACCAACTTTAAAATAAAAAAAGAATCATTGACATCGGTTCTCCTAGTCGAAAGTTATGTGGCAACAAACAGTCCTTTGTGTTTATTATGTTACATTAAATATTTTTTACAAGTACTTATCAACCAACAGTGCCGAGAATAATTAATTTATTATAATTTACAATTTACATCCGCGTATTAACTTGAAGAGAAGTAAACAGAAGTCAGTCAGGAGAATTTACTAACAATTAAAGTTTTAAACCTAATAAATGAGTCGCTAAAATATCCACTTCTGAAGTTAAGTCGTCCACGTTGCAGAAGTTGTCATTAATATCAATATATAAAAATATAAAAAAACTTACAGACTAATTAAAAACCTCCTGTTTTTGATGTCGGTTGAAAACAAGTTAAGCGTCAATAGCCTAATGGTTAAATAGCATAATAGTAATCAAAAAATTTCAAGCCAAAAAAATCCAAGATTTTTACAAGTCGGTTAATAATTTGATTCAAGCATAACTTAGTTCCGCATTAAACTATCGTTTAGCTTCGTCTAGTAGCTCGTTATTCTTGGGCAACGCGACATCCCTTACTTTGAACTTTCATACTTGTCTACGTTGACAAACGAGGGAAGCTTTAGTGCGAGCGTTCCGAGTTAGTGGAATTTGGAGGAATTTAAAATTAAATTAATTATCTTACCTAGATCATTTATAAGAGCACGTAATAGTTTTCTCTACATGTCGTCTAGTAAATGAAATAAAAGTATTTCTACATTTCAATATGTAGTCGTGGTAGTACAGCGAAGTCAGTTTTATACACTAGTAATTAAAATGACCTCCGGTGACGGTACCAATGTTATTAATTTCTGTAATTTCATTTTTTTTAATGTGCGTTATATTCTGTCTGTGATGTGTTTTTGTATTGTGATGCCAATAAATAAATGTCTATGTCTAATGATAAATTAATTTTATACAATTTACTAGTGTACCCAGCCCGCTTCGCTGCGTTACATTTTACTATATTTTATTTAGACAATAAACTTACATCATTAGAAATTTAATTTAACTCTCTCAATATATTAAATTATTCATTTCTCTTCCTATTTATTCTCTTCTCGAGCGGGTAAAGCTCATTAACTACACCCATGCACATATCAGTAAATACAATATCATCCTTATCATTTATTCATAAACATATCGGGAATAAGTTAATGTCAAAAAAAGAACGACGTATGGCTTGAATGACAGTTCAAAAAGAACAGTGCTCCGATCGTCACCAAACTTCACAGGATTACTCGCCAGGTCAATCTGAAGATTCCCTGAAAGTTTCATTGAAATCTGTCCAGTCGTTTCGGAGCCTTGTTCCATCAAGCCCACACACTTTTTCTTTTATAAATATGGATTCATTTTTTTATAAAACATGTTTTTATTATTTCTTAATAAAATGAATTAAAAAGTACGAATCAAATTAACCCAAACGATGTTGCGTCGCTTAATTACGTAGTTCCTATGGTGACCTTCCAGGTCTATCATCAGATAAGCTCTATGTCATAATAATATTGCATTGTCATCTGATTTATACACGTAAGCAATTTGAGCTCAATCGGAAACCGGGAGGTGGATCAAATATAACTTGCAAGATTTGATTACAGGCCAACTGACAACGGGGCAGTATATATGATACTTAATATAAGGCTTGTAATAATATAATAGGGTAAAGGAAGATTTATTAACTTTCTCAACGAGAATGTTAACTAAAAGTAACAAAGTAACCCTGACGCCTAATTTGATAGGAAGGTAGGCGTTAATAGCATCGACACAATATTCTTTACAAATGTTGCTAATATCGTATCGTAGAATTGTTTTTTTTTTCTAAGCAAGTGTTTGACTACGATCCTACCTGATGTTAAGTGGAAATGCAGTCCTGGATTGCATTGTAAATGTCTATTCACTCTACTCTTGAAAATACCCACATTGTAATCGGAAGGAAAGACAGACGCGGGCAAACTATTCCAGTCCTTTGCTGTACGAAGAATGAAAAACGAAGCAAATCGCATCGTTCGGTTTTGAGGGATGTTCACAACAAAAGGATGAAATCCCGCAATGCGTCTAGAAGTCCGATGGTGGAAAGGGGATGGGACGTATTGTATAAAACTTTGTTGTGATGTTAAAAATATTTTTTTTTATTATTTATATACATTTGATAGATTTATACCAGACGAGGTGCAAGATTTCCCAAGACGATGTTTGGGACAAAGCGAAGTAGAAAGGAAATCCGAAAAGTTGATCCCACCACCATGAGCTAATAACAAAGAGAGAAAGAAAGAAGAGAGAAAGTTCGAGAAACACTAAGCCCTTAAATGAGTTTTATGTTGATAGAATAGTAAATATTAATGAATTTATAAACAACAGTCTTCCTTATTGGAGAAAACCGTATTAGTGAAAAGCCGTTCCTAATAAGTCTGGAGGTTGCTTGCCCCGAAACTCGACGGCGCAATTACCGGCAAGTTGACTCTAAAGCATTACGCCTGGAACCTTCTAATAAGGGCTTATCTTAAGAGGCATCAACACTCGCAGACGAGCCCTTATTAGCTATTTGTGCTGATCGAAGTTGCTTGTTTACATTTAGAGACGCAGTATACTGTACACTACTTGATACTTTCGTAGATTTATTTTTATTTTAGTACATACTAGGACAGTGGTTAGACGTCTGTGAGTAACATATAATGGAATTCAAAACCCAGAACTTGTATAAACAAGTATATTTACAAATAATGTTAAACGCTATTACGCCCTCTGCATTTTTGCGAATTATAGAAATTTATTTTTTCAATAAGCGTCAAAAGCCTAATGGTTTAGGGTACGGCCTGCGAATCGTAAGGTCGTGGGTTCGAATCTACTATTGGACTATTGCCGTGAACCATGTCCTAGCACAAGCTTAAGCATAGTTGGAATGGTTAACAAGATTGTTAGTAATATTTCTGAAAAAAGAAATATTGCTAGCTTTCTTTAAAAAAAAAAATATATATATATATATAAAATGAATCATCGAATTCGGTTGGCACGATATTGAGTTATTCGTCCATTTGTGACGCACATACTCCATGCGATGATTTATATGGTTTTTCTCATGGATCCCATTGTCAGAATTGGACCAAATTTAATGAAGGCCAAGCGAGAAGCACCATCTGTCAAATAAAAACGAATCATCAAAATCGGTTCACCCAGACGAAAGTTAAGCGGTAACAAAATAAAAAAAATTAAAAAATTCACAACCTCCTTCTTTTTCAAAAGTCATCAATGGTATCCATGTAAAAACCATATAGAGTGTTAAATTTGCATGAAGTATGTGCGCTACAAATGGGTGAAAAACTCAATACCACGCCAACGGATTTCGATTCTTCATTTGTTATTAGAAAGAATGTATTTCAAGAGCAGTTTGATGAAATTTTGCAGGTTTTGATTGATTTTATTTCGTAATATTCCTACGATAATTCGGAAATACAAATAGGGCGTACGCGCTCAATAGTATTTAACGTTTAATTCAATTTGAAGTCTATTTTTGGTTTTGACCGTAACGTTTTTAGTCATTGATAAACTTTTTTTTTTTTGTTAACGAGGAGGAAATCTTCAGAAAGATACCCCGCCTTCTGGGGGGAAGGCGGCGGTTATGTGGGGTTTTTACCCACTAAAACCTCCTCGGTGGCCCTTTCTCGGTGCATTGTGAGGGGCTCCGATGTCGCCTTCTTCCCGGGTCCACCTTAGCGGACGACAAAGGCCCCCACCCTTGTCGCCCAGTGAACCCGAGGCCCCTTTTACTCGTCTTCTACGACAGGCGGCGGATACCGTAGTCTTATTCTTGAGAGCCCAGAACTACAGGGCTGAGTCATTGATAAACTAGTTAAATTACTAAAATATAGCCATGTCACATAAAACTTCTGTACTCATAATAAGTTGTTATATATTAATAATGACGTAACAAGCCTAATATAGAACAAATAATAGCGAAGTGCGCAGTGTTAGCCTTATTCTAATAAGCTGGAACACTGCGCTCTCTATGAAATTCATATCAAGAAAATCTCTTTTTAATATCATCGAAAAGCGCTTTACAAAACTCCCCGATCGCTGCACGATTTTACCTCGACTTCACCCAGTGAATGGATTATTACATTTATCTATAAGCCCTTTATTTGCTTTGTAATAGAAGATATGAAGTCTCCTTGAGAAATTTGCTTTATAAACGAAAACTTACAATGACTAAATTTTTGCAATGTAAACCATACCACTTACTGGTATTTTGTCATGATCTTTTACAGCCAGCAATATAATTGAATCATAAATAAAACATAAAAACATGTATTGTATCTGATTATTGCTCAGAGACTAAATTTTTTTTTTAAAGAAAGCTAGCAATATTTTTTTTTAATTTATAAGTTTTTACTTCTATGAGCAGTCCCTATGACTAGAAATTTTTTATTGCTGATTTTCATTGTAAGTTCGGTCTTGCAAATTTACTGGTTTAACTTGTGTGTTAAGTTTAAGTTACCCAGAGGCTCGTTTGTCCCTTTTTTGAAAGAAGTTCCTTAGTCTGCCGGCTTACAGGAAGAAGGGTTTTACGCGCGAGGGCGAAGTTAAAAAATGTGGATGTGACACTAAAACCGTAACGAAAATAAATAACGGTAGGGCGTAGTATACAAGGCGGTTGATAGCGTGATTATTAAGCTTGAAATTCAACTGTCTGGCCACAGGTGGCGCTTTAACTAATAATTAATTATTTATGTAATTTTATATTGTTAAAGAAAGTAAATTAAACAAAAACCAATCAGCAAAATTAAAAACATAATCAAGACAATATGATTCATAAAATTTAGCAATTTTATCACATTGTGCTGCTCCTATAATATCCAAAGGTACTTTGTTCCTACCTGGTGTCCTGTCACCGCATCATTTCTTTTTAAATGTAGATGTATTAAAAAGGTTGTGACCTTTATACCACGGAAACGAAACAAAAGACAAAGTAGCTTTACCGCGTATTATGAACAAATTTAATTTAAATTTTCAAGTAACTCACAAAGCGTAAGACGGCTTACCATTCTACGACAGGCTGCGCTTCGTTATTATGCGCCAAGTTAATGAGATAGTGCCTAAGTCTAGCAGTGATAAGTATTGTTCTAAGGGAACAAGACGTATTAGTTAATGTCAAAAATTATCATGCCATCCAGTGCAGGGCAACCTTTTGAGTCGGAAAGTGAAAAATTCCAATTTACAATTTTTTTAGTAAATTTGAATAACGGCAAACTTCTCCGCAGAAGAAAGAAATGTTGTAGATTTCCCCCTCGTCAACAAAAAAAAGTATACGTGAAAGATAAAAGTCCATCAAGAACATGTTTTGGTGTGAATACGTCTCGCATAGGCGCCGTCGTGTTGATGAATAATCGGATTCAAATTAGTCAAAAGTCGAGCTCGTCCCGCGACGTTTAGATTGCATCTACGTACGCAATTCATTTCACATGCAGTACAGCTTCCATGTGACGCGAGCGAGATTTACGTTGACACGGCCTCCGCATGCATGCTGCTTTTTTATGCGTGCATTTCCGATTGATTATGGGTTATACTCTAAAAAAGCTCTAACTTCCTTTTAAGCCTTCTCAGTGGGGTAGATAGACATAGTATATCCGCTGTCCGTTGTCTGTTCGCCGTAGCGTGTGTCTGACTTTCTGGCTAGCATCGACCGCGATCTTTCTATTGGAGAAGCCAGATCTTAAAGTCTCGCCGCCACCAAACCCCTACTTAAGGAATTGCCAATCTACTATAAAGACTTGGGTCGCCAGCACCTCGCTCACCAGGCGAAACGTCACTTAACCACGTTATTCGGGGAAAGTCGTGGTGACAGTCCCCCGATCTTGCCAACCCATTCATGTAACAGCAGAGCCACTGATGACTTTTTTTAATGAAGCGAATTTTCCTTAAGTTATTAACATTCTAATTAACTATTTCAAATTGAGAAAGGAGATGGTTCACGTCAAAAGTCGAACCATAATAACCGAAATATTGGTCAGAGAAGCTGACATTTACTGCTTCACCGTATTGAGGGATGGCATAGCCTGCACCTTCATAGTAGTAACTCGGCACAAAGGTCCCGACGTGAGGTGTTACCTCAGCTTGGACAGTTACTATGTTACACGTAAGCATTCCGATCCGAAGGCGAGCGGGCTCTTCCAAGGATAGTCTATTGATTCTTAATGTCAATTATGTAGGTACCTTAAGAGAAACAGTTCCTTTGCAGTACTATGTAAGTGTGGAACAGTATAGAAAGTGTATTTATTGGGCTAAGGGAATTCTCTGGAATGTTCGAATTAGTTTTCTAAAAAAAGAAACGCGAAAGAAGTGGCACAGATAATAATAAATAGTGATCCGTACTAGAAGCGCAGCAGAAAGATTAATAACCAAAAGTACTTCGCAACACGAAACTTAATTATCAAGTGAACTTGTAACTTAAAGTATTACTTCATACTTTGTGGTAAGTAAAACCAATGGGGAAAGTTTTAAGAGGGATGGAGGGCAGAGCTCTTTGTTCGTTGTTGAACACTTGGAAATTTCCGTGGTTTTTCAACAGCTGTGGACTTCCTATCACATTTGATAACTACTAATCATTATAATACGTGAAGCGTCGGTTGACATTTTTCTAATTCACGCAAGGTCTTCCGCGCCTTAGTGTTAAAAATTGTGCAGTGATTTTGGCTAATTTAATTCATTTAGTAGTTATATTCCTATTACTTTATCATTTAATAAAATATTTTTGCAAGTATTAATAATAAAATCGTTACGTTTCTTTATAGCTAATGTTGTGTACACCTGTAATTGGCATACATAACAGGACTTAGTTTGTAAACTTGATTATAACAACAATGTATGCTTGTGTAATGCTGTTGGTGTATCTTAGTAAATAAATAAATAAATAAATAAAGCGACATTTTGTACCCCTTGTTACGAAAATTGCGCGGACAGAGGTGTATGAAATTGCATGAACTTATAGTTTATATCGAGAAGAAGTGCAAAATACATTAAATCAATAAACATGTGTAATATGCGAGAAGGCCCTCTTTGTATTACCGAATTATTGCAGGAATATTACTAAATAAAATTTATCACAACCTAACCAAACTTTCATCAAACTACTCTTAAAGTACATCGTTTCTTGTAAAAAATGAATAATCTAAGTCGGTTTGCATGATATTGAGTTATTCGTCCATTTGTGGCGCACATACTTCATGTAAATTGCACGAGAAGAAAATTTGTTCATTCTGTCGAAAGACATGAGGTAACAAAAATAAAAAAAACATACAGACGAATTGAGAAGATCCTTTTTTGAAGTCGGTTGAAAACGTTTTTTTTTATTGATGATTATACTATGTTTGTTCCCCAGCGTGTTTGGCTGTGGGGTATTTTTACTTTTACATTAATTACTTACTTATAATTTACCTACTTTATATAAGACTAATTTCTAATTTCCTTATTTCTACTTTTTACATTTCCTTAGTTTCTAATATTTCTACTACTTATTTCTATATTTATTTTTCTTAGTTATCTATTTGTTTATGTCTTTTTTGTATTAATAATTTTTTGTTTGATTTTCTTATTTTTATCTATTTATTTATTTGTTTTATTTCTATTAATTACTTTTATTACAATTTCTTTACTTCGGTTGAAAACGTTAGAGCATATTTTATAATACGAATTGTCTATTACAATAATATTCTTGTAAAAATGTTCTAATATCTCACCAGCGAGCCCCAGGCGAATAATACGGTGTTACGTAAATTTTTGTCCTGTACAATATCTTATATTGTTTCAGAGATTAATTATTTTTGTGTACTCCGTGAAAAATAACAATTCAAACACCGCTGAAGAAGTGATAACAGCCTATATACGATAATAAGTAAATGGCAATACATATATTTAATAATACAATTGCAAAAAAACCGTCACATCACCGGGGTAGACAACAATTTTCACCCAGCTTTTTCGATCCCACATTTGACAGGAGGTATAAATAGACATAGACATTTATTTATTGGCATCACAATACAAAAACACATCACAGACTGAATATAACACACATTAAAAAGAATGAAAAATAGACAAAACACAGTTAAAGTTACACGGACAAATAATACAAAACATATGATGCCAATATCGGACACCGTCTCAGCATATGCTGTCACAACGATGCGACAGCGCTGATTTTCAGCGGTGCCCGGGACTACCTAAAGACGTGCGCGCGCAATACTACTTTTATATGGAATATTATTATACAGACAGTAAGAGTATAATAAATATGATACATAAATAAAACAGTTATGAGATTAAAATATATGTTATACAATAAAATAATAGATTAATAAATAGTAATTATACGTTTGAAAACAAAAAACGAAAAGCTAGGATTCGAACCTTCGATAATAAAATGCTCCATAAGAATTGGTACTCTTAACTAATAGGCTATCACTATATGAACAAGGTTATAGTTACAGCCTGCATTACGTATATCCCACTGCTGGACATAGGCCTGTAAAGAGAGTATAATGTCATAGTCCGCCACACGGGCCTAGTGCGGGGTCGCAGACTTCACATACCGTAGAAAATTTCCTAACAATTCTCCCTTCAATTCCTAGGTTTCCACACAATGTTTTTCTGCACCGCCGAGCGCGTAGTAAATCAGCACTTAAAATGGCAACAAACAAATTCATATGCGCTGGCACCGGGGATTGAACTCGAGTTCAGGCACTGAAGTAGCACGGCTCATTTCTATCTAGAAGTGTTCGACTTACAATGCTATGCTAAGAACTCCAAGAAGACCGACATAATTTTATGAATGACGAAGAAACAAATAAATTTAGAAAACAATAAGGATTGGACACAAAATACAACACAAGTATACAGGAAAATACACAAAGGTTAAATTGTCTTCGTTATATTTTATTGTAGACGGGATTGCCGTGTAATTAAAAAGATTACGAACGAATAGCGCGCGAATCGTAAAAGAACAATTGGAGGATTTCGGGCCCTTTGTTTAATTTTAACGATGTTAATTGAGAACCAATGCGATTGCAGGCACTACAGAAACTTAATAAATTTACTTTAGACCAGTCAAGAAAGGCGGTTATTATGCAATCCCTATAGATGGCTTCCGGCGTTTTTGTTTACTTGCCGCAGTTTCTAAGTACAAAAAGTCACATGTGAAAATTTGTGATTTATTATACAAGAGCTGTGCCACTTCTCAATCTGGTGAAGCAATTAAGGTCACCTTCTCTGGCCAACTTGTGTAGTATGTCACAAAAAAAACTTGAAAACAGGAAAATTGGTTCAATTCTCTAGTCCCAGCCCTAAGTGCTCCCTGTAATAACATCTCCCTCATTTATAATTCCAGAAGACTAACGACTGCGCTGAAGCTAATTTACAATCAGATTAACGTCCCATAATGAACGCGCCTCGGTACGCTCTTAGTTTGAGACCACATGTAGATGGGCATTATTTTAACAAAAACACTATCTGTTCGCTTAAATACCTAATAACAGTACTCCTGAATTCACATATGTACTAGAATATAACTCTTTGAATAAAACTATGTAATGGATTATATCGTTTTGATTTTGAATTTGTGTTTCGTTTCGTACACTCAAAAACTCGGTGAAATTGTAGAGGTTGCATGGCTGATTAGCGATATTTTTATGAATGAACGTGGTTCAGTCAAAAAAATATCACTATTTATATATATATATATACAAATAAATAAAATTGGTTTGTTCGTTTGTAAACTTAAAATAACTTCCTTTTTACTACGAGTTTATGAATATATATACGGCATATACCAAAAAAATATTTTTTACAATTTTTCTATTTCTGTCTGTTGGTTCCGGCTAATCACTGGAACGGCTTGACCTATTTTGACGGGACTTTCACTGGGTAATGTAATGTAATAAGGAGTCACTACCACTAGGCTACATTCCAATTTCCAATCAACATACGTTCGTAACAAATAAAAATTATGACCAAGCAATGTTTGTCGGGGATAACATAAATTAAGCAGTGATTTTTTTTAAATGAAAAGTGGCAAACGAGCATACGGCTCACCTGATCTTAAGTGATCACCGTCGTCCATCAACATCCACAGCACCGGAGGAGCTGTAAGTGCGTTGCCGGCCTTTGAGATAGGAATAGGCTCGTTTCTTGAAGGATTTACTACTTGTACTATATTATAAACTTGAGGAAACAGATAACTTTTTGCTACAAGCTAGCGGATTGTATAACCTTTTTAAACAGTCGGTTGCAGTACGACATTGTATTTGATGTATGGCACTTGATTTTGACGAGCGCGGATGTGCTTCCGTTTTGGAATATTATTCACACTCCCGACTTTGTTAATCCTTCAAAATCAAAAGCAGCAAAGTTAAACTTGCCCAAGATTTCTAAAGCAATCTTCCAATGATACTTACTTATGCAAGAAATTTTGCGCTACTTCAATATTATCTAAGAAAATAATACTATAACGATTTTTAAATTTTCAAAAAAGTTGTCAATTCACCTTTTTTTTGTTTATTATTTAATTATAGTCACTCGTAGTACCGTCACTGATTAGATCGATTCTGAATTGTTTTCTATTTGAAAGAATTCGCTTTTAATTAGGTCCCATGTTAATTTTGTTCTCATTATGTAGGTATATGGAAATTTAATACTAGGTAAGTTTCACCTTCATGACAACGACCACGAACGTAGGAGGTTAAGGAGGATATAAGCGCCAGAACTTGGTATGTTATGCCTAATGGTTTAAAGATATGGTCTGTTAAAGGTAATGTTTACAAGAATGTTAATAAAATTTTTAAGGAGATATAGTTAGCTTTATGTATGGAGATTTTGTTATCTACACAAGTAAGTACACTCAATAGCGTAACATAACTAACACATTCAAGTATCTTGTTAGTGAGTTATACAGGAACGAAGTTCCGGAAGGAACCGTCCGCAACGTTAAATAAAAGCGTAAGATTTTTAGCGTCAACTGGTTTAGATAGATGGCGCTATTATTAATTATACATTTTTATAAATCATTGTTAAAAATGCGTTATGATTTTTATCGTTAAAAAAAATCATATAAAAATGTATACTTAAATAATTATTTTCTTTAAATATTTTTATATGGAACATTATTCCTATCTAGCGTCCCACTTCCACACACGGTTTGTAATACATTATTTTTCTATTGTAATTAGTAAAGTATATAGTAGCTAAGTACAGCTTTAAATCATTTCTGAATGATATCATTGTTAAATAAGTTGAGACACAAAACTTTCAGGCGATAAAATTTACGCCTAAATTTGACGATAGGTTCATCATACTCGTACATTGACATTTAATTGTCGAATAAAAATTATGATGTGAGAAGGGCTTTGGTATAAAATTGTATGGTACGCTTTCTTATACGAACGCAAGCGTCACGATAAATATAAAATACATTAAAAAAGTAAATATAAAATGTAACAGCGAAAATTCTATTCGACGCGAGTCCGCAAAGTAATTACTTTACTCGGAAATGTATGGAGGAATTGTCGATGTTGCCATTCTAGAATTTTCTATATCGAATTTAATCTCGTTTAACATTGCAACGGGGGCCATGGCTCTGACGTATTTATTTATCTACTTACTCTCATCCTTTAAACGCTAGTAGGGGGTAGACAGACACAGCTTTCATTGTCCGCTTTTCACCAAGCTTGTTAGGTCACTTATGCAACAGATGGTGAGCCTAGTTCTTGTACTTAAAAGACAGACAAAATAATGTGCTTTGTGATTCACGAGGCGAAGGCAGCGACGCACGACTGAAGTAACATTGAATTAGCTTCATCTATTTCTATATGTACATATATGTATGTTTACATATTATATGTATATATATATATATATATATACGATTATTCAAGAGAGAAAGATAACCTAACGTAACTCTCTCTTTCTATCTTCACTTATATCTCTCTCTCGACTTCTCTGCTAAAGCTTCTTTCATTTTAAATGTGATCTAATGGAAACAACGTCTAAATGAAATTTAATTGCTCTGACGTACACTTCCTCAAACAAGTTGCCAATGCTCTCAAAACTACAACTCGAGGTACAACAATATCTTGAGGCATTATAATTAAACGAATGTTATTGCACACACTGTACGATGAACGCAATGCAAACCATGTTGCAGAGTAGAAATTTTCCTTCCTTCCGTAGGAGAATTTCGGAGCCAATAATGAAATAACAACACATTGTTCTCATAGAAAATAATTTCCTACTTAGGAAGATAATTAATAACTAATTTAATGTCTTCATGCTCATAAGAATCGGACAACTCGCACTATTGGTGGAAAAAAGAAATTAGGCAAGTCCAACTTTGAGAAAGAGGTCAATCGTCGAATCCAACTCGGCTGGGCAGCGTTCGGGAAGTTTCAAAATGTATTCTCGTCCAAAATACCTCAGTGCTTGAAGTCGAAAGTCTTCGACCAGTGTGTGTTACCAGTGATGACATACGGATGAGAAACGTGGTCTCTCACTATGGGCCTCATAACCAAGCTCAAAGCACTCGCACAACGAGCTATGGAGAGGGCTATGCTCGGAGTATCTCTACGAGATCAAATCAGAAATGAGGAGATCCGTAGACGAACGAAGGTAACCGACAAAGCTCGCCGGATAAGCAAGTTGAAGTGGCAATGGGCAGGGCACATAGCGCGTAGAACAGACGGCCGATGGGGCCGAAAAGTTCTCGATTGGAGACCACGGACCAGCAAGCGCAGTGTGGGACGTCCATCCGCAAGGTGGTCTGACGACCTCATAAAGGTCGCAGGACGCAGCCGGATGCGGGCCGCTTACAACCGGTCCCTTTGGAAATCGTTGGGGGAGGCCTATGTCCAGCAGTGGATGTTTTACGGCTGAAATGATGATGATGATGATGGTCTTGTGGAGTCCGAGGTGCCGTACTATAAATACACACAGTTTCAGTTACGTGCGTAAAGCAAAGGAGTGGAACAAGTTGCCGGTGACAGTCTTTCCTTCCAAGTACGACGTGGGAGTCTTCAAGAGTAGAGTGAATAGGCACTTACTGAACTAGCGCGTACCATCTTTCGACTACCATACCTCATATCACCACTTAACATCAGGTGGGATCGTGTTCAAGCACTTTTCTATACCCTATAAAAAAAGAAAAAAAGTTACGTATTTCTTCCATTTCAGCTTATAATAAAAATTATAATAATAATTCTCATCTAGCTAATGGTGAGTACTTACACAGACATAATCTCGTAGCCAGAATTAATCACCAGCAAATTGCTCTTCGATATGGTCTTGTGCAACCCTAATCCCGACCCCGTTTTGTACGGCGCACAGTTCCCATATACTATCACAAGATATACCTTCACAAATAAGTCACCTACATAATTCTTATAATAAAATAAGTAACATTTGAAGGCGTAATTCATTAACAGTTGTAAGGTACGTGTAGGTTACGAATTAAATAGGAGAGGTGCCCGCAGACGGCGGCCATTACAGAACTTAATGTGATTGTAAATTAACTTCAACATCGCCGTAAGTCTCTCTGAATTATTAATGAGAGAAATCTTTTTTCGAGGGAACTTTGCAAAATTAAAATAGAAATTCTGTTACCATATTATTAACTAATTTTGTATTCGACTTTTTCGTCAATTTCTTTTACTCTTTATTATGAAATCACTAACACCTACGAGTCTTAAGCAATTACTGATACTTACTGTATCCTTATGTATCCTGTAATAAGGATTACGATGAATGATGACCTATATTGGATGCGAATAAAAGTTTACTTTTATTAAATAATAGATACAGACAAAAACTTAAATAAAACTAAGCTGGAAATTTTAAATTGGCTTTAAACAATGAACTATGAATAGTGTGAAAATATGTTAAAAGTGGTAAATTGACAAACATACAACTCCCACATTCACTGACACACTCACTCAGAAACACACACACACATACAAATTACACTCAATATGCCTATAATTAAAATAAATTCAAAACATAAATAGTCAAGGATTTCTATCGCACAGGAAGTCCCCAGTTTAGGTCGCAGCGAAACATAAATTGTTATAATATAAAAGCATATAATAATTGTAATTAGTTATTTCTGTTGTTATGTTTTTTGTTGTTTAATAAAGAATTATTAAAATTACACCACACGCTCGGCGGTGAAGAAAAACATCGTGAAACCTACATGTCCTAGAAATTTTTTCTAAGACATGTGAATTCCGCCAATCCGTATTAGGTGTGCGTGACAGACTGCGCATAGATATACTTTTTTTTACAGAGAAGGCCTGTGCCTACCAGTGGGACATATATAAAGGCTGTAATTTTAACTTTTAACTTTATAATTATTCAGAAATCGCAACCATGAAAAAGGTTAAAACTACACATAACCCAAATCAGGACAAACGCGGCCTTATGGCTATAATCTATCTCTTCCAAGCAACCCTGTAGCACAGGGGAGGTAAAAATAATTTGCAGGGCAATAAGAAAACACAAGAATAAATAAATAACAGCAAGAATTGTACTATATAAGCTCTCACGTCCTTCTAACTAAAAGGGTAAACAAAGACAGGGACGTTCGCTCTCCCCTTTGCAAGGTCCCATATGTTAAGCCTATGCACCGGGCAATCTTCTACACAACCTTTGGATGGGCAGAAATTTGTTTCTAGAAATGTTTTAAATGTTAATAATATTTTTACAAATAACCATTCATGCGCCCATCAACTCTCCGTGAAAATTGAAATTATCAATCCGTCTCTCAATACCGGATTGATTGCAAAAGAGCTATAATAATTTCACAATTGCATCCAAGACGCTTGTATTATTTGAATCTAAATTGTAAAGAACATTCCTGTCATGTCGCAAAATACAGCAACTGTACTGTGGGAATGTTGGCCGTTGCATACAATTTGAATATCTCAGCGGCACGGAATACGAAACATATTTCAATTATTGTCTAGCATTGCTAAAGTAAAAACAGGAGACTCACGCTCAAACATTTTCATTTACTTCAATTTTTATGTCATGGATCTGTAATGTCTCTCTGCCGCTCTGTACGACGAGTCCGCTGTTTGCCAGTCACGTTTCATTATGACACCGATCTGTAACAATCATATCAATTATTATTCCATTATTACCAACTGTAGATTACAACTGTAGATAACGTTGGTACGCCTTCGGTAAACCACAGTTGCACCAATGTATTAAAAAACTACTAACTCTAGCAAATACGGCCACCATAATGCCTAACGTTCATTTTGTTTGTATCATGTAGCATTTTGTTTACAATTGGTTTGGTGCTATGGTTTGGAAATGAATAAATAAAGAACCACTGACGTTTTTTTAGTACCCTACAAAAGTGTATTATGCGAAAGTTAGACTACGATCGATAGAGGGTGTCGTAGAACGTAGTATGTCGACTACATTGGCGACGTACTAGATTGGTACTAGGATTGTCAGCGTAATATGCAACTTGAGGCAACCGCCCGGTCACTAAGCCACCACAGCTCTGTTCACGCGTTAGTAGTTTACAAAGGTAAGGAAAAAACGTCCACCCATTTATTAGGATAAATTTAGTAAATCACGTGTATTTGATAAGAATTCTTCTCACTAAGTTTTTCGTTTACAAACAAAAGTCGACTTAAATTAATGGATGGTTGTAAGCTGCTTTTCGTCGAGAAACAATTTTCTGGAAATACCAAGACACCGCTGCGCCAAGTTTTTTCACGTCATGACGTTCTTTTCTTAAATAAACACATTTTATTTATAAAAGACAAGCTAAGCGGGTTAAACACAGCAATCGCTTACCACTTTTTACTAAGCTAATTAAGAATTAGTCTACGGCATCTCCTGCCATCGATTTCAAAGGTGACAATGGGGTCTCTTGTTGCCATAAAAGTGGACTCGGGAGGAATATCTCATCCCTACGCACGAAGCGGTTTGCCTCCACCGTCATTATGCGGACGACTAAGGAATGGAACTCTCTGCCGCGAACAGTCTTTCCATACGGGTACAATCTGGAAACCTTTAATTCCAATTGAACAGACACCTTATAGGATCACATGCTTCATCTTTGCCTTCCATCAAGCGAGATAGAAGCCAAACGTGAGATTATTTAGTATTTAAAATAAATAAGGCAACATGGTGTGATCCCGTGTTGCCTTAGCACTGCGAGGTTGCTGGGAGAACTTTTCTCTTGATTCGGCCTAGTACAGAGGAGCACCGGTGCGTTCCGCAACCCGAAACCCTTCACCATGCACCTCAAAAGGATTCCACAAAGGTTACTTTTGAAGGTTTCCATATCTATAGCAAAAAAAGTTACTCTCAAGTATATTTATGGACAAAAACAAAACCGACTTCAAATCGAACAAAACGTTAAACGCTATTACGCGAAGACGCCTTCTTTGTATTTACGTATTATCATAGGAATATTACGAACAAGAATTAAACAGAAAGTAATCAAACTCTCATAAAACTACCCTTGAAGTAAAAAAAATAATCAATAAAATCGGTCCGCCTATTATTGAGTTATCCGTCCATTTATCGCGCAAATACTGTATGAAAATTTAAGACCTATATGGTTTTCGCATGTATCCCGTTGTCAGAATTGGACCAAATTTAAATGGGACCACACGGGAAACACTATCTTTCAAATAAAAAATCTTAAAAATCGGTTAATCTAGTCGGAAATTATGCGGTAACTAATATAAAAAACAGACGAATTGAGAACTTTCTCTTTTTTTGAAGTCGGTTGAAAAATATAGCTTCAGACCGAGCGATCTAAAAGCTCGACCATTTTTAAAGCCTTCGAGCTTTCAGCAAATAAGAAAAAACTTATTCCATTCAATTCCAAAAGTCTCATGAAATTATTATTTACATCTAGAGTTTGAATGGTATAGTAGTTAATTCTACTCACAGAGTTCACTAAGAAAATTTCGTTAAACAATTTAAACTTGTAGAATGAAACAGACGCGTTTTATGCCTTGGGAAACGTGCGAAAGCATCTTGCGAGGAGTAATTACGGATGTTCCGTTTCGTAACAAAGACTGTTTTAAGTAACAATTAATGGAAAATTATTAACAATTTGCCATTATTTAGTACTAAAATTATGTTTTATGCGCTGTAAAAGTCGGGAAGAGGTTAATAAAGGGAATATTCTGCTGAAGCTGTCTAAGAGAATGCAATTCGGATTTCGAATTTTTATTTTAGCTGTCACGTCCATTTAACCATGGCGGGGTTGACAGAGACAGCTTTCCCTGCCCAACTTTCAACAAGTTTATTTGGTCCTATCGATGTAATGTGAATGCATCGCGATAGACCGGGCACGATTTTTTATATATATATATAAAAATAGATAAAGAGTATGTATGTATTAGTAAATTTATTGATAAGTTATTTATGTAGGTACATTTAGTGTATATTATTAATTATATACAAACATATATATAAAATTTGTATCTGTACGCCATCTTACAATTTTGTTCATAAATTTCCTGTCCATTCACAGGTTGCCTGGAAGAGATCACTCTTAACGATAAGGTCGCCAATTGTACAACGAATTGAAGAGTACCTTACTTATCTTCCTCTTGTTTAACTTTGGTGTACAATAAAGTTATGTATGTCTATCTATCTAAAGAGCAACACATTAACACTACACCTACACATATAAACTAACCTGTGACTAGCATTAAATATTAACTACTAGTATAAAACTTACTAGTGTAAATATTTAAGCAGCGCCTATAGCGCTATGAATGTACTTAAAAATACAGATCAATTGAGAAGGTCCTATAATATTAAAAAGAGCTTGTGACTTTGAAGTCAAATACACCATGCACCAATGAATTAAAAATATAATATATATATATATATATATATATATATATATATATACGACTTATTTCAATTTATTAATGAAAGCGACGGGCAATATGTACATATTTTAATTTTTAATCATTTTAATAAATTATAAAAAATTACATTTAAATCCACCTTCAAATATATCCATTTATTTATTTTTATTTTATATAGATATATATATAAAATATTTATATACACAAATATTAGCATTATAAAACAACATTAAAATAGAAAAAAAAATACTTTGAATATTATTCTTGAGCCACATCCAGTTGCGCTTACTGTTTGTATTTATGCGAGTTTGTTGCTGACTGCCGGCAATAGATATTGCTGATTTTGTTTAGTTTTTAACGATTACCCCCAATTCTGTAACTAGATATGAATATTTTAGACTAATAAGTGTATGGTAAAATTCTCGAGTTCTTAATAAAGTTTCTTTAACACCAAATACGGTGACTAGTGGCCATCATATTCATTCGGTATACATAATAAATTAAAATAAACGTTAAGAGAAATAAAGACATAATAAAGCCTACGGCCTCGTTTCGGAACAATGCAAATAATTTGCAGCTTCCCTTAAAAACGGCTAAAACGCTTGTGCATTTCTTAGGGCCTTTGTTACGTACTTGAAGAATGTGTGGCATCAAATGTCTGGGTCTCATCAGGCTGAGACAAAACAAACAGTGCGATAGTATAATATCTCCGAAACGACTGCGTTTCAATCACACAAAGAGCCTTTTATGCTCTATACATGCTTGTTGGGTCTTAGTGGAGATCGCGTACTGCTAAGACCAGTTATCGATATCGACAATTTATTAATTATACCCGAATACTTAGATACTTTTGAATTTTCTTAATGAATATTTTATTAAAGAAAAAATGCTGTATTGTATAGAATAAACGACAAATTAACACAAGCGTAAATAGCCTATAATATGGTTTACGTTCAGCGAAACGTAAGGTTAACGATCTGCTAGCACAAGATTAAGCATAGAATGGTTAGCAAGAATGTGAAAATTTGTAAAAAAAAATTGTTAGCTTTTTTAAAAAAATTACACTTACAGACAGTTTATACAATATCTATAATATGGTTATTTTAACTGTTATTCATTTGAAATTACTTGTATAAAAAGAAAAGTAAAATAAGCTGTCACTAGTATTTTTCGAGGTAGCAGAGACACAAAAGGCACAAATTTAAAAAACGAAAGTAACTGGCTAAGAGAGAAAGCAATTGTATTCTTGCACTTCTCTCTTTTGTCCCTATAGTAACATAGGACACGTAACGCTATCTCTATCTTCACTAACTTATATTTTTCTCTCAACATCCGTTCGACTCGACTGATCACAGTTTTTGTAATGCATTCACCAGGTAAATCCTCAGTACAAGACGAGCATGTGTAAAGAAGTTTTACTTTTCACGAGTAAAAGCTTGTTTTAAAAAAAAAAAACTTTTTTTAAAACAAGCTTTGAACATTTGCCCAAACACAATGGTGTTGCCTCGTTTAATCACCGGGTTCGTATGGCCACCATCCAGCTACATGATCAGATCTGCTCTATGTCATAATAATATAGTATTGTCATAAGATTTATACATGCATGAAAAATTCAGCTCAATCAGAAACCAGGAAGTAGATCAAATTAAACTTGCAAGATTTGCAAGACCGACAGACAATGATACAGGTAAGTAAATAAAATCTTTTAAAATGAATCAAGATCGAAATTTTATCGACACCTTTACAGCACTATACAACGATTTACAGAAGTGCAACATTTCGGGCCCGCCGCGACCCGAGCGTTGTTCGTAACAAAGGGGGCGAGTGTCGCGGAACTGCGGCTTAGTTGCATCTCATGATATTCATCTCGCACATGCATCCGGTAAACTACAGATGTGGATGTGGTATGGCCTAGAAACACTTGATTGTTCTCTTTCATCTTTTCTTGAATATTCTAGAGAACGTGTGTTACAGAACGTCTAGTATGAGAGTTGAATGATATTGAAGTTGGGGTCACAATTTTAATTTATAGTTGCAGTTGAAATTACACTACAATACACAAATTACAACATTATATAAGTCGTCTTGTTTACAAAATAAACGCTTCCCGAAGTGGCACTCAAAGTTAGTTTAGCTTTTTGAATGTCCCTTAGATTATCCGTGAAATAGCAACCGACCTAGTCGTGTTTCGGCTCTTACGCGTAACATAGTACCCCTCACCGGGGACCCTTGTGTCGAGTTACTAGCGATAGAGGTTCAGGCTAAGCGACCTAAGGGCTATGCCACCTCTCAATCCGGTGAAGCAGTCAAGACCAGCTTCTCTGGCCAATCTGTCGAGTTCGTCATAAAAAAAAGGTTAAGTTGAAGTTGCAACGGGCAGGGCACATAGCGCGTAGAACAGCTAGCCGATGTTCTACGCGCTATGGCTCGAATAGTCCAAGGGTCAAGCGCTACGTAGAACGTCCGCCCGCAAGATGGTCTGACGACCTCATAAAGGTCGCAGGACGCTGGATGCAAGCCGCTTCCAAGATATATTCAAAACAGACAAAGTAATTGTTTTAATAATTTATTTTATATAATGAAGTCCAATTTTGGTTGTTTTATTAAATAAAATAGTTTGCAAAAATTTAAAAATAAGTGCTGTGTGGCTTAGTAAATTAATAGATTGAAGAAACGACCCTACCTCCTGTCTCAAAGGCCGGCAGCGCACCTGTGGCTCCTCCGGTACTGTGGATGTTCATGGACGACGGTGATCACTTGATATCAGGTGAGCCGTAAGCTTGTTTGCCACTTTTAAACTACATTACTTATAAAAAAAAAACGAAAAAAGTCACTTGCTAAAAGTTTGTGGCCGGTGCATGGTAATAGGTAGCCACCTATCTATATGGGATCTGAAAAGCTTGTTTAATAGCGGTCAGCGAAAGCTGTCTCTGTCTTCCCTCTTAGCGTTGCCTTAAAATTTACATAAAGGCAGTTATTTTGTTTGATTTTTAAAATGTAATAAAAACTTTTTGTTCTCTTATTCTCAGACGTCGCTTACTCTTAATGAGGAACTTTAGACTGAGTGGGAAGAAGTCTCTTTCACACTCCAAAAATTACAGTTCGCAAATACGCTAGGTTTAAAGAGAAAAGATTTGCTAACGACTGCATAAAATATGGAGGGAAAAGTAATATCGCCGTACAACTCTCAAAAACGTATTTTGTCGACTAAGAATTTTTCCCTTTGCGCCAAAAAAAAATTTAAATTGCGAACGTGGTAAAGCGGACCGCTTTATAAACTGATTAAAATATGAATATTCAAATACTACATTATGTGACACATTTTCATACTTTTTTTCCTACGAGTCTATAATTTTTGTTCCACTTAAAACAAAATCGAATATGACTACTTTATGAAGAGAAACTATTTTCGGCAAGGATGAGAATAAGTATAATTACGAGTAAAAACAAAAACCGACTTCAAATAGAATCAATTGTTAAACACTATTACATGCAGACGCCCTCTTTGTATTCCCGAAATATCTTATATATCTTCATCTATACATATAAAAGAGAATATCTGTGGGTTTGATCCTATCTGGATCTATTTCAATGAAACTTTCTAGGAATCTTCAGATTGACCTGGCGAGTAAGGTCTGGTGACGACCGGAGCACTCCTCTTTTTAAACTGTCAAACACTACTTTTATTTCTGACGTTAACTTGAGCCCGATATGTTTTTGTATAAATTATAAGAATGATATTATATTTACTGGTATGTACATGGGTGTGCGTAATGATCTTCACCCGATCGAGAGTATTAATACGGAGAGAAATTAATAATTTAATATATTGTGGGTTAAATTAAATTTATTGTTTGAATAAAATATAGCTAAATCTAGCCCGGCGAAGCGGGCTGGGTAAGCTAGTTACGAAATAAAATTAATCAGAACCTAACCAAACTCTCATCAAACTACCCTTGAAGTACACCTTGAACCAATAAAAACCGAATATTGACTTATCCGTCCATTTGTCGATTTGACGCGCACATACTTTATGCAAATTTAAGTCTAGTTAAGTGGTTTTTTCATGGATGGAAATGTAAATGAAAAAAAAATCATTAAAAAAAACAAGTTACCAAGCTGCGAATTATGTGCTATTTTAAAGCTACAATTCCTGGGTTAAAATCGAATTTTGACTCCTATAGTCAAACGAAAGGCAACGGAATTTGGAAAATTTTATCAAATTCACCATTTTATTGCATTATTTTATACCAATAAACTCCTTTTAAAGCACTCAAAACAACCAACTTACTTATCTTCGTACTACATACACTTAAACTACGTATCGCGGAGTATTTCCACAAAATAAAAAGCATCCCCTACGAAGGGGTAGATCAGCCGTCCGCCGCCGGAAGAGTTTCCCAACATAAAGTGTATTTCCTCGTTTTGATCTCAGCCCACTATTACTATCATTCGATTGTTTCTTGAACAAATCTTAAGTGGAAGTTTGAAATTGGATATTGAGAAAATATTTCCTGTCTTTTTAATAAACTTGTATCCCTTGCGACTGGTTGTCTAGATGGTTTTCATTATTTTGTAATACCTGATTTGTCAAATTGAAAATGCCATCTCGCAGCTTTAGACTCGGTTGAAGGCGGACTAAGAGGTTATTTGGTGATGCAGCTGAAACCAATCTGCTCAGTCTGGAGCACAGGCGAAACGTAACCCTTTGGTTTTCTACAGATTGCATTTTGAAAATGCGCTCAGATAATTAATGATCTGATTCCCCATCCCTGCAACCTGTTGCTTTCCCCGTTCCGTTATCGGACTTCAAGACGTATTGCTAGATTTCATCCTTTTGTTGTGGACATCCCTCAAACGCTATGCTCCTTCGTCTTTCATTGTTCGTACAGCAAAGGACTAGTTGGCCCGCGTCTGTTTTTCCCTCCGATTACAATGTGGGTGTTTTCAAGGGTAGAGTGAATAGGCATTTACTAAGCTATTGCACCAATCCAGGACTGCAATTCCACTTAACAAGTGGGATCGTGGTCAAGCACTTGCTTTAAAAGTATTAAAAAGAAAGTTAAAATACTCAGTATACTTAACTTTGTAATAATAAGTGAAGAAGTACTGACAGTATTTTGAATGTCTGTATTGAAGGCGTGGTAAAGATTTTATTATACCCACGCTTTTTCAAACGTATCGGGGGTAGTTTAGATAGTTTTCGCTTTACGCTTTTCACTACGCTTATTATGTCCCATAAGTGTGTACATGTGGTGATCCCATCACCGTGCATACATTTTGGCATGTGATGCTCTTTGTACTTATAAGGCAATTCCTTGGAACAAGTAGACTCGTATTTGACCATCAGATCGTAAACGCTTACATATAGCTATTGCATTTTTTAGTAAATTTCTTAATCATAAAGATTTTTCTGCCTTTAATTCTCTAATCACTAACTCTTCCCCATGTTTTTATTTTTATTTTGTTTTATTGATTTAAATCAACAAAAATTATAACACCGTTACAAATAATACCAATATGATGTTATAAAACTTAGTTAAATATATATTATTAAAATAAAAACAAATAAAAGCTGCTTTATGTATTGACAATAATATATAAATATAATAAAGTCAAACACCTTCTACGCATTTGTAGGCAGCTTCGATAAACACAGACTCTGTGCAACAAAATATATCAATGTGCAGTGAGATGGTAATAACAAACCCTACCGCGCGCGACAGCGGAGAGTTCCTGGATAAGTTAGTCCTGGAGACAGGTAGTAGGAGCAATTTATAATGGTAATAGTAATTCTATAACATCTCGACACAAGGGTCACCCTCCGGTCACCGGGGGGGACCCTTGTGTCAAGTTACTAGCGATAGAGGTTCACGCTAAGCGACCTAAGAGCTATGCCACCTCTCAATCCGGTGAAGCAATCTAGGCCAGCTTCTCTAGCCAATCTGTGTAGGTCATCATAAAAAAAATTCTATAGTAATCAGATTGAAGCATTTATTAGTCCGGTCTTTTCATGCATGCCTTTTCAAGATACTACCGCGCCTGGAATAACAGTCCTAGCCGAGTTTCCCTCTAAGGGGCTTTTGCGTTAATAATAGACATAGGCACATTAAATTATCTTTGTTTAACCGACTTCAATAAAAGGAGAAGGTACTCAATTCGTCTGTATTATTTTTTTTATATTTCTACACCAATTTCGCCGTCGTTTATGAAACGCCGATTTTTTTTTGTTTAGGTGCCATGTGAATTTTTTTAGCATGTCCACGACTATTAGGTTCTAAAGATGTATCAGTTACTAAAATCGTAGAAGAATATTTGTTTCAATGCTTCCTTTGGAAGAATAAAGAATGAACTTCGGAGAGGGAGAGAGAGCGTGCCTCTGCGTAGTAGTAGTGCTTAATGTTTTATCTGCCATTGATTTGATTTGAAATCGTATTGTTTTGCTTTATACGTAAATTACCGACGCTTAAATCGCAGAATTACACCGCAAAAGTCATAGTAGACAGCCAGCGATTTTTCTTTTCACAAGTTTTACCGTGTATTCATCTTAAAACAAAAAGAACGTAATGTAACCTAACTTTTTAAGATTTATTACAAAATTAGGCTAAATTGCGAAGCTATAATTTTAAAAAGAAGCAAGCTCCCAAGGAACCTATTACGTAGATGTTAGCAAAAAGCAATTGGAAACTCACGAGAATGCAAGGCGAAAATCTCGACATTGCGATGGCATGTAGTCGGTATTCTAGATTGAATTTAATCTCCCGTCCAGGTTGTCCCGATAATAAAATGACAACTATTCGAGAGACCGGAATATTGCTATGTCGAATCCAATTTAATTTTACTTCGGATGTACTTTTTCGTTACACAAATATAATGCTACATTTGTTTCTCTATGGTATAGTCGGTATTCTGCGAGTTACTATCCCCGATCGTGCCAACCCATTCGTACATTATAAAATGGATGGTTTCATTTGAATTTGAAAAATAAAGTATGTTTCGATCTATACTAAGAGACCAAAGCTATAGTAGGAGTGCACGATAGATATCGATGTTACATAAAATATCAATATATGGACGCGATATCGCTTTAATCCGGTATTATTGAATCATCTAATATCGATATTTATATCGAAATATTTCATCCGATATACGGAATATCGTAAGAAATTAAATTAAACAGCAATCCTTTCTTACTTTTATTTGTGGTTGACAACTTGAATAAAATAAAACAATTACTTGCACTGCCATCACAAATAATGTAGTGTAGTATGTTACTACACTCCTACTCTTCACTTCATTCATTCCGATCCGAGGGCGCATGAGAGGGCCGAACCACGACTCGGTCGGTTGCTATTTCTCGAGCAAAGTGGCCGAAGTAACTCCAGCAACGCTCCTAACATCTAATGGGTGAGTATGCCATCATTGACAGATCGTTGACGTATATCATAATAGTTGAATTTTTATGTACCAAGGGCATAGCCCAAGTGCGGATTGGCAGAGTTCACATGTCGTATAAATTTTCTAATGCATGTAGGTTTCCCCACGATGTCTACCTTCACCGCCATGCGCATGGTAAATCCCCACATAAAATTGAAACAAACAAATCCATTGGTGCCGGCACCAGGATCGAACCCGGATTGCTAGCTTACTATGCAACTTCAGGCAATCACCCGGACACTGAGCTACTTCAGCTCTCATACCATACCGTAATAAAACTATGAAAACAGATCATCTAATAACAAAGGACAAAACCAATCACATCATCAAAATACATTTCCATTTTTCCGAGGAACAATAGACCGCGTCAAAAGGAGTCAGCTTTGTTTCAATTAATACGGAAGCAGGGCAATACTCGGGGATCGTATTTTAATTAACTCTCCTTCGCCAAATGTTCATTATAGCTGCTAAAGGATTCGCTTGCTTTTAATATCTATGCAATATCAATAAAAAGTATTCACGGAACCATTGCGATGCATTCCGTTATTGTTGCCGGATATCGGATGTTCCATTTTTGAATTGGGATTAAATTTCGAACGTATTTTTTTTCTCTTAATATTGCTTCGTTTCCATTTTGTTTCCGTTCTGATTTTATAAGAGACGCTTGTGGAAAAAGCTAATATGAAAGCGGAATACCCGTTCAGAGGGAAAAAAACTTAAAAGATGTTGTGATCATAATTAAAAAAGTGCGTTTCAGTGATTCTATTATTAAAAATCATGAGCTGTAAGAATGTACGAAAACAACTTATACGAGCTGTAGAAGGTACGAAAAAATCTGATACAAACTTTATGAAAATTAGTGTTGTTTTCGTTTATGGTGACGGTCAACCTTTATTAAGCGACTTCAAAAAAGTAGGAGGTCTCACTTCGTCTGTATGATTGTTTTTACGTTTGTTACCTTATAACTTTCGATTCGTTGAACCGATTTTGATAATTCTTGTTTGAAAGCTAGTGTTCCCATGTGGTTCAATTCTGACAATAGCTTTCTTGAGAAAACTATTAAAGTGTTAAATTTGCATCATGTTTGTGCGCCACAAATATAGGAATAACTCAATGTCACGCCAACCGATTTCGATAAATTAGTTTTTATTGAAATGGATGTACTTTAACAGCGGTGGCAAATAAGCATTTAAAATTCCAACAATTTCATTAGTACAGGCACCGAGGCTCGATCTCGGATAATGTACAACTGGAGGCGATCATTCGCACACTAAGCTACCACGTGACTAGACACATGGCAGCTAAAATCAATTGTACTACATAGAATAGATACTAGGACCTCTATGATAATCATGATTTTTACCGACTCATATGTCTTTTGTGCGAGATCCTATCAACATAAATAAACCCATAAATACACGACGTTGGATAATATACAGATTGTATCGTAAAAGTGGTCCATTCATAGTTACAATGTATTCGAATTGTCGTATTCAAAGTCTATGCAACAATGACAGTTATTATCGAAATCATACATCTTGACAAGCGCTGCGGTTCAAGATAATACTCGTGATGAATCTTCATTACGTGTCATCTCTTTTGAAATGATATCACTGGAGTCGTTTCTATACTTGTGATAGGAAATAACAATTACATACACGTGCCTTGTGTAAACCTCCTTGCTCCTATAATCTAAAAATGGCCATGAGAAACAGGGACGCAGCGGTCGCGAAGAAACTTATAACAATGCAACGGGGCGCCTTGACGCGTGAACCAGAGCATTCTCCAGCACCACCTTCAAAAATCAGGCAGTGTAATAAAAAAAATGAAGTAACTGTAGAGGTTACCCGTATTAAAAAAAAAAACTAAAGCATCCAATTCAAGAATATTACAAAAGAGCACGGACATAGGTCTGTGGTTGCGCTTTATTGGAAGAAAAAAAAAACTTCCTTGCTCAACATCGCACATAACAATTATTATTGACAGATTTTAGCAAATCCTTAAGAGTTTTAGATGTAGTATAATAAAAACTTAATGTATTTCCTTCAGAGGTTCACTGGCACACTTTTCTGTTTCTTAATCTGTTTGGATTTACTCTTGGTAGGTCTTGTTTTATAATACACGAGTCCTAACGGAAATCTTCATTTCTCGCGATAAGATTTTTTGCTTCCTAATGGGGTTTCGACGAATTCTGGCTTTAACAGCACGCGGCCGTCCCGATCTTGATCTGTTTGATACCGAGCCTTAGAAGACTGGAATACGACCGACCGTACACACTTTGGGCAAGGTGATCACTGCAATACTAACGAACATGAAAAAATATATGAAATGGCGCAAAATGGAAAGAGGTTTTTAAAATAATTCAAAATTAAAAGTTGAAAAAATATAGGCTGTAATTTTAACTTAGTTTTAAGTAAACTTGTTTATTGCTGACGCATGTATGTAACGTAATGTTGTTGGTGTACATTAATATATCAATAAATAAGGTAATAGTACCCATAGATGTATGTATACTCGGGGGAGCTCTTCAGAGGAGACGCCTGATTACAGTGAAACACTGCGGGTGTAGGTGATTTCGAAACACGCCTCGAGTGCAATATACAACAAGAAGGAATTAGTTGACAAATCTACTGTGTTTTGTTACTAAGAGAATTTGAAATAGAACGTAGTTTTAGACGAACAAGTATATTTACACTGCGTGAAATAGGCCTTTCCCATAACAAGCACCTTACTTCAAAACTCTTTAATGCAAAAAATGTGTGTGCAATAAATATCGCACTTTTTTATTGCACAAAAAAACCTATTGCTATGCAGCATTTTCTTTCAGCTCATCAGCTGAAGTGTGATTGGGAAAAAGTAAATAATTTTTAAACGAAGACTTATTTTTCAAAAAGTAGCATATTAATTCATAATTGCCAATGTGCCCTTGCTAAATATTTATTACTGACTTCAAAAAAAGCGGCCCTCTCGGACACCCTTGGGTCGGAATGCTTACGCGTAACATAGTAACAGTCCAAGCCGAGGCTACCCCTCACCGGGAGGGACCCTTGTGTCGAGTTACTAGCAATAGAGGTTCAGGCTAAGTGACCTAAGAGCTGTGCCACCTCTCAACCCGGTGAAGCAGTCAAGGCCAGCCTCTCTGGCCAATCTGTGTAGTTCGTCATTAAAAAAAAAAATCAAAAAAAGTTATAGATCGTTAGATAAATTCTTTATTGTACCAAAATATAAATTGCAAAAAAAATTAAATTACAAGGTATAAAAGCAAATTTTATGCTATTGATAAACATTAAGTTAACCTAACTTTTGGTGGTGTTTAAGGGCAGGATAAAATTAGTGCAGCTAAAATAGCATTTTAGGAGTTATTAAGACAACTAGCTGTTTATTACCCGCAATTTCTATTATTTAATTTTTTCGAAAACAAAAGTAGCCTAAGTTAATCCTTATTAGATATCTATCTAAAAATTAAAGCTAGGCTGTCCACCATAGCATAAGCAATATACTGGTATACTTTGGTTACATTGACAGAAAAAACAGTGACAACTTGGAAAGGCTGCTTGTGACAGGAAAAAATTGACGGGAGCAGATCCGCACCACTGTCGGCACGTTGGTTAGCGATGGTCTACGCACGGCTGCAGACAGAGGAAAATGGCGACGAATTACCAAAGTAAGACTGTTATCCCGAGACGGTCACGACCCTTAGCATTGAGGAAACCGACGCGAGGAGGAGATCAGCTATCTGCCGGTGAAAGTCCCGTCAAAATCGATCCAGCCGTTTTAGAGGTTGGCCGGAACAAACAGACGGACAAAAAAATATTAAAAAGGGTATTTTGATATATTTACCGTATGTATTCATATATGCATGTTGTAAAAATCGGTAATTTTAATATTACAAACAGACATTCCCATTTTATTAATTTAAATGGATAAACAAAAATATCCGTTTACATATTCTGATTTCTGATTTTTTTTTTATTTTAAAAAAAGAAAGCTAGCAATATTTCTTTTATTTTTTTTTCAGAAATATTACTAACAATCTGGTTAACCATTCCAACTAAGCTTAAGCTTGTGCTAGGACATGGTTCACGGCAATAGTCGAATGGTGGATTCGAACCCACGACCTTTCGATTCGCAGGCCGCGTACCCTAAACCATTAGACTATTGACGCTTCGAAAAATATTGTTAGCACTGCGGATTCAATACTTATTTAACTAAATCGATAGGAAGAGCGTTTGCAGATGTTGAGTGATAGGGATTCTTTTAGGGTTTAACGCCAGGTGACTGAAAAGTATGGCGCCGAGCCAAGACTACTTTGACCTAAAATTTTGACTTGCCCTGTATTACTATGCTAGAGTTTAAATATCTCTAAAACCTTTATAATAGCTTTTATTGCGTCTATCATCTGTATTAGAGCTGTAATTTGAGTTCATGCAAAATTAAAGACAAATTTTGATTTCAATTGATATTATTAAAAAATAATGTGCTTTAGAACACGCGACTTGAAGTAAAACTTTGGCTCCATCTATATGTGCCAACAAATGTGCGTACCGCTGGAACTAAATCTACTTTCAAACATTTACTATGGAAGCTTTACCTAAGCAAGGAATAGTTTGACAATTGCTGTCCCTATCCATCTATAATTATATATATGTAGAATAGAATAGAATAGAATATTTATTTATTAACACAGATTTGGCTACATTTAAAAACATTACACAAACCAAACGAACAACCATGTAACCATAGCAGCGCATATTGTTGGTACACAGTGACCCCCAAACTAAGCAAACGCTTGTATCTTGGGAGCCAGAGTTGCGCTGTGGAGTTAGCATTATTGCACAAAGTAAAAAAACTATTTTTTATAATTTAATTAATAAATTTATATATATATATATATATATATGTATGTGTGTGTTTGGCCAATTATATATATAAAGGCGCGTGTGTGGGGTGATTAGTGTTCATGAGTGTGTGCGTAGTTGTGTATATGATCGTGTATGTGTTATATATTTGTTTATTTTGTTTGTGTCTACCCGATGATCCTTTCGGTCTGTATATGTATCTATTTATTATTATAAATAATAATTATATTTGTATATTTAATTTATTTGTATGTATATTATATATGCATGCATTTATTATAGTTTTCTTTTATTTATTATTTTCTCACATAGCTTGCACCCGCTACATTGTCTCTACACAACCCCAAGGTAGACTGGCAGAGAATGCCTACTGGCATTCGTACCTTTTTTTGTATTGTGGGCAAATAAAGAATAAATAAATATGTATGTTTACATAAATATATCTATCTAATCTAATAGGTTTAAACGAGCAATTCTTGTACTCTCGTACATTGGCGTAACATCTATCAATTAGATCACAAATTTTGAAAAAAAAAGATGGTGAAGTCACTCGGCTAAGGCTAAGAACTATATATATAAAAACGCAAAGCCTGGTCATCCAGGAATATAATATATAGACATATTAAAGTATATACGCGATTGCTCAAGAGAAAAAAAATGTGCCCGCGAACTGCTTTCTCTTGCTCCTAAAGTGTGATACATAAAATAGTAGGCTCTTTCTATCTTCACTAACTTATATGAAATGAAATATTTATTTTTCACACACGTTTCTTTCGATCTCAGTTTTCGTAACGCATTCACCAGCATACTCCCCAAGTCAAGCGAGCGTAAAAAGTTATACTTTAAAAATTTCATTTTTCATACATTCACTCGGTACTGTATATAATTGTGGTCTTTATGAAATTAATGAGTAATGACCTAATAACGAATTGACATGAATCTCATTTATTTTCAAATGCGCTCGAAAGTGACGTATTCATTTTCAAAGTTAAATCAATTAGCGATGAGACGTTAATAAATATTTTACAACACATCGAAACATTTACGATAAAAACAAAATGGTGATGCGGTTAGAAGCGGCAATGTATACAGAAGAATTCGTAGCCTCGATTCGGATGCGAAATCGGCGTAAGCGCGTGGCGCGATAAAAATGACGTACCGTAACATTCGAACGAGTGTGCAGTCCGGCTTCGCCAGCGCCTATGAGCTATAGTTATATGCGTTTTGTCAAGAGCGTGCGCCACACGCGTTCGCATGCCACCGGCCGGTCGAAATCGACTGCAAGAATACAATTTATAATCTTCGTTGTATTTAAATATGTTACCATTCTATTATCCAAATAGTAATTAGTTCCACCTTCAGTGTAAGCGTGCCTTCCTCGAGGTTATATTGAACATTCCAATGGACTTGGTGATATTGTGAAATAGGGCATGGTGTATACATTATAGTGCTTCTTTGATGTAAGTATAAGTTTTTGTTACTATGTGGATTAGAAAAAGGTAAAATATTTTAAATTTCGAATGTTTAATGAAACGTCTAATGGTTTGTTTTGATGTTAATTAAGTCAAAATATTGTTACCATTTGCACATGCGCGTCGTTGACGCTTAATTGAATTGTACAGACGCCAACACGGTTGGTTATTACTCTGCGTCCCAGGGGCATGTTATTCGGGGTGCAATTTTTTTCATAGAATCGATAATCGTCTGTCTCTTTTAGCCAGTTTTAACCGTTACCTATTGTTACAATGTTTTATGTTTGCTTAACAAGCGCGCTTCCTTTCATTATACTGTCTCCCCATCCGGCGGCAAATGTTTTTTTTTTCGTTTCGCGTGATCGTTTCGAAATTTGAATACAAATGAGATTGTTTAGATATATGATGAATTTTACATAACAGAGCTATAAATATGTTATTAACCTCTTGTTAAAGTAGGTCAAGTTTTAAATAGGTATTGGACCAGTTTGTTTTTATTATAATTTTAACCTAGTTTTAGAGGCTTTCGTTTTGACTCTTGTATTTATAAAATAAAAGCACATGATTTGAAGACTACTGGCTACAACATTGACAATTAAATCTACTTTTAATAATATAAAATAAATTAAAAATTTTAAAATAAATCAAAAACATGTGAATATGATAGTATGATTCAGAGAAGGCTAAATAATTGCAGCTCTTATAAAAAATTTCGAATCGATGTACCGATAAAAAACAAAACGGTGATAGTTACCCATTTTATAGAATCCTCATTTTCGTCTTGTAGTCGACAAACAAATGGCGTTCCCTCCAATCATTACAATTTGTTGAGACACACTGATTCAGGCTATTGAACTTCTGACAATGGAGTTTTCTAAGAAGCAAACTATCGAGAATAATAGTAAACATTTAGTTTGAAAAAACACTGTTTATATTTTCTCTCAATAATGATTTCTTTTATACGAATACACATTGAAATAAAACTATTTACGGATTTAATCGCGGCTTAATTCTGACTTTAAATTCCCGACGTTTTGAGCGCCTTCGTAGGTCAAATTCGCGGCAGGGACTAAAATCTTTGACATCCCCGTTTCATATTTGTTGTCAAGTTACCATCTTTTTTTTATTTTATTTTTATTGATTTTTGTTCCGATCTGCGCAAAATGACCTTACGATATCTTGAAGTCTTGCAGTGATTTGCTTGATTTAAGATTTTGTTTTGTTCCCAAGTAGGTGATGTGCAGCCATGTTCTCTGTTAAAATTAGAATGCTTTTTGCAATTTCAATGGCCTTACAGATTATCCTTAGCAACAATCGATGTTTTTTATTTATGTTTTATAAAATGTGAAGTATATGGCAGGGCTGTCCAAAACATGCTCATAAATCATAATATATATTTATACATATGTACATGTTAGTTATAACAAGCATGCCAGAGAGGGAGAAACAGCTCGGTATTTGCTTCTATCGGATGACACGCAGCGCCGCGTTTGTGTTCGTCACACCGAGACACGAGATAGACTCGTTGGCCTAGTAATATCACAGATATAGCGCACTTCAAACCGGAACATGGTTCACATTATAAGGCAGTGGAAGTCAATACTAATAAATGGGGCCGCATTTTTTTAATGTCACCTATTACTGGAAAAACTACAGAAAGTATATACTATACATTAATATGATATTTGTAACATAAAATGCAAAGTGTTATGAGGTTTTAATATATATTGTGTGATTTATTATCTGCAACCTATATTTGTTGCTTTAAAAACTAATAATTTTCTAAACAAACTCATTCAATGGACATGTAATTCAAATGGTTTTTATCCAATTACACAATGGCAAATCAGTCATATGGTAAAATAAGTGGAAATGAAACGAGGGCGGATCTCTAGTACAAAAATAGAAGCAATCATCCCCTTGGCCTAGAGAGATAAATAAGACGAATTTTACTTGTTTTAATTAAAAAAGTTGCAATTTAATTGATGGAAGTTTATTATCAAGTTTTAACTTTGCTTTTTCATGCAGTAAAATTAGTGATTGAAAAAATACTTCGCCTACTTTATGTCAACGGGGTAGACGAGTAACGCAATTGCTGTCTGGTTTTCACCTACTTTTTCAAGCTTTTCTGACAGGGGCCGGGCCCAATCACAGAGTGTACAAATTTAATTAATTGGCTTTTTTCGCATATTAGAAATCTAAAACAGATAATCGGCGAGTGGTTACACCGCCAGTCGAATGCATAGCCAATTTGTATTTACATTTCTTCCTTCAATATATCGGTAGCATCTTCTGTAAAACGTCGAACATAAAATAATTCTCAAATTATTATTTTTTATATAATGGTTATTTGTTTGGCAACACTGCTTGCATCAGCGGCAGGCTGTATATCTAAGTGTTGACACTCACCGTATTGATACAGGTAGTTCGGTAAGTAGTAGTAGTTAATTTTTTTTCTTTCTCTCAAGCTAGATGATTATAGATTCAGAAGATCTGTGGAATGTTTTTGCAAATAATCTCTCTTATGACGTTAAAATCCTATAGTAGCTATTTTTTCCAGATCGAGAATACTTAGTTGATTATAAAATAATCGATTTTATTTTTCTTAAAATATATTGGTTTTCAAACAAATGCTAGTAATGGAGTTTCAGATTAACTATGTTGTAGGTTGCAGTCAAGTTGACCCAGAGTTTATCAAATTTGATTGGTGTATAAAAAATAATATAAACACAATACACCAGATAACTCCACGAACCTGATTTCTCGTCACGCAGATGGTACTACAAAGCTAGAGTACCTTTAGTAGTAAAGTGCGTTGACGGCATCTAAGAAGGTTTTTAGGCCTTCTTGCGTTAATTGAAGTTGGGATCGGATGTGTATGATCACGCGTAACTATGACCGCCCAAGCCGAAGTTACCCCTCACCGGGGAGACTCTTGTGTCGAGCTACTACTATAGACGTTCAGGCTAAGCGGTCTAAGAGCTATGACACCCTGAATTCAGCAAAGCAGTAAAAGTCAGCTAATGTGTTCGTCAAAAACAATCATAACACGATGTGGGTAGTTTAATATTCGGCCTCCGTAAACGCTAGTGGTAATCAGCGTATTCCGGAACTGTACGGCGAAACCATTCAAATGAATCACTTAACTTTATATTTATCTGTTCGTGGCGACGCGTTGTGACGCCAACAATGAATGTGTTATCTAGCGCTTTAAATGTTTCACAATAATAAAATTGTTACTTTTAAGTAAGACGAAGGTAGCATGTACGGTAAACAATACTGTTAACTATAAGTATATAGGAAGTCAGTGCGCCGAGCCGAGTGTAGTGCGAGTCGAAGTCATTTTCATGGCATAGCATGGCGACGCATCGCCACGCTTACAGCCTGCTGGTCGCATTAGATGTTTCACAGGATAAAAATGCAGATTAATTTATGACAATCAAAATTTATGAAACAAATGAACATACAGACAGGTTAATGGTTTCAATGAACTTGTAGGAGTTAATATTTCTTATTTTCTTGTTATGAACTCATTCAATTTTACTGTATTATAAATAATTTAACTTGATAAATGTGCATTAAAAGTTTTTCCACTGTTTACTTTGTAATGAAGTAAAACTGCCTCTACATGACTCACAGCTGGGTCTCTCTTCCCTTTAGCCTAATAAAGCATAATAAATGTGCCCAAAATTGCAGGATCTGCTAAATAAATACAAATACGAACAACAACGCCCACGCCGGGCGTTATTGTTTGTATTTATAGCTTTTCCATGTTCTAATGAATGCATTTTGTATAGTGTGCTTAGTAATTACATGATCTACTTCCCCCATCCCCGTTTCACCATCGGATTCAACACGCAATGCAGAATTTCATCGTTTCGTTGCGAACATTCTTCAAACCCAAACGAAGCGTTTTGCTTCGTCTTTCATTATTCTTACAGGAAAGGACTAATAGTTTGCCCGCGTCTATCTTTTCCTTCGATTACTATGTGGGTGTTTTCAAGAGTGGACATTAACTTAGCTAAGGTAGGATTGTAGTCAAGCACTTGCTTAGAAAGTTTAGAAACTATATATTTATAGTATTTACAATATATATGTCCCACTGCTGGACATTGGCCTTGTTTGTACGCTGTGTACAATAAGGCATAGTCCGCCGCGAGGTGGGAATGGACTTTTAGAATTTCTTAAGACGCGTATAACTGATTGGCGTTATCGCTTAGACGGAGACGAATCGTGTTGTGGATAAGAACACTTACTTTGATATAGCGTTCTTTATAAATGTACTCGTAATTTGTTATGAACCATGCTGTTGTTAATAACGAATAATCTTAATGACTACGTACAATGTGAATAACAGTTTGATATAATTTATTTGACATTTATAATTACCATTTAATAAGACAGAAATAAAATGTACCAAGAATATTAATCACATTATAGCAGACGCATTTACGTGTATATTACTTATAAATATAGCCGTTAGCAAAAATAAACGGCCGGTTAAGAAAGTTTGAATATCTCGATCGATCGAACAATTAAATAACCTTAAAATAAAATAAAATATTTTTATTAATTTATTTATATTTTATTGAAAACATAAACTTTAACGAAAAAGATATCTTAGGTAAACTTGGATAATACAGTATTTTTCATTAAATTTTAGTACTTAGTGGTTTACGTAATATATCCTTTTTATTTTTGCTTACGAGTGTATATTGACACTAGCTGCGCCTCGCGGTATTACCCGCGATTTAAAACTATTTATTTAAATATTTAAGTTACTCCTTATTACATCAGCTGTCTGCTAGTGAAAATCCCACCAAAATCAATCCAGCCGTTCCAGAAACTAGCCGGAACAAACAGACAAAAATTGTTAAAAAATTTCATATTATCATATCATATCATATTTCTATATTATGCCAGCTGTATCCTGCACGTGAAAATACGCCACTAACTAAAGTAATTTTAAAGGAAAGACATTACACAAATATTTAGGGACATTCGCTGTTCGTTTGCTCTTTGCGTTTCAATTCAACAATCACGGCAATATATGAAATTCATTGGAATGATAGTGGTGCCATCTGTCAGTAACAACTCAGAGACCTTCGTAGACTCATGCACAATACTTTCGTGACACACGATCAACACATAGTTTAAGATTCCATAAAGGAAATACAGACAAACATTAATTTTTATATACATATTGAATTGTTTAAAATACAATCTTCTATAACATAGTAATTTATTCCTTAGGTACTAATGGTCCGCCTTCGTTTCGTATCTTATAATTATATTATAAAAATACCTTATAATATGTCAAATAAATAAGCAATCGAAAGTAACAAATTTTTAATAGAAAATTATATTTTTAGCTTACTAAAATACGCTTTTTAGTTTCTAATATAATTTAACAATAAATAATAATATATTTATGATTTTTATAATATAAGGTCTTAGCTTCGAATCCATCACTCGACTATTAACGTAAACCATCTCCTAGCACAAGCTTAAGATTAGTTGGAATGGTTAACATGAATGCCCATAGTTTTAGTGCGTTTATTTAGATGAAGTAAGTTAATTTCACTTACTATGTTTTATTGTAAAAATAAAATACTAACAATTAATTATGTATGACAAAATAATAATAATAGTCTCTCTATTTATCACTATTACTTATTCTATATTATTAATAGAAAAACTACGAAGTTGTCATCCACGCGTCAAACTATAAGATACACGATTATTTAGAGAGAATTTACCTTGGCGTATCACGCGTGTTCCACTTATCTCCGTGTGATTCCCTACCCAAGGCGAGCGGCATTATTTAAATTCTATGCCGCCATTTGGTCATTCGAATTTCGAATCGAGTTGCGGAGTTTATTCGTATTTCGAACAACTCGATGCAATTTAAGGAGTTTATATATCATATTACGTTTATTTTTCTTGAACATGTATTTATAGATATAAACTATGTCATGTACTATATAAAGCATGTCTTTTATAAAATCTTTTTGTTTTCCTTATGGTAATAAAGCATACAAATTTTTAAAATAACCTTACATTGACATCATTATTATAATTTTTAATAGTATTATAATATCTGACACATAATAGGAGAATTCAAAATATAAAAACATAAAAACCTAACCGTGTTGCCAGTATTATTATTATGTCTTGAAGTGAACTTGCGAGCGATTTTTTTTTAATTATTATTAACAGCCAAACGTTCGATTTGAAATTCCGCCAATTTAGGGCAAGACTACTAAAAAATGAAAATTTGTGCCCGGAATTTGGTGATGAGCTCACATAAGGGACCTAAAAAGCTTGATAAAAAGGAGTTTTTGTTTTTTTTTATTGGCGATCATACATGTCCTTATGTGTTCTCTGCTATTATCTTTTGTTTAGTAAAAAAAAACTACAAACTTAATTTTATCTATACTCAGCGAGCAAGAAGTATCACTTCCGACGCGCTTGAACGCGTAACTTCTTTTATAATGTATAACGACGAGAGGTGAACGTTCTCGCGGCATGTGATATAGTGCGTTTGTGCTTTTCAATCAGAGACATGAGACGGTACATCTCATTAGGCCACCAATACCATTACCGACATCGCCAAAGCGTTGTTAAAAGAGACACTACTTAACAATAAACTTTAATGCAATTAGGCACAGGCTTTCTCTGTAAAGAGAGTGTAAGGGCATAGTCCGACATTTGGCCCTAGTGCGTATTGGCAGACTTCACACGTCGTAGATATATTTCAAACACAATTAGGTGTCCTGAGATGAAGGAAAACATCATTCACCGCCGAGCACATAGAGAAAATAGTGGTAAACCTACCTTTTTTCTTACATGGGGAAATGCGTACGCATGTCCTTCCTAGCTGGGGCAAAGACGGATTATGTCGGACTCGCACTGACTAAAACCTCACGGTGTTCCTCTCGTGCCTTTTGTTGGAACTACGGGAACGCTTTCACACACCGTACTTCCGACGGCGACGGCTCTTGGCGAACCTCGTCACTGGAGCTCTCCACCACTCGGATCTATTTACGGAGCGCACAGGAGCACTGCACGCACCTTCCCGACGCCATTTCACTAATGGACAAAATTTCTTCGTCTTATCAACTATAGATGCTTTCATCAACAATCCTCTTATTGTATTCTTTTAGAAAAATTCTAAATACATTCTTTGAAAGTTAGAAGGTTATTCATTGATCAAAATCTTCTGTACAAAATCTGCCATAATAAATTCGATTGTACAGAGCTAATTAATAATATATACTTTCGTGTTCCTAGCAGCTCCCAGCGCATTCGTGATACATACACTCACAAAATGTTTTCTCCCATTATTACGAGAACCAACCGGTGAACGCGCTCCATTAACTCGGATTATGAAGCAGTATAATGACCATTTCGCCAACATTGATGTGTTATTTACTGCCTTTACCTTTTAAAAAAAAACTTTAAAAAAGAAACTGGATATTTTAAATGTGTGATGTGCATAAATACAGATAATAAAGTGTGTGTATTCCTATAGACATTTTGTGGACATTATTATTATGTGGATAACGGTGTTGTTTACATATTGATTACTTTTTTACATTATGTATTTTTTATCTTAAGATCTTAATATATATTCGTTTGTTGTTCCAAATAAAATAAAATAAAAATTAGATAAAAATGGACAGCGAACTCCCCTATGTCCGCTGTCCAGGCCTCAGTTAGGGTAGGAGGAGATCACCGTACGCTCTTTTCCTGCGCCCTGCTCCGGCTACGAGACGGGAGGTCAGAGGTTCTCTCCGTCTTTTCTGCAGCCTAGTTTGATGCTGATAGATTGATGCTACTCTTAAGAATCAGTTTAATTTCACAGCATGCAATCGAGCAATAATTTGACATCTCGTAAAAATCCAGCATCAAAGTAAACCGGATATAAATACAGAATGGAAGTATCTCAACGTCGTTGTTTTTGTTCCACTGCAGTTTGTGATTGCTTGGATTCCTCATGCATAATTCAAATCCGCCGCCATCATAGCGCACATACCGGAGCTTCATTATTAGCTGCTCCATTCATTAAAAGGTTAATCTACGATCATCCACCGGAAATTCCGTTGTTACTGAAACAAGCAAATATATCAAGTTAAATTACCGTCGAGTGTAATTGATAAGTTGAAATCGATTTCTTTCTAATAGTGTACCCATCGTTCGAGAACTGTTCGTAATTCAGAATGCCTCAGATTAATGTTCGAAATTGAAATTTTATAATGTTACATCCTTTAAACATAAGTGGTTTATAATTTAATATTTACGAGAAAAACAAAAACGGACTTTAAATCGAAGGTGAAACGCTATAACACATAGACGACCTGTATTTCATAATTATCGTAGGATTAATACGAAATAAAACTTTTACTATTAATAGTAGTTTGATGAAAGTTAGTCCGAAAATCCTTTCGCAATCCGTTGACGTGATATTAAGTTATTCGTCCATTTGTGGCGCACATACTGGATGCAAATACGATTTTCTCATGGGATCCAATTTAATGGGACCACATCGGAAGCGCCAGCTATCAAATAAAAACAGAAACATAAAAATCGGTTCACCCAGTCAAAAGGTATGCGGTAACAGACATAAAAATACAGACGAATTGAGAACCTCCTCTTTCTGACTGTTACAACAGCTATTTACTAGTACAAGTCCTGTCAAAATCGGCCAAGACGTTTCAGAGATTAGCCGGAGCAAACAGACAGACGGACGAAAATTGTAAAAACATGTTATTTTGGTATATATATCGTCTATACATATATCGTGGTATATATATCGTGCATACATATGCATGTAGTAAAACTGGCTATTTTAATATTACAAACAGACACTACAATTTCTTTTTTTTGTATAGATTTTCAGTGAACACGAATATTTCCAGCGGTCGTTACACGGAGAGACAGTCGTTTGACGTTTTAGGTCGATCACTTGTCATGGTTGTTGCAGATTACCGTCTGGTCTAGATCTTTCATTCCATCACTCATTATTTATTGACTTTTTTTTATTTACTACTATTTGGTTTAATATTCAGGCTCCTAAAGTGCCTATTTTACTAAATTCAGGTTAACTATCTATGAAATTTGGCTCTTAGGTAAAAAGTTTACCGATCCCTGACATTAATCGAATGGTTGGTTTAAACGGACGATCTTATGACTTGCAGACGGTTATCAGGTATCACAGGGGAGTGAAGGGAACGAGGGCGGGCATGCGCGAGCGCTCATTGTCTCACCTATGGTACTCTGCCCCGCGCACCGATACCACAAACCGCTTTTAAATTTTAAGTTACCTTTGTTTTCTGTTAATTTTCTGTTTGTTTTTATTATTATAATTTGTTTATACTTTATTAAGTTTTGTGATTCCAAATAGGGAATATGCCAATATAACAATTAAAAACAAAAACACTTTATTAGTAATTTGTAGAAATCAATAATTACGTGCGCGACTGTCCACATGTCTGTATTTTCGAATTCTGCGCATTAACAGTCAGCGCTAGAGTTATTTGCCGCAATCTATACTAATACATAAAATATACATACTATATCATAGTTCCGACGATATTGATTGATAATCTTAACATTTATTTATTTATTTATTCATCTTTCACAAATTTAAATGTACAGTTTACTTATACGTTTACAGTTTACGTAGTAAGAACTATTTGTGAAAGACTGGTGACTGAACTAGGATGCCCCGTAAGACAGATCACCAGCCCCCCACCATACTTATGATAGTTCTGTAATTTTATTATTAATATTAACTTACTTTTTTTTTATTATTGGAACAACAAACGAATACATAATAAAAGCTTAAGATAATAAATACATTAAGTATAAAGAGTTATAAATATGTAAACGACACCGTTATCCACATAATAATAATAATGTCCACAAAATGTCTATAGCACTACACACACTTTAGATCTGCATTTATATCTATATTCACATATTTAAAATATCCAGTTTCTTTTTTAAAGTTTTTTTTATAAGAGGAAAAGGCAAGAAATAACACATCAATGTTGGCGAAATGGTCATTATACTGCTTCATAATCCTAGTCAAATTAACTACTTAATATTAACTAGAAAGTGTGTGGTATGTGTGTGTAGTGTGCTTTATAACATTGAATAACTATTACAAGACGACATTTCATATTTCATTCTTCACTAAGCTTTTTCCTTATTAATTTACGTAAATTATAACCTTATTTGATTGATTGATCTTTCTTAGTTTTTCTAGTAGTATTTTGTTTTAGTAAAACATTTCATTCTTCTAGTAAAAGTATTTACAGTGTTAATTTTATATGTCCTCGCTTAGTCTCGTGTGTTGCAGGCTCCTCGAAAGATTATTAACTGAAACTATTTCCCACGTCGCGAGATCAAATGGAATTTAAATATGGTTAGAAACCTTGACTCCCACTTGCAAACACTTAACGTGCACTTAAATCATTCCGACGGTTCGTGATCGATTCATTCGTTTTCATTTAGTCCCCGGCGTCGTTCGATGTGCTATTCTATCGTCACTCAATAAATATATCCTACACGTTGATTGGGGATATATCAATTTGTCACCAATGCGTTGTTTTCCAAAAAGTGTATAGTGTACATTTATAAACTTTATGAATCTCTTAGAAATTTTGTGGATACTGAAATAAATTGTAAAAACTCAGAAAGGCAGAAATTGTGCTTCCTCCACATCGACAAATATGTCTTCATCTATTTAACTGTTAGAGTGTGCACAGGAATTACACGAGTTAATTCCCCATCCCCATTCTACCTTCATACGTTTAGCCACTCGGCGGGTCTCCACCCTTTATAGTCGATGTTCCGCGCGTCCGAACGAAGCGATTTGAGTCATCGTTCATGGTGCGTACAGCAAAGGAGTGGAATAAGTTGCCGGCCTCAGTCTTTCCATCCAAGTACGACGTGGGAGCCTTCAAGAGTAGAGTGAATACGCACTTACTAAACTAGCGCGTACCATGTTTCGACTTTATTATCGACCACTTAACACCAGGTGGGATCATGGTCAAGCTCTAGCTTACACGCATAAAAAACTTCTTCATCGTTTTAACTATGTGACCAATTTCGCTGTTTTTTATAGTAAAAGGGGAAATGAACTGATCTTTTAGTTTATATTTTGACTACAACTACTTTAACACGTTTGACCAAGGTTCCTGTCTGTAAGAAAATCATATGAGACATAACGAAATATTAAGATAAATACACGAATGCTAGCAATATTTTTTTTAAATTTTCTTAAACATAGTTAACATCTAGAGTCCATCACTCAAACTAAGCTTGTGGTAAGAAATGGTTCACGTCAATAATCGAATGGTGGATTCGCACCAATGACCTTACGGTTCGCAAACCGTACCCTAGACCATTAGTCTAGGCTGCATAGAAACCGGTATCATATGAGGCGGCCACTATCCTGGCTCGGTTCCCGCCGCTCGACATTTTGGCGGAGCTGGACGCGCGTGTGTACACGCGCGTCCGAACGAAGCGATTTGAGTCATCGTTCATGGTGCGTACAGCAAAGGAGTGGAATAAGTTGCCGGCCTCAGTCTTTCCATCCAAGTACGACGTGGGAGCCTTCAAGAGTAGAGTGAATACGCACTTACTAAACTAGCGCGTACCATGTTTCGACTTTATTATCGACCACTTAACACCAGGTGGGATCATGGTCAAGCTCTAGCTTACACGCATAAAAAACTTCTTCATCGTGTTTTAACTATGTGACCAATTTTGCTGTTTTTTTTTTATAGTAAAATGGGAAATGACCTGATCTTTTTGTTTATATTTCGACTACCACAATAAGCACTAAAAATAATTTTGATGGCAAAACAACGTTAGCCGGGACATCTACTTTAACACGTTTGACCAAGGTTCCTGTCTGAAAGAAAAACATATGAGACATAACGAAATATTAAGATAAATACACAGATATACAAGAATGCTAGCAATATTTTTTTTAAATTTCTTAAACATAATTAACATCTAGAGTCCATCACTCAAACTAAGCTTGTGGTAAGAAATGGTTCACGTCAATAATCGAATGGTGGATTCGAACCAATGACCGTACGGTTCGCAAACCGTACCCTAGACCATTAGTCTAGGCTGCATAGAAACAAACAATAACATCATTCTCTTTATCATATTACTATAGATTATTTCAATCATGGATGGATAAGTCAATAGGTTATCGACTTATGATTTGTTCACATGAAAATATTGTCGAACAAAATGTATTCATTTGGACTTTAAGATCCCAATTAGGCAAACTCTCTCCATGTTAATTAGAATTTTTGATGTGTTATGCGGTCAAGTGGCTGGTAATGGATGTTATTGGGGTCAAAGGCAGATAATTCCCTTCGAGCGGTTTATAAATAAACTTCCTATGCTTGTTAATCAACTGGTTCGTAAACAAAATGGAGCTCAATAATTACGAAAGAGACAGACTGATATATTAAAAACAACAAATTAGTAGAAGTTTGCGTTTATTGTATAAGGTATATGATGGGCTGAAAACCTGTCACATGAGGCCTAATCATCATGAGCAATCAACTTTTGATGACACGGGAAGTACCTACTTCTAAATAAAAAAAAGCATTATCAAAAACGATTCACCTAGTTAAAAGTTAGATAGATAAATCCTTTATTGCACTAAAGTATATATTCAAAGGCTAACTTAACGCTGTTTAGCATTTTCTTCCAGCTAACACCAGCCGCTCAAAATAGCGTTTTAAAATATTATATAGATCGATTAATATACATTTACATACATCAATACTTCGATTTAAATATAATATTATACATATACAAGAATGCTAGCAATCGACGGCGAGACCGGGCCGCCCCTGGATGCGGGAGGGGTGCGTCGGCAGGAGCACAGGCGGGCGATAGAGGTTTGGCGCGAGCGGCTCTCGGAGCATCGATGCTCGCGCCAACGCATCGTCTGTGCCTTCCTGCCGAACTTCGAAGCCTGGCTTCGCAGGAGGAATGACGCGCACGTCACCTACCGTCTGACACAGGTACTCACCGGGCACGGGTGCTTCGGTGAGTACCTGAACAGGATAGGGCGCGAACCGACCGCGCAATGCCACCATTGTGGCTGTGAACGGGATTCCGCGCAGCACACGCTAGCCGTGTGCCCCGCGTGGGAGGCGGAGCGGCGGATCCTGGTCCAGCATATCGGGCAAGACCTCTCCCCGCCGAAGGCAGTAGCGGCTGCGCTGGCGGGGAGATCAAAATGGAAGGCGCTGGTCTCCTTCTGCGAGTCAGTAATGACCCAGAAGGAGATCGCAGAACGGGATCGGGAGAGGGCCGATCCCGTTCGGAGAATAGCGCAGGCGGGCCGGTGGCAGACCGGCCCGCAGCCCTGTAGTTCTGGGCTCTCAAGAATAAGACTACGGTATCCCCTGCCTGTCGTACAAGGCGACTAAAGGGGCCTCGGGTTCACTGGGCGACAAGGGTGGGGGCCTGAGTCGTCCACCAAAGTGGACCCGGGAAGAAGGCGACATCGGCTGGCCCGTGTCGCCTTGCGCTGCGAGGGCACAGGGGGTAACCTCCCGGGACGTGCTCTCCTTGAGCACAGTGCAGAGGGGCTCCGGTGCGTTCCACTGGAGATCCCGGAGCCCCTCGTCATGCACCGAGGAAAGGGCCACTGGGGAGGTTTTAGTGGGTAAGAACCCCACATAACCGCCGCCTTCCCCCCAGAAGGCGAAGTATCTTTGTGAAGACTTCCCCCCCGTCAACTAAAAAAAAAAAAAGGCTGCATAGAAACAAACAATAACATCATTCTCTTTATCATATTACTATAGATTATTTCAATCATGGATGGATAAGTCAATAGGTTATCGACTTCGTCGAACAAAATGTATTCATTTGGACTAAGATCCCAATTAGGCAAACTCTCTCTATGTCAATTAGAATTTTTGATGTGTTATGCGGTCAAGTGGCTGGTAATGGATGTTATTGGGGTCAAAGGCAGATAATTCCCTTCGAGCGGTTTATAAATAAACTTCCTATGCTTGTTAATCAACTGGTTCGTAAACAAAATGGAGCTCAATAATTACGAAAGAGACAGACTGATATATTAAAAACAACAAATTAGTAGAAGTTTGCGTTTATTGTATAAGGTATATGATGGGCTGAAAACCTGTCACATGAGGCCTAATCATCATGAGCAATCATCTTTTGATGACACGGGAAGTACCTACTTCTAAATAAAAAAAGCATTATCAAAAACGATTCACCCAGTTAAAAGTTAGATAGATAGATAGATAAATCCTTTATTGTATATAGTCAAAGGCTTACTTAACGCTGTTTAGCATTTTCTTCCAGCTAACACCAGCCGCTCAAAATAGCGTTTTAAAAATATTATATAGATCGATTACTATACATTTACATACATCAATACTTCGATTTAAATATAATATTATACATATACAAGGAATACATAAACGGCATTATTCAGACACGCGGGATTTAAAGACAAAAGTTCTGAGGTAACAATCATAAAACAATAACCGAATTTAGAACGTCCTCCTTTATTTATGTCGGTTAAAAGCAGGAACTCATCGGTATTCAACCGAATAAGATTCGAACCTCGAACCACATATCCAAACGGCTATGTATATAAAATAGTGAACAAAGTGACAACGTCAATAAAGAAGTGTAATATTGCTTACAAAATGTACCTCCCGTATTTCTAACCAATGCACTGCACTGTGCGTTATTGTGTAATTCTGTTCATTTTATAGCGCTGTTAGTGTTTTATTTGAGAGCCTATAGTCTAGACAAACATTGATTACATTCTATATTTAATAGTAATTACGAGGTATTAGTAAACTAATTACGCAATAAATATTGTGTTTAGCTCGATGAGTAAGGTCGTAGATATTTCTCGTTTTGTAGCGTGTACGTCGTGTAGTTGTGAATGTTTATCATGTCAGCCACTTGTCTTTTGCCCCTTTTTCAATCAACTTAAAAAAAAGGTTCTCAATTTGTCTGTATGATTTTTTCTTTTTTATACTTGTGTTAGCTGGCAACACATGACACCCAGCGATTGTTATTCATAATAACTACTTCCAATGATATCGTAGTGATTTACCTGAACTGTATCTTTTATTCATAATTAATAATTAAGTTGATCGTCACATTAACTTGGCATTGTAAACAATAGTTTAACTTTATTAGTTCCTAATCTGACTTCTAATTAATTTTGTGTAAAGATTGTGAGGACGCGCAGTTGTCACGGTATTCATTATAAATAATTCTTTGTACAGCGTTATCTTTAGACAGCGTCTCAATAAAGCGAGTATATTAGTTGTTGGACTATTTTATTCTACGAGACCTACAAATTTTAAACACTTGTTTAATTTATAACTTTCGACTGATATATTGTTTTTTTTTAAAGTTGGTGCTTCCCATTCAACGATGCTATTGATTTCAAGGCTTTTGTTTTAACTCGTAAATATACTTGTTTTTAATTCTTATTGGATAAATACCAAAATGCAATCTCATTCACAGAGCGTTGTCTGATGTGTTGTGGTCACGTATAAGCAACAAGGAAACGGTTCCATTGATGAAGGTCTCTTGAAGGTCTCCATATCGAATATCTGAGGTTTCGATATTATATAGCACAGTTATTTAATAATAATGTAAATCACCGGAATGCAAGTATATTTACGAGTAAAAATTTAAACCGACTTCTATCGATTTCGGGTTGCCAGACGCGTTAGTATAGTTATCCATATTTTATTTTTTTAACGGGGAGGAAATCTTCAAAAAGATACCCCGCCTTCTGGCGGCGGTTATGTGGGGTATTTACCCACTAAAACCTTCCCGGTAGCCCTTCCTCGGTGCATGGTGAGGGGCTCCGGGATCTCCAGTGGAACGCACCGGAGCCCCTCTGCACTGTGCTCAAGGAGAGCACTTCCCGAGGGGGACGTTACTCCTCCCCCCTGTGCACTCGCAGTGCAAGACGACACGGGCAGCCGATATCGCCTTCTTCCCGGGTCTACCTTGACGGACGATAAAGGCCTCCACCCTTGTCGCCCAGTGAACCGGAGGCCCCTTTTAGTCGCCTTCCACGACAGGCAGGGTCTTATTCTTGAGAGCCCAGAACTACAGGGCTGATAGTTATCCATATACACCCCTCACCGGGGGGACCCTTGCATCGAGTTACTAGCAATAGAGGTTCAGGCTAAGCGACCTAAGAGCTATGCCACCTCCCAATCCGGTGAACTACTTCTTGAGTGAGACGATCGATGCATTTTCTACTTTCAGCTAATAGAAAATGCATCGATCGTTCTCACGGTTAAGTAGTGATTCACAACATGCCCGATGGCGTGGATTAAGAGGTTAATTGACGGATTGAACGTTTAATTCCGTCGATTAATTTAATGATTCATTTGACCCCAACATCTCAACTGGCGCGTGATAAGATATTTTAATAATAATAAGAAATCATTTCTTGTGTTCTTTCTTGCGTATGAGTTTTAGCTCAAGGTGAACTGTAATTCACGTAACACGTCAACTTATTAGTAGAGTGGTAGTAGACATATATTTAAATCTATTGAATAAAACAACTTTTAAACTTTTTAAAAGTACGCCGTTTACTCTTTTCAACAGATTAAAAAAAAGGGGAATGTTTTAATTTCGTCTGTATATTTTTATGTTTTCTCAGACGCACTCAGATGCTCTGGCTGACTCTGGTCAGAAAGTCGCAACAGTGTCACCGGAGTTTGAGTAGAGGCCTAGTTGTTAGCTTGAACCTCTATGGCCCAGGTGAGAACCTCCACTTAGGCTGTTAAAGGTAACAAGATCATTCCTACAGAATGTAAAGAGTTTATTGAAAGTAAGTTAATTGTACACAGGGCTTATGTGTAGCACTCGTAGCATGTGACAGCGTGCATTAAGTTGGCTCGATGGTTCGCTCGTAGCGTGCGGTCCGCGCGGGAAAGCTTTTAAGCTCTCCCAGTTCGAAATGAAACAGGAAATGAAAGGATTTACAACTGAAATCCACGTGAAACTTACAAAAATATATAATATTTAAAATTTGTTAACATTTTTTTTTGTATTTATTATCTTATTTTTATTTATTTTGATACCTTAAGTTAAGTTTTTATAATATTTCTATAAAAAGTAAAATACAGAAAAATATCATACAAAATACAAAAACAATATAAAAACCTAATCTAGTGTGTGCCACCGGCAACAGAGCAGAGCTCAAGCAACCGGTGGTTAGAGCGACATAGAGAGAAACCTCCTGACGATGCGTGCTGTGTCCAGGAGTACTGCCTTCTGTATCTGACCCTTGACCCAGCCATCCAGCGAAAGTCTCTTAAGATGTTGATCGAGACTTTTCGCTATGAGACCGTTTGCGGAAACGACTATCGGGACAAATATCGTTGAATCCACATCCCACATAGCGCTCACCTCGTGAGCCAAGTCGAGGTACTTTGTGATTTTTTCCCTTTCGGCCTTCACAAGCACCACCTGTCGCGTTGACCAATATCAGATAGTGATGACAGATCGATCCCAATAGAGCGTTACATGACCATTTTCGAGACTGGCGCCGGTGTGTACGAGTATGTATATTATTTTTATTATTATTATATCTAAAGTTGTGGTTGAAAGAGTATTTGATCACATGAATTTATTAGTAAAGTAATAGTTTATGGCCACTAGTTCCATAGTTGGGCACATTCCTTCTCTGTAAAAAGGACTACTTTTATTACAGAGAAGGATTATTAGAGATAATTCGTCTTACATTACATTACCATTCAAGGTACACTTCCCTTATTACGTAGTTTCTGTCTGACCTAGGCGCTGTTTCAACGCACACTTCTCATTAATTTTACCAATTTTAACTATACTTTAAATGGACGTGATGATTGTCGAATAGTTCTATTTCCATAATACAGTCGCGTGGAAATATTCAAAGCAGTTTGTCACCGGTGTAATTGTGACAGTGATTGTATGAATAAATGGTACCCTCATTATTATTATCGATACTTAGTCACAACGGACGACTTAAAGTGAACATACATAAAACGTTTGACTGGAAAATTTAAAAAAATGTCTTAGCCTAATGACTATTCCTTCGATTTATTAAATAAGATAAAATAAGTTCATTCAAGTTCGTCGCAAAAAATAAGGATGAAATAGATGCATCCTTATTTTTTGCGACGAACTTATAGCTGGCGTCGACTGTTTCACCGGATTGAGAGGTGGCATAGCTCTTAGGTCGTTTTGCATGATCCTGTATGGTTGGTAACTGGACACAAGGGCTGGCTGTCCTGTCTATACTTGTGTACTATTTGACAATTTGCCGATTTGATTCAATAGATGGTGTTATTGTTTAGAAAAGTGTTAACTAACAAGTTCCTCACGGCAGGCTTGGAGGTTAGGTCTGCTGCGCGACCGATCTAAAAAAAAAAACTAAAACAGTAAGAAAAATGTATAACGGAAGTGCTATGGTCGTATATACAGCCGATAGCATGACTTTTAAGCATGTAGTGTAACTCTGATCATAATAAAGAAAAAGCAATAAGTTTTTGCAAATTGTGTTGATCTATATTATCCGAAAGAACATCGTTCCTACCTGGTGTCCCATGACACCTCATTTCTTATTTCTATTTAAAAAACGAAAAAGTGGCAATTCATCGTAAGACAAACCGTTTGGATCAATCAGAGCTTTATTTTTCGAATTAATATATTGATAAAAAAATATTTCTGCTTTCCATCCAACATTTTGTATTGCGCTATTTGGTAAGATTTTTTCATTCGTTTCTCGGCACTCCGTGAACGCGGGCAGCTTTATTGCTTTATTACTATCGATAAATAAATGGAACCACGTTCGATGAAATATCATGTGGTTTTTCAAGTTCTCTTTTATTATGTTTCTCCAATCGGCCACTAATAATGGAACTTATTTGTCAAATGGTTTATTGTTTGACAAGTTTTTATGTACGTTTTTATGTATCCATTGATAATACTTTTATAGGAAAAGGGGCAAACGAGCTTATAGCTTATCTGATCTTAAGTGATCACCGTCGCCCATGAACATCCGAGGAGCTGCAAGTGCGTTGCCAGCCTTTGAGAAAGAAATGGAATCGTCACGCATAGTCCTAAATCGATTAGGTTCGGAAACAACGCTTGTGATAGATGAATCCACAGGTTGACTGTGCGTGGAATGTTACGTGAGATATTATGACTTATGGATGATGGAAAATTAAGACTTATATGGTTTTCTTATTCCACTGTCAGAGTTAGACCAAATTGAAATATTTTTATATATTGACACGGGAAGCATCAGCTTTCAAAAAGAATCATCAAAATCGGTTCATTCCGTCGAAAGTTATGTGGTAACAAACATAAAAAAAAAACATACAGACGAAATGAGAACCTCCTTTCTTGAAGTCAGTTGAAAATATTATAAATCATGAAGGAATCCTCGAAATGTTTTCCTTCACCGCCGATAGTGTGATGTAACTCATAATATTACAATAGATAAATTCATAGGCGTCGGCACCGGGATCGATTGGGTTCTAGGAACCCGCATACTACGCAAATTGAGACGACCGCCACTGAGCTTCCACGGCTCAATTGCACGAAATTGAAGCCACAAGAATATAGCTAGATCCGTAATATATAATAATCTTAACATTCAAATAATTCTGCTACAACTGCTTCAAGTATTCCAGAGTTAGCGCGCAAGTTTGCTCAATCCGACCGATGTGAAGTTTCCTTTTTACGTTCCACAATCACATGTTGAGCGTTCCAATCTATTTTCAGAGCTTCGACGTTGGAGCGAACTCGAGTGGCGTGTAACATTCGTGACGAAGCTCCAGCCCTCGGAACATGGACGAGGGCAAGAAACTAATCAATCTGGACTCTGTCCTGGAGAGCCTCGGACCGTATGGAAGATATAATCTGTTGAATTTCGTCCTATTACTGTTCCCCGTGCTTTTAAGCAGCTTCTACGAGTGTGGTTTTATATTCGAAGCCCAGGAGCAAGTCTACAGGTAATGATTTAGAAATTCATATATTTAAAAAATAAAATTAGAGTGTCTGTTTTTAATAAATAATAAGAGTATATATCCATCATATATTATCGTTGTTTACAATATTTTTAATATTTCAATATATAATATAAACTTCATACGTTTAATTAATTAATTGTTGTGTTTATGAAAATATTTTGTTCATCTATTATTATATTGTATATAATATACATAAATCTAACAACTATTTATGGACTTATCATATTTATAGTATTTTATACTTTATATTAGGCTGTATAAATTTCACGTGAAGGTAGCACGCGCACGACTTTGTGTACACCACCCATACATATATACAAGACATTTTTTTTTCTTTTAAAAAGAAAGCTAGCAATATTTCTTTTTTTTTTTTCAGAAATATTACTAACAATCTTGTTAACCATTCCAACTAAGCTTAAGCTTGTGCTAGGAGATGGTTCACGTCAATAGTCGAATGGTGGATTCGAACCCACGACCTTACGTTTCGCAGGCCGTACACTAAACCATTAGGCTATTGACGCTTCAAATATAGACATACAGAGACGGTTTACACTATTGGCATCATATCCTATTTGTCTGTTCCTTTGTTTAATTGTATTGTGTTTATTTTTCATTCTTTTTTTTGCTATATTTTATGTAATCTGTATAATTTATGTTATGTGTTTGTATATTGCGTTAACAATAAAAAATGTGTGTGTCTAATATTAAAATAACCGTAATAATAATATTTTTACAATTTTATGTCTATCTGTTTGTTCCGGCCGATCTCTGGAACGACTGGATCGATTTTTACGCGATTTTTCACTGACCGATAGCTGGTGTGATAAGAAGTTAGGCTACCTAGTTATTTTATAAAATAATATATTTAACTGTTCCACTAATTAATTCACAAAGGTATATTATTATAGAAATTGTACTTAGAATATTAATTGTGTTTGTGATTACCGTCTACATTAAATATTGTATTTTGTACCTTTATTTATATTTAAAAGGCGGGAAATATCGTTCCTTTTTCAAAGTTAGACGGTTATTTGTTGAGCCATAGACGTAGCGAACCGCTCGAAGCTTTTAGCCCCCGACCGTATTTGAACAGTATATTTTTTTAGGATTTTTTTAAAGCGAAATACGAAATGTTCTAGAACAATCCGTTTTTATGAATTTTTCAAGAAAAGTGGAAAATACAATCTCGTGTATTTTAATGTCAATAGGATAAGTCATTTAACTATGTTTTTTAAATAATAGTTTTTTACAGATTTTTAATAAGTCAAATAACCCGCGTACTCGTATTATATAGTAGGTAATATTAAATTGAACTTACTTCACTTATATATTAACGCAATAAGTTAATATGAATAAAAAACCATAGTAAACATTTTCGCCCATTTTTAATTATTTTATATGTAACTAGAATATCCCTCAGCACCTACACTCATATTATATCTTATTATTTTGATAAGAGTTCATCTAATGTAACATTATAAAAAAGGCAAAATAAAAAAAAATAATTTAAACGTCAATAGCCTAATGGTTTAGGGTACGGCCTGCGAATCTTAAGGTCGTGGGTTCGAATCCACCATTCGACTATCGCCGTGAACCATGTCCTAGCACAAGCTTAAGCTTAGTTGGAATGGTTAACAGGATTGTTAGTAATATTTCTGGAAAAAAAAGAAATATTGCTAGCTTTCTTTTTTGGAAAAAAAAATGAAAAAAAAAAAAAAAATAATTTAAACGTCAATAGCCTAATGGTTTAGGGTACGGCCTGCGAATCTTAAGGTCGTGGGTTCGAATCCACCATTCGACTATCGCCGTGAACCATGTCCTAGCACAAGCTTAAGTTTAGTTGGAATGGTTAACAGGATTGTTAGTAATATTTCTGGAAAAAAGAAATATTGCTAGCTTTCTTTGAAAAAAAAATGAAAAAAAAAAAAAAAATAATTTAAACGTCAATAGCCTAATGGTTTAGGGTACGGCCTGCGAATCTTAAGGTCGTGGGTTCGAATCCACCATTCGACTATCGCCGTGAACCATGTCCTAGCACAAGCTTAAGTTTAGTTGGAATGGTTAACAGGATTGTTAGTAATATTTCTGGAAAAAAGAAATATTGCTAGCTTTCTTTGAAAAAAAAATGAAAAAAAAAAAAAAAATAATTTAAACGTCAATAGCCTAATGGTTTAGGGTACGGCCTGCGAATCTTAAGGTCGTGGGTTCGAACCCACGACCTTACGTTTCGCAGGCCGTACACTAAACCATTAGGCTATTGACGCTTCAAATATAGACATACAGAGACGGTTTACACTATTGGCATCATATCCTATTTGTCTGTTCCTTTGTTTAATTGTATTGTGTTTATTTTTCATTCTTTTTTTTGCTATATTTTATGTAATCTGTATAATTTATGTTATGTGTTTGTATATTGTGATGACAATAAAAAAATGTCTGTGTCTAATATTAAAATAACCGTAATAATAATATTTTTTACAATTTTTATGTCTATCTGTTTGTTCCGGCCGATCTCTGTAACGACTGGATCGATTTTGACGGGATTTTTCACTGACCGATAGCTGGTGTGATAAGAAGTTAGGCTACCTAGTTATTTTATAAAATAATATATTTAACTGTTCCAATAATTAATTCACAAAGGTATATTATTATAGAAATTGTACTTAGAATACTAATTGTGTTTGTGATTACCGTCTACATTAAATATTGTATTTTGTACCTTTATTTATATTTAAAAAAGGCGGGAAATATCGTTCCTTTTTCAAAGTTAGACGGTTATTTGTTGAGCCATAGACGTAGCGAACCGCTCGAAGCTTTTAGCCCCCGACCGTATTTGAACAGTATATTTTTTTAGGATTTTTTTAAAGCGAAATACGAAATGTTCTAGAACAATCCGTTTTTATGACTTTTTCAAGAAAAGTGGAAAATACAATCTCGTGTATTTTAATGTCAATAGGATATCATTTAACTATGTTTTTTAAATAATAGTTTTTTACAGATTTTTAACAAGTCAAATAACCCGCGTACTATATTATAATACGAGATTATAATATAGTACGTAATATTAAATTGAACTAACTTCACTTATATATTAACGCAATAAGTTAATATGAATAAAAAACCATAGTAAACATTTTCGGCCATTTTTAATTATTTTATATGTAACTAGAATATCCCTCAGCACCCACACTCATATTATATCTTATTATTTTGATAAGAGTTCATCTAATGTAACATTATAAAAAAGGCAAAATAAAAAAAAATAATTTAAACGTCAATAGCCTAATGGTTTAGGGTACGGCATGCGAATCTTAAGGTCGTGGTCAGATCCACCATTCGACTATCGCCGTGAACCATGTCCTAGCACAAGCTTAAGCTTAGTTGGAATGGTTAACAAGATTGTTAGTAATATTTAAAAAAAAAAACGACTTCAAATCGAAACAAACGTTAAATGCGTCGTATTTCACGCGGACGCCCTCTTTGTATTTTCTAATTATCGTAGGTATATTAGGAAATATAATTAATTAGAACCTAAACAAACTTTCATCTTCCTAAAACTACTCTCTACGACCCACTTAAAACCTTTCTAGAAACAAATTTCTGTCCATCCAAAGTTTGTCTGGAAGCAATCGCTTTTAGCGATAAGATGGCCGTCTTTTGAGCATGAAACTACGAGTATATCGTGATGTATAAAAATGTATTATATCTGTGATGTATTTATTAATTATTGTGCAGTAAAGTATATAGCGTATTAGGAGGCCGTATCCGCAAACGAAGACAGATGACAGTACTAATGGCACCTTTGATGATGGGACGGAAAAAAATCGATCTGATTTAATAAATATATATATATTTTTTAAAACGTTTTATAAGTATTATTTACGCTCCTTCATGTTAGTATATCTAAATACATATTTTACTAAAATAAACAGCAATGAAACACAAAGTCAAAAAGATGCTCAGATCAACGAACGCCGGGGCAAAGAAGCGGCAAGAATTCTTTTATGGCACTGTATCAGCGTTTATCGTTCGTTGACCCGAGTATCAGCTGTCTTTGAATTTGTGTTTCATTGCTGTTCTTTAAACATATGATTTTTAAAATCATAATCGATTTTTCGTAAAAGAAAGAAAATGTGTCTCTCTACTCCTACAGTGTGTCTTAGATATATAAACGCAACCCTTCCTCATTCTATTTTCACTAACTTGTATCTCCTGACAACTACACTATTCCCGATTACACTTATCGTAACGTATGCATCAGCTTACTCACCAAGCATAAAGAAGTCTTCCTTTAAAACATGATGAGTGCACAAATATACATGAATTAAGTCCGTAGTTTTGTCCGCTTAGTGCAGAGATTATCAAATTAATTTCTTTTACCGCCCCCTTGAAAATCAATAATTTTCAGCGCCCCCATTTTTTATACACCCCTTAAACTTAAAAAATCTTAAATCTATGTTAAGTATTTTAAGTTTTTATAAATTCACACGGGATAGATAACGAATTATTCGTTATTGTGTAGTAGGTGGATTTTCATTATAGTGAAATTTAAAATACTATATAAAGTAAATGAAATTACAAATTATACATCGCTACCTAACCCACATCAACGCCCCCTCTATGTTTCAAACGCCCCCAAGGGAGCGTTATCGCCCACTTTGAGAAAGACTGGCTTAGCGTTTGTGATCAGTTACATACAGTGCGTGCCACTGCAACGGAACACTGAATCGACCTTACATCACGTAATGCTCGATAAATACAACATTTATCTAATCTGTGTGAGATACACGGATGCACGTCCGACGCACAGATAAAATGTTGTTTATCTCAATGATATATTTTTATCTCGGATTGATACAAAGCCTTGTGATAATATCACACCGGCGCTAACCGGAGATTTGAAAGGCGTGTCTGGACGTTGATCTGACATTGTTGGTTAATGCGGTCCGCTTTCATTGTTTTGTTTTATTTTGCTTTTTATACCATGTTAGCTTCTGATTTAGCGTTGAATCAGTAGCCATTAAATTATAACAAATAACGAAAATATATTTTACTAAAATAAACAGCAATGAAACAAAGTAAAAAAGATGCTTGGGTCAACGAACGCCGGGGCGAAGAAGCGGCAAGAATTCTTTTATGGCACTGTATCAGCGTTTATCGTTCGTTGAGCCGAGTATCAGCTGTCTTTGAATTTGTGTTTCATTGCTGTTTTCTTTAAACATATGATTTTTAAAATCATAATCGATTTTTTTTCGTAAGAGATAGAAAATGTGTGTCTCTCTACTCCTACAGTGTGCCTTAGATATATAAACGCAACCCTTTCTCTTTCTATATTCACTAACTTGTATCTCCCTGACAACTTCACTATTCCCGATTACACATATGGTAACGTATTCATCAGCTTACTCACCAAGCATAAAGAAGTCTTCCTTTATAAAATGATGAGTGCACAAATAAACATGAATTTAGCGAACCTCTTCGTTTCTTGGAGTCGGTTAAAATCAGCGAGAATTTGTCCGCTTAGTGCAGAGATTATCAATTTTTTTCTTTTGCCGCCCCCCTTGAAAATCAATAATTTCAGCGTTCCCATATAACAAATATACACCCCTAAAACTTAAAAAAAATCTTAAATTTATGTTAAGTATTTTAAGTTTTTATAACATCATATAGGTTAGAAATATAAAATGAATTATTCGTTATTGTGTAGTAGGTGGATTTTCATTATAGAAATTTAAAATTCTATATAAAGTAAATGAAATTACAAATTATACATCGCTACCTAACCCACATCAACGCCCCCTCTATGTTTCAAACGCCCCCAAGGGAGCGTTATCGCCCACTTTGAGAAAGACTGGCTTAGCGTTTGTGATCAGTTACATACAGTGCGTGCCACTGCAACGGAACACTGAATCGACCTTACATCACGTAATGCTCGATAAATACAACATTTATCTAATCTGTGTGAGATACACGGATGCACGTCCGACGCACAGATAAAATATTATTTATCTCAATGATATATTTTTATCTCGGATTGATACAAAGCCTTGTGATAATATCACACCGGCGCTAACCGGAGATTTGAAAGGCGTGTCTGGACGTTGATCTGACATTGTTGGTTATTGCGGTCCGCTTTCATTGTTTTGTTTTATTTTGCTTTTTATACCATGTTAGCTTCTGATTTAGCGTTGAATAAGTAGCCTTTAAATTATAACAGATAACGAAAATATATTTTACAACTCACTTCAAGGGGACAGCTGTTTTTTCATAACTCTTTCTCATTTTTTAATCAACTTTTAAAAAGGAGCTGGTTCTCAATTACCGTTCTATTTTTTGAGATTTGTACATACACGGCGCCGCCATCTAGGAATCGATTTTGAAATAAAGCCGTGAGCAAAAATAAATTGTCGGTTAAGAAAGTTTGAATATCTCGGAAGATAAAGACGCTAGCTAATAAAAAAAATATTGTGCATTATAGACAATTAAATATCATGTTTAATATCATAATTAACTATCAAGCACAATTTATTTTAATTAGCTAGCGTCTTTATCTTCCGAGATATTCAAATCTTATTTTTGCTCACGAGTGTATGTTTTGTTCCTTTGTAACCTTGGTCCCATATTAATTTTTGTTATTAATACAAAATCTTCGGGTATCTAATATTTATTATTCTTATGCAATAATATTCACTGTTAAATTATATATTTCCGAAGATTTAGTATTAATTAAACAAAAAGTCGATTTTTAAACCGCTTTATAAAACGGAGCGAGTAAAAGTCGACTACAAATCATAGCAAATTTTAAACGCGCTATGTGTTGATGGTCTCTTATGTTTCCGAAGTAACATAGTTGCATCACCTAATTCTAATGCCTCTATTCCCTTTCTTCTTCTACATTCATGCTCGTTGCAGTTAAAGAGTCTTAGAATGTCAGGAACTTTGAACAAAAACCAAGTCTTAGAGTTATTAAAATTGATACAAAGTATTTCGATTAAAGTACTTACATGTATTGATACAGTCAACATGAGAATGTAATTAGGTTTTTTGTACGATTTTAAAGTGAATGTATTTTTATGTGTAATAGCCGTTGCTAGTCCGGGATACGTATAATTTAATAAATCAATTAATAGGTTCGTCATCGGTAAACCATAATCGCACCAATGTTCGATGAATGTTAACGTACGCAATTGGTTTAGCATACTCGGGGCCCAGGACGTTCAAAATTATTTTTCAATATTTTTTTTTGCATACAAGGGGTACAGAAAATTACATACTTTTTAATCGCGGGTAACACCGAGGGGCGCAGCTAGTATTTATTATTTTTAGACTAGAATAGACACGAAATATGTTTTCTTTTACTCGTAAATACAATTTTATATATGCAATAAATATAGAAATCGCTAAAACTCCAAATCCTTTCTAGATGCAAAGTTCACGGCTGCGAAGAGATTCAACGACACCTCCTGGACCCAATACGCGATACCAACAGACGGTGAGAAGAACCGCCCGGAGTCTTGCAGGAGATACGCCAGCATCAATACCACAATACTCCAGTGCACGCCAGACGAGTTCTCCATAAACAGAACCGTCCCTTGCGACAGCTTCGTGTATCAAGAGAGTAATTCTTTTGTGAAAGAGGTATTTTTATTTAACATGTATATTTAAGAGGATGCCCCGCGGTGTTATTCGCGTTTAAAATCTATTTATTTCAAATTAACAAGCCCAAGTTGCTCCTCGTTATTTTATCAATTATCTGCAGCTGTTAACAGCAACAGAGATTAACAGAAACAGACAGACAAAGATTGTTAAAAATATTTTGTTATATGTACCGGATATAATGAATGTATGTAGTAAAGAGTTATTTTATTATTACAAACACACACTCAAATTTTATTTATTTGTATAGATAATTACCTTTACGTTAACTGTAGTATATCTGTAGCCATTCACCCCCGAGGTCACAATTACAGAGCGCCATACATCGAGCTTTAATTCGGTCGTAAGGGTGAAGAATGCCGTAGCGTTGTTAGTGAATGCCTTGTTACACTCCCAGGCGGCGTGAATTGCTCCCTCTCTAGTTGTAAATCCGTTTGATTTAAAAGCACACCTATATAACGTTACCTACCCGCTTCTATTCTTACTTAAATTTGTGCAACTTAATTGTTAGCTCCTGAAATTGTGCTATAGGGCCGTTCGTGAAATACGTGCACTTATGGGGATTGGAATAATGGTTTCTATAATAAAATGTTTAAAAAAAAAACCTTTTTAATACTTTCAAAGGTGCCTGCGATAACAAACACAAGAGGATATTAACGAGTAAAATCAAAAACCGACTTTAAATGAAATCAAACGTTAAACTGTATCGTTAAGCTATTAGTAATGGAAATCGGTTAGCGTGATCGGTGATCGGTTATTTAAATGTATATTTATTTCTCTCTTAACTACTAAGGGCTCTCTCTCTCTAGTGTTGGTCCCTCATGTCTGAGGATCGTGGTCACCATCAGGGTTGCTCCTGGAGCGGATGATTTGCCTCCACCGGCTTCTGTCCAGCGCGTCTCTTACAGCACTGTAAAATTTGGAGGTTCGATCAGGTAGATCGGACCACCTTGTTGGTGAACGGCCGCGAGATCTTTTTCTTGCGGTATTCCCAACTACGATCAGTTTATCTAGACTTTCGTCGCCTCTGCGCATTGTGTGTCCAAAATACGCCAGGATTTTCCCTATACATTGTGAGACGAGAATTTTATATACAAGATGTACATGGTTTTATTCGTGGAATAACAACCGACCGAGACGTGGTTCAGCCCTCTCGGGCGCCCTCGGATTGGAATGCTTACCCGTGACATAGTAACCGTCCAAGCCGAGGATTTTCCTCACCGGGGGGACACTTTTGTCGAGTTAGTAGCAATAGAGGTTCAGGCTGAGCGACTTAAGAGGTATTTTTATTTAACATGTATATTTAAGAGGATGCCCCGCGGTGTTATTCGCGTTTAAAATCTATTTATTTCATTATTATTAAGCCCAAGTTGCTCCTTGTTATTTTATCAATTATCTGCAAGTGAAAGTCTCGTCAAAATAAGTCCAGCTGTCCAGAGATTAACAGAAACAGACAGACAAAGATTGTTAAAAAATATTTTGTTATACGTACCGGATATAATGAATGTATGTAGTAAAGAGTTATTTTATTATTACAAACACACACTCAAATTTTATTTATTTGTATAGATAATTACCTTTACGTTAACTGTAGTATATCTGTAGCCATTCACCCCCGAGGTCACAATTACAGAGCGCCATACATCGAGCTTTAATTCGGTCGTAAGGGTGAAGAATGCCGTAGCGTTGTTAGTGAATGCCTTGTTACACTCCCAGGCGGCGTGAATTACTCCCTCTCTAGTTGTAAATCCGTTTGATTTAAAAGCACACCTATATAACGTTACCTACCCGCTTCTATTCTTACTTAAATTTGTGCAATTTAATTGTTAGCTCCTGAAATTGTGCTATAGGGCCGTTCGTGAAATACGTGCACTTATGGGGATTGGTATATTGGTTTCTATCATAAAATGTTTAAAAAAAAAACCTTTTTAATACTTTCAAAGGGGTGCCTGAGATAACAAACACGAGAGGATATTAACGAGTAAAATCAAAAACCGACTTTAAATGAAATCAAACGTTAAACTGTATCGTTAAGCTATTAGTAATCGAAATCGGTTAGCGTGATCGGTGATCGGTTATTGAAATGTATATTTATTTCTCTCTTAACTACTAAGGGCTCTCTCTCTCTAGTGTTGGTCCCTCATGTCTGAGGATCGTGGTCACCATCAGGGTTGCACCTGGAGCGGATGATTTGCCTCCACCGGCTTCTGTCCAGCGCGTCTCTTACAGCACTGTAAAATTTGGAGGACGACGTGTCTTTCGATCAGGTAGATCGGACCACCTTGTTGGTGAACGGCCGCGAGATCTTTTCTTGCGGTGTTCCCAACTACGATCAGTTTATCTAGACTTTCGTCGCCTCTGCGCATTGTGTGTCCGAAATACGCCAGGATTTTCCCTTTACATTATGAGACGAGAATTTTATATATAAGATGTACATGGTTTTATCCGTGGAATAGCAACCGACCGAGACGTGGTTCAGCCCTCTCGGGCGCCCTCGGATTGGAATGCTTACCCATAACATAGTAACCGTCCAAGCCGAGGATTTTCCTCACCGGGGGGACACTTTTGTCGAGTTAGTAGCAATAGAGGTTCAGGCTGAGCGACTTAAGAGCTATTTCCCTTATATTATTTCCGTGTCTGACCTGTCCCCTTAGGAGTCAAATGGCATAAGGTGGATGAGTGAAGGTTAACTTCCATAAATGCTGTTATCATTTCCTACGTCGTTTGAATATTGAAACCGACTCTACGATATTGACAATTTATTGACATTAAATCAATTTATTGTTGGTAGCCTAAGCGGTTCGAATTACGATCTGATACACTGGTCAGCATACATAAATTACCGTTTTTTCAAATACGAAAGACACTTGCTAAACAGTATATTTACGAGTAAAAACAAAAATCGACTTCAAATCGAACCAAACTTTAAACTCTTTGTACTCGTATATTAATAACATATTATTTGTTCAGTTCGATTTAGGTTGCCAGGAATGGAAGAGGGCGCTAGTGGGCACGGTGCATAACTCCGGGATGTTCGCTGCCATGTTGGTGACAGGGGCAATATCAGATCGCTTCGGTCGTAAGGTGGCGGTGGGGATGGCCTCCATTGCGAGCTTCATCTTCGGTATCTCCAGAGCTTTCTCACCAAACTACCTCACTTACCTGGCGATGCATTTCCTGGAAGCAGGATTTGGAGGAGGGTTGTACCCGTCTGCTTATGTGTTGGGCAAGTTATTTCTTTAATATAAATATGAGTATTAGTTATTATTTATCTCGGTTTTATAAACCGGTTAGAAGATAAGCCAAATACAAATTCGAGGGGGAATAAATCCATGGCTAGTTGGTGAGAGAAAGGCTAGTGAAATCGAAGGGGTGTGAAAGGGGCTGGTTGGTTCTATTTGTAACAACATCCTGTATCAATATACTGATATAAATATTTGTTTCCAGCTGTGGAATTAGTCGGGCTAAAGCAACGAGTGATAGTCTCCGCTATGTGCAACATGACCTTCGTGGTTGGTGTGATACTCATCGCGTTACTCGCCTGGTTCGTTGACAACTGGCGCACTTATATTCTCATCCTATACACTCCTGCGATCCTGGTAGGCCTGTACGTCTGGTTCATGAACGAGAGCGCAAGATGGTTGCTCAGCAAAGGCAGACGGGACGAAGCTGTGAGCATTTTAAAACGAGCCGCCAAAATCAATAACCTAGATCCTCGAAAACTTGACCTGGATGCCCTGGGAGATCCGTTACTAAAGCCCGAGAACCAGACCAGCGATAAAAAATCTCAACTCTCAAAGGCGATCCATTCAACAATTATCTGGAAGAGACTGGTCATATGCTCGTTCCTTTGGATGACCTGTTCCTTGGTGTACTACGGACTGTCAATTAACTCTGTGTTCCTCAGTGGTAGTAATAAATATGTGAGCTTCATGCTGGTGACCGTTGTGGAGATACCGGCGTACGTGGTGGTGGTAATAGTGCTTGATAAATATGGCAGGAAGCGGACCCTGATCGTGAACTATATCACCTGTGCCGTTACCAGTTTGCTGTTCGCGTTTCTGCCCAGAGGTAAGGATTTATCGCACGCTAAATGTACTCCTATCCTACTAATACACTCGTGAGCAAAAATAAAGGGTCGGTTAAGAAAGTTTGAATATCTCGGAAGACAAAGACGATAGCTAACTGAAATAAATTGTGCATGATAGACAGTTAAATATCCTTAAAATAAAATAAAATATTTTTATTATCAATAAATCATAACCTTAGACGAAAAAGGATCATACTTAAACTTGGACAATACAGTATTTTTCATTAAAATTTTACGCCACATGGATGTTGCCTCCAAGTAAAATTAACTGAAATATAAATAAATTAATAAAAATATTTTATTTTATTTTAAGGATATTTAACTGTCTATCATGCACAATTTATTTCAGTTAGCCAGCGTCTATATCTTCCGAGATATTCAAACTTTCTTAACCGACCCTTTATTTTTGCTCACGGCTATATTATCAATGCGAAAGTTTGTAAAAATGTATGTAACTCTTTTGATCAATGTTACTCTTTTACGCAAAAAACTACTGAGTGGATTCCGATGAAATTTTACAATAATATAGTTTACCGATACCGACCGTTTTTAACGATAAGTAGGAAAAAGTTTAAGTAGATAAATGCGAGCTATTCCGGCGTGCGCCGCAAGAACCGTTGGAGTTACATGTATATAATATATGATAGAAATGTTTATCTTAAATACATATGCCGCGAGTGCATATACCTTTCATTTTATCTGTAACCAAAATATTGAATCATAATTACAAAAAAAATAATTTATTTCTAACGCACATTTGGTAGTAACAAATTGAAAAATAAATAATTTTATCGCATCTGGTATTTATAGTAGATAAACTTTGTCATTTACACTACATAATTTGGACAAATATTTGAATAGTTATGACGATTTACAACTGATGGCGTAATATTATGGTACGACATGGTACTATTAGAAAGTAAACTCAGTTTGTAACGCTTTCACGCCCTGACTATTCAAGCGATCATCGTTAAATACATACAAGGTGTACAGAAGGGAACATACCATACGCTTCCCGAAGTGTCATATAATTTAGTTTAGCTTAGATTGTCCCAATAGATTTTGCTAATAAAATAGCTACCGACCGAGTCGTGGTTCGGCCCTCTCGGGCGCCCTCGGATCGGACTGCTAACGTGTAATAATGTTAACCGTCCAAGCCGAGGTTACCCCTCACCAGGGGGACCCCTGTGTCGAGTTACCACCTAATAGAGGTTCAGGCAAAGCGATCTAAGAGGTATGCCACCTCTCAATCCGGTGAAGCAGTAAAGGCCAGCTTCTCTGTGCCAACTGTGATAGTTCGTCCAAAAAAAAAGGGACATACCTTTTAATAGCGGGTAAAAACACGGTGTGAAGCTAGGCATTTAATTATATAAACTACATTTTAGGCTGGCTTCAAACTCATCTTGTTTGTTTATTTAGTTAATTGTGAGCGTCTAGCTCTACCGTGCTCCCGAGTCGTCTGAGATTGCAATTTTTGTATCTGTCAACATTTTAGTCTATTCCAATGTTTATTGACACAGTTTGTGCACTTGTTAAGGTCGGCCACGTGTAATAATAGCTTTGTAAACATATTTTCACCTCGTGTATATTGATAAACGTGTGAATCAACAGTCTATTGTTATCTGCGTGTCAGTTGCGATGCAATTTTAAAAACCTTAATTTTAATATAATTGTTTTTAAACGAACATGCAACTTAGGTGTTAAGTGACAGGTCCACAGATTGCAAGTGCGTTGCAAGTTGGTAAAGGGTTAGATCTTTGGATATTTCACTTAACGGTCGTGTACAAATAGAATAGAATAAACGTTTTTGGCCACACATTTTGTTTTAAAACAAACAAAAGAAATATGTGAAAAAACAACAAGGAAGAGATGAAGTTTAGAAAAACCCATTCAGGACTGCATTTTCACTTAACATCAGGGATCGTGGTCAAGCGCTTGCTTAGATAGTATTAAAGAAAAATATAATTTTTAGAAGTATTTTTTATAGAAAGAAGGGTAAAAAACATGCAACTTAGGTGTTAAGTGACATGACCACAGATTACAAAAGTTGCAGTTACGTTGTAATTTGGTAAAGGGTTAGATCTTTGGATATTTCACTTACCGCCCGTGTACATAGAATACAATACACGTTTATTTGTTTGGCCACACATTTTGTTTTAAAAGTAACAAAAGAAATATATGAAAACAAAAACAAAATGGGTGCGTGTATCACGTGTTTGAAATTATACTTCTTTGGCATCATTAAAAAATAGTTTTTTAATTGCATGCATATAATTAATTACAACAAAATAATAAAAGACGGGAAAAGGATAGTCTTCACAGTCAATAAAGATCAGTTTAAATTTGAAAAATTAAATAAATAGATATTATATTAAATAATAATAGTTTATATCAATAAATAATACATATGGAAGTAACCTCTTCCAGTTTACAAAAACCGATCCAGGACTGCACTTTCACTTAACATAGTGTTAAAAAAAATCCGGAAAGCCATTTTCTATCCGTTATACTACAGTTAACTTTGCTGTAATAAGGATTAGACACGCCAGTAACTTGACGTATTGCGTTACAACATGCCGTTACAAATTTATTCAATGCTATTTAAATTTCTAATTTTTGCTGCGGAATGCAGATCGCATACGCCTGACCTTGAACTGGTGTGATTCATGACAAATGTAATTATTTACGCTTATGACATTCACATGCACATAAATTTGAGCACAAGAATTATTAAACAAACGTAATGCATATTGATTGCAAGTCAGTCGTGACAGCTATTTAAAAATAATAAATTAGATTAAAAAGAATACATCTAGGAAGGTCTTATGTGTTACATATAAAAATAAAGTATATGTGTTCTCTGTGGAGTCTGAAATGTTGGAAATGGAGCAATTATGTCAAAATGTGGCCCTGTGAAGTTTTGGTAGGATCGGTTCAACAGATTTTTTTTTTATTTTTAGCTTGTATATGTGACTATGTTAGTGCTAGCCATGCTAGGCCAGATCGGGCCGTTAGTTTGATATAATCCTGTAATTATACCTAAACTTACTTAAGCGCGTTTTCGAAACTTTGGGTTTTCGAAGATAATACCATTTTTTAAAATAAATAACGTAAAAAAAAAACTAAGTACTAAATATACATTTTCATCACAATCTAATTTCATGTAAAAAATATTATTATGCTATTTATGTAGAGTTGTTTAGTAACTCCATCTCGTAGAGTTTTGAGTTTTAAATGGAATAATACCTAGTACCTTAAAGATTTCCTAGATGGCGTTTTAAAATTTTTTTAAATGCATTTTTAAAATATGTTTTTTGTAGTAAGTCGCCTATAAGAAAGTAAAATTAAATTTACTTTCCCCATAAAAAAAATGTACATAGAAATTTTCATCAATTCTGGTCCCAGGATCAAATAGTCACATATCAAGCCATTGTATAACCTCAAAATAGTTTCTTCAAGTTTACGGAGAGAACTTTTTTACGAGCATTGTTGTTCCCTCTTCATTTTAATTTACGCCGGGGAGGGAACTTGAATAACAAATATTCATAGTGGGAGGGACTCATCCTCACTCCATTCTCTTTTTATTAAGAACTTTTCGTTTTTATTAACGCAGTTACGACTCCCAATACAGCTGTGTGACTTTTATCAACAACAGTCGCTTTGCCTCCAGTTTATATTCATATTATTTCTTCTGGAGATGTTTTATTAAAACTAAAATAAAAACAAGTGAATGTTTATTAGAGAAACAAAACTAATCCAATTATTTCTCTTTTAGAATATCAGTGAGATAGTCTTGTGTGTTTGTTTATTTATTAAACAAAATAATAACATCATGACGTTTAAACCAATGTGATGCTACAAGTTAATAATACTAATAAAATTATAAATACACACCGGCGCCAGTTCTCGAAAATGGACATGCAACGCTGTATTGGTATCGATCTGTCATCACAGACAGGACTATTGTTGCCAATAAGCCTGATATTGTGCTGACAGATCGGTCAACGCGACAGGCGGTGCTCGTCGACATTACCATCCCGCATGACGAGAACCTTGTGAAAGCCGAAAGGGAAAAAATCACTAAGTACCTCGACTTGGCTCACGAGGTGACATGTGGGATGTGGATTCGACGATCATTGTCCCGATAGTCGTTTCTGCAAACGGTGTCAACATTTTAAGAGACTTTCGCTAGATAGCTGGGTCAGGGGTCAGATACAAAGGCAGTACTCCTGGACACAGCACGCATCGTCAGGAGGTTTCTCTTTATGTCGCCCTAACCGCCGGTTGCTTGGGCCCTGCTTCGTTTCCGGTGACACACACTCGGTTAGGTTTTTATAATGTTTTTGTATTTTATATGATATTTTTGTGTATTTTATTTTTTATATAAATATTATAAAAACTTAACCTTAGGATTCAAAATAAATAAAAACTAATAATATTTATAATAAAAAAAATTAAAGAAATTAATATTTTATAAGATTATCATGTTGGTTTCCACGCAATTCGATAAATGGCGACAAATTGATTAGACATAGGCATAGATATTTTATTTATTGTCATCACAATATACAAACACATAACATAAATTATATACATTACATAAAATAAAGCAAAAAAAAAAAGAAAGAAAAATAAACACATTACAATTAAAGGAAGGAACAGACAAATAGGATATGATGCCAATATTGGGCACCGTCTCAGTATGTGCTGTTGCAATGATGCGACAGCGCTGATTTTGCCCAGGACTACCCAAAGTCGTGCGCGCGCAATACTAGCTTCACATGAAATTTATACAGAGTGTAATAAAAATACATAATACAATAAAGTAATAGATGAACAAAATATTTTCCTAAATAAACATATAATTAATTTAAAAATAAATAATAAGAAGTTTTTATTATACATTACAACAAAAGACATCCACTTGCTAGTTAATCTGCCGTTTCGGTTTACTTATTTTAAGTAAGCTCATTTGTCTTATTATTCTCAATCTTTGCCAGAAATCAACAACAGGTATATATTATATACCAACGTTCACTGTCCTCTCGGGCGCCCTCGAATCGAAATGCTTACGCGTAACATTGGGGGGGCCCTGGTGTCAAGTAACTAGCGATAGAGGTTCAGGCTAAGCGACCTAAGAGCTATGTCAAGGCCAGCTTCTCTGGCTGATCTGTGTAGTTCGTCACTAAAAAGAAAACGTTCACTGTTCTGACTGCCAACAAAGGAATTGACAATTTATTCATAAGACTGAGTTTTAAGTGAGGACGTCAATGCGTGACGTAAATGCGTGTGTTTGTGTATGTATAGTCAAAGGTCGGTTAAAAAGAGATTACTTTGGTGCACAGCCGATTGGTGGTCGATCGCGCTGTACCTGATCGGCAAGTGGAGCGTGACGCTGGCTTACAGTTCCGTCTACATCTACGTGTCGGAGGTGTTCCCCACGAACATGAGACAGACCCTCATAAGCGTCTGCTCCACCGCCGGCAGGATTGGATCGCTCATCGCGCCCCTCACTCCGCTGCTGGTGAGTTGAATGTTCATATTTTTGAATATATCATTGCCTCAAAATAAAAGACGGGTTAGGAGTTCTGTTCCCAATTTCAACACCATGTTTGATTATTACGATATAGAATGAAACAGAACCCAAACAAACTCTCATCAAACTACAATTATAGTCTTCCAATAAAAAATGAAAAATCGAAATGGGTTGGCGTGATATTGAGTTATTCAGCACATACTTAATGTTAATTTAAAACTTCTAGGGTTTTCTCATGGATACAACGTCAGAATTGGACCAAATTCATATGGGACAACATAGGAAACATCACCTTTCAAATCAAAAAGAATTATCATGTACATACATACAGACGAATTGAGAACCTTCTCCCATTTTTGAATTCTAGTTTAAGCGTAGAAACGTAAGGCTGACCACATCCCACCAATCGACTATTGACGTAAACTATCTCCTTTTTAAGAGACGCCTTGCCTTTTAGAGAGAAGACAAAGTTATCTCAGATTTCTTCTCACAAAGTCCTCCCGCAGTCCCGGTGGTAATTCTCAGTGCATTGGGAATGCCCTAGAACCTTCTTGGACGCACTGGTGCTCTACACCGAAACAAAAGCACTTCCCAGGGGAAAGACGTGAACCGTCTCGTATCACAAGCTTAGGCTTATTTGAATTTGAAAAAAAAATTGTTGGCGTTCTTTAATTTAACAAATATGTTTAAAATCGGTCAACATTCAGCGAATTTTGTTTTTTTAATTGACATTTGGTGGAACAGTTTAGAAGCAGAGCTGGTGTTACTGGTAATAATTCAAATTTGCTCGAATTGATGTTTGTTACAGTCAAATTACCATAAATCCATGCCGACGGTGATATTCGGCGCGATGTGCATCATATCCAGCGTTCTAGTGCTGATGCTGCCGGAGACGAGGAACATGAGGCTGCCGGATACGATAGAAGAAGCAGAGGAACTTTCTAGAATGAAGGCCAGAACAGTCGCCAGTACTTAGCAGGAGACATCATGAAGAAGAGAGTAGACGAAAGTCTGGACCAAGTGCCTCGTATTCTAAAAAAAGACTGAGTGTACGGTTAAAATTTATATGTTTTTATCCCGCTGCAGCATCACTAGATTGGTCCTTGAATCCCTTTGTCACTCTAAAATATTTTCTCTTCTATTGAAATAATCGAACTATATATTATCCAATGTGGAAATGTGATAACTTTTCTAAATTAAATTCTTACAATTTTCTAAAAAAATCTCTTAAAAGACTTAATATAACATTAACGAAGTTAAAACGTTGACAATAAGAGCCTATCAAAAATCAGAAATTAATTTATTACAAATTTTACGTAATCTTAAATTGAGTTAAATTACTAAGCTTTTTTTCATTTTCATTAAGTAAGGTCCCATAACCAGTTTAAGAATCGACATAAAATATAACTTTTAGATTTCAACGCCTTGTCTTTCTTTATAAGCAGTAAAAGAGTTTTGAACGTAGAGTTATTAAAGTCAAACGCACATTGCGCTACTGGAGGTAGCTAAACGTCGAATTCAAAACCAACAATAATTATGTTTAACTTCAAATCAGTCCGTTTCACGATGCATTTTTTATTTTAATTTATTGTGTAACAACAAACGATTACATACGATAAGCTTTATTGTACAGAAAATAATATATTAAATAAAAACGTAATTATTATGTAAATAACACCGATATCCACAGAATAATCTACACATTCCTGCTGTCACGATCTACTTTTGTCTACATTGTTCCGATTTAGAGGGTGTTGCAGGTAGAGAATATAATGAACCACAGACACTTGCCTTCTCTATCAACTCAACTCTCAAGTGATTTGGGATTTGTTTTTCACAAGTATATTTACGATTAAAAACCAAAATCTACTTCAAATCAAAAGATAAACACTCTTGCGCACGCAAAAAAACATAGAGACGAATTGAGAAATCGAAATCGTTCGATCGAATGGGGAGACCCCATTTTCGATCACGGTGAATTACAAAAAAAATACACACACTCATTTAAATAAGTATTATATATTTTTTTTGGAATTTATGGCTTGGTTACAAGACCATTAAGCCAAATAAGTATTATATGATAAATCATCACAGATTAAACAAAAAACAACCATAAACATTATAACAATGCCTTTTATGTATATAAAAGATAAACCAGCCACGTTAAACTGTGGTTTTACACGAGACAATGGACTGATAATTACCATTAACGCATGCTTTTCCGCAAATAAAAAACTAATGAAGACCAAGTTAAGCGGATTCTGTGGTTAAGCTTTAACGGGATTAGTATCAAAGCTATTGAAAAGCCTATAGCATATTTTGATTGTGCTATTTTGTTTTGTGTACCGTTTGTACTACGTATTTAATAGTGTTCACACATTTTACTTATAATACTATGAATACTTTTGTAATTATAATATACATATATTTAAATCGAATGGTATTTATATTTAATCAATACAGATTACTTGTCTAATATTTTATTTCCAAAATCAGTTAAACCAGTTTTACGGTGCTAGATAAATAGGACTGGTGAATTTGTGTGTACAAAACTTTGGAGACTTCTTCACAAAAGTTGCCGTCTTCCTTTAAATTTTTGGCACAGATAAAAATAACACATTAATAAATATGTATTTATTACACTGACTTATAGTTCGGAACAACATTTAATCAGTTTGTGGCCTAATGGCAAAGTCTTTTGTATTTTTATATTATTCTTTGATTTACAAAATAATATAAAATAATGTAAATACATTCTCAAGAATTTCTCAAAAATGTATTTAAATTATTTGTAAGATGAATTGTTTCATTTCATTCTAAGTTGCCTCTTTTCCGTTCACATAAACGGTAACTAATCTTTGATAAATTTCAAATTTAAAAAATACTGCATATCGGTATTGGGTTTACGGCGGTTTAAATTTATCTACATTAAAATATTATTAGAATAAAAAGTAAGTTATTTATTATTATAACGCAATATCGATTAAAAAAACACTTATTATAAGTGTCTTATTTCAGAATAAAAAAAATGTAAATTCAATTGTGACATTATCTGTTTCACTTTATGTTGTCTCTTTCCCGTGCACTAAAACGGTATTTACTCTTTGATTGTTTACTAGTTTTATGCCTAGTGCATGGCGGTATTGTGTTTACGCCGGAAAAGTGTTTGAACAAATTGTTTCTGTAAACATTCGTGTATATCAATATAACTGAATTTTCACATTAATATAAATTGTACGAAATTGTAATCTATGTTGTGAATATTTGATAATTAAAAAAATAGAATAAACAGTATTCTAGTACCTACGTTGTTTGTTAAAAATGGGACCAATAATATATAAAAGTGATATTTGATTGTTTTTTGAGCTACAGTATATAAAAATTTATCATTTTTGTGTGTTGCTGTATACCCTGAGGCTTCTGTATTGGTTAGTACAAATAAATGCATTGTTTATTCACAATTTTTACAATAAACTTTTGAACTGTGGAATATTATTTTTATTGACTGAGATCTCTTTTGTCTGTAACTAAAAAGAGAACAATAAATGTTAGACAATTGGCATTGCTGAAATCGCGTGGGGCCAGAAATAAAAAAGCCATGTAGTATCGTGGGCCGCCAGATAGGAAAGACGTTCTTTTTTATAAAAATATAAATTTCTAGTTCTATTTGAGGTATAAAGATAATTATAAAAAAATTTGGGTATAAATTTTTCAAAAAAAAATACTTTACAAAACCATCTTAACACATTTACTTTATTAAGAATGATACAAGTATATTTACGAGCAAAAACAAAAACTGACTTCAAATCGAATCAAACTTTATTACGCGCAGATGGATACACTTTTTGTATTTTCGAAATATCGTAACGTAAAATATTACGAAGTCAAACTAATCAAAACCTATCCAAACCTTTATAAATCATCGACCTCCGCTGGTGTGACTATTTGTTGCGCACATGCAATTTAAGACTTAGTGTATAGTTTTCTCTTGGATCCCACAGAATTGGACCAAATTTAACGCAAACGCAAAGGCAAACGTTAACCCACAATGATTTGACGAATGAATAATTGTCTGACAGTTAGGACTTTAGCGATTGTGAAAAATTCCACTGTTGGTCTGTGATAGGAACGGAAGTCAACGTTCTTTTTAATTTTGCCGGGTTAACTTCTGTCAGGAAGCGCGACAGGTTGCGGCTATATTCCACAAAAAGAGACAAAACGAATTAGCTGACGCGCGCAGGTAACGTCTCTCCCGTTCTCTATCCCACACAGGTGTATTGCATTTTGAACGGTGGCGGAGTTTTTCGAGAATATTCTATATATTCCTCGTTCGCCATGCGCGCTTTTTGTGATATTTTCAACCGACTTCAAAAAAGGAGAAGGTCCTCGATTTGTCTGTATTTTTTCTTACATGTTATTTTATTATTACAAACAGACAATCCTATTTTATTTATTTGTATAAATAGATGAGCCGTGGTAGCTTAGTGTCCGGACGGTTGGCCCAAGTTGCATAGTACGCTAGTAACCCGAGTTCGATTCCCGATGCCGGCACCAATTTTGCTGTTGCAATTTTATGTGCTGATCTACCACGCGCTCGACGGTGTCTTCACATGTCTTAGAAAAATTTTCTAAGACGTGTGACGTCTGTCAATCACACGTCTTAGAAACTAGGGCCGCGTGGCGGCGGACTATGCCCTTATACTCTCTTTACAGAAAAGGCCTGTGCCTAACAGTGGGACATATATATATAAAGGCTGTAACTTTAACTTAACTTGTATTGATAGATTTTCTGTCAATGAAGGTTTAAGTGTTAAAAGCTGTCTATGGCTATCCCCCTAGGGTTAAAGAAATGTGGGTGCTTTTATATATATTATTTGTCTTCAAGTAATTTGTCTATTGTATTCTCACATTTAACTTTGCAGACGTTTTGAGTAGCAAAAGAGAAAGTAATTATAATTAGAGTTTAATGGATAATGTTCCCGTTGAAATGTAGCTAAGATCTTGCTCTAGTCCTCGGAGACACATTGGAAGCATTAAGAATTGTCGCAGCTTTAAAATCATATAAATTTGTAGTCGCACCTGGGCACAGAAGTAACATAAAGACTTTTTAAAGTTACCACTCTCTCTCTGTTGTTAATGTTATAATTCTTTGAAAACTTAAAAAGTAAATGGGTGAGTATTAAGTATTACTAAAATTAAATAATAAAAAGACTGGAAAAGGATACTTAACACAGTCAATAAAGTTCAGTTTAAATTTGGAAATTAAATAAATAATATTAAAGTTATTATATTAAATAATAATATTTTAATTTATATCAATAAGCTAGCTTTTCCGGCAAACTTCGTACCGCCTTATTTTTGACAGAAGTCAGTAGTAAAACCTTAAAGAGGTTTCGATTTGAACCGGACAGGATTCTATGATAGACATTTATGATATGCCATATGATCTGTTTGAAGTTCAAGTCTTATTTATTCACTTTTATGTAAAGTTACAGCCTTTATATATATATATATATATATATATATATATATATATATATATATATATATATATATATATATATATATATATATAATATATGTCCAACTGTTCGGCGTAGGCTTAAAATTTTCTAAGACGTGTAGGTTTCCTCATGATAGTGCCAGCACAGCAAATTGCAACAGCAAATTTATTGGTACTGGCACCGGGGCATGAATACGAGTTGCTAACTATTCAACTAGCCAACCGCCCAGATACTGAGCTACCACAGCACTGAAGGCTCTTAATTCATTTTTATATAATAGGTTTTATAAAATCTTTAATAAAAAAAATATTTTAATTTATTTTAAATACAAAACTTGTCCTAAAAATAACAAACACAAACATGTAAGAATCATCCAATTTGGTGCAGTGGTTCGAAAGTTAGGTGCGTACGTACAGACAAACATTCATTTTTGTATATATAGATAATTGTTCAAGCAGTTAAGGTTGAAAGTAGCGTGATAGTTATTTGAATAAATCAAAGAACAACCGTGCGTAAGAGATTTATTTACATATGTTTGACACAAGCAACGAAAACGAAAATCTCACAAATATTGGTCAAAAGAAGGTAAAATATGATAATTCAACCGATACCAATAATACATACGGTTAACTATCCGTATATGTAGCTGTGTTTGATATAGTTGAATACCATTAAGTTTCACGGTAGACGGTAGGACGAATATTTTTCTTTTCTTCGCACACGTGGGTAATTGTAAATCCTCGCCGTCGCACGGAGCGCAGGTCATGTGCGTATAGGACAGTCTGTCCAGTCGCCTTCCAGTTGCAGAACCGTTTCGTGTAATTAATTTAACGTACAGTGTCGCTATTAATATCAGTTTGCGGCGCGTCGTTAAAGACTAGCAAATTACGGTTCGAATCCGCTAACGGTGCGGTGCAATAGTGGTTGAAACAGTGCAGCATTTGTTTAGACTCTACATTGCCTTACTGACTCTATTGTGACTTGTGTGTGTACCAGGAACCTGCAAGCGGAGGAACAGCACATCGAGGCGGTAAGTCATTTTTGATTATATGTCACACGTAATACCAGGCTTGTGCTGCGGTAACCCGACCGTGTTTTTTACGAGGGTTACTTCGTAGCTCTGCTAAATTGAATGCATTATAGCCGGGAGCGTGTCGTATCATTGTCTCTGACATCGTTATCGCGGTAGAACACATTCGTTTTTTGTTTTCGTTGTAATACTTTAATACAGTTGCATCTAATACAATTATTATCGTATTCATCGGTTTAGTATATCGTATTGAATGAAATAGTTTATTGAATTTGTTTTTTTTTTAATAACTATGGCCGTTAAATACACGGCAAGAATAGCCCTAATAAATTGTTAGCAGAGTGTGGTGCTAGATGTTGTGTAAAGCACAATTCAACACATAAACGTTTTTTTTTAAATGGCCATAAGAAACAGGGACGTAGCGGTCGCGAAGAAACTAATAACAATGCAACGGGGCGTCTACGACACGCGAACCGGGGCATTTTCCAACGCCACCCTCCAAAATCAGGCATATAAAAAAAAATAACAATAAGCACTGTAGTAACTGTAGAGATAAACAAAAAAGAACATTAGAAAAGAGCACACACACACAAGTCTGTGGTTAAAGTTAAAGTTACAGCCTTTATATATGTCCCACTGTTGGGCGCAGGCCTTCTCTGTAAAGAGAGTATAAGGGCATAGTCCGCCACGCGGCCCTAGTGCGGATTGGCAGACTTCACATGTCGTAGAAAAATTTACTAAGACATGTAGATTTCCTCACGATGTTTTCCTTCACCGCCGAGCGCGTGGTAAATCAGCACATAAAATTGCAACAACAAATTTATTGGTGCCGGCACCGGGGATCGAACTCGGGTTGCTAGCGTACTACGCAACTTGAGCCAAGCACACGGACACTGAGCTACCACGGCTCGTGGTTGCGTCTGTGGTTGCGCTTTAATAAATATTTGAATTTGACCAAAAAGGCTACGCTTCACTTATACACTTAAACGTTAGAAAAAAATGTTTGATATATTATACACAATCTTGACAATATTTTGGATCTAGTACAAACTAAGCTCCCATTATTCCACATCACGGCAGAATTCCAAATTCCATCGACACCATCATGATGGTTGTCGTTCGACAGCCGTGCGTTTTAGCGTAACTGTGTTCCATGTACTATTTTGTGGAATTAGGCACCAGCCGTACTTTCGAACCGTTTTGGGGATCTTCATGAAACGAGCTTACTCCTTTCTCAAAGGCCTCTTAAAGCGTCAATCGCCTAATGGCTTAGGATACGGTCTGCGAATATTAAGGTCTAATGACGTGAAACACCTAGCACAAGCTTAAGCTTAGTTGGAATGGTTAGCAAGAATGTTAAAATCTGAAAAATAAAACTAAATATTGCTAGCTTACTTGACAAAAAATGCCAACTTATCTGTAGCTCCTCTAGTGTTCTATGCTCATGCGTAAGATCAGGTGACCTGATTAATGTAAAAAATATAATTCCACCATAAGCAGCGCGCACCAGAGTTCATTAAACAAATTTGTTTCCTTTATAGCATTACTAAGTAACCTCTAGAAATGTGTAAAATAAACAGTAATTTTTGAAGTTACACTTCTTTAGGCGTGTTATGAAAAAAATGATGGCAGTAACATTGCGTAACATAGTAACCGTTCAAGCCGAGGTTACCCCCCACCGGGGGGACCCTTGTGTCGATTTACTAGCGATAGAGGTTCAGGCTAAGGGACCTAAGAGCTATGCCACCTCTCAATCCGGTGAAGCAGTCAAGGCCAGCTTCTCTGGCCAGTCTGTGTAGTTCGTCAAAAAAGGCAGTAACAGGTTGAAGCTGCAGTAAAAAAATTATGCTTATATACTTTTTCAAGTGCGCATATCTATATCTATAAAAGAGAAAGTGTGTGGGTTTGTTCCATATAGGCTCCGAAACGGCTGGACCGATTTCAATGAAACTTTCAGGGAATCTTCAGATTGACCTGGCGAGTAATCCTGTAAAGTGTTTGGTGACGAACAGAGCACTCCTCTATTTGAACTGTCAAATACAGTTTTTATTTACTATGATGACATTCTATATTTTTATAACCCAAATTCGTATTGACACATGCGTTGTGTATATTTATGTCATTATGAACCATATTGAAGTACAATGGAGTATATTGCGTGTACATGGGTGTCCGCTTGAGAATGGAAGAGAATGAATACGGAGAGAAATGAACTAAATAATATAGATAGAAATAATAATATAATTTAATATATTGTGAGAGTTAAATTAAATATTTAATGATATGTAAGTTTATTGTTTAAATAAAATAAAGAAAAATCTAGCCCCGCGAAGCGGACTGGGTACGCTAGTTAATATAAATGAACATATTATTTTTATAATATAATATTAATATAATATTATTTCGTTTAACTTTTCAAATTTAAATTGAACTTCAATGACTCTAGCCTTTTATTATTGTAATTAATTAATTGCTTGTAAGTAAAAACTAATTTTAATGATCCCAAACGTTACCACGGTGTACAAAAAACGCGTGTACCTATGTACGGTTTGAAAGGATGACCCGTTATATATCTTCTGAGAACAATTTATTACACATTTTCAGTTATCACGATGTACCCATGTATCACGTAGGAAAAATTAAACAGGAAAATCCGGAATGTCAGATAAATCTGACGACCCTACATTTTGCCACGCCTCCGACCCGGACGAGCCGTGACGATATCGTCAATATTTACGAGCCCCAGGTTACAGGGTGAAGTTCGTCGGTCGTACTTGAGGAATCATTTAATGTTGGATCGGTGTGCACAAGTCATTTTCATACTAATTTAGTTGGATTTACTACTATATATCAGACCCGATTCTGTTATTGTCATATTTTCTCTATGACAACTACGATATAATTGTAATTGCGCCATAAACCTTAAGTAATTCCGACCAATGGTTGATCATTGTGGATTAATGTTTTTGATTCGCTTATTTATGGCATATTTGCTTATTGTGCGATATATTAAGAATTTTATTTTTCTCATAACTGGGAAACGAGTTTTTATTTCAAAACCGCTTCAAAATTCATTTCTCGTTTTAATTTTTGTGGAACTAAGTGTTTAGTATAAATGTTCACAATCTAAATCACTCTAACATAATGAATGTATTCGCCTTAATAAATTATTTCATAACATTTTTATACAACTCGTTGCTATTATAAATTACCAGGCGTCTATTAAACATTCATTGTAATATTTTAACGCTAATTTATTACTCCCATTTAGAGCTATTTCTTTTCTTTTGGCCTTTATAATTGATTTAATAAACCGTAAAATTATTCATTCACACTGTGGGGGTGTTAAAAATAAAACGCATATCAAAGATTGAGAAATACGTATAATTATTGTAGAGAAAAATAGAGCTCGACGAGTTTCAGTATGGAATTGTATTTACATTTTATTAAATCGTTGAGGTAATATTATCAATATATAACTAATATAATATAAATAAATTACAATATGCTGTTCGATAATGTCTAATAAATTCTAAAACATTGTGCTCGATCAGATGTCATAATTCTCACGTCCTTTTAACATTACTAGGGTAGTCAGAGACCGACCATGAGAGCGTATGCCGAATTTTTTCTCGCTAAAAGTATGAAAAAGCTTGACAAATTTATTCGGTAAATAAATAGTATTTATAGATGATCTATCGCCCAAAAGTATTCCTATCCGCAACAATAGAGCAGGGACTAAGAAGAGAGAATGCTATAAAACCATCAAAGTAATTACTTTTACTAAGACAGTATATACAATTAACGATTAAGACCCGTGGTGGCTCAGTATCCAAGTTGCGTAGTACGCTAGCAACCCGGGTTCGATCCCCGGTGCCGGTACCAATAAATTTAATGTTGCAATTTTAAATGCTGATTTACCACGCGCTCAGCGACGAGAGACCTACATCTGCTAGAACATTTTCTAAGACATATGAAGTCGGTTAAAGAGAAGGCCCGTACCCAACAGTGGGACACATACATACATATATAGGCTGTAACTTTTACTGTTTATATACAATTAAAATCTTTCCATTGGTTTATAAATAAAATTAGTCATAAGTCAAAGTGGAATGTTAGATTACGCGCCATATTCTTTTTTTCTTCTCCCTTTGGAAAGCTTTTCTGCTTCTTCGATGGTGTTAGGCAGATGCACGTTGTTCGTTTCCGGCAGGGTGAAGACCAGGGCACTTGCCACCAGCGACATACTGCCAAAGGCTATTGCTGGCAACTTCTCGTGATATGCCATCTGTTTGGATGAAAGGAACATTTATTGCAGAGGTCCATCAGATAGGTTGGCGTTGGCTATGCCCGATGATGGATTGTGTCTGGGATAACGATAGATCAAGTTCATGTATATAAAGTTTTATTTAGTGAGTCCACCATACCGATTTAGAACTTCAATGTCATTCGCACTATTTATTTACGCTGTATATTATGTTATATGTATATAGCTAGAAAGCATTTCTATCGGGCACCACGTCTGTATTTTTTTTATAATACTGATAGAAACGGCTATATGGCAAAACAACGTGGGGTCAGCTAGTCACTTATAAAAATGAACTTCAATTTTATTTAAAACAACAAAGGTTTTGAATCGGATTAAAAATGTTTATTCATTAGCCGCCATTAATCACGGCGGGCAAGAAAGAAACACGCTCTCCAAATTAAAATGGATATTTATAACTTGCCGTTAAAAATAAATCTAATCAAACTTTACTTTCAGTCATTTTAAATGCAAAGGCCTGGAAACTGTTAAACCAATTAAGTACAAAAGAATGTTCGTTAACATCATAGTGTTCAATATTGGATAGTTACTACTTTAGTTCAATGTTGGCATTTTGGTCTACCGATGGCATAAATACAACACTCGACTGTGCTATTAAATTTACGCTAAAAGTGAATGTATGATGAAACGTCTTACCGTCAGCGACTTGGTTCAACATACACGATACTACACACGAACAGTTTCTTTTGTTAGCCGACTTCAAAAAAAGAACGAAGTTCTCAATTCGTCTGTATTTTTTAAGTTCGATCATTCATAACGCCTTCATGTATGAACCGATTTCGAATTATTTGAATCGATTTTAATTAGGTCCCGTTTATGTTGTTACCAAGTCCTTTGATCGGCCATCTCGGGCGCCCTGGGATGGAATGCTTACGCGTCATATAGTAACCGTCCAAGCCGAGGTTACCCCTCACCGGGGGGACCGTTGTGTCGAATTACTAGCAAATAGAGGTTCAGGCTAAGCGACCTAAGAGTGATGCCACTTCTCAATCCGGTGAAGCAGTCAAAGCCAGCTTCTCTGGCCGATCTGTGTAGTTCGTCATTTCAAGTCCTTTGTTTCCGAAGATACAAAGTGAACTATTCCATAAGATTTTTAGGAGTTCCCTCGCAATCTTATTGATTGTGATATTGGTAGGTTTATGATATACCAAGACTAGATTATATTCAACTGTACTCCATAACGTCGAAATATGTATGCTTATTTTTTAGTATTATTGTTAAATACTTTCTCACGTAAGTGAATTATTATTATTCTAACGAGAAATAAAGATTCTAAAACCCGAACGACAATGAGCCCAAATATGAAAGAAGAAAAAATATAGACCGCCCAAATTTGTTAAAAATTGTGCTGTTTCGGAAGTGAAAGAAAGTATCCGCGCGTCATAACGTTTGATTCGATTTGAAGTCGGTTAGTGTGTCGGGAAGTGTTTTTACATGTATCGTTTGCCACTCTTCCTATGAAACAAAACAAAAAATAAACAAAACATCTCACCAGTAATGGCGTGAGAGGAGCAGCAGCGGATCCGATACGTCCCAGAGCTGAGCAGACAGCCAGAAGCGACTGGCGCACGTTGGTCGGGAACACTTCCGACACGTAAATGTAGACGGAGCTATATGCCACCGTGATGCTGAACTTGCCAGACAGATACAGCACGAGAGACAACCACTTCTGATCTGTTAGGGAAGAGATGCATGAAATAAAACCAATTACATAGTACGTCTGGAATACGTATGCTATTCACTCAATGCATTTAGAATATTCAACGCTCATTCGTCTGGCATACCACTTTTTGGATATCAGCAGAGCAACTTCCAATATGCATTGCGTAAATATTTACGAGCAAAAACAAAAACCGACATCAATCGAATTGTTAAACGCTATTAGCGCGGTCGCCCTCTTTATATTTACGAATTAACGTATATCGTACAAATATTACGAAATAGAATTAATCAGAACCTAAGTCCCTTTCTAATAAAAAATAAATCATCGAAATCGGTTGGCGTGATATTGACTAATCCGTCCATTTGTGTTGCATATACTTGATGTATATTTAAGACTTATATGGTGGACATGGATCCCACTGTCGGGATTGGTCAAAATGGGAACTGTATTAGTTTCATTAGTACTGTCGTCTGTCTTCGTTTTCGGAAGCGGTCTCCTGTATATAGTTTAGTTGACGTGATTGGTATAGTGAAAAGCTTTACCTAAGCATGGAATAGTTTGACATTTGCCGTCCCTATCCATCTATACTTGATATATTTATCTATTTATTATTGTATATAATAATTTTAGCTATATATTTAAGCACGCGTTACTTTGTCTCTACACAATTCAAAGGTAGACTAGCAGAATATGCCTTTTGGCATTAAGCCTGCCTATTTGTAGGGTACAAATAGGCAGGCTTAATGCCAAAGGCATATTTTCATTGTCATATTTCAAGTCATATTTGATTGTGTTCAAATAAACTATAAATAAATAAAACATCTCACCAGTAATGGCGTGAGAGGAGCAGCAGCGGATCCGATACGTCCCAAAGCTGAGCAGACAGCCAGAAGCGACTGGCGCACATTGGTCAGGAACACTTCCGACACGTAAATGTAGACGGAGCTATATGCCACCGTAATGCTGAACTTGCCAGACAGATACAGCACGAGAGACAACCACTTCTGATCTGTTAGGGAAGAGATGCATGAAATAAAACCAATTACATAGTACGTCTGGAATACATATGCTATTCACTCAATGCATTTAGAATATTCAACGCTCATTCATCTGGCATACCACTTTTTGGATATCAGCAGAGCAACTTCCAATATGCATTGTGTAAATATTTACGAGCAAAACCGACATCAATCGAATTGTTTAACGCTATTACGCGCGGTCGCCCTCTTTATATTTACGAATTAACGTATATCATACAAATATTACGAAATAGAATTAATCAGAACCTAAGTAAACAAATCAACAGCCCTGTAGTTCTGGGCTCTCAAGAATAAAACTACGGTATCCCCTGCCTGTCGTAGAAGGCGACTAAAAGGGGCCTCGGGTTCACTGGGCGACAAGGGTGGGGGCCTTTGTCGTCCGCCAATGTGGACCCGGGAAGAAGGCGACATCCACGTTCCACTGGAGATCCCGGAGCCCCTCACCATGCACCGAGGAAGGGCCACCGGGGAGGTTTTAGTGGGTAAAACCCCACATAACCGCCGTCTTCCCCACAAGGCGGGGTATCTTTTGAAGATTTCCTCCTCGTTAACAAAAAAAAAAAGTAAACAAATCAGACTACCCTTCAACTACCCTTTCTAATAAAAAATAAATCATCGAAATCGGTTGGCGTGATATTGACTTATCCGTCCATTTGTGTTGCATATACTTGATGTATATTTAAGACTTATATGGTGGACATGGATCCCACTGTCGGGATTGGTCAAAATGGGAACTGTATTAGTTTCATTAGTACTGTCGTCTGTCTTCGTTTTCGGAAGCGGTCTCCTAATACCCTGTATATACTCGTAGTTTAGTTGACGTGATTGGTATAGTGAAAAAGCTTTACCTAAGCATGGAATAGTTTGACATTTGCCGTCCCTATCCATCTATACTTGATATATTTATCTATTTATTATTGTACATAATTATTTTAGCTATATATTTAAGCACGCGTTACTTTGTCTCTACACAATACAAAGGTAGACTAGCAGAATATGCCTTTTGGCATTAAGCCTGCCTATTTGTACCCTTTTAATTGTGTTCAAATAAACTACAAATAAATAAAAAGAGGGAAATAGATAAGTTTCTACCTACCCCATTTAGTATCGTACTAAATAAATGTTATTAAGAAAATAATGAACACTCGAAGCGGGGCTGGTATGCTAGTAAATAAATCGCTGCGGTAAAACTTCAAGTCAATTTTAAAATCGATCACCCCCCTTCATTCATTTATTCATTTAATGTTTGCTTAACGGAGGGAGGTTTGCTGTAGCCACAGCAGTTATGGTGTTTTATCTGCTGCTTTCTCAGAACTATACTAGTGAAGGACATTTTAGACAAAGACCACGATATCTGGACTTTATAAGGTGATCTTCGTATGCCTTAAAACTTTTTAGTTGCGTTTTATCGCTTAGCATAATCCACGTCCTGAAAGTCCTATCGACCTCCAAATAAGACTGTATATACAGGGTTATTCGACGTATATCCGTTAGGAGGTGTTAGGGTTGATTATTTACGATAATTTATACCCATTTTGAGTTAACATGTTTTTAGCTTTTTTGAAAATAAGTACGAAATGCAACTCAGAATTTTATTTTAAAAAATGTATGAATTTAAATCTCAATTTTCTTCTCATTTATAAAAACGATCAACGGATATACGTATATATATGTTTTATATTATCCGTAATACTAATACCTGCCTAAATAATTTTCTCTCTCTGTCTCTCTTAGTATCTCCAAAGTTGTTTACAGTTAAAAGATTTAGAGAATTAAGTAATTAAGGTTGATGCATTTCCACAAGTTAAAATATCAGCATCTTGGCTACAAACCAAGTAATTGGATAGACACAAAGAGTGTGGAATATTTGTTTATATTTGCCCTAATTAAAATAATATTTCAGCGCTAAACTTTTTGTTGCCGGGAAAGGTAGTCAAAAATAAGGAAAAAAATCAGATGAATTTTAGGTTCCTAATTCCTTGTATTATATCTTCCTTGAATGATATACACAAGATTAAGAAGCAGTTAAATTGTAGCTCCATTTTGTGGGTTTAAATTTATCAAGCCTCCCTTAATCCGCAATCTTTGTCCATTTTAAAGGTAAACTCGTACCATCACTAGCTAGGGGTGCCACTAAGCCGATTTAACTTGAATATTCCATTAATTCTGACTGTTTGTTAAACAATGATCACTAAGCAAACAGGGCCCTTGTAAAATTCTAATGGCCGAGTCCAAGTTGAGGTGTCGACAAATTGGGATCGACGCTGTTGGAATTGTTAACTTCTGTTATAATTAGATTGTTGGCCAAACAAGTTGGAACTTGTTTCAACTTTGAGGCCAAATTTACTATCTATTTTAAATACAGACTTGTTTGTTTGACTGTTTCAGTCATGTTCTGCTTATTAATTTGTTTTATAAAATCACGATAATTAGTCGGGAAACATATAAAAGCTGGGATTAAATTATATTTACAAAGCTTGTTTGCGAACACTGTTGCCTTTGATAAATTAGTAGGTCTGATATTCTTCTTTCTATATTTTGTTTATTATTATCTATATTCTTCATATATATATATATAATAATAAATAATAAAGAAAATATCTTCATGAGCCGTGGTAGCTCAGTGTCCGGGCGGTTCAAGTTTCTTTTGTTTTTGCAATTTTATCTGCTGATTTACCTTTTATGAAACCTACATGACTTAGAAAAATTAAGGGTACCGGAGGATGGTCTATAAAAAGATTCCCCCGCGTGAACAAAAAAAAAGGCCAACTACTAAATAAGATAGTGTATATGGAATTTTGTAATGAAATAGAAATGCTACCATCTCCTTCCTTTCCTGTAGGAAAGAAGCTTCGAACAAATGTTCTCAACCCTATCGTAGATGATCCGTAATCCGGGTTTTATTGTATAAAAAAGTACTGACGATTATACATAAAACATGAATTAAATGTCCTTTAGATGTTTACTATGAAACACGGTAAAGTATAGTCTGTTAAAAAATAACTTTTACATGTAAGTTAATTATTTACATTGCTTACAAATTGTGCGTCTCGTAGACTCGTTTAAGTTTGTGTTAAGTTTGTCATTTTAGATTGTAAGTGTTAAAGGTCTCTAATTACAACAACTCATAACAAATTAACCTCTAATACGTTTCAACTAGTAGATAGTTCTAGGGTATATTGATAACCTTTCAATCTGATTAAATAATTTATTAATAGTATTATTTCGCTTCTTAACATATTATATTATATGCGAAGGTTCTAATCATAAATCACAAAGGGCGAAGACTAGTGTTTACGAAAACTTAAAGCGGAAGTAACTCTTCCGGCTGTGATTTTACGTGAGGTTAATTAATTATTTTCGAAACAAATGGTTGCTTAGATTTCCTAGATATATTTAACCGCCTTCAATTTGATATATATCATCAGAATAGTTGTCTAACCACTCAAAACATTTAAATGTTTTGGGTGGTTGTTGGTATACATGGCTATATTCACCAATAGTTAAGTTTTGTAAAAGTTATGTTTCGCAATATGTTACACAAAATGCTATAATAAACAAGATATGTTTACATATTTAACACGTTAAACGCCGATAGAAAAAATAAAAATCGTAAAAATACTTTTGGTCGTAATTTGTTTATTATGCTACGATACGTATAGAAAATAAGTTTTATTCAATTCTGTACATGGGTTACATAGTTACAGTCAAATACATAGCTGAGGTCACCGGTGACCCCATGGCGTTTAACGTGTTAAGAATTCGGATAAGAAACTAGATAGGAGGTTATCAATTATTCGTTTGTTTTTTTTTTAATTTTCGTGTCACTCCTATGAACTGGTATTAATGAACTGATTAGGTTTTTTTTGTGTGCAAAAATTTGGTTTCAATACTTTGATGGGACCTCTGTGTGAATTTTGTTGGCATAGGACCTTAGGTTTCCAGACTTGTAGTTCTGGGTTCGTAGAATAATATTACGCGACTAAAAGGGGCCTTGGGTTCACTGGGTGACAAGGGTTGTCGTCCGCCAAAGTGGACCCGGGAAGAAGCCGACATCGGCTGGCCCGTGTCGCCTTGCACTGCGAGGGCACAGGGCGGGAGGGATTAAAACATCGGGGGGTTTTAGTGGGTAAAAATATAATAGCATAACATGTATATTATATCGAATACCTTTTGCATTTTAGATATGTATACTTATGTAATTGCAATGACCTAACTGCTGTTAGCCTAAAATATTTTGTGTTCTTGAGAGAATATATCTTCTGAACCACTTTGCTTATTATTATATATAATATATAAATTAACTATAATGCCGTAAGTAACAGTAGTCATTTTAAGATAATTTTTCTCATTATACAGTAATTCTGATAGACAATTGAGCATCTAGAAATACATATCAGATATACATACTATAAATTATGAATTTCTTAAAATAAGAGGAAATAATGAATACTCACCTTTTGGGAGAAGAGATAGACTGATGCAGAGGCACGCACTCAACACATAAGTTGTGATTAAAGTCCGCTTCCTACCAAATCTGTCCAAAACAAGCAGACAACTAAAGTTTGCCGGTATCTCAACAAAGCCTACCAGCATAAAGTTCACGTATTTATTACCAGCCAGCGACACTGAGTTAATTGAAAGGCCGTAATACACGAACGTACACGTCAGCCATAGAAACGAACACACTAGAACTCTTTTTCTAATAATACTAGATTTTAACGCTTGCAGGAGGAACGATTTAGTCTTCGTTTCTACTTCTTCATTCGGGCTATTTTTATTCTTCGGTTCTTCTGCTTTACCTAATTCGTGAAGTGGAGACAGGGCGTCATCGGATAAGTCCACTTTGTTCATTTTATTGCCTTTTTAGTACTGCGACAGCTTCGTTGTGACGATTCTTACTTAGTAGCCATCTAGCGCTTTCGTTTAGAATCCACAGGTATGAAATTACAAGCATTGCTGGAACGTAAATGATGCGAAGAAGTTTCCTCCAGCTTTGCAGCCACCAGGCGAGAGCGGCGAGAGTCATCGAGCCAGAAACGTATACTGCGTTGATAAGAGTATTCCCGAACACTCTTCCTTTGGGACTTACAAGCTCCATTGCTAAAAATATATATACAGTTCAGTTGTTTGTTATGATAATCTCATAGTGACCTAGGTCAGATAGAATTATAATAAACCAATATATTTGTATGTGCTTAGATTTGCTTATCCTATCCTAGGACAAAGAATAATTATATACATTTAACTGATATACTTTAGATTGACCCGTAGCCACTACATTGAGCTTGTGTCCTGTCGCTGACAGATCCAGGACACCCCGCTCATAACGGCTGATGGCATTCGCGGTAGGTTTAGTGGGTAGTGGCTGCCCAGGCCGAGTCCCACACATACCTCCGGACCCACCCAGAGTACCGGAGGATGGTTAATAAAATGATTCCCCGCGTTAACAAAAAAAAGCTACATTGAGCTTCGGGCTGTCGTCTCAAGTTAGCATAGGTCTGGTGCCGGTGGTTTTTATTAATTTTTAGTAAATTTGTGGTTGCAATTTTATGTACTGATTTGACATAGTGAGGAAACCTATATATCTCAGAACATTTTTCTAAAACATGTAGAGGCCTGTAGGACATAGGCCTTTTCTGTAACAACATATATAAAGGCTGTAAATTTAAATAAGATTATAATTACAGTATCATAACTTCTGCAACGCTCTACAGTATGTTAAATTTGATGGTAGCGAGGGCGATTCTATAGAGATAAGGGATTTTGATTTATACCTACTTTGAAGTAAAGATTTCTTGTAAAACTAGCAACTTTTAAGAACGATAATAATTGACAAATAAATTGCGGATCTGAGAATTAAAGTGATCATTAGATAATTTTAGGACGAGGAAGTTAGAATGCAATTAGAATTTCATAAATATACGAATTCACAATATTATAAAAAAGAGAAGAATGATAGTAGTAGTATGATATATTAATCAGAGTGTTTTGAAAATTGTAAAATACAGTAATTTAATTAATTTGTACGGAAAAATAACAAGTGTTTAAATTCCTTTGTAATTTTTGTCCAAAAACGTACTCTTGAGTAGCAATTTTCAAAAATAAATTTTAATCAAGGCGTAATGAAAAATTTGAGAAGCTTAAGGACAATGGGCCTGAATAAACACTAACAATTACTTTGTCGCTGGGATAATTAATGGGGTCCCTTTGTTGGGCGACGTAATTAGAGAAAAGATTTGGGTCGTAGGTAAACCTCTACACAGATTGAACGGGGACCGGCTTGTGTTTGACAGGAGTGTTACATTGATAGTAATTGCTGTATGCTTTTGTTTATATTACGATATTGCTAGGCGCAATCTTTGAGTTCCTACAACGATCTATGTCATATAACTAATTATCCTTTGAAATATGGTTTCAAGGAGAAAGTCTCTAAATACACTGGGATAATTATCCAGTGTACGTTCAACTCTAATTAATGTATTTGTTATCAGTTCATCAAACTGTTTATTTATTATATGTATTAAATATATAAATATGTATATTATTATATGTATATATATGGGACTTAGTTTTATAAAATCAAATAGGTTTATCTGTAACGGTGATATAATTTTTGTTGTTTTTAATAAATAAATAAATAAAAAATATGTACGTATATTATATTTAATTAAATTATATATATATATTATAATCCTTAAACTAAAGGCAAATTGCGGAAGGAATTACACCGCTTAATTAAATTTGTGTGATGTACCTAAGAATTCGGTTATGATAAAGAAGAATAAAAAGCGTACAGGAAAGTGAATGGGTCTTATATATTCCTAATCATTCATCACATTTTTAGTGAAATTGTTTAAACAAAACAATAGAATCTTTCATCAGCGGTGACGCAAATCCACGTCATTGTTTTGTCCGACATCCATAAATATCAATAAACATTATGTTATTGAAAAATTCCAATATTTAAAAGATGATACAATCAAAGCGTTTACACCTCATCTGTAATCTATTCTGTCATCAATAAAGCAAATGCAATAAGAGCTGTTGACTTAACTATGAAGGCAATCAAATTTATCGTTGTCAAATTTTTCATTGCTAATACCGAATTGCGTTCTAGACACAGACTCTATAGGGTTAAAACGGCTTTTTAACTATTCGGTCTTGCCTTATCGTGGAGGAATAAATATGAATATGGATATATGAGCCGACATTTCGCTTTCGTAATTCTAAATTCTTCCTTAGAAACTTAAATGTTTGATAATTACTAAATTGAATAAAAAGAGATTATTAAAGAACACTGAGAACTAAAAAGAACTTACCTAATACAAAAGATGTGCTGTAAGCGCCAGCTCCTAAGCCTGCCTCTAAAAACTCAAAGGCAAGCATCATAGGATAATTAACAGAGAATGATCGCGTGAAACCAAATATTCCATTCATCAATGATGCTAGAGATAAAGCGATTTTCCTGCCATATCTATCTGAGATTATCCCGGTCAACGGTAGAGACAGGAATAGACCGCAATTGTGTATCGTTCCAATCAGAGTTCTTTTCCAATCCTGGCAACCGAGGTTGAACTGAAATAGAATTTATTGTTAAGTACACGCTTTGTAAAACGGTAACGGTGATCAGTAAGACCATTATTCATACTTTCTAGGCACTCGGCTTGATGACGTATATCATAGTTTGGTGCGTAGAGATCACGCATGTTTTCGTGGTATGATAAAGGCAAATTAGCAAATAGCTATTTAAACTAAGGCAAACATCAGAACAATGGGTTAAGATAACAGCGGCAATAAAAAATCGCGCGTTTATCACAGTGGCGTAAAAAATTACGACACGGCACCAAGTCTCTGGTATCGACCCACCAACCCATTTGTCTAACATTGATAAGGTATCACCACGCCCCTGACATGCGTGTTCACTCGCCTCACACGCGCACGTGCGTTAAGATGACAAATAAGGTGCAATGAACCGGGATACGGAGAAGACAACAACGTTCGGAAACTGTGGCACTTTAATGAGATTCTTTGCATCTAACGTATTAGATAGTGTGCATTCTATCCAAGTTTCTGAACTCTAAATGCTACCATCTTAGCATGTGTGAAGTAATAAGGCGTGATAAACTACGCAGCGAGTATGTACGAGGAAGCCTGGGTGTACGCTAGAAAATGAAGTAGAGAAGGCTGCGATGGTATGGGCACGTTAAGAGGAGGCCTCCTGACTACGTAGGGCACCTGGCGCTACAATTTACCAGATCAGCGAAGATCCAGAAGCCCAAGACGAGGTACGAGAGTATAATGTCGAGAGACATGAGTGAATGCAAGATTTCCCAGTACGATCTCGAGAATAGAGCGAAGTGAATAGCGAAAATTCGGAAGCTGAATCCGCCACAATGTGGGACTAGCAAGGAATAGAGAGAAAGCGAGTGATAATAATGGGAATGGGTAAAACTAATAAAGAAATAGACAAGACATGTTATTTGCCAATGATTATGCTTGTAGCATTTTATCTATGTGTGCTCATGCTTATCTGGCACTGCAAAATAAGGCATCAACAGCTTCACAGATAATTTTTATCAATGCGATAAATTTTCTGTCAACTTTTTTTAGGTATATTTTATTTGCACTGCTGCATCTTGAGTATTTGCAATGATAAACAAGTGATTCCATTAAGATACCAACGTGACAGGTAGATAATGAGATAGACAGCGTACCGCAATCATAATAAAGTGCAAGAGATTTAGTTTACAGTCAACCAAAGAATAGATAAACGAACTACTTGCATAGACTCACCGTTTACTTAAAATTAAAGTATTGATTTATAACGTGTTCTGCAGTGAAGGGAAAACGTCTAAACAACCTAAAAATACTTACCAATTCAAGTCAAAAAATCTTGTTTCTGACGACATTCCGCTTTCGTCGACGATAAAAGAATTCTGCTCCCATAATAAATGTTGGCAACGCATTTGCAATTCTTCTGGTATTGAAGTCAAGGGCGACGGTGATCATTGAAACATTTCAAATAAAGACAAATGACTTCTCAACTTACGTCCTTAACAGCTGAATCCTCTTCGCTGTATACATAACTATCGCATTTTTGTATAGCAGACCTGTTGAAGTCGCGCTCATTACATGAGCCCTGATTATTACCCTGCCACTTGTAACGGGTGCACTTCGAGAGTCCATTTTTGTCTGGCGGTATAGCATATTCCAACCAGAGACTGTGATTAATGCCCTCGCACTGGCTGATTTCGCATCTGGAACAAAGTGTTATACATTGTACTTATGCGTTTAGTTTATTCCATGCGCAATAATCTGATACAGGCATGTGAATGAGAATTCTATCCTGCTTAGACGCAACGGTCCAAGCCAAGTTCCCTTCCCGTGGTTTTATAATCCGGTTATAAACCCCTCAGCATTTGACGGTAAATTTACGAGTAAAACAGAAACAGACTTCATATAGAATAGGAATATTACGAAATAGAAATAATCAGACCCTAACCAAACCTTATCAAACTACATGTACTTTAAAGACTCTTTCCAATAGAAATTTAATCATCGAAATCGGTTGGCGTGATATTGAGTTATACATCGCATTTGTCGCGCAAATACTTAATACAAATTTAAGACTTATATGGTTTTCTCAAAGATGCTGTTATTAGAACTAGCACTAGCTCGTAAATAAAAAAGAATTATCAAAACTCTCTTCACCTAGTCGACGAGTTAACAAACAAAAAAATACAAACGAATTGAAAACCTCCATCTTTTTTAAAATTGGTTCAAAAATATCACCTCGAATGATAAAGAAAACGATTGCTAAAGCTTTTACTTTCAACCAGTTACGATTTCAAAGAAGTGGAAGACAATGGGAAAAATGGCATCTCCATTAGGAATTAGGCCTCTCGCAGATCTGTGCGCTATTGGGGCTTAAAGACGTGCTGAGTGTATCCTCAACACCATCTGAATTGAGGGTGCGTTGTCTGAACTCAATTAAGAGCGCTCAAGGGAATGTCTTAGACATCCTGCTAATTACAATCACTTCATGCAATAATTGTAGTGTGCCTATTTTGCCACAATTTAATATATACCTGATGATATGTTGATGACGTCTTTAAGTAGAGTAACGTTTCCAAGAGTTCCCAGGGCCGTGAGCCGCTGTATCGATAAATATTCCAAAATCCGTAAATTTATCATAAGTATAGTATACATTTATGCATAATAGATTTCCGACCGTTTAAAATAAATCAATTGAATATGTTGTTACACTGATTGAAACGTAGATAATAAAATCTGGGTTATATTTTATCTGGAGCATTCACGAATTGATTATGCGAATCAGTTGAGCGGCGGAATGTTTATCTGTACGTTTGCATATTCATAATTTCACGAATTTGTTTTGCAAGTTCATCTGGCACGGCACAACGTTGCAACTTTTGTTCCGCAAATGTAAATGTTTAAACGAAATTTGTTCCCGCTAAGAAACTTGCCAACCGTTGCATGCTAAGGAGTTCCTTATTTGAATTCTCTATCTTTCATACAAAGAAATACATACAAATTTAATATTTTTTTGTTTTTTCTTTAAGAAAAGAAAGTTAGCAATATTTCTTTTTTTTTCATAAATGTTACTATTATTCTTGTTAACCATTCCTACTAAACTTAAGCTACCTACAGCTTAAGAACCTCCGACCTTACGATTCGCAGGCCGTACCGTAAACCATTAGGCTATTGACGCATATACATTAATAGATTCTTAGCTGAGTATTATTTTAGTAGTGCTTTGTTTGAGGTCGATTTCGACCACGACACATCCGCATGCTGAATTACAATTGGTCACCGTCACGATCTGATCTGACTTTCCCGATATTGAGCCATTATTCATCATCGCAGTAGCCCTACCTCTACTCAAGGATTCTTCATCAAATCAAAAATCATCATTATCATTATACGTGAAGCAAAAATTGTACCCCATTTTAGGAAAATTGTGCGGACGGAGGAATATGAAATTTCCCACACTTATAGTTTATACAAAGAAGGCATTATGCTAATACTTTGTTTTATATTGCTTAGCAACGGTTACTTAACTATAATAAATAATAACTGACAGATTCACCGAATAAGTTACGAGCTGCGAATTATGTGTGATTTCAATGCTCCAATTCCTAGGTTAAAGTTGAATTTTGACTTTAGGGCAACTTAGCAGTAACAAATTTACAAAAAATTATTATGATATTTTACGTAACTAGTAGAATAGTGGTTTTCTCAAACCCTCAGGCTCTTGCTTATCGGAGTCCGCTCTTGCTGCCAAATGTTCACACAGTACATTATATTACTATCTTTGAAAGCAGGCCAAACAAGAAACAATAGGCGACACAAGAGCGCATCCCTAGAGCTGCTTCCGTTCGATGCTAGTGCGGGGATATGTGTCGATAAATTGTCATCCGACGGATACAATAGCGTTCGCCATATGAATTTCACAAAGCCTCGGCAAAGTTAGCTCCGGTTAAGCTGGAACACAATACTATGTTCAAATTCCATACTTGGTTTACGACCATGTAGGGTGCGAGACAAAACGTATGCCGCTTTGTACACGGGTACGTAACAGGCGCATTCAGAAATAAGATAACGAAGGAACGTTTCGTTTTTCCCGATTATCGATTTTTTTAATTAAATTGATACCGAAATTGATTTTTTAATTTAACTCTCAAGTAAAAAAATATAATTTAAGTTATTTTACGTATGTATAACGAACTTAACGGGGTAGACATGGATGGCATTTTTTTTTTTTTGTTTACGGGGAGGAAATCTTCAGAAAGATACCCCGCCTTCTGGGGGGAAGGCGGCGGTTATGTGGGGTTCTTACCCACTAAAACCTCCCCGGTGGCCCTTTCCTCGGTGCATGACGAGGGGCTCCGGGATCTCCAGTGGAACGCACCGGAGCCCCTCTGCACTGTGCTCAAGGAGAGCACGTCCCGGGGGAGGTTACTCCCTCCCCCCCTGTGCCCTCGCAGCGCAAGGCGACACGGGCCAGCCGATGTCGCCTTCTTCCCAGGTCCACTTTGGTGGACGACTCGAGCCCCACCCTTGTCGCCCAGTGAACCCGAGGCCCCTTTTAGTCGCCTTGTACGACAGGCAGGGGATACCGTAGTCTTATTCTTGAGAGCCCAGAACTACAGGGCTGCGGGCCGGTCTGCCACCGGCCCGCCTGCGCCATCTCCGAACGGGATCGGCCCTCTCCCGATCCCGTTCTGCGGTCTCCTTCTGGGCCATTACTGACTCGCAGAAGGAGACCAGCGCCTTCCATTTAGATCTCCCCGCCAGCGCAGCCGCTACTGCCGCCGGTCTTGCCCGATCTGCTGGACCAGGATCCGCCGCTCCGCCTCCCACGCGGGGCACACGGCAAGCGTGTGCTGCGCGGAATCCCGGTCACAGCCACAATGGTGGCATTGCGCGGTCGGTTCGCGCCCTATCCTGTTCAGGTACTCACCGAAGCACCCGTGCCCGGTGAGTACCTGTGTCAGGCGGTAGGTGACGTGCGCGTCATTCCTCCTACGTAGCCAGGCTTCGAAGTTCGGCAGGAAGGCACAGACGATGCGTTGGCGCGAGCAACGTCGCTCCGAGAGCCGCTCGCGCCACACCTCTATCGCCCGCCTGTGCTCCTGCCGACGCACCTCTCCCGCATCATGGATGGCATTTACTCTAAGCTTATATTCTAATTATGCAGGGTAGAGTTACGTACTTTTGACTATTCTATCATTTTCATATAATTTATTACATAATTTTCTAAGCTCAAATGCGATTCAGAGATATTTAATTACACGTCGATAGCGTGTAATTCACAATTAAACGAAACATCCTAACTTAAGAGCGGCGGCGTATATCATAAGAATCCTTTTCGATAGTAACGTTGCGTTATTTTCGTAAAATATTCTTATTTAGCCCTTAAACAACTGTGACATGGACGTTTAAAATACAGTCCCTGCAATAACCGTGAGCTCTACAAAGTGCGTAAATATCAGAAATAAAAAAAAAACGCGATCAAATCCGTAAGATTTGTTTGATATTAATATTGTAGGTAACAATGTAATTCGTGGGGCAATCCTGGCTCTTTGTCTATGGCCTCAGCCAGCCATGAATCTGTCTGTGGCCTAATCTATGGTCGATGACACGGAAGGCAGTTGTCTTCAAGCAGTTAGTCCGTTATTCTTCTAAAGTGAGTAGTGCCGCCGTGACACTGAAGCGGATGAGAAGTGAGTCATTTTGTCTTTCTTTATATCTATAAATGTGTTATTATTTGTGTTCTAAATATTTGTCGTTTGCTGTGCTAAAGTCGGATTTTGTGCGTGATAATGTGCCCAAGTAACAGGAAAATATAACCTTTCCTTACAATATATCATTGGTATAAGCAAAAGTAAATTGTTATGTAAGCTAACAGTGATTAGATAATAAAATACTTTGAAGATTTCGTTAATTAATTTCTTGGAGAGATGCGAAGGATATCATAAGGAATCTTTGAAAGACCACAACTATAAGACGACAAGAATATTACAAAACAAAATTTGATTGATGAATTGCACTGTTATCATAGTAAAAATTGGGCAATAGACGATTCGGGCCACTGACGTCGAATAAAAAGACATTAATTTTATTTAATAACAGTTTTAATAATAAGAGCATTGTTCGACGATGAAGATAAAACACTAGAAACCTCCATGTCTGATAAACATACTAAATACGAGTACATGTATACCCGTCTAGCTGTTGAAATACAATCACAGGTTCGTAACGGAAACCGTCTACGATTTCCTACAGGTGCAAATGACACAGATAGCATATGAGTATTATAACAAACAGCAAAGGTTAAAATATCCTACTGTAGGACACAGGCTTTCTCTGTAAAGAGAGTTTAAGGGGTTGTTCGCGTGGCCGTAATGCGGATTGGCAGACTTCACATGTTTTAGAAAATTTTCTAATACATGCAGGCTTCCTCACGATGTTGTTCTTCACCGCCGACTTAAAATTGCAACAATGGTGCCGACACCGGGGATCGAACTCGAGTTGTTAGCATACTATGTTACTTAAGGCTACCGCCCCGACTCTCAGCTACGGCCTTTGACAGCAAAGCTTTGATTAAGACGATAAAGGTAAAATTAGTCCGGAAAAGGAATCTAGTACAATGTGATTATAACTTGAACCACACGCACTGCTGCTATCACTTACAAAGGGTCTAATCCTCAGGCAATCAATCATGGGCTAGCGTTGGAGGCGCTGAAATTAATTTTGTTATAATGATGATTGTGCTGATAGATCTCGTATTTATGACGAGATTAATGATCTCTGTCATTACGTGAAATGTTTCAGCTATGTTTTTTTACTACCCGCTGATCGCTCAAATTTCACCATCTCAAGGTTGAAGAGTGGGGTAGACGTAAAAATTTTCTTTGTAAAAAATATTATTAGGTAGGTTTTTTACTTTTGGAAGTGCTTGACCATGATATCAACTGATGTTTATGTTAAGTGCAGTGCATTAGCTTAGTAAATGCCTATTAACTCTTGGTAACACTCACATTGTAATTGGAGGGAAAGACAGACGCAGCCAAACTATTCTTCATCTGCTGTACGAATAATGAAAGACGAAGCGAAGCGCTGTGCTTCTTTTGGGTTTGAGGGATTCTAGTTTTGTTGTACGTAAGCTAGTCGAGTGTGATTAATAAATAGAAGTTTGGTTGTAGCCCGCTTTTATTCCTCTAGTCGTAAGCAAAAATAAAGGGTCGATAATAAAGTTTGAATATCTCGGAAGATAAAGACGCCTAACTGGAATAAATTGATAGAAAATTAAATATCCTTAAAATAAAAAAAAATATATATATTTCATTAAAAACATAAACTTAGTACTTAGTGTTGCCTGCATGTGGCGACACTAATTACAACAATTTAATGAAAAATACTGTATTATCCATGTTTACGTAAGATATCCTTTTTCGTTTAATTTTATGTTTTTTCATGAAATATAAACACATTAATAATTGTTTTATTTTAATGATATTTAATTGTCTATCATGCACAATTTGTTTCAGTTATCCTAGCGTCTTTGTCTTCCGAGATATTCAAACTTTCTTAACTAACCCTTTATTTTTTGCTCACGAGTATTTAATGATAGGCACGTTTTTAATAATCGATAGACAAAACCTGGTGACGTAAGACAACGTAACATTAACGAAAAAAAACCGTTAAATGAAAGCGTTTCCTTTGTACCTAAAAAAGTCTAAGCTAAACGTTGCCGAATTTAATAATTCCATCCACGCACCCGCCTCGAATTGTTTTTCGAATCGGTCGTGACTAAAATCAGTAGCATTTTTCACATTTACCGCTGCACAGTATACGAAAACGGTTACAAAAATCATTACTATATTTTTAACCGACTTCAAAAAAGAAGGAGGTTCTCAATTCGTCTGTTATTTTCTTATGTTAGTTACCTCATAATTTTCTACTGGGTGAACCGACTATGTGTGTGGTCCAATTCTGACAATGCATTAATTGGAAAATCATATAAGAAATTAATTTGCCTTGAGTATGTGCGCGACAAATAGACGAATAACCCAATATCACGCAAATCGATTTCGATGAATTTTATTGGGTTTTTTTGGGGAATTTGGTTAGGTTCTGAGTAAATCTATTTCGCAGTAGCCCTACAATAATTCAGAAATACAAAGCGTGTCGGATAACGTGTGATTCGATTTGAAGTCAGTTTTTGTTTTTATATACTTGTCCTATAAAAAAAACCAACAGGCGTCGATTACTTCACGGAATTTTGAGAGGTGGCAGAGTTCTTAGAGCGTTCAGCCTGAGCCTTTACTTATGGCCGTCCGTAGGTTATCCGTGAAATAGCAACCGACCGAGTGGTGGTTCGGCCCTATCGGGCGCCCTCGGATCGGAATGCTTATGCGTAACATAGTAACCGTCCAAGCCGAGGTAACCCCTCACCAGGGGGACCCTTGTGTCGAGTTACTAACGATAGCGGTTCAGGCTAAGCGACCTAAGAGCTCTGCCACCTCTCAATCCGGTGAAGCAGTCAAGGCCAGCTTCTCTGGCCAATCTGTGTAGTTCGTCAAAAAAAAAAATTACTTATGTATCTTAGCAAGACTCGGCCTGAGACATTACTCAATGAGTTTGGATTTAACTTGTAAATTTACTTGTATATTTGTCCTTTGACCCGACCCCTCTCGACCAAACAATAACCCTCACCTATTTGCCATTATTCACTTATCGACACATTTGCAGCCTTGTATTAAATACAATGAATTGCGCGCACTTGAGTACACAATTACCATAATTCTTAGACGGTATACTTATTGTCTATTTCGGGCTGATTTAGTTTGCATTTTGAAAGATATTTTTTTAATTTATTTTTCAGATCAAAATCATATGTACAGAAAATAAAATAGAACTAATAAAAAACAAGTAAGATTATAATGTTATTAATTGTGAATTTTATCGTTATATTTATTTATTTACCTATAATGTATTTTTTAAGTCAGTTAAACATTTTTTTTTGTTAACGAGGAGGAAATCTTCAGAAAGATCCCCTGCCTTCTGGGGAAGGCGGCGGTTATGTGGGGTTTTACCCACTAAAACCTCCCAGTGGCCCTTCCTCGGTGCATGGTGAGGGGCTCAGGATCTCCAGTGGAACGCACCGGAGCCCCTCTGCACTGTGCTCATAGAGAGCACTTCCCGGGGAGGTTACTCCCTCCCCTGTGCCCTCGCAGCGCAAGGCGACACGGTCCAGCCGATGTCGTCTACTTCCCGGGTCCACCTTGGTGGACGACTCAGGCTCCCACCCTTGTCGCCCAGCGAACCCGAGGCCCCTTTTAGTCGCCTTCTAAAGTTAATGGGATCTTTTGTAACTTTCAAACGTCCTTAGTTATTCCGTGAAGAAACCGTCTAAGTCGTGATTCGACCCTCTAGGGTGCCATCAGATCGGAATGTTCATAAAAGTAACCTCTCATGCTGAGAGACCGCTCACGGGGACCCTTGATTTAAAAAAAGCTTTATACATGTCAATACATTTCAGACTGATTGAGGACCACGTCTTATTTTGAAGTCGGTTAAAAATTGATGACTAACATAGAGAGTACAAAATAACGTTTTCAGTTAATTCTTCTATGTATTAGCTTCAATACTGAGCATAAATAGAAACGGAAAGATTACAAGGGGATGCAAATGTATGATAATAGACGCGAGAGGGTGGCAAACGCGACGTCTGGTACACTGCCGTTCACTATGTACAGCTCACTGGCTTGTGGACTTTATACCATTCAACTAGAGTTCAAATTACAAGATACTCAAAATTTAGTATACGATTGTAATGCATTCCAGTCTAAGTGAATATTGCTTCAAGGATTTCCTGGCGGTGAAATAATTAATAATACATTAACTATTTAGCAGCGTACCAAACGGCATCTGCGTTTCAATTATGTCACTGTTTATTAGTTTTGTAGATTGGCTAAATGAGATGATATTTAAAAGGCTTTGTGGCTTTAACTGTTTTAAGTATTCGGCAACAGCTAGTCTATACTAAAACGCGTGACTCTACTTGTCCAAATGTAATGGTTTCATTTAAAATGTCATTAGGAATAGGGTAAAGGATACAGTCGTTAGCCCCGAAGCAGTCATTGGCCCCACTAAAACCCAACATATCACTAAAACGCAAATAATAAGGGACTGAATAAGCGAATCGACCAAAAGAAATATTTAACGCTATTTATTATGGTTATGTTGGCAATGCTGTTCACGAATCCCCGCAACTGTCATGGCACAGATTGAAATTTTGTAAATGTGTGTTTTTAAATGCAAAAATTAGCAATTGGGTAAGCATATGCATAAATTAAATGAATGCTTAAAAGTTACTTATTGCTATGATTACTACCATTTCCGGTTCTAAGAAACTAATTAACTCTTAGAAATGATCGGTGATTTAATGTATTTGTGAATGTTATAGTTTACACCAATTTGGCTGGGGCCAATAACTATATCCGACCAAGACATTTTTTTTTTAAGTTCTTACTGACAATGTCATGAGACAATGATATATATTTTTTTAATTCATCGAAATGCTCATAGTATCCATGTTCTGCAAACCTAATTTGACCCAGATTGCCCTTCAATTTGCCCAGAAATGCAGTACTTGCTGCTAGTAGCTGCTTAAGGGGGCCAACGACTATAGTCTTTACCCTACTTATTCTATATTTATCAATATACTAATTACTGTACACGGACGGTTGTTTGTCCATTGCACGAAGGGATGTCAACAATCTAGAAAGATTGGAAGTGACGGTCGAATAAAAAGACCAATAGGCTGAAGTCCGTAAAGATGGTCGGATGGATGGACGGAGAACTGGAGTCATCTACCAGCGCCGCCCTCCACAGGGCCATGGACCGGAATGCCCGGGGAAAGGTGATTGATCGCTGAGAAAGCAGTCACAATCATCAGCAATCGGGAGCGATTGGAAAAAAGAATTACTGTTCACAATATAACTAACATATCTATACACAATGAAATAATGCTTGTGCCAGAATTTCTTCTTCAACCTAGCGATCAGGTTTACTACCAGATTCCACTTTCCTATGTGACTTCATCACATTAAATTGACCGGTCTTCCGCATCTTCCTTTGTGAAATTGTCTACTTTGTCTGCTATGTCTACTTTCACGACGTCCCGATAGTGTTTCTTGGGCCTTCTACGGTGAGGTCCTCGTAGTTACCATATTTTGTATCATTCATCATATACAACAGAAATGTTTTGATATGAAAATAAGATAAATTGGTTCATATAGTTTCGTTAGTTTAAATTTAGACGCGATGTAATCAGAACTGTTTGCCGCAAAATCATTAGTGATATTTATTTATTTAATCTGATTGAATTTTGTGGTATACCTGAAAATATATGTATAGCCATAGTCAAATTATTTGTATATGCATACAAACGTTCTGTCTTGTTCTTAAATTTCCTCCATACAATTGTTTTGCCTGGAAGAGATCGCTCTTAGCGATAAGGTCGCCCATTGTTCGACGAATGTAAAATGTATCTTAGTTCTGTATATTTGCAATGTTTTTGCTTCACGTATTCATTTAATATCTTAATAAGGTCACGTCAATAGTCGAATGGTGGGTTAGGTTATAGGTTTGAATGTATGATCTTGTTTCCTAGGGCGCGCCCAAATCATTGGGTATTGAAGTTTCTTCTTTGACTCCTCTTTCTTGTGTGTCAAATAGCTAAATACACATATTTATTATCTGATACACATAGAGCCGTGGTAGCTCAGTGTCCGGGCGGTCGCCTCAAGTTGCATAGTATGCTAGCAACCCGAGTTCGATCCTCGGTGCCGGCACCAATAAATTTGTTGTTGCAATTTTATGTGCTGATTTAACACGCGCTCGGCGGTGAAGGAAAACTTTGCAAGGATAGATTTTTCTAAAACATGTGATGTCTTATAATCCGCACTAGATGTGCGTGGCAGACTATGCCCTTATACTCTCTTTACAGAGAAGGCCTGAGCCCAGCAGTGGGACATATTTAAAAGCTGTTACTATTATCTGCTGGCTATATTTAGGATTGCCTATTATCAAACCTTGATGAATGTTCTGATAATGAACTCATGATTTATGCGCAGAAATAAATGCAGACGGTAATAGAATATTTGCACATAGCTTACCGTATCTCTGAACATCACAATGTTGTGAGCCATTGTAGCTCTATGTTGTTGAGTACCCTACAACGGAACATATAAATGAGCTTGCATTCAATATTTCTAAAACCTATTTTAAAATTAAAACCCAAACTTAGATTGGAGGGTGGGCGTTAATAGCAGCGACACAATAATATATTATTAATGTTGCTATTATCACACTCTCAAATTGTACTATATGAAACTGTTATGTTTTTAAATAAACATTTTTATTTATTATATTATATTTATACTGCAGATTCTAAGTTGCATTTACATCGTAGATCAAGGTTCGTATGATTGAAATCGTTTTTTATCGTTCGTCTATAACTGGTTGTCGCCCTACTTAATGTACAAAAGGTAGCGGATTACAGTTTTAGAGCAAAAATATTTTGGTTATCAGTAATGCTCATCGGCAGATCGAACAAAGAACTCTATTCCCTAATGTACTACATACAATGCAAGAAAAGACGGCGTCTCATCGACACCCTGCGAAATGAAACGACAATATCTGAGTATAGAATGATATTTTATATAATAGGTATATAATTATCAGCCCTGTAGCTCGAAGATATCGGTATCCCCTGCCTGTCGTAGGAGGCGATATCAGCTGGCCCTGTTGCACTGCGAGGGCACAGGGAGGGAGTAAACTCCCCCCGGGAATGCTCGGTTAACTCAGTCTTAAGTTATAGGGTAACAAACATAAAAAATACAGACGAATTAAGAACATCTTAATTTTTCAAGTCGGTTAAAATAGAAGTCTCGGTCACGTTTATGCCCAAACCGCGTAGATAGGGATTGTTACGGGCACCCGCTGTCATCCTACACGTGACTGGGTATGAGCCTATCCCCATATAGCACGCACAAACTTTGCAAATGGTTTTTTTTCTCGCTACAAGTCGAACGCCAACCGCATGATAAAAAATACCACATAGTTACTACGCTGTAACTGCCTTTAAATGTTCGAGGAAATAACGGGTCCATAGTAATGTATTCAATATATTGACAAATAAAAATAAATATTTTTTTTGGTTATGTAACTGAAGACACGCTAAACAATTATAATATATTTAAATATACAGTGACTCTTCTGACCTTTGTCATTTCCTAGTTAATTGTTGTACAATAATATATAATTTTTTGGAATAAATAATGAAACTTAATTGCTACTGACCGCCCCTGTTTAATAGCCTTTTGACATAAGTGTACAACTTTACAATCTTATAGTCAGGGATTCAAAACTAAGCCGGTTTGTAGCAATAGCGTTTCCATATTTCGGTTTCATACTGTGAGTTACCTTGCTCAACATCGTACACAACATATTTTATATATTATCATAGTATTAACAGCAATACATCAAGAGCGTTAGAGGTAATTTAATAAAGACTTACTGACTTTGTTTCAGAGATTCACTTTTAAAGGGCTTTTCCTCCACCATAACTCACTTGTTCTAAACAGTACACTTATTGTGTACAGAGAGAATCCTCTCCTTTTTATCCTAAATTTCTAGTATATGCATCTTTTTCAAAGACGGAAGCGGAAACGGCCTTGGTTGCCGAAAACCGATAAAAGTACTTTAGTTGACTAAACTAAAGTACTTTTATAGTCAGGCCATTAACTTTATAGATTATAATATTCAGTAGGACCAACTGTCGCTAACAACACATACATAAAAATCAATTAGAATTTTGAAACCAGGAATTTATACTAAGCTATCGCATAAAAGTGTACTTTACTGTAATGAATTTAAGTTTGGAAAAACGTGATAACTTTTATATGAATTAATCCTATATATCCTAATAATGATTTAGGGTGCAGTCCGCGAGACTTAGAATCGTGGGTTCGATCCACCATTTGATTATTGACGTAAAACATCTCCTAGCATAAGCTTAAGCTAAATTGGTATGGTTAACAAGAATGTTAGTAATCTTTTTAACAATAAATTGATAACATAAAAAAAAAAACTTATTTCAATTTCAGTAACCGTAATAGTTAATTTATTCATGACAATTTTAGTATAATTATTGTTCCCTTATTATATATAGTTTTTGATGTAGTTTCAAGTTAGCGTAGTATAAATTGTTCAGCCCGGTAGTCCTGGACCTATAGAATACGGCTATGATATCCCTGCCTGTCGCAGAAAGCAACTAAAAGGGGCCTCGGGTTTACGGGCGATGAGGGTGTGCGAGTGTGAATGCTGGGGGAGGGAGCAACCTCCCCAGGGACGTTCTTCAGAGCACAGTGCAGAGGGGCAACAAAAGAGGGCTACGGGACCCTCACATGACCTTCCTTCCTTGAAGATTTCTCCTCCGTCAACAACAAAAAAGGATCAATTGTTGTTGTCCATTTGCTCACGGTGCAGTCTCACCAACTATCACATAGGAGCGAAATATTTTCCCTGTCTACCCTTTTAAAAGAGTCTATAGGACTTGACAGCTTGTTTATTTATTTACTTACAGTTATGTTATACAAGAATGCCGTACACCCCGGAAATTAAATTTAAAATATACTCTTAGTATACATACTTTCAAGGCAAGCGCCTGACCTTATGCTGATTTGAGAATCTTTATGGTGTCATTGTATTTTAGAGTTGATTTTTATTATTCTGTACTACCTCGAAATACGAGTTTCAGAATTCTAATTCGAAATCCGTTCCAGATCCCAATATATCACCTGTGTTGTTTTTGAATAAGAATATATTTACAAAAACATTTATTTAGAAATAACAAATACATACTCTATTTAAACAAAATAACAGAAAAAATAATATCGCATTTTAATTCATTAGATAACATTTTTTTTTTTTGGACGCATGGTCATAAAACCAAATGTGGTAATGTTTTGTAAACGTACAAAAAGCATAAAAACTCGAACCCAACTTATCAATTATATTTCGACAACAAGTGAAACTGTGTGCCACAGACAGAGGATAACCCTGCCTTCTGTAGGGGAACCTTTGCAGTACATTTAGTCAAGAAATTTAAAATTTATATGGTTTTCTCATGATTGCCAGTGTCAAAATGGGGAGCACCACCAGCTTTCAAATAAAAAAGAATCTAGAATCGGTTCAGCCAGTCCAAAGTCATGAGGTAACAAACATAAAGACGAATTGAGGACCTCCTTTTTTGAAGTAGGTTGAAAATTACGCAAATACGTCTATCAAATTTGACATAAGATGTGCCCATGTAATATTATTTTCGTTTCATATGCAAATATAAATAATAATAGAAATGTACATCACATTTCTATAAGTATTAACATATTCCATATTTATTAAATTATTTATTATGGAAAAATATTTCATATATAATTGTTAGTCGTATTGTTGATAGATGTGAAAACCAGATTGATGTTGATAATATGAAATTTCAAATTTTAATAATAAAATTCAAACTTATGTTATCGGCAGTCACTGTATCTGCATTTTTTAACGGATTACATGTGTAAATATGCGTTAAAATTATAAATACTGACCTGTAGTTTATATCTGATGCCTCGAATACAAACACGGAGCCGAACATTCCCGCCAAATAAATCGGAAATAATAACATAGCATAGTTCACAATATTATATTTTCCAAATAGTCCGAGCTGTTCTAAAATCGCGTCGAGGTCAATAGTCCCACCATCGGGAACGTCTTTTGGCATTATTACTAACAATATTACTATAATGCTATTAAAGCTTGACTATTTTACAAAAGATTGACATATGTGGCTTTTGCTTTTTTACAAACACGTGTTACTTTGACGGTTGTTTGACAAAGGTGTCTAACCACGGTCAGCTCAAGCCCTTTATATATATATCACTCACAAAACGTGCAAAATTAATTTATAATAACAAGATAAATTTATTTTTAAATTACGTATTCACTTACACAATGCGAACGCAACACACGCGAATCCACAGACAAAAATAAACAAGAAAATCCAACTGCTCGTTCTACTCGCATCGTATGTTATTCTGGATTGTTAGAAAAGGACAGAGATAAGTTTCTTTGGTATCAAAACGTACAGTTGTAAGCGGGATAACATGTGGTCAATCAATTTTCGTTTCGTACGTTGTAGCATCGTGGATGTAATTTTAAATAGTTGTGATAATATCTGGTAATGACTTAATACACTATCTTTTTTTTTATTCTCTTTCGTGATAATGCATCGTTGGTTATCGACATCTGTGATAATATTTTGTACTTGGATTTTACTCACAGATATTGCAAAATAAATTTAATATTCAAATTAATTTGATATTAAATTTTTGTGTTGTTAAAGTAGTGCCATTGCCAAAAGGGCAGCGCAAGGAGGTTACATAACGGTCAAATTTGTGTCATTCCTTATAAAAAGGGTGAATAAATTTGTTATCCGTACTATGATATAATCTCCCTGCTCATGGGCTTTGCTTATTTATTTTATAAGATAATATTATACATAAATTCTTACGTTCAAACACTAAAGAACAGACAATGACAGGAAACCTTTCGTAAATGCACGTTGAGGCAATTCATTTTTCATTTTTTTAACTGATATATATTCAAAAATATATTACAACTGTCGGTTGTTGTCATTGAATTAAATCGGTGTAACTGCCATTTTATTTTTGTAAATAAATAGTATTACGTCATTTTATTTTAAATACTAATTAAATTTTCTAGTTCTTGACGGTTTAGCACTTCTAGACATAATGTTTTTGTGTTGCCTTCTTATCCATAGACTAAAAATATACGTTTTTTATAATGTATAGACCAGTGGGTGGCATAATACGCCTAGAGTTCATTTGATATCATGTGCTGTCATAAGGCGCCCATCAACATATTCATTCGACTCACAGTCCAGCAGCAGTAGTACAGCTATTTCCGTCCAATTAAGACGTTATACTCGGTTTTGAAGAGAATGACAAATTTATATAAATCTTCTGTACTAATAAATAGGCAAAAAAATAAATAGGGTTTTTAGTTAACATTTATTAAGAAAACAACAACATTTACAAATATGACATACTTTTTTTTAAAAAGAAAGCTAGGAATATTTTTTTTATTCAAAAGATATTACTAACATTCTTGTTAACCATTCCAATTAAGCTTATGCTTATGCTAGGAGATGGTTCACGTCAATAGCCGAATGGTAAATTCGAACCTACGATTTGCAGACCGTATCCAAAACCATTAGGCTATTGACTTAGTTTTTTGTTTTTAAGTCGTCCAGAGGAATCACAGTCATCAGAACAGAATGCACAAGGAAGGCAGCCATCGGTGAAGAGTGTGCTGTGAAGCTTGCCACCAATAATATAAATGATCTCAACAACGCTGTCAAAAATGACTCCGATGAAGAAGAAAAAGACGAATCACTGTACGATTTTGTTAAAATTAAGGTCTTCTACTATTCAGCAATACAAAAGCTTTCTAGTTTTTTTAATCCGGAATATAGTAACACATACACACTGCGTATTTGCAGAAATCTGAATAATATTAAGATAGGTATCAATGAAATTACATTAGTGTATTATTAAGTGTCTTACTAACCAAATTATGAGCAAAATTTTTAAGCTTGAAATAAAGTTATTATTATTAGGCCAGAGCGTCGTCTAACGCACACAGCATCATTTGGTTAGCCTGGCCGGAACTAGGACATTATCTGTAATGACTACGCGCAATGCGTTGGTATGTCAAATATGATGTTGACGAATCCAGCTCCAGTTCGCGATATACGCTTGGTGGGTTTGGATTCAAATACTCTTTATTTTAGATATAGTCTTCAATACGCTGTTAAATAATGGATGAAGAATTTCATTTTCGATGATCACATCTATACTATCTTAATTGTACACTGTAGACTATACTTCTTATTGCTATTCCAGTACTGTATGACATCTACTATATCAATTGAGACAAAAGTTAAGCCACGATGGTTTTCTGATAGCGTACCATTGTCAATGGTTTGCTTTTGCAAATATTGTTTCAATTGCTAGTATTTGGCAATCTAATGACATATGCCAAATATTCCGTTACGCTTCAATGGATTTTATACTATCAAATAGGCAAAAATTTAATTCGCAATGATATACCGATTAGGTTTTTTATACAATCAAAATACGGGTGTAGTACAATTGGGGGTTTGACATACGTGAGACATCGACGTTACGTCACATATATCGACATAAGGTAATTCAGTGGGGTGCATTGTACCACGTACATAATTTATTTTCATATCGATCGTGTCGTAGCCCCACCATAGCTCAGCCGGCGTTTTGTTGCTTTTTCACACGCATTCCAAATCTTTGGTCGTGTTTAGATTTACAAATCCATTTCTAACCGTAAATTTTGTCATGCCTACCGGAGACTGACGCACGTTCTCGGGGGGTAGCAAGGGTAAGCAGCCATACAACAGGTATAGTTACTTGCTTGTTAGCTCCTTCGTATCAAGTCTACGCTACGTAGTCTCTTTCTTCTTCCATGTTCATGCTTGTTTTCGTTATGGAGTACTAACCTAGTCTTGGTTTGTCATAAACCTACCTATGTCTCAATCGACATATATTTTTCTTTGCGATTTTTAGGAGTCATCTGGTATATCTTCAAAATCTTAGGTCTGACGCCAAAAAATTACATAAGACCTAATTAAAAGTAACTTATTTAGCTATTTTCTTGATAGAGGTGTGAGCGCATAAAATAAAGACGATATGAAACCTCCTTTTATGTCGATCGCTAAAATAGAAGTTGTCGGAAGTGCTTTAGTCTTTCCCGCGGTGTAGGTATTTCGGATACGATAAAGAGCATTCAATCACAACATTTTTTTTAATGCAATAATCTCGTCTGTTACATTTCAAGTCGATTAGAAATGTTGTACACAATTCACACAAGTGCCTTATCAATGATACAAATGCATTCGTTTCATGTTACGTGCATTTTCCATTTATTTTGTAACTCCATGAGGTAGGTATATGGACCGACAAGGTCATTTGTATATATTCACTACCAATGGTTAATCGATTTTCTAATGGACTGTAACTGTGGAACCAACTAACGCCAGTGGTGTTTCCGAACCTGTACGATTTGGGGACGTTCAACTAACTCCTTTCTCAAAGGTCGGTAATGCACCTGCAGCACCTCCCGTGTTGTGAATGTTTATGGGGCGACGGTGATTACTTAAGGTCAGCTGGGTGAGCTGTCAGATCGTTTGCCAAAAATGGGTGCGTGTACTTATGTACGCGCGTCAGAAGTTCTAATTATTTGGCATTATTAATTGCACGCAAATAATTACAATAAAAAAATTAGAGGACTGGAAAAGGATAGTCGACGCAGACAAATCATCTAAGTTTAAATTTGAAATATTAAATAAATATATATTATATGAAATAATAATATTTGAATTTATACCAATAAATAACACATACGGATAGATAACATCAATTATATTAGGAGCACTTGAAAAAGTATAAATGCACTTTTCTTTTCACTTCAGCTTCAACCTGTAAGAAGTATAGATTCAAATTAAACAAAAAAAGAAAAAGCAAACCTTATCGAGTTAGTAGTTAGAAGATATTTCTGACATAGACATAGAACATAGCAATCAATTACTAATAGAGCAGTTATCTATTATCATAGCGAGGACAAGTATCTTTGTACGTCATCTTATCATCTCCGTGAACTAGGAAACAAGAGGTTAGAGTGATATTGAAACAAATTGCAAGATCGTTTGTAATGGAGCGCGTATGTCAGTGTCGAGATATGATAGCTACGTTGTAATAGACCGGATAGGTCCTTGATCTTCCGTTCGTACTTTTAAGATAAATTTAAGTGACATTAGACATGGAGAGTAGTGATAAAGCGTTCGTCTTTACGATCGATCGATCGATATGCTCGATCGTCGAGCATTTACAAAAATGAAAAATTAGCGTTATCGACCGATTTTTCTTCACAGACAGTACTTATCTCTTTGTTGGAACGAAGTTCCATATTTGGCGTTGCTGAGGAGTATCCTAGCCGTCAAAAACGGTCGGTACCGTTAAATAAAAGCGTAAGATTTTTTAGTGTCTACTGGTTTAGATAGATTGCGCTTGTATTAATTATATCATTGTAAATTAAACAAAGGTGATAATTTTTTTATTTTTACCGATATAAAATCATCATAAAAATATATACTCGAATAATTATTATATTTATACTTCAATAGAACTTGAAATTAATATTTTTATAACAAGGAGCTTCATTCCTATCTGGAGTCTCATAATATCAACTCGACGGTTTTTTGTTCTATTTTTTTTGTATTACTATTTTCATTTAAACGAACTGTAACCAAACGTATGTTGTGGCGAATGTGCAACGCCTGGACAAACAAACCACAGCGGCTTTTTAGCGCTTTTGATAAATAAAGGCGTCCAGGTCCCAGGCGGGCAGCGGTGCGTGCGCAAGCGATCCCGTAGCCCCGCCGTACGCGACACTGGTGAAACATCTTGTGGTTTTGGTCGGTGAGGGCCCGACCTAACTAACCGACGATTACGCTAGGCATGTTCCCACAAGTAAAAAAAAAAGGAGGCATTGGTCAACTTACTACGGCTAATTCATTTATTTATACTTATCTTACTTTTCTTAAATGAGAGTTAATGAAAAAGGTTTGACAATATCTTGTATTATATGTAACTACATAGTAAATTTCATGTCTTGCAAATATGTACTTTATAAGAAAAGGTTTCTTTGAATTAGTTAACAAAGACATCGCTTCCATTTTGTCAATACGTTTCTGGACGGCCTTTATTCTTTGTTATTGAACAATAACTGAATCTTGAAATATTATTTGGAAATGTTCATCTTTCTTTTCATTACAGAAAGTATAAACAGAAACTATTTTCACAAAAATACACAATGGAAGAGCTTCGATACCATATTATTTGCAATATCATTATGAGTAGATATTGCGGCTATATTATTAACAGGCGCAAAACAAGTTATCAAAAGACCATCATAAATGTTTTATTTTAAATTTTATCTCTTAAATTAGTTAGTTTAAGTTATTTTTAACAAAAGTTACTCATAATTATTTATTCATCCTTTTTTAATACCTTATCAAGCAATTTGTTGAACAAGCCTTCGAATAGTTTCCACTTGTCCTCTATAAGTCTCCAATAATTAAGATCGGAATTAAGTCAGCACTCGAATCAAAGTAATATTGTACCTGATCCTAAGGCTATCATGTTCCCAACATCTTCAAATAAATCGGTAAATACGGTACGGCAAAGTGAAACTTAATCACAACGGCAAATTTCGTATTCAGTTTTCAAAGTAAATGTTTCCACTATTATCTGTTTCAAGTTATTTGCTTATGTAGCAATGCGTAAACGTCTTTTTCATCTTTGTCTTTGGGTGCGGTGACAGGAGAAGTGCACCTAAACTATACTAAAGTCACCAATTACTTGCAAAATTTAACCTAAAAAGTCACTGAAGCAATTATCTCTGGATGTTTGTGATGCACACACATACTCATGCTCACACACACATACACTCTCTCTCATCATTTCTTTATCCCTTTTCTTCTAATAATGTCTACATAATTATAAGTTTGATTTGTTTTTATCTCTTTGTGTCTCGGTTGGTGTTCGTAAACTGCTACGACACAGTTATCAACTACTGTAGCAGTTAACGAACGTTCAGTATTGTTATATTTGTTTTCTTTTGTACACATAAAATTTTTATTATTATTTTTTTTATTTTAACAATGCAAGCTGCCTCTCACCATCTCCGGATTGTGTGAGACCATTTTGTATACGCCCTGATTTGGGGACGTTTGCCGTCCCTTTAGCCTTCAATGATCAGCTTCTCGAGACAGTGCTTTGACAGTGTGATAAGCAATTTGAGGCTACCCCACGGACACTGAGCTACCACAGCATGGAGTTTTATTAATTGATGAATAATTGAGTAAATATAAGAAAACAATATATAAGCAATATACATATATATAATAATAAATTTTATTTAATTTATTTAATTTCTTCTTAAGTTATCTCAAACATCCATTTAAACTTATTCACCTTTTTACGTTGATGTCTTTTGTTCAGTAAATAGGTGCCCTGGGAATTTATAGAAATATACGAGAGCCCTTCATAGAGACTGCTTTATGCGAAGTTTCAAGTTCAACTTATTAATTCAGGCTTAACTTGTTACGCCACCTCGTTACTTGAGAGCAATTGAAAAGGCGTCGTTACGAGCTATCTGTATTATATTAAATGGAAAGCATTGGATTCACGAATGATTACTGGAATAGTGAAAATAATAATCTACGGTTTAAATGATTTTATTTCATTTCATTCGGCTGTAACATACGTTGAGAAAATCCTATGTATTCTACCTACGTACTCTATACACACCTTCCAGTACTGCGAGACCGGCAACTGTTCATTATTAAAGCTCTTATTAATCTGCACAATAGCCTAAAAGTCAGATCTGACTACCATACGTAGCTGGCAAAACGAGTTTTCCGATTTCCACTACCCAACTTTAATTCCCTTCTTGCCCCACGCTCTCCAACCTATTTACACAACTTAGACTACAACAATGTCTCCGAAACATTAGACATTTATGTATGTATATATATATATATATATATATATATATATATATATATATATATATATATATATATATATTTACCTGTATATTTTTTTATTAACTACTTTAAAAGTTAAAGACCAAAATTTTCCAATGCAAATTCTTCAATGCCACTCTGACTCCCAAGATACAAGCGTCTGCTAAATTTGGGAGTCACTGATTACTTATAATGGTTACTTAGTGTTTTTTTTTTAATTCTAAATAGGCTCACGTTTGGCCTTAATCTCGCCTGATGGAAGGCGATGATGAAGCCTAGGATGGAGCATGTTTCTAATCCAGTGTGCGTTTAATTTGTGAAATATAAATGAATGTAACCAGATGTGTTCAATAAATATTCTATTCTATATTCTATTCTATATCACGGAGCTCTTCGTGACATAGAATAAAATATTTATTTATTTATTCTTGCACAAAATACAAAAAAGGTACAAATATGCGGACTTAATGCCAAAAGGCATTCTCTGCCAGTCTACCTTAGCGTTGTGTAGAGACAAAGTCACGGGTGCAAGCTATGTGAAAAAATAATAAAAAAAAGAAAAGTATAAAAACATGCATATTTAATATATATAGCTCGCAATCACTTCTCTTGCTCGCAATCGTGTGAGTTGCATGCTGGTGGCCCCTTGTCCTTTAAAAGCTTCCTTTGGACTTTGACGAAGATGTCATTGTACTAATTTGTATCATAGTCAATTTTCTATTATTCCATCTGATAATGTGATATTTTTTTTAATTGTAATTATATAGGTGTCCCTCTCAGGAGGAACCAGAAAATCACCTACAGTAGTAATAGTAGCAACCATTTTATCAAAACACTAAAAATATTCTACCCAGAGTGCTATTTTTTCATATCATGTTTAGAGTTTTCAACTGTTTGTAGGCATTTAATTCTGTTTTGACCTCGAAAGAAGTCAAACTGGTTGTTGACAAACAAATGAATCGGGAACAAATGTATGTTTGGAGAAAAATAACTAAATTCATTGATGAATGTACTCTAATTTACTATCACTTTGATTACTCGTACTGTAAAAAAAAAACAACTGTGCAGGCAAGTTTATCAAAATATGGTCGATTTTATCGGGATTCTTAAATGCTATCACCTGTGCAATTTCTGTAATAAATTTGTAATTTATTGCGTTTGCGAAACTAACCTATTTTATTATTGTGTCGCCTATGAGTTAAGTGTAAGATACAATAAAAATTGTTTGACTAAATAATGATTTAGTGCCGCTTTCATCGTTAGACAGAGATTACAGTGGTTTTCTCCGGGTGCGAGGTTAATGTTACATACTGGTATATCCAGTATCTATGATTTTTTAAAATTGATTTAAGCTAATCAGTTCGTTTCGCAATCATAAGTTTTAAGAGGTGGCCGAGATTTTATATCTCTTAGCCACCTCTATTAGCTGTAAATCAGCGCAAAGCCTGCGATGGTGGTCACTATAACCGCGAAAGCATTCCAATCAAAGGATCATCCGAGAGTGGCGAACTATGAAGCGGTCAGTAGCTACTATCGGAAATCTATCAAGACATTGAAATAGCTTTATATGTCACTTCTGGAAGCGTGGGCGCTGGGAAAAGAAGTGGGCGAACTCCAGTAACGCTCCTAATACTTACTATGACGATTTTAGAAGTTCCTTAGTATATATTCTGTAACTGTCATTAAAAATGAACTAGGAACTATTTGAATGAAAAGTTTTCCATATATATATATATATAAAAAACAAAACTTTAATTAAGAACCTCCTCCTTTATTTGAATTGATAAAATAACCTCTCAATGCATTGAAAGTGGGAACGAAATGTCGAAACTCTCCCTACCCTTTCACCCATGAGAGAATATGTGTCTAAGGCTATTATGTGGTTTGAAGATTATCTCGAAATTCTCGACAGATCTCGTCCTCTGACTGGCTGGCCACAAATTTAATTAACTCGTCCTGAAAGCTTCTGAAATCTAATATGTCATCCGAATGAGTTAAACATAAACTATAACTTTTATTTTTTATTTATTTATTTGAAGTAATAACTTCAAACATCAAATAATTAATTAATAACGAAAAGAAGGGATTTCACGCTTGAGTGAACAATAAAGAGAATGAATAATAGACGCGCCCGACATACCTTTTTTATGGGGTATAAACTTGTGCTTGACCACGATTCCACCTGATGTTAAATGGTGATATAATCGAAAGATGGTACGCGCTAGTTTAGTAAGTGCCTATTCACTCTTCTCTTGAAGGCTGCCACGTCCTATGTCCACCTTGTGGACCAGCCCAAAGGTCAGAGTCCAAGTCTCCGCACCGTAGGTCACGGCTGAGAGCACAAATTTTTTTAACGAGTAAAAATTAAATAGGAACATAACCAAACTCTCATCAAACTGCCTTTGATGTACACTTTCCAACAAAATGAATCATAGAAATCGGTTGGCGTGATATTGAGTTTTCGTCCATTTGTTGCGCACATAATGCAAGTTTAAGACTTATATGGTTTTCTCATGGATGTCGCCATTATCAGAATTAGACACTTGCAATGGGACTACACTAGAAGCACCAGCTGTATTCCTATTTGATTTGAAATCGGTGTTTGTTTTCAGTGGTAAGTATACTTGTTCGTGTAAGTCAAAGTGGGACAAGGAACTTAAGTGTATCGAATATCTTACAGACTAGGTTCACATTCTGAATATGTACACAGAATGGCATTAATCAAGGTTATCGGATAACCGTGCTTGTGTAATTAAACCTCAAACATGAAACAGATACAGCCGTGGCAACATTAATATTGACTGGATTTCCTTCGGGAATCGGATTAATACAAATCCTTCAACCACTTCTGAGTATACTCAAGTTATCATTATTATTACTGGCAATGTGAGACTAGTATCTATGACGATTGTTTGAGTCCCTAAAGATTCTTACGATTGCGGATTTATAATAAAAATTCTATTTAAATTCTATTCGGTGGTCTCAGATGCATATAGGGTCATATTTTCAAAGTCACCGTTTGACTATGCACGTAAAATAAGCTTGTTTTTCGGTGGTTAATTTTTTTTTGAATCACGAGATTTGTAAAGTTTTTAATAATCCTCAAAACTAGTCAAGACACTGCAAAGGTTTCTGCTAGTATATGAATAGGCGACGCACAATATCATTCTGAAAAACAAAGTCAATAAAAGTAAGTGAACTAAGTTTAACTAAAACCATTATAACACTAATACATTTTAAAAGTCATTTCATTTCCGCACAATCACGTAATGGTAATTTATCGCTTGCTGGAAGTTCGAGAAAAGAAAATCGTGCAGATCTTGAACTAAAATGATTTGGTATTTGTCTGAATTATTTATAAATTAGCTGTTCTCGCCGGCATAAGTACCGGCACTTATATGCAATAACCACAAATCGATTAAATCATTTTAGTTTCGATTTTGGAGCTTGTCTGACGGTTGCCTGATACTCGTTTCTTTTGTGTTATGCCTATGGATTACTTTAGAGGATGGAAACGCAGTTATATTTCTGTATTAAAGAAAAAGATACATTCCTGACATCTTTTTCTTTTTGTGATAGAAAACAATGGCAACTGTCATTTCCGGGTTGATTTCTAGTTTACTATGTTGTCTGTCCCGACTTTATACTTGTTTTCAGACAAGAGCTTGGGTATCTTTGGTATTCAATGATATTGCCAGGTTGTCTGGTTAGATTAATATGCAAATTATTTTTTTTGATATCGGGGAGGAAATCTTCAAAAAGATACACCCACTAAAACCTCCCCGGCGGCCCTTCCTCAGTGCTTGGTGAGGGGTTCCGGGATCTCCAGAGGAACGCAGCACGTCCCGGGGGGAGGTTACTCCCTCCCCCCTGTGCAAGTGCAAGGCGACACGGGCCGGCCGATGTCGCCTTCTTCCCGGGTCCACCTTGGCGGACGATAAAGGCCCCTACCCTTATCGGTCAGTGAACCCGAGGCCCCTTTTAGTCGCCTTCTACGACAGGCAGGGAATACCGTAGTCGAGCCCCGAGCTACGAGTACAGGGTTGAATATGCCAAATATTACTCTAACCCCGTCAGGAACCATAAGTGTTGGGTCTATTACATGACCCTGGGAAACTCTACCCCCTCTACTACCTGCTTTCCCTATACATAGGAGATAAAAATTAATATTTAATTTAAGAATTTCTCGGAAAATGATCCATTTTCATTCGAACGATCCTAAAATATTTCGCCATTAAATATTTAGTGTCCGAAATATAAAACGTTTCAATATAATGAATCAGGTGTAATACAATTAAGCGATGGATTAATCCACTTTTCTCGGAGGTCTCGGAGTACGGAAGGATAATTTATGAAAAGGGAGAAAACGGGACGAAATTTTACTTTAGCGTTACTTTTGGGACTTTATATTCACCTACACACGGGTCACAATAATTGTGTTTGTGTTTATTTTAGAATACTTTCAAAACAAATACAAGTAATTGTGTTTCACTATGTATGAGAATAAGTAAATACATGTATTAAAATCTTTTACGCACCCCCTACGCTCTACGTAGCATCTACGTAGCTGCAATTGATCGTTTTGTGTTCGTATTTTTAAATCCTGGGTAACAGCGCGTTGTTATGGGTTTTGGTGTCTACGTTCTGTGACCATGATTAAGACAAATAACGCCAGTACATGACATAATTTAACCTAGAGTATTAAAAATAGTAAAAAAATGTTAGCTTATTAACATATTGGTAGGTTTATGAAGGCGCAAGAATACGTAATTTCTCTGTAACGACAACAAGTAGAAGAAAAATAATGTAGGTGCCATAGCTATGCGTATTGGTAGATTCGTCGCTGACATTAAGACGTTTATTTTCAATAATTTTAGCGTTGATTTGATCTCAAGTTGGATTTTGTTTTTACTTTACTGTTGCTGTTAATTTATTCACTGGAGGGTTAATTGATATTGAGCTTAGAATGAGTCTTTAAGTGAAATCAATTATTAAGGCAAAGTTACTTTATGTTTAGAGCTTTGGAGAAATAATTAACGTAAATTGTATCTCTTACTTACTTAAATAATAAATGTAGCGTCTAGGCACAATTAGGAGACTATGGATAGAGATTGTATAAAACGAACATTTCAAGTATATAGCTCGGTCGCCGGAACCTCATTGCCTGGGCGAAAAACTGAAAATAGATTTGCGAAGTTGTGGTACTTCCCTGACGGTGGAAATCCAGACAGCAGCCAAACATTAAACATCTCAGTCCCTCCCGTGAACCTAAGCCTAGCAAAGGCACTCGAAACAGGAACCATAATTAAACCGGGATATAATCTGTCAAAATAGTTTTATTTCAATGTAATATTCACATAAATAATTATTTTACTATATATAGGAAATACAAGATTATTGCGGTTGCGGCATAGGTCGCTTGTTCATATCCGGCTCGAAGGACCAATGTTTGGGGGTATGTAAAAGACCGAATAACTGTATAAAACGATTATTATATAGTAATATGATATCAAATGATGACGTGAACGACGGAAATCTATATATACACACGTAGCTTACAGGAAGGCTATTTGCACACTGATTCTAAACATCGATTTTTACTCAAATTATAAAAGTGTTTATGTATGTTGTGTGCTTGCTCGACAATGCTTGTTTATATTCACACGTTGTGATTACGTTTCACTTAAGATGACAATCTCATCGCTTCGGAGAATCTTCTGATCAAATGTTTCTAAATCTCACTCTTGGCACATCTAAGCTGTCTCTTAATATATCTTCTCTATAAAAGTAATTTTCTTCTCGTCTGATTTACTGTGATCTGTGAATATATGTATGCTACACGAATTTAACGAAGATTGAATTAATGCTGTAATGGTTGACGCGATAGTTGTTCAAACTTATACCCTGATTTTAATGATCAAAATTATAATATTATAGTAATTAAAATCTGGATTCAATTTTCTAATATCTCTTTATTCTCTACACTTATTCTATCGAATGATGGCTTCCAGTGCGTTCTAGATACATTCGCTATCCACTTTTCACTGAGCTTATTGGGTCCGATATGTATACGTGTCCGGAAATAACTCCAGCGCTGAGCGAAACGTGGATAGATGCGCACGTAATTATTGAGTTGTACAAATTACGAATACTTAAAGTCACAAAAACATTATCAAAATATACAATTATTCTTTATCTTTATAATCGTTTCCTCAGAGCTGAGGGTCGTGACCACCAAGAGAGCTGCTTTGAACTAGCATTCCCCACTCTTTCCTATTTTGGGCCAGGTGGATTGCCTCCAATAGAGTCCGTCCATCTGCATACTATCCACATACAATTATATTGTTATTTAATTAAGTTGTGTTGTATTGTATTGTACATATTAAAGTACAATACAATGCAACACAACTTAATAAAATAAAAACAAATTTTAATAGTTAATATATAAAACTCAAAACCAACACAAAACAAATGTCAATAAACATACAATTTGGAAAGCGACTGTACACCAGGAGCTATAGCAAGGATTATATCTAATAATAATTTTCTTTTTGATTTTTTTTTTTTTTATATAAATAATTATAATAGTTATAGCATCGCATTGTAAATGACCAAAAAAATGGGGGTAAAGAAAGATTTTTTTTTTCCCGTTTAGAATTGTTTTCAAACTTCTGTAAATTCATCGGGAAATTGTGAATAAAGATTTATTACACATTGAGGTTATACCAAGTAACACTTGAGCGCTCGCGACATAAATTATTCGAAGGGATATTGGAAATTTATATTCTAATCTCGATTTCCTGTTAATGGAATTTTATATAAGCCCATTTAAAAATACATGCACAATTTGATGCCTCATTCCGTGTTATACGCGTCGAACTTTTCAATTTTCTTTTCGTTCCTTAACTGGAGACTTTACTTGTGCATCACTGAAGCTCTAAATCGTTTCTGATCCCGATATCGCAAGGTGAGAATAGCCTAAAGGTTTTGAAATACGATACGAGTTCGAATTCACCTTTCGACCATGATTTGGTCTATGTAGCAATCTAGACTAAGGTTTTGTGTTCATTTATTATTAATTCAATTACGCTTCTACGAAAGCTTTTGAGTTTTGTTTCTAAAACAAAGTTTAATTTTCCTTGATAATTTTATTTTTACGGGAACGCTTAAAGAGCTTAATATTTCAAGTTTTTTTAAGCTTCCATTTCCGCCTGATCACGTTTCCGTAATTTATATCTTACTTTACTTACGCGACGACATTAAAGTAACAAAGGTTTGAGATAAATTTAAATGAACTGAAATGTTTCATACTATCACTTTAAGTTAGAGCCCATTTTTTTTTAATTAAACTTCTTCGCGCACGCTTTTGGGGATTAAGCTGAATGCGATACGAAAAGCGTGATATAGCGAGGTAAAGATTTGTTCAGAGGGGGGTACAGGTGTGGTAAGAAATTATTTTCCTTCAGGAAAATTTGGATCCTTATCGTAATACGATGACACTCGTACTGTCAATGAATGATCGTATTAAATGAGTGACATTTTGATATCCATTAATATGGAGCTATTTGAGAAAGCATGATAAATACAAACTTTTCCGAAAAATTACGAAGGAAAATCTTTTCTCACTATACCTATATAAGCTATTGAACAGAGAAAGAGAGAGAATTACGTTTCGAATATTTAAGACACAGTGCAGTCTGTAAGAAAGTGTACGAGCAAGAGAGAGCATTGCGTGTACATTTTTCTTCTGTTTTGAAAAATAGTGTATATATTATATATACATATATATATACATACACATATATACTTACATACATATATATATGGATATATATAAGGTTGTCAAATATCTCCCTTCCGGCTGGCTTATCCATGGTGTCGTTTTCACCGGCTCTGAATCGTCGAAACCATTCCTCCGTGGTTCGAAGTGATAGAGTACCATCCCCAAAACACCATTAATCTCACGGAACGTTTCTCTAGCGGATTTGCCTTTAACGAAGGAAAACTTTAAAATAGCGCGAATTTCGGCGTTACTGAACTTCATGTTTACACGTCTATAACTGTTGAACGCAATATCAAACTAATTATACATAGCGTCGTTTTGTAGGTTATGTCAAGACCTTTCAATTTATGTATAGTATTGCTAGATACGAGCTCTGTAGCGCTTTGTACATAGCCGCGAAATTCAAAAGACAAAAGGCGGAAGGGAGATATTTGACAACCTATTATATAGATACATAAATATAGAGCTAAAGAAGTTTTACTTTAGTCGTTGTTGTCTTTTTGGTTTGTTGTTGATATTTATACACTTTTCAACGGTCTACGTAATTAATGATCAGAATTGGCTTAGATAAAAAGCAAAAACTCTAGAAACATTTCCCCGCTAATCGAGTGTTATTTGGCGAGGTTCCAAGTGAGGGGACAAAACCGCACTAGCTCTCCCTACCACCTTCTAAAAAGTATTGACAACGATTAATGGATAACACAGCGCTTGTAATACTTCTAAGGAAATATGCCTACAAACATTTTAGGTAAGACAAGTTATATTTAAGAGTAAAAACAAAAAACTACTTAAAATCGAATCAATTGGTAAACGCTATTACGCGCAGACGCCATCCATGTATTTTCGAATTATAGTAGGAATATTACGAAATAGAATTAATCAGAATTTCTTTCTAATAACAAATGAATCTTCGACATCGGTTGTTGTTGTTGATACTTAGTTATTCGCCCATATGGTTTTCTCATGGATCCCATAATCAGAATTGGACCAACTCTGACATTAACTGGGACCACACGGGAAGAACTAGATTTCACATAAACAAAGAATCATAAAAATCGGTTCACCCGGTCGAATGTTTTGCGGTAACAAACAATAAAAAAACATGTAGATGAATTGAGTATCTCCTCCTTTTTAAAGTCGGTTGAAAAATAAAAGAAAATTCATTGAATAAAATGTTTACCCTACGTATAGCAATGGGGGTATATCCAAATACATTTTGAGACTGAAAATATCAGTGGTCCAGGGAAAGTTTAAGGTTAACAGGCTACGAGGAGGATCGCCTATGAGCAGATAGGCAAACCAATCTGCTCAGTTTTGAGCACAGGCGCACGGTAGCTAGCCTTTCGGTTTTCTACAGATTGTATTTTGGAGAGTGTGTTTAGGAACTACATGATCTAATTCCTCCATCCCCGTTCCACCATCGGACTTCTAGACGCACTGCGGGATTTCATCCTTTCGTTGTGAACATCCCTCAAACCCGAACGAAGCGATTTGTTTCGTCTTTCATTCTTCGTACAGGAAAGGACTAGTTTGCCCGCGTCTGTCTTTCCTTCCGATTACAATGTGGGTATTTTCAAGAGTAGAGTGAATAGGCATTTACTAAGCTAGTGCGCCTTACCATCCAGGACTGCATTTCCGCTTAACATCAGGTGGGATCATAGTCAAGCACTTGCTTAGAAATTATATAAAAAAAAAGATAAAAGCGGCAGTAAATGGCTCAGGTAAATATATAACTCACGAGGAAGAGGGCCATCAGAAAACAGTGGCGGCGTGTTGTTGGGCTTCCCACATCACCTGAAGTGATGACCACGACAGCTTTGTCAAGTATAATTCCGACAAAGAAGAAGAAACCAGTAGAAAATATCGTCAATATTGGGAAAATTTAACAGCGTACTCCAGTCACACCTTAAGTTCGTGTTTGCTGGCAGCTCTTATGTATCTGCTCGTTTGAAAACAAGCTCCGCTGTTAAACTAAACTCTTTAAATTTATGATGTATGGATTTGTATGAAGCGAGAATACGAGAGAAAGTGAGTGAGAGAGAGCGTAATTATTAATAATACTCGGTGAAACGTATTCGTTATATTTATACGTAAACTAGCTGTTTGAAGTAATACATTACACAAAATTAGGGGGACATTCGCTATTCGTGTGCAGTTTGCGTTACAGTTCAACTGTCACGGCAATATATGAAATTCATTGGTATGATAGTGGCGCCATCTGTCAATACCAACTCGGATACCTTCATAGACTCATACACAAGACTTTCCTGAAGATCATCACATGATCAAATGCATAGTTTACGATTCCATAAAAGACATACAGACGAACATTCTTTTATATACATACATAAGCTTTTTTGGCTATTTATTCTTATCGGGTTTCATTGAAATCGGGGAAATGATTCACACCAAAGAGTATAATCAAATTTCACGAGATTGATGTCGTTTAACTAAATAATAATATTTGTTTATAAATATGGATGTGTTTTCCACAGATTTTCCCGCCTGCTTTGCTGGTCACAGGACAAAAAAGGTAAGAGTTCCACAACATAACCTATCACCCATCAGCTGTCACCAGTCACCTGTCATAATGACATAATGTCGGCACCATTGAATTTTAAGGTGTAAACGTCAAATATTTATTGCAGTTAACGGTAACATAAAACATGTCTCCCCATTTATTACTACAGATAGTACAAGTGATTTTCAACCGACTTCAAAAAAGGAGGAGGTTCTCAATTTGTCTGTACGTTTTTTTATGTTTCTTACGTAAATAATTGCTTGTAATAAATAATAATAAAGTTGATATTACAGCAAATGTATTACGGCTCAGTCTGACCGCATACGTGTAAAACTGGCTACAATGTGTGGATTTAAAATTCCATTTCCGCACGTGATCGCGTAAGTTCCGATTCGGATTTCAGAAGCACGTCCGAGTGTCGGCTGTTTGCTTTCCTTCCTGTGGGAACTTCAAAAGCGCATTTGCAATGATTATTTTTAATCATAGGCTTCTGTGATATGTTGTCATTCATGACGAGGAAAATTAATGAATTTAAACATTAGTTAACTAGGAAAAACGTGTTCTTTATTTATAAAGTCTCCAGAGCTCAAAGTCGCTCAACTGGCTATGGTGACGGCTATGCTCGGGGTACCCCCACGAGATCGTATCAGGAATGAGGAGATCGAACAAAGGAACGATGGTAACCTACATAGCCCGCTCTGTAAACAGCTTGTAGTGGCAATGGGCAGAGCACATAGCGCTTAGAACAAATGGCTGTTGTGGCAAGCACAGTATTTGACGTCCCCGCAAGGTGGCCTGCCAATCTCATAAAAGCCTCAAGATTAAGCTGAAAGCCTATAGATATTGAGGCCTAAATTACAACCGGTTCTTTCGTGTTTTAGGGGAGGCCTACGTAAATATATCGTAGCTATTTAATTACATTTTCTCATTAATGCATCAGTAAAAATTCTAGGGCAGTTCTACCATTCTTTTAAGGAATCGCTAATACTATTTTCAATATATCAAACCTACGACATTACGTTTCGTAGACATACTATAAACAATACAGGCCTTTTTGTTAAAGACAAAAAAATGATAATTCATTTACAAAAACTTATAATATTTATGTTATTCAATTTAATTATCTTAAGCTTGTGCTAAGAAGTGGTTCACGTCAATAGTTTTCTATTTTTTTATATAATTTTAAGAAATTTAAATTTAAATATAAGCGATTTCGGCCTGTAACAATGTAAAACAATATAAAACCTCTTTTGTGCTTTATTATTTTAAACCTTAAAGGGGTTTGGCATTTGTGACTGTGGAATAGAAACGACATTTTACCGCGATTCAGTTCATGTAACTTGACAGTTCAATTATCAATACGCGAGCTGCTATTCCAGGGTCTGTTCTTGATGCAGACGCTCGGAAAATGAGAATCGCTGGTTACAGGATATAATTGGTCCCCTACTGAAGTGAAATGGAGCGTTGGAAGACAGTTGTTATCAAGTTCTTACATTGATTAAAAAGTTGAGACTTATTTGTGCTGGTAGGGTTTCGGATTTATATATTTGTATATGTATTTGAATAAAATTCAAACAATGAAGAATAATAAAAACAAAGGTAAAAAAATAATGTTACGGAGTCAGTAGTGACATCTCCGCATAGAGTAATAAGTCACAGAGACTTTTTTTGCTTATGGCTCTAGTTATGGATTGGTCTATGGCTTCACTTATATCTTTGTCCATGACCTAATCTATTGTGGAGTGTCAGGGAGCCCGTTTCACGGATTCGTCGTGAAGTTTGAGCTAGAATAAATAGGCGTTCCCGACAGAACTTGTAGTAGTTATGTTTGAATAGTTAAAGTGTGTGGACATACTCTGGATGGACAAGAACACAAAAACGAGTCGAAGTTCTACGGGAATTACTTGTTGAAGCCTTAATACCTAACTACAGCTGGGCTACGAATTTTTTTTATTGTCACTCTTTATATTTTGTGTTTAAAATTGTAAAATATCTTGACATCAGCGTTTAGCATTGAGCGCACCATATACTAAAGTCACCCACTTTCTCTATTTTAATAATGTCAGAGCAATAGTGAAACTTATTGCACTGCTGGTCGCAAACCCGGATAAAAGAGGAGGGACAAGAAGTCCTTGATTGTCATTATCTACTTTGAATAATTACCGTAAGTATAGATATACCCACATACTATTCAATAATGATCAATCTACCCTCTTTAACTATTTAGATTTATCCGTTTATTCTGACATTCAACGTTTTCATTATCATCAGCCTCATGACAAGCCTCTCCTGGAAATAGGCCTTTCCCGATGCTTTCCGTATGTATAGTATAGTATAGTTGTCCACACCATGACCGGTGACGGCGACCTTGACTAGCTTCGGGCATGAGCCCTGATGTGGCTCGCGAAGCTTTCCCCTGTCTCTAACCGAGATATGGAAACTCATTGGTACAAACCCGACTAGGATTCGATTCTCCAAACCAGAACATCGTAAATCGAGCTTCCGATATCGTGATTTTTATTAACTTAATTAAATATTTCGTTAGAGAAATGCAAAATGGCGTTCTGTTTGCGCAAGATAATCATTATTGCGGTAGTGTGATAGCGTCATAAAATTATATGGGGTCCCGTTTATGGCCTAGTGTTGTAGGGAATTTCATTAAGGTTTTATTAATATATATCGCTGGAATATATTGGCATAGTTACAGTATGAGAAAAAATAAAATCTATGTATAAATAAATAAAAATAAAATAAAATAAAAAAGCCTTATATTACTTACTACCTAATTACAAATATACAATATATTAATTTCTAATTATTAATAGAACCCCTCGTTCTCGAGGGTGAAGGCCTCCTCTAGAGCTTTCCACGTCTCTTTGTCTTTTGCGGTTAATGGCCACTGTTTGCCAGCTACGCGCATAGTGTCGTCTGTCCACCGGGCAGCTGGTCTTCCTCTCTTTCTGGTGCCCGATGGACCTCTCCATGATGTTACCCTGGTGGTCCACCTATTATCTGACAGTCTGGCTATGTGTTCAAAATCTATGTATATTTACTTTAAATAAATAAAAGTACTCACGCATGTGACCCAAAGGGCTAGGCAGTGAGTACAATACCCTAGAAAGTATAAATCCATTTAATATTTCCTGTTAACAATAAATTTTGTGAAATGATTTACGCCAGGTAGTAATGTATTCGGCCGCAAATACTGAATGAAGTAGGGCTTCTAAATTTCAAAATTCAATTTCCACGAGTGAAATGTTGTACATCTGGTTTTGTGTTTACGATCTCGACGCATGAAGCTCGTTGATATCTACGGTAATATTACAAATAAGTACTGTTAGCTGGCAACGCATGGCACCCAGCGATTGTTATGTATAATAACTACTTATTTGTATTTCCGTATTATCCTAAAAATATAACGAAATAGAATTAATATAAACCTAACCAAACTCTCCTCAAATCCTTAATCGAAATCGGTTGACGTGATTGAGAGTTATTGGACCATTTGTCTCGCATGTCAGAATCGAAGTTATATATTTATTATATAGATATATTTTAGTAAAATAAGAGATACGGTCGGGCAGTACATAATAATACACAATATATAAAACAACGTAGATAACCAGAGAGTACTTAGCTTATGTACAGAGGCGTTACCGACGAACAACACTAATAACACTCTCAACACTAACAACACAACACAGCAGAACAACTCTAAAGCCTCTGAACTGTACTACTGCTCTTATACTATTGTGAGGAGTCAACAACATGACTCCTCACAAATCCTTTACATATTTAATACCGTTTGGTTTTAATAGCACATACATTAACAATTAGTTACTCGAATTATAACACACATATACCATATGTGTCGAATAAACGAATCTGTTATAAATATATAGTAACTGGTAAATGCATTTGACATATAATCTAAACCGAAACGAATCATTTGATAGTCAAAAGAGCAACTATAATACAATTATCTAACACGCACATACTTGATGCTAATTTAATACTTGTAAGGTTTTCTCATAGATGCCATTGTCAGAATCGGACCAAATTGAAATGAGATCACACGGGAAGCACAGGCTAACAAATAAAAAAGAATCATCAAAATCGAAACATAAGAAAATATTGATACATATAGATACTATATAGATATATATAGATATAGAAAACAAATTAAGAATCTCCTCCTTATTTTCTTTTCATAACGCTACGTTGTTTCAAAAATTTCACCTGACAGCGTTTATAATTGGATTTTTACATTTGAAGTTTGCTCACAATGATTTGCATCTGCAGTTTTAACAGCTGAATCTGTTGTTTATCTCTTGACACAACGCGAGACGATCATGACAGGTAATAATAGCTTTGGTACTGGAAAGCGATGAATGTGGATTAATCTTTACGGATCGCTAGGGGAGCAAAAACTAAAATAATACATTTAAATGATGACTGGTATCAAGTTTCGATTATTTGTTTTTACATATAGGTATTTGTTAGTGGTATAGGTATAATATATTCAATTTACTTTAGAATTCACAGATAGTTTCAGACTTGAATATCATTTTGTTTATTCCAGAACAACAGAACCTTGTCATATTGTTAACTTCGCATTAGCATAATATATTTTTTCATCTAAAAATGTCTAAATTTGAGCCAATTAATTAATATACGGGAACTTATTTCTTTAATTAAAAAATCTGTAGCTAAGATGCATCGATTACTCGTAGAAGCAACCAAATATGTGTTGAGTGTTTTAAAAGCTTAAAAACGGGTGATTTTGACGTAAAAGACAAAGATCGTAGAAGTGTTAGCTAGCAACACATGGCACCCAGCTATTGTTATGCATAATAACTACTTCCAATGATATCTTAGTGATTTAATAATTTATTTGAACATTAGTTTATTATTGGTTTATATTAGTTATTGGTTTTGTTATTCTAATTAATTTTGTATAAAGATTGTAGAGCCGTGGTAGCTCAGTGTCCGGACTGTTGGCTCAAGTTGCATAGTACGCTGGCAACCCGAGTTCGATTCCTGGTGCCGGCACCAACAAATTTGTTGTTACAATTTTATGTACTGATTTACCACGCGCTCGGCGGTGAAGGAAAACATCGTGAGGAAACCTACAGGTCTTGGAAAATATTTCTAATGCATGTGAACTCTACTAATCCGCACTAGGGCCGAGTGGTGGACTATGTCCTTATACTCTCTTTACAGAGAAGGCCTGCGCCCAGCAGTGGGACATATATATTATATTATATATATAAAAAGATTGTAAGGACACACCGTTGTGACGGTATTCGTTTAAAATCATTTTTTATTTTATTTAATTTTGTACAACGTTACGCTCTCTTAATAAAGCGAACTCACTAAACCTATTTAAGTATTTATAGTAATACATAATAAAGTTATTGCAGAAGGCTAAAAACTTAGAAGAATGCAGATTTAGAGAAATTATTGCAGGAAGATTCGTCTCAAGTACAAAAAAAAAACTTGCACTTACTTTAAAATGACACTTTCACAATATTTTTTTTTCAAAAAATAGGCGGAAACTATTTTGTACACCTATTAGGTTCTCTTTCCTCATTAATTCGCTGTTACTTTTAAGCTATAGCAAAAATATTAAATAGTAATAAGTTGGAATATCTCTAGTCGCGAGTTGTTAGCGCTAACGAACCTTGTTGGTGCACTAACTGAATAAACTTTTTGGAGTAACCGATGTTACCTCTTTGTAGGCTGAGTTTAGAATAACTTAGAATATATCATATTCCAGCTGCATGTTAATATAAACTTTAATATATTTTTAAACTATATCTGAAAGTTTTAAAAAGCAGCAATAACTTAGTGGATAAGAAGAGCTTTATTAGAATTCGTTTTGTAGCCTTCTTATCATAGCCGACTGGCGTACCCAGCCCGCTTCGCCAGGCTAGATTTTGCTTTATTTTATTTAAACAATAAACTTATCTTTAAATATTTAATTTAAATTTAACAATATATTAAATTATTAATTTCACTCCGTATTCATTCTCTTCTTGAGCGGCTGAAGATCGATATCAGTAAATACAATATCATACCCGTAGTAGTAGTATCATAGTAAATGAAAGATGTATTTGACAGTTTAAAAAGAGGAGTGCTCCAATCGACATTAAACTTTACAGGATTACTCGCCAGGTCAATCTGAAGATTCCCGGAAAGTTTTATTAAAATCGGTTCAGCCGTTTCGGAGCCTATATGGAACATACCCACACACTTTCTCTTTTGTATATATAGATTATAACTCGATGAATTGCTGATTCTACGCTTTTTTAAGTACAAATAAATCAGTTGCTCATTATGGTAATTTACACAAAAGTATTAAAATATATATTTTTAATATTTTTATTATGTATTTTAGTAAAGAGAAAATATATTATTTATACTCGTTTACTTTGCTTCAGTTGAAACGAATCGAGGGCTCTGTCTTTTGTGCGTTCGAAAATGTAATCAATTTCAATGAAAGCTCCAATTAAATTCCTATCAGAATATTTAAAATACTTATTAACGGATCGAAAGGATCGTTAGCGTCTGTCGGCCCTCGTCCGCGCCTTCCTGTCGACTATGAACTTAAATCCTGGTTAAAAAATCATTTTGTCAATTAACAAGTAATTGGTAATGACAATCGTTTTGCTTTTTTTGTACCTTGTAATAGTAAAAATGGACACTGAAAATTTTTAATAAGAGAAATGGGAATACGATCATACGGTTTACTTAATGTTAAGTGGTTGCCTAAAAACTATTCCTTACTTTTTTTAAAAAAGTTGGAGAGAAACTGTTACTTGCCTTTTTTAAAGAAAAGTCAGAATATCGCCGTTGGGATAGTAGGCTGTGATGGTAAGGGCAAGTTAAGAGGAGGCCTACCGACTACGTAGGGAACCTGGTGATTTCACTCTCTGGAAGAATCAGAGGAAGACCCTAGTCAAGGTGGGTGCGATATGAGGGAATAGAAAATTTCCCAAGGTTATGTCGGGGACACAGCGGGGGGAAAGCAAATATCCGAAAAGCCGGAATTTTTTTTTCATAAAAAGAACTGTATAAATATAAAGAATGTATTTATTAGTATATTAATACTTTTTATTAGCAAAACCATTTGCTGTGTGACATAGACAGTCAATACATAGACTGTCACCTTAACTGTAAAATCTATATGTATAAAAAGAAAGTGTGGGTTTGTTCCGTACAGACTCCGAAACGGCTGGACCGATTTAAATGAAACTTTCAGGGAATCTTCAGATTTACCTGGCGAGTTATCATGTAAATTTCGGTGATGTTCGGAGCACTCCTTTTTTGGAACTGTCAAATACAGCTTTAATTTATTATGTTATATATTTATGATATAAGTTTATTGTTTAAATTAAATAAAGCAAAACCTGCGCCAGCGAAGTGGGCTGTGTACGTTATTATTTTATAATCCTATTAGAATCGAGATGTGAGTAAAAGTTTTTAATGATGTTTCTCTTACTTTAGAAGCAACACACTAAGTTTTATTTTTACACCTGTTACAATAAGAAATATAAATATGTCGCAAAATACGTGATTAGCCGTATAGGTTCGAATTATTCTCAATGTGAGTACATCTTTTTTTTAATTAATCTAGGGTTTGATAAAAAGTAGATCACATCACCGTCATTAGAATATTCATCATCATCGTCATTTACACTAACATATACATATCAAACGAAAAATAATAAATATAACCGCCCACTTTAACCACAAGGTATAACAATCTTTCCATCCGTCTGCGAAAAGACAAGAATACTCTTACTAACACCTACGAGTACATCCGACAAATTGATATTGAACCTTGCCATAAATAACTGTTTCGGCCTCCTGAATACGCTTGAACATAAAATGGATCCAACACATAATATGTATCCTCAACTTTATTGCATTCCATGCATTTAGTTGACGCTTTTCCCATAAAGTTAACAAAACTATTTAGAGATTTGTGTCCGAAATGAAACCTAAAGGCCAGGATTGCTTCATCACAGCCCATTTTTCATTACTTACTTTGTAGGTATTTAATACACCTTTTTTAAATCGGGTAGCAGCGACCCTTGGTTTGGCCATTTCGTTTCAACGATATGTAAAACATATAATAACTTTATAAATTGCTATTCAGTCCTAATAAAACAACTTCCGCTGCTTCGTTTAAAGTATTGTTTTTATTCCTTCCGAAGTTTGATATTATATAACTCCATTTTAGTGAATATTGAATTGTGTTGAAACATATTTTCTGCTAACACATTTAACCATGCTTTTAGCATTGATAGTCTAGTGGCTACGCGTTCAACTTTTGATGTAATGTAGGGATTTCCATTCTAGGGTTTTAGTGAGTACATAATACAATTTGACTATTGACAATTGCTGTCCCTATCTGTATAGCTGTATTTATATATGTATCTATTTATTATTATAATAATTATTGTGTTTATAAATTCAATTTATTTGTATGCATTTATGTTTTTATAATTTTATTTATAATAAGCGTACCCAGCCCGCTTCGCCGGCTAGATTTTTTTTAATTTTATTTAATCAATAAACTTACATCAATAAATATTTAATTGTACTCTCACAATATATTAAATAATTCATTTCAATAATGCGTAATAATGAGCGCTAAGCAATGGACGATATGATCTTTCCTTACAATAGTGCCCTTGTATCTTTCTTTACAAAAGCTATGCAAAATATCTTTCCATTTCAGTAAAAAATACGATACTTCCCTTTGTTTAAGGTTATAATCCAATTCAAAGCTAAGTTAGGCGAATTAACAAGATTTATACGGTTTAAAACATAGGCCTTGGTCATTTGCATAAAGGGAGCGAGTTCTGCCGAGATTTATTTTATTAAAAAAAAGATTTGCAACTTTTCCTCCTTATTAAATTTACATTAAAACGTATCTGACGATTACAAGTATATTTACGAGCAAAACCAAGAACCTACATCAAATAAAATAGAAATATTATGACATAGAAATAATCAGAACCTAACCAAACTCTCATCAAACTACCTTTAAAGTACATCCTTTCCAATAATAAATCGAAATCGGTTGAAGTGATTTTTAGTTATTCGTCCATTTGTTGCACACATACTTAATGCAAATTTAAGACATATATATGGTTTTCTCATGCCATCGTCAGAACTGGATCAAAATCACAGCATTGGCAGCACAGCTTTCAAATAAAAATGAATCATCAGAATAGATTCGACCAATCAAAAGTTTTGAGGCAATAAACATAAAAGAAACGTACCGTTTTGTTAGCAGTCGTGTATGTTTTTATATTTTATGGTGAACAATGGATTTGTATTTAAAAAAGTTTCATTGTGACGCGAAAACTTTAACGTCGTTATAAATTAAGTGTTTAACAATGGACAAATTATAACTGCCTTCCTTGTGACTTGTTCAACGATTTACGACGGAACGGGATCGCGTGCGGATATTTGCATTTTTACCGCCTTAATGTTGAACCTTGTTAGGAGGTATTTACTACAAACTTTCCTTCCTTAGGGAGCAATATAACCCTGAAACTTATTCATTGATTTATAGTAAATTATGTAATAAGAATTTTTTTAAAAGTCGTGAAAGTAATAAAATTAATAAAAAATTAAAGATAATTGAATTAATCAGAACCTAACTAAATTCTTATCAAAGTACTCTTGATAAGAATTTAGTTAATTCTCAATAAAAAATGAATCATCAAAATCGGTTCACCCAGTCGAAAGTTACGCTGTAACAAACAAAAAAAAATAGTGACGAATTGAGAACCTCCTTCTTTTGAAGTCGGTTGTAAAGGAATAGAGACAGACAATTAAAAAAAATATATATACAAATAAATTTTACTAACCAACATTCTTGTTAACTAAGCTAAAGCTTGTGCTAAAAGATGCTTCACGTCAATAGTCGAATGGTGGATGGAAAGATGGTGGTCGCATGTTGGATGATATTAAATATTTATAGCCATAATAATTATACATAATAATAAATTAACTCAACTTAACTTTAAATACATATATGGTCTTTATTTAAGTGTCTAAGTTATAATTTGTCCATTGTAAGAGATACACTCAACCTCTATCCCTTTAAATGGGTAGATAATGTAGACAATTCGAGCAAGCCTCTGACTACATAGAGTCAGTATTGTCAAGTGAATTGTCGTATTGATGGATTGGGCAAGGGCTAATACACCCCTTTACTTAAAACCACAAATGGCTGTTATATAAGTAAATGGTTAATGAAATAAGTGGTATGTAACGTACCATATATAAAGACGATTTAATGGCTCGCTCCGTACAAATTTACTGGAAGCAGTAAGCACTTCAGGGGCTGCATAAAATTTTAAGTAGCGTCACGGTTCGTATGGCGTAGACCCTGTAATTACAACCGTCCCATTAGCTTTGATATAAAGTTAATCTGAACAGCGTATTTCCAGCGGACCTGCTGCGATGCTGTCTCGCTTTTACGTGGGTATCTTAATATGGCTATAAGTAATGTAACCATCATCAGCGACATATAATAATAATAAGCGTCAATAGCCCAATAGTTTTAGGTACAGTTGCGTGCGAAATGTAGGGCCGTGGGTTCGCGTCCGCCATTCGACTATTGACGTAAACCACAAGAAGAAGAAATATGTATAGATATATGAGCCTTCAAGAGTAGAGTGAATAGGCACTTACTAAACTAGCGCGTACTATCTTTCGACTATATCACCACTTAACACCAGGTGGGATCATGGTCAAGCGCTAGTTTAAACGCATAAAAAAAAATGTGTTAATCAATCTATTATATAAAAATATTTTTTTCCGTATGTCCTTTATGGAATCGTAAACTATTAATTTGATAGTGGTTATTTTCTATTATAGATAGGTATTTGATGGTCTTCAGCAAAGTGTTGTGCATGAGTCTATGAATGTTTCTGAGTTAGTACTGACAGATGTTTCTATGTAAAATAAAATAAAATATTTTTTAATAAAATCTGATTTTATAAAATCTTTGTTGACTGAAATAATGTTCAGTTATTCAGCCAACGAATGACAACTTCAAATAGACCATACATCATATCATGAATGTCAATTATATTCAATTACTGCTTCTTTCGCAACAGAAAAACGGTTTTTCAAATAGCGTTTGTGTTAAGAGGTTTATTATCGCGTTATTTATTTTTATTATTTTGATAGATTCAATTTATATGACAAATACTGTGAGGTCAGCTAGTATATATAAAAATGAATGTTTGTTTGTATGTACGCGCATAACTTCCGAACTACTCCAAAAATTCGATGATTCTTACTTTTTTGTGTTTTTATTTTTAGGAGACGGTTTCTATATATAATAAAATAAAAGATAATATAGAATAGAATAGAATAGCCTTTTATTTCCAATGTGTGAGTCTAGATTATATAAGATTGGTATCAATTAGTTATTTCGTTGCAAAATAAATTTGATTTCATTACATTAAAATTAAATAAAATTAACATTTAAAAATAATTAAGTAGATTACAAGAAATAAAAAGAAATTAAATTAGATATAACAAATCAAATTAAGGTTGAAAATAATTGAGTAAAAATAATTAAGTAGATTACAAGAAATAAAAAGAAATTAAATTAGATATAACAAATCAAATTAAGGTTGAAAATAATTGAGTAAAAATAATTAAGTAGATTACAAGAAATAAAAAGAAATTAAATTAGATATAACAAATCAAATTAAGATTGAAAATAATTGATTAAAAATAATTAAGTAGATTACAAGAAATAAAAAGAAATTAAATTAGATATAACAAATCAAATTAAGGTTGAAAATAATTGAGTAAAAATAATTAAGTAGATTACAAGAAATAAAAAGAAATTAAATTAGATATAACAAATCAAATTAAGGTTGAAAATAATTGAGTAAAAATAACATTAAAAATCCTTAAGAATTGCATGCATTGGATGCCCATAATTGGACATAGGCCCATAGCCAAAATATACAATAAAATAAATAAGGGGGTACGAAGTTCGCTGGATCAGCTGGTATGTAAATAAAAATACAAGTATATTTAGAAGTAAGAAACAAAAACCAATTTCTTTTTTTTGTTAGTTTAAATAAGTGACGGATTTAACATTAAAAGCTACTATTCGTCGACCAAGCGCTCGGCGGTGAAGGAAAACATCGTGAGGAAACCTACATGTCCTAGTAAATTTCTAAGACATGTGAAGTCTGCCAATACGCACTAGGGCCGCAAGGCGGACTATGCCCTTATAATCTAGATACAGAAAAGGCCCGTGCCCAGCAGTGGAACATAAATAATGGAAGTATCATAGTTATATCACGAAGTTCTGATCTATATCTCTATCTTCTTTGGAATCTATATTCTCTTCTTTCTTTCTTCTTTGGACAACATAGACAAGACCTATCTACGATAAAAAAGGCATTTAACATTGTTCACCGCTTCCTTGCTTTTCAAAGAAAACACAGGGGCGATAAGACGGAGCGTGTCCTCGTAGTTTCTTTTGTGCCCTATTGTTCCTTATCTTTGACTCGAGGCGGTCCCCTAGTGTTTTAGTATTTGTAAACTGTTTGTCTCAACAAGCTTCTATTGCAATGTAACTGAATTTACTTGCATTAAACTTTATCGCTAACGTTTTAAAATTTTAACTTTACACTTGTAGTGATAATATGTTTACATATAAATGTGTGTGTACGCATAAAAAATTAAGAATATGTTTACGAGCAAAAACAAAAATTGACTTCACTGACTCGTGGACGCCCTCTTTATATTTCCGAACTATCGTAGGAATGTTACCAAATATAATTAATCAAAACCTAACCAAACTCTCATCAAACAACCCTTGAAGTAAAAATTGAATTATCGAAATCAGCTGGCGTGAGTTATTCTCTCATTTGTCGAACACATTCTTAAAACAAATTTACAACTTATATGGATTTCTCGTAATTGCCATTGTGAGAATTGGACCAAAATAAAATGGGGCCACACAGCAATCACTTTGAAATGAAAAAAGAATTATCAAAATCCGTTCAACCGTTTTGAAGCGTCAATAGCCTAGTGGTTTAGGGTACGGCCTGCGAATCGTAAGGTCGTGGGTTCGAATCCACCATTGGACTATTGCCGTGAACCATGTCCTTTTTTTTTTTTTTTGTTGACGGGGAGGAAATCTTCAGAAAGATACCCCGCATTCTGGGGGGAAGACGGTGGTTATGTGGAGTTCTTACCCACTAAAACCCCGGTGGCTTTTTCCTCGGTGCATGAGGAGGGGCTCCGGGATCTCCAGTGGAACGCATCGGAGCCCCTCTGCACTGTGCTCAAGGAGAGCTCGTCCCGGGGCGGGAGGTTACTCCATCCCCCCCCTGTGCGCTCGCAGCGCAAGGCGACACGGGCCAGCCGATGTCGCCTTCTTCCCGGGTCGACTTTGGTGGACGACTCAGGCCCCACCCTTGCCGCCCAGTGAACCCGAGAACGTGAACCATGTCCTAGCACAAGCTTAAGCTTAGTTGGTTAACAAGATTGTTAGTAATATTTCAGAAAAAAAAAAGGAATATTGCTAGCTTTCTTTTTTTTTTAAAAAAAAAAACAGTCGAAAGTTTGAAAACCATACAGATCAATTGAGAACCTATTTGTTTTTCTGAAGTCGTTTGAAAACTATGACAGCAATGCGTCGATTCCTTCTTCTTGATATCGTTGAACAATCATGGCTGTCGAAGTTTTTGTGCGTGATCTTCGTAATTACATCCACCTAGGCACGAGATATTTATCTCTTTTACAAAAGCTTGCAACTGTCTAACGTCACGCGATGGAAGTTTTGATGAATTACTCGCTTTTACAGGTTTTGGATGCGTGCAAGTATTTCAAATATCTGTATTTTATACGTGTTACGGTGCTACTATACCTAGAATTGGGCTTAAATACAGATAGGTCGGTGGATATACGGATGTATGAAGCTGTCATACAAACCCAATTAGTCCTCATAATTTTTAAAGTGACTTACTGTAATAGACTTGTGGTTTTGCGATCGGTTTATATAATATTATATTTTGAAAACATTGACTTTAGGTTACTCCCTTACAAAACGCCAATTTCATACATTAGGACGTAATATTATATTTCCAAAAAAATCGACTTTAAATTACTCCCTTACAAAACGCCAATTTTGTATGTTAGGACGTAATATTGTATTCTGAAAAGATCGACTTTAGGTCACTCCCTTACAAAACGCCAATTTCATATGTTAGGACCTAATACTATATTTTAAAAAAATCGACTTTAGATTACTCCTTACAAAACGTCAATTGCATAGATAAGGACCTAATATTATATTTTGAAAAATCGACTTTAAATTACTCCTTACAAAACGTCAATTTTGTATGTTAGGACGTAATATTGTATTCTGAAAAGATCGACTTTAGGTCACTCCCTTACAAAACGCCAATTTCATATGTTAGGACCTAATACTATATTTTAAAAAAATCGACTTTAGATTACTCCCTTACAAAACGTCAATTGCATAGGTAAGGACCTAATATTATATTTTGAAAAAATCCACTTTATGTTACTCCCCTACAAAATTCAAATTTAATATATTTGGACCTAATATAGAATAGCTCTCAATTTATTTTAACACTAGCGAGGTAGATACATATAGAAATCACTTTGCAGTTATTCTATAAAAATACAAAATTAACTAAATTAAGCGTTATATACATACTATAAGTCTGATACCATGAATGATATCTAATACTTCTTAAATGAAAGACATACTCTATTATGTAAACAGATGCTGCTCCGTCTCACATGGGGTAAGGTATTCAAAAGCATAGTCAAGCCGTTAGTATAATATTATATTATATTTTTTATATTATTATTATAATCAAATAATTATAATAATAATTTTATATTATAATCTTATAATTTAGTCTTAGGTTGTTATTTAATAGTTATTTAAATGATATGATGATGATGAGTCTTAATTACTTATTTGAATAAATGAATAATAATAATAACAGAGTATGCATTGTGCCTCTGGTGCTCTCCAGTACTGGTATTATTCCTAAACACCTCCATCATTCAACAGATTGGCTTACACAGCAGTACGTATATCAGCATGCAAAAAGCTGCCGTACTAAATACTTGTCGAATTGTTCGGAAGTTCTTGCAGGATGAATCCGCTAACCTAGACAACCCTCAAAATGAAACCCACTTGGCGTAGACCCGTGGTTTTCATTAAAACCGAAACCCTCTGGTTTCGAGAAGGAGAATATCTAATAAATAATAATATTGCACAAGTGGTATTGATATCAATTAGTTGTATATTATGTTTAAATCTACCGACGTGAGTGCACTGCACTTTAGTCTCCCTACATTATTCAAAGGTGCGGAGTAATTGGTTGAATTTTAGATGTAGCGTTGCAATCAGTTTAAAAGCACGAACGTATAGTTTACATACGGCAATTTAATGCAAGTTATTTGTGACCACTGATCCGCTGTATTTGACTTTTTATTGGAGATTAGCTGCGCCTTAGTGATTGCCCGTGATTAAAACTATTTACTCCTAAGTTACTCCTTATTAAATGAGCTATCTGCCAGTGCCAAAGTAGTAGTAGAATACTGTTGTCACATTTGGACAGGCGCTGCTAAATGCCATCTCGCTTTGCACTCAGCTGAAACTAATCTGCTCAGTCTCGAGCACAGGCGTAAGGTAGCTAGCCTTTCGTTTTCTACAGATTGCATTTTGGGGAGTGTGCTCAGGGACTAATTGATCTAATTCTTCCATCCCCGTTCCACTATGAGACTTCAAGACGCACTGCAGGATTTTATCCTTTTGTTGTGAACATCCCTCAAACCCGAATGGAGCGCTTTGTTTCGTCTTTCATTGTTCGTGCAGCAAGTGACTGGAATAGCCCGCGTCTGTCTTTCCTTCCGATTTCAATGTGGGTATTTTCAAGAGTAGAGTGAATAGGCATTTACTAAGCTAGTGCGCCTTACCATACAGGACTACATTTCCACTTAACAACAGGTGGGATCGTAGTCAAGCACTTGCTTAGAAAGTTTAAAAAATAAATGTGCACGTATATAATTATGTTTATATATGATAATACAGACATCAAAATTTATTATAACACGATTGTTCAAAAAAAATGTGTGCTTGCGCACCTCTCTTTCTTGTCCCTACAGTAACGAGCCTACTTCTTTCTTAAAGACCGGCAACGTATCTGCATCTAATCTGATGATCTGGATACTCATGAGCGATGGTGATCACTTAATACCAGGTAAGCCGTAAGCTTGTTTGTCCCTTGTCCTATAAAAAAACGTAACTCTCTCTTTCTATCTTCACTAACTTATATCAATCCCTTTCATCCGCCCCGCCCGATCACTCTTTTCGCAACGCATCTACCAGCTTCAGCCCCAAGTGTGCGTAAACTTTACTTCAATAATAAGTAAAACTAACTAGAAAATAAACGTAATATATGAACCGTCTCGTTTAAAGAATAAAATTATAAATGCTTCTTATGAAAACATTGCCTACTTAAAAGGGAGTTTTTTTACAAAGTCGTAAGCCCCACTTGACCCAGCCAAGTATGGCTTACAAACGTGCGAGTCTTATTACCGTGTTTAATCCTCTTATGAAAACTGACCCGCTTCCTCTCAACCTTACGTGAACAAATAAATGTTTTCTTGGCCTATTATAAGAAGTCTTTATTGTTATCATTTCGTTTGAAAAACGTCAAGTCATATTGAACTCCCATAAATATTCCAATAGTACTCATTGAATACAACACACTTTCAAACACTTTTTTTATTTAAAAAATGCTAACAATATTTATTTTTCAACCGACTTCAAAAAAGGATGAGGTTCACAATTCGTCTGTATTTTTTTTATGTTTGTTACCTCATAAATTTCGACTGGGTGAAGTTTTTTTTATGGGTGTAAACTAGTGCTTGACCACGATCCCACCTGATGTTAAGTGGTGAAATAGTAGAAAGTAGGTACGCGCTAGTTTAGTAAGTGCCTATTCTCTCTACTCTTGAAGGCTCCCACGTTGTACTTGGACGGAAAGACTGACGCCAACTTGAAGTGATTTTGATGATTCATTTTTTTATTTGAAAACAATCGTGGTTACAGTTACAAATAGAAATAGAAAAAAGAAAAGAAATAGAAAGACAAAAAACAACATAAAAAAAACAAAATAGAAATTGTGCCGAAAAGGGGTTGGTTCAGCGTGTGCTGTGCTCACACATGTAGCACAGCGCTGGTTTTCAGCCAAAACCCGTGTAGACTAAGGCGGTCACCATTCGGTTGTGTATTAATATAGTGTACATAAACTTTCATAAATATTTCCCGAGTGAGCGGGATGTCCGACGGCCACAAGAGGCCACCTGACCCCCGCGGAGGTCAAATCTCACCAACGCAGGCGTCGAAGGACCCGCGTCTCTCCGCCGCAAGACTGGCATCTAAGGCCAGCCAATCCGCGCGCCCGTCGCCGCCGCTGTTCCACATCGCACCGTGGTCGCGTCCCGTGTCGCCAACGTCGCGTCCGGCGACGCCTACGTCGCGTCCCGCGACACCCGCGTCGCGTCCCGCGACGCCTACGTCGCGTCCCGCGACACCCGCGTCGCGTCCCGCGACACCTACGTCGCGAACCGTCGCGACACGTCCTGCCACGCTGCCGTCGAGCTCAAGTTCGGCATCGAGGCCGCGCACGAATCCGCCCGCGTTACCGCCGCGCAGTAAAATGCCGGCGAAGTCGACCGGCAGTGAAGTGCAGCGCGCCCGATTGCCGCCTGAAACTCCGGCGCCCGTGTTACCAAGCCTCCCGTCAGCGAACTGGAAGCCCCTACGGCTCGTTCGCTCACGGTAGCAGAGCACCGCCGCGCGGCACTAAAACGTCGCGCCAACATACGCCGCCCGGTTCGGACACCGAAGCGAAAAGTTCGCGAAGGCGTCCGTCATCGTCCGACTCGTCCTCTGAAGAAGAGGACAATAACGTACCGCGCAAAGTAAGGGCGCCGCAAGGTAAGCCCTTTACATTCTCTCCGGTAACACCGGTAAACACCACCTTCTCCTTGCCTGAGACCACAGCCTCACCCGACGCCTCCGAAGAGCGCGCGGTAGAGGCGGGCGTCTCCAGCATGGAGACGGAAAACATACCCGTAGCCGGCCCTAGCGGCCTTTCGTACGCTGCCAAAACGGCAGCCCCCCCCTCCCCTCTCCATAAGAGAGCCCCCACCCCCCCGGCGCCAACTGGCCAGACCGGGGAGAGCGCCTCGGAAGGGCGACCCAAGGCGGGGTCATATCCACCAATAGTGGCGGAATGCCTCCCCAACTGGGTTACCCATTTTGAGGCCCTCAAAGGCATATTAGGCCACCCGCCGAACGCAAGACCGCTCGGCAAGGGAATTAGATTCCTACCCCAATCTCCCGACGAGTACCGCGCCATACAGCGGTACCTCGTAGACCTGGCCGAGGTCGAACCAAGCCTATCTTGGTTCAGCTACACGCCAGCTAAAGAGCTCCCCACAAAAGTAGGGTTGAGGGCCTGCCGGCCGACACGCCGACGGAGGCGATTATGTCTGCATTGAGGAAGAAGGACTTCCTGTGCGGTACATTAAGTCTATCCCTCCGCGTAGAGGCAAGCCAGGAGCCCTCTACTTTATACAACTCGACCACCTCACCCAGAGTGAGCTCTCTAGGCTCTACGCCGTAGATGAGCTCCTTTGTATGCCCGGCCTCGTAATAGAGGCGTGGAAAGGGAGGATCGGCCCGGCGCAATGCCACCGATGCCAAGCCTTCGGCCACGCCTCTGCGACGTGTCACCGCCCAGTCAGGTGTGTGAGGTGTGGTAGCAACCACACCGCCAAGGAATGCAAGGTGGCGAAAGACGGCACCCAAAATGCGCCAATTGTAAGGGCGAACACACCGCAAATGACCGCAGATGTCCGGTCATGAAGAAGGAGGCGAGGAAGCGCGGCATACGCATTCCGGAGCCAATTCCTCTTCGATCCCAACGGCGAGCTGTCGTGGACGAAGAGGGATGGACGACGGTGGGAGCGAGACGGCAACAGCCGTCGGCCCCCCCCGCCGCGCCACCCTCTCGCACACGTCGCACTAGGAGTGCGCGTGCCGCTGCCCCGACGACCGCAACTACCGCGGTCGTCGAGGGAGCGGTAATACGCACCCCCGCGAATCCCGCCCCCAAAACCTCACCCTCCAATACCCAGGTGTCTTCCGACTCCTCCAAAAAGAGGAAAAGGAAAAACAGGCGTAAGAGGAGGAAACAGGCCACTGTTTCCCCCCCAGCCGCGGCACCTGTAGTAACTACCGCAGAAATTACGGCACCTACAGAGGCGCCCGTAACAACAGCCACCAACCCGATGGAGGGAGTCGAGAGCGCCTCGGCCCCCTCCAACATCGTTCCTACGCCCACCGGGGGCGTCTCTCAAAATACTTCTAATAAGCCGATCGCGAATTCACTACAGGAAATCATACAGTTAATCGCGCCCCTACTCGGGAAGTGCTAGCCGCCGTAGCGGCCGGTACCGACCCTTTAAACGCCCTTCTGGCGGCACTAACCCAACTTATAGCCCGTCGCGATGTATTATAAGCCCATTAAGATTATATACTGGAACCCTGGCGGAGTGAGGGCAGAATCGCCGATCTGCGCCTTCTCGCACAACTGCACGACGCTAGCGTCATACTGTTGGGCGAGACTATGCTCGCCGGGGTCCCCATTTAAGGTGCCTAACTTTTCGTATATAGAAGAGACGAGCTTTCTCCTGCCGGACGACCGTACAGAGGTACGGCAGTTTTGGTCAGAAGAAATTTAGTCCACGAAGAATTAGAGCTACCTAATTTCGAATCCACACGTACAATAGGTATTAAATTAAACGCGGGAGGTAGGAACATTAGAATATTCGCGGCGTATCGTCCCCAAATCCGCGCTACACCCATCGGACGTCCATGCGATCTTCGACGGCAGCTCGCCTGCCTTCATAGTCGGCGATTTGAACGCTAAGCACACAGCTTGGGGTTCGAACACCGCTAACAAGGTCGGGCAGGCTCTGTACGGAGACGCCGGCGCGTGGGGATACGAAGTGTTGGGGCCTAGCGAACCGACACACTATCCGCACACGCCGGAACATCGCGCGGACGTGTTAGACATAGTATTACACCACCTGTGGAATCTTCCGGTCACACTGGAAGTTCTACATGATGTCGATACAAGTCATCATCCGATCCTGCTAACGCTCGATACGCGAGTAGTGAGTGTAGAGCACCAGCCGTGCGCCCATCGGTAGACTGGAGCGCGTTTTATGAGAAAATCAAAGAGTTCACCTTTAGCGGACCATTATCGTCGGCAGAAGAGGTCGACGCGCTCGCCGTCCGTATTAGTGAGAGCATCGCTCAAGCTAAGGATGCTGCGACGTATCCCTCGAACCCGCAGGTTAGCAGAGGTGGACTCCCGCTTAGGATACAAGCGATGATTTCGAAAAAACGCACTCTCAGAAAACTTTGGGCGCGCACTCGCTGCCCGCGTCTCAAGCGGGAGCTAAATTCGTTAAGCGAGAAAGTAGCGATTGAAGTGAAGAACTTCAGAGGAGATCAGTGGCAACTGCGCATAGACGCAGCCAGCACTGACAACACATCACTCTACCAACTCAATCGCATGCTCTCGCCCTAAAACACCTACGTGCCCCCTTATAGACAAGGACGGCAATAAGTGCTTCGACGCACAAAACCGTGCGGAAATTTTAGCCGAGCACCTAGAGGTGCAATTCACTCCCAACATACCTAACTATAGTGTCCGAGGCGTAAAAGCTCACCATAAGCGTGTTGAAAAGCGAGTCAAGGAACTACTAGTTACCCCACCCCCCCCGCTTCCCGGGGACACGTTTTCTCGCCCTCCGACGTAAGGAGGGCCATTAGTCGCCTCCCTCTGAGGAAAGCGCCTGGTCACGACGGTATCCCAACCAGTGCGCTCAAACAACTCCCGCGAGGGTTCGTAGTAGTAATAACTCGGCTCTTCAACGGCATACTTCGCACCCACCATTTTCCACGGGATTGGAAAACCGGGAAAGTAATAATGCTTCCCAAACCGGGAAAAGATCGTAGGTTGGCGGCGAGCTACCGGCCCATAACGCTGTTACCGCACATCGCCAAACTTTTCGAAAACTGCTGCTGCAGAAGATTCGTCCTCACGTCCGACTACGTGAGGAACAACACAGTTTTCGTAACGGCCATTCGACAACCACACAATTGGTCCGCGTGCTTCATTTTCTGACCACCGCATGTAACCGGGGTCGGAGGGCGGTCGGGGTCTTTCTCGATATAGAGAAAGCCTTCGATCGTGTTTGGCACGCCGGACTGTTGTACAAGTTGCTCGACATCGACACCCTACCGCGCGCGTTAATTCGACTCGTCGCGTCCTACTTATCGAACGCTCGTTCTACGTGAGCATCGAGAACGCATTCTCGACGTCGCGACCGATCGCCGCCGGTGTACCGCAGGGGGGGAGCCTGTCCCCCTTACTGTACGCGATTTATACAAACGACATTCCGTGCCCTAAGGGCCGCCACGCACCGATACTGGCGCTATACGCGGATGATTGCGCCTACCTGGCTTCTGCCATCAAACCGAGTAACGCTGTAAAACGCTTACAGAGTGCGCTCGACGCCCTACCGCGCTGGTTGGACAATTGGCGTATCGCCGTCAACGTCGGTAAGACGGCGGCGCTAACGTCAATTACGGCGTAGATCTCCAGCGACTGCGTCTTCGTGGACAGGTAATACCTTGGCAGTCGGATGTAGTCTATCTCGGATGCAAGATCGATCGCAGGCTTTCAATGGCCCCTCAGGTGAATCGTATGATTCAAAGCGCCAGAGCTGCGAGAGCGGTATTGAGACCAGTATTGGCATCTCACTTGCCCGTCCGAGCTAAACTCTCCGTCTACAAGGCTTACATTCGTACACGATTGACGTATGCCGCTCCAGCGTGGTACGGATTAACTAGTAATAGTGCAAGGACCCGCATCCAAGCACAACAAAATATAACCCTTAGGATGATCCTAAACGCGGGGCGTTACGTCAGAAATGACGTAATACACCGCGATTTAGGCATCGAATCGATACACGAATTTGTCACGAGACTAGCTCGTAACCTATTCGACCGCGCGGACAACGGTCCGCACGAACACCTGCGCGGGTTCGCCCGCAACACGCGCGTCCTCCCGACGTGCGGCGTAGGTTCAAATTCCCCTATTCTGGGAGATTTTGAACTCCGCGGAAGCCCCTCTCGACCTCCGTCTCAATCGAGACCGAGAGGTCGAGAGGGCGTAGAAGATAGATTCGTCGCGGCTGACGCTTGAGGGATTAGCCCCGACGTAAAAATAGTTATTCCTAAAAATCCGTTCCAAAACGGTACCCAAGACCAGGGGAGCAGTTGCCCCTGCGCTGATAACCCGGGTAATGGGGTAACACCCGAGGCCCGTACCTGCGAGGTTCCCGTGAACCTTGTAGATGACTCGACTACTACTACTACATAAATATTATACGTAAATGTATATATTAAAAAAAGCAGTTATAGATATATATATATGACAATGGCATACATAAGAAAATATTAAGTGTTAAATTTGCATTCAGTATATGCGCGACAAATGGACGAATAACTCAATATACGCCTATCAATTTTGATGATTAATTTTTTTACTGGAAACGATGTATTTCAAAGGTAGTTTTATGATAGTTTAGTTAGGTTTTGATAAATTCTATTACGACATTTAAGAAATACAAATAGGTGTTCGCGCGTTATAGCGTTTAATGTTTGTTTGGATGAAGTCGGTCAAAACATTCTTATTAAACACCCTTTTTTTTAACGGGGTGGAAGGCGGCGGTTATGTGGGATTTTACCCACTAAAACTTCCCCGGTGGCCCTTTCCTCGGTGCATGACGAGGGCTCCGGGATCTCCAGTGGAACGCACCGGAGCCTCTCTGCACTGTGCTGCAAGGAGAGCACGTCCCGGGGAGGTTTCTCCTCCCCTGTGCCCTCACAGTGCAAGGCTACACGGGCTAGCCGATGTCGCCTTCTTCCCGGGTCCACCTTAGCGGACGACAAAAGCCCCCACCCTTGTCGCCCAGTGAACCCGAGGCCCCTTTGAGTCGCCTTATACGACAGGCAGGGGATACTGTAGTCTTATTCTTGAGAGCCCAGAACTACAGGGCTGCTTATTAAACACCCATATTAACCCAACTAAGCTTTAGCTTTTGCTAGGAAAAAAACGACCTTAAGTTTCGCAGACCGCATTCTTAACTGTTAGACTATTGACAATTATATAGGGATTAGATAGGGAGTTCATTGTATCACCTTCATCAGAAATTTAATATTTTACATATAACTGATACAAATGACTTCCAAGTATAAACGTAAAATCGCTCCCGAAAAAAGAATTGTTATCAGATAATATAAATGATTGTGAAATAAATGATTTTCAACAAACGAATTGAAGTTTCAAACAGTTAAATAATTGTAATTTAATTGGACAATCGTTTTGATGTTAATTAAAATTTAACAAGGCACGATTCAGAACTAGTTTACGTATAATTACCGTAACACAGAGGACATTTTGTTTAAATAGTCGCCTCATTTTGTAACATTTATTTTGGTTACGTTTGTGCTCTGTTTATTTTGATCGTTTAACACTGTGTGAAAAGTTTAGTTACGATCATTAGGTAAACAATATTATTAATGCGTCAACATTCAGTATGTCAATACTGGTGTTTTGTCTGTGGCATGGACCACGCCTTGTCTGCCTGTCTGGCCTGATGATCGGGTCGGGAGTGGGGTCGTAACCGTCGACAGCGAGACAAGGCACTCTCAGCGGAGTTTCATTCAGTTGTTTTGAAGCAGTTTAGCCCTTTCCGATCTCGTTCGGAGATGGCGCACACGGGCCGGAGGCTGACCGTCCCGCAGCCCTGTACTTCTGGGCTCTCAAGAATAAGACCACGGTATCCCCTGCCTGTACTACGAAGTAGGCGATTAAAAGGGGCCTCGGGTTCACTGGGCGAAGGGCCACCGGGGAGGTTTTAGCGGGTAAAAAGGCGGGGTATCTTTTTGAAGATTTCCTCTCCGTTAGCAAAAAAAAAGTTAAGCTCTTGGTGTTTGAAGTAATTGATGCAGTAATCTTTGTTATCCACTACCCTGGCGATAGAATCTAAAATTAGGGAAGTCTATATAATCAACTCGAACTACGCATGGAAACTCATGTGTCGTATTTAACTTTGACGAGCAGTGAACTGAGTTGTTCAAATGCGGGCGATATCACTGCACATAGATGTATTATGTTGCAGTCAGTTGGTCAGCCATTATCTAAGCTGCATACAAATGCATGGAAGGCGTCTGTTGATTTATATTTTATACATTTTTTGGTCCTAGTATTAAACTGTTTCTCATTTATGGATTAAGTTGTAGTAGTTTTTTTATGTTTACATTTAGCTGTTAGTATAACATCGAATTGGTTTGTCTGTAAAATGTTTATATAAATAAAATTAAAAATATGTTTGAAAATATAGTACGATGTTGGAAATTCTATTAATTCTAAAAATTATTTCCAAATGTTGAATGATCTTTGACTGTATTAAGATTTTTTGTAAGCCGCTCAGTCCAAATCGTAGAGCCTGTAGTTTGCGTGCTTATCAACGCCAAGCTTGGCATATAGCTATCGTGGGGTAGATAGAATATCCTTTACTGCACTTAAAAGATGTATAAAGATCAATTTTTTCTGGTTACAAGCAGGCTAATAAAACAGAATAATGCCGGTAAAATTCGCAATCTTTTAATGAAAAATATATTTAAGAGAGAGAGAGAGATAAAGAGCCGTGGTGGCTCAGTATTCGGATGGTCGCCTCAAGTTGTATAATACGCAGAATTCACAAGTTTTAGAAAAAAAATCAAAATATATGTGAAGTCTGGTAATCCGCATAAGGGCCGTGTGGCGGATTTTTTTTCTTTATACTCTCTGTAAAGAGAAGGCCTGGGCCCATTATTGGGACATATATATAGAATACTATATGTATATAGTATATACATATATTATTCTCTTTGGGCGTTCAATCATCATCATTACGGCTCAACTGATCTATAATGATGAAATGATCGTGTTATTCAAAAGAAGTCTACGGCACCAAAATGGTTACATATGCATTGACAACCTCTGCTACCTTCGTAGAGGTTTTTTCTCCAAGACCCCTTAATCGTAAGTTTGTTGGCAACCTAAAACGAACAAGCAAAGTTTGGCAAATATATCCAACGTCTTGGCATTGCTGTCAAATCTTTAACAAATTCAACTCCATGCCAAAGTAAACTCATCAAAGTTGTCAAATCAATAACAATGTATGGCGGTGTTTAGAGGCAATTAATTATGTAGAGCTCGTTATCGGGACCGTAGCAGGCGTTTGGTTTCTAGATAATATTAAACTGTTTACAAGCAGAGACGTGTTGTACAGTTGCCGGCATTAATATGTATAGTATATAAAGCTTTTTGAAATTAGACTTATGTGTTTTAACTGTTCTCATTGTTTTCTTTTGTCATTTATGTTTTATGATGTATGTTTTGTATGTATCTTGAAAACTCGCTAGACCTAATTGATGTACTAGATTTCTCTTATTGATTACAGGAAGCTTCAGAAAGTAGTTCATATGTTTTCTCTGCTTATTAACATGTCTTTTTTTTATTTCAATATCCACATAAATCGTCATGATCGTGGGGCTACAATGATTTAGATTCATAGATCATGTAAAATCAATAAAACACCTCAGTAACAATCCATTACGCAATAGCAACTTGTGAAAGCCACAGTCACCAGCGGTGTTTCCGATCCTATATGAATTGGAGACCTTCAATAAATGAGGCCTCTCCCTTCCTCAAAAGCCGGCTACGTACCCGCAGTTCTTCCGATGTTGTGACGTGTCTGTTCGCCCGTTTTCCTATAAAAATTCAGCTCAGTAAAGCGATTGAAACCCTCGGAGTTGAAGCGTCAATAGCTTAATGGCTTAGGGTACGGTCTGCGAATCGTAAGATCGTGGGTTCGAATCCACCATTTGACTATGGACATGAACTATCTCTTAACACAAGCAAAATTAAACTGCGATAATATTCAAAGTATATTGCAATGTGTAAAATTTGTGTGAATATAAGAAAAAAGGCATAAATTATAGTTACGTGCTTAATCCATACATATAAATAAAAAACTAGCTCAATCTATTAAATATTCATCTTAAATACCAAAAAGGAATATTTCACTTATCATTCGACGCATTCACAATAGAAAATCATCATTTGTCATTATGTCCTGTTATCATATTACAAATAACTAAGACAAATGACGTCACATCCATTTCAAAATTGGAAAAAATTAATCCAATAATGATTTTCATATGAATAATCAGATTACATGTCATATGTAGACAAATTGGTATTTGATAGATAGATAGAAGATATAACTTTATCGTACACCAAAAGCCAACAAGAAAGTTACAGAACTAAAGTACATTTTGTAAGAAGTAGTACAATGGGCGACCTTATCGCTTAGAATCTCTTCTAGGCAACCTGTGTATGGGAGGAAATGAACAGGAAATATTTTTTTTATACTTTCTGATCAAGTGCTTGACTACGATCCCACCTGATGTTAAGTGGAAATGCAGTCCTGAATCCTCCTAATATATATATATAACAAATAATCTAAATTAAATAAGCCTACATAAAAAGCTATCAATGAATATGCTGATACATAAAATATACATAAATGGTACGACGATATCGATTGATAATGCTGCTTTTACAGATTTTTAAAAGCAGTGGCAGGATTTAGCAAGTCGCACAGAATAAGGAAGAGCATTCCATAGTGTAGTAACCAACGTGAATTACTTCCCATAAAAATTCGAGGAATAAATTTTATTTTATTTTTTATATGTGTTTGGAAAACTTACAGCTAGAAGAGATACAAGATAAATAAATTAAACATGGAAATGGCCAATTAAAAGTTTTCGCAAATAGAATAGTATGTACAATAAAGATTAAAAAATTAAACAATAGAAAGAGCAACAATTCAACAAAAAAAAAGGAATCAAATAACAATAGAAGACATTAAAAAAGTAAATAAATAAATTAATAAATAGATAATGACAAAGAACCTTAACTCTATAATTATTTAGTATACAAATATAAACAATCTAAAATAGCTTATTTTGAATAAATAAAAAAATGCTTACACATAAGAGAGTATTCTTTATTTTAATAATTCCACAATTAGTAATAAGATATAGACATATAAGGACGGACGAATAGTGTTAGATCACTCTCTTTTTTCGTTTAAAAAAGTAAAAAAACTATTAATTATAACACAAGTATATTTACGGATAAAAACATAAAAACGAATCAAACGTTAAACACTATTACGGCCGGAAGGCCTCTTTTTATTTCCGAATTATCGTAAGAATGTTACGAAATGAAACTTAATCAGAACTTAACCAAACTTTCATCGCACTATTCTTATAAACTATTCTTACATCCTTTCCAATAAAAAATGAATCATCAAAATCCGTTGGCGTAATATTGAGTTATTCGTCCATTTGTAGCACATATACTTGATTCAGATTTAAGACATATGGTATTCTCATGGATCCCATTGTCAGAATTGTACCATATTAATTAGGAAGCACCAGCATTCAAATCAAAAAAGAATCATCGAAATCGATTTTGAAGATTTTGAAGTCTTTTGAAAATTTCTGAAAGATACCTCAGCCTTTGTCAAAATTTATTTGGTACAAACCAGGCTGCGGTAAAAACCACTAGTTAAAAGTTTGTGTTAGTAGCTTTATCCCAAATACGGGACTGTGTTCCATGCATCTGTTTTAATAATAACCAAATAAACAAACATCGTTCAAGCTGGCAACACGAGAAGTTAGAGTTCGTATTTGTGTTTACATCTAGCACTGGGTGTAATGCGGGCAATCCCTCCTGCAAATAACGCTTACCCTCTCAATTGTACCCATTTATTGAAAGGAGACAGCTATGTTAACTCACTGTGAAGATATAGAATATTTTAATAATAGTTACCAAAACCACCATGGTTTTGGACATTGATAACTCGATATCATGCCAATCGATTTCGTTATGAATGAATGAATATACTTTATTGTACAATAATTAAAAAAAATCACAGAAGTAATAAATATACAATTTTTACATTTGTCGATGTTATGCGTAATGAGCGGTCTTATCGCTAAAAGCGATCTCTTCCAGACAACCTTTGTATGGACCGAAACTTACGTCTAAAAACGATTTTAGTAGGTACGTAGGTCTGTGATCATATTTATAATTATTTTAATATAAAAAGACACAACATATATAAATATATACACATACTATTAATAATAATCATGCATGAATATCAAATGCTAAACATACAAAAGATACCTGAGTATATAAAAAGATAATTCATTAAGAAAGGTAGTGCTTATGTACTAAGTTCTATAAACAGACAAGGATCTTATGCATCTACTTTGTGGCAGTTAATTATTTTTTTATTGGAAAGTATGTACTTCAAAAGTACTTTGATGAGATTTTGGTTCTGATAAATTATATTTCGTAATATTCGTTTTGAAGTCGTGTTTTGTTTTTACTCGTAAATATACTTGTTTACAAAATAATGATAGCAATCTGTGCGTAGCAGCGGTCTAAAATCTCTGGCTCGATGCCATTGCCATGTTACTTAGTTTCCGGCTTGCGTATATTACTATTCGCCATCTAAAATTATGGTAATAGAAAATTATTAAATTTCACGCAGCTTTCATTTAGAATTTCCGTTTGCCTCACCTAATATAAATATTTGTTTGCCCTCTCGAGTATCTCAGATTAAAGTTACAGATAATATATGTATGTCCCACTGTTGGACACAGGACTTCTTTGCAAAGAGACTATAAGCCCTTATATATAGTCCTCCACGCGGCCATAGTGCGGATTGGATTAGTTTTCCTCACTATGTCTTCATTTACCACCTCATAGCATTTTAAACAAATGTTTTGTACCGGCACCAGACGGAACGAACTCATGTTGCTACGCACCCGCACACACAGCTACAACGGCTCTCGTTTACTGCCGAAAGAGGTTCTAACAAGACCGAGAACTAGCTGTGTCACCTTTGAAAAAAACTCTATGAAGAGGTCCCTTTCTGATCATCGCAGAGTAATTACAAAAGCAAAAAAAAATGTGTTGCTTGCCAGACCTATTAACATTAATTTATTTGAATTGGGAATATTTGATTATCTTAATAAGGCTCTGGAATGCGCTGAAATGTACGTACAGCTGGAACTAAGGCTACGTTCAAACGCTTACTCTGGAATCTACAATTATAAAAGGAATAGTTTTAACTTTTCCCTTTTTTCCCCTATCGCCTACAGATCTATGTAGTTATATATGTATATATTTATTGTTACATATAATTATTTTGGTTATGTTCTTATTTTAAATATATATGTATGTTGATTATGTATATGTATTTTTTTTCCTAAGCTCGCACTCGTTACTTTGTCTCTATACAACTCTAAGGTAGACTGGCAGAGATTGCCTTCTGGCATTAAGTCCCTTAATTAAGTGACGTGACGGCGTCTTATAAATCGCCAAAATATGTATATATATATCATAATATGTATGTATATATCAAAATATGTATATATAATAGTATATATGTCTTATAAACCCAAGGAGGCACACGCAAAAAAGTTTGACTCAATGTCCCGTTACGTGAATTCTCCTTTACCTATGACTCATCGCTCCGTTAGATCGGCTGGGAGGTATGACACATCGTTTGTTTGGCTTGGGGGCGTGACTCATCGCTCCGTCCGATCGACTCGGAAATTAGAGATAGAGATAGCGAGATAGCAGCAGATTGAACACAATACAAATTGTCAGATATTAAATATTATTATTATTTGTATTTATCATTAAATAAATAATATACTTTAACTGTGATATAATAAATTATATATATTATGTAATACATGCATATTGTAATTCCATGCTGAGTGCTCATTGTTTTAGGATTCCATGTCACGAATTTAACGTCCGAGCGCTTTGCGCCCAGACACCAGGGATTTTTTTTGTACAGCTTTATTTTGTGTAAATAAAGATTAAATAAATAAATGTTTAAGCACAATGTATTAATTGTTGTTTCACAACAACTGGCAGGTATTTTAAACGGATTTACATTCACGTTGATTACGTAGCAATGACATTACCTTTCTCATTCGCTCACGGCCACGCGACGTTTCCGGATGTATGTACATAGACAAGGTGATTGATGTTTGTTTTATTCGTCAATGTGTGGTTCGGAATGAAGATTTATCTGTTTTCGTTTTAAGGGTATTCCTTAGCACTCCGTAATGTAATGTAATATCCTTGCCATCAACATTTTGACCTGATTTGTCGAACATTGCGCAATCGAATTACGCGTAATGTCGTTTTCGTTTCGTCTGTTCCTAAGAAAAAAGTATTATTAGTTATAGCTTTTATATATATAATATATATGTCCCACTGCTGGGCGCAGGCCTCATCTGTAAAGAGTGTATAAGGGCGTAGTCCGCCATGCGGCCCTAGTTTAGATTGGCAGACTTCACATGTCTTAGAAAAATGTTCTAAGACATGTAGGTATCCTCACGATGTTTTCCTTCACCGCCGAGCGTGTGGTCCAGGACGATTTGGAGTCCATTCAACGACAACTATCAATAACGCCATAAAATGCGCAGACCCTTATATGCCATTATATAAAGTTCACACTGGGTGTATAAATTAATTAATTTGTTTCAAACAAAAGTAACAGCCTGTATATGTCCCATTGTTGGGTACAGGTTCTCTAAATATTAACGAATAAAAAAAAAACAACAAAAATTAAACTTAATCAAAACCTAACGGAGCTTTCATCAAACTACTCTTAGCGTATTCATCCTTTCTAAAAAAAATGAATCATCGAAATCCGTTGGCGTGATATTATTTAAGATATAAATGATTTTCTCATGGATCCCATTGTCAGAATAGGATCAAATTTTAATGGGACCAAACGGGAAGCTCTTGCTTACATAAAAAGATTCATCAAAATAGTTTCTCCCAGTCGAAAATTATGCGGTAACTTGCATAAAATACAGACGAATTAAGAACCTCCTCCTTTTGAAGTTGATTAAAAAGAATATAAGAACGTAGTCTACCACTACTTAGAACATAAATGGAAGCGTAGCCCTCGCTACCATCTCAATCCATTACAAAATTAAATAAATTAAATTAAATAAAAAAAGAATACAAATGAAAAAGTGACAGCCTGTATATGTTGGGCAGATGCGTTCTCTTTGTAGAAAGTTTAATGTTGTAATGTGTTTAATGTAGTTTTCTGTTATCTCTCTCTTATAGTGACCTAATTATCGAAATGTAGCTGAGTATTAAAAAAAAGAAAAATAAAAGCTAAATATTAAAGAAACCTAAAAAGCCTAAAAGTCTAGCTCACTGCAGGTGGCAATTTGAGCATGAAACGCTATTGATTTTTACAATCTTGTGAGGTAAACGAAACTAAGACTGGTTGCCAGGTGAACGCTGCAAGCTAATAGCTGTCGTAACTCGAATACACTCGGCCATAAACAACGCATAATTGCTGTCTAAATTATTTATTACCCCGACCTTTTTTGCTGCCGTGTTTAGAGACTTTATAAACCATGGAATGGATTCACAGAAAAAATATAACCACCCGTACCACCATAATTGGGTAGACAGTAGTTGTTTTTAGTCTTTTAAAATTCGTCAATTCAAAGTCATTCAGGGGTAGTTGTCGATTTTAACTGGTTTTTGGAAATACTATACTTTCACTTGTGCCATTGGATGGATTTTATGGATATTTCTATAAATATTACTGACATTCTTGCATTCATTCTTCCAACTAAGCAGCTTTCACTACTTCAATGCTTCATGTCAAGAGTTGAATGCTGGACTCGAAACTACAACCTGACGCTAAGCATGTGCCTATTGCCGCTTTAAATCTATATATATGTCATTACATTCATTAATTGTTCAATATGAAATAAACAAAAACAAAATGAAAAAAGATTTAAAACATTGACATTAATAGACGGTTTTTGTCACAATGATAATTGAATTGTGGTTAATCGGTTATCATAGCAAAAATTCAGTTTCAATACTTATGCTTCTTATTAACTTCCGAGCGCTATGTATTGTCAGCCCAGATCACAAGTCGAATAGTTACCAATGTTTTATCCTTAGAATTACTTGAGCTTTTTACATCCTACCCCATGGCTCATCTAATTGAGTGTAATCAAGAACACGATCTAATTCCCCCATCCCCGTTACACCGTCGGACTTCAAGACGCACTACAGGATTTCATCCTTTTGTTGTGAACATCCCTCAAACCCGAACGAAGCGCTTTGCTTCGTTTCATTATTCGTACAACAAAGGACTGGAATAGTCTTCTCGTCTATGTCTTTCCCTCCGATTTCAATATGGGTATTTTCAAGAGCTGAGTGAATAGGCATTTACTAAGCTAGCGCGCCTTACCATCAGGACTGCATTTCCACTTAAAATCAAGTGGTATCGTAGTCAAGCACTTGCTTAGAAAGTATAAAAAAGAAATTGAGAAGTGAACGACGAAAGTGGGAAACGCCACCGTTTTAATGTGTACTGGGCCCCGATTCTGCTAAGCCAATCGTGTCATAATGAACATTTAATGACATCAAAGTTGTTGATATTTGCTTTTCACAGTGACAGGTATGTATGACCAAAATGTATAACTCGCCTATTTGTAAGAATACAAATGTATCTGTAATCTATCTATCTGTAATGTATATGAATCTGTAATCTTATCTTAAATCTATATGTATCTGTAATCTTTTCACTCCATTGTGAACATACATTTACGCGGCAGTTGCACTGATGTCTCACTATCTTCTTAACGCGAACAGAGTTAGCTGTGCCACTATGGTATACCATTGACACACCAATATTATTTCAATTATTGCTATTTGCTAATCCCGTAAACCGTAATCATCGGTAATAGCCGGCTGAGATTCGAACATCTAACCATGAAAACGTAAATTTAAATGAATCAACGACGAATACATAACCATTTCACTGTCGTATAAGAGACAAAAATATATAGACGAGTTGTCTTTTTCACTTCTGGTTGGGTTAAAAGAAAGTAAGGGTTTATTCTATTACTATTTTGATCTAGTCCCAGTATCTAGCCGGGATAACCACCAGTAGGGGCAACAACTTTATGATGTCGTCACGTTGACTCAAGTTCAAAATCGATCCACAAACTACTGGCCGTTAGTATAGCTGCTCATTACGCAAGTCGACGGGCAAGGGAAAGAAGTTTTCCAATTACCGAGTCCAAAGTAGCTCATATTACCGTATAATATCATTAATCGAGTTAAGACAAAAGGTATCTTTTTTCTAATATTTACTCGTTTGTAATGGAAACCTTAGACATTGTTAATCCTGAGTAGAACCTCTTTAAAACTAAAAAAATCGAGTGATAGACTATTCCAGTTATGAAGAGACTGTATCGAATTGGCCGATTATTTCGTCTGACTGGAGGTTGAGATTTCTCGTAATGAAACCAAAGAAGTTTATAAAATCTTTTTACAGACATCTAGATATTTTTTTTATTATTTCTCATTATAAAAACATTAAGGGTTATGAAAGGGAGAATGGAAATTCAAAGCGTCAATAGACCAATGGCTTAGGGTAGCTGCCGCAAAACGTAAAGTGATAGATTCCACCATTCGACTATAAACCTTTTTTTAACGGGGAGGAAATCTTCAAAAAGGTATCTTTTTTTTCTTTTTATGTGGGGTTTTTACCCACTAAAACCTCCCCGGTGGTTCTTTCCTCGGTGCATGACGTGGGGCTGCGGGATCGCCAGTCGAACGCACTGGAGCCCCTCTACACTGTGCTCAAGGAGAGCACGTAGGGGGGGGGGGGGAGGTTACTGCGAATCGTAAGGTCGTAGGTTTCACCATCGACTTTACGATAACCAACTCCTAGCACAAGCTTAAACTTAGTTGGAATGGTTTCCAAGAATGTTAGTAATATTTTCTGAAAAAAAAATGATATTTTGCTAGTTTTCTTACAAAAAAAAGTGAAAATGTAGTCCTGGATGGTAAGGATAGTTAAGCGTTCTTAAGATACTCAACCTCTTCATGAAGAACCCCACTTTTTTCGGAGCCGATTCATGCAACAATAGTGGCTTGTATTGCTTATAGAAGTTTGTTCAGTATAATTAATCCCGGCTCGCTAGGGTCGGCTCTTCTAATTCTACTTCTCCGTTTTATCCAATCTTCCCATCCAGCTAGCGTATCGTAAGACGGCCACGAGTCATATTATTATTATTTATAACATTCCTATCATACCACAAAGACAGAGACGTAAATAAATTGAAGTAAAACACACAGTAGCGGGAGTAAGCGTAGTTACAGTAAAACATAAACCTTATATGGGGGCTATAAAGCTTAGAAAAAGGATGAAGGCAATTTCATGAATACGGAAGGCAGTTTTGAGTCATAACATACGCGTATTATTTTATTGCCTGTTTTGTCGTACGTATTTCTGCGTACAATGTTGTGTGGGGTAAATTGTTTTCGTCGTAATATAGTAAGAAAAATGTACTTATACTATCGTTTTTCGGATTATTCCTGTAGAAATAAATAGCTAGTATTTGTCAAACGACTTTAAAAAGGAGGGTTGTCAATTCGTCTGAATGTTTCTTTTTTATGTTTTTTACCTCATACCTCCTGGTCATAGGCAAAGTACAGTGAAAACGACCACGTGGGCGGAGCCATAGGCGTTGGACAGACCAAATTAGTAACAACAGCAACAGGAGAGTACACGAGGCATTTCACACGGCTAAAGACCGCAACAAGTGGAAAGCGATCGTCCGCCACATAGTTCGTGCAGGTCACGACCCTCAGTAATGAGGAAAACAACGCAAAGAGAAGGACCTCATAACTTTCGACTGGATGAACAGATTTTGATGATTCTTTTTTATTTGAGAAATGATTAAAGCATCAAGAATGTGCGCCACAAATGTGTGAAAAACTCAATATCACGCCAACCGATATCGATGATTGATTTTTATTTGACTATACCTCAAGAGTAGTTTGACGAGTTTGGTTAGATTCTGATTATTTCTTCCAATAAAAGTGGCTGTGCCGTTAGCTGTAGTTCTAAGTTTGATTGTTTGTATTGAAACAAATGAATTTATAAACTCAATATCATGTTGGGAAAGCTTCTGGTAGTGTTTGAGACACTTGTCTTCAGGCTAGTCTTCTGAGGTTGAAGCCGTAACACCGAAGTATAGGAGAATTTAGTGAGTTATTACAGTTTTCTCTTCATCTAAAAATTATTATTTTATTTTAAAAATACTTCTGCGTTAGTTATGGTAGCGTCCGTCATGATAGACCATTTTATCCGTGATGATAGACCAAGCGAAATAACTTAAGGAAGATAATGATCTTTCACTATAAAATATGTGATATCGTTATGCATTTTTAACCAGGTTTTTATCCTGAAGTGACGGTTTGTCGCCATATACGCCCAGTATAAAATACTCAAATGATTTTGAGCGATTAGATAGATCCATATTGCTTTTTCATCACCGTTTCTTCATCATATTATCCATTCTACACGCCCAAACTAAATAAGTCAGGATGAACTAATGATCTTCAAGATATAACAACGGATTAAGCCGTGCTTTGGTGTTAGTTTCAACATCGAAATCAATCCTAATTAAGATAGATTAAAGATTTATTTGTCAATTAGTTAAACATACAATCAGCACGTACGAGGAATCCCTTCAATTCCTCAGAGATGTATCAACAATTGGTGGGCTTAACCTAAATCTCCCGATGTGCTTATTATCCTAGTTTAGTAAACGTATTGGGATTTCCGTTCCCATCCTATCTTATAATAACATCTATGTGACAAAACAAATAATCTCGGCTTACCTTTAACATTTACGTACCTATATTTGTATATTTGTCATTGTTTTTGTAGGTTTGATTACACTGTACATAATCCCGCATCCCGCAGCTTTGGACTCGGTGGTAAGGCGGGCTAAGAGACAATTTGGTGACGCGGCTGAAACCAATCTGCTTAGTATTGAGTACAGGCGTAAGGTAGCTAGCCTTTCGGTTTTCTACAGAGTGCATTTTGGAGAGTGTGTTTAGGAACTACATGATCTAATTCCTCCATCCCCGTTCCACCATCGGACTTGTAGACGCACTGCGGGATTTCATTCTCTCGTTGTGAACATCCCTCAAACCGGAATGAAGCGCTTTGCTTCGTCTTTCATTATTGGACAAGAGACTGGAATAGTTTGCTCGCGTCTGCCTTTCCCTCCGATTACAATGTGGGTATTTTCAAGAGTAGTGTGAATAGGTATTTTTTATTAAGCTAGTGCGCCCTACCATCCAGGACTGAATTTCCACTCACCATCACGTGGGATCGCAGTTTTTGCTTAGAAAGTATAAAAAAATATCTAAATTTTAACGAAATTATTATTTAATTTCCATTTTAAACTACTGCAACTTTTTTAATTAACAACACTACTGCCTGTTTAAAATCTAAAAAATAAAATTTAAAGCACACCACTAAAGGACTTTAAGACAGACACTGAAGTGAGATCATTCTGACAAAGTCAATAAAAATGAAATTATAATAAAACTGTAACTAAACGGTTCCTCTCGTAACTGTAAGTTTAAGCAAATCGACAGGCGTTTATAAAAAAAAAATCATATCATAAAAAAATCGCTACCCTCTTTTTATACATATTTACTAGATGAGCCTCGCGGTGTTACTAACGATTAAATAATAATAATAAAGCCTTTTATTTCCTCCAAAAAAAATGTACGAGTTGTAGGATAAGTTATATTAAAAAAACTAATGTGCCAATAGATACATTAGCTTAAAATGTAATTAGTAAAAAGTGTAGTAAGTTAATATTCCATATATTGCAAGAATTATATGAAATTATTCCATATATTCCATATATTGAGGAGGGGCCTCAGGCGAAGGTGAAGGCCTCCTCTAAAGAATTCCATTTCTTTCTGTCCCGTGCCAATTGTGGCCAGCAGGGGCCAGCTAATTGAGTTATGTCATCTTCCCATCTCATGTGGGGGCGTCCTCTGAGGCACGTACCGTATGGACCCTCCGACTTTGTAACCATGCTGGTCCATCTCCCATCCTCGAGTCTCGCTACGTGCCCCGCCCATCTCCATTTCAGTCCCTTAGTCGGAGCTCGTGAAGTCGTAGTCATAGCTCAGAGCCTCTTATTTTTTACTAACGATTATAAGCTAATTATTTAAAATTTAAAGTAGGTTACACCTTATTACATCAGCTATCTGCCAGTGAAAGTCCTGTCAAAATCGGTCGAGCCGTTTCTCTCTGCAACAACTACTCTCTACTTAGGCGGAACAACCACACAGAGACAAAAATCGTAAATAATATTACTTTGGTATATTTACTGTACCTTATATACATTCATATGCATGTAGTAAAACGTAGTTATTTTAATATTACAAAGAGACATCCCGATTCTATTTCTAAGCGTAAAAGACATGACGTAGACAAAGGTAAGTTTACAATACCTGTTGTTGCTTATTAAATAACCGGGAACTTGATTTTTAAGTAAGCAGCAGATAAAGCTTCAAATTACATAACCACAGATGTGGAATAGTTCCAAATCATTAAATAAAGGTTAATAGTGTTGTAGTAAAAGTGGAACTTTGTGAACTTTGCATCAAAGCTAATGGGCCGCCCGTAATTACTGCCTGTGGGTCATACGAGCCGTGACGCTGCTTACAATTTCATGCGGCTCTTTGTTACGTGCAGTTAACCTTTAACCTTATATTGTTCAGGTTAAGGAGGTTTGTATCGAAGTACTCCGTATGTCTTTTATTTGAAACATGTTTATGTGAATTTTTCTATGTTTTCTTATAGGAAAAATCACTTGCTCTGAATTTGTGGGCACATCCGTCATGTCATATGGAACTTATTAAGCTTGTTCTTTCTACCCCGCTAGGGTTAAAAGGACGTAAGATATAATTTATCTAATACTTATCATATATTTTCTCACTTCAAATCCCTCGGGCCCCTAATTTGTGCAGGCCCGTTCGGAATTCATGCAACACTATTAGCAATGTTATTGACCCTATCGCTGATAGATTTTTTAATTTAAGTTATAACAAATATATATTAAAACTTCTAACAAATTATCATGAACTACATAAGCATTTTGAATATCCCTTAGATTATCCGAGAAATGTCGTGGTTCGGCCCTCTCGGGATCCCCTGGATCGGAATGTTTACGCGTAACTTAGTGACTGTTGAAGGTGAGCTTATCTTTAGAGGTTCAGGCTAAGCGACCTAAGAGCTATGCCACCTATCAACAATCCGGTGAAAGCAGTCAAGGCCAGCGTTTATCACGCTTAAAGAAATGCCTATTTTTTATCAACTTATATTAATATTCTACGATTTGTGAGGAAATTGGAACAATGGTTACTGCAATCTACGTTATCTAAACTTCACGCTCCGCAAACTTTGCTAAATAATTAAAAATCTCTCACCAATTGTTGGGCTACATTATATTTGCTACATCCATTGGTAATCAGTACTTACTTGGATTCTACATCTAAAATGAATAAACAAGTATATTTACAACACTAATATAAATATAATTAATCAGAACCTAACCAAACTCTCATTAAACTACCCTTAAAGTACATCGAACTCGGTTGGCATAATAATAAGTTACTCGTCCATTTGTTCCGCACATACTTAATGCAAATTAAAGACTTATATGGTTTCCTCGATTTGAAGTCGGGTTTTGTTTTTGCTCGTAAATATATTTGTGGTGCATATTAAAGTCGTAACTACCCATCTATATCGTACTAGCGTACCCAGCCCGTTTCGCCGGGCTAGATTTTGCTTTACTTTTTTAAACAATAAACTTACATCATTAAATATTTAATTGAACTCTCACAATACATTAAATTATTCATTTATCTACGTATTCATTCTCTTCTACAGAGCGGGTGAAGATTATTACATACACCCATGTACAAATTAGTAAATACAATATCATTCTTATCATTTAGTGATTTATTGCACCTCATTATACTTCAATATACTCCATTGTATTTCATTATGGTTTATAATGACATAAAAATTCATAACGCATGTGTCAATACAAATTTGGGTTGTAAAATAATAGAATATCATCATAGTTAATAAAAACTGTATTTGACAGTTCTAAAAGAGGAGTGCTCCGATCGTCACCAAACTTTACAGGATTACTCGCCAGATCAATCTGAAGATTCTCTGAAAGTTTCATTGAAATCAATGCAGCCGTTTAGGAGCCCATACGGATCAAACACACACTCATTCTCTTTTATATATATAGATTATATATCACGTTATACTTTTTGAAACTGTTCTTTACAAAGTGGTTAACAGAATAATGTATTCAAAATACCTATATATTCATCGGATCTCGTCTCTCAGAGGCCTAGGAAGTGGGTTGCTTATCTACACAAAAGTTTTAATCATAAAGTATTTTCAAATGCAGCTTATAACAATATATTACGAAAAATAAACATGGAGGTGGTATTAATTCACTCCAATATTGGGGCCAACGTTAGCAGCCTCGTGTGCGCGGGAAATTAATCAAAAACAGCACAGAATAATTAATTGTTTATTTACTGCTTGTGTACTTTAACCACGTAGTTTCCAACAAAACAACAAGACCAATATGTTATAGTACATTGACGTAATTCTGTTATAAAAAACAGGGAAATTTTAATGGTTAAGAGTTCGAGTTTTTTATTTTTTTGCACACAAATATAGCCAATAGACATTCTCTGCCAGTTTACTGTAGGGCTATGTAGAGACAAAGTAACGGGGGAGATGAAAAAAAATAACTTTCATTCGTCTCCATTCTTCATTGTTCACATTTCATTCGCGGTCGGAAAGTACCGCGAGTTGTTGCAGACCGTCAAACGGAGAAAAGTCGCCTACTCAGGTCATGTCTTGCGACACGAAAAATATCAGCTTCTCCAACTAATAATGATGGGCAAAATAGCAGGGAAGAGACGCGCCGGACGTAGGAAAAAGTCGCGTTTGCGAAAAATCAGAGAATGGATCAGCATTGCCAGCGTCGAACAACCGTTTCCCTTGGCACACGACAGGAATAAGTTGACCTGACGGCCGACCTTTAGTAGTGGAGAGGCATTTGAAGAAGAATCCCTTTCATTCGTCTAAAAATCAAAACACAGGCATAATTATAAAAAAAATCCGCTATATACCGTTAGCCGAAGAGTTTCGTTTTTCAAAAACCCTTTTCAGTACTGAGTCATTGAGACACGAAACCCTCCAATTCAATTAGGCTTATTATTATTTTTTTTCCACGGAGAACCCTTTTCGTTTTCTTTAGAAAGGCATTTGGACGTAGGCATCTGTCTCAATTTGTCTTTAAGCAGATTTTTTACTTTTTTAATTATCAAATTTATTCCTTTGTTCTTAAGGAAAATAGAAAAACTATGTAAATTAAGTAATAATATTGAATGGGTAAAACGACAAATTATTCAATAATTTTCAGTAGCCCATTAATAACCGGAATTTTTCTTTATCTTAAGGAAAACGAAAGAAATTAGTTTATTAAATATATGAATTTATTCATTATTCGTATAGAAAAATCCTGGAATAGTTAGCCCGCGTCTGCCTTTCCCTCCAATTAAATGTGGGTGTTAACCGACGGTTGTTACCTCATAACTTTCGATTGGGTGAACTGATATCGATGATTATTATTTTATTTGAAATTCAGTGCTTCCTAGATAGTCCCATTTAAATTTACTAATAATGGCATCCATTAGAAAACCTTTAATTTATAACGTTAAATTTGCATTACGTATGTGCGTGTTAGAATCAGGAGCAGTTAATAATGTACTTATTATCAGTATTATCGTTTTATTTAACTTTGATAATTTCATATTCATTGTAACACATACATCAGATATATTTTAGTTAATAAATAACATATTAACAACATCACCAAAATATAGGTATATCACCTTACTCATAGTACATGTATAATATATAAGACAAGGTAAATAACAATAGTACTTAACTTATATACAGAGGCACTACCGACGAATAACACTAACAAGACTAAGCGACGCCACTGAAGAACAACTCTAAGAGGCTCTTTGAACTGTACCGTTGCTCTTATACTATGTGGAGTCAACAACACGACTTCTCACAATGCTTTACATATTTAATACTCTTTGGTTGTAATAGCACATACATTAATAACTAATTATTCGTATTTAAACACATATATACTATATTATATGTGTCGAATGAAATGAAACTGTTATAAATAAAGAGTAACTGGCAACTGCATTTGACAGACATATAATCTAAACATCGGAAACGAATCATTCGATAGTCAAAGGAGCAACTAAATTACAATTATCTCACATGCGCGACAAATGTACGAATAGGTCAATATCACTTCAACCGATTTAAATCATTGGATAAAACATTAAAAAAATACAGATGAATAATGAACCTCTTAATTTTTTTAGGTCTGAGGCACTTTATTGAACAAAACCACTATTTCTTAATTCATTTGCCTACCCCGATGGGGGTATGATAAAAATGAGTTTGCATTATATATGTAAAGGTTATTATTATAAAAATAATTATTAATTAATATATTTTTGTAAAATATAAATATCAGTTTGATTCTAAATTTTAATAGATTAATGAATTCGAGAACAATATTGTTCGCAAATTAATGATACCTTTAATAATTCCCCTCCTGATGGCCAATATTTCAAAAACGTTTCTAATATCCCTTTGTTCGTAAACTTTGTATTGAGTAAAAATGATTAAACAGTTTGAGATGCTGTTAGCACAAATTAATCAAAGAGTTTTCGAGAACAATTTGTTCCATTATAATAAAACAATATCAATGACAATATAAAGATAAATTTCAACGTCTTCACACCAATCGAATCTGTAAGGAAGGATCAAATCTCCCATAAATTATTCCACTTGGTGCTGAGACGAGCTAACTTGGATTCGAACCTGCGACCATCAGATCGTAAATCAAACCAATTAGCCACTACACTATCTGCTTATTTGTATATCAATTGTTAATTATCTAATTTAACTCTTGGTAAATCAGTTATAAGGTGAGATAGTTGTAATGCCAAAATTGAGTCTCTAGTGCTAATAAATAAAATAAAAGACTGATTTCTCAAATTAAACTTTCGAATCGGTAGACAAATTGAAAACTAAGATTAAAATGCGCTATAATTTATAAAGTTAAATATTTATTAGATAGATAGATATAATTTTATTGTACACCACAACCAAACAAGAAGTAAACGACAGTACTAAAGTACACTTTAATTTTTTTTTACAATGGACGATTTAATCTCTTATAGCGATATCTTCCAACCATGCATATGGGCAGGAAATATATGAACAAAACATATAAACAAAATGTTTATATATGCTAAATATACCGACATAAATAAGCTATCAATAATAAATAATACATAAAAGATACATGTTCCGACGGTTGATTAGAAATGTCGTGTTATATCGTTCCTTATCTTTCCATTTACCCCATTTTATTCTAAAGAACGAAGGGAACGGGGAATGAAGTAAATAATGAAAAATAAGAGTATCAGTATAAATATAAAGAGGAAATTGTATGAGACAACCATACTGCCATGTCTAACATATGGATGCCAGACGTGGTCTGTGAAAAGAGAAGACGAAGACAAAGTAGCAATATGCCAACGAAAAATGGAAAGAAGAATGCTCGGACTAAGACTGTCAGACAAGGTTAGAAACGATACCATCAGAAAGAAAACGAAAATAGTAGATGCAAGGAAAAGAGCGAGACTTCTCAAGTGGCACTGGGCAGGACAAATATGTAGAATGAACAACAACCGATGGGCAAAACGTATAACAGAGTGGATACTAATAGATAAAAAAAGAGAAAAAGGAAGACTAAATAAGAGATGGAAAGATATTTTCAAACAGAAATGTGGATCTTGTTGGATGCGAGTAGCACGAGAAAGAAATATTTGGAAAGATTTAGGAGAGGCCTTCGCCGCAGAGGCGACTACTACATTTACTACAATTAATTAAAAAAAATATATATAAAAAAAAAAAATAAAAATCAGAACGTATTAGAATTATAATCGAATTACAGAACTATTTATATGGGTTGGTTAAATATTTTATGGCCTGGTAACAAGACCTTTAGGCCTAGTCTTTTTTTAAAACACATACACTTATTTCTTACGTCATTTCATCTTAGATGAAAATGTAAGTTAAATGATCCCCCCATGAGTTCCCGCGCCATTTTTCAAGTTCCCTATCAACTATTTATATTTAAGTTAAGTTGTAAGTAGTAGTGTGCTAAGTTAGTTGTAGTAGTATAATAAAGGCTATTTTTATTTTTATTTATTTTTATTCTAAAGAACGTTTTGAATGCCTGGATTTTTTAGAGCCTCTTTCCTTACATTCCTTTGAAGCATTAAAACTTAGAACTCCTATTCATTCCTCAAACTTTTATAGGAAGTCAATCACATACTAGACTGTTGAGTTCCTATCAGGTTTGTTGAAAGCTGTTTATTAGATGTTTTAACTTTTACAATTAAAGATACGATGTCCTCTGAATTAACAAATCATTTTGAAAATCTATTAAAATCATCAAACAGAGCTCTCACCAATATCTGCTAATTGCTTATTTATCTTTGAAATTGAATTTTGCTTTGAAGAAACTTTATGTTATTTAACTTATGAACTATTTAAGTTTCTAACATCTCTCTAAAGTTACATGGAACTTAAAGTTTTATGATATAACTTACTTGCCTTCTAAATATAAACTGTATCTAAATTTGTGTAGAGTTGTGGTGTTTTAGTTTGGGATCGAATACTAGTGCCACAAGTCTACTAAAGCAATTGTCTCAAAATGAACATACAATGACATTATGGTGGTTAATTTTTGCTAGATTTGGCGTAGCACTGGAATTTCAATATTGTTTCAAAAGTTGCTATTTGGTATTATTTAACATAATGAGCTTTTCCAAATACGTCATTACATTTTCATTAAATAATCAATATCAAACGATTATAAAATAATCGAAAAATTCAGTGAAAAAAAAATAGTAGATTATGGTTTTTGCTACGACATTTCAATTGTAAAATGTTGGTTATATAGTGAAATGGCATTGGAAAATGGCAGACTGAAGGCTCAGTTGGCTTGTACCAATTGGTTTGCGTTGTTATTTTTATTTTAGAAATGTATGCCCAGTGTTTGGTGACAGGATCACCCCTTTAATAAATTGAGTCTATTTATTTATCTTGAGTGAAAAGGGCAGCGATTGATCTCTCTCTCTAAAAAAAACCAAGTGCCGATTTACCTTGTGAAGGAGTACGATGTAGTAAAACCTGCATTTCTTAGAAAATTTGAGGACTATGCCCTTATACTCTCTTTACATCCTCTGTAAAGAGAGAGCTTGTGCTCAACAGTAGATTTTATACGATTTGAAACAAGAAATGTGCCAACTCCTTTTTGTTTTTAACATGGGAGGAAATGCGTTTATTCATAGCAATGTGTTATGTCGGGCTCGGCCTACAAGAGGCCCCTACCGACTAAAACCTCCCATGGTGACCCATCCTCCGCCGTGTCGCGTTAGCATTCACAATCTCGCCCCGGCGACAGGCCCGGTAAGAAATACCAGGCCTCCTGCGGCTGTGGAGAGGTAACCCTGCTCACAAGGGTGGAGCCTGTGCAAGCCAGTAGCTCCACTAAGGAGGTTGGAGAAGGAGGGCGAACTGCCTTCTCCTTGCCCCTGCTCGAACGAAACTCGAAACAAGCCTACTCCTTTCTCAAAGCACCTGCGTCTGTGTTGTGGATGTTCATGGGTGACAGTGATTAAGATCACGCGAGCCGTAAGCTCGTTTGTCACTTTTCCATTCAAAAACAGCTTTCGCTCTATCTCTGTCTACACGAGCTTATTCGTTTTTTGAAATGATCTATTTCCTGCTATAAATGCATGATAAGTTTCACTATTACCCTCCATTTTCATAACTGTCGACGTCATATCGGTTGGTGTGAGGGCTTCCAGCGCTCGAGTAACTAAGCGCCTGTCATGGAAACGAACGTTATCGTCGTCAAGAAAATGTGGTAAGTGCATTACCGTCGCCCCCATTTAATGGCATCGCCGCAACTTACAACTTAGTTTGCAGTCTTTAAAATAATATGTTGCAAGTTCACAAATATATTTACGAGTGAAAACGAAAACCGTGTTTCTTTTTTTCTTTTTGAAGTACAACGTCTTTACGCACGTTTGAAAAGTGTGATCGGGCGAGGCGAAGTAAAGTTCAGAGGGAGATAAGTTAGTGAAGACAGAAAGAGAGAGTTACGTTCGTATATTACTGAAGATGACGATTACTGATTATGATAGAGGTGCGGGCACACAATTTCTTTCTCTCTTGAAATATCGTGTATACGAGTATATTACTCGTTTAATATATTTTGTGTATATATCATACATAAATAAAAACATATACATACATATAGATGTAACTAAAGATGTTTTACTTCAGTCATATGGTCTACAGGATACTCCCCTATTTTTAGGACTTTCGTCCGTTTCGGACAATTAAACTCCATCGTAACCTAAACTCAATAAACAAAAAAGGCAACTATAACAGATGAAGGGACAAACAGAGTCAATCAATGTTGGATAGCTTTTTTTTTTTTTTGTTGACGGGGAGGAAATCTTCAGAAAGATACCCCGCCTTCTGGGGGGAAGGCGGCGGTTATGTGGGGTTCGTACCCACTAAAACCTCCCCGGTGGCCCTTTCCTCGGTGCATGACGAGGGGCTCCGGGATCTCCAGTGGAACGCACCGGAGCCCCTCTGCACTGTGCTCAAGGAGAGCACGTCCCGGGGGGGGAGGTTACTCCCTCCCCCCCTGTGCCCTCGCAGCGCAAGGCGACACGGGCCAGCCGATGTCGCCTTCTTCCCGGGTCCACTTTGGTGGACGACTCAGGCCCCAATGTTGGATAGCTATAGCAACCTATATTTCTGTCTCATTTAAGCTTATCAATCAAAAAATTATTTAAAAATATTCCACGAGCCTAACCAGTGTGTTGTAAAAGCGTCATGCATAAATAGTTCACAGCCATCTGTCGTCTTTATAACTACTATAGAAAATTAATTGAAATATTTATGGTAAATAAAATCGAATTCACTACCTTTAGAACGTAAGTCGAACGTTTAGCCAATAAATTATTACTACATTTCTTATTTAATTCAATAGACTATAAAGCGTGATTTATGAAAAAAAACAAACTTTTAGTTTTTCTAATTTAATAGTTTTATAATAAGTAATGTCAGTAATTTTTCTTAAGGAAAGTATACTTGAACGTTGAATATTTTCCTGTTAAACATTTTTGTCAGCGCAAGTTAAGAGCGAGCCCCGCAAGCACTTTGCTGTATTAATATTGATAAAAGGTATAGAGAGAGGGCTTGCCTAGGAAATGTGATTTAATGTCATTTTAAATTACATTTTCTATCCAAATAGGCACGAAGTCGAACTATACTCGCACCTGATTCTTATGGTAAGTAGGTGTAACTTGATATACAGCTTAACATCACGGGAGCCGTGTGCCAGGTTAGTAGCAAAAAAAATAATAATATAAATAAATAAATATATAAATAATATATATAAATATATAAATCATTTATTCCTCACCATAATCCACAGTAGTTACTTAAGATAATTATATAATTAATAACATATACACATTTGGAACAAGAGACATAATAACAGAAAGATTATGGTGGATTGACACTTGAACTAGGACGGATCCTGACGGTTCTGGGCTCTCAAGAATACGGTATCCCCTGCCTGTTGTACAAGGCGACTAAAAGGGGCCTCGGGTTCACTGGGCGACAAGGGTGGGGGCCGCCTGAGTCGTTCACCAAAGTGGACACGGGAAGAAGGCGACATCGGCTGGCCCGTGTCGCCTTGCGCTGCGAGAGCACAGGGGGGGAGGGAGTAACCTTTTATTTGAAAGGATGTACTTCATGGGTAGATTTATGAGAGTTTGGTTATGTTCTGATTAATTCTATTTCGTAATATTCCTACTGTAATTCGAAAATATAAACAGTCCGTCCGTAGTACCGTTATAAATTTAATACGATTTAAAGTCAGTTTTTGATTTTACCAGTAAATATGCTTGTATTCCAATAGGTTTTACGTTGTAGCTAATAGAGATATTAAAAATCAATAAAAACATTCAACACGCTTTTTGTCTGTCCGTAATAATTAAAGAGATGGAGAAACAAATAAGAAACAGTCGTCCGACATTGTTCACGGCTTACCTCTCAAATGAAAACGGGGAGACGATAAGAAAGCGTATCTCCATCGTTTATATTCTCTTCTTTTGTCTCCTATCTATGACTGTAGGCGGGCTCCGAGTAATTTAGTGCTTGTAAATTGTTTGTCTCAATTAGCTTTTATGTTTTCAAAGTAATCAAAGTATAATTTCATTGTTTAAATTAATTCTTTATATTTTTCAATTATCAGAGAGGCATTAATTTACAGTTTCAAAGAGATAATTTCTCTGTGATATCGGCAGCTTATTGTTTTTAATATTTTATAACGACTCACTATTTATATATATAATGACTAACCATGTTATATTTAGTTATATAAAGAAAAGAACACATATAATTTTTATGTATACTTATTTATTGTTTTACTGACAACGAAGAGCACTCCGCCAACCAAAACCATCGCTTTTATATTCTACCCCCTCCTCTCCTCTCCTCGCCCCCCTCTCCCCTCCTCGCCTAATCATCTGCGCTCCCACCTCTCCCCTTCACCGCGTTATTTGCTCCCACATCCGCTCCTCGTCATTCCTTCCGTTACAATTTGTTTGTTTTCATTTCTATTCATTAACTATCTGTGCGGTAATACCCGCGATTAATAACTATTTATTTATATTTTATTTTTCAAAATTTAAAGTAAGTTACTCCTTATTACATTGGCTATATGTCAGTGAAAGCCCAGTCGAAATGGTTCATCCCTTGCAGAGATTAACTGGGACAATAAAATGTTATACCGTTGAAATGCCTATCGTAAAAAGAGGTTATTTAAATTTATTTTTTTAATAATTACAAATAGACACTATAATTTTATTTATTTATATATAAGATGGATATGGAATAAGTATAAAAAACAAGAATAACTTTGTGTTGCTTTGTAATTCAAGAAACCACATTAAAAGTTTCATTTCTGCTTTTGATAAATTAAATAAATTAAATTATGACATCTTCTATTCTATTTGTATTTGAAATCAGACTTCACTATGGAGGTTTCGTACAAATTAAAAAAATTAAAATAAAAATTAAAAATAAAAATAATGTTATTATTTTTTACATCTCCCCCCCTAAAGGCGAAAATTTTCTCGTCAAATTCCACATCATTCCAGGCTCCTCTCCTCTGTATATGCAATAAGCTTCGTTATTTATATATAAGATGGATATGGAATAAGTATAAAAACAAGAATAACTTTGTGTTGATTTGTAATTCAAGAAACCACATTAAAAGTTTCATTTCTGCTTTTGATAAATTAAATAAATTAAATGATGACATCTTCTATTCTATTTGTATTTGAAATCAGACTTCACTATGGAGGTTTCGTACAAATTAAAAATAAAATAAATATCTTTATTTCTTACATCTCCCCCCTAAAGGAGAAAATTTTCTCGTCAAATTCCACATCATTCCAGGCTCCTCTCCTCTGTTTATGCAATAAGCTTCGTTATTTATATATACACCTATTAAAATATTATTTTCATTATGGGTTTTGTATATATTCTATATAGAAATAATACGCGTGCACTGTTGAATGTCCTTGGCACGGCTGAAAATCAGTATTATGGCAGCTTTGGTAGCCAATGGCGAAACAGCGTCCACTCCATCACATCATATTGTCCGTTCTTTCTTTCCTTCTTTTTGTCTACATTTGCAGTTTTTTTAAATACCTGTTTCATATTTTGTTTGCCAGCGCCACGCGAATGATTTATCGCCGGATACTTCAAATAGTATATAACGATGACCTTAATTTGTTAACTATATACTAATATATACATAATTTACTAACGTACTTGACATAAAATTTTCGCTTGAGAACAAAACAAAGCTTTAAATGTCGGAAAACGCAAAGGAAACGTATTTCAGCGGTAACAATATTTCATTCAACTCTTTTATACATTCCATATTGTAAAAAAAACCGGACCAACAAAACCAAGGGTCGACGGGCTTCCGTACCCAGTTTAACGGAGAAAGGAAACGTCCGAAAGATTTATTAAATTCCACAGAAATTTCCAGACATACGGACGAATAAGAATGTTGGCCGTAGAAAATTGGATTCACATTTGAATAACCAAATTTAATTTGATGGAATCAAAATACATTAATTAAACGTAGTTACGTAAACATTAAAGCGTAGGACCGTGGTTGTTCAGTGTCCGGGCGGTTGCCACATTGTATAGTACGCTAGCAACCCGAGTTCGACCGGTGCCGGCACCAATAAATTTGCAATTTTATGTGCTGATTTACCACGCGCTCGGCAGTGAAGGAAAGCATTGTGAGGAAACCTACATGTCTAAGAAGTTTTTTCTGAGACATGTAAGGTCTGCCAATCCGCACTAGAGCCTCGTGGCAGATTATGCCGTTGTAGTTTCTTCACAGAGATGGCCTGTGCCCAACAGTGGGACATAAGTATACATATAAAAAAGGCTATAACTTAATTTTAATGTAAAGTCTTCTTTGGTAATCAAATTCTGGTTAGATGCGTCCAGGGAAGAAGAAGAAGAGCCAGGGCGTCCACGGAGTCCAATCCGTCCAATAGAAGTACTCGTATAAAGAGAAATTGAAGAGAGTAGGGAATGCCAGATAAGAGACCTCTATTTATGCCTAGAGGAAACGATAGTGAAGAATTCAATCTTTCGACGGTGTTTAATTTTTTAGCGTTGTTAAAAATATTTAAAGACAGGCGATAATTCACTCAGTTATAGTAAAAGATAAGAGATTTTTTTTGACGAACTACGACAGAAGGGTCCCCCCAGTGAGGGATAACCGCGGCCAGGACGGTTACTATGTTACGTGTAAGCATTCCGATTCGAGGGCGCCCGAGAGGGCCGAACCACGACTCGAACGGTTGCTATTTCACGGGTAATTAAAAGACTGTCGTCTGCCAAGTTATGTCGCGATGCTTTGCATTCACCTCATTGCATTTATCATGGGGAGCATTCCAAGGAATTGTTCGAGAAACAGAAATACAAATTCCATCGACACTATCTTGATGATTAGCGCTCCACAACTTCCTTCTCCGTTCTTTGGACGTTCAAAAATGAGCCACCACTTCTCTAAAAGAACGGCAACTGCTAAAAGCGACCAGCTCCTCTGGTGTTGTGGATGATGGCCCACGGTGAACACTTAACCAAGCCCGAGTCATAAGCTCGTTTGCAAAATTTGAAAATGACAAAAAGTTAGGTAACAAATAATTTCCTATCTAAAATGCATTAATTAAATTTTTCTACTCTTTCTTCTAACTACGTTAAATAACAAGTAAAGAAATGACTCAAAATGTAGACATTTTAAATCGTCTTTTACATATATTTTTACTTATGGACTTGTAATTAACTCTTTCACTAGTAAAAACGCAAACTTCCGCACGCGATTTCTTTCCGTTGTAAATCGTTGAACAAGTCAACTAAGTTGTCCTTTGTTCTACTCGGAACCTATTACTTAGTTACATGATTTATTTTACAGTAGAAATAAAATACAATAAGATGAAATACGTAGAAAGAAAGAATGAATCGAAAAGGCGACTGGAATTATATATTGGTCTACTACTCAAAAACAAGGAAGTTTTTTTATTATCAGAAAGATAGTCGATGACCGCCCGGGAGTTTTGATAAATCCAGTGAATTGATTTCATCATCAGTACGTGGTAATTCACTGCTGAAAATAGACTTTACTCAATGCCTTACTCCATATACGATGGTCCTAAATCCAGCTCCTTTCGGATATCCTTATAAGGTCATCTGGAGGAAATGGGATTTTCCGACCCATGCGTGACCTCTATTCTAAGACTTACCTTCTCTATGTGACACCTAACTTTAAAAGTAATGTCGACCACCTTTGTTCTCTGTCAAATTTCTTCGCGTCTATTTCTTTAACGTACAAAAAGATACCGTGGATTGATTTAAAAAAAAATTGAAAAGGTTCACAGTCTTTGAACACTCTGAAATCTGTATAAAATTCTAGGTAGTATCACGGCTCGTGTGACCCTAAATCTGTAATTACAACCACCCCATTAACTTTGTTACAAAGTTTATCCAAGCGCAAACTTTAAGCTTTTACTTTTTTAAATATTCTCTATATATTATATCACATTTAGGGTCCTTGTGTAGCTGAACTCTTTTTCGCATATGTCGGAAAACGAAGGGAAGTTTCATTATAAAGCGGTTCATTCGTGAGAACTTTTTCATGAAAGCATCGTGGAACAAATTTCTCTTCGGTCTTTTGTATCTCCGAGTGTTGTGTACTTGAAAATTCATGATAGAATTTTTAATTATTAACGAAGTACACATGTAAGGGACATGTGTGGCATAAAATATTTTCTTTTCTAGTCCTCCTATTCAGTGTTATCTCTAGCACGCTTTTAATTAACACATGCAGTCATAGAATACTAATTCTCACTTTTATTAATTAAAGCGATCACACCACAACAGTAGTGTCTATTGCCAGGCGACTTCAATAAAAATAAAACCGACTTCAAATCGAATCAAACGTTAAATGCTGTTACACGTGGACGTTCTCTTTGATTTTACGAATAATCGTAGTAATATAACTAAATGGAAACGAAATGGCATTAATCAGAAACTAACTAAATTCATTCATCATCAAACTACTCTAAAAGTACAGGATGTCCGGATCGTTATCAACGGTTTCGGACATGATTCCAAAAAAAAATGAGTCTTCGACATCGGTTGGCGTGATATTGAGTTATTCGCCCACTTGTCGCGCACATACTCGTACTAATCCCAATTTAAGATTTCTCTCAGATATAAGATCTCATGGATGCCTCTGTCATAATTATACCAAATTGAATACGAGAGGAACGCATAGAAAGCACCAACTATCAAATAATAAAGAATCATCCAAATCGGTTCACCCAGTTGAAAGTTATGAGGTAATAAATATAAAAATAAAAATATACAGCAGACAAATTGAGAACTTTCTCTTTTTTTTTGAATTCGGTTAAAAAGAATTGAGTCTACTAATGGGACAATAGCTTCAATAGCCAAAAATTATTTAAAGTCTAACGGTCCAAGGTCTAGGGACTGGCTCTACGAAATGAAATACAAGATTCTAGCTGCAAACGCTTCAGCTTACGAGTATAGGAAATAGTAACAATAATGTTAGCATTCTTTAAAAAATACAGTCTGTCATTTTCGAAAGAATTTCGACAACAATGAATTTTCAATATGGCATTTTGTAATTTTATCTGAATTTTGAAAGTACGTTGGTGGTATTCATATATCGACGTCCAGCTTTACAGTAAATTTAAAATTAAATGTACGAGTAATAACGTAAAAATATATTTTGGAGTATTATACTGGATGTATTTGAAACAAATATCATTTTCCGAAACTTTAAATTCCCTTAAACTGAATGCCAAACATATTTATTTATTTATTCTTTATTTGAACACAATAAAAAGTGTAGAAAATGGCGGACTTAATACCTAAAGACATTCTCTGTCAGTCTACTTTAGAGTTGTGTAAAGATTGAGTAACGGGTGTAAGCTAGTTTAGAAAAATAATAAAAATATTTAAAAACAAAAACATACATTAAATATATAAACATATATATCATCCTATATCCCATGGTCGGGCAGAGGGCGTCCATAGTGAACCTCCATCGTGTTCGATCTTGGGCTTTATCTCGCTCCATGTCTTCCCGATATTCTTTGCCTCGTCTGCAACTGTGCGGCGCCACGTCTGTTAAGGACGGCCGCGCTTGCGCTTTCCATGCGGACTCCAATCAAGGGCCTTATTAGGAAATTTATAAACATAATAATCATATATTTTAAAATAAAAAAAATACATACATGTAACATAATATATAATAATAACAGAAACACGACCGCACTCATTTATGACCTACCCACAAAAAGTGGATAATCATGGTTGGCATTCTGCTACGTAAAAGTTCACGTTATTTCACGGCGTAGAGCCGTTTTATCCTGTCAGCAGTCGTCAGCAATTTTTCCGAATCAATACGGATTAAGGTCCAATATCAATTAGTAAAATATCAATTTGCTAGTGTGTCTGCTGTTGACGTGGCTTTAAAATAAGATAACGAATTACAACAAAAATTAAACTAGAGCTACTAAAAGCCGTCGATTTAATTCATTCATGATATTTGGTTGCGCTGGTTTGGAATTGTTAGTTAGTAGTTACTAATGAAAAGTGACGCCACGGTAAGACTGATGACAAAGGCAATGGCCGCATCAAGGGAGAGGAAAGTGGACTACAACCTGAAAATGGCCATGAGAAGCAGGAACACAGCGGTCGCGGTGAAGCTAATAGCAATGCAGCGGGGCGTCTGCGACGCGTGAATCCAGAACGATCTCTGGCCACCTCAAATTCAGGCATTATATATATAAAAAGGAAAATAGTAACTGTAGAAGTGGCACTTTTTTAACAAATGCAGAGTAAACAATTTAAGTGTATTGGAAAGAGCACGGACACAGGTCTGTGGTTGCAACCTAAGAATAATAAAAAAGTGACATCTTCTGACTGATAGAAATCCTATCCCAGTTTATACAAATGAATATTGATTATTCTTACACAAAAATAACACTTAGTGATATTTTGTTTTCTTGATCAACCCTGTCATAACAAAAATGATGTAAAATCTTGTATTGTTTTCTTACATTAATAAGCTTAATTTGTATGTTCCAAATTATTTTTAAAAAGTAATATAAAATATAAATTTGCATTACATTAAGTGTTTTTCTTCAAATATTTTCTATGACATATATATCTGGCTCATTTAATGTGAAGTATAAAGCATCCGTGCGACCCTTGAACCATGGCACTCATTAAGGGTTAGTTAATTTTAATTTAAAACAGTGTACACACAAAATTTACAACACTCCATTGCCCTGTCCCGTGCTAAGAGAGCATAAATTTAAACAACGACGTAACGTTTTACGTCATATAATGTTAGCTTAGAAATTTAATTTTCAAATTAAACCGACTTCGAAAAAGGTCGAGGTTTTCAATGCGTCAGTGTTTTTTACGTTTGTTACCTTATAACTTTGGACTGGGTGAACTGATTTTGATGATTTTTTTTTTCATTTGAAAGCTGATGCCTTTCCACGTGGTCCAATTCTGACAAAAGTATTCATGAGAAAATCATATAAGTGAAAGAAAACCTTATAACGAGTAACTCATTATTGAGCCGACCGATTTTGGTGATTCATTTTTGATTGATGAAATTTGTATTGAACGAAATGTTTGATGAGAATTTGGTTAGGTTCTGATTAATTCTATTTCGTAATATTGCTACGATAATTCGTAAATACAAAGAGGGCGTCCATGTGAATCAAACGTTAAACGCTGTTATCGTCTTAATTGTCGATTATAATTAATTTGATTTGTTGTGTTTAATAATTTACTATATTAAAAATAATAGGTGAAAGTTTCGTGCACTCGATGCGTTGTTACCCGCCAACAAATATCAAAACAGTGCAAATCTCGTGCCCCATTAGCACTAACGAACCTCATTGTTACAACTGCTGACTGCTACCTCGGGCCCGGCTTTTATTTAACGTTTCGCTGACCGCACCTTCTCCGTTCTACTGGGGCTTAGGATAAAAAATATTTAACAATACAGAAACTCTTTTTATAACTTGTAAATTGAAGCTATATTATTAAGAAATGTTACACAATAAACACTTATCCCGTCGAGTGGCGATATCCCGCTCTAAGAGTAAAAAAAGAATATGCTTGTATGGCGGCCGCCAATTTTAAATTTTATTAAAATTCTTTACGTTGCCAATTCCCTGGAAATTTCATAGTAGAATAAAACTAAAATGATTCAGTCATAACATAAAAACATTGTCTATTTTTAAAGAACAATATTTCAAGTCATATACTTTGTGTTGTTAAAAAAGACTTGCTCCCGGAGCGGGACTATGCCACATGCGTAGTTTATATTAATTTTTATCATTTAAAATTAAATTAAATAAATAAATTCTTAATAATAATTCGCTAAAGCGCCACCTGTAGTTAAACAGAGAGTTGAACTAAATGCTTGATAGTCACGCTAACGGCCGTCGTGTATATACTTACGACTATAGTACTTCCGTTATATATTTTTCTTACGGTACAGTTTCAGGTTTCAGTTCGGTCGCTTAGCTCAACGCCTGTTTCCTCCAAGACTGCCATAAGGAACTACATTCCAAAAATAAAGGTTCAAATTTTAACAGCTTTGTACCTTTGAGTTTACATTTTGCAGATTATGTTGTTAATAGTATATAGCATTACACTATGCAGTGTTATGTCAACTGCCGTTATTTATTAAACAACATGGCGTTTAAATTAGCCTTATAACGGTTCTCGGTATCACGGCATTAAATCACTGAAGTAGGAAGTAATTCATAGCACCCTAGGGCCTCTTTAAGCTCAATTGCTTCGGCTTCTAATATCTTAACGTAAACTTGGTGAGACAATTATGTCCTTGATCAATCTTTTTATAGGAATAGAGGGTAGCAAGCAATTGCCTCACGGTGATGTTACCTTTTGAATACCGCCATCTATCTACACTAGAGACCTCCAAAGTCCCTTTTGTAACAGGACTAGAACTACAGGAATAAAATGAGGTTACATTTTCTTCGTTAAAAACCTATTAAAATAGATTTTACATCAATCTATCCACCCGAAATACTCCCGGAGCAACACTCAAAGTTAGTTTAGGTTTTGAATGACCCTTACATTATCCGTGAAATATCAACCGACCGAGTCGTGATTCGACCCTCTCGGGCGCCCTCGGATCGGAATGCTTACGCGTTACATAGTAACCGTCCAAGCCGATTTTACCCCTCACCGGGGGACCCTTGTGTCAATTTACTAGCGATAGAGGTTTAGACAAAGCGACCTATGAGCTATGCCGCCTCGTAATCCTGTGAAGCAGTGAAAGCCAATCTGTATAGTTTGTTAAAAAAAATCTATATACCATAGTAAAGGAGGGCCTGTATACACATATATACTACCTGCGCCGTACGGTATTACCGGTGATTAAAAGCTATTTTTTTCCTAAAATAAAAGTAGCTAAGTTATTCTTTATTAAATCTCTGCCAGTGCAAGTCTCGTCAAAATCGGTAGCTCTTGAGATTAGCCGGAACAAATAGATAGAAAGAAGAAAATTGTTAAAAAAAAATATTTTGTTATATATACCTTATTTACAATCATACGCATATAGTAGAAAGCGGTTATTTCATTATCATAAACATTCAATTCAATTTTATTTATTTTAAAGTCCAAACAAATCACTTGTGTTCAGTATATGGCGATGTGTTTACTTGTCACATATGGGGTCCAATAAGTTTAGTGGACAGGCTGCCTTTGTCTACCTCGCTATGGTTAAAAGGTCGTGAGAACTTTTTTGTTACTACCTCTATAAATGGCAATAAAAACCCTAAATGGCAATGGCAAATCCTATTTACAAATAGATCCAGTACGGATTGAGAGCAAAGGGTATGGATGTCAATGGTGCGGAATAATGGGCGATAGAAAGAGTTTTATTCAAGTACCCAGTAAAAGTAAGTAAATAGACATTTCCGAAAACTAGATCACTTACAGTTACATTCAATAGACGAATTGAGAACCTCTTTTTTTGAAGTTTTGAAGTTTAGTGATAATATAATCAATAAACTTGTCGGCAGTTTAGTGATTATTTATTATATATCTATAGTCGGCAAAGATGAATTAATGATAAAACACGGCAAGCAATTTAAATACCATTACATTTTATTAAAGTTTTATTCCGACAAACTATACTATAGCTGTAGCTATGCGTAAATATAACCGTGAGCAAAAATAAAGGGTCGGTTAAGAAAGTTTGAAAATAGGTAACTGAAATAAATTGTGCACGATAGACAATTAAATATCCTTAAAATAAAATATATTTTTTATTAATTTATTTATATTTCATTAATCAACATAAACTTAAACGAAAAATTAACGCTACGCTAAAATTAAATTTCACGCTCAACACTAAGTACTAAAATTTAAATAAAAATAAAATTTAATGAAAAATACTGTATTATCCATGTTTATGTAAGATATTCTGTTTTGTTTATGTTTATAATAAATTAAAAATATTATATTTTATTCTAAGGATATTTATTTATCTATTATGCACAATTTATTTCAGTTAGCTAGCGTCTTTATCTTCCGAGATATTCAAACTTTCTTAACCGACCCTTTATTTTTACTCACAAGTGTATATACTATATAAATTCAGGTGACCGCATGCTCAGATCACTTACATAATAGCATATTTAAATAATGTGTTGTGTTTCCAAGACACGTAATTTAAACACTGAATTAAATTTGCTTGTAGAGACCTGAAAAGGACGTGTCACGAATAATTTGTATTGTTGCATAAAACTGTAATATACATACTATTTATTTATTTACAAAATACAACAAACGTGAAGAATGAATATAATATTAAACTAAATGTTGGTTGAATTGGTTTGTAATACGAAGATGCTCTGCAGACTTGTTTTTTATCCGACTTCAGGAAAGCAGGTTTGATTCATTTGTTTTTTTTATGGTTTTGCACTCATTACCGTTGCTAATGAAATGATTTTAAACTTTACAAAAAATAGGAGACAGATTTAAGTAATATACATATATCGTCATTAGGTTGAATTACATCCGTGCACCGCATCGATAAGGGAAATGCTTATGAATAATTAATCTAATTGGAATATCAATTTACATAGTTGCGATTCACTGTTGAGGAAATAACGTTGTTCTAGTTTTTCCTAACCTTAGTTTGCACGATCTAATTCCCCATCCCCGTTTCACCATCGGACCTCAAGACGCACTACTGAATTTCATCCCTTTATAGTGAACATCCCTCAAACTTGAACGAAGCGCTTTGCTCGTTTTTCTTTATTCGTACAGTAAAGGACTGGAATAGTTTGCCCGTCTTGTCTTTCCCAACGATATGTGAGTGTTAGAGTGCCTTAACATCCAAGACTGCATTTCCACTTAACATCAGGTGGGATGCAAAAACACTTAATCCTACATTTTACAGAATCCTTTATTTCAAAGGACAGAACTGAATAATAAATCGGCATACATTAAAAATAAAAAACACTCTTTGTAGCAAAGTTATTGAGAATTAATCCTATTTCGTATTAAATTCATGGCTACCCACTTTTATCGCGCTAAGACAAATACAAACGATGAACCCGTTTCGCTTGTTAATACCAACAAATCCTTTCCACGCTTTGATAAATGATTCAGAGCCGTTGTTTACATTCCAAATCGCATCAGACTTAGAGTTTAATCGGGCGTGTTATTCGCAAACCACTAAACATTTTAGGGACAGAGAAACTCCCAAGTCGTGATTAGAATTTGAGGCCAACATCAACACACAGTGATAGACTAATGGCAAAGGGTTCGACTTTACGGCCCTATGATGAAAAGTTCAAATCTCAAGCTTTGTACTGTACTCTTAATTTAAATGTAGTCATAAAAATCTTCAACAATCATTTCAGTTAATAGCTAATGCCCTGTTTGTCTTTACGATTTTCTATGATTCCAAACCAACGAGGCCAACGGGTTTCTAATCTCCAATTAAATCCAAATATCAATAAGTTCGTATTTATATTATTTAACAAGTATATTAACGACCAAAAACAAAACCGACTTCAAATCGATTCAAACATTAAACGCGGACGCTCACGTGATATTGAGTTATTCGTCCATTTGTTGCGCATATACATAATGTAAATTTAAAACGTATATGGTTTTCATGTATGCCATTGTCAGAATTGTACCAAATTGAACCACATGGAAGCACCAGATTTCAAATAAAAAATTAATCATCGATACATCGGTTCACCCAGTCCAAAGTTATAAGGTGACAAACATAAAAAAAATATCCAGATCATTAAAGAACCTCCTCCCTTTTTTAAGTCGAAAGTTAGTTTAGTTAAGTTGAAATTGTACAATTACATAAACTCATTATTATACCCGAAATAAATATTTTCGAAAAACCAAAAACATATTTCATTTATTTAGTACGTTCAAATTGTTTTTGTATGCAAATGTATTCTTTTATGTAAGTTATAATATTTACTTAACTAAATTCGCCTACGCCGTAGGCTTTCAGCTACGTGCGTACTACGCTACAATATTGACCTGCCCACATTTTTTTTTCTTACAATATGTTATTTAAGTTTATTAATGTAACTTGCATTTCATGAAGTCTGCGTGACTTCGGTAACAATGATAGTAAGCAAATAATATATATATAAATAATATAAATATAAATTTTAATGTAATTGCAAATTTTATTGCTATATTTGATATGTCACTTCTGTTTCTTGTAATGCTGTACTTGTGTTTTGATATCTATAAATAAATAAATGCGAGATTCGAAGCTCAAATCAAAATCAAAAGCTTATAAATGTTGTAAGACAAATTACGTTCCTTTATTTAACATAACAATTGTAATAGGAATCTCGGTGCCTAATTAGAGAGAGCAAGTGCATCCTTTAGTCCCGTCATTCAGCATTTCAATTAGACTTTGTTAGGCCCCCAGCATTTAGGTCATTAATAAACGATGGGCAAATACAGTATCAGAAATTAGCAACTTTACTAGCTCAATTGAAAATTCTGAAATAGATAGGAAATAACCGTTCAGAAACCTATTCGTATAAAATTAGTTTACACCGGTTTACTAAAATCAAAAGCTGTTACGACCGTTGAGGACAGAGACACGTGGAAAAAAGTTTTATATAAATATTAATTAAATAATCAACACTTCTTACTAGGCAAGATATTCAGCAATGAAGAGGACGATAAAGAAGTAGATACAGTGATCGTGTTCAGATTTTTTTTTTTTTTTAAAAGAAAGCTAGCAATATTTCTTTTTTAAAATATTACTAACAATCTTGTTAACCATTCCAACTAAGCTTAAGCTTGTGCTAGGACATGTTTCATGGCAATAGTCGAATGGTGGATTCAGACCCACGACCTTACGATTCGCAGGCCGTACCCTAAACCATTAGGCTATTGAGATTATTCATAATAACTATTTTTTTTTCTTATGAAGAACCTGCACTGATAAGCCAAAGTCAAACACAGCTTGTATTTGACTGTTTCACTGAATCAAGATGTGGTACTTTTAATCTATATATACATATATATAAAAGAGAAAGTGTGTGAGTGTGTTCCATATAGGCTCCGAAATGACTGGTCCGATTTCAATTAAACTTTCAGAGAATCTTCAGATTAATCTGGCGAGTAATCCTGTAAAGTTTGATGATGATCAGAGCACTCCTCTTTCTGAACTGTCAAATACAGCTTTTATTTACTTTGATGATATTCTATTGTTTTATGACCCAAATTTGTTTTGACCCATGCGTTGTGTATATTTATATCATTATGAATCGTATCCAGTATAATAAAGTATGCTGAAGTATATTAAAGATAATAATTAAGGATTTTGAAGTAGGAACAAAAGAGATATAGTATTAACTGATGTGATGTACATGGGTGTATGTAATGATCTTCACCCGCTCTAGAAGAGAATAGAAGAAAATTAATATGGAGAGAAATGAATAATTTAATATATTGTGATAGTTAAATTCAATATTTGATGTAAGTTTATTATTTAAATAAAAGAAAGGAAAAAGTAGCTCAGTAAAGCGGGCTGGGTACGCTAGCTTTTAATAAAAATAAATTAAGAGCCGTGATAGCACAGTATACGGGTGGTCGTCTCAAGTTGTATAGTAGGCTAGTTCCAGGCATCAATAAAATTATTTGCACTTTTATGTGCTGATTTACCACGCGCTCGACGGTACAGGACATAAGCTTGTAAACAGCCTGGACTCGGGGGAGTTCATCACCCGCTTACGGAGGTCGTGGAGGATGGCGCGTCCTATGTTCCGGCGCGCCATGCCTGGAGGGCAGTGCGGGGGAGGCTCGTCCTCCCCCGAGACGGGGATGCCGCAAGGCATCCGAGTCGTAGGCGGGGCCGCGGTGCGTGCGTAAGCGATCCCGCAGCCCCGCCAAATGCGACGATGGTGGAACATCTTGTGGGTTTGGTCGGTGAGGGCCCGACATAACTCGTCCTTCCCCCGGGGGACGATTACGCGGTCAGGTACGTTCCCACAAATAAAAAAAAGGTTGTAAACAGCTCCTAGGACGCATAGCCTAACCATGAATTAGCCCAGAAACAAGTATCTTAAAAATTATAAATATAGACTTAAAAATTAGCTAGGAGTTCTTACAGAATTTCGTCCGTTGGAGGCGCCTTTGTTTGAACGGGCCTGTAATTAAGGATGCCAGCAAGGGCACGTGAAATTAATTACGTTTGTTCAAGATAATCACAGCGGAAACTCTTGAGGGCCTATTTTTCCGCCTTTTTATGTTTCATTCTGGTAGAATTTTGTTACACAGGCTCGGGGAGAATAAATGAAGTTATTTTTCTCAAGATCTCGACGGCCATTGTTTATAATTTAAAAAGCGGATTTAATTATTTTAAAGCGTTATTCTTGATTATTAATAAAATCTCCACTCCTGTCCGACGTAAAGAAATTTAAAAAAGGTTACAGTTAAAAATATGTACAGAATACCCCTAATAAAAATTTATCCAATGATATATTTAAAAGAATGTTCTTTTACCAGGGTTACACCAGGGTAGGCTGAAATAGATAGATGAGATCGGTTTCTGTATTGCTTAAATAACTCTAGGTCGAAAACGTTGGTACTTTAACTTCACTCAACTTTAGCGTCAATAGCGTAATTGTTTTGGGTACGGTCTGTGAATCGTTAGTTCGTTAGTTCGACTGCACCATTCGACTATTCGATATCAATAACATTAACCATCTCCTAGCACAAGCTTAAGCTTAGATAGAATGGTTAACAAGAATATTAGTAATAATTTCTAAAAAAGCTTTTTTTTAACAAAAATAGTTTTATGATTTATTGCTTCCCTAGCGTATCTTGTCCACTCATAACGCCGTTTATCAACCAATTTGGAACATTTTTGTTTGAAAGGGTATCAATTGAGAAGTTGGCAAATGATCTTGCGTTCCAAGTATATACCAGGTAACAACTGCCTACTGCATAAAATCTTATGAAAGAAGAATGCGTAAGTTAGGGTAAATAGCTATCAGAACTTTGACATATAACTATGATTCTTTTATTTAAACGAGGACGTTTAAATTATGATTCGAATCGATGTTGATTTTAATTTATTATATGATTATGAGTTACTTAAACCATCAAGTTATTTACAATCACTGAAATTTGTGTTTATTGGATTTCGAATCGAAAAATATATAACAATATTAGCGCAATTGGAAGTGTCATATCAATGACAATATATGGTTGTACTTAAAGGCAGTAAATTATGCGAAGCTTGTTATCAAAGTCGTAGCAGGCGCTCAGCTCGTAGATACTGTTAAACTGTTTACCATCCAACACCGTGCTACGAGGGTGACTGCTATAATAAACTAGTAGAAATGTTATATATTATGTACAATTAAATTATAAATTTAAGTTGCCAAGATAATGAAGTCTTTATTTGATCTAACCGTTCTTTAATGTACAGCCTATATAAATCCCACTGTTAGCCACAGGATTTCTTACTTAGAGGGGTTATGAATTTTCTAAATAATCAACTTGCTTCTTGCGCATCCATTCCAAGTGTCATAATCTTTTATACAATACGCTTATTCTCTTTGATAATTTTAAAAAAGTCTCCCACACTCGCCTTGCCCTAACAAGTAACATAGAACTTTGAAAGCTTTTGCAGTAGCAACAAATGGATTTGATTTCACAAAAGCTCGACTACTTCATCAAAGCACCTGATAATTTTGTAACAGTTGGTACAGGCATTAATTAGAACAAATTGTAGTACACAAACCAGTTTTTCTAATGTAAACGCTATTGTATGGCAAGATGGTTTAAATTAGAACAGCAATATATCACAATCACGGTCGGCCACACGCGATTCCCTTCCGGCGTAAATCGTTGGGTTGAAGAAGTTGTTGCGAAGGCAGTTATAAATTTGCTGCAATTTATTTGAAATGCAACTGCAGTTGGAAAACGTTATGTTAACAAATGATTTTTCTAATTGTAGAACCATTAAGTAATCAAAGTTGTTTTCTTTTCAATGTTTAGCGATAAAACTATATAGACAAGATTTATTTAAGTATAATTATATTTTTATACCATCTCTATTTATATATATATCTATAAATAACCAACTTCAAATCGACTCAAACCTTAAACTTTTTAAGAATATTATGTTATTAATAGATTATTTATTAATCAGAACCTAACCAAACTTTCAAAAAACTACTCTTGAAGTACATTCTTTCCAGTAGAAAATGAATAACCGAATATAAAATACGAAACGTAACTCACTCTCTTTCTATTTTTACTCGCTTATATCTCCCTCTCAACTTCCGTTCGCCTCGTCCTATCACACTGTTCATAACGCTCTCGCCAACTTACTCCCCAAGTCAAGCTTGCGGGAAGAATTTTTACTTAAAATAGGTAAGAACCGGAGTGGTTCTTACCTATTTTAAGTAAAACCCACAGACCTCACCCCAAACTTATAGGTTGTGACACAAAGTTCCTTTTAAAATGACAACCTGGAGCTAATATCGATCACAAACGGCACATTACTTTTTATGTAGCCTTTTAGTGGTTCGTGGTAAAAAATATTACGATACAAAAACTCAACATGTCCGTGTAGCCATATAAAAGCCGTAAAAGATAAAGAGGACATTCGTCCGGCTGTTACGTCTATACTTCGTCTTTTCATTCATATAAATTATTGCAGTTAAGTATTTCAAAAGTTCAAATGATGATACACTCCGACTTATATAACCACGAATATCCACATTGAATAAAACTTATTTTAGAGACAATTTAATAAGCTCTCAAAACCACGCGTAAAAGCGGTTTTTGTTTTTAATCTTAAATATACTTGTTCCTACTCCAGATGAATGTCAGACCTGACACGTTGTTTTAATGTTTTTCTGCCATTATGGTTGCCTCGAGATTTTTAAACACCATTATACGGACTAAATTTAAAAATACTCCGTAACACCTGGAACCCGCCACGGACAGACAAACACCTTGCTTTTTTAGGTCTCCGTAAAAGTAATTGGAATACGAAATCATTTTCGTTCGACGATATTCGAATGAACATGGAATGGATTTACTTTTCGTGATAAATGGCTACGAGGAATTAACGCTGATGTATGCATTGATCGCGTTCACTCAACTTGTACTTAATGCAAGAGCACTGAAAAGCACGTAGATTACTTCCTATTATTTATTTCTGTACAAAATAAAATTAAAGTTACAGCCTTATATAAGTCCCACTGCTGGGCACGGCTTGTGTTCTCTGTAAAGAGAGTAAAGGGGGAAATCCGCCACGTGGCCCTAGTGCGATTTGGCAGACTTCACATGTATTAGAAAAATTTTCTAAGACATGTAGGCTTCCTCACGATGTTTTTTCTTCACCGCCGGGCGTGTAGTTAATCAGCACATAAAATTGCTACAACAAATTTATTGGTGTCGGCATCAGGGATCGAACTCGGGTTGGTAGCGTACTAAGCAACTTGAGGCGACCGCCCGGACACTGATCTACCACGGCTAATAACGGCTAGGCAAAATAATATAATATAATTGTACAGTTTTGTGTAGTAAAGTGAATTACAGTATCCGAGGGGACGACTCAAGTTGCATAGCGGGCTAGCAACCCGAGTTGGATCCATCCAAGTTGGCACTAATGAATTAATTTAATTTTATTTAAAATTTTGATTTACCAAACGCTTGACGGTGATATATTCCCGTGTAGAAAAATTTCTCGTACGTTAAGTACCAGAATTTTTTCTGAGGTATGTTAAATCCGCAATCCACACTAGGGTCGCGTGGTGGACTATGCCCTTGTAATGTCTTTACGGCGACCTGTCCCTAACTCTGGTATATTTATAGGTGGTTACTCTAGTTTTATATAAAATAAAATTAATAATTTTATAATCTTATTTAGATAATAATATAACAAGAGATTGTGTTAAAATAATAATAACAATTACACAAACAGCGAGATTGAATTAAGCCAAGTTAAATTGTTTCCAAAATAGTAGCCAATTCGTGCACGGGCGACTTCTGAAATTTTGTGTTAATGCATCGTAAGCTTCCGAATTTTGCTGGCCATTTCCAGAATGTATTTCCAGTTTAATGTAATTAAATATAGCACGTAACGAGAAATCTTTAATTATTTTCAAATATAAACGCAAGCATATTTCTTGTAAAATAAATGATAAAGCTCTCATATACTTTTATAAGTACAACAATACAAAAGCATGAAAAAATTGTAACCTAAAAATATAAAAAAATCTCATCTAAAATCGTTATTTATAAAATATTTATCGTCTATTAAATAAACTCTCTACTTCCACGTCATGTATTTTTTTAAATAACTAACACTATAATATGTATGAAACATTTTTAATGCGTTAATAGTCCTATGTCTCCATCATGTCCTATTTTTCCGTTATTTCTTTCTTCAACTGTTTTTTTTTTATTTTCTATTGTTTTTTAATGTATTTTGTTTGTAATGTGTTTGTATATGATTCCAATTACATAAAATGTCTATGTCTGATGGTTTAGGGCACGGTTTGGGATACAATAAGCGCCATTCGATTAGAGTAAGCTTATTTGGAATAAAAAAAGTTAGTGATATTGGTGAAAAAAAATTGCTTAAAAATGAAGGACCTGTATTGTGTCAAGTTAGTGGAAACTCCGGTTCTATTTTACACATACTAATATATGGTAATTTTATATAAACAGATGAAGTAATTCTTTTGTATAGTAGAAGTGTTGCTTTGCCTATTGTACGGCGGCAAAAGAGAAGTATCCGGATAAGCGAGCTCATTTACGGATCGCCGGAAGCTTAGAGAGTCCAACTCCAAATCCCGACTGCGAGATGAATTTCAGTTTATCAGGACATTGGCTACAGGCCAGTAAGTCAATGGAAAATATATCCTACGGTAATGCTATGGGCTATTGTTACATTTTTAAGGAGTAATATCTTTTAATTCGGTTTATATTTAAAACAAGTGACAGCGTTTTTTTATAAAAGTATAAAGAATATAGTAGGATAAAGAATAATATTATAATAAATGAACGGCATTGAGCTCACCACTTGACACACATTTGAAGTAAAACCAGAGGAAAGATGCATAAGCATTAATAATAAATACCTCTATCACCACATCTCTATGGCTATTGAATATATTGAAATAAACCTTTGTCATTTTATCATAAGAAATACAATAAAAATGTTTCCTCACATTAGAATCATTATAAAATAAAGCTATAATTCATATCTCATGCTAGCTAGGGTTATATCTATTATATATAAGGCTATTTATTTACGAAATGATTCGGTATTGAGTTACTTGCATACGAAATAACCGAAGTGCTGATTGAAAACCAATTTGTACCTGTTCGTCTAAAGCGCGAGGTAATTACGGTCTGATTTCCCAGTAAGCCGTGCACGTTAATGCGATCAGGGTTTGCGATCAATCTCTGAAGTTCACGGCAACCGCAAATTCCGGTATTTACTCAATGCTTTTGACTCTCAATTTCCTGTATAATAATATCACGTGTACTATATTTTCTGTAAGTAAAATATATAAAAAAATCTTCTCGACATTTGTTTAATCCGAGAAAGAAAAGATTATACGAGTATTTTGTGTAATAATCCATGATATAGCGGTACCGCGACAAATTTATTAGCAACCTCCGACGATCGGTGCAGTGTTTTGCGTGCTTGTAAAGAACAAGCCTGTTCTTTTGTGATCACATCGTCCGGATCGTCGAGAACGTATGTAGGCCTCCGGGCGATACGATGACATTAAAAGAGAATATGCCTTGTAAGTGCCGTCACTTTGTTTTGTTAGAATTTTATGTTGATTTTTGCGCGGCGGGGAATTGTAACACAGTGAAGAAATCTATATGTGTTAGACAATTTTTTAAGACATATGAAGTCAGTTAACTTTAAACTTTATGCACGACTGAAATCGCGTACGTCATAACGGGGCGCTTAGTAAACCACCTTATTACGAAGGATTTTGCTTTTCTTGCTAATTACGTATGTAGGACGTCCGGTTCCTAACCTGAGCTATGGGCAGACCAAAGCAGAGTCTAGAATTTTGTACGAAACAAAGTATTTAGTTTTTTTAGTCGAAGGATTAGGGCTACCAAAAAGTTATGATAGTTGTATCGTGAAGTATACAGTCAAATTCATGAGCCGTACTTCACGAGACGCTCATTGCCGGGTTGATTTTAATCAGTTTACTAAATATATGTAAAAGTAAATTATATCAGTTTTCATCATAAACTTACTCTACGACCTGTTTAAGCGAACAATAGCAACTGGGTCCCTTTCATATGAGGTATAGCAGCAATCATTCACATCGTGCAACAATGGTGAAATAAACGTAAGCGTGAACCTACGTTATGATTCCACTGATATATCACACGTTAAAGTCGTAATGAAATGTATGTTACCAACTACTGTTTATTGAGCTTTTCAACCGATTTCTAAAAGCAGGCAGTTCTCAATTCGTCTGTATTTTTTTATGTTTGTTACCGCTGTTCTTTTGCCTGGGTCAACCGATTTTGATAATTTTTTTATTTTAAAGCTGGTGCTTACTATGTGGTGCCATTTTTCAATTCAGTTCGATTGGCAATGGCATCCATAAGAAAAATACATGTCTTAAATTTGCATCAAGTATGTTAAGCACAAATTGACGAATTATTCAATGTCACGTCAACTATTTTTTTATTGGAAAGGATGCACTTTGAGTAATTTGAAGGGAGTTTGGTTAGTTAGTGATTAATTCTACTATTTCGAAATATTCCTAAGATGATTCTGAAATACAAAGTAGCCGTTCACGCATAACAGCGTTTAACGTTTGATTTGATTTAAATTCGGTTTTAGTTTTTGCTCGTAAATATACTTATTAGGTTTTCAATCGAATTGAATTACCTTACATATATCAAGAAAGCTATCAAAGAAATATTGCTAGCTTTCTTTTACAAAAAGAAAAAATATCACAGTGAAAGTCAATAACAAGATTCCCAGTACATTTTAAAATCGTACAGAAAAGTGACTGTTGATTAAATATATGTGTATTATGACAATCAAAGACTAAGTTACTGCATAACTTCAACGACTAAGAATGTGGAAGAAGTTAAATAATGGAAGCATCACAACTTTTTAATATTACTATGATACTTCGGAAATAAATAAGCGTATATACGTATTAGCGTCTATTTCGCTATCCACTAATTAAATTTGAAGTAGGTTTTTGTTTTTACTCAGTATACTCAAATATCGTACAGCGCTCTCCGTGTTCAATATAACAACGCGTTCAGGGTTCTGTTGGGGTTGCCCCGTTTCTGTAGTGCATCATTCCGTTCGTGGATGCACAGATGGCATGCTTTTTTGCGACAATGCGCAAGAGGAGTGCATCTCTGGTGCGCAGGGTGCGGACCAGCTCCAACAGCATCCTAAGCATGATCGCTCAAAGGCTTGACTGTGTTTATGTAAACAGATGCTGCGCCGTCTCACATGGGGTAAGGTATTCATAAGCATAGTCAAGCCTTTAGTATAATATTATATTTTTTATTTAATCAAATAATTATAATAATAATTTTATATTTTAATGTTATCATTTAGTCTAAGGTTGTTATTTAATATAATGAGGAGTCTTAGTTACTTATTTGAATAAATGAATAATAATAATAATAAATAAATTTGTTTTTACATCCACTTTGATGTGACACATGCCTAAGAAAAAAAATATAAAACAAAATTTCCATCGGAAGGGATGCGGCTTTGATGTACCGATTAGTCCTTACCGTGTGTTTGTAAAATGGATATCCGAAGTTAGCGTAGCTCTCCCAACTCGTCTCGGATCAACCCGGGTGATTGATGTTCCCTCGCTCTTTTTAAGTAATGCCCGATCACGATATTGATCCGCTTCCGGGAACAGAACATGTTTTATCGCAGTACGAATTTAACAAATAACATTCGAAGATTCATTTATAGATACGCTTTTCACATTGATTTAACATTTAACTTACATCTGATTTACCAAGTGTCAAAGTAAACTATCAGCTTATATAAAGATATGTATTAGTCCACCACGGGGCTCTGGTGCGGTTTCACGAACTTCGAATATCTTCTACCGTTTTCTACGATTTAAAAATACGTACGGTCGTAATGCCAAGAAATACTTTCAGGATCTGGGTCTGTTTCTTGAGATTCATGGATCCTTCCACGCGGCCGTTCTTAAAAGCGCTGGCCGGATGTGGTACGCAATATTAGCTGTCAATAAGCAACTCTCGAATTGCAATGTTTAACAGGTTTTTGGCTGAAAATCAGTGCTACATTTTTGCTGAGAGCTTTTGGTTACAAGGTCTTTTTTATTTTTCATTTTTCTTAATTAAGATTAATTATATTTATTATATTCTATCAAGATGTAGTAAATTTTTATTTAAAAAACGATATCTTTAACAGTTTTGAGGGTACTCGTAATAGTAAGAAAAATATATTTACAGGTCCATTTCAAAATTATAGAGCATTTTTAATCAAAATTACTATGTATTAAGTATATTTATTACATCCTTCTATCATTTGACAGTCGGTTGTAAAATAGATTTGAAGCAAGCGAGCGACGCTTTCTCATTCAGCCACTGTTTTCACATGACATCCCCGGGATCAAGTCGGATGATTGATGTTCACTCGATGTTTCCCACTAAAACTCGATCAGGGCAAAGGCTCAGTGGCGGCAAGGATATAAATGTTTTGAATTTTTCCCTTGTCATACTGGAAATACAGTCTTGTATACTGTCCAGAAAATACAGTAAAATTATAGCTAGATTTGTATCTGTGCGCAAAATTGCGCATAACGAAATATTGTCGATATACATTTTCATAATTTAGAGTTATGACGTTGACAATTCGTTTGCGTCTTCTTCAATGTTCGTTGGTTTCTAATACTTTCAACGCCCTGTAGTTTATTATTATTAACCTGTGGAATCAACTGTCACTAGCGGTGTTTCCGAACAATTACGATATAAAGCAAGGCACCTACAGCTCCTCTGATGCTGTGGATGTTCATGGGAGAAAGTGATCAATTAATATCACGTGAGCCGTAAGCTCGTTCGCCACTTTTTCTAAAAAAAATATTTTTTCTTATATATAACCTGTACTGCAGCAGTTTGATTTACAATCTGATTGTTGCAGGTTCAAATCTTATTCGGGTTGTACCAATAAATTGCCGTTTTTTTAAATTTATTAAGTTTAATATTAATTAAGATTGTATTAAGAAAGACAAATTGCTTATTGTATTTTTTTAGATCAGGTCTTAATATATAAACGTTTGTAGTTCCTGCATAAAATAAGAAATGAGACACGATGCATGATGCATTTATTATTCAGCGAATAATGATGTTGTTTACATATTAATATTTTTTTATTATTAAATAAATTATTTCATTTAGATTTTAGAAGGCTTTCTATATAAATGTTAATTGTTGTTACTAAATAAAATAAAATAAAAAAATTGACGCGCTGATGTTCAATTCAAAGAGCAAAACTGTTAAATTTCATTCCAATTAAGTATCCCGATTAAATAGCCTATTTCATGTTTGGTTAAAATGTTTTTTCATCAACGCAAGGGAATTACAGCTTCATTTCCCAGTAAACCGTACGCGTTAACCCGACTTACGACCTATGATTAAACTCCTGAGCTGGAGTGCTCTTTGGTAATCACTTATTTTGGCGTTCCGCTTTTTTTTAATTTTTAAATAAACGTAACGTTTTTTTTTTTGTGTGTAGTCATAGGCGTAGACATCGACATAGAGGTGGCCGTAAACGTAGGTCAAGGCGTAGACTAATACGAAGACGTTGACGTCAAGATAGACGAAAGCGTAGGCAAAGACGTAGACATACAAGTACGCGTTGACGTCAAGGTAGACGAAGCGTAGGCGAAGAAGTAGACCTATACGTAGACGTCGACGTCAAGGTAGACGAAAGCGTAGGCTTAAACGTAGTAGCGAAGACGTAGACGTATACGTATACGTGGACGTAGACGTAGACGTAGACCTAGACATTTTATTTATTGCCATCATATGCAAACACATTACAAACAAAACATGTCACACATTAAAAAGAAAGATAAAAATACAGTTGAAAGAGAATGATACAACAGATGTCGACATACGATACCGTCTCAACATATGTTGTCACAAGGCTGTCACATCACTGATTTTCAGCAGTGCGTTATATGCAATATATTGATTACGATATAGATGTTTTCAAGAGATGATTGAATAGGCTTTTGTTAAGTTAGTATGTAAGTCTGCATTTCCTTTTAATATCAGGTGGGATTTTTTCAGAATTTAGCTTAGCAATTATCTAAAATAAAACGAGTGTGTTTTAGATCACACGACAGAACTTAAACCTCTTTAGTACCAACTATATATTTGTATATATATATCATATATGTTTATAAATATATTTACGTATAATATATGTATTATAAAAATGTAACTGCGTATGAGAGAAAGAGACTACTCTCTTGCCATTACAGGAATATATGAAACGTAGCATTTTCTCTTTCTATTTCCACTAACTTTTATCTCCCTTTTAACTTCCCTTCGCCTCACCCGGTTATACTTTTGGTAATGCTCTCACCAGTTTACAAAAAAAATATAACTGCACATATAACTACACTCGTAGCAGTTAAGTAAGCTATACAATATTGGATTTCTTGAGCATCCGTTGACTTTTGTTAAGTTTAGAAACGCTTCCACAAAAGTACAGAATCCTGTCATCGCCACGTGTGATTGAGTGGTGCCACCCTCGATTGAAGGGCGATATGGGTTATGTGTTGGTGACATGTGACAGAAAGGATTTCCGGCTGTCAAAAATAATTAGGATCGTATTAGCGCCTTATACGAGTTTGACGGTATTGGATAAAGCGATTTGTATTTTGTCCACTGTATTATTGATGAAGCTTATTGCTACATTTTTAACCGACCGAAGGAGGATGGTCTCAATTTGCCTGTATTTTTCATTTGAGCATACGTAGATCGATCGTACGTCGATTTTTTTTGTCAGAAAGCATTTACTTTTTAATTAGAAACCCATGTCAATTTGGTTGTTATCGTCAAGTTTGCAGATTACGAAGATACTATAAAGAATTTGTAATAATCGTATAGAAGGACGTTTTTTAAATGTTGGGTAGGTTTATTTTAAGACTAAAAAAGGAGATTTATCTAAGACTAGGTAAATACTCCTTAACTGCTACGAGCACGCATGAGAAAGACGAAAGAGAATGAAGGTATTTATACTACGGAAATAAGCGCGAACCGTTGTGCGTAGTATTCTTAGCGTTTGGCTACCTGTCTTCCAACAACGTAAATTTAAGTAGCGTAGCATAAAGCAATGGTCACATATCTTATTAATTCCAACCTAAACATTTCCGTCCTATAACGAATGGCACATTAATATTGATACTTTAAAGGAATAAAAGGAGATGAGCTCGAACTACGGATTTTCTTATGATTTACTGAAGCGGTGTCAATGTTCAGATAAACTGAAATTCATCCGCCATACGGGATTTGGAATTGGAGTTTCTAAACTTACGGCAATCTGTAAATGCGCCCGGTTAGCCGGGTAATTCACGTTTTCTACGTTAAAGCTTAAAACCACACACTGTTTATTGCTGACTGATTTAACTTACGAATACGTTTACGGGCTTAACGTTTACCTTACTTCGGTTGACTACTACCTTTGAATTTTCTCAGCGATGACATCGATATAACGCTACCAGTTTAAAAAGCACTATAGTATAGACCTACATCATTGAACTTGGAAATAAAACTAAACTTTTGTTTATTCATTCCACGGAAGACATGTCCAGTACGTTGTGGAGATGAAAATGCTACGATCGATGTGTAGCGTTACGCAATTAGATTATGCTAAAATTATTTATATATATTTATGCTAAATAACGAAGATATCCGTGACTTCATGCATCTTGGAATTCATGACGTAGCATCCCTGCTAGCTGCAGGCAAGTCATCTCCGATGGCTACATAGCCCCCCATGACCTCGTGGTCTATCAGCGATAGTGTCTATTACCATTGCATTCATATTTAGTTAGTGAATAAAATCAAAATTGTATACTTAAATATGTTGTTCCCTAGAGAGGTCAATTCAAGTTGTCTTAGTATGAAACTAAAGCGAATGGCCGTGTATAAATTCACCTACATTCCTACAGTATAGAGATCAGGTATTATATATCCAGTAACTTTATTTGACGGCGAAATTACATTATAAAAGGAACGTATTGTTAAGAAAAGCCAGTTTTGTTGTCACAAAACAGTTTTGTCGACGCAAAAGTACAATAGGAATATATTTAATTCAACGCGAATATTCCGGAGGCAAGGCCCGTACTCCCTGTAAAAGTCTAAAAGGAATTTCATATGTGGAAAACGAATTGTATGTTATTGTTTAGTTGCTAGAGCTACAAACATTTTTCCCTTATATATTTAACCCTCCTTACTTCCAACGTCAAAATAGTAAATACTGATAACGATAACATTTACACCTACAAGTATATGCGTTGTTTATGTATATTTACGTGTAATTTTGCATGTATATTCTTATGTATTTTTTAATCCATCTCTGATCTTTTCCTTTATGGTCACACCAGTCATTTTGTTTTTCTCCCACACACAGGGTAGAGCATAGAGCATGCCACTAAGGCATTACGTTCGCCTTTGTGTTTAAGTATATATATAAATAAACAAATAAATAAAGTGATTTTCTATAGGAACTAAAATAAAATAATTACGTTAGAATATAATTAGTTTATTTTTGAGCATAAATTAATTCATACCTTAGATAAATACAATACAGTCGTAATGATAAATAGTCGTAGCTTCGTGCTACGGTTACACTTTAACAAGGGTGGATGTTGATTTAGTAATTACAATAAAACAAACAGCTAGATTTAATGAAGCCCTCAAGTTTAATTGTTTCGCCGACACACTTTAGAAATGGGAAACGGTGTGTGCATGAGAGATTTCCTAAAAGTTATAATTATGTTTACGTATCTCTGAACTTCCAGGGCCTAAATTGTTGCATGATTTAAAATTTAAACTATTTCTATTATAGTTATAGTTATACTATTTCTATTAAATATATAAAGCGAGATAACAAATTTATTTCATGTTAATTAAATAGAAATTGAATATGAGAGACGAAATGATTTTTTACTCTCATTTTTAGCTAATTTAAACATAAACTTAAACGAAAAATGATTTCTTACGTAAACTTGGATAATACAGTATTTTTCATAAAATTTATCTTCCGAGATATTCAAACTTTCTTAACCGACCCTTTATTTTTGATATTGTGTGTGTCCAAGTGGCAAAGAGCGGCACAGAGATTTTTTTGAAACCCGCTAGAAGCCTTATAAAACAATTTTAAATAATTCAAGTATCAAGGTTGTATTAGAGACTTTGTTAATATCAAGGTTTAAAATTAGTTACCAATTAAATAACTAGCACACTGCTCACCTTTAACTTCCACTACCTTGGCATTGCCACAGAAACCAGTCGACGCGTGCATTTACATAAACATCCCTAATGTGCTACAAAAACAGGAAAGACCCAAAAACGCTGAGAATGCGTTGTTGTACTATACGCGCAGAGCTTTATGCTTGCGTAGACCGTCCACAAGCTGTGTATAAAATGATGTACAATATCCAAACCAAACATAAAAGTATACTGAATACACATTCAAACATATTATAGTAATTCTTGAAAAGATTTCTCTGTTTTTGGAATAGATTAAAACAGCTTAGATTTGTGTTACAAAATTAAAGTCATTTAAAATAGTTATCCCTTGACAGATTAGTTCATTAACACAGCTTGATATTTTTTTATAAACAAGTTAAGGGTTGAACTTACCCCGTCTTTAGAGAAATGGCGGTGAACCGTCCCTCCCTGTCCTTGCTTACCGTGATTTATTACCGAAGAGGGCGGCAGACTGAATCGAAATTTGCTGGATTATGTTTTCAATTTCGTTAAAGCTTCGCCCATCTTTGTTTAAGATAATAATTATTATATTGGACGTTGACATGCTTCACTGATTGAAAGCTTATCTGAATTACATTCGGTGGTGTATATAAGCAGTCATCTTTGTTATAGTATATTAGCAAAGCTCTAGATGTAGACAGAGATTTGTGCCTTATTCACAATGCTTATTCGGTCCTATCAAGTGATGAGCTTACATCTGTCTTATCTACGGTAGTTACCGTTCGAAACCTAGTTTGGTCCCTCTCAGGCGCCCTCGAACGGGAATGCTAACCACGTCCAAATCGAGGTTATCACTCGAGTTTAAGACTTAGCGACCTAAGGGATTTGCCACCTCTCAAATCCCGTGAAACGGTACAGGTTCACTCGCTAATTTGTTTAGGTTCGTCACAAGAAAACACATTTGGTACAAATTTGTGCAGATTTTTTTTGGTACTCAGGTATATAAAAAAACGAAAACTCCTCGGTGTAAGACAGCTAATACTTGAGTCCTCCGATTATTATAACTTGCAGTTTTTGTATATCAGAGTAGTGAACCAGTAGTGCATAAAATTCATTTTTTTATCCTAGAACACTAAACTAGCAATGACTTAAGATAAACTGACATTTCCCAAGGAAAAGTATAGATATTTTTCATTGCCGAGTTTGATTTATTCACGGGCTAGTAAAAGTTTGAGAAAGAAATTTATCTCAAGTGACTACAATTTGAAACAAAGTTAAAATTCTTTTTCTATTTCCATGAATGTCACAAATTGAATAAAAAGTATAGACGAATTAAGAACCTCCTCCTTTTTTGAAGTCGGTTTAAAATGACTAGCGTATTTCTCCACTGCAGCGTTTTGGGTAACATTGATTACTATTGAATATAATAATATTAAACTAGATCATACAATAGATGACGATATGGACAAAGACGTGACTGCTTAAGGCCACAGACAAAGCATTAGTATTGCTAAAAAACTGAATTTTGGGACATGAATATTATTTTTTACTTAACAATATATACAAGCTTTTAAACTGTCATATTAAATATTGCTTGTAAGACTTCAGTCCGACGTTTCGCTAAGTTTCAAACGGGTACTGTTAAAAACAATAAGAAACGGGTGAAAACTTGGACCAGCTGTATTGCAGTTACGCTTGCCACTTTATAAATTGTTGGAGAGATGTGACAATATGAAAGCGCATACCTTCCGACAGTTCTACTTATTGAGTAAGGAATTTCTACTGTCTTATAACTTTTAAATGTCTTTCAACTTAGTGTTAATGTAACTGATTATTTTTTTAACCGACTTAAAAAGCAGGATATGTTTGTTACCACATAACTTTCGACTGGGTAAACCAATTTTGATTATTCTTAAATTTGCATCAAGTATGTGCGCCACAAATATACGAATAACTGAGTATTACGCTAATCGATTTCTATGATTCTTTTTTATAGGAATGAATACTTCTCTAAATTAATATTTTACAATAACGAACTAACTTAATATTGTGTTCTCAAATAGTTATGTACACTACTTTTTAATATGTAATGGGGTGGAGGGTTGATTACTTGAGACACAGGTTTCGTCTTTTTTTTTTGTTTTTTTTCTGGGGGGAAGGCGGCGGTTATGTGGGGAAACCACCACCCACTAAAACCTCCCCGGTGGCCCTTTCCTCGGTGCATGACGAGGGGCTCCGGGATCTCACGTGGAACGCACCGGAGCCCCTCTGCACTGTGCTCAAGGAGAGCACGTCCCGGGGGGAGGTTACTCCCTCCTCCCTTGTGCCCTCGCAGCGAAAGGCGACACGGGCCAGCCGATGTCGCCTTCTTCCCGGGTCCACTTTGGTGGACGACGCAAGCCCCCACCCTTGTCGCCCAGTGAACCCGAGGCCCCTTTTAGTCGCCTTGTACGACAGGCAGGGGATACCGTAGTCTTATTCTTGAGAGCCCAGAACTACAGGGCTGCGGGCCGGTCTGCCACCGGCCCGCCTGCGCCATCTCCGAACGGGATCGGCCCTCTCCCGATCCCGTTCTACGGTCTCCTTCTGGGCCATTACTGACTCGCAGAAGGAGACTTAATTCAACTGTCAATCTACCATAATCTATCTGTTATTATGTCTCTTGTTTCATATGTATGTGTAATTAATTTGATAATTTATCTTAAGTTACTTCTGTGGATTATAGTGCGGAATAAATTATTATGATTATGATTGGAATGGATGTACGGGTACTCCAAGAGTAATTTGATGAGAATTTGGTTAGGTTCTGATTAATTCTATTTTGTAATATTCCTACGATAATTCGGAAATACAACGAGAGTGTCCGCGAGTAATAGTAATAGCGTTTATTCGATTTTTGTTTTAGTCCGTAAATATACATGTATGATAAACATCATCTTTCGTTGCATCGCAGTTTTGCGGTCAGTTTTTAAAAAATATATAATTATGAAAATCGACAAGAAAAGGTAATATTTTACAGGTTAGATTACTTACATATTAACAAAATTCTAATTAAAATTAAAATCTTTTGGTGGAGCAATTTCTGAATTCTATTTACAGATGTCACCGAAAAATATATATTTTTGTAATCTTTATAAACTTTAAACCGGACCTTTAAAGGTTAAAAAACAAGAAATTAGATACTGCCTAAATTCTTGTGTGTTGATTGTGCTTCATGTGACATCTGTACATCAGAATAAATAACAGTAGGTAATGCATTTATTTTTATTTATTTTTTTAAAAAGAAAGCTAGCAATATTTATTTTTTTTCTATTTTTTTCAGAAATATTACTAACATTCTTGTTAACCATTCCAACTAAGCTTATGCTTGTGCTAGGAGATGATTCACGTCAATAGTAAAATTGTGGATTCAAACCCACGATCTTAGGATTCTCAGACCGTCCTTAAACCATTAGGCTATTGTCGCTTTTAAAAAATATAACTTTGTTGAAAAATCCTACATAAACGGAAATACAAACTTGAAAACGCGATATGAAACTTTCCCAATAAATGTACCAGAAAGCTTTTAAGCCTTAATCGAAAGCTGCAAGCGCGCCGCGTCCTTTTACCGGTTAAATCAGAAATTAGGAACAAGTGCGCAAAGTTGATTGCGCAGGGAAATTTTTCAAAGAAATAGTTTTTTGTGTGCTTATTTCGAGGCAAACTTGTGTTTCTTTATTGCTGCCGGAACGAGAGATCGAACTCGGTGCTAGCGTACTTACGTACGCAACTTGAGGTGACCGCCCGGACACTGAGCTACCACGGCTTTGTTGTTGTGCAATTTTAGGTGTTGATTTACCACGCGCTCGTAGGTGAAGGAAAACATCGTGAGGAAACCTACTTGTCCTAAAATTACCTAATTGTCTATCATGCACAATTTATTTCACTTAGCTAGCGTCTTTATCTTCCGAGATATTCAAACTTAACCGACCCTTTATTTATGCTCATGTTTAAATAAACGGTCGTTTTTCTCTCTTTAACAATCGTGTTAATATTATATTTTGAGTATATATTTAATATATACGAAAATGTAGAGCTAAAGAAGCTTAAGTCGTGTGAAATCGTGTGAAAAAGCACACTATTTTTTATAATTTTGTGCAGATACAAGTTATTACAATTTATGATTTATCGCTAGTAGTCAATATTCGTGCTTTATAAATGGCGGTGGCATCGTAACATTTATTTCAGTTTTTCTTTTTTTTTCTTTCCAGCTTGTTGTGTATAGCTCAGAATAACTTGAAGTTTACTAATTTAAATACAAAACAAAAATGATCTATCATAAATCAAATAAAAGGTTGGTCAATTCCAATTTAGAATGCTCATTGCATTAACATTAACGCAAAATTCAATTTTGTCTAGCAACTGAAATCCATGCGCCATTTTTTAAAATACAAGTGGAAGTTTTGAAAGGATTGAAATTGCCTATTCAGCGAAGATTTATTTGAGTTCGGGTACTAAATTTCAGTTTCAGTTCTCTTGAAATAATGACGATATTTGTCCGTGCGTTCGTGTGGTACCGGATTTTTGGGGTTTTTAAAGAAGTAATTATTAATTTATTTTAATATTAGTCCGTATATAAGTAGTGCTCATCTTTTACTCTAATACGTAGAATCGGTCTCACCACCTGATACACCGCCTTAATCTATTTGAAGCTTCTATATCACCTAATGGTTTAGGGTAAGGTCTGCGAAACGTAAATTGTAAGAATTGACCGTCTTCTTGAGCTACAGAGTTAGCATTTTCTAGTTTCATATACTTAAAGCACTTCTACTCTGCGCTCTAATGACCTAATGTCAAATAACTTGATACAAAACTAATAAAAAGTTTGGTAACCTCTCGATATCTATCCCCTAGGGTTGGATATAAGTATGTGACAAAATTGCTTTGAAACTCATGTAACCCCACTGTATGTATCATGTCTAACGCATTTAAATCGTACGAGCACTTTATAAAATAAACACTTTCGCAATGAATAAATATTTATTGCAAACATTTTTCAGCGACACATAGGCATCACATCAATCATCTCTCGTAATGCCGGAGAATATTTCAAGAAGGCTTTGTAAGAACGAGAGGGATGCCGACGCCTCGTATTGAATCAATATCCGCCTAATACCTTCTACAATAACCGTACATTCCCATGACCCGTAGTAACCTAGCAAGAATTTTTAACAAAACAAAAACTAGTATCGTCACTCGCATACTCTATCAAACAAATTGCATCGACTCCAATTTTATTTGTAAGGTTGGCGTTCCGCGACTGTACATTTCTCGCGTAACTTTCATCCATGTTCTGTCAACCTGTGGAATCAACTGTCTCGCGCGTGTTTTAGAACCTTCACGATTTTGCACCTTCAAGAAACGAGTTTACTCCTTACCCCAAAGGTGATGTTAAAATTGACGTACCGTTTGACTGGTTCTTGTTTACGAATATTTGAACTGTATTAGGGTAATGTTTTTTTGAAAATTCACTTCAGTCGTGAAATTTACGTATAACGAAATGGAGGAGATCTGTTTAACCGACACGTAAATAAGCTTCAACCAAACCAACTTCGTGCTAGGTGTCATTAAAAGTATTTACTTAAATTTATTTAGTTTATATTAAGCACGGAATTTGGTGCTAGCCACTCTTAGTATTTAAGAATGTCTTAAATTTGTGCGTAAATATTTCATGATGTACACAAAGGATTGTATTTCGATATCTCATTTTACCTGGCTTTTTAGGTCGCAGACGTGTTAGAGTAGAAAGGTTAGGGATAAGCCTGTTGCCGTACATTAGAATTGGATCGAATGGAATCCAATATATTGAAAATATATTTACCTTGACGAGTATCATATGTACCGCGTCACCCATCATATACTCTTATTATTACATAACTTAAAACTTTATATATGAGCTCACAAGTCCTTTTAATCTAAGCGGGATAGACAGAGACAGCTTTCTTTGTCCGCTTTTAACCAGGCTAATTAGGTCCTGAATGTGACAGAGGGTCGTAATGGTGTGGAATTATTTTTTTTTGATTTACACAAATAAATTTACTTTGCAAATTCGTTACTTGTAATTGGCATGCAATTATTAGTTTATCATCCACGGCCCTGTAGTTCTGGGCTCTTAAGAATTAGACTACGGTATCCCCTGCCTGTCGTAGAAGGCGACTAAAAGGGCCTCGGGTTCACTGGGCGACAAGGGTGGGGGCCTTTGTCGTCCACCAAGGTGGGCCCGGGAAGAAGGCGACTTCGGCTGGCCCGTGTCTCCTGGAAGTACTCTCCTTGAGCACAGTGCAGAGGGGCTCCGGTGCGTTCCTCTGGAGATCCCGGAGTCCCTCCCCACTCACCGAGGAAGGGCCACCGAGGAGGTTTTAGTGGGTATAAACCCCACATAACCGCCGCCTTCCCTCCAGAAGGCGGGGTATCTTTTTGAAGATTTCCTCCCCGCTAGCAAAAAAAAGGTTAAGGTTTTTTGGTTCAAAATTTAGGGCTGTATTACACATCATTTCGGCACAAGGTTTTGTTTTGGTATTTGAAAAATTTTAAGTACTTTGTGTTTACGTTTGTGTTGTTTTGTTTCGTATTTTTATATTTGTAATGTTTCTGTGTTTTTATTTCGAATAAATATTTATTGCAAACATTTTTCAGTGACACATAGGCATCACATCAATCATCTCTCGTAATGCCGGAGAATATTTCAAGAAGGCTTTGTAAGAACGAGAGGGATGCCGACGCCTCGTATTGAATCAATATCCGCCTAATACCTTCTACAATAACCGTACATTCCCATGACCCGTAGTAACCTAGCAAGAATTTTTAACAAAACAAAAACTAGTATCGTCACTCGCATACTCTATCAAACAAATTGCATCGACTCCAATTATATTTGTAAGGTTGGCGTCCCACGACTGTACATTTCTCGCGTAACTTTCATCCATGTTCTGTCAACCTGTGGAATCAACTGTCTCTAGCGGTTTTTCCGAACCTTTACGATTTGGGTACCTTAAAGAAACGAGTCTACTCCTTACCGTAAAGGTGTTGTTAAAAATTGACGTACTGTTTGACTGGTTCTTGTTTACGAATATTTGAACTGTATTTTGGTAATGTTTTTTTTGAAAATTCACTTCCATCGTGAAATCTACGTATAACGAAATGGAGGAGAACTGTTTAACCGTCACGTAAATGCATTTAACCAAATAAGCTAACCAACTTCGTGCAAGGTGTTATTAAAAGTATTTACTTAAATTTATTTATTTTATATTAAGCACGGAATTTGGTGCTAGCCACTCTTAGTATTTAAGAATGTATCTTAAATTTGTGCGTAAATATTTCATGATACACAAAGGATTGTATTTCGATATCTCATTTTACCTGGCTTTTTAGGTCGCAGACGTGTTAGAGTAGAAAGGTTAGGGATAAGCCTGTTGCCGTACATTAGAATTGGATCGAATGGAATCCAATATATTGAAAATATATTTACCTTGACGAGTATCATATGTACCGCATCACCCATCATATACTCTTATTATTCCTTTTAATCTAAGCGGGATAGACAGAGACAGCTTTCTTTGTCCGCTTTTAACCAGGCTAATTAGGTCCTGAATGTGACAGAGGGTCGTAATGGTGTGGAATTATTTTTTTTTGATTTACACAAATAAATTTACTTTGCAAATTCGTTACTTGTAATTGGCATGCAATTATTAGTTTATCATCCACGGCCCTGTAGTTCTGGGCTCTTAAGAATTAGACTACGGTATCCCCTGCCTGTCGTAGAAGGCGACTAAAAGGGCCTCAGGTTCACTGGGCGACAAGGGTGGGGCCTTTGTCGTCCACCAAGGTGGACCCGGGAAGAAGGCGACTTCGGCTGGCCCGTGTCTCCTGGAAGTACTCTCCTTGAGCACAGTGCAGAGGGGCTCCGGTGCGTTCCTCTGGAGATCCCGGAGTCCCTCCCCACTCACCGAGGAAGGGCCACCGAGGAGGTTTTAGTGGGTATAAACCCCACATAACCGCCGCCTTCCCTCCAGAAGGCGGGGTATCTTTTTGAAGATTTCCTCCCCGCTAGCAAAAAAAAGGTTAAGGTTTTTTGGTTCAAAATTTAGGGCTGTATTACACGTCAATTCGGCACACGGTTTTTGGTATTTGAAAAATTTAAGTACATTGTGTTTACGTTTGTGTTGTTTTTGTTTCGTATTTTTATATTTGTAATGTTTCTGTGTTTTTATTTCGAATAAATATTTTTCTATTATATTCCAAATAACATAGAGTTCTCCTTTGTATTTGTATTTTAGTGGCATAAAGAATTTATCTATTATATTGTGTAATATAAAATATAAGATGATATATTTCATGCGACATATTACCACAGTTTATGATGATATTAATCTCGGCCAGGCCGGTGCGAAACTCCTCAGGTTCTAGTTGAAGCTTGCTCCTTATACATTTTATTGCTCCATTGTTAGAGCACGAGAGTGATTGCCGCCATACCTCATGTGAATGGGCTCAGTTGCTTTTGTTTACTGACACACATCTGAGATAGCGGTGCGAGCGGAATTGATATTTATTTCTGTTTAGAGCAAAGCCGTTATATAAAGGCTTGTCGAGTTACTAACGATAGAGGTTCAGGCTAACCGAGCTATGCCACCTTCAGCCTTGTAGTTCTGGGCTCTCAAGAATAAGACCACGGTATCCCCTGCCTGTCGTAGAAGGCGACTAAAAGGGACCTCGGGTTCACTGGGCGACAAGGGTGGGGCCTTTGTCGTCCACCAAGGTGGGCCTGGGAAGAAGGCGACATTGGCTGGCCCGTGTCTCCTGGAAGTACTCTCCTTGAGCACAGTGCAGAGGGGCTCCGGTGCGTTCCTCTGGAGATCCCGGAGTCCCTCCCCACTCACCGAGGAAGGGCCACCGAGGAGGTTTTAGTGGGTATAAACCCCACATAACCGCCGCCTTCCCTCCAGAAGGCGGGGTATCTTTTTGAAGATTTCCTCCCCGCTAGCAAAAAAAAGGTTAAGGTTTTTTGGTTCAAAATTTAGGGCTGTATTACACATCATTTCGGCACAAGGTTTTGTTTTGGTATTTGAAAAATTTTAAGTACTTTGTGTTTACGTTTGTGTTGTTTTTGTTTCCTATTTTTATATTTGTAATGTTTCTGTGTTTTTATTTCGAATAAATGTTTTTTCTATTATATTCCAAATAACATTGAGTTCGCCTTTGTATTTGTATTTTGGTGGCATAAAGAATTTACCTATGAATGTATCTTTTGTGTTATATAAAATATAAGATGATATATTTCATGCGACATATTACCACAGTTTATGATGATATTAATCTCGGCCAGGCCGGTGCGAAACTCCTCAGGTTCTAGTTGAAGCTTGCTCCTTATACATTTTATTGCTCCATTGTTAGAGCACGAGAGTGATTGCCGCCATACCTCATGTGAATGGGCTCAGTTGCTTTTGTTTACTGACACACATCTGAGATAGCGGTGCGAGCGGAATTGATATTTATTTCTGTTTAGAGCAAAGCCGTTATATAAAGGCTTGTGTCGAGTTACTAACGATAGAGGTTCAGGCTAACCGAGCTATGCCACCTTCAGCCCTGTAGTTCTGGGCTCTCAAGAATAACACAACGGTATCTCCTGCCTATCGTAGAAGGCGACTAAAAGGGCCTCGGGTTCACTGGGCGACAAGGGTGGGGCCTTTGTCGTCCACCAAGGTGGGCCTGGGAAGAAGGCGACATTGGCTGGCCCGTGTCTCCTGGAAGTACTCTCCTTGAGCACAGTGCAGAGGGGCTCCGGTGTGTTCCACGTTGAGATCCCGGAGTCCCTCCCCACTCACCGAGGAAGGGCCACCGAAGAGGTTTTAGTGGGTACAAGCCCCACATAATCGCCGCCTTCCCTCCAGAAAGCGGGGTATCTTTTTGAAGATTTCCTCCCCGTTAGCAAAAAAAAAGGTTAAGGTTTTTTGGTTCAAAATTTAGGGCTGTATTACACGTCAATTCGGCACACGGTTTTTTTTGGTATTTGAAAAAATTTAAGTACATTGTGTTTACGTTTGTGTTGTTTTTGTTTCGTATTTTTATATTTGTAATGTTTCTGTGTTTTTATTTCGAATAAATATTTTTTCTATTATATTCCAAATAACATAGAGTTCGCCTTTGTATTTGTATTTTAGTGGCATAAAGAATTTATCTATTATATTGTGTAATATAAAATATAAGATGATATATTTCATGCGACATATTACCACAGTTTATGATGATATTAATCTCGGCCAGGCCGGTGCGTAAACTCCTCAGGTTCTAGTTGAAGCTTGCTCCTTATACATTTTATTGCTCCATTGTTAGAGCACGAGAGTGATTGCCGCCATACCTCATGTGAATGGGCTCAGTTGCTTTTGTTTACTGACACACATCTGAGATAGCGGTGCGAGCGGAATTGATATTTATTTCTGTTTAGAGCAAAGCCGTTATATAAATGTTTGTGTCGAGTTACTAGCGATAGAGGTTCAGGCTAACCGAGCTATGCCACCTTCAGCCCTGTAGTTCTGGGCTCTCAAGAATAACACAACGGTATCTCCTGCCTATCGTAGAAGGCGACTAAATGGGGCCTCGGGTTCACTGGGTGACAAGGGTAGGGGCCTGAGTCGTCCACCAAGGTGGACCCGGGAAGAAGGCGACATTGGCTGGCCCGTGTCGCCTTGCGCTGCGAGGGCACAAGGGGGGAGGGAGTAACCTCCCCCCCCGGGACGTGCTCTCTTCTCTTCTTGAGCACAGTGCAGAGGGGCTCCGGTGCGTTCCACGTTGAGATCCCGGAGCCCCTCGTCATGCATCATGGAAAGGGCCGCCGGGGACGTTTTATTGGGTAAGAACCCCACATAACCGCCGCCTTCTCCCCAGAAGGCGGGGTATCGTTCTGAAGATTTCCTCCTCGTCAACAAAAAAAAAAGCTATGCCACCTCTCAATTCGGCGAAGTAGTCAAAGCCAGCTTCTCTGGCCAATCTGTGTGGTTCGCCATAAAAACATACGACCTACCGTTTACCAAACCGTACCGTATATAGTTAAGCTATTGTATTCTTTTGTTTTATTTTTAGAAAAAACGTAGCACTGAAACATTTTAACTTAACGATTTGAGTAAAAGCTTAGTATGCCAAGTGACGTTCCTCGTCTGTAAGATAAATGACTCGGAAAGAAAAAAGTATCGTGGTTTGCTCTTCTGTATTCAATGTTGTTTTGCATTGCGTATATAAGAGGTTTTTTGTCCGTGATTTGTTATCATTTTAACAGACTTCAAAAAAAGAGGTTTTCATTTTTTAAATTACTCCCTTATAGCGCCGTCATTTATGAATCGGTTGCGAGTTTTTGGTTGATAAGATTTGGTTTAAGTTAGAAGAATGAAAACCTGCATTCCAAGACATTGATTCCCCATATGCCATCACAAACTCAAAAGATGTGGCCAGTCTACTGCCACTTTAACCTACTGACTTTAAGAGCTATGACGTCTACTTTTATTCTCCGTCGAATTTCCATTTTTTCATCGTTCGTTGTGCGACTTTAAGTTTGTGGACCAGGACAACTATCTCAGTCCAAGTCTCACTGTAAAATAAATCATAGCTAATATATGGAATACGCATTTATTGAAGACTTTTGTCATCAGCAGAATCGTAAGGTCTTGCCGTGAACCATGTCCTAGCACAAGTTTAAGCTTAGTTGGAATGGTTAACAAGATTGTTAGTAATATTTCTGAAAAAAAAAATATTGCTAGCTTTCTTTAAAAAAAAAAGAAAAACGATATTTTACGTAAACTCGGATAATACGGTATTTTTCATTTATTTTTATTTAAATTTTAGTACTTAGTGTCGCCTCCATGTTTTTTTTATAATTTCTAAGCAAGTGCTTGACTACGATCCCACCTGATGTTAAGTGGAAATGCAGTCCTGGATGGTATAGCGCACTAGCTTAGTAAATGCCTATTCACTCTTCTCTTGAAAATACCCACATTTTAATCGGAAGGAAAGACAGACGCGGGCAAACTATTCCAGTCCTTTGCTGTACGAAGAATGAAAGACGAAGCAAATCGCTGAATGAAAAAATGTGCAATGAAATATAAATAAATGATTAAAAATATTTTATTCTATTTTATTCCGTCTTTATCTTCCCTTATACTTAAACTTTCTTAACCGACCCTTTATTTTTGCTCACGATTGTATATAAATGTAGACGAAGAAATATAACATACAGTTTATATTTTTAGCGACCAATTCCGACTAGCTTAGGATAGTTTGAGTTTGGGTCAAATCCATGTTTAACTTTCCTTAATTATTTGGTCGAGGGTGCTTTCCCTCCCTTACCTGGAGCCCCGACAGTTAACCGTCCCCCGTACAACTTTTCTAACTAATATAACATTGAAATAGAATGTCGGCGAACTTTATCCAAATATAAATTTAATCTCGTGTTATGTGAGTTTCTGCAAATTTGTTTTCACTTTACATTGCTTTGTTATTTCATAAAATCTCCACATCCACACTCCGAACAAAATTGAAGCTTAAAAACGTATGGAGAAGGGAAGCTTTTTGTGTGAGAATGACATAGTAATTATTACCAAGTTTGATGCTTCTGCCACCACTATCGGCACCTCGGTTAACAATGCTTCCTTGCACGCGAATAGGAGAAATTGGCGAGGGATCACCAATGACAGGCTGTTCCCACGCTGTCATAACCCTCACCATTAGGGAAACTGACTCAAGGATGCTTCCATTCCAGATTAAAGAAGAAGCATCCATCTTTTGGAGACCAATATAGGCTGTACAATATTGAAAACAAAAGTGATGATCTCTGAAATGTCTTGTATAAAAGGTAATGGGATGGCTTATAAATTTGTCAATGCCATAAAGCCTCAATTTAGGTAATAAAGAACGATAAAATAAAATAATATTAATAAAATAAAATAAATTATCTAATTAGGTCTTTATATTCATGAAGCAAGTGCAAATAATTCTCTCGAAAGAAAATTATTCAACAAGAAAGAAATGTTCATGGAATAAAAAAAGAGAATTTATACGGTTCATTAGGTACACTTGAAAATTAAATGAAGTGTTTAATTAAATCAGCACAGTCTTAAGAGGAACTAGACGATGTAATGCTGCATAACATCTTTGTATGTAACAAATCTTATATTAATCGAGAAAAGTATAAAAGTAGATTAAAATAGTTTAGCTTATAGCCCATCGGGGGAGTAGACCTGTCGCTCCCGAGACAGTCATGTCCCAGAAGGAGGCCGACGGGTCATGGAGGATAGTCCAGGGGCTTTCTCACACCGCAGGCGGCGAGGAGGTGATATCAACATGCGCAGGAGGTGATATCAACGTCTCCTCTTGCTGCCCCCGTAATCTGAAGCGGGGCCAGACTGGGTACCTGGCCCCACTAATGCTTCGGCGTCGTCGGGACTTATCTAATTTTAATTATCTTTTGTAACATTTGTGTGTAAAAAAATATTAAGAACAGCCTGTATCGAACGCTCACACGCATTGAGGCGTCTTCGCTTACTATGGGTGTGTGCGTTCGTTTGCAAAAAATGCTCACAACAACTCGTGACGACGTGTTGCGGTGTTCACTGTCGATATTACTAATATTGTGAAATTGTACGAGAACTGAATGCTGAGCATCAGACAACCTAAAATAGGTTTTAGGATGCGCTATGTGTATTATATTCCGCAGGATGGTTCGTAAAAAGGATTCCCCCGTATTAAAAAAAAAGTTTAGTTTATAGTAATATATAGTTAATAATTTAAGTTAGCGTCAATTTTATCGCTGTCGTTAAGCGTCAATAGCCTAATGGTTTAGGGTACGACCTGCGAATCGTAAGGTCGTGGGTTCGAATCCACCATTCGACTATTGCCGTGAACCATGTCCTAGCACAAGCTTAAGCTTAGTTGGAATGGTTAACAAGATTGTTAGTAATATTTCTGAAAAAGAAAAGAAATATTGCTAGCTTTCTTTAAAAAATTAGAACATTAGTTTACGTTGTTTCAATGAATGTGAATAGATAAATATCTGGTCATTGTTATGTCACCCGAGATAAGGTATTAAATTACAGTATTTTAACGTAACACTCAAAAGAATTATCTGCTAGCGACGTGTCCGTTAATACATTATCTAGAATTAATGAAAATGTGTAAATATGTAGGGACAACAACGATTCATGTTGTCGATATAATACTGACGCTTACATAAAATGTTCAATCTGTTACAATTATTTTATGTAAACTAGTTCCGAAATGGACGCTGTTAAATTTTATTACCAGCAAAACATTGTTCGATGTTGTGTTTTGAAACTATCATTAGAACTACGATCAAAATTAACTGTTTCGATCGCATCATACTAATATATCTGTAAATACATATTTTAAACATCTACTATATTTAAAGGAGCTATTCTTTAAAATATATATAAATATAATCTGAATCTGGAAAACGGTTCCAACGATTCATAAAGTTTTATATATATCTAGCTCAGTGATTCCCAAAGTGTCTATATCGATCCCTAGGGGTCTATGACAACCTACGTCAGCGAAAAAAAAATTGGGGGTCCATGAAATGAAAATGGGGGTCCACGATAGTGGATCTCAACACATACACTGATAGTACCTATTTACCTATTTCTCACTAAAAATATTGACTTATTGCTTATGTTATTTTATTTATAGTTTATTTTATGTTTGTTTAATGTTACGTATATTTTACATAACAGATACAAAATTTTATTTTGAGTAGTTTTAATTTAAATTCAATTAACAAATGTATAAATTAACATGTATTTTTACTTTAAGTGTTTAACACTAAACATCACTACAGTTAGAAATTTACAGGAAATCAATATCAGGTAAGGGGGTCTACCCAACACGGAAAAACATGGCAAGGGGTCTACAACACAAAAAAGTTTGGGGAAGACTGATCAAAATGTCGTTTAATCCGCGTATACCCAATTATTAGTTCAATAGATTGCGTTGCTAAGCAACAGTAAGTTAAAGAGTAACTTTTTTATTTATTTAGTTACCTGCTGCTATTTGTTCTGCGGCAGCCTTGCTTACATAATACATTTTGCATAAAAAAAGAGAAAAGAGAAAAAGTGATTTAAAATATGAGAATAAGTTAAAAGTGAAAACTTTTTGCCATGGATAGTATTGCGGTGGACCCATGGGCCAGGGCTGCCATTCGCATGACCTCTGTGCAGATCTATAAAATACATTCTTTCATTCCTGTCGCACACAATTGGGGCTATTTTTGTGATTTTTGTGATCGGTATGATGCAAATTTAGGGCACTCAGTGTGTATGTGTTCAACCGTTTCTTCGCGCACATCACTGCAAACACAAAAAGGAAAGGATGTACTTCAAGAGTAGTTTAATGAGAATTGTTTGGTTACATTCTGATTAATTACGTTTCGTATTATTCCCACGATAATTCGTAAATACAAAGCGTCCACGTGTAATAGCGTTTAATGTTTGATTTGAAGTTGGTTTTTGTTCTTAAATATACTTATGTTAGTTACAAACATTTAAATAATAATAATTGATAATTTTAACGTTATTTACTTATCCTTCAATCGTAAAATATATCATTACACTAATGCAGCCTGTGATTTTTTTAATAACTATAAACTATCTTGTCAGATATTTAAGTAAAAACGCGAACCCTAAAATGGAAAGGCACTGGCCACATAATGAGAACAACAACAGAAAAGTGGACGATTATAGTAACGGAATGGAACCCAAGGGAAGGTAAAAGAAGTAGAGGAAGGCAGAAAAAAGATGAGTAGACGGTCTGTCCATTGGCGAAGGACATCTATGAATAGGCAGAGGTGGAGGGAACTGGAGGAGGCCTATGTCGCAAGACAGCCTGACCTTGATGGTTAAATAATTAATAAGGTCAGAGGAAATAGAGACTATTTTTTTTTTATTTATTTTCATTTTATTTATTTAACTATCTTGTCAGTATCTGTGTGAAGTGTACTAGTAAAATATAGCAAGTCCGTAGGTATAAGTAGAAAAAAAAAGGTTAAATCATTACGGTGGTTCTGTTCAATTATTCAGGGGAATGTCAGGATTAATTGGCATTGAAGTTCAAGGCAGCGTCAGGCAATCGAGATAAAAGCGCCACAACAAGTTAAACGTATATGGCTCGCGAGGGCTTAACGCATCGCGGTCTACTTTGTGTTCCAAGTGGAGCGGCTTAACGGTTAACTTAAACGATTTATTCTGCTATGGCTTTGTTGTTAAATGTATTAACATCGTTAAATATTCAACCAATGTTTATATATGTAAAGTAAAGATATGAAACCTCTTTACTTAAATTTATTTCTTTTTGTATTTTTATAATTTTAAATGTAAAATGTCAATGAAATGTGTGACATTTATATATAATAGATAGAATTGAAATACGGACATTAAATGCTGTTTCTCTAAATATTATAAAGAAACGCAATTTAGTCTTTTATTTCAGACAAATATATAGACTTTATTATATATATTTACTCTACGCTTAAATAATTTGACTTCTTTGGTTTATATAATACTAACTATGCCCGTGACTTCGCCCGCGTGGAATTTAACGAAAAAGTTATTTATTAAAAAAATGCTCAAGGCAATTAACGTACTTAATATATAAGGAGTAATACCGTATTTGTGTTATTAGCTTTCGCATTACCGCTTTATAATTACCCAATTTTTAAATATGGTTAATATGGATTTAGTATGTAAATATTCAATTGCCTGCAGAACGCACATAACGTTTTTTTTTTGACGGGGAGGAAATCTTCACAAAGATACCCCGCCCTCTGGGGGGAAGGCGGCGGTTATGTGGGGGTTCTTACCCACTAAAACCTCCCCGGTGTTCCTTTCCTCGGTGCATGACGAGGGGCTCCGGGATCTCACGTGGAACACACCGGAGCCCGTCTGCACTGTGCTCAAGGAGAGCACGTCCCGGCGGGAGGTTACTCTCTCCCCTTGTGCCCGCGCAGCACAAGGCGACACGGGCCAGCCGATGTCGCCTTCTTCTCGGGTCCACTTTGACGGACGACGCAGGCCCCCACCCTTGTCGCCCAGTGAATCCGAGGCCCCTTTTAGTCGCCTTGTACGACAGGTAGGCGATACCGTAGTCTTATTCTTGAGAGCCCAGAACTACAGGGCTGACGCACATAACCTGATAACTGTTTCTCTAAAATTCATATTTTTATGGGATGTAGAAAAAATCATTTAAAATGAAAATGAATACAGTTTTTATGTAAAGACTAGAGCATCTACTTTGTTTTAAATGACGAAATATGTAAATCAAACGTGTTTTAAATAAATTATTTTAGATAATGAAGTCCAATCTTGCCAGTATGTTTAACTAAAGTAGAAAATAAATTTAACATTTTAACAAGTGCTGTGTGACGTTGTAAATAAATAATTAAATAAAAAAAATGTTATTCTAATATAAAAAATTACAAGATAATGAGATATTTCCAAGTCAGGTCCTGGGGAATAATAAATTTAATCCTTTCAGAAACGCGCATAGAATGTAAGAATAGGACTTCCAAGGAGTTTTTCACCGACACAGCGAGAGAAGGAAACATGGCAAGGATTTATTAAATTCAGCTAAAAGAACTCCGCTTCGCCGAGGCAAAAAGAATCTAATGCTAAATTTTTCGCAAGTTGAGAATATTTTTAAATATTTTCACTAGTATAATGTTATGATTATACAACATAATAAGGGCTTAGAATTAAAGTTAAAATTACAGCCTCTTAAAATATTTCCCAGTGCTGGGTACAGGCCTTCTCTGTAAAAAGAGTATAAGGGCATAGTCTGACACGCGGCCCTAGTGCGGATTGGCAGACTTCATATGTCTTAGAAAAACTTTCTAGGACATATAGGTTTCCTCACGATGTTTTCCTTCACCGACGAGCGCGTAGTAAATTAGCACATAAAATTGCAACAATAAAATTTATTAGTGACGGCACCGGGGACCGAAGTCGAGTTACCGTACTGTGCAATCTAAGGCGACCGGACACTGAGCTACCACGGATAAAAAAAGATTAAAAAAAATGCCTACATGGCTTCGGCACAAAAAGTTTGTTGGATTTAATAACTTTATTTTATAATAAAACAAAAACCGACTTCAAATCAAATCAGTGGCAGATTAATCTTAAAAGTACGTGTGAGATTTTTTTTACATACATTATTTAAAGTACATATAGATAACAATGAAGATGTTACATAAGTTAAGAAAACAGTCCACACGTTACGTTTAGAGTGAATAGGGTTAATTTCATAAGAGGATTAAACACAGTAATAGGGCTTGAACGTTTGTAAGTAATACACTTGGCTGGGTCAAGTGGGGCTTAAAGGTATGAAATAGCTTCTTATACTTATTTTCCTTATTTATTGAAGAAATTTCTCGCGATATCTTAGGTAAATATGTAGTAGTGTCCGGACGATTGATTTATATCTTACTAGCTGCGCCCCGCGTTGTTACCCACAATTAAAACTACTTATTTAAATTTTTCTAAAATATAAGTAGATGTACTCTGTGTCTGCCACTGAAAGTCCCGACACAATCTGGCTAGCCTTTCCAGATACTAGATTAGACAAAAATTGCAAAAAAAATGTTATTTTAGTATCTGTACTTTCATATTTATGTAATTAAAAGCGGTTATTTTATTCGATATAGATAGTATTCGGACAACCTTTGTTTTCTTAAAGAATTGGTTATCGGAATTTTGATACATTAAAAAAAATCGACGTGGTTATTAGTACAAAAAACTACTTATTTAAATTTTTCTAAAATATAAGTAGATGTAATTACTCCTTTTACATCAGCTATCTGCCACTGAAAGTCCCGACACAATCTGGCTAGCCTTTCCAGATACTAGATTAGACAAAAATTGCAAAAAAAATGTTATTTTAGTATCTGTACTTTCATATTTATGTAATTAAAAGCGGTTATTTTATTCGATATAGATAGTATTCGGACAACCTTTGTTTTCTTAAAGAATTGGTTATCGGAATTTTGATACATTAAAAAAAATCGACGTGGTTATTAGTACAAAAAAAAGTCGCGTGAATTTTTTTAGGGAAGAAAATGTCCTATATAAGATGGAAGAATTTAATTATAATGCCGAAAAATTAATTTAATCGAAACGATACACGACTCCAAGGAACAGCGGATTCCTTTTGAAAAGAATTTTAACAATTTTCATAAAGAATCTCCTAACATTTTTGGTAAACATTCCAAACAAGTTTAGGCTTGGGCTAGGAGATGGTTTCTTTGAGCCTAGAAAATGTTTCTTTACTTTTGCCTTAAGGTGTCTAGACTATAATGTTCCGGAAAGAATGACTTCCGCAAAGAGTTCCACTCCTTAGCCACCGCATAATGAAACGAGAGCCAAACCGCTTGGTGCGTAATCGTAAAGTACGTTTTATTCAACCAATATAATTAAAAAAGAATAAGTTTTTTTTTAAATTATATTGGTTGGTTATGTACAATATTCTAGCTTTGTCTACATTTGAATCTAAAAGTACGTGCATTTCACTTTAGTCTCCATTATTCAGGAGCATGGAGTAATTGGTTGAATTTTAGATATCGCTTCGCAATCAGTTTAAAAGCACGTTCGAACTTACAACTTACACGATGTAATGTGTTGTAAGTTATCTGTGTTATTTTGTTAGTGATTTGTTCACGTTATTTATTTTGTGCCTGGTGTATAGCATAGACTCACTACCTTTAACTTATAGGCCCTAATAAGCTTCGTAAAATAATAAGCTTCGCAAATACCTGCTATGACCTACGTTTCAGAAACTTGGGCTCTGACCGGTGGGTTCACCCACAAACATAATGTCGCAAGAGCGATAGAAGGAGCCATGCTCGGCATTTCGCTAAGGGATGGAATCCGAAACGAAGAAATTCGACGGAGAATAAAAGTATTTGATATAGCGCTTAAAGTAAGCAAGTGGAAGTGGCAGTGGGCCCGATACATAAGCCGAGTCGGTGACGACAGATAGGGGACGAAAGTCTTAGAATGACGACCGCGCATCATTCGGAGAAGCGTAGCTGGCGGTCGAAAGCTAAGGATCGTTTATGGTAAAAGCCATTGGGTAAAGACTATTTACAGCAGTGGATATACACCGGCTGATGATGGAGGTTAATTAATAGCGATCAGCGAGAGCTGTCTCTGACTACCCCACTTTGTATATATTTTCTTATATATAGAAGATAACAAGAGTATAAAAGATTCCGTTTATTTTTATTTTAATAGTCTGTATTAAGACAACATTTTCTCTTCACGTAAGATTAGTTCGATGTTGTATCTTTACGTGTACGCAGTGATCCCCTTATTAAGGATTGATTCAATTATGCTGTATAAATCCGAGAGTAATTACCGAAGGACAACGCAAGATAATAGGAGTAAAACCTGTATAAAGCTACTGTCGCAGCCACAAGTGCAAAGCGGACGCGTTTTGGGATACGGAACAGAAATAACAATTCCTGTTTGTGAATTGTTATTTCTGATCGAATTGTGAAGAATTAGCATCAATTATGGAATGCATTTCGAGGAGTGTGCATAATCATGATCTCATCCTCCCATTCCCGTCACAGCATCGGACTTCAAGACGTGCTGGATTTCATTTTTTCAAAGATATGAGCGGCGTGTACCAAGAGATCGCCAGTTGACCGGTTTCGGCGAAACCCGTACTGTCGGTCGCTGAAGATGTTATTATTTTCTAGGTATGCCACAAAGCGTGCATTCAATACACTTTCCATTATCTAAGATAATTGACAGGATCGGCTTGGCTAACCTTCTTGGGCACAGGTTGCACTTCGCAAGCTTCCAGGATGCACAATTCCTAATCAGTCATAGTCTTTAGGGAGAGACGGTACAGGCGTGTTAGCACAGGAGACTACTTAAAAACTAATTGAAAATAATAAAAAAGTTAAACGTCACTTTAAGAGATTACCGATTACCTTACGTTACCTTTGTAGTAACTTTTGTCTATAAGGAAACTAAATTTAGTGACGACAAACACATCTGCACAAATTTATTTCCAAACTCAATCCTTTTCCTTGACAATAAAATAAAATGAATACGTGATAAAGGAAAGGAATGCAGTTTACGGGGCACGGAATCGTTTAGTGGGAGGAGCGCGAATTCAATTTCTGTGCTCGCGTCTCCGTAACTGTTAAAATTATTTGTTTTTTTTTTGTTTAATCGACAATTCTGTTGATATATACAGTAAAGAACATGGAAAAGTTATAAAGTGAAATTGAAGTTAACCCATGAGGGGTGCAAAATATCTCAAGATGTAGGGACAGAGTAATGTGAAAGCAAAAATGTGGAAAACTGACCCCACCATCACGTGGAAACAATAGCAAGACAGAGAGAGAGAGAGAAAGAAAATTCTGTTGAAAGCCATTACGCTATCCTTGAAGTACAACTGTATAAGTGAAACCTACACACATGAATATAATTATAATAAATTTACATAATACTCTAGCTACCTATACAAGCAACCAAAGTATCCACACATTAGTTGACCGTGTTGATTGCTTAAGTCTTGTGATGATAGAATATAACAAAGAGAAAAAAAGAGTGGACAAGAAAGTCGTGGGAAGAAGAAGCAGAGGCGCGGCACTAGATGGGCTGTCTCTATTGGAGTAGTTACCGGATTGAAACTCCAAGTAGCTATCCACCTGGACAAAAATAGAAGAGAGTGGAGAGTGAGGGTTAAGAGCAGCTCTCTTGGTGGTTACGACCTTCAGCCCTGAGGAAACGATAGAAAAGTTTTTGAAGTCGGTTAAAAACTGTCTATAACTAGGCAGACAGATCGGTAGAATCTTTAAAAGTAAAGGTTACAGCCAATATAAACATTGTTGTCCCACTGTTGGGCACATGCCTTGCCTGGAAAGTTAGTATGAGGGCATAGACGCGGCCATAGTGCGAATAGACAGATTTGTACTCATGTAGTTTCCTCACGCGAATTGACAGATATGTTTATTTATTTATGCGTATAAACTAGCGCTTGACCATGGTCCCACCTGGTGTTAAGTGGTGATATAGTCGAAAGTGGGTACGCGCTAGTTTAGTAAGTGTTAGTTTTCTTCACGATTTTTTTTTTAAAAAGATGTTTTCCTTCACCGTTGAATGCGTGGTAAATCGGCACTTATTGCCACAAACAAATTCATTGGTGGTGGTACAGGGGATCGAACGTGGGTTATCGTACTATGGAACTTAAGATGAGCTACTGAGCTACCACGGCTCACTTGTGATCTAGTAGTCTGTAGTCGTATTGTTTTCAATGTAGTATCTACATTGGGATTATATCTTTATACACTTAGAGATATTGTTTGCATTACTTCGTTTCTCATATTTATTCATGAAGACAGTACAGTCATAATTCTGTAAATAAATATTTTATTACGTAGAGCGCAGGTTGCGCTTGGCTCTAAAAGTATATTAACTGGCTCGAGTTGGCTGTAATGCAAATATAAGACTGCCGTTTTATAAACACACTCTTTGTATTTACGTTTCCCAGCAGTAGTGTACGGAATATGGAGATTTAATGTCAGATAGTGGATATTTTAGCGATTCTGCAGTTTCGAATAAACGTAATAATTATCCTCAGAATGCATGCAAATTATATGCCCTTGAAGTGGGAGACAAACGAGCTCACGATGTGGTTATCAGATAGTGTATTGATCAAGTCAGTTGAGTCTTAATACGGCTCTTTAGGGCAGTGATGGGCAAACTACGGCCCGCGGGCCAAATCTGGCCCGTTAAAGCATTTCATCCGGCCCGCCAAGACTTTGTTAATATTTTTGATGTGTTATTGTAAAATTGTTTCTGTTTTATTTATATCAGCAGTGTTTATAAGGTTTAAAATCTTTAAAAATTCTCGGTTTGATTAAAAAAAAATTATAACATCGTAAATTTTTACGTAAAAAGTCAAAAAAATAATTGTCATCAATAATTTGTGTAATTTGCTTAATTATCTTTTAATTATTTTGTTAAGCAGATTTTATAAATCAAATTATTTTTTTCGGTCAAATTTTGGCCCCTTTTAAAGTATTTTTTACAATTTCTGAGCCGCCAAACAAAAAGTTTGCACACCACTGCTTTAGGCCATGGTCTGCGAAACGTAAGTTTGTAGGTTCAAACCTACACATTCGATTATTAACGTTAACGTCAGTCTAGGACTCCATAGTTATGCTTATTTGGTATGGTTAAATCGAATTTTAGTAACATTTTTAGTAAAGATGTTTTTAATAAATAATAATAAGCTGGACGTTAACATAAAGATAACAAAGTCGAACATATCCGGGGTTTTAAAAAAAATACAGTGTATATAATATATATTTCTATTTCACCAGGTAATTGCCGAGTTTTCGACATTCTGTTCTTAAGACTTAAGACGCTTAACGCCAGGTGAGCCACATGTTGTTATTATTATAATAAAACAAATATTCTTTAATAAAACAATGTTTAAAATTGTGGGTAGATGCTAAGAAATTTTAAACTTTTTTTGCGTTCTTAATCTACAAGCAGAGACAGATGATGATGATATTAATTTATCCCTAATGGGAAATGCAAAATGACTTTAGTCCATACAGCCATGTGTTGAATAGGAGAATTTTGGTAGATATAAAGGCCGAAGCGACGTCTGCATTGTTCTTGATCAGAAAGAACCACGCCCGAATTTTTCAATATTTGACGACTGTCATTTGACATTTAACATCTATCATCTGGCGTCTGGTGTCTGCTTGGCCAGTTACATCTATATAATATTAAGTAGTATCGAGGAATTGCTAATTGAACAGTATTAGATAATAATATAAAATAAATGTACACTCTCACGAGCTGTCGCTTAAGTTGTAAAGTCGTTAATCATTGCGTATATCATGTTTGAAGTGAAACAAAGTTTTGTGCGCTCGAGGGTTGCCGGTGGTGAAAAGTTTAGCCATTGTGCGTATGTCAGTTGTGAGGATGTAGTCGGCTTGTTGTTATTGTACTACATTATGTGTTCTGGACTTTTATGAGCGTTATATCAAACCATTACACAATTTATGATTAAACTTTTAATAAGGTGTATTAGAATGTTTTGTACAGTTCGTTTTAAAAAGTGGACTGTAGAATTGCATACAGAATAACTCGTATAGATATCACTTCTGGATTTTTCATTGTAGTCACATCTCGCATTCGATAAATACGTATTCTTTTTTTTAATACTTTCTAAACAAGTGCTTGACTACGATCCCACCTGATGTTAATTGAAAATGAAGTCTTGGATTGTAAGCTGCTATAATTTAGTAAATGCCTATTCACTCTTCTCTTGAAAACATCCATATTGTAATCAATCAGTAAAGACAGACGCGAGCAAACTATTCCAATCCTTTGCTGTACGAATAATGAAAGATGATTAGAGATTTTAGGTTATTTGGTTATGTTTCGGGCTATTCTTTGGGCATTGTTTCATGGTAAGGGTTGTTTGTAAGGCGCATAATTTTAACCGACTTCAAAAAGGAGCAAGTATGAAACAAAATCTCAATCGTCTGTATTTTTTTATGTAGACGCACTTATAATACTCTCATTTGTGAACCGAATTTGTTTTTTTTTATTAAACGGATTTCTTTTTAATTACGCATCATCTAGGTGTAGGGATTGGGCCTTGGGTTTCGAAGATATACCAGGATACTCGTAAAAATTGTTTTTCATTATCGGTTAAGGGTACTTTATGCATATCCTTTCTTAAAAGGTCTCAAATCTGATATATACCTTCTTTCGACCCTAACATTCACTTAACATATTTATTATAGTAATTTAAAATATATTTACAAGCAAAAACAAAAACTGACTTACAATGAAATATTGAATGCTGGCACTCGTGGACGCCCTCTTTGTTTATTTGAATTCTCGTAGGAATTTTACGAAACACAATAAATCAGAACCTAACTAAATTCTCATCAAACTATGAATCTTCTAAATCGGTTGACGTGATATTGAATTATTCGTCCATTACACACATATACATCCATACTTGATGCACATTTTTATGCGACTTTCAGTATTAGTCCTAATTTAAATGAGACCATACGGAAAGCACCTGCTTTCAAACAAACAATCGTCGGAATCGGTCCAACCTGTCCAAAGGTATTATCAAGGAACAAACATAAAAAAAACATCAACAACCTCTTTTTTGAAGTCGGTTTAAAAATAGTCAATGTATTGGTGAGTTTGTACAATATCCACGTATAAAGATGTAGGTATTACAAGCATTAACGAGCCAATTATCGTCCTCTCTGTAAAACGAGCTCGACAGCTCAATTATAAAGTCGAGACGTTCTATTCCGATTTCTGTTTCTGATGGGATATTTGCTAGAAAATGAAGAGTAAAATTGTCGGTGAATACTTAAATCTATTCGTAATGACTTCTTATATTTCATCATCACCATCATTAAAGTTACAGTCTTTATACAGTGAGTATATGTCCATATATACAGTGAGTATATGTCCCACTGTTCATATGTACAGTGGGTATATGTCCATATATACAGTGAGTATATGTCCCACTGTTCATATATACAGTGGGTATATGTCCATATATGCAGTGGGTATATGTCCCACTGTTCATATATACAGTGAGTATATGTCCATATATACAGTGGTATATGTCCCACTGTTCATATGTACAGTGGGTATATGTCCCACTGTTCATATGTACAGTGGGTATATGTCCCACTATTCATATGTACAGTGGGTATATGTCCCACTGTTCATATGTACAGTGGGTATATGTCCATATATACTGCGGGTACACTCGTATGTCCCACTGTTCGCCACAGGCCTTCTCTGCAAAGAAAGTACAAGGGCCTAATTCGCCACGCGGCATTAGTGCAAGTTAGCAGACTTCACATGTCTACGAAATTTTTTCGAAGCCACGTAGGTTTGATATTGCGTAGTCCTGGACATTGCTGAAAATCAGCGCTGTCGCATTCTTGACAGCATATGCTGAGACGGTGTCCAATGTTGGTATCATGTCCTTTTAGGTACTTCCTTTAATTCTGTTTTTAAATATGTTTTTTTTTCTGCAATGTGTTTGTATATGATACCAATAAATGTCTATGTCTAAATTATCTTAACGGGTAGAACTAGATTATTACATTTGTACTGCCCTAAGATAACATAAGAGACGGGCCTGACGTGCCTGTTAATACCTCCAAATCCCTTCTACCCTTTGATTAATGATTCGAAGTCGTTGTTTACATTCCAAATCACTTCAGACTAAGTGTTTAATGGGGCGTGTCGTTTGCAAACCAGTAGACATTTAGATAAACTAACTTGTAAATTGATTTTGGGTTTCTTTAATCATACTAAGGACGAAAAAGACAAGTATATTTAGGAGCAAAAACAAAAACCAACTTCGAATCGAATCAAACGTTAAACGCCAGACGCGGACGCCCTCTTTGTATTTCTGAATTACCGTATTAATTTTACGAAAAAGAATTAGTCAGAATCTAACCAAACATTTATCAATCACTTTTTAATTACATCTTTTCAATGAAAAATGAATCATCGAAATCGGTTGGCGTGATATTGAGTTATTCGTCTATTTGTTTGTTGTCCACACATACTTAATGCAAAGTTATCACTTATGTGGTTTTCTCATTGGTGACATTGTCAGAATTAGACCAAATTAATGGGACCACATGGTACGAACCAGATTTCATACAAAAAAGATTATCAAAATTGGTTGATCCAGTCGAAAGTTATGAAGTAAAAATTTAAAAAAAACATAAAGACATTTGTTCCCGGAGTCGGCTATTCAGTTTCAATGTTGCACGTTGAAATTAATTTATATCGATAAGATTTGATCGATAATTCAAATATATTGTTATGGTTTGTTTATTAGAGACAGTTCACACGATAACCATTGGGTGAAACGAGAGAAACAGTTCTTGAGTGGAGACCGCGGAGAGGAATACGCGGAATGGGACGCCCTAAGACTAGGTGCAGCGACGATCGTGCTAGGAGGCATGTTTTTGGAGAGGCCTATGTCCAGCAGTGATAGTGATTATAATACACTCGGACCTTCAATAGGACGGATTAGGTGATTGTTAAGAATAATGGGATGAGATACAATACCGCAGCAAATTAGTCCCAGAAGTATCCATAGGAAACATTTTCCGGGAAAAGTAGGCCAAGAGCGAGTTAATTAAAATTAATGTTTAACCTTTGATTATACTTGAGAGCTTGTAATAAATTATCTGAATGGGCTATTTCTCAGATATGATGAGTACTTTACCGTTCGTTTTATACCTTAACACTGTAACAAAGAACATCAATATCCCTATAACTGTGTCCCGTAAACTGAATTACATTACACGAATTTGTGGTATTAATCAAACTTTTTATAGCACGTTTGACGGAAGCTGTTTATCAGAATTCTTTTCTGGATTCACTCAAAATTGGTTTCTATAAAAATAAGCCAATATAAAACCAATATTGTGTGTACGAGTGTTTTTCATATTGTTACAAGAAAAAGGAGCCGTGCTAGCTCAGTGCCCGGACGGTCGTATTATGGTCGCTAACACCCCGAGTTTGATTGCCGTTGCCGGCATCTAGGGCCGCGTGACAAACTGTTTTCTTGAGCACTTTCTGTATGTTTATATGTATGTCTGTATGGTTATAACAATGGGACATTAATTAAATTCCAAAAAATATAAAAGAAATCCCGTAATTTTTAAGGCAAATCAACAAAATGATGTTAATTTAATTAATGATACAGAAGTTTAATTAGACTGTACTTTTATATAATAACTATTGTTATCTACATAATACAAACTAAAATGAAAATATTTACAATATAATAAGTATTTTACAAAATATTTACACAAAATATAACTGCGCCAAACCGTCGTCGCTTGGCAACGTGCCCGGAAGGCTGCCATACAACGTGGCAATGCTACCTCTGTGCAAGGTATAAGCCAGCCCTCTGGTTACCAGATGTGTCGACCAACCTCTCAGCTATCACATTAGAAGGTGATGTGCACTAGCACCCCACGGACCAAAAGTTCCTACCCCAAACGGCTCAATTATGAAACCTATATTGAGGTAACTATATTTGCGCCGCTTGAAGTTTTCTGCATTTGCAGCCGACGCTTCAGGCTCAACAGAAGATTCTGGAAGATGTGACGGTGCTAAAGTATCGACGCATGTGGCGTCCCATACTAAAGGCCATCCCATCTTCCAGGGTATAACAGTCATACCGTTTGGTCTCTTACCATCACTATGTAATAGTCCATTAATTTAATTTATTTCTTACCATATTTGATGTAGTATAGACTAGATGAATCTATATCAGACTATATGAATTTGTAAAAATAGCGTCGCGAATATAAAATAACTCGTTCTATAGTTCATAAAAGCCCTAGGTATTCTGTTCACAGATTATCTTTTCGCAGCTCCAGTGTGGATTGGCGAATATTATGCCGGTATTCTGGCATCATAAAATATTAATACTAAATATGTATTAAAATTAGATGTGAAACTGTATACATTTCTCGAACAATACTGATGCACTGAATCTCTACGGCGCAAGTGACAATAGTCAGCTTAGTCGAATGCAAATGTGAGGCTTTCAAAGCACCAGATAGGACGTCTCCTTGAACTGCGTATAAGCGTATAATTGAATTGTAGGTAGGAACCTATTGTTGTCTCGCTTAATGGATGTCGAATTTAATACATCATTCATTGAACGTTCAATTTGAATAAAGTAATTAATGACACGTGAAATGTAAAATCGTGTAAAATTTAATTACATGAAGTATAGGTCTAAGCTTAATAAAAGATGCCAAAGACCAGTGTTATTTTATTTGGAATAACAAACGAATACATATTTTCTTTAGGTAAAAAAAATACATAATATAAAAAGAGTAATAAATATGTAAACTACACAGATATCCACATATATAACAATAATGTCCACAATTTGTCTTTGCTTTAGTCAGATAAAAAATGCTGAAAGATGCAACATTACTTTTCAAGGCCAGTGGGTCAAGCCGATCGGAAAGAGCTTGATCGTCGATGGTTAAAGCCGCGCCCATAGATAAAACTTAGCTTAACTTAACTTAGCGTATTAAGTAGATTTTAACAGAGTTCCAAAAGGAGGAGGTTCTAAAATATCCTGTATTTATTTGTTCGTTACCACTTTCGATTGGATGAATTTTGATGATTCTTTTTTTATTTGAAAGCTAGTGGCAAATTCTGCCAATGTCACCAATGAGAAAACCACATAAGTGTTAAATTTGCATTAAATATGTGTGGACAAGAAATAAATGGACGAATAACTAAATATCACGGCAACCGATTTCGATGAATCATTTTTTATTGGGAAGGACCTACTTCAAGGGTAATTTAATGAGTTTGGTTAGGTTCTGATTAATTCTATTACGTAATATTATTACGTTGTATTTTTAGTATAGTGCTGTTAGTGCACTATACTAAAAATACACTATTTACATTGAATTTTAAAATATATAGACATTTTATTGTCTTGGATTTTTCTTACGTTGACAGCTTTTAAGTCGGAAAGTTCATAAAGTATATGGACTGTTTATTCCGATCAACATTTTTAGGTCTCGTCTTTTTTAAAGAATAATTCTGTTTGTTTTCATTAAAAGCTAACTAGTGTTTTTTTATTGTAACGAGCTAAGTCGTCGTTTTTAGTATGATCTGAATGGCTTGTTTTTCCGATCCATTATCATTCTCCGGCACGAAAGGTTACTAGTACTTGGCACTTTGCAACTTGCGTAAAATTGCGTTTTGGTACAAAACATGTTATATTCATGGGACAAAGAAAAAGGAAACTGTTCTAGTTCTACAGATGGGCCCAAGAAAACAAATGAAAGGCAAACGATGGTTATGTATGTCAATGTACCGACGGAACAATGGACAACCGAAAGTTTTATTGTAAGCTACGTGTAAGATAAAAGTACGCTTCCTTCGAGGGGTTGGTTTATTTATTTACGATTTCTGTTTTGGTTGTTTTGAGAAATAAATAATTTTACTTTGACCTCCATTACTGAGGACGTGGAAGGATAACACTAAGACTTATACGTCCTAGGATCAAAATGTGTTTTGTTTTTGTTTTTAGGAGTCGACATACATTTATGTACGTTATCTCATATACGCCACCTACGAATTTCTTATATTTGTTTTATCTTGTTCCCTTAACTTGTCTGCCAGTGACCTTGTCATTTTGATTTCTACGCTCCTCCTTGAATCGTTATTATATTCTTTCCTCTATTTCCTCCATATTATTTACTTACGAACTATTTAAAGTTTCTATGACTTTTAGTATTTATGCTATTTTCCTTGTTGTCCTCATGTCTCTGCGGACTCGAGAATAATTAATATCAAAGATCGATTTAACTGCTGTATCTTGGGAAACGTATACGGATATATTCCGAGACAAGTAATTTTATGTGCATTCGCTACCCACTAGTGGATCTAACTACCTAATAAGGGCCGCATCGAAGTTGTATACAAGCTACTTACAACCGTTCCCTTTAGAAATCGTCGGCGGAGCCCTATATCTAGCGATAGATGTCCAGTGATTGAAATGATATTGACATCTATTAGTCTATCAGAGCCGTAGGGGAATAATTTTTATTAATTTTATATCCTAATATCCTATCTCCTATTCAAATATTTTCTCATGGTAGAGACGATACAAAATTAATTTTGTAGATCGCTATATTATAAGCAGTACGGCGTGTATCCTTGCTTCCCACTGATGTACCCGAGCCTATTTGTACTGGGCATGGTCGGGTACAGAAGGCTTCAGGTGAGGAGAGATGTCGCACTGGTAAAATATGTGTGGAGGGTGGTGCGGGGCTGGGTTCATCTCCCAGAAGTACTGGCCGCGCTACAGCTTCGAATGCCTGACAGTTACGTGTACATGTGCTGTCGTCCGCCATTGTTCCTACTGCCTGTCTCCAGGACTAACTTGTCCAGGAACTCTCCGCTGTCGCGCGCGGTTGGGTTTGTTAATACCATCTCACTGCAAATTGATATATTTTGTTGAACTCAGTCGGTTTTTACCGAAGCTGCCTACAAATACGAAGAAGGTGTTTGACTCTATTATATTTATATATTTATTGTCAATACATAAAGCAGCTTTTTATGTCTTAAGTATAAATTTTGTATCTGTCGAAAATATTTTAGATATGTTTTATCGCAGATAAAATACTTCTTACCGAAAGTCCATCAGACCCCAAATAATCATAAATATTAAGACACTAGAGGCCCGACCACTTGACATTAAAGTGACCCATGGGTCCTATATATGGACGTATCGCTTCCGTGATTTAATGAGTGTTCCGTGAACAAATGGAACGGGAACTCAGAAAATAAATAATAAATAAACCTAATTCATTCAATTCTCACCCATAACGAAATATTATTCATTGTTAAGTTATTTTGATTACAATTCAAACACACATCACAACGACGTTGAAGAAGCATCGATGTGATTTGAAACATCAATTCAAAATAAGTACCAATTCGAAACTAAGTAATATATGTGTATTGGTAGTCAGCTAGTTTAGTTGTGCCACTCAGGTTTTCCAATAGTGTACCTATGGCACTCCAATTTTGTTGTAATCGCTGCTATTTGTTCAACTCGTACATAATGACATCTTCGAAATGTGCCGAAATATTTCAATTCACGTCAAATAATTATAAAAAACTCCATATATTAATCTTTTTTCGCGGATCTAGAGTGGCTTGCGCTAGGAGAACTTGCAGAAAAATTTTACGCAAGAGCCTTTTTTTTTTAATTTAAAAATTACAAACAATAAACGGGAAATAATGAAGCTTAATGAATATTTTATTAATTTGTGTAAACAAAAGGCGCTTTAGATTTTAATATGATTACCGCAAAGCTTTCAGGATTAAGAGATTTGCAACAACTTTTGTTGGGTTTGCTCACCGGTAAATGATTTTCCTTTTTGCAGATAATTTAATATTCAGAATTAGGATTATGATTTGTTTCATTATCTTTTGTTTTAAAAACCTTTTTCACACATTGAGACCGGTTAGAGAGGTGGCATAGCTCTGAAGTTAGTCGGAACCTCTATTCTTAGTACCTCAATCCAAGGGCGCTCGAGAGAGCCCAACCACGGCTCGGTCGGTTGCTTTTCCACGGATTACGGACTAAGATTTAAGGGACATTCTAAGCTAAAATCGCGCGCCACCTGCGCGTCATATTAATTATAGTAACTAATTCAAAATCTTTAAAAGGATTGCAAGGGGATGAAACAGAACAGAAGTAACCTACACGTATATTTACGAGTAAAAACAAAACCGACTTCAAATAGAGTCAACCGTTATTAGGCGGACGACCTCTTTGTTTCTGAATTATCTTAAGAATATTCAAATAATCAGAACCTTATCAAACTCTGATCAAAGTACCCTTGAAGTACATCCTTTCCAATAAAAATGAATCATCGAAATCGTTTGGCGTGATATAGACTTATTCATTCACTTGTTGCGCACATACTTAGATGCCATTGTCAGAATTGGAAATTAAAATGGGCCACATGGAAAGCTCCACCTTTCAAATAATAAAAGATTCATCAAAATCGGATAACTCAGTCGAAAGTTATCAGGTAACATAAAAAAATACATACAGACTAATTGAGAACCTCCTTTCTTTAAGTCGATTAAACATAGAAACTTATTCAATTGATTTAACCATAGCCAATTACTCAGCTAATTTCTTATAACTTGGACTCTGTAACAGAAAGACGCTATCTCGTGCATCTGGTTGAAATCGTCTTGCCATTAATCAAGACATGGCATAGACTGATTGATAAGCAACTGGATTGCGATAACATTTAGATGACCAATTATTAATGACCCTTTGTATTGACACGGCAAACCGGATGACCATTCGGGGCACAGTTGTTATTTGATATAGAAATTGACTTCATATCCCTCAATATATTGTAGTATTACCACCACCCTTTCTAATTTTCAAATCTGTAATGTGCTTTTTGTCTCGTAAAAAAAAAATCCTTAAAATATAAAGTATGTGTAGTGTAATAGCAGACATAATTGTGGACGTGTATTATTCAGTAGAAAACGGTGACATATTTATTACGTTTTTATTAATTATATATTATTTTCTTTAGATTTCGGTAGTCGTAGGCACCGCTGCGTTGTCGCATGCTAGCGACATGCTGAGACACATGTCCAATAATGGCATCATGTCCTATTTATCCGTTCCTTCTTTATATTGTTTTTCTTTCTTTTTAATGTCTTTTGTATTTTTTCTGTAGTGTGTTTGTAGAATGTCTATGTCTATTATATTAACTTTAATAAAAAAAGAATAAAAGATATAATTTAGGTCATCGTTATTTGATTTATAATATGAGTGGACCATTAAAATTTGCAAATAAAGCGATAAATTCCATAAACATTTTCTACAAATGATTAGTATAAAAGTTATTTTTAAAATGTTAAAAGTTTTTATCTTTAATGAATATTCAACCTTTTCACTCTATAGAATAAAAATATGCCAGTGTACAGAATGGGGTAGTACAGAAAAGTCTATAGAAATAAACGAAGAGGTCTAGTTTCGCCGCCTCATTACGCGCCGGCCATAGCAATGGACGCCGTAATGAACGATCTGTATTTTTATTGAAGCGTAAAACACGAGAACACTGCCTTTTTCTTTAACTTTATGAACGGACCTACAGATAAAAATTCTCCCTTGGTATATTTTTACGTGGAACACGTAATTGGTTATAAAATAAATTTTATACTGAAGTGTGTTTCGATTGTTTTTCAAACTTTCGTGTGTAGACATTGTAAGGGGAAAGAGATTAACAATTACTGACTACACTAATTAACAAAACATTCGTCTACAGCCCGCACTCCACATACCGTACCCCAAATTTATGTACTCCTACGATCTGCGTATTAATCTGACAGATGGACACGAGTTTTTTTTTATATAAATAACTACTTTAAATACATAGATTGAAGAAACTTTTTTTTGGGGCGTGTATTAGGTCCGATAATTAGTTTTAATAAATAATATACATTTATATATGACGGCACAACATCAATAACTCAGCCCTGTAGTTCTGGGCTCGTGTATTAAGGCTACGGTATCCCCTGCCTGTCGTAGAAGGCGGCCAAAAGGGGCCTTGGGTTCACTGGGTGACAAGGGTGGGGGCCTCTGTTGTCCGCTAAAGTGGACCCGGGAAGAAGGCGACATCGGCTGGCCCGCATCGCCTTGCACTGCGAGGGCACAGGGGGAGGGATTAACCCCGGTTACCAAAAAAAAAAGAATACTCAATAACTGACTTTATCTGTATCTTATGTTTCGATCATGACACTAAATAGATTATGCCGAATCGGGAATAGGGATTAGGGCGAACAAAAACGAGAATAGACAGTCGTGACCGACATATATTGAGATAGTTATGTTTGGTAAGTTAGTGTGGGTTTTCCTCTGGGCTAACAAGAACACATCGAAGTCTCGAAGCTCCAATGAAATTCCACTCCACTCTTTATATTTTGTTGTTTTGACTTGAATGACTTATTCTGTTAACTCTAACCAGAGCTATTGGGAAACCTGTTGCCATATCGGTCCCAAATCCGGATAAAGAAAGAGGGACACGAATTCACAAATTTACTATTAGTTGTAAATATCGTTCTACCCGCATTCTATTCACCGTGCGGTAGTGTTAGTAATTGTCAATCTACCCTCATTATCCGCTAAGATTTATGCGTCTAGTCCGAAATACAATATACCTCTTATACATCTTTCTATCCAACCTGTCACGTATATACCACATTAAGTAGAGTCCTGAGCAACACTGAACGCTGCAGCCTTACGACAGTACGACAGTATGCCTACGTCTACGGCTATATGTACATGTTTTTTCTAGTTATGACAAAATTAGAACAGTGAAATGTATACATACGTATTATTTGTAAGTATACTGATAATTTCACCCCCGTCGGTAATAACTCAGAAAATCGAAAGCAAGTTGGGACTATTTCCCCAAATTTCGAAATTGGCAGCAAACTTGATGCTCGTTCACGCTAACGAACCTCTTTGTTACACCTGCCGAGTTCAACTTTTTTCCCCTAGCTATTATTTTAGGCTTCGCTGACCATTCGTTTTCGTTTCCAAAATAGTTTGAAAAACTGTTGCAAACATGTTCCGGGCTACGAAAGCCATGTAAAAAGTTTGTTACAAAATGGAATTATACGAATGTGATCCTCCGAAAATAAGGGCATAGTTACACTAGTGAGCTTTCATAAGAAAATAGTGCTACTTCTATGAAACCAAATAAACGGGAGGAATCATCCCAGCTAACGATTTCCATTACCGCACTTCTCGGCAGAATTCCAAATTATAATCTATATGCCTGTGGGTTTCTACCATAAATTCCTACTACGCATTCTTAATATGTATATACTCACAATTCACATTGCAATTAGAGGGACCCCACTGTTGGGCACAGCCTTTCTCCGTTAAAAGAGAGTAAGGTGACTTTGTCAGGCATGCAGCCGTACTGCGATCGATAGACTTCACATGTGTTATAATTTTTTTTCTAAGGCATGTAGGATTCCTCATCACGTTTTCCATCACCACCAAGTGTATGGGTAATTCATCATTATTTTGACGGGGCTTTCACTGGCAAATATATAATATAATAAGGACTAACTAAGGCTACTTTTTTATAAATATGATTCTTATTAATTATTTTCTAAAAATTTTAACAAATAGTTTTAAATCGCGGATAACACTAAAAGGCGCAGCTAGTTTTAACTATAATGACTTGATTGATTTTGTTAAAATATTTGACTTTCTGTTACTTTCCACTAATGTCCACTAAGCATAGATCGCTCCCGCAAACTACTACATGTAAATCACGATCCCGAATAAACTACATCCATCGATCTTCCGTAAATCTGCACCGTCTAGTAGATCGCCCTGCATTGCGCCAGTAACTGGTTAACATTTTTTTACAAGATGTAGCGACTAAAAGTTGGTGAGCCCACAGCCATACGCCGAGCACAAATTATAGCATGTGAACGCTTGATTTGAGGAGTAAACTGGTGAATGCGTTACGAAAAGTGTGACCGTGTGAGTCGGAGAACGAGTTAGAACGTTTTATAATTATTTCCCAGAAACTACTATAAAATGCGGTAGGTGTTATACTATTTTGGAATAATGAATAGTAGTGCCAACTTTTGAAATTACTTGCCATTCTGGATACCGTACATTTTTTTTTCAGCATAGTGTGTCAAAGTCAGAGGACTAATGATTTTTCTTCCAAAAATTGAAAGAATAGTCATAACAAATATATATTTTTTATTTTATTGTAACATGTCTGGTTTTAATTGTACTTGTGGTCGATAGCGCAGTCATCTGCGGTTCCAATGAAAAATATCCGAAGTCAAAACAAGCATATTTGTCTTTATAGTACAAGGTTAGATTTTTTTCACAGTTTTCACTAAAATGCTCATATAAAAAAGACAGCTTTTTATTATTTTCTCGAGGCTTTCATACAGTCACCTACCATCAACTGATTGTTGGACGTTGAATAACGGGACACCTGTATATAATATACATACGTGCGGATCAGAGAGCTAAAGAAGTTTTACTTTCTTCGTGTGTTCTACTCGGTTTTTTTGTACTTAGAATGCCAACAATTGATTGTCAGTACCACTGGGATTCAAATCTTCGAATGTCAGACAATTAATACAAGTAACATATTGCTTAACTATAGGACCTTGTCCCAAATTACTTAAATGCTTTTATCCTTTAAGGAAATGCTCGCATTTCAGAATTCCGGAACAGACTTCGAAGGAACGACGAAGACGAATTCCAATTAGGTCTAATGAAAATTCTTTGATACCCTCCTCGGATTATCCGCAAAATCTAACTTGAATACCAAGTCCTCGTAATGTTTGAATAACTTTATTTCCAATCATTATATAACGAGTTTATTTATTAAGTCATTTATTTGAAATTCAGTAGCGTCTTGGCAACCAAGAAAATAAAAAGGACGGAATTATTTTAACACTAATATGTTAAATACCTTACGTAAACGTTTTGTCTCTGCTAATTATACAAAATATCAGAGAGTAAAATTCTCACAGCTATGGTAATTATATTCAATTGCTAATGGAAGTTAAGTGGTGGGACGAGAATTACAGATAGACTTATCTAATACTCCCGGAAAATTTGTGCAATCAACAAGAACTCAGCGCTGACAGTCTTAGAAATATAACGGTACCTTTAGCTGAGTTTGTTGTAATAAATACGGAAGTAAGAGCTTGGTCGGATTAGTAACAGTGACATAGATTCGTAGATGTAAATAAAATTTCTCACACAACTGTAGCGCAACAATATACATACGACTTAGGCATTCCTTACTTCGAAATGCAGTATTTACTTTCTTAAAAAAAATCCTTTCATAACAAACTTTCACCGTCTTGAACAAATATTTTTAACAAAACTTTCGGTTCAACTGGTCAAGTCGTTATCAGGTTTTGCGCACATCATCATATTTAAAGATATTACAATTACATAAACATTCTTTATATATCTTGCAGTTTATCTCGTGACCGACGATGATAAAAATATTATATCAACAAAAAGATAGGTCAATGATAAGAGTAAGTAGATATGTAAGAACAACTGACTATATAAAATGGTAAATAGAGTTTGTACTGAGGAGCACATGACTTAAGAATGACATGTGTTCATTTGTCTTTCGATTTTTTATCCGAGATAAACTCAGTAATCATGTTTTGAGAGAGATTGACTTTATTTAACATTCATGCCCGTCAGTCTAAGAGTTAATTGTTTAATTTTTTAATTGTTTTCAAAATTTTAAAGAATATTTCGATGAAAGAAGTCAGCAGAAAGGTATTTGGTATAAAATCATACAGAGTCGACCTCCTCATTTGCCTTGGTTCCTGAAGGAAACTAGTAGGAAGTATATCACAACGGTGCACAGATTAAGGTCGGGACATTTTCCGGCAAAATTTTTAGCACATCGGATGCGGAGGGCCGAGTCACCGAACTGTGACATTTGCCAAGTGGTGGACGATGTGCACCACATAATGAGAGAATGTGCCAAACATGAAGCGGAAAGAAAGTCATTAATAGATAGTCTAAAACTAAGGCAACATGTGTGGGTCTTCTTAATGCTGCCGTCTGACCCGACCTCAGAGGGAGCGAGGAAGCTCGTGGCTATGGGCATACAACATTGATGACTTTCTTTCTCGCTTCATGCGACCAAGGTGTGTGTGCGCAGTTTAGGGTATGATGGGGCTGACATGCTCAAAAGGGCAAAAGTCCCGAATAAATAAAGAAAAAAAAAGAGTGGGCAAAGGGTGACATTTAAAATTCTTAATTATATTGATAACATGTTATGTCTAATGCCTTATTTTTGTAATAAAATAACTTGAGAAACGTTTTTGAAAGAAGATAATACGAGTAAAAATAAATACCGACTACAAATAAAATCAAAGTGACGTATCAAAGATTATGCGCAGAGTATCTCTCACGTTTGTGCTTGTTGTCGATAAGGAATACTTATCTAGTCTTGGATTGTCGAAATCCGATGAGAAATGACGGCGCTTTAAGATACAAGCATTAAAAGTATTAAAAAAATAATACAGACCAATTATCTTTTTTGATGATAATATATTTTAAAATGAATGTATTATAAGTCTTTACGTCTTACTATAACAAACAAATTCACTTAATACGCTTTTATGATGTCGACGATTCTAAAGCTGATTACATAGTAGTCTAGACAACATAATATTAAAATGAAGAATTCTGTACTAGTCTCAATCGTGTCTGTAATGAAATAAGGTTATTTCGTATAAATAATCACCCTATAACAAGGTTAAAAGAGTATTTGGGTTTTAACAATCAAGAGCCATAATTTCACCGAATAATATATATGGAGCAGTGTGTTCTATGCACTAGCTTAGAATAAGATGGCAAAGTATCTTTTAAAGCACATACTTCTTTCTGAAGTTAGATCATCTGCTCCAGATGCAACCTTTACGGTGACCAAGATCCTCAGAGATGATGGATCGACACTAGAGGGAGAAAGCTGATATAATAAGGAGTAATTTAGACTACTTTTAATCGCAGGAAACACCGCATGGCGAAGCTAATTTACAATAAAACATTTTGCATGATGTAGACTGTCATTTGCTAATCTTATAGGTTAATAAATGACAGTCTTTATTTCTTGAATGAAATTTAATTAAATTGTATACGACTTTACATACATTTCTTATATCAAACACTTGGTAAACTAACAAAGCTAAATGCTTTTTTCACACTTTTATGAAACTGGAATGTTTGACTGATAATATAGAATTCTTTTGTGTTGTAGGATAAATTGTAGATATATTATCTAGCTAGGGTAAAAATTACGTCTAAACATGTATTATGTATATTACAATAAATGGTAAAAAAATTGTTTCCAGTAACTAATTAAAATGCAATTAATGATGTATTTAGAATCCATTAACATCCGACTGTTAAGACTTGATAAAAAAATACTTGGTTTTATATTTCAACCGACTTCAAAGGAGGAGGTCTCAATTTGTCTGACAATGGCATCCATGAGAAAACTGTATAAGTTTTAACTTTTAAAAGTAACAAAAAAGGTTGTACTTGGCTGAGCTTCTAACCAAATGTTTTTATGTCGTCTCAATGAATGTTTAATGAAGTAATTATGTTAAATGAAAAAGTTATTTACAATTATTTATAAATAAATATAAATTACTCAATTTTATTCATAGTATTGTTAACATATCACACTTTATACGTTTTATTTATTACTTAGATCTATATGTTTCATAAAAAAATCAAAGTTGGCATGGATTTTAAGTGTATGATCGGTCCAATCTTTTTCAGTTTTATCAAACCATAAGTATTTCCCTTTCAATGACTGATCTGCGTCTAATGCAAAGTATACCGGAGCAGCGCCAGATTCTTCTACATTTAATAGTCCGGAATTCTTTGTCATATTTGTTTTACAAATCCAGGATGCAAGGAATTCACAGAAATTCCGCGAGAAACTTGCTTTTGTTGCACTCTTGTTAGTGCACTCAATGCCACTTTAGAAATTCTATATGCTAAGATACCATTCAAGAAGTCTTTCTCATCCAGAGTTCCAGTTTTTACGGACTCTAAAAACCAATTCACAAATTCATTAACATGTTCTAATTTCAGATCTTCACTCGTAAGACGTCTAATCCATTCAGGGTTTTGTATATTCGATATATGACCTGCGTCGCTAGATATATTGATCACTCTAGCGTTATCTTTTAGAATAGGGAAAATATACTCTTGTATTGTAAGAATGCTGAAGTAATTAACATTGAGAACGTTGACTGAATCTTCATATGTAGTCTTAAAGAAATCAGCGGTTATTACTGCTGCATTGTTTATAAGTATATCAATTCCACCATGTCTATCTTTTAGTGTTTTGGCCAATCGTTTAACACTTTCCGCGTCTGTAACTTCAAGTTGATGAAACACTGGATGAAAACCTTCTTTTTTCAAACTTTCCACGGCTTCATTTCCTCTTTTTTCATCCCTTGCAGTCAAATACACCACCCCCACACCACGTCGACACAATTCCTTAACAATAACGTAGCCAATACCTTTATTAGAACCGGTAACTACAGCTATTTTGTCAGCCATGTTGCACTCGTTGTTTGCGATTGTACTGCTTTCTACTTATCTCGGAGGAGTTTATATAACCTGCAACATCGATAAACTGAGTCTGTATGCGTGTACGATAACAGAGAGTAGCGTCACACATTAACTTTATTAGTATAAAAATATTTTACTGTTAATCAAATTATTAATTCTTACATAGAAAATTAGGAGCTTCTAAAAATAAAGAGGAGAAATAATAATTCGATCTTTTAACCTTAATTTTTGAAGGTACATTAGACTTTTGAGATGAAGACAATGTTCTTGTCGTCGGCGGTCTCAAAAATCTGGTTATTAACAGGTCTATAGTATAGTGTCTTCAGTGTTCTGACCACCGCGTTGGTGAGTGCGTGGTCTCTTCCCATCCACCAGGCCAACACTCATTTGCATTTCTAGGCTGTCAGGATTTCTATAAGGAACATCTTTTTATATTTGTGTATTGTATCCGCTGGAACCACATAGTAAATAATAAAACATAAGTAGGTATATGTATACATTAACGCTTCATACAGTAAGGGGTAGGCAGGTACGGATTGGGCACAGTTCTCTTAAATGCCAAACATCTAGGCGATATATTGGCCCTAGACCTCATTCTCTCCTTATGCACCGTGTTCATTTCGCTTTCCCTCATTTTTTCTACATGCCCCAAACACCGAATCACATTTTTTTTATTAAGTGACTAGGAACTAAAATAAGTAGTTTAGTAAAATGTTATTGATATAATGTAATCACTTTTTTTATTGCGTAATTTTAAACAAAATGGGAGAACATTGATAATTTAAATTTAAGCTACCATATATGTGTATATTACTATAAATTTTAGTACCATTAGATTTTTATGATTTTTTCTATTTTAAATTATTTAGTGTGAATATACTCCATGTTTTTTTAAGGCTATATTGTTACCACATTCGCTATCAGGCTGTTTTGCGATAAGCCACCTTACAACGAGCTGTTTACAGTCTCAGTCGATATCTATTATCACATTCATTAAAACAATTTATACCTCCATGCTTTAGGTTTCAAATATTCTCATTTTTGTTAACTATTCCATCTAAGCTTAAGCTTGTGCTAAAAGACGGTTCACATCAGTGGTCGAATTATGAATTGGATCCTACGACCTTATGATGACTCCTTTTTTTTGTTCACGGGGAGGAAATCTTCAACAAGATACCTCGCCGTCTGGGAGAAAGGCGGTGGTTATGTGGGGTTGTTATCTACAAAAATCTCCCCGGCGGCCCTTCCTCGGTGCATGGTGAGGGGCTCCGGGATCTCCAGAGGAACGCACTGGAGCTCCTCTTGCACTGTGTTATTAGGAGAGCGCGTCCCGCCGGAGAGATTACTCCCTCCCCTGTACCCTCGCAGTGCAAGGCGACACAGGCCTGCCGATGTCTGCTTCTTTCCGGGTCCACCTTGGCGGGCGACAAAGATTTCGATGACCCTAAACCAACTTTAGATAAGTACTTACCCAATTATCTCATTAGTATTTATATCAATGTCTTTTACGCTACTAATTTATTTAAAAAATATATTACGGTTTGGGAAAAATAGATTTTTAAGGCTTTTTTAAATCAAACAAAGGTTCCCGTTTCAAAAATTATCTATGGATATATCAAATGTTTAAATTATATTTTGTTAATTGAAAATATACTTAATAAATAAAATTCTCAAATATCACACAAGGCTTGTAAGATAATTCTAGTACGTCGCATCATGGAGGGGTTGTGGTTATGTTCCTTACGGATATCCCACTACCCCTTGTACGCTGATCCCGGCCACCGTGGGGTTTGAGTCGGTGCGAGTCCACCATAACACGTCGGACACGCATTTCCCTACGAAAGAAATGCTTATAACCTTATTCAATTACAAACAGTATTGCTGTTATATCAGTAATTTAATCATGAAATGTTACGACTTGAACTGTTATTAACATGCAGAGTTTTAATTTCTTCACCTTATCTTTATCCTCTTATTATCTGCGACGCTATTCCTACTCTTTCTTATTTCTATTTAAGGGTGGCTATACTTTTATTTTGAACCGATTTCAAAAAGGAGGTTTTCCGTCGTCCAATTCTGACAAGGGTATCCATAACAAAACCAATTGATAATTAAATTTGCATAAAGTATGTGCGCCACAAATGGACGAATAACTCAATATCACGCCAACCGATTTCAATGATAAATTTTTGTTTTGTTTGTTTTATGATATAACTGGGTGAACCGATTTTGATGATTCTTTTTTGTTTGAAATGAGACGATCGCATTTTAATTTTGTCCAATTCTGACAATGGCATCCACGAGAAAACCATAAAATTGACGAATAACTGAACAACAACCCAATCGATTTCGATGATTCATTTTTTATTAGAAAGGCAAATGCACTTTAAGAGTAGTTTAATGAAAGTTTGGTTAGGTTCTGATTAATTCTATTTCCTAATATTTCTACGATAATTCGGAAATACAGAGATGCCGTCCGCGTATAACAACGTTTAACGTCTGATTCGATTTGAAGTTAGTTTTTGTTTATGCTCGTAAATATACTTGTTTTATACGTGTACTGAACATGTCGATGTCTCTAACATGTCAATGTTTTTATTTAGAACGTCACGTTCAAAGCGTGTAGGCCATGTTAATACGTATACAGCTCTCGGGAATCTTAGGGAAGATGTTCGCATCTCGTAAAAACGAGGAAGACGTAACACCACCATTAGCGTGAGAGTGTAAGACCCGTACCGTTTATCTAAAGTATCGCAGCTGACGTCGGAAGCTCGAACGACCGCAAAGCGTTAAGTCCACACGCAATATTCATACAAATTGTTATGATGCTTTTAACTTGATTGACTAACCACTAATTTGGTACATTGTATCTTTATTTTAATTATTAATTTACCAGTACCCGTATGAAACATAATATATATTCTATACTAGCTGACACGGCGTATCTTCGTACCGCTTTATTTTTTCCGTAAATATTTTCTAAATTTCTACCATACTTTCTACTATTTAAGATATGACGCACAGTTATATTGCCTCCTCTTAAAAAACACTTTACACTGAAACACTTTAATAAAGTTACAATTAAGTTAAAATTAAAGATAGATTTAGAACAATGATTAGCCTTCGCCATACTGTTAGGGATGTGTAGCTCTATTCGATATAACATGTAAATATTACAGTACAGTCTTTTTGAAGTCGTCATTTGTTTGCTGACCAACGTCATTTCTCTTACGTCATTCTATCTCATTTATTTACTTTTATTTACCGCACATCTCGGCAGAATTCCAAATTCCACCGCCACCATCTTGATGGTTGGCGTTCAACGACTGTACGTTTTTCGCGTAACTTTCTCCCACGCACTGTCAACTTGTGGCATCAACTGTCGCCAGCGGTGTTTCCGAACGTTTACGATTTAGGGACCTCCAAGAAACGAGCCTATTCCTATCTCAAAGGTCGGCAACGCACCTGCAGCTCCTCTGGTGCTGTGGATGTTCATGGGCGACGGTGATCACTTAAGATCAGGTGAGCCGTATGCTCGTTTGCCACTTTTCATACAAAAAAAAGGATTTGTAAAATCTGATAAAATATTTTTTTTATACCTACCTTTTCCTAAAAATAACAAACACAAAGAAATAAGGGTCAACCAATTTGGTGCAGTAGTTTGAAAGATATGCGCGTACATTCATTTCGGCGATTTATTTTTATGTATATAGATCATTACTAACAATAGAGTGTATCTATGTGCGTATGTTCGTTATGTTGTGTTACAACATTTCCGCTCTTGACCAACTAAACAGTGAAACGTGAAATTCCAACCGTACGAGATCACAATTTTGACACGCACATTTCACAGTGCAAACGGTTCGGGTCCTTTGTCAACATCGTGCTTATGCATTCTGCTCAAAAACTAACACATTTTCACCTGCATTCAACTGAGTACAACGTAGAAATTTTAAAAGTTGACCGATTACAATAAATACTATTGCAAAATCACCGAAAACCAACATACATTTTTACTTCATAAAAGAAAAAAGGAAAGGGAGGGAGCTAATAGTTTTGTTGAAATTTAGTAGTAGTCTTTCCTGAGGTTTTTTATGCGTAAATATAACATTTTTATTTTACAAAAACCGAAGCTAAATGTGCGATACACTCGTGAGCCCTACTTGACCTAGCCGAGGGTGGCGGCGTGCGAAACCTGTTATCGTATTTAATCCTCTTATAACACGGCCATTAACGTATAGGACCTTACAGCGTCAACTTTTCCTTTGAAACTTGACTTTCACATTGTTTTTGCGACGTTCCGTTCACGTGGTGCTTTATTTTTACTCGTGATACTACCGAGCATAACAGCTAATAGCCTCAAATGTTGTTTTGTTTAGTATAAAAAACTGCAAACGAGCAAGTAGCTAAAATGATGTAATCAGCAACGAAATAATTCATTTATAAGTAAATTACATTGAATTGGATGGTAATTTTGAATAGTCTACCACTCGGGCGGAAGTGAATGAAAAAAAATGAACTCAAAACGTAACGTTTTTCGGGCCATATCGTGACCTCATATAGACCTTTTTTTTTATTTTAACGAGGAGGAAATCTTTAAAATCTTATGTGGTATGGGTCCACTAAAACCTCCCCGGTGGCCCTTCCTCGGTGCATGGCTCCGGGATCTCCAGTAGAACGAACCGGAGCCCCACTGCACTGTGCTCAAGGAGAGCACTTCCGGGAGGGTGAGGAGGTTACTCCCTCCCCTCCTGTGCCCACGCAGTGCAAGGCGAAACGGGCCAGCCGATGTCGCCTTCTTCCCGGGTCCACCTTGGCGGACGACAAAGGCCCCCACCCTTGTCGCCCAGTGAACCCGAGGACCCTTTTAGTCGCCTGCTACGACAGGCAGGGGATACCGTAGTCTTATTCTTGAGAGCCCAGAACTACAGGGCTGACATATAGACAACCTGACGTCCACCGAAATATTTTTTGAAAACGGTTTTTTGTACATCTACAAAAAAAGTTTTTAAAGTATGTACTATCAGAAAAAAAGTATTGTTGTTGATATTTGTCAACACATTTGATACTCCAAAAAAAATATATTCAATTTATAAAAATATAAGACTTGTATCCAAAGTATATTTACAAATAAAAAAAAACTGACTTCAAATCGAATCACACGTTATTTCACGCGTACGCCCTATTTGTATTTCCGAAGTATCGTATGAATATTAGGAAATAGAATTATATCAGAATCTAACCAAACCATTGAACAAAATCGGTTGTCGTGCTACTGTGAGACTTATACGGCATTCTCATGGACACCTTTGTCAGAATGGGACCAATTTGAAATGGAGCCCCATGGGAAACACCCCCTTTCAAATGAAAGAAGAAAACAGGTAACAAACATGCATACGAATTAAGAACCTTCTCCTTTTTGTAAGTCGATTGAAAACAGATGCGAGATATCAGTCTCGAACCACCGACCGTCACACCGTAAGCAGAGAGTCAATGTTTATAGCGATAGAGTTTTAATACAATTCTCTTGAACCCTCGCAAAATGAAAGCAATAGTAAATAGGCAATACAAATATTGCCCGTAAGCTATGTCAATTTCGATTGGAAAAAATATTACTATAGTATTATTCCTTTGTTCCTTAATTTTCTACCCAGTTGCTGTCATTTAGGTCGTAATAGGTTTTTTTCTTACAAAAAACGGCCAAGGTAAAGAAAAATAAAACAGGTAAAGGTAAGAGGATTAGAAAGTTAATAAGATTTTTACGTTGTCTCGATCGTACAAGTCAATTAGAAGCAACAAGATTTTTGTTGTCCTTGTATTATTTTGGGGTCTTTGTTTGTGAGACCGATGTATAATATAACGATCATCATCATCATTCCAGCCGTAAAACATCCACTGCTGGACATAGGCCTGCGTCCTGCGACCTTTATGAGGTCGTCAGACCACCTTTCGGGTGGATGTCCCACACGGCGCTTGCTGGTCCGTGGTCTCCAATCGAGAACTTTTCGGCCCCATCGGCCATCTGTTCTATGCGCTATGTGCCCTGCCCATTGCCACTTCAACTTGCTTATCCGGCGAGCTATGTCGATTACCTTCGTTCGTCTACGGATCTCCTCATTCCTGATTTGATCTCGTAGAGATACTCCGAGCATAGCCCTCTCCATAGCTCGTTGTGCGACTTTGAAGCTTATTATAACGATAAAACATGTTAATTATAAGTAATTGACATGTCTTAGCAAAATTTCTAAAATGGTTTTCTCACGATGATTTTCTTCACCACCAATCACGTCGTAAATAAGCATTTAAAATTTCAACAAACAATTTCATTGATGCCAATACCAGGGATCGAACTGAGCTACAAAAGGCTCTATAGCTACCATAGTTACTAATGGACTAATCATTATAATTAGAGGTCGCCCTCATTTCCGTTCACCGTAATTTAAAAAGGATAATTGAAACTTTGATTTTGATATATTAAAACATTAATAATTGAGACGAGAATTTTGAACGAACGACAACCACTGGACTGACTTGTACTGTATGTTCTTATGCTCTTGGTGTGCTATTGGAATTTTCAGTGGCGATAGCATTTTTTTTGGACGAACTAACACAGTTGGCATTTGATACCAATGTTCGGCGGCCCCTATCAATGCCGCTTTCTGACTCCTAACAGCGGAAGGCAACTTATGCAACCGATGGCATAATGCCGTCTTTTATGTACTAATGTAAATATTTTACATGACCTGGTGCTCTAAAGATGACTTACCAATATCGCAATCTAATACGACACAGGCGCCATCTATTGTCGAAGATTAAACAATGATAGTAACTCTGTATGTGTCATTCTTAATTTATTTAATTAGTCATGATTCTGTAGCATAACTTTAAAATTCTTTGTGCGACAATATTAACTCTGTGCCACTGTTTCAAATCAGAACACGAACTACTTATAAGTCGACGTATTCATGTTTATAACGTTGACACATAAACACATCTCGCGTTGCCTTTCATGAGCTTTAAAAATAAAAACGCACTTAAACGACCCTACACTGCCCATAATTCTGACCGAGAAAAACTTAAATTGGTACGACTGTGTAATTGCATTCTGTTTATTTCCTAGTTAGTGGAATTATGGCCCCGGTTCGCGTTTACGCTACGTGCACCTGGCGGAGAACTCTTCTTCCCCTGGCGTCGTAAAACTTTATCGTTTTTACGTGTTTGCAAGGTGAGTTGTTCGTACTTTGAGAGTCAGGGGCTAGAAGGTAATACGTTTGAGTTCTACACTGAGGCCTATTCTGGTAGCTGGGAATTATAAGATCTAACGGCTAGCTAGACTATCTACAGGTATTTTATCTAATAAAGATATTTTTTTGATTGAAAGAAGCTAATAAATTACGTTATCATGACTACGTACAAATACCGTGAAGTTGACATAATTTTCTTCAAATATTATTAGTTATCTTCTATATTATTAATATAAAATGTTTTTCTGTAAAGTATAGCAATAGTTCGGTATTAGTTCGAAGTAATTATTATAGTATTTTATTATTAGAAAAGCTGACTTTGTCTGTTTTACTGGTGGATTGAGATTCCACCTGGATAGCTTTTCGTCGCTTAGCCAAGCTCAATCTCAATTTCTTAGTAACTCGACATAAGAGTTCCCTCGAGGGGATAACCTTGGTTTGGGCTTTTACACGTAAGCATTACGATCCGAGGGCGCCCGAGTGGATCGGCCCACGAAATATGTCTACGTATATTATCGTATGGGAATAAAATTGATCAACACAGCCATGTTGAGATTCTAAGTTTTTTTTATAATGATAGCTTAACAACAATAGCGACGATTCGCAATAAATTAGTACATAGACTATCAAGAATAAAATGTGTTATGTACTTGCGTGAGAAGTTATAAAATATGAGTACATTTTTTTCTCTGCGGCTTAAAGCTGTACCTGTCATCAATTTTTATAACGCGCCGAAAGAGAAATATAACTTCAAAAAAATATATAGCCGTGAGCAAAAATAAAGGGTCGGTTAAGAAAGTATATCTCGGAAGATAAAGACACTAAGAAAAAATTTGCATTTTATATCCTTAAAATAAAATATTTTTATAAATGTATTTATATTTCATTAAAAAACATAAACATAAACGAAAAAGGATATCTTATGTAAACTTGGATAATATAGGATTTTTAAAATGTTTTTAAATTTTTGTACTTTTGTGTTGTCTTTATGTGGCGACACTAAGTACTAAAAAAACACTATGTTATCAAGTTTACATAAGCTATCCTTTTCGTTTATGTTTATGTTTTTAATGAAATATAAATATATTATATAAATATTTTATTATTAGAAAAGCTGACTTTGTCTGTTTTACTGGATTGAGATTCCACCTGGATAGCTTTTCGTCGCCTAGCCAAGCTCAATCTCAATTTCTTAGTAACTCGACATAAGAGTTCCCTCGAGGGATAACCTTGGTTTGGGCTTTCACGCGTAAGCCCGAGTGGGTCGGCCCACGAAATATGTCTACGTATATTATCGTATGGGAATAAAATTGATCAACCTGGCTGTGTTGAGATTCTAAGTGTATTTTTTTGTAATGATAGCTTAACAACAATAGCGACGATTCGCAATAAATTAGTACATAGACTATCAAGAATAAAATGTGTTATGTACTTGCGTGAGAAGTTGTAAAATATAAGCACATTTTTCTCTGCGGCTTAAAGCTGTACCTGTCATCAATTTTTATAACGCGCCGAAAGAGAAGCATAACTTTAAAATTCTTTGTGCGACAATATTAACTCTGTGCCACTGTTTCAAATCAGAACACGAACGACTTATAAGTCGACGTATTCATGTTTATAACATTGACACATAAACACATCTCGCGTTGCCTTTCATGAGCTTTAAAAATAAAAACGCACTTAAACGACCCTACACTGCCCATAATTCTGACCGAGAAAAACTTAAATTGGTACGACTGTGTAATTGCATTCTGTTTATTTCCTAGTTAGTGGAATTATGGCCCCGGTTCGCGTTTACGCTACGTGCACCTGGCGGAGAACTCTTCTTCCCCTGGCGTCGTAAAACTTTATCGTTTTTACGTGTTTGCAAGGTGAGTTGTTCGTACTTTGAGAGTCAGGGGCTAGAAGGTAATACGTTTGAGTTCTACACTGAGGCCTATTCTGGTAGCTGGGAATTATAAGATCTAACGGCTAGCTAGACTATCTACAAGTATTTTATCTAATATAGATATTTTTTTGATTGAAAGATGCTAATAAATTACGTTATCATGACTACGTACAAATACCGTGAAGAAGACATAATTTTCTTCAAATATTATTAGTTATCTTCAATATTATTAATATAAAATGTTTTTCTGTAAAGTATAGCAATAGTTCAGTATTAGTTCGTAGTAATTATTATAGTATTTTATTATTAGAAAAGCTGACTTTGTCTGTTTTACTGGATTGAGATTCCACCTGGATAGCTTTTCGTCGCCTAGCAGACCTAATAAGCTTGGTAAGAAGCGGACAACGAAAGCTGTCTCTGTCTATCCCACAAGGGTTAAATGGACGTCAGAGGTTTTAATTTAATTTTCATTTGTTAAAATGGTAGCAGTCGAGCAAACATTCTAACAAATGATTTTTTGAGAGGAAGTGCACTCAAATTCTATTGTCAGAATTGAACCAAATTGACATGGGACCACATGGGAAGCACCAGCTATCAAAATCGGTTCACCCAATCCAAATTTATAAGGTAACAAACCTTACAAACTACTAGTTAACACTAGTTAACAAACTTACCATCCACCCCAAAAATGAGATGGTTAAAAACTCGTTGCCACAAGCCGACTGATATTTTAAAAATAAAATTACACAGACCGTAAGAGAGTAAAATCGAACACTTTGTTAAAGTATCACCACTGCTTATAAATATTTTTTTTTATAAATATTTCAATCATTGCATAGAAAGCAATATTTTCAGTAAATTGTAATAGGACAGCAAAGAAATTACGCTGAGGGCCAATCAGGCACTTCAAACGTTTCCAAGAATAAAAGTTAATATAAAGTTTGAAATAAGACTCGTAGAAAATATTTTCCCCGGAAAAATAAATCACTTTGGGAAGTTAAGGTTACTCCTCCGCATCATTGGAGATGGGGGGCAAGTTGGCGCACGCTTTTCAAGTTTGATTTTTCATTTCTTTGAGGTATAGATTTCAATATTGAACTTTCTCAACGCCTCGGCCTTACAGCCGTTACTTTTAGAAAAAGCACTTTAAAACTTTCAGATTTTGGCGGCTTAATGAAATAGTATATTTATGAGTAAAAAAACAAATCAAATCAAATGGATCAAATATAAAACGCTATTCTACGCCCGGACGCTTTCTATGGTGCATTTGCTGGCCCTGTCCGTTTGTTTTTTTTTTTTTTTTTTTATAAATATTTTTTTTTTTTTTATAAATATTTTTTTTTTTTTAATAATTTCTAAGCAAGTGCTTGACTACGATCCCACCTGATGTTAAGTGGAAATGCAGTCCTGGATGGTAAGGCGCACTAGCTTAGTAAATGCCTATTCACTCTACTCTTGAAAATACCCACATTGTAATCGGAAGGAAAGACAGACGCGGGCAAACTGTTCCTTCACACTACAGTAAATTTATTCTTTACTAGCTGCCCCGGCAAACTTTGTACCTACTTATTTACTGACAGTTTTTTTGATAGTAGTTAGTAGTAGAACCTCAAAGAGGTTTCGACTTAAACCGGACAGGATTCTACGATTGACATTTATGATATGACGTTTGATGTTGTAATTCGTTGGCTGAACAAGTGAATGTCCTTCTGTATCATTTACTCACTTTTCTTTAATGAGGTTTTATAAAATAAATAACTATAATAAAATAATCTTTTTTTTATTATATAAATATCAAACCTTGAAAACAATAAACATAAAAATGTAAGAATCATCCATTTTGGTGCAGTAGTTCGAAAGTTATGCGCGTACATACATTTTGGCCAATTCATTTTTATTTATGTAGATTTCTTTATTTTTTATTATTTTTACCTTACATGTCTTCTTTTATTGTTTTCTTTAATAATATTTGTTTTCCATTCGTTTACGTGCCATCAAACAAATAAATATCTAATCTATTCTAGGTACAGGCGTTAATATTCTCATTCATCTTCCACATTAGTGTTTGTTGTCATTATAGATTGTAAACGACCTGAAACTGACGGCGTTCGCTACTAATGTACCAACTTTAAAATAAACAATCGAATTGAGAACCCCATTTTTGATTGACGTAGCTTAAAAGTAGAAAATTTTTGCGAATACGAAAGGACAAAGAACAAGTTAAATAACTAACTCGTTTCTTAGAGTTTGGTTTCCAGAGACACGTTTCCACGTTTAGTTTTAAATTGACTGAACGATTATTGAGTACCGTACTTTTAGTTTTAACTAACTTCAAGCAAAGGGGAGGTCAATTCGTCTGCATTTTTTAATGTTTATACACTCATAGTACGGGCATTTATGAAACGATTTCAATAATTGCTTTTTGTCTCAAAGAATATAGTTTCAATTCGGTCCAAATATGAATTTTGTTGCTATAGGACCTTTTTTATACTAGTGCTTGACCACGATCCCACCTGATGGTGGTATAGTCGAAAGATAGTAAATAATATATAACCGTAATGTTTAAGTGAAATCAACAAAATATATTTTTGTCACCATTAACTTAGGTATACGGATCAACGACTTGGCATCTGCCATCGGTGGAGTAGACCTGTCACTTCCGAGCCTCGCTTTCGCGATGGTCTCGAGTGGCAGGTCTTGGCCGGCAGTCGCCTCCTTCTGTGAGACGGTCATGTCCCAGAAGGAGGCTGACGAGCGGGTCAGGGAGGTTAGCGCAGAGGCTTCCTCCCTCCGCAGGCGTATCGGGGTGCGCAAGAGGCATTACAACGCCTCCTCTTGCCGCCCCCGTGATCCGAAGCGGGACCAGAATGGGTACCTGGCCCCAGTTATGCTTCGGCGTCGTCGGGACTTCTCTGAGTGCCGGAGAAGTGCCCTTTTGAGGATGAAGTCCGGTTTTTGCCGGGACCGGCCGGTCATTGGGGCGTCGTGTCGCTGACAGATCCAGGGCACCCCGGTCATAACCGATGATGGCATTCGCGGAAGGTTTAGTGGGTAGGGGCTGCCCAGGCCGAGTGCCACACATCCCTCCGGGCCCACCCAGGGTACCGGAGGATGGTTTGAAAAAAGAATTTCCCTGCATTAACAAAAAAAAGGTATACGGATCATAAGATTGTTGTTAACTTTATTTAAATTTCTTATGTTGTTTGCTTAAAGTTTTTATACTTGTTTCCTTACCTGTGTACAATAAATATCTACTCTATTATATTATAAAAAATAGATAAATATAAGGACTGATATGAATAGTATTGGTTCCCAGCTTGTCCTTTATACCGCGTCTAACGGTCGTAATAAAGCTGAATTGATTTGCTTCCTGTTGGTCGTCCTTGCGTATAATTGATTCTTCCCCATCATTGGACACTTGATCCCCTATAAGCTGACGCGAAGGCCTAATACTTGAAATATTTAGTAGTTTTCCAGATAGAAAGCCAATTATGTTGGCTCTGTTTCGTATATATTATATAAATAAAGGCTGTAACTTTAAACACTTTTTAGAGACCAATTCGCATTCACGACTCGATACAGGATAGATTTTTAAGATTTTATTTATCCTGTTGTATAAGAGAATGGCTCTGAAGTGCTGCTGCTCCTCAAGCAGTGGCAGGTCTACATTTAGTAGACGGTAGATGTAAATTACTAATATTCATATAAGATATCAAGCAAAAAAAAACGTAAAATGTAGAACCTAATTTGATGTGTGCACACAAAAGAGAAAAAAGTATATGACACGGTACGTCACACGTAACGGTTAAAAGTAAAATAAATGTTCTAGTTCTTTGACTGCTTCTTACTCAAACAGTTCGTCGGCCGCGAACCTCGAACCTTCTATAATAAATTTCTAACGTTCCCCAAATATCACAAGAATTTTTATGGCAATTCATTTACCTGTACAGCTATAAAACTCTGGAATAGCTTGCTAATTAAGATTAGGAAGGCTTCGTCAACTAATGTCTTTACAACGCATCTATCTGAATACTTTCTACTCAAACAATGAAAAGTACAAACTGGTCCATGTCAAGGATTTATCAATATATATTATCTATCTATCATTAAGAAACCTGTGTCTATCCACTACTGGAAATAGGCCTTCCTCAATGCCTTCCACCATATGCCCCGCGTTTTCAAAAACATTACTTGTATTCTAAGACTTTCCTTGTTCATCTGTTGTCACCGTCTCGGCAGATGTGGCCGGCCCACTGCCACTTCAACTTGCTGACTTAAAAAGCTATCGTTTCGTATTCTATTCCTTCAAGATATGCTGAGCATAGCTCTTTCTAACTCTCGTTGTGCTAATTTAAGTACGTTGACCAGCCCAACGTCCAGATCTTTGCACCGTAGGTTAGCTTGGTAGCTTATTCTTTAGCATTTAGGATCACTTAAATTTGTGTATTAGCATATTTTTCTGCCCAATCACAAACGAGAATGTACGGGGTATGTTCCGAGGTCAACAATAATTCAATATAATACAAGTGAAAATTTGCCCCATTTTGTTTTGTGAATAGATACAATAGCTGAAAGGGTTAAACGCTGTCTTGTTTGTTGTCTATTGAAAACTGGGTCACAAAGCGAACACGTGCATTTCGCTGTGTCAGATATAAACATCCCTGTATAGAAAATTGATTGCTTCGATGCGTCATTTTTACTTGACCCACATAAAAAAACATCTTAATGGATGTTTACCTAATAGCTCTGTTCATATTTTGTTATTATCTTCTTCTACATTTGTTTCGTTTGTTGACAAGAATTTCCCCTATAGTTTGTCTGTCCTTCCATCTTCGTCGGTGGCACTTTTGGCAAGCCCCACAACTAGGGGCCACTCATCCCTGATGGTCGCCTTCCTCATGTATTCATATCCATTAACCATTTATTGCCATTTTTCCTTAGTCAGCCCACATCATAGGCGATCTTCCTCGTGGCTTGATGCCTTTCCATGGACCACAAGTCGCTTAATAGCTACTTCCCCTAGGCGGCATACGTGATCGTGAAAAAGGTAAAGATAAGAAAGTATAGCAGATATATTTTCTTCTATCTTATTTTATGATATTTCTGCTACATCGCGTAATATGTATACGACAAAAAATATTTTATAGAATAAAAAACGATATGAGAAAACAAATGTCAATAGAAAACGAGGCCAATGAAACATTATACCTGTTTTTCGGATTGTAAATGTCTTTCAAAGAAATATGAGGGCATATTTTGCGTGCCCGCCTTTTTGTGTTTGCAGATTGAACTTTCGTCGAAAAAACAACATTTATTATTTGTTGGTTAGTCTTAGTTTTTCATGCAAAGGGGATTTCATTTCAGTTGGAAATTGAATATTAAAGCGTACCTTTGTAATAGTTTCTCAGCTACAATTTTGACTGTTCCTTTTTAATTTTTTTAAAGTTATAAAACGATATTTCACCTTTCATAAAAAGAAGATTTCTTATTGTGAATATAGCACTATTTATTCGTACAGCAAAGTACTGGAATAATTTACCCGCGTCGGTCTCTTTTCAATCGACTTCTCCTCTCTTATCTTTTCTATTTATCGTTGTTACCTTATAACTTTCGGCTGCGTCTTGATGATCCATTTTAGTTTGAATGCTGTTGCTTCCCAATTTACTCTAATTCTGGTAACGACATCCATGAAAAAACCACATACTTGAAGAACAAAACACTTATTGGTATAAAATTTGCAATTACTAATATAGTATGTGCGCCACAAATCGACGAATAACTCAATAACACGCAAATAGATTTCGATAATTCATTTTTATTGGAAAGAATTTACTTTAAGAGTAGTTTGATGAAAGTTTGGTTAGGTTCTGATTAATTTTATTTCGTAATAGCCCTACGATAATTCCCTTGGGGATCCTTGCGTCGAGTTACTAGCGATTGAGGTTAGCTATGCCACCTCTCAATGCGGTGAAGCAGCCAAGGCCAGCTTCTCTGGCCAATCTATGTAGTTGGTCATTAAAAAAATAATAAGATTTCGGAAATACGTTCAACGTTTGATTCGATTTGAAGTCGGTTTTTGTTTTTGCTGGTAAATATACTTGTTTCAATTACTTAAAACGATGATTGATCTTAATTAAATTGAGTCAGCCGGTGGTTTAAAGAAAACGTTTTATCAATAGATCTAGATAGGTGCCTAGATCTTAGCGGTAGACGTCAAAGTACCATGTGAAACTATCGAGACAAGCCATGTCTAGGCCAATGCTAAGTTTATTTTTCTACCTCTTTTATCTCTGTCTACCCCGCTAGTACGGCTTATTGAATATGAAGTTTCGAATCTCTAGTTCTAACTTTTTTTATGCAACAAAATTTTCTGCCAAACTCTGAATTTTTATAAATCGTAATTTTTGTCTCCACTGACTGAAAGGCTGCCAATTCTTACGCTAAGTCTTAGAGGATTTGAGCGCTTATATATTTATTTTATTAAAGACCTTTCCAAATGTGCTCATTAGACCTTCTTTAAATGCCACGTCTATTTAATTATTAATAACGAACGTATCGACACATGCTACGTAAAAGGTCAAGTAATTTTATCAATACTTTATGTAACAACGAACGTTTATTCGTAGGAATACAATATTTTTTCTTTTTTAAGGGTAAGCTTGGCGCTGAACCCACCTGATGTTAAGTGATTACTGCTTCGTATGAAAAGCCGGTACATTGAAGTTGCAGGGACTCTCGTCTATTATTTGCCAATGACACCTCATTATGGAACTGGAACTAAATCTACTTTCAAACATTTACTATGGAAGCTTTACCTAAGCAAGGAATAGTTTGACAATTGATGTCCCTATCCATCTATAATTATATTTATGTATTTATATATTTATTATGCTTATATATTTAATTTATTTGTATATTATAAATGCATGCATTTATTATAGTTCTTTTATTTATTATTATTCACATAGGTTGCACCCGTTACTTTGTCTCTACACAACCCCAAGGTAGACTGGCAGAGAATGCCATCTGGCATTAAGTCCGCCTATTATATACCTTTGTATTGTGTGCAAATAAAGAATAAATAAATAAAATATATAAGTTATGAAACTAACATATACAATACAATTGTGATAGTGTTAAAAATCGTTATGTACTATATACATATATGTGTAATTTTAAATTGAATTTTTTGATTATTTTATAATTGAAATATATCTGCATATTTGAAACGCTTTGCTTTCATCTTTCATGATTTGTACAGCAAACAACTGGAATAGTTTGCCCGCGCTTTGTGTGTGTCTTTCCCTCCGATTACAATATAGATATTTTCAAGAGTAGAGCGAATAGGCATTTACTAAGCTAATCCACGACTGCAGTTTAGCTTAACATCAGGCGGGATCGTGGTCTAGGAAAAAGAGTCTCAGCCCTGTAGCTCTGGGCTCTCAAGAATAAGACTACGGTATCCCCTGCCTGTCGTAGAAGGCGACTAAAAGAGGCCTCGGGTTCACTGGGCGACAAGGGTGAGGGCCTTTGTCGTCCGGCAAGGTGGACGGACGGACCCAGGAAGAAGGCCACATCGGCTGGCCCGAAGGCCACATCGGCTGGCCCGTGTCGCCTTGCACTGCGAAGGCACAGGGAGGGAGGGAGTACCCTCCCCCCTCGGGAAGTGCTCTCCTTGAGCACAGTGCAGAGGGTCTCCGGTGCGTTCCACTGGAGATCCCGGAGCCCCTCGTCATGCACCGAGGTAGGGCCAGCGGGGAGGTTTTAGTGGGTAAAAACCCCACATAACCGCCGCCTTTCCCCAGAAGGCGGGGTATCTTTTTGAAGATTTCCTCCCCGTTAACAAAAAACAAAAGGAAAAGGAGTCTAGGAGATTTACAAATAGTAATAATTTAAACAATAACGAACTTAACAATTATTTCTCAAAAATATCGGAACTAATTTCTATTTTATACAAGGACATTATTCATTTTGACATTTCACACAAAACAATAAAGTTCCATATTAATGGATATGAAAAAGCAATGCATCGTATTTCGATAAAGATCTGAGTTTTCCCGAAGGAAAATAATTTCTCTCTACATCTGTACCTCTGACCAGAGCGAGCGTAAAAGTCATTAAAGAATTGCAAAAAACAAATTCATTCAAATAAAAAAAAAATTCTTATGTGCCGGCACCGGTAATCGGACTCGTATTATGCAACTTGATTCGATCGCCCGGACACTGAGCTACCACAGCTCTTATAACAACACTTTTAATTGTTACAAAGATGTAAATGAAAAACTAGACTTATGTTGTAATATTGCCCTGGAATTTTATGACGACTTAATAAAAAGGGTTTTATAAGCAACATAAACAGCAAGTACACGAACAATCAATCACGAATCCAGCCAACTTTTACAACAGTATAAGCGTGAGCCGGATCAGTATTAAACGCTTACATACTTTGCTGCTGATGGAATTGTAATATATTGGATTATGTTGTGTTTAATATTTTATTAATAAAAAGAGACAATTAAATTTTGATAAGACTTAATATTATTATAAGCTCTCACGTCCTTTTTAGCAAGGTAGACAGAAACAGCAATCGTTCAATGTACCGCTTAGCACTGAACTTTTTTGATTCTATGAATAATAGGTGATGAGCCCATAGTCGTAACCTGGGCACGTTTAAGCAAGTGCTAAACCCCTTTTCCTAAAATAAATAAAAAAAATATAATTAAATAATTGCAACATGACTGCGAGATCAATGGCAGGAGAAAAAAAATTGTTCCACGCAAGAAACATTTAAATTAAAATCTATTAAAAATACCGTAACGAGCCCTGGTAGCTCAGTGGCGGGCGGTTTCCTAAAGATGCTTTTTACTTTTGCAACCCGAGTTCGATCTCAGGCACCGGTACCAAAGTTGCAATTTTATGTGTTGAGTACTACACGCTTGGCGGTCTGCATGTGTTTAAACAAAATTGTAGTACATGTGAAGACTATGCTTAATACTGTTACAGAGAAGATACCTGTGCCCAATAGTGGGACATAATAGACAATCTTTAACTATATGAAAGAGCAATTACAACATAATAATAAAATAAAAATGGCTCTATATATTCAAGCTCAGCTCCACTTCGGTGGCATGTTGCGAGGGGCTTTATAATTTCCGGCGGAGCTTACGGGATAGCCAACATGAAATTGGAGAGGAAAAAGCCCGTGGACTTATATTAATTTTCAAATTGATTACGGTCCGTAAGCTATGAACAATTCCATATTTATTTGAACGTATCGAAACTTGAAAAAATGGGTGCGTGCACTTAACTACGCACGTGAGAAGATTTACTTTTTTGGAATCATTTAATAAAGGTTTTGATTGCATGAAAATAATTAATTACAATATAATGATAAAATGATTGGAAAATAGAATAGAATAGAATATTTATTTATTAACACAGATTTGGCTACATTTAAAAACATTACACAAACCAAACGAATAGACATCTAACCATAGCAGCACATATTGTTGGTACACAGTGACCCCCAAACTAAGCAAACGCTTGTATCTTGGGAGCCAGAGTTGCGCTGTGAATAAATGATAATCCATATAGTTAATAAAGACACGTTGAATTTTGAAAAAAAAAAATAATTTGGAATCAATAAGTAAAACAATACGGATACTAGCCCTCAATTAATTTGGACCGCTTGAAAAAGTATATTAGCACAATTTTTCCACTGCAGCTTCAATCTGTTACTATTATAATTTTTCTTAACGCCCTTAAAGAAGAATAGTTATTTTTTTATAAATAACGTAAGTGTACTTTAAAAACTGCCTAATGTTTAAGCGATCGATCGATTGATACATACGGAATTTAATAAACGTGGTGAAAGCTGACAGCCAGAGCTATCTCTGACTACCCCTCCAGGGTTGAATGGACGTGAGTGATTATTTACTTATGTTAGTTTCTATTTTGTTTGTTTTGATAATGCAATGAGATCATTGTAATATCAAAACAAGAAGAAATGAACGGGTTTATCAACATGACATGTTGCAATAATATTTACCATCTCTATCCTATAATCTTAGAATTTGGACCGTTGCCCAGAATCGTATGTACTCCATTTATGAACGCAAGCTGACGCCAAAGCTATTACACGCCGCCTCACGATTGAGCACAAATTGTTGGTTTCTATAAAATGTGTCGATAATATTTTACTCAACACATAACACCATTAAAGAATTTTGACAAAACATTAACATATAAGGATAAATTTGATCTCCCTTGAGTTATTCCTTACTATTACTTCTACTTTGGAAATATTATCACTAATCGTTCATCGTGAGTACACCAAAGAATTGGAATAAGTTGCCGGCCTCAGTCTTTCCGTCCAAGTACGACGTTGGAGCCTTCAAGAGCAGAGTGAATTGGCACTTACTAAATTAGCACGTATCATCTTTCGACTACATCACCTCTTACCATCACGTGGGATCGTGGTCAAGCACTAGTTTAAACCCCATAAAAAAGAATAATTAGCGACGTTAGGATAACAAAAGACACAGTATTCAAGCTTCAATCATACGTTTTTAGATGTAGAGAAATACAGTAATGATTCACGCTTTCCTTCGCTTCACCGATTACCTCAGAAGAAACTCCGAAGTGTTTAACTGCTTGAAGACAAATGAAATTTTAAATTTTATTGTTGGACGGGATAATTACAATCAGACTGTCACGTCATTTGAGGCGATTAAGACCACAAGAAGTTGTGCTTCAGGTTCAGATACAAAAAGCGGTCCAAGTATCGAGACCTATGTTCACTTAAGAAGTTCAATCACATTTTATTGAGATGAATTTAAGCTACTCGGCTTCATTGTTGGCGTTGCAAACTGTTTTAGACAGTAAAATCGATTTACATAACCAAGAATTCAGCTTTAGTTTAAATACATTGTCTTTGGAACTTTTGTTCCTAGAACTTATTTAAAAAGTAATTTTACGAAGAAACTGTTGTTCATAGTTGCAAAATAGTAGCGTCTGGCTTGCGAAAGCAATTTCAACTGTTTCCTGTTTGCGGGTAACACGAGAAAGAAACAATCAAGTAACAATGCGGATGTTAGATTTGTTTGAAACATAACGCGTGATTAGTGTATTTGTTTTTCTTGTGAGAGAGAAGGTGATCAGCCGACTGAAATACTTACCAAAGGAATTGCAGTCCGTACTTTTCGCAAGTTGATGAAGCAATGGGTACATAGAGCGCAGAAAAAAAGACCAACGGAGCTGAAAAGTTCTAGATTAGAGACCACGAACCGGTGTGCGCTGGACTTCCACCCACAAGATAGACTTACGACCTAATGACAGGGTATGGCACGCTAGCGTGCCTTATCAACATGCTTCCAGCGTATGATCCTATCCTAAAGGAACAGCTTCTACTTGTAGCAATGATGCCTGCTCGTCTGAGATACTGGCGATAAATGCTGGAGTTCCTCAAGAGTGTTCTCTCTGCAATAGTCTGCCCGTATCTGTCTTCCCTCCGATTACAATGTGGGTATTTCCAAGAGTAGAGTGAATAGATATTTACTTAGCTAGCACGCCTTGTCATCCGGGAAGGCATTTCTACTTAACATAAGACGGGATCGTGGTTAAACACTTACTCGTTTACAACCAGTTCTTTTGGAAATCGTTGGCGAAGGCCTAGGTCTAAGGGTGGACGTTTGACCTCTGAAATGATAACTTCACACATAATCAAAGATGCCTTTAACAGTAATAGTAGTATAGACCGTCTGTATACGATTTGTTTGTGATACTATGATAGTTTGCGCGAGCTGCCCGAAGATAACGCCATTTTAATTTCATAGCAAGTGACGGTATAGGGCGCTTTTAATGTATCGACCAAACTGGCGACCTACTAAAGAATTCGTATCCTATTTAGATGTAATATATGTTCTAGTACGTACTCGTAGTAGTATGAGAAGAATAACCTGTAACGCGAATGAACTCCTATAAATTTTTGAGCAATGAACAGGGAGCTTTAACTTCAATTATATCAGTGGAAGGTAGACGATCGGAAAGACGGAAAAATTAAAAAATTATTAGATTTTTTGTAGTTATACCTGTTTAGACGCGTTACGGAAAATGATGACAATAACTATATCCGTATATACTTTTTCAAGTGCTCCAATATAATCGAGCTTGTAATATTATTATTTACTACCAAGAATGATTTCTTTAATTTTTTTTTAATTTAATCTGAACTTTATTTTTCGTGTTGACAATCCTCTTCCAGTTAAAGAAATATAACTTTTCACTCGCTTACATAGGCTTTTTTTTAAAAAAAAAGAAAGCTAGCTTCTTCTTCTTTATGTCTAAGCGGTATAGTGCTTCGACTGTTATTATATTTATTATATATAGTTATTAAATATTTATTTCAGTCCATTCCCTGATGTTCCCTAGCCATGACTTTTTTCTTTGCATAGGTACAGACAATATTTTTTAAATTTGTTTTTGGTCCCACATTATTTTTGTTCTCAATAAACAATTAAAAAGTTTACATGTTAATTTCAAACATCGTCACAATTTCATAATAAATCGGAAATCTTATAATTAAATCGTTAACCGCCAATTAAACGTTGAGTCGCGGAGTCGGAACTCGATTTGCGGTTACAATTGACATGGACACCTGTTATCATTGCGGTCGTAGTGCGCTAATTAGCTCACGTTAAATTTAATTTTCAAATATAGCCGTTAAACTTTATGATATCGATAAATAAGCCTATCGTGGTTAATATATGACTGAAATTCATACTGGCGACACAGCCGGCCCATTTCCGCTTATGTTTTTGGGGGTAACTTAGGGCATTAGCTGCTATTGTAATTTTTCTAGTCGTATTTTATCAGCCGACTTCAATAAAGGAGGAAATACAATTTGCCTGTATTTTTTTACCTTTTGACTTTCGACTGGGTGAAACGCAGGGGAGGTTACCCCCTGTGCCCTCGCAGTGCAAGGCGACACGGGCCAGCTGATGTCGCCTTCTTCGCGGGTCCACCTTGGCGGACGACAAAGGCCTCCACCCTTGTCGCCCATTGAACCCGTGGCCCCTTTTAGTCGCCTTCTACGACAGGCAGGGGATACCGTACCGTCTTTATTCTTGAGAACCCAGAACTACAGGGCTGGGTAATCGTAATAATTCTACGATAATTCGGAAATACAAAAGGTTCGCGCGTAATAACATTTACGTTTGATTCGATTTGATGTCGGTTTTTGTTTTTACTCGTAAATATACATGTTAAACATTGTTAAGCTTTTACTTATACTTATAATGTGGTTGTATTCAGTACTGAATACATTATTGCTACAGTATTTTGTCGCACAGAATACAGAAATATTTATTGTTTACCCTCTTTCCTTCCATATACATCCATTTGAAGCCTCCATAAAGTGTTATAAATTATTCATATTGATAAATTTTTCAACGCCGCCGTTGACGAAATGTAAAATGATAATGACAGGTTGATCCGAAATATAAAAAACAATGCATAAAGCGAGCGAACCGGCCTCTACATATTTAATAAATTTATTCCGAAGCAAGAGCTAAACGTATAAAAATGGACGCGGTCGGAAAATTGTGTTTTAAAATGTAATTTTTTTATGATTTATTTTTTTATGGTGTGTGTTATCTCGCCAGCATTACTTATAAGATGGCCTTAAGAGACAGTAAATATGTAAATCCATCTAAAAAAAAAAAAAACACCTGATATTAAAATTATAAAAAAAATCTACTAAAATTCTCCCATTCAAGACATGGCTGTATGGACTAAAGTCTTCTGCCTTTCCTATTAGGGATAAATCATCATCATTATAAAAAGATAATATCCCTGTAATTTCATTTTGTTGGCTTGTTGTTTCCAATATTTTTAATATTTCAGTATATAATATATACTTAATAGTTTTTATTTATTTTTTTAATTCCATAATATATTTAAATATGAAAATATTATGTTCATCTATTATTTTATTGTGTTATATACTTTTTTATTAGACTCTATATATATTCCATGTGGAGGCGGTATTGCGCGCGCACGACTGTACTAGTCCTGGGCACCGCTGAAAATTAGTGCTGTCGCATTAAGATGCCATGGGGTGTCTGCTTTTCGTCAAGCTTTATGTCTCAAATGTGACAGATATTAAGGCTAAGTTTATACACTCTCACTATTTTTACGGGCCTGAGTCTGCCCTTAACCGTTCAAGATTAGCTGGAAGAAAATGCTAAATAGCATTTAGTTGGCTTTTGTACATATATTTTACTGCAATGAATGATTTATCTGTGTACACACTGCATACACTGGTAATTGTTTGCACACCAAATAGCGAAAATTATTAGTACGATACAACTGGGTTCGAATCCCCGACCATAAGTACGTAAAGTCAAACACAGCCTTTAGATTATCACAGCTCTAAATTTTAAAAATAAAAATGTATTTTTTTTTAATATTTACAAAGTACTAGCAAGCGATGATAGGCTAAGTTTTTATATTCTGTTTTAAACAAAAAAGCGCCACTAAAATACTTTTATATTATTTTACTGCAAGCCATACCATAAAAAAAACATGAAAATGTTGTAGCTTTTTAAACGGCAGTTCGTTTTATAATTCTTTTTTAACATAACATTTTTATTACATAACAGTAAAATTACTGAGAGATCTGTCGACGCAAAAACAGTATTGTTGTCCTATCGATTGTGTTCGAATCTCAAACAATGAATAAATACATTAAAAAGTAATTAAAATTAAAACAAGTGACATCTCAGTACAGGGTAATCAATTACAGAGACCAACTTTGTCCGATGCTTTGGTTTTATTTGTGGCTGCCATGGGAAAGGGGCAAATTATGTCAAGCTCAGTTTACAAGAGGCCCTACCGACTAAAATTCAGTTACAGTTAACGTAACATTTTATTGGTAATGGGGAAATTTGGGAAATCTTCAACGAGGTTGCCCCGCCGTCTGAGGGGAAGGCCATATGGGGTTCTTACCTACTAATATAATAATATAATAATAATAACTTTAAGTAGAGAGTAATGGAGAAACCAATTGCCTATCCAAGCCCTGATAAAATAGAAAGTATCTGAGTATTCTGTATGTATTTAATTTGAATAATAAGCATCACTTATAAATAACGATAAACACACATTCTATTTAACATGCTGTAATGTTATTAATCACCAATATACCCTATTTATTTATTTAACCGCTCAAAATAAAGATAAATTCATATATTTCAATGATGACAGATTTCCTACATCTTTAAACATCTACTTGCTGATTTACCACGCGTTTAGCGCTGAAGGAAAACATCATGAGGAAACCTACATGTCTTAGAAATTTTTTCTAAGGCATGTGAAGTCTGCCAATCCGCAATAAGGCCGCGTGGCGGACGATGCCCTTATACTCTCTTTACAGAGAAGGCCAGCGTCCAACAGTGGGACATATATATTATATATATAAAGGCTGTAACTTTAACATCTACTTTATAAAATGACGTAGATGGCCCTCGTATTATAACGTACTAGATGTTTAAGGATTGTAAGTAAAGTCAAGTCTTATTTATTTCAGTGACTTGACGCAATAATTTACGTCTCGTGTACACACAATATGTGAACAGTTTCACCACTTGTACAGAAGGGAGAGTAAAGTTCCACCGGCTAAAGTTAATACTTTTCTAAAAGCTTACACGTTGTCCGCCAGCCAGATTTATGTGCTGCAGTGGCGCGTGCCAGACAGGCGTGACGGACGTGACGTGGAACAAAACGACATATAACGGGAAACTGAGAAAAGTAATGTTCACCACACTCGTAATTGTTTGTGAGGGTTCTTTTTTCGAAATTGTTACTGATGTTTACTTTTTTTAACGAGCTTTTAGCCAACTGGTTTTAACAAGTGACAAATGTGGCTATGCGATCCTGTTAGTCAACAAGTATATTTACAAGCAAAAATAAATAGTGACTTCAAATCGAATCGACTCGACTATTAAAATAGAAGGAAAAAAAGCTTTAACAGTATTTAACCTTTTTTCAATCGACTTCAAAAGGATTAGGTTCTCAATTCGTCTATATATTTTGATGATTCTTTTTTGATTTGAAAGCTGGTGCTTTCCGTGTGGTGCCAATTTGGTCTAATTCTGACAATGAGATAAATGTGAAAACCGTAAAAGTCTTGAATTTGCGTCAAATACGTGCGCCTCAAACGGACGAATAACTCAATATCACGTCAACCGATTTCGGTGTTTAATTTTTGTATTGAAAAGGATGTACTTCAAGAGTAGTTTGATGAGAGTTTGGTTAGGTTCTGATTAATTTTATTTCGTAATATTCTTAAAATAATTTCGAAATACAAACAAGGCGTAATAACGTTTAACATTTAATTATATTTGAATTCGATTTTTGTTTCTACAGCATTGGATGTATTGCGGCTGAAATGATATACAAATAGGATAAGTGGAGTTAATATCACGTTATTCTCGTTTCTTCCACGTTCTTACACATAGTCAGTGAGGGATTCACGTTATACCGTATCCAATATAGTTTATTGAATGAACATCAGCAATGTAATTTTGTATCGCTAATAATGGAACCATTCCACTGGAACGGAGACGAGGCGTGCAAGAATAGATTATTATATTCATATTTGTAGTCTACATTTAGTCTTCACTATATTGCAGCAGATAGAATGTGAGGAAAAGGTCGAGAATTGAATAAATTAAATTGGTCTAATAGTCTATTGGAAATAATCGTTATTATTGCAACTACGTATGTCGACTTGACAGACGTAGCTGGCCCACTGTCACTTGCTCACTTTAAGAGTTACCCACCACCTCCCATGGCCCCACCAACCTCGCGGTTATATGAGCCGAAACGTGGGAGGATACGCGTAGTCTGGCCGTGTGGCCCAACACGCAACTTCTTGACTCCCTACAAGTTCTTTATCAGGATCTTTCTCCACCATTCGGAGCTCAACCCCGTAAGGGGCTATGGCTATATTTAAGAGCTATGTCGTCTACCTTATTTCTTCGTTTCGGATTCTATCCCGGATAGGAGGTTCCCAACCTCGCGCCCGAACAATTTGTATGTGCTCTCCACTATTCGACACAGATTGTTTTTTTCTTAAACATTAATTAAAAATTTGAATTATTACTACGTTTTGTAAATACATTTCTCTGGGTGTATGCAATTTGAATAATAATTTTATTATTTGAAAAATTTTTATCTATTAATTATTAATAAATTATGAATTTAGGACAATAAATAATGGGAAAATGAGAAGTTATGAAAAACTAGGTGGTGCCCGTCACTCGACCAATATTTTAGAATGTGTTCTAGAGTACAAAAAGGTTGGGAAACCTTGCCGTAGAGAAATGGTAATTTTTCGCGGAAGGTTTAGTGGGTAGGGGCTGCCCAGGCCGAGTCCCACACATCCCTCCGGGCCCACCCAGGGTACCGGAGGATGGTCTATAAAAAGATTCCCCCGCGTGAACAAAAAAAAAAAAAAAAGAGAAATGGTAAGCATAGGTCTTTCCTTCGCTGTTAGATATATGAATGCTTATTAAATCTTACTAAGTAGATTGCAGTCCTCAGGAACTAATCATATCCCGTTTATAAAAGATTAATGGTAATAATGCGTTGGCGAAACATTTGCCCGAATTACAATTAACCTTCATAGATCATTTTAGTAACAAATGTGCGCTGGGATTGAATGATGAAACATCGTCTATTCAATCATAAATTGTGATTACTATTCTCTCGTTGATTAATTATAGCAATTTGCTGTAGACGTGTTATGCGAAATAATTTATCAATAGAATCAAGATGGAGTTATTAACGTTTGGTATAACTCGTTTCACTCTAAGTCTACACCCAGTGCGTCCTCCCAGCTATGAGCTACGGTGCAGAGACTTGGACTCTGAACGTTGGCCTGGTTCACAAACTTAAAGTTCGATGGAAAAAAGCCGTCAATAGCCTAATGGTTTAGGGTACGGTCTGCGAATCGTAAGATCGCACAAGCCTAAGCTTAGTTGGAATGGTTAACAAGAATGTTAGTAATATTTTATAAAAAAAAACTTAAAAAAAAGAGCATTTCTTTTTTTTAATTTTTTTCTTTCGGTGTAGAAACCGTAACGAAGAAATTCGACGGAGCACATAGCTCTTAAAGTAAGCAAGATGAAGTGGCAGTGGGCTGGCCACATGTGCCGAGTCAGTGACGGTAGGTGGGTAGGAAAATCTTGGAATGGAGGCCGAGCATAGTTCGGAGAAGCGTAGGGCGCCCTCCCTCCGACCGATGACCTTATATGGATAACCGGATGTGGCTTGATGCGGAAAGCGGATAATCGTATGTTGTGGCATTGGGGAAGCCTTATTTCTCATAAGCAAGCGATAAGTTAAGATTGGTATAGTTATGATAATATTTGAATGAAACTTTAAAAATAAATTAATGTGAATGTATATTGGCGGTTTCCACTACTGTAACTATTTCAGCCATGTTGCTTCCCTACCTACTCAAAATACATTAGTAACTCAGTAATTTCATGAGCTACTAATAAATGCTAATCTAGGGCATATCAACAATTTGAAGTTTGAGATATAGCCTTCAATGGTAAGGTTTAATAAATCATATTTAGCCTTATAATGGAAATACTTATAGCTTTGGTATTCTGCTAGTTCAAATGTGCCACTTAAACTTCAATATTTTTCCAATTGTTGCTATTTGTTGATCTCATATAATCTTCTTCTTCTTCTGCCTAACGTTTTCTCGGCCTACAGCCAGGGTCCGCTTTCATACTTAGTCTCCTCCACTTTGCCCGGTCTTCGGCATCCTCGTTTGTTAGGTGGTTCACTAACATGTCCGCTTTAACGACGTCCAGCCAGCGTTTCTTGGGCCTGCCACGGGGTCTTGGGCCTTGTACATTGAGGGCTAGGCATATAGGCTATAGGTTGATCTCATATAATATAATGAAATAATCCAAATATGTCGCTTTATTTCAATCTGTTCATCAATATCAAATAAGAGACAAAGTCTATTGACAAGTAAGTTTCGAAAAATTAAGATAATTGAATTGTAACAGGTTTTATAGTGAAATAAATGTATTTGGCAAATGGCGGACTCATTAGGAGTTTGTTAAGTGTTGTTAAGCTTTGCCCACATGATGGGTAAGGTGTCAACCCCTAATTGTTTAGAATGCGGGAAAGTTGAGGATGCTTACCACATAATGGTCGAGTGTGTCCGCAACGAAGCCGAAAGAATACTATTCACGGCGAAATTTAATATTGATTTGTCGCATGTGGGGGTGTGTAACATTCTTGCCTTTCCGGAGTCGGATCAGGCCAGAATGCTATACCACCTTGTTAGAGCGGGCCTGAAACGTAGGTAATAATTATATTTAGTATTCGTGTTTTGATGTTGTGTGTTCTGTATTTAAAATTGTATTGTTTTGCTGTTATGTAAACATTTATTATAATATTTTAATGAGGGTGATATGATCAATTTTGATCAAACTCTCCATAATAAATTTAAAAAAAGGGTTGTTGATTGTATACGGAGTATTTTAATAATAAATATAAATAAATAAAACTCCAATAGAAATTATTACAGTTTATTTTTTTCAAACAGTCTTATCGAGCGACAGTTCAAATTTTTCATATTATATTTTCAATTTGGCGGTTCTAAGCAAGATTTAGATTACACGAGCTTACTGTAAATAATATAACATCGTTGTCTTTTTAGATATACGAAATGTTTTCTCATTAACAATCATAATATTTACATAACGTTCCACATGTAATTGAATTACGTTCGATAATTTAAAGCATCCATGCATTTTAGTTATATTTACAAGAGATATCAATTTACAACATCTACATAAACAGGCTGGACAATACTAGATAACATAGTGTGAACGTTAACAGCCTATCTGACGGTAGTCGATCCTTGGAAATCCCCTTGGCTGCTTCTGTTAATCCTGTACCAAAAAATGTTTATTATTTTCCTAAAGTAAAAGTAACACTTTTTTTATTGTTGTTAGATCGCAACCACAGACCTGTGTCCGTGCTCTTTTCCAATACACTTAAATTGTTCACTCTGCATTTATTAAAAGAGTGCCACTTCTACAGTTACTATTTTCCTTTTTTTTATATATAATGCCTGAATTTGGTGGTGGCCAGAGATCGCCCCGGTTCACGCGTCGCAGACGCCCGCTGCATTTCAGCTTCTCCGCGACCGCTGTGTCCCTGCTTCTCATAGCCATTCAAGTAACACTTTTTATATGTTCCACTGTTGGGAACAGGCTTTCTCAGTCAAGAGATCATAAGGGCGTAATCGGGTTGACAAACATCATATGTCTTAGAAAAAAATTCTAACACATGTTTCGTCACGATATTTTCCGCTGAACGTATGGTATATCAGCAAAAAATGTAACAGACTCATCAACGAGGACACCGGAGATCGAACTCAGGTGCGCGTTATCTATCTTTTTTTATATACTAAATAGGCTCACGTTTGGCTTCTATCTTGCTTGATGGAAGGCCAAGATGAAGCCTAGGATGGAGCACGTGAGCCTATAAGGTGTCTGTTCACATTGGACTTAAAGGTGTCCAGATTGTACCCGTGAGGAAAGACTGAACGCGGCAGAGAGTTACATTCCTTAGCCGTCCGCATAAGTAAGGTGGAGGCAAACCGCTTCGTGCGTATTGATGGGACGTCTACGACGTAAGGGTGGGACTACTCGCCGCGTCTATCTGTTATTTTTGGAAATGTTTAACCACTATTATAGTAAGATGTCGTCGTCATCCTACATGTATTAGAAAATTATCTACTATTATATACTCTTGGAACGCGTGGCCGACTATTATCATCATGCTATGACATACAAAGAACAGTCATGACATTTTTAGCGCCTGGCGTACTTAAGTTCCAGTATCCAGGTTACCAACATTAACGATTACCGGATATGATTTCTAGACGGACCAATCAAATACTTTGCTGTAATATAAAACAAAAAAAATATATCATTAAATCTTACCCCCAGCAACGCTTACTTGGTTCTTTTCTTCTTCCGCTTGCGAATTAAGTTTAATTTCTGAAAAAAAAACAGTAATTAATTTCTAACTTAACACCAATTTACAATCATCTCTAATATTTGTATCCTGTGTGAATAAACAAGATAGAAAAGATAAAAGCACTCACCTAATATGGAACCTGAAAAGCTTAACAAAAAGCGGACATGGCTGTCCACTTTTTTGGAAAAAAACTTCCTAACGCATACTTGACTTGGCGTGTAACTTACACGGTTACGGTGAATGCGTTGTATTGTAGTCAAGAAAGATGTGCACACGCTTCCTCTCTCCCTCATAGTATATCTAAGACTCTATATATATTGACTGTATCACATTGTAGGAGCAAGAGAGAAAAGTGCTCGCGTACGTTTTCTTTGTCTCTTGAACTATCGTATAGTATATTATATAGCCGTGATCAAAAATAAAGGGTCGGTTAAGAAAGTTTGAATATCTCGGAAGATAAAGACGATTGCTAACTGAAATAAATATTAATTAAATATCCTGAAAATAAAATAAATTATTTTTAATAATTTTTAAGTTTTCCGTATTTTTTATTAAGTTTTAGTACTTAGTGTCGCCACATGGAGGCATGAAATGTAATATAAAAACTGCATTATCCAAGTTATCGTTACGTAAGATATCCTTTTCATTTATGTTTATGTTTTTGAATGGAATATAAATAAATAAATTAAAATATTTTCATTTATATTAAGGATATTTAATTGCCTATCATGCACAATTTATTTCTGTTAGCTACCGTCTTTATCTTCCGAGATATTCAAACTTTCTTAACCAACCCTTTTTTGCTCACGAGTGTACATATATTGATGGAGTTAACGTAGTTTTACTTCAGTCCTGTGGTCTCAAGCTCAAGTCAAGCACACTCATTTTGATCTGTCTTAGTTAACCCCAAAAAAGGGTCAAAAAGACGTGAGAGCCAATATTCATAAACCAGGTAACATTTATCAACATCCTGTTAAATCACGGTATTACGTCTCCAAAGTGATGTCTTAAGCAGAGAGGATATTGTAAACCGATGCGCTAAGTTTAAAAACTACACTGCTTTTTTGCAATCTAAGTTTCTATGAGTCCTCGACATAATCGAGCGAGAAAATATGGCGTAATCCCGAGCGCTAAATCGACCATACTAAAGTATTTCTCACCGTATAGCCGAAGTGTTCCTTCACTCTTGCCTAATGAGTTAGTACTAATACAGTTGTATGTGCCGATGTCGTTTCTAGAGAACTCCTTAATCGTAAGCCACATTGATGCTTTGTACGAGATTTTTTCTTCTCTTATATTATACTTTGGACTGAAACAAAGAAATACATTTAATGGAAAACACAACAGCGTTTAAGACAATGGTGTGATGTAATGACAACGATGTTTTGAGACAAAAATGAGAGAAAGGGAGAAAAATTTTCAGACTGCTGACAGGAACGGGAAAGGAAGTAGTATGTTTACGAGCAAAAACAAAAACTGACATCAAATCGAATCAAACGTTAATCGCTGTTACGCACGGAGGCCCTCTTTGTATTTCCGAAGTATCGTAGGAATATCACGAAATAGAATTAATCAGAACCTTACCAATCTCTCATCAAACTACTCTTGAAGTGCATCCTTTCCAATAAAAAATAAATCATCGAAATCGGATTTTCGAATTTTTTCGGAAATTCATTATTCGTAAAACTTATTTGCTTTTTTCGTCGATGCCACTATCAGAATTGAAATGGGACGATACGGGAAGAACTAGCTTTCAAATAAAAATAAAATCGTCAAAATTGGTTCACTCAGTCAAAAGTTATGAGGAAACAAATATACGAATTGAGAACCTCCTCCTTTATGAAATCGGTTAAAAATATAAATAAAAGATATAGTAGTACTCGTAGGAATTTCCTCACGAAAAGAAAAGGCTTTAACTTCAAATTACAGACTTCGCTATTAACCCGTATGTAGACGACCGGCCAGCCGACCGAGCGAACCGGGAATATTGTATAGTTAATATTAGTAAATAAGTGATTATGTATAAGTTCCCAGTAAATTGTAAATAGTTCAAAGCGATCCGAAGGTCTCATAAAATTGTATAGAATCAAAGATAAAGGGGTTATTGGGCATATTGCTCTATATTGCTGTCATTAACAATTCTAGAGCTATAAACGTTGCAGATGGCAACGTCAGGCATTGTTTAATATTAGAAATGCCGAATTCAATAGGGTAATTAAGTTATTGGAAAGCGTCCTTTTCTGAATTCCCGCTTCAGTTAATTGTATTTTTTATGAATATTTTAACTATGAGACGGAGCGGGGGTAGAGCCCATTTTGGGTATTTAAGGTGGTGCATAGAACCTGTAAGCATGATTATTTGTTGAACTGTGAGCTGAACCGTTGCTCTGAACCGAACCTTATAAGTAGATGATTATTAGTTTGAACCATAGTGAGACGGTTGCTCTGAACCTCAATTGAAAGAACGTTTAAATAGTAGGCAACGTGTAGAACGACCGTTGCTCTGAACCGAACCTTATAAGTAGATGATTATCTGTTGAACCATAGTGAGACGGTTGCCCTGAACCTTAATTGAACGAACGTAAGCAACGTGTAGAACGACCGTTGCGCTGAACAGTAAGTGAACCGAACCTTATTAACAATGTTGTTATGATTATTAGTCTGAACTCTTGTGAGGCAGTTGCTATGAACCTTGGTTGAACGAACCAAATTAATTATTAAGCAACGTGATCTAAAGACAGACCGTTGCTCTGAACCGAACCTTATAAGTAGATGATTATTTTGTTGAACTACTGTGAGCTGAACTGTGCTCTGAACCTTGGTTGAACGAACCAAATTAATTAGAACGCAACGTGATCTGGTGAAAGACCGTTGCCCTGAACCGTAAGTGAACTGAACCTTATTAAATAGTGAACCTGAACCTTTGTGAACTTTATCATAACTGAACCTTTGTTATGTGTGAACTTTTATTATTCGTGAACTTTGATTATTGTGAACCTTTTGATTATTGTGAACTTTTATGTGTTTAGTTTGTAATTGTCTATTGTGAATTAAACATAGAACCGAACTTCGAACTTTTAATACAGTCCACTGAACCTTGAACCGAACTTATATATACAGTCCACTGAGCTCTCAGAACGAGAGAGCGAGTGCACGCGCATATGTATGTATGCGTGTGCATCTGAGCTGTCCAAGAGGACCACTGTTGTGCGAGTCGCCTACACCGTATGTTTGAAAACATTTGCCTAAGATATGAGAAGTTTGATCCTCGCGGGTTATTTCTATGTAAAAAAAGGTGTGTGCACCCGACGTGCTAGAAACGTTGTTCTTTTTATATTATTAAATGTACCTGTCCCTTCCAAACACCTATTAAAGAGATTGCAGGAGCATGATTGCACATTAATGTCAAGAGTCAGCTATTCACTCTATCTCCGTTTTTGTGTGCCTCTATAGCGAGAGAGTTTGGACATCAGTTCGGTGAATTTGTCTCAGTTAAACGGAATAGTTCCCCTGTGTATATGTGATTACTCTGATATTTCTTTGCTCTTGTAAGCGGCTGTGATCGCTTATCATCAGGCGCGCTGTATGCTTGTTTGTTTTTCTCTTTTACATTATTAAAAACAATGCGAAGTAAATAAGAAAGTGGTATGAGCGGTTGTATAATCTAAAAATGTCATTATATTACTATAATATAATATTATATTTTTTATATTATTATTATAATCAAATAATTTAGTCTAAGGTTGTTATATAATAGTTATTTAAAATAATGATGAGTCTTAGTTACTTATTTGAATAAATGAATTATTATTATTAATTGAAAAAGTGAAATGAAATATAAATGTAATTTACCCATCCAGTAGCATTTCTCCCCTGTTCTTTATCCAGTAGTTAATAGTGTTTGGATGTGCCTCCACGTAGCATTTCAGTTTGACGTCCGTTCCTAGCGGAGCTCCCAATAACTGGTTGGGTACTTTAACGGTTGGTGCAACTATAAAAAAATAACGATGTAATCATATTCATATTTACGTTACCGTAGAGCCGCGGTAATTCAGTATCTGGGCGGTCGCCTCAATTTTTGATTTTTTGATGACGAACAAAACAGTTGGCCAGAGAAGCCTGCCTTTACTGCTTCACCAGATTGAAAGGGGCGTAGCTCTTAGGTTGCTTAGCCTGAACATCTATTAGCTAGTAATTCGACAAAAGGTCCCCACGGTGAGGGCTAACTTCGGCTTGGACGGAATGTTATGCGTAAGCATTACGTTCCGAGGGCGCCCGAGAGCAGAACCACGAGTCGGTCAGTAGCTATTTTATTAAATAAACTACTTCGGGAAGCGTTGGCGCTGGGAGAAGAAGTGGCCGAAGAAACTCCAGCAACGCTCCTAATCGTATCCAAGGGCCTTCCCATAAAATATTTATATCGCGCAAGGGTTGTTCCCAACCTCCGACGGTCGCAAATGTCCGCTTTGAATAGTTGTAACGGTCGCATCAAGTTGCCTATTACACTAGCAAGCAGTTTTCAACACTTACAATTAACAAGAAGAGTTATCCTTTTGCTGACAGCTGGAGGCACGTCATTGGATGCGATGCACAGGAAGGTGCCCATCTGCCGCCGGTCAACTCGCAGTAAAGGCAGCGAGCTACCGACGTAACTTTCCACTGCAATTTAAAACACTATTAACCGTCGGTACTGAAACAAACGTTGTATCTAATACCTCAATAGCCTAATATGGTTTGCAAAAGTTTGACTGGTTTGAAATTATATTTTATTTCATTATTCATGCATCCTTTTTCATGTTTAGACTTCAATAGCTTAATGGTTTGGAAAAGTCTGACTGGTTTTGATGTATTTTTTTTTATTTTGTTACCATTCTGGTAGTTTTCAACGAATAAATCCTTCTTGAACCTTTTGAGATATAACAAAATAATGTATGGTGGAATTGTACAATATTTAAAAAATCCGCGATGGCATACTATATCCATATTAATACTTTAAAAATTGGGCAATTATAAAGCGTGAATTGGAAAACTAATTCGGTATATATGGTTTTATATTAAATATAGTAATATTCCTAAAAGTCCTTCTCTGGTGGTTGGATAAATTAATAAATTTTAAAACCCTCACAGATACATGCTGTATTTTACTGTTTATTTATCATGATTAATGAGTCAAATCTAAAAATAAGTCAGTTTCAATACCATTTGTTTTTAAAAGTCAAATATTAAAACAATAAATAAATTAAAAATATATTGATATATCAAGTTATACTGTTTGTTACAATATTACTGTTTGTCAAAATAGAACATCTGTACAGTTATGTTATTCAAACATGTTTTTATAAATGTTATATCGCCTCAACTATACTGCAAGTATAATATTAAGTGGCTGTATTGCACAACGAACTATAGAGCGCATCATGCTAGGAATTACTCTGATCGAGGCGCTATGGTTCCACAAGCTCCCAAGAGCTAGGGAACCACCCAGCCGGTCGGTTCGCGTAGGTGACGTGCAGGTCCGGGTGGGGTCGACGATGAAATATCTCGGCCTCATCCTGGACAGTCGTTGGGGCTTCGAAGAGCACTTCGACCGCTTGGTCCCCAAGATCGAAAAGGTAGTGGGTGCTCTGCACAGACTGCTGCCTAATCTTGGGGCCCCAGGGAGGAGTCCGCCGCCTCTACGGAGGAATCGTGCGATCCATGGCCCTCTACGGGCGCCCGTGTGGTGTAACCGCTTCACGGGCGTCCGGCGCTGCAGAGCTAAGCTCCTTAGCCTGCAGCGCAAGATGGCCATTCGGATCGCACGAGGATACCGAACGGTATCATACGAGGCGGCCACTATCCTGGCTCGGTTCCCGCCGCTCGACATCTTGGCGGACATGGACGCGCGTGTATACATGCGCGTCCGGGCCGTCGACGGCGGGGACGAGCCGCCCCTGGATGCGGGAGAGGTGCGTCGGCAGGAGCACAGACGGGCGATGGAGGTGTGGCGCGTGCGGCTCGCGGAGCGGCGATACACGCGCCAACGCATCGTCTGTGCCTTCCTGCCGAACTTCGAAGCCTGGCAACGGAAGAAGGAAATGTACGTCACGTACCGCCTGACACAGGTACTCACCGGGCACGGGTGCTTCGGCGAGTACCTGAACAGGATAGGGCGCGAACCGACCGCGCAATGCCACCATTGTGGCTGTGACCGGGATTCCGCGCAGCACACACTAGCCGTGTGCCCCGCGTGGGAGGCGGAGCGGCGGATCCTGGTCCAGCATATCGGGCAAGACCTCTCCCCGCCGGCGGCAGTAGCGGCTGCGCTGGTGGGGAGATCTAAATGGAAGGCGCTGGTCTCCTTCTGCGAGTCAGTAATGACCCAGAAGGAGACCGCAGAACGGGATCGGGAGAGGGCCGATCCCGTTCGGAGATGGCGCAGGCGGGCCGGTGGCAGACCGGCCCGCAGCCCTGTAGTTCTGGGCTCTCAAGAATAAGACTACGGTATCCCCTGCCTGTCGTATAAGGCGACTAAAAGGGGCCTCGGGTTCACTGGGCGACAAGGGTGGGGGCCTTTGTCGTCCGCTAAGGTGGACCCGGGAAGAAGGCGACATCGGCTGGCCCGTGTAGCCTTGCACTGTGAGGGCACAGGGGGGGAGGGAGAATCCTCCCCCCCCGGGACGTGCTCTCCTTGAGCACAGTGCAGAGGGGCTCCGGTGCGTTCCACTGGAGATCCCGGAGCCCCTCGTCATGCACCGAGGAAAGGGCCACCGGGAGGTTTTAGTGGGTAAAAACCCCACATAACCGCCGCCTTCCCCCCAGAAGGCGGGGTATCTTTGAAGATTTCCTCCCCGTTAACAAAAAAGGAATTACTCTGATGGACCGCATACCAAATGTCGAATCGCCAGAGAACCAAAGTCAAAGACGGTATGCGGATCATTAGACTATAATGGCAATGGGCGTGACATCTGTCTAGGAGAGAAGACGGAAGATACGGGCTGATTTATTTATTTATAATTTATTTGCACACAATACAAAAAAGGTACAAATAGGCGGACTTAATTCCAGTAGGCATTCTCTGCCAGTCTACCTTGGGGTTGTGTAGAGACAAAGTAACGGGTGCAAGCTATGTGAGAAAATAATAAATAAAAGAAAACTATTACAAATGTATGCATATATAATATACATACCTACTTACAAATAAATTAAATATATAAACATAATAACTATATATAATAATAAATAGATACATATATAAATACATATATATAATTATAGATGGATAGGGCCAGCAATTGTCAAACTGTTCCTTCCTTAGGTAAAGCTTCCATAGTAAATATTTGAAAGTAGATTTAGTTTCAGCTGTACCTATTTTTGTTGGCAGCGCATTCCAGAGTCTTATTGCGTTAAAGGTAAAAGATTTATGCATAAAATCAGCAAGAAATATGGAGAAAATTACTATGCTGATGCTGATTGATTGTATTATATATAAAAGTTAAAATGTTTATTCTATATTACTATAGTTCTTTTATCAACGAAAAAATGCAGCCGCCATTTATCACAAAGAGACAACAAAAATAGAGGAGCCAGAATTGAAAATTCGCGTAACATTCGTGTGATCCACTCATCGTATATATTTTCACGAAATATTTCCCCAGCCTGTGCTGGAAGCGGTCTCCCGCTCTCGTATGTAGAGCGCGAGGCGCAGGTGTGTTTGCAAATTGCTCCCGGCGAAACCCGGGAAAACGCTCCTTGCTTTTATTCTTAACATGCGACGTAACTATTTCTAAGTTAAATCTTTAAAAACCAGACGACGGGTTTCATTTAGTTTGAATTAGATCAGCCAAATTCAGCCTTGTAGTTTTGGGCTCTTAGAGTAAGACCATGGTGTCCCCTGCCTGTCGTAGAAGACGATTAAAAGGGGCGAAAAGTGACTGGACAACAAGGGTGGGGGTTTTTGTCGTCCGCCGAAGTGGACCCGAGAAGAAGGCAACATCGGCTGGCCCATGTGCGAGGACACAGAGAGCACAGTGCAGAGGGCTCCGGTGCGCTCTACAGGAGATCCCTGAGCCCCTCACTGTGCACCGAGGAAGAGCCACCGGGGGGGTTTTAGTCGGTAAGAACATAACCACGCCTTCCCCCCAGAAGGCGGAGTATATTGGTGAAGCGCCTGTCCTTCTAATTACAATTAATTCGAAATTGATGATTCGAATTGATTAGAAAACTATTCCAGTCTTTTGCATTATGAATATAAAAAGACAATACGATACAATTACCTTTTTCGAACTCTCTAGTCTGGGGCTTTTTAAGTAGAATTGGTTCGTGATCTTCTCTCCGCCACGTGATCTTTGGCGGTGGATGCCCTGTCGCTTTGCATGTTAACGTAGCGTTCTCCAGCTCTTGAACTGATACGTCTGATGATGTGTCATCACTTATAATATCCGGTGGGACTGCGAAAATATAATACACAAAAATATGTTATATTTATCATTTTTATTGCAGTAGGTACTGGCACCAATATTTGTTTATGCAATGCAATCAAATGCAATTTAAGTGCCGATTTATATTATAACAGAATAAAATAGGATCTAATTGAAAGCGCAACGAGTAAAAGCAAAAACTCACTTCAAATCGTATTAAACGTCAAACGCGCGAACGCTCTCTTTGTATTTCCGAAATGTAGTATGATTATTATGAAATAGAATTAATCAAAACCTAACCAAACTCTCATAAAACTACTTTTGAAGTACATCCTTTCCAATAAAAAATGAATAGTTAAATAAATAACTATTATAAATCAATATGAATAGTTATATTTATAAAATCAATAGTTAGGAGCAACAAACAAAAAAACAAACATACAGACGAATTGAGGATATCCTCCCTTTTTGAAGTCTGTTGAAAAAATCACAATTAGTTCATAAAACTCAAGACTTGATTGGGCTGAATCTAAAGCTCTTAATTCCATTTATTTATGAACGTGGATAGAAACACTGCGTACTACACTATGGCAACACGGTATAAATCGCCTTTGAGATAATTCCTTCCTAAAGAAGAAGAAGATTCCGTTTCTCAACGTTTCTCATTCCGATAGAGAGCTAACTAGCAACTATAGCCGTGAGCAAAAATAAAAGGTCAGTTAAGAAAGTTTGAACATCTTGGAAGATAAAGACGATAGCTAACTGAAATAAATTGTGCATGATAGACAATTAAATATCCTTAAAATAAAATAAAATATTTTTATTAAATTATTTATATTTCATTAAAAAACATAAAACTTAAACGAAAAAGGACATCTTACGTAAACTTGGATAATAAAGTGTTTTTCATTAAATTTTATTTTTATTTAAATTCTATTATAAAAAAATAAATTTGTAAAAATATTTAATTTTTTTTAAGGATATTTAATTGTCTATCACGCACAATTTATTTTAGTTAGATGATGAAGATTGTCATCGCTCGTAGTCTGCTGTAGTTCATAAGCAAATAATAAATGGAATGGCATATAAACAGACGGCTGTGTACAGAGGCGTACAAATTAATTTGTGCCTCTATTTAAACTAAATACGCTTTGTTTTAATTGATGTTCTTTAACGAGCAAGCGGCAACTAATTAGTAGGACGGAGCGCTTTGTTAATGGTGCCATGAAAATGGGTATTTGATATTCTTTTTAAATTTTTAACTATACAAAAATTTATTTCAAAGCAAATCTACACTAAAAATGAACTTAAAAGTATAAAAAAAAATTCAAAAATTCGATACCAAAAGAGGGGGAGGTTCTCAAGTCGTCTATATTTTTTTAATGTTTGCTACCGCATAAAATTCGACTGGGTGAACCGATTTTGATGATTTTTTTTTTATTTGAAAGCTACTGATTTCCATTTGGTTCAAATTTGGTCCAATTCTGATAATGGGATCCACGATAAAACAATAGAAGTTTAAAATTTTCATCAAGTACGTGCTTCACAAATACGGATAACTCAATATCACGCCAACCGATTTCAATGATTAATTTTTTATTGGTAAGAACATACTTCAAGGGTAGTTAGACGACAGTTTGATAATGTTCTGAATAATTATATTTCGTAATATTCCTACGATAATTCGTAAATGCAAAGAGAGTCGTATATATATATCATTCGATTTGAAGTCGGTTTTTGCTTGTAAATATACGAGTACTTGTTGTTGAGGTTTAGGTCCTAAGGGATCTAGGACCGCTGTCACAAAAAGTCTTCATATTTGTGATCGTTGTAACACTAGATTTTTGACTTCCGTAATTATATCTTTATTGTAAACATTTTTTCTTATTTATTTATTTTTGACTTTTATTTACAGGATTGCCTCGAAGAGATCGCTTATAGGGCCGCCCTTGCCATATTTAGGTTAACTTTTTCTTTAAATCGATTGTACGTATTTTATGTGTGAAATATAAGCAATAAAGACTCTATATATCTAATATCGTGGTGGTGGTGATTAGTGGACAAGCGTTTGTTTTGAAAGTATAAAAAAAATCCCTGGTGTCTGAGCGCGCGGCGCTCGGACGTTAAATTCATGACAACGTATCCTAGGTACACACGTTATTTCAACAAAATTGAAGTATTTACTTAAGAAATGATAATCATATTTATAAATAATTTTTTTTATCTAATGTTACATCTTTTTCGTCTTCCTAATATATCCTATTAAACTTACCTTTTTTTCTACTTCATTGATCACAAATTTTTCTCTCTCATACCGCGCTCTCGTTTACACATTTTAAAACGCACTATCGGCTCGAGCGTAATGACATCCAGTATTCATCAATTTATAAGAAGTTGTCACGAGGAAAAGTGAACGCGTAAGACGCAAATAATAAAATAACAAAAGCAAAGTGGAGACGATCGAAAAGTCAACCGCAGTCGTGCGCATTACGAATATGGAACAAGTTTGGAAATTGGAAAAGGAACCGCGACAGTTCCTCTGGCCCGGAGCCCCGAGCCCCGAGCTCCGGGCCTCATGCAAATCGTGAATACAAATAAAAGTAAATTGCGAAACTTTCCGCGTTCTGAGGTCGGAATGCTAAATGCGAACGGGAAGTGTTTTTTCTTTGACATTTAAGCTTACTTCCTAATTTTAGTAGTTATTCACAAACTCCTGCTGATACACGTAAATATAAGGTGTATTGTAAGATGTATTATAAAGGATATTATAAGGTGGTAAGAGCCGTGGTAGCTCCAGTGTCCGGGCGGTTAGCTCAAGTTGCAGAGTACGCTAGCAATCCGAGTTCGAACCCCGGTGCCGGATTACCACGCGCTCGGCGATGAAGGAAAACGTGAGGAAACCTACATGTCTTAGAAAAATTCTAAGGCATGTGAAGTCTGCCAATCCGCATTAGGGCCGCGTGGTGGACTATACCCTTATACTCTCTTTACAGAGAAGGCCTGCGTCCAACAGTGGTGCATATTTATTACATAAATAAAGGCTGCAACTTTAACAACTCGAAAAATTCACATCTTATTTACACAAGTAGCAATAATTTATAATTTACTTGAGATGCAATCATGAATAATAGTATTTTGATATTGGCTTAAAGTGCTTAATATTTCAAAATATTTGGTCGCTTTTGTTTAAATACTTTTTTTAAACTACGGATGCTTAAACTTTGCTAAAATTAATATTTTTCACAATTTTTTCTCCAGAATTGTTCTTTTCTCATTCAAATTGGTTTAACAAAATAAGTTGTAATAGTAGTCATACTATAGGTTGTCAAATATCTCCTTCCGCCTTTTGTCTTTTGAATTTCGCGGCTATGTACAAAGCGCTACAAAGCTCGTATCTAGCAATACTATACATAATTTGAAAGGTCTTGTCATAACCTACAAAACGACGCTATGCATAATTAGTTTGGATATTGCGTTCAGCAGTTATAGACGTGTACACATGGAGTTCAATAACGCCGAAATTCGCGGCTTGGCCACTGTTTGGGACGATTCACCGGCCTTCGACCACGACCGTTTTCGCTTGATATTGTCGTATGTGATCCATTTTTCGTCGCCAGTCACCATCCGCTTCAAGAATGGGTCGAGTTCGTTCCGTTTCAGCAGCATATCGCAGGCGTTGATTCGGTCCAGAAGGTTTTGCGTCAAATCATGCGGCACCCAAACATCAAGCTTTTTGTATCCAGCCTTCTGCAGATGGTTTAAAATGGTTTGGTGACTAACTCCCATCTCCTGGGCGATGTCACGAGATGCCACATGCCGGTCTAACTCGATGTAGTCCATGATTTGATCGGTATTTGTCGTCACAGGTCTTCCGCCGGCTGGCTTATCCATGGTGTCGTTTTCACCGGCTCTGAATCGTCGAAACCATTCCTCCGTGGTTCGAAGTGATAGAGTACCATCCCCAAAACACCATTAATCTCACGGAACGTTTCTCTAGCGGATTTGCCTTTAACGAAGGAAATAGGTTTTAATTTAAAAAGGAATATCAAACTAATTATGCATAGCGTCGTTTTGTAGGTTATGTCAAGACCTTTCAAATTATGTATAGTATTGCTAGGTACGAGCTCTGTAGCGCTTTGTACATAGCCGCGAAATTCAAAAGAAAAAAGGCGGAAGGAAATATTTGACAACCTATTATTATGGGTTCACTTAACGTAAATTACTATAAAAAATAGATAGAATTGCAAAACTACAAATTAAGGTCGTGGTGTACGTAAAAATGTAGATTATGGAAACAAAAAAACACCGATTATTATTTAAAAAATCGTATCTTGTGGTTCCTACTTGATTTTTTTTTTGTATTTTTTTTCGAATTACCCATTAGTTTTACCATGACCCGTTAAGGTTAACCTTTAATAACTCGACACCCGATATATTAGATGCAAAAGAAGTTATGTATTATGTAACTAATATATTATCTCTCTCTCTAGATTGAAGCTTCAATAGCCTTATGGTTACAGTTACTGGACCTTACGGTCTGTGAAACGTGGGGTCGAGATTTCACCATTCGACTATTTACGTGAACCATTTCCTTGCAAGAGTTTAACCTTGGAATGGTTAACAAGAGCATTAGTAATATTTGTGAAAAAAATAATATTGCTAGCATTCTTTTATAGAAACAAGTTATTATTTTGTAATAAGACATTAATGTAGCATTTAAGCGATTAATTTGTTGTATTATGGCAACATTTATTTATGCGAACTACCAAACAGCGTATTATGGAAGTTGTTCTTTGATTGGCTAGGGTTGCCATAACATCCGAAGCGGGGTCAGGATGGGAACCTGGCCCCAGCATGCTTCGGCGTCCTCGGGACTTCTCTGAGTGCTGGAGGAGTCCCCTTTGAGGGTGAAGTCCGGTCTTTGCCGGGACCGGCCGGTCGTTGGGGTGTCCTGTCGCTGACAGATCCGGGGCACCCCGCTCATAACGGCTGATGGCATTCGCGGTAGGTTTAGTGGGTAGTGGCTGCCCAGGCCGAGTCCCACACATCCCTCCGGGCCCACCCAGGGTACCGGAGGATGGTTAATAAAATGATTCCCCTGCGTTAACAAACAAAAAAGGCCATAACATGCATAACTGCAGACTTATTTCAAATAATTAATTTAGAATGATATTTATACATAGTGCAATAAATATCATAGTGTTAAAGTTTCGATGCGGAAGGAGACCTATTCAAACTTCGGGCCCGGGGAGGCCCAGGCGCTGTCGGTCTGGCGACACTCCGGTCCAATAAAGCGCGGAACAAGTTCGAAATTGAAAAAGAAATCTCGCTCGACGTCGCCGCCGCATGCAAATGTCGGCACTATTGCTTATTGCTTTACTCTCCTACATTTCTAAGGAGTCTCGAGGTATAAGTAAATTAAATATCACTTCTCACTTCGATATATTGAGTATTGCATCGATTATTGATATAAAATATTCTTACATTTTTTTAAATAACATAAATATGCCTCGATGGTTCCGAAATATCGACACTAGCAACCAATTTATACTTAGCTAACTTATAAAAGTGTTTTAGTGATGAGTTTCAGTGAGCAACTTATTTAAGTTTTCAAGTTAGAGGAATGTACATGTAGTGCGAGTTAGCGTCGCATAAATTGTTGGTGTCAACATGGATATGATGGAAGAAAGAATGAGAAATAAATTTTAAACTACAAATTGGTACTTTAGTACTGTAGAGGGAGTACTACAAGAATGTCTATAGACTGCAAAAGTGACTATAGAAATGTAGTTATGGATGGAGAGAAACGCTACTATATCACTTTATATGATGCACTTTACAAGTTATAGCTACAGCTTGTACATGTCTCACTGTTAGGCTCAGGTCTTCCTGATAAAGAGTGTCCAAGGCCACAGTCCACCACGCGTCCATACTGCGGATTCACAGATGTTAAAAAGTTTTATTTCACCGCCGAGTGTCAAATCAGCACTTAAATTTTCAACAAACAAATTCATTATTGCCGGGATCGAATTCGGATTACTGATGTATGTAGTAAGCAACTCAAGGCGACGGGCTGGACACTAAGCTACCACGTCTCTCTTTTTTTAAAAAAGAAAGCTAGCAATATTTCTTTTTTTTTCATAAATATGGCTAACAATCTTGTTAACCATTCCAACTAAGCTTAAGCTTGGGCTAGGACATGGTTAACAGTAGGTATGTAAATATGGCATGGTAATAGTCGAATGGTGGATTCGAACCCACGACCTTACGATTCGCAGGCCGTACCCTAAGCCATTAGGCTATTGTCGCTTCTTCTCTTCGTCTCTGACACCATTTAGTAACTCATAATGATGACTTCTTGAACCATTTGTTTTGGTCACATAACAATAATTGACATTGTTATTAGTGGTCCGATTATAATTATCCTTTATTCTAATTTTATTAAATTTGCTGTTGTTCTTCTTAAAAATACATTTATATAACAAATAGAGGATATTAGCAGTACATAGCGCATAAACACACGCATTTACAACATAAATCAAACACTCACTCATTCATATCAATAAATCATTGAAGTTCACAAACAAATATTTTAATGTTTAGTATTATCAAAAATTGTAAATACGTTCATTGGCAGTCTGTACCTTAAAAATATATAACAATATATAGAAGGAATGCATGAATTTGAATACTTGTGACACGAACTGTGTATTTTGAAGCCGTTTGCTTGCCGTATAAGCGTCTTTGTTGCCGATCGATCAGTCCTGTCTTACCTGGCCTAGAAGCTGTCCCGCGATTGCTATAGACAGGGCGCGGCGACGATATTGGAAATATATGAGTACACTGCAAAGATACACGCCTTTTTAATCCACTTTCAGGGAACAAAATTTTGTCCGTTCCCTCCATTTTGTTTTCTTAGATAACATCTAGAACATCTTTTAATTTTCTTATATAGGTGGAAAGGATTTCGTAGATAGAACGTTCTCGAAGCAAACGTATAGCAATCAGTTTAGTGACGTACAAGACATATATAAGAAAGGCGACTTCATGCTCTATAGTTAAAGTTAAAGTTACAGTCTTTATATTTATAATATAATAGCAGGCCTTCTCTGTAAAGAGAGTGTAAGGGCATAGTCTTCCACGCGGCCCTGGTGCGGATTGGCGGACTTCACATGTCTTAAAAAAATGTTTCCTCATGATGTGTTCCTTAACCTCCGAGCGCGTAGTACATCAGCACATATAATTTCAACAACAAATTTACTGGTGCAGGCACCGGGGTTCGAACTCGGGTTGCTACCGACCGCCCGGACACTGAGCTACCGCGGCTCTCGTGCTCTATGAATGTACAAAAAGCGAGAAGGATGTGTTAGAAGCGTGAAAAATATGAATCCGTTACCAGTGCCTAATAGCATCTACGTATTAGCGCGTAGACACAGCGTAGTACTCCGGGTCTACGACGTAGGTGCTAATATTTATTTAATATCTAATAGACAATAATTTGGCATCCTCAATGGTTACATTGAGGATGCCAAAGACCGAAAGAATTATAATTACTATCATATTATTAGTTTATTATCCAATGAATAAATATAATAAGTATTTACTAATCAAACAGTTTTTACTTAGTTTTTTTTTCTTTGTTTACTATAATATTATGAGGATGTTTTATTTTTATCTAGCAAATAATCCTGATAATAGATTAATAATGAAATGGAAATCTGTAATTTCTGCTTATATCTCTTGATCGACGGCTTAAGGACTTTTGATTTTCTTCATGTAAATATTTGAACGTAATAAGGCTTGCAAACAAAGGGATAAATTCAAAAAATAATTATTAAAAAGTTACCAAACACATCTATACATCCAATTTGCCAGATCATAGTTGGCTGTGTGTTGATTTGACACATGTAGCATCCGCGATCTTCCGCTCGCAGTGGACGGATGCGCAGCTGCCAGGTTTGTGGTGCGTCCAGGTTCACGGTGTAGCGTGGCCCCAGAACCGCTCTGTCGTGCATTGTCAACACCGTTTGATCCTCAGCTCGTAGCCATCCCACCTGCGAATCAGAGGCTATATAAATAAATTAAATAATGCAGTCCATTTAAATTAAACCTTAAGCTCGACTTTGTCCTGAGATAAAATCCAGAAGTAATCTCACCCAGACACATAAACATCATACTAGTAAGAGCAGGCACATAAGTGCTTTAGACGACATTAATGAAGTAAAAGTTCTTTAGCTCTTTAGCTTAAAATATCGACACATGTCCCATCTTTCAGGGTATACTAATACCATCTGGTCTCTTACCATCACTACTCAATAGGGCATTGGCCTCTTAAGTTGATGGCACATTAGACGGATGATGTCGTTGAGGTTGGAGTGCTGGGAAATGCGGTCCGCACTATGCTGGCGTGAAAGCCCGTGTTGTCCTAGCTGGTCGACCATTTCGCCACAGCGACAACGATAATGTCATAAAGCATGCAGCGCCCAGCCTAAAATTTTTATGTGTAACGTTCAAGTACGGACCACTCCAAAACTCCGTAGGGATTATCTGCTTAGAGACCATTGAGACAAGCTCCACTAGATGTCGTCATCAGCCCATAGACAAGACACAAGCCTACCATTAAACTGAATGTTGCCCCTTGAATAATATTGTTCGCCTAAAATGACTCTTTCTTGAGAGGTAACTATTTTTTCCATTTTGTCTTCATATTTTTTTTTGTTATTCAGAAAAAACCAAGAGGTGTTTTAATATAGTGGCTACGTTTTCCGCAGGTAATTACTTAAAATGTACGAGTTGTCTTACATAGTAGGGGAAGTAAGCTCGTGCATTTTGCTGTTGTTCCCTACCCTTTTGTTTTTCTTTTACGCTATGATTTCTTTTGTTCTCCTTTTCGATTAGTTTCTATTGTTACGTCTATTTTCTTACACGTTAAAGTTTTTCTAAACAAGATATCTGACGTTTGAATCTTTCTAGTTTATTAAATTATATATACTGTATGTATATTTATGTATTATTATATTAATTAATAACTTATGTATGTAGATTATTTCGTATGTGTATAGTTTAGTAATAATATCTTAAGACGCCCATTGTACAACGAATCGTAAACTTTAGTTTCATACTCGTAATGTACTTCTTTGTTGATTTTGGTATACAATAATATTTTATATGTCTATCTATACTTGTATGATAGCCTAGTTTCGCTCCGAGGAGCACTGACGATGGCAAACGCTCGGAAGCGTTCTATTGTATTATATATGTTATATTTGTTTCATCGGATTGAGAGGTGGAATAGCTCTTAGGTCGCTTAGCCTAAACCTCTATACCATTTTTTGTAGGTATACTTAGTAATATAATACTCTTGTTTCAATAATTTATTTTTGTTACCTTGCCCATGCTAACACGATTCTGCTGCTATGTACTGTATCGTTGATTTTCGAAAAACAAATTTGTTCTTAGTGAGAAACTTGAAGGAGGCACTTGGAATAATTTTTTTAGACCGTAATTGTTTAAATATGTCTGTTATCTTTTGCTTCTGCTTGACTCCAATAAATAAATATTATATATGTTATATTAGTTTCATCGGATTGAGAGGTGGAATAGCTAGGTCGCTTAGCCTAAACCTCTATACCATTTTATGTAGGTATACTTAGTAATATAATACTCTTGTTTCAATAATTTATATTTGTTACCTTGCCCATTCTAATACGATGCTGCTGCTGTACTGTATCGTTGATTTTCGAAAAACAAATTTGTTCTTAGTGAGACAACTTGAAGAAAGCATTTGGAATATTTTTTAGACCGTAATTGTTTAAATATGTCTGTTATCTTTTGCTTCTGCTTGACTCCAATAAATAAATATTATATATGTTATATTAGTTTCATCGGATTGAGAGGTGGAATAGCTAGGTCGCTTAGCCTAAACCTCTATACCATTTTATGTAGGTATACTTAGTAATTTAATACTCTTGTTTCAATAATTTATATTTGTTACCTTGCCCATTCTAATACGATGCTGCTGCTATGTACTGTTCGTAGATTTTCGAAAAACAAATTTGTTCTTAGTGAGACAGCTTGAAGGAAGCATTTGGAATATTTTTTTTAGACCGTAATTGTTTAAATATGTCTGTTATCTTTTGTTTTTGTTTGTCTCCAATAAATAAATATTATATATGTCGTTGCATTGACAGTTTTTGCATGTCAAACATTAAAAAATAATAAAAAGTAGGGTACAGAATAATATTTTCATGTCAATAGGTGACATATAGGTATAGACTAATCAATCACAGAGACTGGCTTTGTCTATGACATTAGTTGTGTCTCGTCTGTCTATGATCTAATCTATGTCGGTCTTTTTTTTCACGCTTGAGTGAATAACCTCCTCTATGTCGATAGTCGTACAGCTAAACACTTCGAAGCTCTTCAGGATTAAACATTGGAACCAAAATGCTGAATACAGTGGAAGAGTGGTATGTAAATTATTAATATCGCTTTCTTATCTTGTTCTTTGTGTGTTTGAATATCTTGTTTCTCACAGCGCATTATAAACTAACGTCACCCCTTTGGGAACTCTGCCAGCGAAATGGGAAACTTATGGCGCTATGGTCCTAAGCCCCTATAAAAGAGTAAATGAGAAGAAACATTACAATTAGCAAGTTCGTTTGCTTTACAATTTGCTGTGATTTATCTACTTTGAATAATAGCAATTTGCATTAGTTGTAAATATCGATATATCCACATTCTATTCAAAGTCCGTTAAATTCGATAGTGACCAATCTAACCTATTTAACCGTTTATTTCCAATCGCCTAACTCCGACATAAATATAAATAGTTTTTAGACCAGAACATAATAGTACGAGTATTTAAGGTTTATGAATCATATTGACCATTGTCTTGATACATTATTCTATTTTCGTTTGCCCATTGTATAACAAGTCAAAGTATTTTATTTCTGTACAAACACTTTTTTTTAAACGCTACCAATGTTTATTTTTTTATAAATATTATTAACATTCTTTTTAACCATTTCAAATAAGCTTAGACTTGTGTTAGGAGATGGTGTACGTCAATAGTCGAATGGTGGATTCAAAACCACGACCTTATGATTTTCAGACCGTACTCTAAAACATTAGGCTATTGACGCTTAACATAGTTTGAATTTGGTGTAGACTCAGGAATGCGCTGCCAACAAATGTACGTACGGCTTGAACTAAATTTACTTTCAAACATTTACTATGGAAGCTTTACCTAAGCAAGGAATAGTTTGACAATTGCTGTCCCTATACATCTATACTTATATATGTATTTATATATGTATCTATTTATTATTATATATAATTATATATTTAATTTATTTGTAAGTAGGTATGTATTTTATATAAGCATGCATTTATGTTTTAGTTTTCTTTTATTTATTATTTTTTCACATAGCTTGCACCTTACTTTGTCTCTACACAACCCCAAGGTAGACCGGCAGAGATCGTCTAATGGCATTAAAGCCGCCTATTTGCACCTTTTTACTGTTTGTAAATAAAGAATAAATAAATATTATATATGTTATATTAGTTTCATCGGATTGAGAGGTGGAATAGCTAGGTCGCTTAGCCTAAACCTCTATACCATTTTATGTAGGTATACTTAGTAATATAATACTCTTGTTTCAATAATTTATTTTTGTTACCTTGCCCATGCTAACACGATTCTGCTGCTATGTACTGTATCGTTGATTTTCGAAAAACAAATTTGTTCTTAGTGAGAAACTTGAAGGAGGCACTTGGAATAATTTTTTTAGACCGTAATTGTTTAAATATGTCTGTTATCTTTTGCTTCTGTTTGTCTCCAATAAATAAATATTATTTATGTCGTTGCATTGACAGTTTTTGCACGTCAAACATTAAAAAATAATAAAAACTAGGGTACAGAATAATATTTTCATGTCAATAGGTGACATATAGGTATAGACAATCAATCACAGAGACTGGCTTTGTCTATGACATTAGTTGTGTCTCGTCTGTCTATGATCTAATCTATGTCGGTCTTTTTTTTCACGCTTGAGTGAATAACCTCCTCTATGTCGATAGTCGTACAGCTAAACACTTCGAAGCTCTTCAGGATTAAACATTGGAACCAAAATGCTGAATACAGTGGAAGAGTGGTATGTAAATTATTAATATCGCTTTCTTATCTTGTTCTTTGTGTGTTTGAATATCTTGTTTCTCACAGCGCATTATAAACTAACGTCACCCCTTTGGGAACTCTGCCAGAGCAATGGGAAAACTTATGGCGCTATGGCCCTAAGCCCCTATAAAAGAGTAAATGAGAAGATACATTACAATTAGCAAGTTCGTTTGCTTTACAATTTGCTGTGATTTATCTACTTTGAATAATAGTAATTTGCATTAGTTGTAAATATCGATATATCCACATTCTATTCAAAGTCCGTTAAATTTGATAGTGACCAATCTAACCTATTTAACCGTTTATTTCCAATCGCCTAACTCCGACATAAATATAAATAGTTTTTAGACCAAAACATAATAGTACGAGTATTTAAGGTTTATGAATCATATTGACCATTGTCTTGATACATTATTCTATTTTCGTTTGCCCATTGTATAACAAGTCAAAGTATTTCATTTCTGTACAAACACTTTTTTTTAAACGCTACCAATGTTTATTTTCTTATAAATATTATTAACATTCTTTTTAACCATTTCAAATAAGCTTAGACTTGTGTTAGGAGATGGTGTACGTCAATAGTCGAATGGTGGATTCAAAACCACGACCTTATGATTTTCAAACCGTACTCTAAAACATTAGGCTATTGACGCTTAACATAGTTTGAATTTGGTGTAGACTCAGGAATGCGCTGCCAACAAATATACGTACGACTTGAACTAAATTTACTTTCAAACATTTACTATGGATGCTTTACCTAAGCAAGGAATAGTTTGACAATTGCTGTCCCTATACATCTATACTTACTCGTATATATATCGTAATTATTATGTTTATATGTTTAATTTATTTGTAAGTGGGTATGTATATTATATAAGCATGCATTTATGTTTTAGTTTTCTTTTATTTATTATTTTTTCACCTAGCTTGCACCCGTTACTTTGTCTCTACACAACCCCAAGGTAGACTGGCAGAGACCGTCTAATGGTATTAAGGCCGCCTATTTGTACCTTTTTTGTATTGTTCGCAAATAAAGAATAAATAAATATCTATATCTATAAAATAGAGGACATGATTTGGTAGAAAATATCATTAATATTAAAAAAAAAACAAATGCTAATTAGGAAAGTGTGGTACGTGAGGACTCCTTTATGATAGTTTCTTGTTAGAGTGGCAATAAAGTTAATGAACCTCAATTAATTTAGTGCTAATGCCCTGCACCAAGTTTGGGTCATCACGTGAACTACGTTCGGCCGTTGATCAACTTAAACGTTAAAGTTTCATTGCGTTTGCGTTCTCTAGTCCTGCTTAAATTATCCATAACAATTTTGGCATAATTAGTGGCTTTTGTAAGAATAAAATGGTTAATGTTACAGCCTTTGTGTAATCCCACTGTTGGGCACAGGCCTTTTATGTAAAGACTATAAGAGATATATGCGTCACGCAGCTTTAGTGCAGATTAGCAGACTTAACGTGTCTTAGAAAAAAAATATTTTAGCGTTATTTATAGGTTTTCTCACGGTGCTTTAAGTTGCTAATTTATGCTAGCTTATTATTTTAATTAATTATTTTTGCTAGTTAATTAACGAGTGAAAGCAGGAATCGACTTCAAAGCTAATCAAACGTTATAATGCGCATTATAACTTTCAACGTTTGAGTAAATATAATTAATTTGGAATATAATTTGGCGTAAATTATCGTAGCGATCACGAAATAGAATCAATAAGAACCTAACCAAAAAACCTTCAAAGTACATCCTTTCTAATAAAAAAGTGAGTCATCTAAATCGATTGGCGTGAAATTAAGTTATTAGTCCATTTGTGGCGCACATACTACATGCAAATTAAATGAGGAATTGATCGGAATCATCCCAGCTACCGATTTCCATTACCGCACATCTCGGCAGAATTCCAAATTCCACCGCCACCATCTTGATGGTTGGCGTTCAACGACTGTACGTTTTTCGCGTAACTTTCTCCCACGCACTGTCAACTTGTGGAACCAACTGTCGCCAGCGGTGTTTCCGAACGTTTACGATTTAGGGACCTTCAAGAAACGAGCCTATTCATATCGTAAAGGTCGGCAACGCACCTACAGCTCCTCTGGTTTGGATGTTCATTGGCGACGGTGATCACTTAAGATCAGGTGAGCCGTATGCTCGTTTGCCACTTTTCATATAAAAAAAAAGACTTATGTGATTTTTTATGCTATTATCAGTATTGTATCAAATTAAAATGGGACCACATGGGAAGCATCAGCTTTCAATTTAAATAGGAATCGTCAAAATTGGTTCACCCAGTACAAAGCTATGAGGAAACAAACACAAAAAAAAATACAGACGAACGTAGAACCTTCTTCTTCTTTGAAGCCGTTGAAAATATGCGGTTGCTCGTTCATTCTTTTTTTATTTAAAAAAATACTTCGAAAGATAATATAATAAATGTATTAAAATGTTGAATCCACCATGTTTTCTAAATAAAATGTTGTATTCTATTGTCTTAAATACTAAGGAATATATTTAAAATCCTTACTTTGTGTTTTCCCAAATTGGTAACAGCACAACCAATAACTGCTTCTCGTCCAAGAAAGAACGTGTGGTTACCGATTGGCCTTTCAAACTCTGGTTCTTCTGTTACTTTTTTCGTTGTTGTCTGTGAATCTGAAAGAAATTTCATTCTTATAACATTTGATTATGTCCATAATACAATCTATACTAAATGTATAAAAGCTTTCATATCTTTTTAAGTCACTTTCATCCATTAAACTCTACCACCTGGGACAAGACAACCTCTTAGGTAAGTATCACATTATAAGTTCCGTTAGTGAAATTTTATCTTTTTTTGTGTTGCCATCCGTAAATTTAGCTTTATACCGATGTTTTTCGTCGTTTTCACTCGTGAGCAAAAATAAAGGGTCGGTTAAGAAAGTTTGAATATCTCGGAAGATGAAGACGCTAGCTAACTTTCTTTTTTTTTTAAAAAAAATAAAAAGAAAGCTAGCAATATTTCTTTTATTATTATTTTTTTCAGAAATATTACTAACAATCTAACTGAAATAAATTGTGCATGATAGTAATTATAGTAATAACACTTATATTCTAAAGTATTCTTTCAATTCATAAATTCAATGAATGAGCAATCAGGCTTTTAGGAATATTTTAAATTTAGCAGTTTCATAAATACGTTATCGCAATTACGAAGCTTACCAAAATATACAATGGCCATTACCGTGATCCTAAAGCGGTAATAAAAAAGCAAGCATATAAAAATATTCCGACGCGTAGTATCACACGAAGGCGGCGGAGGCAGTCCACACCTGTCACGGAATGCTAATGCCGAGAATTTATACCACGTTTAAAGACAGACTGAATTAAAGCTTAACTTTATTTAGTAATTCGAAAGGGTGAATAAATAAATAAATAAAAATCCTTTTGTTTCCTGCTTTACTACACCCTTACTACAGTTCAATAAATATATATATATCAATATATAATATATAAAAAAGTTCCATTTTCATTTGACTGCAAGAACCCCTTCCCAACGTAGGGTCGTCCTCTAGTTCGGTTTCCTAGTGTGCCATCCCATCGCGGAGCTCTTACGGTCCACCTCTGGTCTGTCATTCCGGCTACATCACCAGCCCATTTCCACTTAAGTTTTTGGGTGTAGCTTAAGGCATTAGCTGCTTTGGTTGTGTGTGTGAATCCAGTTGATAGAATGATATGATATGACATTGACACAAGAATGTGATTATGTAATAATATTTTATGTGATCTGAAATAATGAGTAGTCCTGGGCATTGCTGAAAATCAGTGCTTTGGACTTGCCGGCAGCACATGCTGAAACAGCGTTTAATGTTGGCATCATGTGCTATTTGTCCGTTCTTTCTTTGATCAGCTGTATTTTTTTTAATATTTCATATTTTGTTTGTATTGTGTTTTTGTGATGTTAATAAAAAAAGTAACTAAAATTGTAAACATTTTAATTTGATGAAATATTCCTTTTAATTAAAACTCATTCAATATAATGTACAAAATATAAATAAAATATGACTCGAACGTGTCCTTTGAGTTCTTTATAACGATGCAGTTTGTAATTTTCGAACTGGTCTCGAAAGCTTTGACAACCTTGTGTGGTACGAAAATGAAATAACTGTAAATGTTTAAAAATATTGCAACCTTTACCCGCGACAAAGTACGTGCCGAATAAAGTAATTGAAAAATTGGCCGTCGTTTTAATTTCTAAATTAACCAACACGTATCATATTTGCTTGATTTGATACGCAGTTCTTGGAACAGATATTTAATAAATTATATATATGTTTAGTGACGCCTGAAGCTGTATATGTACTCGTATGGATATCAATGAATCGAAAGAGGTGTGTCAGGATCGTACTAAGTGCTCCCGTCATCCCTGCCTATCCCCCCAAGGACGGGCGAGAGTGTTCCTCTTTTCTGTAGTTTTTTTTTTATTTAAGCATGTCTACCACGATCCTATATGTTAAATGGAAATTCAGTCCTGTTAGTAGCTAAGTAAATGCTTATTCATTTTACTCTTGAAAACAGCCACTTAGTATCGAAAGAAAAGACAGATGCAGCTGTACAAATAATAAAGAGCCAAGAAATTTATGAGCCGCGATTTGCCCACCACTGGCCTAGTCCACTCCTTTTTTTAAGACAACGCATCTGACTATCTCGCAACTGCAAGACAGTCAAAACTCTTGCTGAAACTCTCTATCGCCTACTAATAACTATAAACTTTTCTTCGGTATTTTCACGAGATTTTTACACACACAAACATTGATCTATGAAACGTTTAAAACGCTCTTAAAGAGTTCATCGATTCCCGTCCCAAGATTTTCTATAGAAGTCTTTAATGAAATTCCTTTTCTGTCTTTAATGAAAGTAAATTGACAGTGACGGCCAATACTCCTATAAATTAAATTATTTTTTATTAAAAAGTTTGATTTTTAATTTATAAAACGACATCGTAGGTATCCATAGCTAAAAACTTAACATAAAATAGTAATATATAGGAAAAGGTATCTCAAAGAACTACATTTTAAAAAACGATAAGTGTTTCGCATTATTACAATTATATTTGTTTTCACCCGTAAATATACTTTTGTTGTAATTAAGTTCAAAATTATTTTATTATTTTTTTTAATAAATAAGCATTTACAATCTTTTACCCTTAGCACCGTAGATAGAGATAGCTTTCGTTGTATACTTTTCACCATATTTATAGTGACAGGAGAGCCCATTGTGGCACAAATTTTTAGCAAGTAATTTTTAATAACTTGTAAAATCTTAATCTTACATTACACTTGAATGTTCAATCCGAATGAATCGAAACTCCGACTGTGGATAATCTTAGCTACTACGCAATGACTACGTAATATGATTGGATTTGAACAAAATTAAAGAATTTTCTTCGTTTTTCTCATTAATAAGTTCTATTATATCAACAAAAAGTTGTAACTTAACACTTATTATATAATAAGACTGTCCCATGTCATACGATATGTTTGTTTTCTCGTTGTTTTTACTGGCGTATTCGTTTTATTTATTTATTTATTTATTTATTAAGATACGCCAACAGCATTACACAAGCATACATTGTTGTAATAATCAAGTTTACAAACTAAGTCCTGTTGTGTATGCCAATTACAGGTGTACACAACATTCGCTATAAGGAAACGTAACGATTTTATTCTTAATACTTACAAAATATATTATTAAATGATAAAGTAACAGGAATATAACTACTAAATTAATTAAATAAGCCAATTTTTTTTGTTTTATTTATGTTTCACTACGCGTATTTAAATGGATTATTTAGACGCTTTTTTTTAAAAACCGTTGTTGTACGCTAAATGTCGTAAAAAAAGCGTAGTATATTTAAGAGCAAAACCAAAAACCGACTTCAAATCAAATCAAAGAGTAAATGCTATTACGCGCAGAAAGAGGGCTTTTATTATTCCCGAATCATCGTAGAAATATTACGAAATAGAATTAATTATAACCTAACCAAACTTTCATCAAACTGTCTTGAAGTGTATCCTTTCCAATTAAAAATGAATCATCGCAATCGGTTGGCGTGATATCGAGTTATCCATCTGTTTGTGGCGCACATACTTGATGCAAATTTCAGTCTTGTAGGGTTTTATCATGGATCCTATTCTCCTATCTATTTATTCTATTCATCCTATGGGTCCTATCAAGCAAGCACTGGCTTTCAAATAAAGAAAGAATCATCAAAATCGGTTCACCCAGTCGAAAGTTATGACGTAAAAATCATAAAAAATACATATTGAGTAATTAAGATCCTCCTTCTTTTTTGAAGTCGGTTGACAAAACGGGCTTAATGAAGGAAGAAATTCTATCCCAGTTTAATCATATTTAAAAAAAATTGAATAAAAAAACTATTTTTTTACAAATATTACTAACATTTATATTACTCATTGCAATTAGACGTAAGCTTGTGATACGAGACGATTGTTGTCAATAGTTTAATAGTAGACTCGAAGCTATGACCTTACGTGTCGTAGACCTTACCCTAAACCATTAGGCCATTGACGCGTTATTTGTTACAGGGAACTTTTATGGGTATTGGTAAAGAATGTCACTTAAATGTAAAACAAGAATGTGTTAGTAGAAATAAGTAAAGGGAATTGTTGTGGTAGAAATAAGAAAAATGTAAAATGTTAATGAAATGTAAAGAGTGATGTCAGGAGGGAGTAAAGATAGAAGAAAGAATGGACAGTGGAAAGAAAATGTAAGGATGTGAAAAGACCCTAAGTTTCAACACGTTGGGGAACGATGATAATTCGGAAAAAAAAGAATGTCACTAAGGCATTAAATCGGCCTTTGTGAACCTTAGGTTATGTATTAAAATAAGTGTAAGAAAATAAACGTATTTCTTAATTCTGCCTCTGTGAGGATCACGAGCTTGATATATTGTATGTACTCTTTTACTTTATAGCTCTAAATAATACAACAACACGTGTGAATACAAACTTGATCTGTTATATGTCAATACGGAGCAAATATCGTAAAGGCGTGAATATTTTCAATTGCCGTGTTTGTGTCAAGAATGATGACGTGGCTTATAAATTAAACATAAATAATAATAGACTCCCACGTTATCTATTTCTGTAAACAATGGAGGTGGGAAGGAATGCCAAACGAAATTTTTGCTATACGTTATTTCTTCTTTAGAACCTTGCCATGTAATTGACAAAAATTAAACGCTATTACGCTAATTTGACTAGCATAATTATTTAAGATATTTGCAGTGATATCCTAGGAGCTAAGCAATTGATAAACGATCTCGACGAGGTTTCGAATCTCAGCCGGCTTAGTAGGATGTGCCAATTTTATCCTATTTTTAATTTTAACGCAGTTAGTTCGATGCCGGCACCAGGGAAATTGTTTGCTGTGCCTTTAAGTGTTAGAAAGGAAAGCCACGTTAGGAAACCTACAAGATTTTCTAAGACAGGACTCACAGTTCTCTCAAATCCGCACTAAGGCCGCGTAGTGGACTATGTCATTATACTCTACAGACGAACCCTGTGCCATTTACATATATATTATTTATAGGCTTTAACTTTGATTTTTATCTGTGTCTTAAGTTCGTAGGTAGGACAAAGGAATATATATAGCTAACTAGACATGAAATCAGCTTACCTTTTAAAGCCATACTAGGTAAGAAAGCCAAAGCTTGCAGCATCGTCCAAAAACAAGATTTTCCGGTCCTCATTCCGCCCGCATCAACGTTTTCATTTGTTCACTCAAAATACGTCATTGTTCATTACATATCGATTATCAGTTTGTTAACTTCACATGTAACACAATTCTGAATACTATTCACACATTAACTGTCTTAAAATAAAATTAAAAAATATCACAAGATACATTTAGAAATAAAGCATTATTTTTAAATTATTAAAAAAATAATAATAAATAATTTTCCAGGATTTCCAAATTGCATAAGAGTCAATCTTCAACTAAACAAAACGTTGGTCTAAATGAAGACATCGCAGTTCTACATATATAATATCTTAATCGTCACCCAAATTTTTTATCTACTATTATACGTACACCATGAAATAAAAAGTGCTGTTCTCTCTGGATCATTTTCTTATAAATATTGTCTTCTTTAAAATATGATGGTAATATATAAACGTAAAATTATTTGTTTTACTAGATGCGTCCCACGGTTTTACCCGTGAATTAAGATTATTGATTTATTTTTACTAAAATAATAGTAGCCTGTGTTACTTCTTATTTCATCAGCTATCTATCAATGAAAGTCCCGTCAAAATCGGTGAAGCCGTTTTAGAGATTAGCCGGAACTAACACACAGACAAAAATTGTCGAAATGTTATTCATATTCATGTAGTAAATAGCGGTTATTTTATTGGTACGAACAGAGCCTTCAATTTTATTTCATTTGTATAGAATAAATAATACAGTAAAGTAGATGAAATGTATGAAACTTAAACGACTCGGTTGATTTTCGATTATCGGCTAGTAAAAACGTTAATTCAAATGCTTTAGGCATAAGGCTATCATTTCATCCAATTATTTTCCGATCCTATCGATAACGTTCTATTGTAATCAATTATTCTGGATCAAGGGGTTGAATGCTTTATTTATATGTATACTTTACATACTTATATAAAAATATACAACCTAAGCGCGTCTAGTTACAGTACACAGTGCGAACATTTAGACTATTAAATTTAGGCTATACGACTTCAGTAGTTAACGCTGGAAAGTTTATTTCATTAGCCGAGATAGACTCTTAGAAACTTAGCACAAAAATATTCCCGAGAAACTTTTAAGTAATTTGTGAAAGTTGAGTTGATTTTAAATGGGATTAATCAGATTATTAAAACGGATTCTCTACAGAAGAGGATTGAATTCTTTGATCTTTCCGTCTCTTTTTATATATTGAAAATGTACATATTTTAGTGTATCACTTGGAGTTATTTGAATATTGTAACATTACTACTAAACTTTTAAGTAAAACCAGTATATATTATAGACCGAAAATTAATAAATTTAAACAAATAAAAGTGGACAAAAACGCGGACTAAAAGCCAAAAGTTATTCTCTGGCAGTCTAGTGAAAGCTTAAAGAAAAACATTAAATAAATATATAACGATATAAATACATAGATAAACGTACATACATGTATACGTAACAATCAATAAATACATCTATAACTAAACTTTTCCTTGTTTAGGCATAGATTTCCAAGCGTTTGAATGCAGACTTGTTTCAAATTTCTTTTGATGATTGTACGTGATGTATTAAAGGTAAGTCGACATCGAATGAGTTATTATTACGAAATTCTATAATAATACGTAAATACAATAAACTAACAAACTTCAAATTAAATAAATATATACTTTATTTTTGCTATTTAAAGCAATTGTATTAACTTGTTAAATTTTTGTCATTTCATCAAGTATAAACTAAAAGATCCTTTTAATATATAATATGTAGAAGCGTAGACCTTATTTTTTTTCTTAGAAATAATTCAGAGAAGGTCATATTTATTATGCATTCTTTCCAAGAGTTTAAAAATAAAAACTGGGATTTCTTATTATTGAAACTGGAATAATCAACCCACGTGATAATAAGACATACCTTCATTTTACGCGTGAAGAAATTTAACTATTACATATCCCGTAATAGTTATTGCCTTAGTTTTACTCTCAACGTCAACGGGCACAATACAAATAGCGGGTAACCCTTTCTGAATAATTTATTTCATGATATCGTATAAGGGAATACGCTTAAAATAATGAACTTATAATATTAATTATACAATGTATGACACGGGCTATTCCATTTGATTCAATAATTCCATTCACCGTATTCACACCGAATAACGAATATCCGATTCGTAGGACGCGAAACACTGGTCCGTACCGTAGCGCGTCTCGTAGCACACTGGCCGCCCGTAGCGTCGTAGCACAGGACGGCGCAGACACCGTCTACATAACTCGTCGCATGAAAAGGTTACCGCTCAAACGTTTAAACCTTGCGCCTTTTGCATGAATACGAATGTGTTTTGTTTCCCCCCATCTGTGTTCCATTTCTGAAAACAAAGAATGTTTAGACTTCTTTACAAAGGGGTTGTATGTAACATTCTTGTCTTTTCCGAGGGGGCTGTCTTGCTCCGGGAGAGATTGTTCTTTCCTGCTATATGTGAAGTTTATTTTTTCTAATTCCATAGAGCTAGATTACATTCCACTGTGGCTTTTTAATCCATCACGCGATCACAACAAGAAAACTAATCTATACAAACAGATGGGGAGAAGTTTTTGTTACATTTACTGCTACACTACAATAGACTTATTAAATGTAACAATTTTTCTGTTTGGCTATATTTATACATATATAATACAAAATATAGTTAATATTTAAATTTACAATAAACTAAAGGCGTGAGAAAAAATAAAAGGTCGGTTAACAAAGTTTGAATATCTCCGAAGATAAAGACGCTAGCTAAATGAAATAAATTGTGCATGATAGACAATTAAATATCCTTAAATTGAAATAAAATATTTTTATTACCTTATATATATTTCATTAAAAAACATTAACTTAAACGAAAAAGGATATCTTACGTAAACTTTGATAATCCATTAAATTTTAGTTCTTAGTGTTGCCTCTACTTGCAATTTATTTCAGTTAGCTACCGTCTTTATCTTCCGAAATATTGAAACTTTCTTCATCGACCCTTTATTTTTGCTCACGAGTGTATATACTGTTATACAAACTATATAATAATTAAATACACTTTACCTACACTATACATATAATAGTATTAATGAATAATGAAAACCAGGGGATACCGAACAGCCGAGGGTCGGGGAGAAAGGGAGTAAAATCGACAGACAACACCATCTTATAATTACATATTATTATTGTATCATTATATCTGTGAAATGATCGGGACTAATTTAACCCTCAATATTGATTTTAATTTATTGAATTATATTTGTATGCCACTTTTATGTTCTTTAATGCTTTTATTTATACGCATTTGCAATCTAGGGATTTCCCTGCCTATTACAAGGGTCCACCATTCTAGAAAAAAAATATTCAGCGTATTTCGTAGTAACTCTTACTATATATATGCTTTATTTTATACTTTCTAAGCAGTGCTTAACCACGATTACCATATTTAATTTCAAATAGATATAACATTGTTTACACAAATAAGATAGAGATTGTACATACATTATAATCTCTACGTCTCCATTGTTATATGTGTAAGCAAAGCTACTGAAAATCAGTAATGGCTTGGTTTATGCCAAGGTGAAGTGTTCGAAGCCACATTCATTAATCAAATTGCCTACAAGAGGGCACACAAATCTCGGTCGTTAGCCGTACCATATCGTAACACGGACATACTTGTAACCCCTAAACCTTTTGCCTCTATACTTGAAACATAATAGGTAACTTGAGCGATTTTCGTTGAGCTTCCAACCACCCTTTTCAATACCTCAAAGTTAGTTTACATAATGTAACTTATGTGTGTAGTGTGTTAATTTAATTCAACTTTATGTACAATTATTTATTTGCAATACCAAGTGTTCTAGTAATATTTATATGTTTGAATTTTAGAAATTATGACCAGTTCACAAAGTTAGTAACATATTTATTTTACAGATTTTATATTTTAATAAGAATTTAATAATTATTTGCTTAGCACACAATATCTTTGGCACTGCAAAATATAATTAGATAATTTGTTAAGACCGAAAGTTGCTGCATATAATTTTACAGGCGTCTAATACCTTACAATTTTTATTATTTTATGAATATGTCAAATTATATGTATCAACTTTTTAGTATGAGAGGGTTTTGAGACAAGACTCCACCAGTTACTAACTTTAATTATACCGTATTTAATGCTTAATTACAGAAATAAATCTTTTCGGATTATTTACACGTGCACCATTTACGGCAAGGGCCGTAATCGCTATGGTGATTTCGCATGAACAAAGTTACTAACAATGAAAACTTTGGTCATTATAGTTGACTATCTAAATTGCGACAAATACCCTCGTACATATATCTATTTAATAGCTACATAAAAATAAAAAAAACCGTATGGGATCGAATTTTATATTGTTAGGGGATTTTAAAACTCTAAATTATTCAAAACCGGTTGCTACATCCTGTTTTTAAGTGTGAATGTAAAACACACTTCAGCCTTTATCCACGTTCATACATCTTCGCATACATATAGTTGATTTATCGAACAGATTAATAGGATACTAGGTTATAGTTAAAATTACAGCCTATAAAGATACCACGCCGAACTCCGGCGTGAAGTAGACCTAGTTGTTCTATGACTTTTCGTCCGCTGATTGAAATAGCATCGAAGAAAGTTAAGACATGACATACGGCATTTATTCTTTGCCAGCCACCTTGCAAAGGTCTATGTTTACTTGTGTCGCAATATCCTCTCTAAAACTCTTCTTTCCCAGGGGAAATTGTTGGTTTCCGTATTCCTGTGGCATATTTTAATTAATTTTTAAACCAAATCTTAATAAATGTACAAACATAGGAAATTGATCGACTGTACTTTCATAAATATACAATATGCTAGATATTTATAGTCTGTGTCCACCGTCACTGTCCTCGAGTGTACATTGTAAGTGAATGATCCCAATACAAAATAAGTTCTGTGAGCCTAATTCTTATTACATGACAATCCCAAAGGAAATATAAACACTGTATGGAAAATCATTCGTGTATCGAAATCCCCTATCCGAAACTGTGGACGGACCAGTGAACGAAAACCTTTCTTTTTTGTTTTGTCAGTTAAATTCGAGTATTTGTATAGGGGTCAAATAAAAATGGTTCCATCCTAAGCGGTCGATAGGCAGGCATACTTATGACTATGAATATTTATAACGCATTATTTGAACATTGATCCCGATGTGTAGTTGGTTTATTTAAAAGACGAATCTGTGTGAAATGGTCATAAGATTTTCTATAAAATAATAATATAATTCTTGTGCACACTCTCCAAAATGTAATCTGTAAAATACCGAAAGGCCAATCACCTTGCGACCGTGCTAAAACTATCTAAATGTAGATCTCGATCACCTATGAAATTTTTGGCCCACCTCTCCATTGAATTTTATTGCTTTTACAATAAAATGAAAAAAAAAGTGGTGTGTAATTAATATAATAATTACTATATCAGTAGTTCTTACACACAAACAAAAGACAGTAATAAAATATATTTACCTTTTAATTTTGTTTATTATTTAAAAGACTGCCGGGTATACGATACATTTTATTAACACAATTACAACGAAAAAACAATGATGGATTAAAGAAACGTCATTTTATATCGGTCCAATAAAACAGATTAGTTGCATACTTAGAAGTATGACTGATATGCGTGTTATTGTTGCAAAACATTTCCTAAAGTCTTATTTAGATAAGAACAAAAAAAGACTCTATGTTGTAAATTAACACTAATTAGACAATATTTCATAATAAATTTGAACAATATTAATATAATTTTCAAAAACTTTACACAAAATGTTGTATAATTATTATTTAAGTTACGAACCGACTGTTTGTATAACCAAATAACTAATTTAATAATACGAAATGAAAATGTTACTTTATTATTGAAGCGTGATTTTCTTCTATAATATTTTTTTTATCGGTAAAATATAAAAAAACAATCCGCAATGTTACCTTTAATTTTCCTTATCATATTTCCTAACTAGGCACTACTACACTATACCCTAATAAATCTAACAATTTACTTTTCGTTTCACTAATTTGTAATTTGTTATCTTGGTCTTCTAGATTTATGTTGCCTGTAAAATCATTTTCACTAATGTTATTGATATCTTCATTTAGGGCTGGATCGCCATCATCCATTTTGAGACCTGCGTTGTTATTATTTTTTCCAGCTTGTTCATCTTCCGGTGCAGTAGTTGTTGACTCGATGTTTTCCGAATCACCACCACCTTCTACTGGAGCAGTTGTTGTTGGAGCATTTGTGGTGGGAGCAATTGATGAAGTTGTTGAGGAGGTTAAGTTTTCCAATTCAGTAGTTAACCTGTTCCTCTGCCCGGCGAGCGCCAACGTTGACACAAACAAACAAAACGATAACAGTCCGAGGAAAACAATTATTTTATTATTTAACATCCAGCCCAAACATCTTTCAAAGTAATACTTTGCACCCATCTTTCGAATATTCAAACAGTCGTTATATGTTTATCTTCCACTTTGTTAGCTTCACATTTATGGTATGAATAGAGTTGGATACTTTATCGCATTTTAGTTTTATCTATTGATTATATTGGACTACAATCTTTAGATTCAGGGACACTGTACTGATAATAACGGTGATAAAATAGAATTTTCACGTTTCGTTAGCAATAACCTGGTCCAAAACACCAAGTTATATTGGATAGCCATTACGATGATTTTCAATTATAATCACGAATTTTTTTTCTCCTTGTCCAATCCCTTAGTCACTACATGTATTTAATAATCTTTTTTTTGACGGTGGGAAATCTTCAAGAAGATACCTTGAGAAGGGGAAGGCTTATGTGGGGTTTTTACCCACTAAAATCCCTCCGGAAGCCCTTCCTCGGTACATGGTGAGGGGCTCCGGGATCTCCAGTGGAACACACCGGAGCCCCCCTGTGACCAAGCAGTTCAAGGCGACACGGGCCAGCCGATGTCACCTTCTAGCGGGCGGTAGAGACCCCCACCCTTGTCGCCCCGTGAATCCGAGGCCCGTTTTAGTCGCTCTAGCGTATACGACAGGGGATACCGTAGCCTTATTTTATTTTATTAAATAATCCTAGCCCATATGTGGATCTTAAAAGGTTATCCAAGAAATTACGATGGCTATTGTAGGATCATTCTCCGTTCGCTGTTCGTAAAACAATATATCTTTTTTTCTGATAGCTTCTACGTCATATTAATTTAGCAAAAAATCTAACAATAGTAGTGCAGATGTATTCAGAATTACGATAACCTCGCAGAACACCCGTATGAATTTAAGTTATTGTAGATTGGTCTATTTAGTCCGGAGTGGAGGGTCCGAACTTCGAAAGGCGGTAAATATAAAATTCCTTAATTATTGTGTTGTATTTCGAATGCGATGATCACTTAAAATTAGGTGAACCGAATGTGCGCTTCCAACAAAAAAATGGATAATTTGTATTCCCATATTTACACATCAACAATGATGTTCATAGGTACATCATTGTCTGAAATAAATAAATATGTTCGATTCAAATTATCGTAGCTCAGGCGACTCTCAACTACTTTCACATCCCTACCCTGTCAAAATGTCGATATCATATCGGTAAATTTACACCGCTCTTTGTGAACATTTTATCTGATTACAAAACAAAATTCTTTTTCTATTGTTAATTAAATGCAATGTCTTGTTATTTTTTATCTTGCTTCATTTTCAAATAGTTTAAGTTGTAAGTGTTATAATTTTGTATATCTATACAAATAAATAAAATTGTAGTGTCTTTTTGTTATATTAAAATAATTCCTTTTATTACATGCGTATAAATGGTACGGTACAAATACCAAAATAATATTTTTTACAATTTTTGTCAGTCGTTAGAGTTATTCGTCCATTTTTGTGTGCATACTTCATGCAAATTTGATACTTATATTACTTAAACAGTCAAAAGTTCTGAGGTAAAAAACATTAAAAATACAGACAAAATGAGAACCTCCTCCTATTTGAAGTCGGTTGAAAAAAGGAGTCATTGGGATGAATTGTAATTAGAGAAAAATTTATTCTTTTCCTTTCTCCGTCGCCAAGATGATATTATCATATTCATATTGTTGATGGCCATATCAACAATATTTGTTGAAATTTTCGTAACCAGGTATTTTACGTTGACGATGCTTAGTCCTACGACGAACACTTCTGTTTAATTTGGACTTGGAACTGAAAAAAACTGACCTGAGGAAACCCATAAGTATAATGCATCGAACTATATGGAATTCTGCAAGGTACTTCGCTCATTGTGACCTATGACAGCAGTAGCCGCGAAAATAGCCCTACCTTTTGCTAATAAAATTAATAATGATAACTGTAATTACTTGTAGGTATTGTGGAATAAAATAGTCCAATAACTAATACACTCGCTTTATTGAGACAGCGTAACGTTCTACAAAGAATTATTTATAACGAATGCTGTGACAACTGCGCGTCGTCGCCATCTTCTTCTTACAACAAAATATTAGAAGTCATATTACAAACTAATGAAGTTAAATTATTGTTTACAATGCCAAGTTAACGTGATGAACAACTTAATTATTAATTATGAATTAAAGATACAAAAAGGTTCAGGTAAATCACTAAGATATCATTGGAAGTAGTTATTATGCATAATAATCGCTGGGTGACATAAGTTGCCAGCTAACATAACACATTTACATAAAATTTATTAACAATACATTTAGTAAATCCAAAAAAATTAGGAGATCTAATGGTCAAAAGTTGAATATTGTGTCTGAAACCCAAACGGTTATTTTAATTTGGTTTCAACCGACTTCAAAAAAGGAGGAGGTCAAATTCGTCTGTATTTAGGCCAATTCTGACAATGGCATTAAATTTGCATTGAGTATGTGCGCGACAAATGGACGAATAACTCAATATCACGTCAACAGATTTCGATTATTCATTTTTTATTGGAAAGCACTTTACTTCAGAGGTTTGATGAGATTTTGGTTAGGTTCTGGTTAATTATATTTCGTAATATTCCTACAGTAATTCTTACATACAAAGAGCGCACATAATATGGTTTAATTTTAACGTTTGATTTGATTTGAAGTCGGTTGTTACTTGTAAAGTATACGATATGTTTAATACTTAGTTGTGCAAATTATTACATGCTATGGATACGGATGGGTGAACTGATATTGATAAATAGTTATCGATATCGATAAATAACTTATCTTATCTGTCCTTAGTTTAGTCAAACGACACATATATTTCATCAGGACTGTACGCACATTCGAATGGTGAAATTTCTATTTTATATCTCCAACGTGTCTTAGTGCGTCATATTAATACTTTATGAGATTTTCTAAGAAATTACCACAGTTCACACTTATTTATAATATTGTTAAATTAAAAAATTATATGCTTTCATCTCCTTTAAACCCTTATGTTAACGGGGTAAGTAGAGACAAGACTTGCCGCTCCATATATGACAGGATAAAGAATAATAAATATTAATAAATCAAAAAGCGTTACTAAATTTTTTCCCGTTAGCGGCCATTTTCAGTATTTTGTACTCCGGGATCTACGGCGGAACGTGCCGGTGGTTTTCCTTTCGGGTCCACTATTACGGTGAAAGCCACTACGCTATCACATCCCTATATACTTAAGCACACATACACACATATATATATTCATTTCCTTAACCTTGTATTTATATATTACGACTGCACAATTTACCACAGTATCTGAAAATAATATATTGCAAGTCTGGCCCCCAAGATGCAAACAAACGTCTGTTATGTTTGGGAGTCACTATTTACTAATTTTATGTGATACAATGGTCACATACTGTCTATAAATAAAATGTCTATTATAATCTCTCTGTACAATTCTATCAATGTGCAGAATCATGTTGAATGATATGCTTTTAAAAGCGGACCTTTTTTCAACCGACTTCGAAAAAGGAGCTTATCAATTTGTTTGTATGTTTTATTTTATATATTCATTACCTCTAACTTTCGACTGGGTGAACTAATGTTGATGATTCTTTTTATTTGAAAGCTGGTGTTGTCCACGTGGTCCCGTTTGGTTCAATTCTATTTCATTTAAAATAAAGTCTTAAATTTGCATCAAGTATGTGCGCCGCAAGTAAACGATTAATTAAAAATCACGTCAACCGATTTTTTTGATACATTTTTTACCTAATAGGATGTACTTCAAGAGTAGTTTGATGAGGTTTACTAGGTTCCGACTACTTCTAATTATTAATATTACTACGATAATTCGGAAATACAGTACAATAGAGAATATCCGCGCGTAATTGCGTTTGACGTTTATTTAATTTGATGTCAGTTTTGTTTTTGCATGTAAATATAGTAATTTAATAATAACATTTAGTCTTCAATGCGGGCCTTGAATCTAAAATTAGTCACCCCACTCAAATCCCGCTATCATCACATTTAACGTCGTTTGTTGCCACCTTTGATTTCCCGGGGGAACTCGATGACGGGCTTTCGCGAAATATTTAATTTCATCACGTATCACCAAGACTGGTGCGTTTTCATTTGACAGATTAAATAACTTTTGGGTTTGTAATTTGTTATATTCGTCATCATGTTTTGATCAATATCAATCTAATACTTTTAAACGAGTCAATTCTCACTGTGATTATATATAAAACGGACTCGGATACGGCTCAAACATTTTCGTGAAATTAAGTATGCAGGAGTCGATAAATTGATGTAGCTAGGATTAATTTTTAGAAAATATCGTTTTATGTTTATTTCAGTGTATCTGGCAATGTAGACCCCGATTCGTGAATGTATCTTTTCCCTTTTTTTTCCTAGTTCTTCCTTTTGAGAAAATCTATTATAAAGAACTCTTTGTCAGCGTATCTTATTTGCACAATTTACCATATCCAGTTACAATATCGAAATCCAGGTAAATTAATAAAAAGTAACAGCCTATATGTGTCCCACTAAACCGCACAGGCTTTTTTTTTTTTTCTCATCTAGCTTGCAATCGTTACTTTGTCTTTACGCCACAATTACCACAATTTATACCGACAGAGAAATGTCTTTTGGCATTAAGACTGCCTTTTTGCGTAATGATAATAATTTTATAATTATAAAAATATATATATTTTATATTTTGTATGATATTTTTTGTTTTTACTTTTTATATCAATATTGTAAAAACTTAATCTAAGGTTTGAGGTTCTAGGTTAAATCAAAATAATAATAATTTTTATTTCGAACCAAAAATTATATATTATATAGCTGCATTGTGTGCTGTGTTATGTCTCTATAACAAGCAAGACTAAATTTAAGCAAAGGTATTAAAATAAATAATTTTTCTGACACAAAATAAAATAACAGTAGCTTTGTAAAAGAAATATCGCCTGACTTGATTTGATACTTGGATTAAACACAGAACATTTGAAAGAAACAACGAAAATTTTACACGAACAAAACAAACATTCTCAAGAAATGGATGAATGGCAAAAAAAAAACGTGAAAACAAATTGAAAACGATTTCGCGGGGCCAAGTTGCTTGTGATAACGGTCCAGTGCGACATTTGTAAAGCGGAAACGAAGAAAAGAAATTTTGTGCGTTCTTTCTCTTTAAGAAAATTCCAGTAGAATCCTTATCTCTTTTCTCGGATCGGGCTGTACTAAATACTTTATGCATATAAAATAATACGCGGCGTTAAAAGCGACCATTTGTCAATAAAAACATTTTCAGCTCACTTCAAAAATTGTGTTTCACTTTTAATGTTTGAGTCTGGTAGCAGTTGCATAGTGATGGAACCCGAGGTTGATCCCTGGTGCCGGCACCTATGAATTATTTGTTACAATTTTTATGATGATTTATGCTCTCGGCGGGAGAGGAACACATCGTGTGGAATGCATGTGTTAGAAAATTTTCAAGACATCTGAAGTCTCCCAATACGCATGCTGCCGCGAAGTGGACTACGGCCTTAGACTGTCTTTACAGAGAAGGCCTGTTCCCAGGAATGGGACATCTATATATTTTAGTTCACTTATAAGGCTGTCATATATGAAGGGATTTTATATTTTTCTCTGTTTCAAAGGATATGGTTTCAATTAGATCCTAATATCAATTTTGTTTGCATAGGACCTTGTTATCCGAAATACGAGGAAGTCCTAAAAATTGTATGGAAATATGCTTGATGATTAAGCGCCAGGATAGAACTTTGTAAAATTAAATTATATATATTGAAAAATTTAAAAATTCTTGGAAATATTAAAATTACAGAAAAATTATAAAGGCTGTAGGCGTTTAGTTTTACGTTTAGCCCGTCATGTTTGATTTGATTTGAAGTCGGCTTTTGTTTTTACTCGTAAATATATTAACTTTCATCTGACTGGTTCCGTAGTAAGTGTATCCTACTAATATTATTAACGGGAAAATTTGTAAGAATGCATTTGAAGTGTTATTTTTTCACGCAAAAAATAATGAAAGGCTTTGATGAAACTTTTTAATAACATATAGTAACATGTAAATGTGAATTATCCAAAATACTGCTGAAAAAAAAATTGTATAATCGTGGGTAACATCGCGGGGCGTAAGTAGTCTATCACACGGTCGATATCGTCAAACCAGTTTAATACGATAGGCGCAAAAAATGTGTACGGCGAGCGCACGGCAAGATACATCGTGCCTAGATTAATTAATGAACTACCCTCAGATATAAGGAATTGTATAACTAACAAAAACATTAAGAGTATACTAAAAAGTTATTTAGGAACGCAAGACGGACGCTTTGGCGCTAGTGACAAACCATTGCGGTTTATATAGCGTTAAGTTATATGTATATTCCTTTCTTGAAAAAATTTATTTGAAATAAATAAAAAAAAAAAAATAATTAGAAACTGGAGATTCAACAGCTGGAGACATTTCATCATTCTTAATTCGTGACATTTCTTTATACAGGATTATTACATATTTCTTAAAATATATCGTATGATATTGCTTATTTTTTGATTTTTTTATAAATCTAAAGGAAATTTATTGATGGCAAAGAGAATTTCCCTCGGGAAAGGCTGACGAAAATAAGTTATTCTCCTTCTTCGTAACGAAAAACGTAGTCGAATGCTTCGGATTCAATCACCCCAAGTGTTTTAAAAAGGATTACCTAATGTTGAAATTAAAATATGGTGTTTACTCTAATACTTCTAAATATAAAATTTGCTGTATTCCAGCAGTAATGTGGACCGCAAAAAGATTTAATTACTACCTGGGGCCATACCTTTATAATAAAGTTAACTTTTATGTGCCTTTTCATAGTTTATCCCAATATAAGTGTAAAAAGTTACTTTACTCGTTTCTCCATAATTTCACCTACGAAGAGACTGAAAAATTTCTTCATAGCATAAAATAAGTTATCCTCACTCTCATGTACTCACTCGCACATACACTCTCACATGCACCCACGCACACTATTCTTTGCAAAAACACACGAATACCACAAAAGCTATATAACAAACTTTAGTTCATAAACTCGGAGTTAGGTACAACATCTCCCTAATACAGGCTATATATAGCGAAAAAAAACTATACAAGTAATCTTTTCCTAATCAGAAGTTTGCACTATTACAATGACAATTTCTGCAACGTGGAGGACTTAACTTCAGAAGTGGATATTTTTAGCAACTCATTTATTAGCTTCAAAACTTTAATTGTAAATAAATTCTCCTGACTGGATTCTGTTTGATTCTTCTAGTTTGTACGCGGATGCAAATTGCAAATTATAATAAACTAAACATTCTCGGCACTTTTAACCCGAACGAAGCGATTTGCTTCGTCTTTCATTCTTCGTACAGCAAAGGACTGGAATAGTTTGCCCGCGTCTGTCTTTCCTTCCGATTACAATGTGGGTATTTTCAAGAGTAGAGTGAATAGGCATTTACTAAGCTAGTGCGCCTTACCATCCAGGACTGCATTTTCACTTAACATCAGGTGGGATCGTAGTCAAGCACTTGCTTAGAAATTATAAAAAAAAAAAAACAAACTGTTGGTCGATAAAAACTTGTAAAAATATATAATGTGACATAATAGACAATAAGGACTGTTTGTTGCCACAATTAAGAAAAAAAAATATTAGTCCAGCAGGGAGATGTGTACCGAAGGACGAAAACTAAGTAAGAAAATGTTTGTAGAATTTGTTATATAATATGTATAATAACATTTGATAATATGTATCCAATATTTTTGTGTGTGTGCATGTCGGTAATTTAAAATGTAAGTGTGTGTAAAAAGTAAAATAAATATTTCAAAAAAAAATATTCTGTAGGAAATCTCAAGGCTAAGTGAAATATAATTGTATAAAACTAAACACATAAAACTGGTACAATCAATTTGAGTAACAGGTGTAAATATACTAGCAGTATACGAGCTATAGATATACGAGAAAAATAAAAACAAACTTCAAATCCAATCAAACGTTAAATGCTTTTACGCGCCAACGCCCTCTTTGAATTTACAAATAATTGCACGAATATTACGAAATAGAATTAATCAGAACCTTACCAAACTCTCACCAAACTAGTCATCAAGTACATTCTTTCCAATAAAAAATAATCATTGAAATCGGTAGGCGTGATTTTGAGAAATTCGTCCATTTGTACGCGCATACTTGATGCAAATTTATATAATAAATAATAGGACTGATATAGTTTTCTCATGGACGCCATTATCAGAATTGGGAAGCACCAGCTTTCAAATAAAAATAATTATCAATATCGGTTCACCCAGTCCAAAGTCACGAGGTAACAAACATACAGACGAATTCAGAACCTCCTCTTTTATTGAAGGTTGAACACTAAACTTAATCTATAAATATAGGCAAAGGCGGCCTTATAGCTATGAGCGATCACTTTCAGGCAAAATAAATAGCAGGGTAGCAAGAAAAATCAAAAATAAATATATATACGAATGATCACATCTTCCAGAATCTTCCGTTGAGGCTGAAGCGGCCGCTGCAACTGCAGAGTACCACAAGCGACGCAAATATAGTGACCTTGATAGAGTTTGCATATTTGCCCAGCCCTGTAGTTCTGGGCTATCCTCTGCCTGTCGTAGAAGGCGACTAAAAGGGGCCTCGGGTTCACTGGGCGACAAGGGTGGGGGCCTTTGTCGTCCGCTAAGGTGGACCTGAAAAGAAGGCGACATCGGCTGGCCCGTGTCGCCTTGCACTGAGGGAAGGAGTAACCTCCCCCCCTCGGGACGTGCTCTCCTTGAGCATAGTACAGATGGTGCCGGTGCGTTCCACTGGAGATCCCGGAGCCCCTTGTCATGCGCCGAGGAAATGGCCACCGGGGAGGTTTTAGTGGGTAAAAACCCCATATAAAGGCCGCCTTCCCCCCAGACGGCTCGTTACCACGGAAGGAGTAAATTTTTGAAGATTTCCTCCCCGTTAACAAAAAAAAAAGGTTTCATATTTGAGCCATTTGGGGTAGAAACTTTGGGTCCGTGGGGTGCCAGTGCACACCACCTTTTTAATGTGATAGCTAAGAAGTTGACACATCTGGTGACCAGAGGGCTGGATTATACCTTGCATAGAGGCTAAGCATTGCCATACAACGTGGCAATGCTACCCACCTTCTGGGAACGCTGCCAAGCAACGACGGTTTGGCGAAGTTATATTTTTTGTAAATATTTTGTAAAATACCTATTATAGTATTAAATATTTATTTTAGGGCAAGTTTATTCCAATGAAACTTATTTATATATATAAGAACAAGAATTATTATATTGTATAAAATATATTTGAATTGCATTTAGCAACCGTTTAACAACACCCGATGTCAATGATGTATTACGAATTCGTTGATTTTCCAACTACTAAGGTACGCTTCCGTAAGATACATTCACTTGTGAAGCAATAATTTCAGAGACGACGCAATTTGCCTTGACAGTAAAGCGTGCGCTCGCTGAATTTAGACTCAGGTAAAAATATACTGCGACAATATGAAAAATCTTACAATATATATTTGCTGCATATATTAACATGTATTTATGTCTGTATACATGTATACATGTAAATAATGTTTTAATACTTCGATATTTTTTGTTGTTTCATGTCAATATCATTCAATCAATACCTGCTTTTGAAAATCTGTTAATTAATTTTTATGAAACAATGATATATATGTATATGTATTAGTATATTTAAAAAGTTAAGTTACAGACTATAATTTTTTTTTATAATTTCTAAGCAAGTACTTGACTACGATCCCACCTGATGTTAAGAGGAAATGCAGTCCTGGATGGTAAGGCGCACTAGCTTAGTAAATGCCTATTCACTCTACTCTTGAAAATACCCACGTTGTAATCGGAAGGAAAGACAGACGCGGGCAAACTATTCCAGTCCTTATAAATATGTTTGTCCGACTGTTGTGTTGTGGACAGAGACGAGCCACGAGGCTTTAGTGCGAATTTGACTTTCCATCTCTTAGAATTTTCTAACACATGTACGGGACACCTCACGATGTTTTCCTTCACCGAACGCGCGGGGAATTATCACTTAAAATTGGGATCGAACTCAGGTTGCTAGCGTAATATGCAACCGCCCGGACACTGAGCTACCACGTTTCTTTAGTAAATTTAATGATAAGTTATTTATGTAGTTAGTATGTATATTTAGAGTCGATTATTATTTTTATGGGGTATAAACTAACTTGACCACGATTGGAATTAATATAATTATGATTATATGTATACATTTGTTATAATATTTGAATCTGTACGCCAAAATTCTGTTTTGTTTATATATTTCCTATACTTTCTGTTCCTATGGTAGGTTGCCCATTATACAACAAATTGTAAAATGTACCTTAGTTATAAAATTTTCTTCTTTGATTTTGTTGTTCAATTAGGTTATGTTTATTTATCTATATACTGTTGACTGAAAGAATGCCCCTCAGGCATTAAGCTGCCTGTAAACTTTTTTATTTTACATGGGGAACGCCTCGCGTGTAAGCGCTCTCCGGCGGGAAGGACGAGTTATATTGGACTTGCAAAAACTAAGGATGAAGACCCCAGGATGATCCCACCTAGATGGCCGATGTGGCCAAAAAGTTCTAGATTGGAGACCACGGACCGGCAAGCACACAGTAGGACGTCCACTCGTAAGATAGCCTGACGACCTCAAAAGCCCTCAGGGCGCAGCTGGATGCAAGCCGCTTACAGCCCGTCCAATTATTAAAGTATAAGAAAACACTGTAATTTAAATTAAAATACGAATTAAACAGAAGTTCTTCTGCCGAAGTAACAAGTTTAAACTTTCCTTTTCATTTCGTGTTCCACAGAAGCATTTAATTTAATCGTCCGCAAAAGGATTGCAATGCATGGTCTCATTAAAAGTGTTGGCACTGCTGGCGTCTTGTTATAAAAGTTGCAGTAGAAGTATGTCTTCATTAAAATTCCACACTTACATTCGCTTTGAAAACTTTTATGTTCACTTTGTGTTCGTGGGAAAGAACATAATGTAGCTTAATTGGATTTTCAGTTAGATTAAACGCCGCAAATGTATGGTTCTGTAGTTCACATCTTAGTGAGCGTGAACGTGAGTAAGAGATCACTTGGTTTTAGATATGGCTTAATCCTTTATCCTATAACTCAAATGCATTGAATGCAATACGAAGTTCAAATTGTCTTTAGATAGTCTTTTTTTTTCTAAGACAAAGAACTTGATATTGTAAACATTGAACTTTAATAGCGAATTGCTTTGCTGCAACCTTGTACTAAATAGTAGTAAGAATAAATGTATTAGGTTCTCTCTCACCAGATCCTGGAGCCCCTCGTCATGCACCGAAGAAAGGGCCACCGGGGAGGTTTTAGTGGGTAAGATCCCCACATAACCGCCGCCTTCCCCCCAGAAGGCGGGGTATCTTTGTGAAGATTTCCTCCCCGTCAACAAAAAAAAAAATAAGGTTCTCTCTCACCAATGGACCACCAGTGGATTCTAATGTAATATTTGAAGGAATCAAACTAGATATCATAGATAAGACTACTTTCTTAGGCTTAACCATAGACTCTAAAATACAATGGCAACCACACATTAACGCTTTGTCAAGGGTAGTTTGGTGAGAGTTTTTTAGGTTCTATTCTATTTGGTAATATTCCTACGATTATACGAAGAGAGCGTCCGCGCGTAACAACGGTTAACGTTTCATTCGACCCGAGGTCTGTTTTTGTTTCACTCGTAATTATACTTTTTAATTGAAAAGATGATGACATTAAAATAGGATACAGGGTGAGTCATCATAAATACACTATCTACACCCAACACCAATCTTTTTACGCATACACCACAGACACCACACAATCACACATACACCATACACTTTCTCTTTAGCATGCTAATACTTAAGTTAATATTAATAATAAAATTACAGCATTATCATTAGTATGGTGGGGGGCTGGTGAACTGTCTTACAGGGTATCCTAGTACAGACACCAGTCTATAACAAATTTAAGAACTACATAAACTACAAACATATAAGTAAACTGTAAATTTAAATTTGTAAAGGATGAATAAATATTTTTTTTTCAATTTATTTTGATACCTTAAGTTAAGTTTTTATTATATTTATATAAAAAGTAAAATACAGTAAAATATCATACAAAATACAAAAACATTATAAAAACCTAACCTAGTGTGTGCCACCGGCAACGAAGCAGGGCTCAAGTAACCGGTGGTTAGGGTGACATAAAGAGAAACCTCCTGAAGATGCGTGCCGTGTCCAGAAGTACTTCCGTATCTGACCCTTGACCCAGCCATCCAGCGAAAGTCTCTTAAGATGTTGATCGAGACTCTTCGCTATGAGACCGTTTGCGGAAATGACTATCGAGACAATGATCGTCAAATCCACATCCCACATGGCGGTCACCTCGTGAGCCAAGTCGAGGTACTTTGTGGTTCTTTCCCTTTCGGCCTTTACAAGGTTCTCGTCATGCGAGATGGTAATATCGACAAGTACCGCCTGTCGCGTTGACCGATCTGTCAGCACAATATCAGGCTTATTGGCAACAATAGTCCTGTCTGTGATGACAGATCGATCCCAATATAGCGTTGCATGACCATTTTCGAGAACTGTCACCGGTATAGTACGGCACCTCGGACTCCACAAGATTATTATTATATCTTTTATTTACTTTTAGCAAGTGATATTTTTTTAAGTAATCTAAAAACTCAATTTCTCTCGTCTGGAATTGAAAATAAATAATGATTCAAAAATATCATTTTATTTATGAGTTTATTTACATACTATTCTCATAATTTATTACATTAGCGAAATAACATTTCTAACTCATGGTTAAAGACTACCTCTAAGTTATATGAGAAAATTCTTCAAGTGCTGTTTGCGAAGCTTTTTAAGCAAAATGAAAATCCAAATTTACATATAAATTACTGTTATACATACAGTACGCAAAGCGGACAAAGGAACGTGAATCTTTACGCCAAGTTATTCTAATTTTGTCTCCTCTAAAGTGGTCATTTTTGACTTGGTGTAAAGAACTATTTTATTTATTTTTAATCTTAATTTTTTTTTATTAAATTTGCATGGTATCATCGTAGGGCGCTTGGAATAACTTGGTATGATATTGAAACGTGACTGGCAATTAGCAAACTTAGAGCTCGTAGTGATAACACAAAATTTGTATTTATAACTGTCTATAAAAACCACTATACTATTAGGAAGTTTTCTAAATATCATAATTTTCCTTAGAACCTGGTCATCATCATGATATCAAAAGATTTTATAAGATAATATTATTATGATGAATCTATTTATCAAATATATACCGCTATAAACACAATTACAATAAAGCTATAAATTAATGGCACAAAGGAAAATATGATAGAATTACGAAAGAAAATGGCAACGCAGTTCTTATACATTAGGTTATAACATCTATAATAATATTGTCGCACGCAGGTTGACCAAACGTTTGTCTATTTCTGGACTTTTTGCAAGACTATTTTTTATGTTCAGTAAATATCATATTTATTACCAATGCAATTAGTAGTGAATACCCGTACGAATAAATGCATTGCCTACTTAAGACTGGTGGTGAGTAACCATGAAATGTCCGTACGGCAACTATTTCGGCAGAATTTCACTTTATAATAATAGAAGCGTTGTTCAAAATCTTCCAACGCCTCCCGTAGATGCAATAATCCTATATTTTCTTAATTTTCTCGAAAAAAAATTACCTTAAGGACTCTCGTCAATAGTAATAACGAAATAATGAAATAACGGTTAGAGTAAGATCCCAAGCTGAAATTTCTTCTCCTATAGTATCATGTACTCATGATAGAAATTTTCGCTTGGCATTCAAATAGCTCGTCCACTTTTCCATCTTAAAAGTTTTAAAAGCGTACGAGGTAACGACAATAATCGGCAATGATTTCTTATATATATATGAATATATAAATAAATCAATGAAATTAAATAAAGGATTAAAAAATAAATATATATATTTTTTTACTATTTCTTAACAACAGGCTTTAAATAGGTAGATTTAATTCGGTTTACTTCAAAAATTAAGTTATAAACTGATTGGAATAATACAAATAACTGGACATGCGCGCTTGTCTTTTCAATATTATATCGTGATAAAAGTGTGTAAGATAGTTTCTGCAAATAATTTTTAATAAAATATTTTTTTGATGTAGAAATTTTTAGGAGAAACGTAGTGTAACAAAACTTACATAATTTATAAGAGAAATAAAAACTCAAAAAATAATTCTTACTATTTAGGTAAAATAGTGATACCTCTATTTATTATTCCAGACTTTGTGAGCGTGTGTGTCATTATCTCATTTATTTCATTGTGAAAGTTCTAATTATTTTATTATATATTATTATCTAAAAAAAAAAAAAAATCACAATACGTGCTTGAATGATCCAGCAATTGTGATGACGTTAGGAGGCACCCTCTAGCGTCCACTTCGCATTTGATTTTTTTTTTGGACGAACTACACAGTTGGCCAGAGGGGCTGGCCTTAACTGCTTCACCGGATTGAGATTGCATAGCTCTTAGGCCGCTTAGCTGGAACCTCATTCCATTCCCTCAGTACGTGTATGTAACGGATACGACTGTAGCAGTATTGAGTCGAAGAAGAGGAAACTGTCATATTATTACGAATATTATTTTCCCCTCCCTAAACAACTTATTTTGTGGTAACCCTATTCTAATACTCGTATTCCCGGACCGCGCAATAATAACGTCCAATAAGGTACCCGTATGATTTACTATTTACCTACGTACACACAGCAAATATAATTATTGAATTACCAATGTTATTATTTAGCTCCCGATGCAAGCAGCAATTTATTGTATACGTATTGACTTTTAGAACAATTGTTTAATGAACTAAATAACATAGCCAGATGTTATTACCAATAATGCAACCCTTTGTAACAACTACTTTTACAATTTTTTTATTGTAAAGGATATGATTAGGATTCTAATAATTCTATTTTGTATTATCCGATAATTCGAAAATACAAAGAGAGCGTCCGTGCGTAATAACGTCTGATTCAATTTGAAGTTGGTTTATGTTTTTACTCGTAAATTTCTTGATCACTTGGTATCAATTTTAAAGTAAAATAAGCTGAATTACACCGATGGTAGATTTGTAGGCATTGAAATGAACGACGTCATTCCTATTTTTAATCGACTTCAAAAAAAGAATTTGTGAGTTACTTAGTGATTTGAGTGATAAACCACGGGAGATTTATAAGCTTGATCTTCGAAAAAAATGTGATTAACATCACAGAGTGGACCGGAATTGCGAGTACTGAAAATCTCTTTGGCCTCGCAAGAGACAGAGAGGAATAAGGTAAACTGACTTTTGCTAGTGGAAGAGACTATAAAAAAAAGTAATAATATAAAAAAAACAATAATACTTAAGGGTCAAAGAAAAACAGTCGCAGAGTATTTAAGCTTTCAAACATGACCCTTGGAACGCTTTAAAATTAAACGCTTGTATAAAATTTTCTGAACGAAATCCCTAGAGTGAAGTCAAGTCGGGAAAAGTATTTATAAGTTGGTTGCCTTTTGTAATCACGAACTTGGAATTCAAATTTCGAAATTCGAAAAGCCTTTTAAAGGTATTAATGAACAACTTAAGAAGTAACTTGAAAATCGAGATTACCTTCTTTACTTAGGCATTGAGTTACATAAATTCCCAAAAAACATTTTATTTGAAGCAAGTGACCGTAAGAGTTTGTGTGGGTCATTTTTTTTGCAGATTTCAATGTTTGTCTTCAAGAGTAGGTATTTTGTTGCGACGATGACCAGGGGTCGGCAACCTTTAGTCGGAAGAATCAAAAATTACAATTGCATAATTTCAAACTTTTCGAAGAGCCAGTATATTTTTCTGGCTAACAATAAATAGTACATGCGCAAATAAAATAAGTACTAAAGAGCTGTAGCTTTACATCAAAAAAGTAAAAGTAAATTCTTTTCAATAAGGAAATGATATATAATTTAACGCTACATAAACGGCAGTAGTTTGTGTCAGTAGTGCTAAAGTGACCGTCTTGTGTACATAAGTAATATTTTTAAATATTTACATATTTAATTTATTAAAATAAACATAACATATACTAACTAATAAAGAAATATTTACAATTTAATAGATATTACAAAATATTTACAAAAAATATAACTGTGCCAAACCGTCATCGCTTGACAGCGTGCCCAGAAGGCTGGTAGCATTGCCACGTTTTGTTTTTTTTATTTTTTTGTAATTTTTATAATGTAAATGTAAAGTACAAGTGAAATTATAAAATAACACTTAATACGAATAAAATATTACAATTGTTACAACGTGTAACATATTTGTGCGACAATTATATACATGTAAAAATAATAATATTTATTTTTTTGTATGAGACTCAATGAATAACGTCAAAGAAGCAACAATGCTTCTATCGTCATTTATGGGGTAAATGTCTGTGGTGCGGGAATATGACGAAGTATGGGGCTATTCGATTGATTTTGATAAGTCAATTATAACGTAAAATAAGCTAAAGTGAACCGACGGCAGACGTGTAGGCTAGTATTAAAATTAACAAGTACCACAAAACCCTTAATATTTGATGTATATATTTAATAATGTTTTCATATTGACAGACATTTTGTTGTCCCAGTATCACAGTCAGGGGATGTAACGCGAACGTAGCCTGTCCCTATAAGTGTCCTTAGGGACTTTGTACGTCATAAGCGAAATCTTTTAGTATTGTTTGCAAAGTCCTCTTAGCATAATGAGAATTTAAAATTTGCATGGAAATGACCGTAATTCTGCATAAGCGGACGAGACAGGGGGATTTTAAAGTTTCGGTCACCCTTGTCTTGGAGATACACAATGACAGAATTTATAATAAATTTATAATGAAATTTAAAGAAGTGATCATTGAAATAGCAGAGCCCTTGTATTTTAAAGTAATTTCCAAAAAAAAAATACTTTAAAAATCGATTCATTAATACGAACAATTAATGCTTACAAATATCAAAACAAAAAAAGAGAATGTTTTTACATTCTCTTTTCAACCGACTTCAAAAAAGGTGTAGATCCTTAATTGATCTCATTTTTTTTATGATTGTTACTTCATAACTTTCGACTGGTGGTGGGTGGTGATTTTGTTGATTCTTTTGTTATTTGAAAGCTGGTGTGTTCCATGTGGTCCCATTTCTGATAATGAAAGCCATGAGAAAACCAAACCAAGTCTTAAATTTGCATAAACCATGTGCACGGCAAATGGGCGAATAACTCAATATCACGCCAATCGATTTCGATGATACATTTTTGATTGGAAAGCGTACATGCTTTCAATTTTTTTTTTGACGAGCTACACAGATTGGCCAGAGAGGCTGGCCTTGACTGCTTCACCGGATTGAGAGGTGGCACAGCTCTTAGGTCGCTTAGCCTGAACCTCTATCGCTAGTAACTCGACACAAGGGTCCCCCCGGTGAGGGGTAACCTCGGCTTGGACGGTTAAAAAATTGCAACAACAAATTTATTGGCACCGGGGATCGAACTCGGGTTGCTAACGTACTATGCAACCGGATCTGGACTGCCCGGACACTGAGCTATCACGGCTCATAAACATGCTTTCAATACAGTTAAGTTCTAATTAGTTCTATTTCGTAATGTTCGATTTGAAGTCGACTAAATTTTTTACGATTCACATCAATAACCCCAATTATAAGTTTAAATTAGTACAAAAACAAAACTTAAACTATTAGCAGATTTTATCGTAGTATTCCTACTTCTGCATTTTTTACCTGTCTATTTTATTCCAATGTACAGACACAAACTGTTATGAACAAAATCTTATGTTATATATTGTTTATTTCAATAAAACCTCGTACTAAAATATTCAGACTATAGTTAAAACGTTGTTTGTTATAAGGCTATCGGTTCTTTTATTTCGTATCCGAACGCTACGTTAACGAATAATATAGTACGCTATTGCTAGATTGCAATAAAATATTTTATAGCGCCAATATCGTTACATTTTATTACCTGCGAAATTTGAGATTTACTTGAGACGAGATCGCCATGGTGTTTTATTATACCAATTATTTGTAATTTAGTGTAAAAATAACATTATAATCTTGAATTGGTTTATTATTCGACGTTATAACAATGCGGAAAAAGGACTTTATTCGTTTATTTTTTTACGGATTTCCATTTTACACAATTCTGGAACACTAGTAACGTCACATAACCGTCAGTTACGATAATTTTTCTTTTTACCTTAAATTTGTAATTTTTAATAAAAAATGCAATTTTTTTCAAATTGCTTCTTTTAAATGCTACAATACCCACTGCTAGGCCTTCCCCAATGACTTACAGCATAGGATCTACGTTAATTTCGATTCACACCCCCATTTCATTCAACATATGTTATTTTGGAAAAAACATTCAGTTGAAAATTTATTCTTCTAATGTGACTCCGCCGGTAAATGAAAGTATCACAGAATATGCGATTGAAATTATATTTATAATTTTGTTTCACCAAAATGTGCAATTTACAAAAGTCATGGCAAAGGGAAAAACGTTGACATCTGTCTTATACCACTCCTTAGATGTTAGGAGCGTTGCTGGAGTTTCTTCGGCCACTTCTTCTCCCAGCGCCAAAGCTTCCCGAAGTGGCACTCAAAGTTAGTATAGCTTTTCGAATGTCCCTTAGATTATCCGTGAAATAGCTACCGACTGAGCGTGGTTCGACCCTCTCGGGCGCCCTCAGATCAGAATGCTTACGCGTAACATAGTAACCGTCCAAGCCGAGGTTACCCCCACCCGGTGGCAGACCGGCCTGCAGCCCTGTAGTTCTGGGCTCTCAAGAATAAGACTACGGCATCCCCTGCCTGTCGTAGAAGGCGACTAAAAGGGGCCTCGGGTTCACTGGGCGACAATGGTGGGGGCCTGAGTCGTCCACCAAAGTGGACCTGGGAAGAAGGCGACATCGTCTGGCCCGTGTCGCCTTGCGCTGCGAGGGCACAGGGGGGGAGGGAGTAACCTCCCCCCCCCCCGGGACGTGCTCTCCTTGAGCACAGTGCAGAGGGGCTCCGGTGCGTTCCACTGGAGATCCCGGAGCCCCTCGTCATGCACCGAGGAAAGGGCCACCGGGGAGGTTTTAGTGGGTAAGAACCCCACATAACCGCCGCCTTCCCCCCAGAAGGCGGGGAATCTTTCTGAAGATTTCCTCCCCGTGAACAAAAAAGAAAAAAAAAGAAAAAGAGTTTCAGGCTAAGCGACCTATGCCACCTCTCAACCCGGTGAAGCAGTCAAGGCCAGCTTCTCTGGCCAATCTGTGTAGTTCGTCATTAAAAAAAAACTGTCTTTATAATAAAGTATTTTATGGTCTAAAATACATTTTGTGTCATTGGCGAATGACAATTGCCACACCACCCTCCTACGGAGTAAGTTGCTTAAATAAATAATAAATAAATAAATAAAAATGATTATTTAAAACCATAACAAAGTTTATACAGTAAAGTTATAGTGTGCGATAATAGCAACATTAATAAAAAGGATATTGTGTCGCCGCTATTAACGCCCACCCTCCAAAAAAATTTTGATTACATATTAAGATTAAAATTTTTAAATTTGAAATAGGTTATTTTTTTTCCTTAGAATTAAGTCAATAGAACTTAAAAGCATAATATGCCAAAACTTATAATACTAAGCAAATGCTATAAAAACAAAGTATATATACAATATATAACATAGCATTACAACAATATTATTCATCTCAAATCATAAAAAGTTTTGAATTTAACTTTTTTTTTAATTTTTGAGCATGTTTTTTTGTATAATTGTCGAATGCCAGTAGCCACAGTATCAATGATACTAATTACCAATCTACGATAGATTGATTATTACTAACATTACGTTATGTGGACCTGTGCCATGGCCAAGTATATATTATGTGTATTTTTTATCAATGTGTAATTTTTATCTCTCCCGTTCTCGTTTACTTTTCTTGTGAATTTAGAAGCGCGAAAATGTTTTTCCTCGTTTTGCAAAAGAAAACTCTAACAATCAAATATTACAACTTAAGCAATTCGCCCGAATTTAGCTTTATTGCATACCTCGTCAGAACCGAAATTCAATTTAGCACGCTCGATTTGTTGGAAAAGGAAAAATTTATTCATGAAAATTGTTTTCCTTGCCCGCCCTACAAACAAATGTAAACTTTACGCACATCTATCTCAACCCACACTCCGTTGCATAATAAATTTTAATGGAGCTTGTTTTACATCATAATTAAATTTAAATATCGAAATTTAAATAGATTACGATAGAGCTTCAGGCTAAGCGAGCTAAGAGCTATGCCATCTCTCATTCCGGTGAAGCAGTCAACACCAGCGTCTCTGGCCAATTTGTGTAGTTAATCATAAGAAAAACCGTTATACGTAAACATATGGATATAGAAACTTACCTAATTATCAAATTGGAGTGTCAATCGGCCCTGTCAGCCGTAGAATTTTATCCGTTAGGTGAAACGAGTTCTTGATTGTTGTACGCGGAAAGGCAAACGCGGAGTGGGACGCCCTAAGACTAGGTGGAGCGATGATCTTCGTAGGACGACTGGCAGGAGCTGGATGAGAGTGGCTGAAGATCGTGCTGAGAGGTATGCTATTGGAGAGGCCTATGTCCAGCAGTGGATTGTAAACGTAAAATAAAGTGTAGGACAAGTTATTTCTGTCATTGGGTTATGTGTGCCATACAATTCTTCAAGAGACCACAAATAAAAATTCTCACGCCCGTAACCCAGAGATGTTGCTAAAGATCTAGGACTTCCACTTAGAATGATCGGGTCAGATATTTCGATTCATAATCGTCGCGGCCCGTTTAAATATGTCGTCGATTTCGAAATACGTCTTTATACGGCCCTTTGCCGACTAAATTTTTAATTGTCATTCTCTTCTCATTCATCCTTTCTGTATGACGTAGGTATACCTGATTAATAAAAACTCTGTTTCTCCATACAATTCCCCCCAAATAAAAGCTCGTGACTATGAGTCAAGTGCAATGTGCTGAAACGTCGGATCTAATAAAAAAGTTATGCCATAACAAAATCTGTAATAGTCGTTTTGTTACACACTTAACATCAAATCCAAAGGGCCATGAGTCTGCTATTTGCCGATGACTTATCATTATGAAACTGATTTGTTATAGTCAATCAATTAACATTCTATCAATACCAAACACATTAAATAATAAAACAAACAGTGGCGTGCCAGTGATACGCCATTTGTAAACCATAACTACACTACTGAATTAAAACGGGCAAATTTCGACCGGAGTTTTAGTTTAGCAGAAGCTCTGATCCCCGAGTCTGCTAAGTCAATTGTGTACAAAATTAACGTTCATTTGCATCTAAGATATCGTTATTTGTTAGTTTGGGTAGTTCTTTAGTATGAACTAAAACGGTGCCAATATGGTTTATCGATGGCGTACTAACGGCACGCCAATCGCTTATGTTTATTAGTATTTGACGTACTTTTTTTTCATCTTTCCCCCAACGTTTGGCACCTTAGGGACCTTTTCATTCCTTCTTTCTTGCATTCCTCCTTTCCACTCTTCTTCTTCCAGTATACTCTCCTGCTCTTTACATTTCTTACTCTTACTTTCTACCTTATTATGTCTCTATTTGACGTACTTGGTGATGGGATGATGATTGATATGACTGTATTAATATATATCAGTTTTAAAATGAAACGTCACTGAGAATTAGCACTCGGGGCTAAGTTAAAACAATTCATCTAATTCCAAAGTGTGTTTTTTTTAAATTTAAACACGTTATATTAAAAAGTTTTCGTTTATTCCAACGAATATTTGAGTGGACACAAATTTTGCCAGTGACAAATTTAGTTTCAGCAAAAGGACCAACCAAAGAGTTGCATACAAGATAAATTTGAAAGCGTCTTTTATATCATGACCCCTTTACTTTTGATAACGTACAGCTTTCAAAGTATTCTCTAGTTTTTAGTTAATCTTGAAAATTTTAGTCCACTCTACGAAGAAGTAGAAAGTACTTACACCATTTAGCCCTGATTGGTTTCTTAACACAAAACAATAAAATGTGTTATAATATATGTAATAAAAATAAATTTTCACGATTGTTTACCTCTTACAGGATAGACAGAGATAGAAGTAATTTAGCACTTTTAAGTAAAACCAATTCACGAAAATTTTCGACCAGTCGTTCGACGCGAAGTCAATCGGGAAAATAACAAACAATTAAGTACTAACACTATAACGATTTAACATAGTACTTTACGCATATGTATATGTGTTGTTATACATGTATCAGAGCTGCAATTTCAAAATTCCACGCTAAATTCTGCATACATACTTCAGTTATTAACATACTTGAATTTAAATGATCTACTAAAGGGTGCCAGACATAATAAAATTATTCACAGACTCGCGCTAATGATATTTTTGCACAAAAAATGCAATTAAGCCAGACGTTCAAACAACTAATTGCTCATACTATACACTTTATATCATTTACTTTTTTATCATTTTAAGGAAATTTAGATAAAGTACAAAATAATTATTAATGACCCATTGACACTTAATTTTTTATTTAACTGTCCATTTGTTTTTATACAGACTGAGCTCATTGGTTTTAGCTGCGTCACGAATTCTCTTAGCTCGCCGTTTTACCAAGTCCAAACCTGCGAGACAAAAACAAGATTCTTAGAATTGGCGCAATTCTCATATATGCGATATATATTTATATATGCGTGCTCAATATTTTTTTTTCTAGTTTAGATATTCTGGTTTGGTTCGGAGCTTCTTTCCTGCGAACTTCTAAGGAAATTGTGCAATTGTATCACTACCTCAGAGCATACTTTGGGAGCGTTATCTTTTAAATATCTTATTGTTTAATTGTATATTTGAATTTCGTATGTAAAACTTAACTTGTAATTGCTTACTATAATTATTAAACAATATACGTGTATCTGTTTCGGGGAATTTTTGGAATTACTCAGTCCGCTAAATTTCATGTTCGGTCATCGCGACAGAAATCCTATTTCTATCTTGACGATTGGCATTACACTACTGTAAATTATTCTTTTGAGGTCTATTCTCATATGGATATCTGTAGACGAACGAAGTTAACCGAGGTTCTTCTTCATCTTTCCCTCATTTCTGGATTCAGGATCATGGTCACTAGAATCCCTCAAGTGGACAATCTGCCTCCATGGACTTCGGGCCGAGGCAACCCTCACCTGCTGGTGGAGTTTGGAGAGAAGATGGCAACTTTTACTTGATCAGACCATCGTGTTGGCGACCGGCCTCTTGCTCTCTTGCCTTCTGTATTGCCAACGATGATCAGCTTTCCAACGTTGCCATATCTCTACGCATTATATGCTTGAGATATGAAAGTAGATATGTAGACACGGTTATCATGTGATCAGTACGATAATATACTTCTTTCTGGACTAAATAAATATTATATGAACTTGAATTTCGAAATCCTGAAAGCATAACTTTAATGGAATAGACAAAAAGTATTATTTCACGTTGGACATTGTCAAGTAGTCTCGTAACATAATTAAAATTGGTTTTGCCAACTCGAGCGCCATAAGGGTGAAATTTGATTACCGCGACTAGCTATCGCTAGTAGTCGCCTGTATTAATAAACGTCGATCGATCATGGTGTATTTATCTCCGGGTATAATATGACAAAAGAAATTAAGCCTTTGCGCTCAATTTATCGGACAGTGATATATTAGGTACACATTATATTTTTACATGAAACCATAATGGGATATAATTAATTTATAATATAATAATTATTGAATAGTCATTTCTTCCTATTCCTATCATAGGAATATTAGGACATCAAACATAATCAGAACGTAACGAAGTACACATACACACGGATATTATAAAGGCTTGGGTTGAGTAACAGATTCACTGAATAAGTTACGAGTTGTGAATTATGTGCGATTTCAGTGGTCGAATCGAATCAGTCGAAATTCGAATTTGAAAGTCGAATTCATCTTAAGGGCGACCACTAGTTAAAGTAAGTACACATATATATGCACAACTTATATTAATATTAGGTTTGTCTCCTTCCACCCCAATATGGTTAATAATACATGAAATAAAATAAATATTTATTATACCTATTTTATTATTCCCTCTCAACTGTAAAAGCGCAACGCGGTCATTCACTGCCACGTGGCTACTAAATTATGGATGTGATCGATGAATCCACACGAGGGGAGAATCATTACTTCCGCTACCGCAGCTCTAGTCGCCGGAAATCCGATTTAAAATGGAAAGTCTGTCGGCTTACCTTTATACCGCGTATGTCTTTACAAAGGTATATATTTAGGAAAACTTCATCATCATCATTCCAGCCGTAGGACATCCACAGGATGTAGGCAATGATTTCGAAAAGAATCGACTGTAAGCGGCCTGCATCCAGCGGCGACTCTTAAAGTACATCCATACATGGACTGTGTAACAATAAATTTGACTGTTCTTATTTAGTAAATAATTTATGTTACGTTGTACCCAGAACAGTTTATCGGCGAGAGGTTAGGGCATATAATTTATTTTCTTTAAACTCGTGTCGTTCCAATGCTGGTGTGCGTTCACCTCTCCGTCGTGTGGTGGATATATACAATAAGTACTTCGCAGATGTTGATTTGTTTTCATTGCCTACTACTAAATTTAGAAAATGTATTAAAGACAGCTTATTTAGTTAATTTAGTTAATAAGAATTTATATGTTCATTTATTTCCTTATTCTTCTTCTTAATTTTGTTGACAGTGTTTTCGTTTTTTTAAGTGTTGCACGTTAAAATAATAATGATAATAATTTGTGGATAATGTTGTTGGTAGTGCAGTTACATATTTTATTTCTATTATGTCTTTTATAATATCAATTGTGCTATTGTTTATTGTCCCAAATAAAGAGAGAAAAAACATTCTTTCCAATAAAAAATGAATCATCAAAATCCATATGTGTCGCAAATACTTGATGCAAATTTAAGACTTATATGGTTTTTCTCATGGACCCCACTAGAATAGAATTAGAATAGAATTTACTAATTTTAAATGGGACGGATCAGCTTTTAAAAAAAAAGTATTATCAAAATCAGCTCACCCAGTCCAAAGTTATCAGGTAACAAACATAAAAATATACAGACGAATTGAGAACCTCCTCCTTTTGAAGTCGGTTGTAAAACTAACTAATTTTACAGACATCATTGCTGTTTTATATTAATTGTAAACTCCTGAAGCTTCGAGCACTTTGCAGTGCTCATGGTTGCGACTAAATTTTTTGATGTACCTATACCATATTTGTCACAGGGATTATATTCCAATCAAACGAAGTAGTTACCTACCACAGACCTACATTTATATGATCTATTGTTATAATTACAAGAGTCAAAAGTATTTTTTAAAAAGTTTTAATTGGTCAAACAAATTGACATTGTATTTGACAGAAATTTGAAGGAAGCATTTGTAATTATTTTTGAATGCCGTAATTGTTAAAATATGTCTCTTATCTTTTGTTTCTTTTTGTCTATTGAAATAAATAAATAAATGAAAGAGATGAACAGAGCTTCCGCACGATTTAACAACTGTAGCAAATAAGTGTCACATCTTTGGTGGTGTCTTTGGTCGTCGTCTTATTTACGCAGCCGCTGGGTTGCCAGTGCTATAAGTCTTCCGTTTCCTAACACTATTAATATAACATCAATTACAATAGGAAATAATTTATAAGAAATGATCATAACCATAAAGTGAATGCTCTTCAACGTTAACGTTCAGAAACTTTTATCTGTCTTTGTTTTTTAACGTAATACTTAGTTCTCGTTTCCAAGTTACACTACCACCTGCTTTTTTCCCTGCTTTAATTACCATCTTAATGTTCTTTTTAAGTAGTTTTTCTTTAGTCGTTAAAACTTTCATTTAGAATGGATTTTACTTATTGGGTATGGCTGGGAAGAAAAAAAAATAAGTCACTTCAATTAAAGAACTTACACAACGCTACAAAAATTAAAAGTTAAAATTATCTTCAAAATATTTGATAAAGAAAAACACGTACACATACCACAAATTTTTGCTAGTCATTTTATTTACTTGAAAAATTACAAAACAAAAACTCCTCGGTACAAGCCAGGGATTTGAACTCTCTACCTTAAATTTGTAAAGACAAATACTTAACCACTTCAACATCACTGCTTTTAACTCGATGGAAAGGAAATGGAATGCATGAGAAAGCCATTGAATCATAAATTTGAATTAAGTATGTGCGCGACAAATTGACGAGTAACTCAAAACCACGCCAACCAATTTCTATGATTCATTTTTTGCAAATGATAATTCAAGCGTAGTTTGATGTGGGTTTGATTAGGTTCTAATTAGTTAGTTATATTTCATAATATTTTTACAATAATTCGCAATAAGAGAGAGGGCATCCGCGCGTAATAAGGTTTAACGTTTGATTCTATAAGTTGGTTTTTGGTTTTACTCATAAATATACTTATAACATAATAAAAATCAGGCCTCCAGGTCAGATATCCCGCTTGTTCTATCTATCCAAAAAACATGAGAACTAATTTTTCTCATCAGACCGGTAATTTCGCAGAATTTTCACGCCGTTGGTCACAGCCACACTAAAATAATCAGTTATAGATAGATGACAATGAGAAATTAACCTACTATAGAAAAACGAAGAGGTCAATCCGTCGGTATTTTTTATGACCGACATGAATTTTGTGGACATAGGAAATTACGTTTCAAAGATATACATACTCCTAAAATTCTATGGAAGAATGGATCTTTATTGTAATATTTGTAGGTTTGTGACAATCTAAGATTCGGTACGTACTCCAAAATGATAGCGAGCTTGAATGTGGGAGAAAAAAGACAATATAAGCACTCTAAAAGGCATAAGGCCAACGCAATATAAGGCTATCCCGCCCACACGCTTGTGCGACATGTACAACCGCTTGAGTACTATAGTAGATTCAACATATTCTATGACTCTATATGTCATTAAGTCAAAAAGTCACGCAAAGACTTCAAGACTGTCCCTAACGTCCTAGTGTTTGATTATTTTGTTATTCACGCCTTTAATTGGCATACATACCTATCCATCTGTTACACAAGAATGTTTTTTTTGTTATTGTTGTGTGTATTGCTGTTGGCTTGTAATAAAAAAATAAATACATGCGCCAGAACTTCCACTTGGATAATTTACCAAATGACCCGTCACGTTCAATTCTATTTGAAGTCGATTTTTGTTTTTACTCGTAAATAATCTTGTTTTCGGTGTCTCTGAGGATAGGGAATAATTTTCTTAAACAAACGATAGATTACGTCACACTTTGTTACACAAAAACCTTTCATGACAGTCAGTGGGTACGTAAAATTTAATATCATGGACGAAATATTTCCGGTAGGATTCATAAAACTGTTCCAATTGCGGGATATAATAAAAGCCTTGTTATTCACGGTACAAAAATTCGAATTCTCTAAAGTTTTATAACAAAATGACGAGTGAAAACAAAAATCGAAAAAGAATATTACGAAATAAAATTAATCAGAACCTTACCAAAACTCTCATCAAACTATCCTTGAAGTACATCTGTTACAATAAAAAATAAATCATCAAAATCAGTTGGCGTGATATTGAGTTTTTCGTTCATTTATTGGATGCCATTGTCAGAATTGGACGAAAATGAAATTAAAAAAAATAATAAAAAACTGCAACTGCACGACAGCATCCAACATGCAGTAGCTGGCGATATCTCAACACACACGACGCTACAAGAACAGTGGTGACAAGGGAAACGGCCGCGTCGAAAGAGAAAATAATAGAGTACAACCTAAACATGGCCATGAGAAACAGGGATGCAACGGTCGCGGAGAAACTAATAACAATACAGCGGGACATCTACGACGAACGTGAATCAGCGGATTATCCAACACCACCTTCAAAAATCAGGCAATAAAAAAAAGTATAAATGTAGCAACTGTAGAGGTAGCACTCTGCGCACTGTTGTGCTTTATTGAAAAAAAAAATTATCCAAATCCGTTCACCTAGAGGAAAATTATGAGGTAAAATAAGAAAAAACATACAGACAAATTTAGAACCTCCTCCTGAAGAAGACAAAAATAACTTTTTCACCTTTTTAGTAACGAATATAATTTATTTAACTTTGAAATAGTTTTAGTCATTGAAACTCAGGAAACCGAGACTTCCGACCGACTTCATGAAGACGAGGATAGTTGACAAACAAGTACTCATCGTTGGAAATGCGGAATAGGCAGGAATAGGACGTGGAATCCCCAGTGACTTTTGGGACCGATGAAATTGTGCATTCGGCGGTGAACGAAAACATCGCGAGGAAATCAACATGTGTTTTAAAGACATGTGAAGTCTGACAATCCGCTCTAGGGCCGTATGGCGAACTCTTCCCTTATGTTCACTGCAGAGAAGGTCTGTGCCAAGCAGTGGGAGATATACACGTATATATAAGCTATAACATTAACATTTTAAAGTAAATTATTCCACATGTAAAATAAAACAATTCTGGTTCACGATATTTCATATTGACACAAGGCCGTCTGCTGTATAAATATCAACATGAAACGGTTTCCTTTGTTGAAATAAAACGTATTTAAGCTCGTATACGTGTCACGAATTGCTAAGGAGTACGACCCAGAATTGGGCCGTTTACTTGCGGTGAATGTGATTTATGAATAGTGTTAAACTAGGGAGGTCACCCTTGTGCACTTCGTCGTCGGCTTAGGGGATACATTTTGATTGGAGCTTTGCTATACATTTAAATTATAAAACTATATTGAAGCGCGAGAGTTAAATCAACGTCGTACAGGCAGGGTCATTTAAAAGTACGCGTGTAGCATGAATAAGGGTGTTTTAACTGGAATAGACAAAGGCATACACAATTTTCAGTCAGCTTAAAAAAAGAGGGTGCACAATTCGTCTCTGTTATTTTTTACGTCATAACTTTCGACTGGGTTAACAGATTTAGCTGATTTTTTTAAAGCTTGTCCTATTCTGATAATGGCATCCATACTCAATATCACGCCAATTGATTTTGATGGTTCATTTTTATTGTACTTCAAAGGTGGTTTGGTGAGAGATTGGTTAGTTTCTGATTAATTCTATTTCGTAATATTTCCACGATACTTCAGAAATACAAAGAGGGCTACTGCGCGTAATAACGTTTAGCGTTTGTTTTGATTTGAAGTCGTTTTTTTTTAGCCAACCAATGACTGTCAGTCGAAACTCTTAGCTAGTGGATATCACTGCTATAGATTTTAAATAGTTGTATATACCAAAATATTTTATGATCATAACGTTTTCATAATGAAGTTAACTAACCCAGAACAATGTGGAACGGTTCGTTAAACAACAACCGTATTTTATTAAGTTATGTCGTTAACTGACTTATGTTTTGGGTAACTCGAAGAGTTATAATTTGATGGAATCTAAGTATACTATTTTTCTAGTGAAAAAGTCTATTAGTGAAATATAAATAAATTAATAAAAATATTTTATTTTAAGGATATTTAATTGTCTATCATGCACGATTTCTTTCAGTTACCTAGCGTCTTTATCTTCCGAGATATTCAAACTTTTTAACCGTTATTTTTATTTTTGCTCACGGCTATATAATACATTCCTAACGTTCCCCGAATGTCACATGAATTTTTATGGCAATTAATTTACCTCTACAGCTATGAGACTATGGAATAGCTTGTCGATTCGAAAAAAATCACGTGTATCTGAATAATTTCAAGTCAAACTATGAAAATTACGAACTGGTATATGTAATATTTTTAAATGGAACAACTCAGAGATTTTGTATCTCTGACCGTTAAATAGTAAATTAGATAAGCCATTATGCTATCAATGCACTTAAGTTATACCTTACTAAATTACTGGCAACTTTATTTTTTCCAGTATTTAATTTGACATCAGAGTTAAATAATGTAAAAAGAAAGTCTCGCTAACTTTATATAAAGCCAATGGTTATGTATTACGCCCTAGTTTCACTTTCATAAGCTTTAGGAACGAGAAAGTTATGACCCTTACCACTTGCTCACGTCGAAGTTATAAGACTAATACTGATACGAATGTAATTTGATTTAAATAAAAAAAATTAAAATGTAGTCTTTCTTTATCTGCCATGACTATTTGCTCTGAACTCCGTGACTCTTATTTTTTCCTTCTGTAACTTATGACCCGGATTTTCAAAACCTATTCCTGTAAAACATGATCGAATGAATACCTTATATAAAACATTTTTTTTTATTTAATTAAGAAAGAACCTACATTTTTTCATCAGATATCGGTATATGTGTTCTATATTTAAATAATACTAACAGTATTTCAACCGACTTCAATAAAGAAGGAGGTTCTTAATTCGTCTGTATTTTTATGTTTGTTACCGTATAATTTTCGACTAGGTGAACCGATTTTGGTGATTCTGACAATGGAATCCATTGAAATTATGGCATCCGTGAGAAAACCGTGTAATAAATCGACGAATAACTCAATATCACGCCAACCGATTTTGAGGAATCCGAATGGAAATGATTTATTTGTATTCTATTTCGTTATATTCCTACGATAATTCGTAAATACAAAGAGGACGTCCACGTGTAATTAACTTGAGGTTTGATTCAATTGGAAGTCGGTTTTTGGTTTTGTTAAATAAGTTTATAGTTTGAATTCGACTTTATTATTCACATAGCTAATAGCAAATAGTAGGGGCTGGCACAAATCTGAACAACTTCATTCATGCAAATGAGCCTTCCTTCAAAGGACTGTCAAAACAGACTGCTCGAATTAACTTAGACCACTTGTATTCATGGAGTTTAGGCGATATCATTGTCAAACGTTACTAGCTTTGGATGATCTTTCCTTAATCGGCTTAGAAACAGCAGCGAGATTAAATCAATTGAAACTTATTACACGTTTTGAAGTTTGTATCTTAGCGTATAACGGTAATATTGAAGAAGTCGACGGTAGCCTAATTGTTGGGTGGTTGTATTCAACTACTAAACGTGAACCTAACATCAATTCTGTTTTTTTATTGTAACATTAGGCATAACTACTGACTTATGTACTAAATTCAGAGTTTTATTGCCCCTTGTCCTTTTTAATCTAAGTATAGCATGCCTATGCTATATCTAGTTCCCCAACGTGGTTAGGTTAGGGCAGTTTTTCCTTCTTAGCTACTTAGCCTGCAGCGCAAGATGGCCATTCGGATCGCACGAGGATACCGTACGGTATCATACGAGGCGGCCACTATCCTGGCTCGGTTCCCGCCGCTCGACATTTTGGCGGAGCTGGACGCGCGTGTGTACACGCGCGTCCGGGCCGTCGACGGCGGGCCGGGCCGCCCCTGGATGCGGGAGAGGTGCGTCGGCAGGAGCACAGGTGGGCGATGGAGGTCTGGCGCGAGCGGCTCTCGGAGCGTCGTTGCTCGCGCCAACGCATCGTCTGTGCCTTCCTGCCGAACTTCGAAGCCTGGCTTAAAGGAGGAATGACGCGCACGTCACATACCGCCTGACACAGGTACTCACCGGGCACGGGTGCTTCGGTGAGTACCTGAACAGGATAGGGCGCGAACCGACCGCGCAATGCCACCATTGTGGCTGTGACCGGGATTCCGCGCAGCACACGCTAGCCGTGTGCTCCGCGTGGGAGGCGGAGCGGCGGATCCTGGTCCAGCATATCGGGCAAGACCTCTCCCCGCCGGCGGCAGTAGCGGCTGCGCTGGCGGGGAGTTCTAAATGGAAGGCGCTGGTCTCCTTCTGCGAGTCAGTAATGACCCAGAAGGAGACCGCAGAACGGGATCGGGAGAGGGCCGATCCCGTTAGAGATAGCGCAGGCGGGCCGGTGGGAGACCGGCCCGCAGCCCTGTAGTTCTGGGCTCTCAAGAATAAGACTACGGTATCCCCTGCCTGTCGTAGGAGGCGACTAAAGGGGCCTCAGGTTCACTGGGCGACAAGGGTGGGGCTCGAGTCGTCCACCAAAGTGGACCTGGGAAGAAGGCGACACCGGCTGGCCCGTGTCGCCTTGCGCTGCGAGGGCACAGGGGGAGGGAGTAACCTCCCCGGGACGTGCTCTCCTTGAGCACAGTGCAGAGGGCTCCGGTGCGTTCCACTGGAGTTCCCGGAGACCCTCGTCATGCACCGAGGAAAGGGGAGGTGAGGTTTTAGTGGGTAAAAACCCCACATAACCGCCGCCGTATCTTTTTGAAGATTTCCTCCCCGTAAACAAAAAAAAAAGTTTTTCCCTTCTTTCATAATTCTTGTTAGTGTTTTTATTTTATTACAATATTATAATATTCACTTATTATAAAACAGTTTCTATCTCTACATTCTTAATTATTCTTATTTTTATCACATTTTATCTTATGTCTATCTACGCTATATTATATAATATTATTTTTAATTTGCTTTTACTAATAACCTATTTACTAATTCTTAATCTATCCCATGTTGGGCTCCCAACTCGCATTATGTTTAATGCGTGTTGCGATGCTCCCCTTCTTACGTAGTTCATCAATTCTGGTTGGGTCTTAACCAACTTAAAAGCTTCAGTAGCCTAATGGTTTTATTAAATAATGCCCCTCGCACGTTCAGTTCGATTTCCTTTCTATCATCTCTTCTATTTACAATCTTATTACAACATTGATCATCTTACACTCTTTCTTTCAGATCACCGTTTCCTTATAATTTATATTATTTATTCCATTAAGTGACATATATTGCTCTAAGCCTAATGGCTTAGGATGCGGTCTACGAATTGTAAGGTCGTAGCTTCGAATCCACTATTCGACCAACCATCTCGTAGTAGTATTAGTAGAAGCTAATGTTTGGTTGGAAAAATATTATTAGCATACTTTTTAAAAATAAAACTCTGATTGTTATTTTTGGATAAGATATTGAATAGTTTTGTGTGATCCGATTTTAAGCTATAATTTTGGATTTTTGGAAATTCACCATCTCTAAAGTGAAATATATAATAGCAAACTATCGAATGGTGTATCTGTCTATCCTGTAAGGGTCGATACGGAAGTGAGAGCTTATTTTTTTCTGTTTAAGTTATTGTTTGCTTATACTCGTAGTCATGTGCCCCTCTATATTGACGCTGGAAAGCAAAAACGTAATAAGTGACACATATGGCCATTTTCACTTTTTTACGTCGTTGGAATCAGAAAAAAAGGACGCGTCGAATGATATATGACTTGTAACAATTAGATGAAAGAATAGCGAAAATAGGATTTTCAAAATTGACACTTCTATTTTATTTTTTGTACCGGAAAACGATTTTTTTAGGAAAACTCTAGGTTAATGCCGTGGTACAATACTTATTCAGCAAAAAAAAATATATTATTTCCAAAAGGACAGCTCTAGCTCTCCGTCCACAAACACGAAAGTTATAATTTTTTAAAAAGTTGAAATGTTTTTCGGCTTTGGTGAACAATTTCATTTTTGTGGGTTACTACATTTTTGTTTACCAGCGGTACTTACTGGTTAACCTAATATCAAATAACCCAAACTTAATAATTGTAAAGAAAGTAACACTGATCAAGTTTTTTAAATCGTATTCTGGTCACAGAAATAAATGAGAATATAGGTATTGCATATTTGATGGTCACAAAATAATCATTTTTTAATTTTTTCTTACTATACTTTGTAAGCATAAAACAAAAGTATTTCAAAATTAAGCTTAATAACTAAAATTAAATTCTGCAATTTCAAACTTTGTACCGACAATTACAGAGGAATTAGAGTGGGGGGAATTAAGTGACTTGAAGGTCGATAAGCGTAACACGGTAACAGTTCGAATAACTTTATTCGGAATATATTAAGGTAAAACTTTTTATTGTTTTGGGTCATTATTGTTATATGATAAAGTACATATACAATGAGGTTCCGTCTTTGGTTACAAAGGTACAAAAAATCACTCGCTTAAAATTTCGCTTACAAGTATATCGACGACCAAAAAAAATTAACTTCAAATCAAACTTTAGACGCTATTACGCGTGGACGTTTCTTTGTATTTCCAAGTTATCGTGGGAATATTACGAAACAAAATTAACCAGTACCTAACCAAACTCATTAAACTACTTTTGAAGTACATCCTTTTTAATAAAAAATGAATAATCGAAATCGGTTGGAGTGATATTAAGTTTTTCATCCACTTGTCGCGCATATACATAATGCAACTCTAATACTTTATAGTTTTCTCATGGATTTCATTGCCAGAATTGCCACCACACGCTATCAAATAAAAAAGAATCATCAAAATCGGTGCATTCAATCGAAAGATACACATAAAACAAACGTAAAGACTAATTTATAACCTCCTCCTTTTTTGAAGACGGTTGAAAATTCACTAGTTAAAAATTAAAAAAAAAACATAATGTTAATTTAATTTTTAATGGGGTATAAACTAATGCTTTACCACGATCCCACCTGATGTTAGGTGATGTAGTCGAACGATGGTACGCGCCAGTTAAGTAAGTGACTATCAACTCTACTCTTGAAGGTTCCCACGTCGTACTTGGAAAGACTGACGCCGGCAACTTGCTCCACTGCTTTGCTGTACGCACGATGAACGATGACTCGAATTGCTTCGCTCGGACGCGCGGAGCATCGACTATGAAGGGGTGGAGACCTGACGAATGTCTAAAAATAATAGTGTCTTTTGTTTTTTTACAAGAAAATATAACTATATTCACATGAGCAATTAAAACGAAATATTTAACTTTTATTAATATATACACTGTCTTTTAATGAATATGTATATCTATTATATATAAAATAAGTTGGAATTAAGTTAGGCTGAGAGACTATTAGAGCGAAGATACAATGAATTAAAGTTAAAATTCCCTTATAAATTGTTCTGGAACAAAAGTTAACACCCTAAGTTTATTGTTAGTACACGCAGCTATTTTCCCAATTTAAAAGATCTAAGTTACTTTAATCCCAATTATTCTTGGAGCGGAAATTACAATGGAAGCTAGAAACTCACTCTTTGCTTGTGTTTCTTTAATATAATACGAGGGAAACACTCAAGCTGTGCTTCGATGGTTGGATTTACTAGACTTCTTTGTATTTAGTAGTATATAATGATATTAACACTTACTAGACTTATATTATGTAGGTGAGTAGTAAGTTATAGTTAATAGTGTACACTGCTATACACTTACACCTTTCAAAAAAACATGAGAAAAGACCCTACACGAAATAAAAATACTCGAAGGAAGATAGTTTAGATTATCGTTTAAACATGGTTAGCTCTCAGGTCCTTTTAATACATTTTTATGCAGGGTAGAGAGAGAGACAGCAGTTGATGTAGACTAAGCTTAATAGGCCTGAGGTGGTGAACCCATCACCGTACACCAGTTAAAATTTAAGCAAGAAGTTATTCAAGAAATCGAAAACCTAAAACACTTTAGTATACGGCGGCTGAAATTTGAACTCCTTATCATATCGTAAATCAACGTAAGAGCGTTGAATTTACTAAACAACTCGAAATATTACCAGTCATTTTGTAACCGCTGCAAATAATAGAGAAAAACCTAAGGTTTACTAAAATTAAATTATTTGGCATATTAGAAACGTATATTTAACTGTCTGTCTGTCTGAGGTAAACAGTAGTGATAGTTTTTACACCAAGCAGGAGTATAAGTGATTTCGCCGACGATACAAACACCAACAACAATATGTCTACGAACTGTTCTACGACAAGTTCTACGTTCAGATCTACGACTAATTGCGATAGGGGAGCAAACGAGCGGCTCATCTACAAAAGGTATAACAGGTGCGTTGCCACAATTATTTATTTAATGCCTATCTACCCACACGGTTGTACTGTTGTTCAATTCATACATTCACACATTCACTACTACATACATTCACACTCACACACACAAAACGATTAAACTAAATTACATTATAAGTTGTTAATTTTACTAAATTTGTATTTGTATTTAACTGTTTGGAGAGGGGCGTTAATATCTGCGACACAGTTTTTACTACTGCGGCTATTATCGAACTGATTTGTACATGATTTTTTGGTTTGAAATAAAATAATATTATTATTATTTATTATAATTGCTTCTTATTTTCTATCACACACTTTTTCTTTTTTTTTTTTGTTCACGCGGGGGAATCTTTTTATAGACCATCCTCCGGTACCCTGGGTGGGCCCGGAGGGATGTGTGGGACTCGGCCTGGGCAGCCCCTACCCACTAAACCTTCCGCGAATGCCATCAGCCGTTATGAGCGGTGCCCCGGATCTGTCAGCGACAGGACACCCCAACGACCGGCCGGTCCCGGCAAAGACCGGACTTCATCCTCAAAGGGGACTTCTCCGGCACTCAGAGAAGTCCCGACGACGCCGAAGCATGCTGGGGCCAGGTACCCATCCTGGCCCCGCTTCGGAGTACGGGGGCGGCAAGAGGAGGCGTTCGTAACGCCTCCTGCGCACCCCGATACGTCGCCTGCGGAGGTTCTATCACACACTTCTCTCAGTCAGGTTTGGGACATTTTCATCGTGTTCAACAACCCCATCCATCATATAAATGTTTGATGTAAATCAATTATTAATTATTTCATCCACTGAAGCAACAGACCAATCTGTAGTTTGGCCTTTTCGGACAGATTGAGTAACGACCTATGTTTTCCAGGTATGCCAGTTGGCAACCCTTGTAGTAAAATAGACAAAAAGATTCAGGAGGTCCCGACCAACTGTCAAATCTGGTGAAACTGTAATGGCCTATAGGCACAAAACTCCGAAGGAAATACACATTAGGCTGAAAATAGAAGAGCATCAACATACAATTTACTAAGAGATCTTAACGGTCCAAAGCAAGCATTTTGCAAGTTTTAATGAGAAGTTCCACAAACTTCACGCCTCAAGGGCCATGGAGAGTTGTGAATATTTGAGCTACCATTATTCACTAATAGCAACATTTGCATTGATTTAAGTGGAGTGGAAGCTGCAGGAGATAAATGCTAATGATCTTATGTAATTAAAACTTTCCACTTTAATATAATTTTCAATACACTATTTATTTAACATATTTTATAAATATAATAATTAGAAATTACTATTAAATAACACTTATATATAAATGACACATGTAAACGATTAGAAGGCGGTTTAATTTTGATATTCAATACACACGTCAAAATTAATAATGTCTCACCGTGGAACATTCATATAAATATTAGAAATCAACACAAAATACAATTACTCACGCTCGTATGCCAGAAGGGTAGGCAGAGATCACGGACTACTATATTACTTATTACGATCCTGCAACAAGTTACAACCAAATATTTACGGTATATACAGAGTATATCACACATATCGTCGGTTAAAGATATCCCTTATCTAAGTTATTTTTAATGTCGCCAATCTGGTTGATATAATTCTGCTGACCCCATCGCTCGCTTATAAGCATTTTTTCGCATTTTTAAAATACTTCATACATTTCTCGTATTATTACAATGTACTTTACATACTAATATAAAATCTGCTTAAATTTGGACCCGAAGCGAATCTCTCTCTGTCCACCCAGCTAAGAGATAAACGAACGTGACAGCTTTACAATTATTGATACTCAAAAGTTATTCGAATCAAAAAATTTCATAGTACTTTCCTTATTTACTTTATCCCGAAAAGGTCATTTGAAATTGGGAAAATACAACCCTATAACAATTTTATTTTATGTTTTCACCAGGATAAATGGTTAATCATAGGGGTGTGTTATTGCACGTTATTATTGCGAGACTCCGGTAATAAAGGCATTGTGTTCGTGTTATAAATACAAACATGGTGTTGAACCGGAAACCGGGTCGATGTAAATCACTATAAATAGCCGAACGGTAATGGATAATGTTATTGGTCATTTTAAGTTGTTTTCCTTCTTTGTGATGAATTAAAGCAAAAAAAACCTAATAAATAAAGGTAATTATACTTTTGATTCAAAAGGATAGGCAGAGATCATTATATCATATCTGTACACCTTTACATACTTGTTAACCCGTTCCAAGTACTTTTGCCAGCGCCATTCCAGGAATGAACAATTTTAGTATGTCATTTTCTGTACTATTAATAATAATAAATAAATATAATAATTATAATATATATATATATATAATATAATATATATAAATACAAAATTTTGTTAGTATTGTTAGTATTTAACTTATAATAAATATATTAGTACTGTTAGTTGCACTGGTGCAGATTTGGACCCCTTTTTGGGTGAAGGCCTCCTCCATCTTTTTTCAAGCACTTCTATTCCTGCTTATGTTAATCCACTCCTTTCCTGCTGTTTCGGTAATATCATGAGTATATCATTTGAATGATCTGCCAACATTTCTTATCCCCTCTGGGCTCTTCCATCTTGTTGCTGTTTTTGTTATTTTTGACCTTTAGAAACTATTATACCGTCTTGGATTCAAACCTTCTGCCGTCAGATACCTATGCAATTTGAATCGCTAAGCCATTATGCAGTCACTAGGTATTGCGGTATGTACATAAAACGAGTTGGCGATTAAAAGAAAATGGAGTTTTATTTCAGTTGTTCATGTCTTTCGGTCGTAAACATGGAATGTAAATTTAAAGGCCCCCAATCGTCCATTGATTTTTGTGGCAAATAAAATTAAACCTGACTTAATGGCCATACCATTCACGGGACGGTAATTTCCCTAAAGGCTTTCGATTAAATAAATAGAAAACGGTTTTAATCATTTCAATATATTTGATTCGTCGATTGTGATTAACCATGAGCCGTGGTAGTTCAGTGTTTGGGCGGTCGCCGAAAGCAACACGAGTTTGATCCCCGATGATCCATTAATTAAATTGTTTATCGATTGAAACTGCTGCTTTATCATGGCGTACTAAAATACCGTGAGTAAACCTGCATGTCTTAAATTTTCTAAGGCATGTAAAATCGGCCAGGGTGAACCTAGTTCACCCTTATGCTCTTTTTGCTACGGCATATGACCAACAGTGAAACATATACAGGCTATTACTTACTTGAATTTTTTTTACTACAATTTTTTTTTAAATATTCCTTGACCACGATCTCACCCGATGCAAATACCATATTGGATGGTAAGGCAAATTGGCTTAGCAAATAGTTATTCAATCTTCTCTTGAACACAATAGAGGAAGTACTAGAAATAGCGATCTATTAACGCGAAGTAGAGATAAATTTATTCCTTTTTCGTTTCGTAATATCGTTCTTAATACCTTATTTATATCCCAGTATACCTCAAAATATAATTAATATAACAACTGCCTAATAGTTTATTACGGGGAATGCATAATATAATTTTTTAATTCAACGCCTTCGTAGGTGGATTGACATCAATAATTTTTTAACTTTTTTATTTTATTATAGGTAAAAACTAGCGCTTGACCACGATCCCACCTGGTGTTAAGTGGTGATATAGTCGAAAGATGGTACGCACTAGTTTAGTAAGTGCCTATTCACTCTACCCTTGAAGGCTCCCACATCGTACTTGGACGGAAAGACGGACGCCGGCAACTTGTTCCACTCCTTTGCTGTACGCACGATGAACGATGACTCAAATCGCTTCGTTCGGACGCGCGGAACATCGACTATGAAAGGGCGGACACCCGCCGAGTGTCTAAACGTGGGGGAATTAACTCGTGTAATTCCTGTGCACACTCTCCAAAATGTAATCTGTAAAACACCGAAAGGCTGGCCACCTTGCGCCGGTGCTCAAGACTATCTAGGTGTAGATCTTGGTCACCTATCAACTTTTTAGACCGCCTCTCCATGGAATCCAGTGCCGCGAGTTGGTATTTGGCTGCACCTGCTCAGATATGACAACTTGCTTTGAAATAAAACACTCACGATTTCTATCGGTTATTTTCAATATTATTTCTAGAATTCCTATTCGGTGATTAGGCCAGCGATTAGGCAAACGCTGTATCAACCAATATATTCCATCACAATTTTCCAATTAAAATTAAGTACTTTATTTCACAATATGATCCACGTGCTGGTAAAAAAATTGTTAATCGCGACCTACATTATGAGAGTAATTTTATAAACATTTTTATAATTTAAATTTGTACCGATAGGGCTTCGATTTGAATTTTGTAATTATAATTAGTAAATCTCAGGAAAAGGCGGGTGTGCCAAAAATAAAAGAACAAGATTATTATCGTTGTATTGTGATTTAGGTAGTGTACTACTGTGAGTCTGATGTTAGGCTATAGAATTACGTGATTAAGGAAACGTATGCTCATAACCCATAGTGCGGCAGTCGTCATTTTGATTATTTTTGCTCGAGTGGCAAGCTCCGTTCCTGCCCACCAAAACATAATGGTGGGCGTGGCGTCCCGCTCCGGGACTACCCTTTTTTAACAACAGGTGGCACATTTTTCACACAAAACATAGACATAATGTATTTATACTTATGTTTTGTCTAATATAATAATAACTGTGTAAAATAATAAGATATATATATAATATAATAATAAAAAGAAAAAGTTATGTTTATGTTATAATTAATGTTATGTTTAAGCTATATTTATGTTATGATTATGTTACGGTTGTTAGCTTTTACAACACAACCTTTTTAAAACAATGTAGTACCACTATATCATTATTTAAAATACGCCTTTTAGGGAAGAGTTAACGGAAGAGGAGACGTCAGAAGCTCATCTTTGATATTGTTTGGAGCGTGTAGGAGATTACTAGACGGTTACTGTCCTTAGAGCTATTCGGATCTAATTTGTGCTTTTCTTTAAGTTTTTACATAAAACGTGCATTATTTTGTCTAGACTAGACTGTTAGCGAAAACTTAGCACTATAAAAGTGTGAGGACAGACTTTAGTGCTTTTAGTTTTTCAATTGCTTTAAAAATTTGAATTTGGGAATTCGTGTCATTTTGAGCTCTTACGTTTACAGAATACCAATGAACTAAATCAAACTGAAAATTTTCTGCTGCGCCGTGTGTAGTGAATTTTAATACAAACACGTCCTGCCCTCACCAGAGAGAGCCACAATTTAGCATAACAGTAGTTCCGATAAATGTAAATAACATAGGAAACAGTTTTAATATTTAAAAAAAATATATAACCACAACATATTCATAAAAAAGTGGTCATTCTGCCAATACTACCATTTTTTTTTCTCGTATTGCATAGAAATAATTCTGTAAAGATAAGTTGAAGTGCATTTGTTAATATAAGTTTGAGAGTTGAGTTGAGAAATAGTCAAAAATTAATTGGCTTTAAAAAACTCTAGACACCAACCGGACTAGACGCTTACTTGGAGGAATTTTACTGAATATGTTATACCAACGTGAATTGTAAATCGTATGCTCCTAAATAAAGATGTTCCGTCCTCTGTAGACCTAAATACATACAGAGGCGGCGGTAATAAATCAAATGTAAAATAAAAAATTAATGTCTTATTTCCTTTGTTTCAATGATTTACATCATTGAATTTTATAGCTATAAACTTTGACAAATGTAATGTGAATCAAGACTATTCATGTGAGACGACTATTTATACTAATCGAGTAAGAACGCATTTTCAACCGACTTCAAAAAAGGAGGAGGTTCTTAATTCGTTTTTTTATGTTTGTTACCTCATAACTTTCGACTAGGTAAAACGAATTCGATGATTATTTTTTGTTTGAAAGTTGGTGCTTCCTATGTAGTCAATTCCCTGGTCCAAATCTGACAATATCATCCACAATTTTATTTAATTTTATTTCTTTTCTTACGATAATTCGGAAATACAATAGAGGCGTCCGCGCGTAATAGCGTTTAACGTTAGATTAGTTTTTGTTTTTGCTCCTAATCTACTTGTTTAATTTGAAGTTTAAACCCAGCTACATCCCAAAGACAATTTAGCTTCTAATTTGAGTTAATTACTTTACAAAAGACAACTCTATCGTATTCTTAGCTCCACATAGAGATCGTAGTTGATGCCGTCCTTCGATGTAACGACTCTCATTTCTTACACCAAACCAAAGGAATTTATCTTCTTGTCAATTCCCCTTTGTCTCATACTTATAGGTATAATTTCAACATCGTCTTTAGATTTTCGCCAATGGCATCCACTTTATCATACCAGTTAGTGTCTATCAATTCATTTGTGCCAGGATAATGAATATCGCCTCTTGATCGTTAATAAAATTAGAAATTTCAAATTAGTATTACTTAAAAACAGCCCATATATGTATAACTGTTAGGCACAAGCCTTCTCTGTAAAGAAAGTACAAGGGCACAATTCGCCACGCGGCTCTAGCGCACTTCACACACCGATTAAAATCTATTTCCGTCTTCCGCTATGATGGGCCAAGATTGTCGCGTTCGCTTTCTTATCTCCGAAGTACCATAGTGATGTCATATCTACATAAAACTATATAAATAAAGCGAAAGACCGAGATAGCCGAGTTTGTTCCGCTACTGGCAGCAATAAATTTGTTTGCTGCAATTTGAAGTGCCGATTTACTACGCGATCGGCAGTAAAGGAGAACCTGCGTGTCTTAGAAAATATTCTAGTGAAGTCTCCAAGTCTCCAATCCGCACTTGGGTCGTGTGATGGACTACGCCCTTGTGCTTCTTTTAGACGGAAGTCATGTGCCTTACAGTGGGATAAAGATATATAAGCTGTAATTTTAACTACTATAGTATGTATAGAAGGAGCATTCGTTCGTAGCAGCATTCAATCCGTCACTGATTGCTAAGACGTTCATTTAGGGTAGGTTTGATTTGAATTCGGGTTCATTGGGCGACAAGGGTGGGGGCCTTTGTCGTCCGCCAAGGTGGACCCGGGAAGAAGGCGACATCGGCTGGCCCGTGTCGCCTTGCACTGCGAGGGCACAGGGGGGGAGGGAGTAACCTCCCCCGGGAAGTGCTCTCTATGAGCACAGTGCAGAGGGGCTCCGGTGCGTTCCACTGGAGATCCCGGAGCCCCTCACCATGCACCGAGGAAGGGCCACCGGGGAGGTTTTAGTGGGTAAAAACCCCACATAACCGCCGCCTTCCTCCCAGAAGGCGGCGTATCTTTCTGAAGATTTCCTCCTCGTTAACAAAAAAAAAAAGGTTTGATTTGAAGTCTGTTTTTGTGCTTTCTCGTACTTCACTTCAGCTTTTGTAATATTTATTTATTATCTATTGATGTCTGATGTATGAAAAAAAGGTATAAAAAGGTTTAACGTTTAACAATGCATTCCCCCGATGGCGGTATTCCATCAATGTTATTGCTTTGATAAAATTTATTGTCCCAATTTGTATTACAGTTTCGTTTTACTTTGTACTATTTCGAATGATTTATTTACCATGTCTAGTTTAAAGAGATGTATTCAATATTGTTAACTGTAAATAAATTAAAAAGAAATATCGCAATATCCACATTGCTATGATATTAATCAAAGTAAAGTTTAAACTAAGAGTTAGGAAGTATTATCAACAACTCTATTCGCTTCATCTTTGGCATACGCAAGTACGACCATATTTCTTTCTTTCGCTCTCAGCTTAAATGTCTGATCGACGATCCTTCAAAACACTTTGTACATTATTTTCTATTTTACTTGATCCATTTGCATCTGAATACTTGAAATGTAAATTTCAGTATCAGGGTGAATCACACGACCGTTGTCTTCGTTCCAGTGATAGTAATTTTATCCATATTTCTTCCTGTCCTACTGATTTTATGCATAAATCTTTTACCTTTAACGCAATAAGACTTTGGAATGCGCTGCCAACAAATGTACGTACAGCTGGAACTAAATCTACTTTCAAACATTTACTATGTGAGCTTTACCTAAGCAATGAATAGTTTGACAATTGCTGTCCCTATCCATTTATAATTATATATATATATATATATATATATATAATTATTATGTTTATATATTTAATTGATTTGTAAGTAGGTATGTATATTATATATGCATGCATTTATTATAGTTTTCTTTTATTTATTATTTTCTCACATAGCTTGCACCCGTTACTTTGTCTCTACACAGCCCCAAGGTAAAGTCGAATTTTGAAAAGTATTGTGTCGAGACACATGAGGGCGTGCAGGTTTTCCTGGGACGATGTCGGGAAGAGAGCGGTGGAAAACTGACCCCACCCCGTGTGGGATCAATAGCAAGGAAGAGAGAGAGGTTCATACTCAAAAGTTCATTCAGAACCTCCCCCTTTTTTTAGTCTGTTAATTGTAATAACTGTCATCGAATCATTGAACACTATTAATACAGTACTATCAGTAGGACGTTACATAACAGCATATTACATATAGCTATTTTTACTGATAATGTTTACATCGTTTCAGTGTGTTTAAAGTAATTGAAAAAAAAATTCAATAAAATTTCATAGAAAATCGTCGACTCCGATCCCAGGGACCTCAAATTTAACGCCACCAGCCGCTAACATTGATTTCCCCAGCGACCTCAATGACATGTTCTGGTAAAATGTTCGATCCATCATGAAGGTTACATGATAATTTCTCGTTTTCCATTACGTTACTTAGTTTTATATATATTAAGTTGAATATATATATATATATATATATATATACATATATATATTAATATCCTTATACATTCAATACTATTACTGTAATTGAAACAATATTCGAATGTCAGAAACCTTTAGCAATTTAGTTAAAGATTAAATTTAGTTTAAGATAAAAATTTAGTTTATTCATGGAAAACGTTATCAGAATTGAAAACCACACGGGAAGCGCCAGCTTTGAAATAAAAACGAAAACGAATAAGAACCGCCTTCTTTTTTGAAGTCCGGTGAGAATCAATAACTATTATGTTCATTTTTTCACTTATTATATCCGACTTGTGGTGCAGGTTAGCGGAACGTTTTTTTTTTAATTTATTTTGGTACAAACAGTCTTGTAAAATAAAATAAATTACGACTAAGAAAGAGACTGTTTATAAAATTAAATATATATATATTTTTAAAGTAAGCTAACAATATTTCTTTTTTATCAGAAATATTACGAACATTCTTGTTAACCATTTCAACTAAGCTTAAGCCTGTGCTAGGAAAATGGTCACATCAATAGTCGAATGGTGGATTCGAAGCTACGACCTTGCGCAAACCGTACCTTAAACCATTAGGCTATTGACGCTTTTGATTGCATTCGTTTTATTGCACATTATAAAATAAGTTTGATGGAACCCTATTCTAGTTGCTGCTTGTTGTTGTTTATTTCAAAAAAAGTTCTCACGTCCTTTTAATTTTAGCGGGGTACAATTTTATTTCCTAGCGATATTTTGTATTTAAAAACCGAAAAAAACGGCAAATCATCGGTACATGCTGAATGAGATTCGAACCCGCGACCATCAGATCGTAATCGGAAGAGTTTAGTTATTAAACTATAAAAATATCACTGCTCTTGAAATCATGCCTTAAGACTATGTATTGCGTTCAGATGACATTAGATATATCGCAACTTCCGATACCGTTAAATTCAAATCGACCTCACATTTCTTTCACAGTCCCGTAACCAGAATCACTAAACTTTGACAGTGAAATCGCGAAGTAAACGCGACATAAGTTACCTTGAGTTAGTGAAACTTCACGTGCCGCAGCAAAACGCCTTTCCAAAAGCTCAAGAGTTTCCGGCGGTGTTATTTATGTGGCGCAATAAAACGAGCTTACTCACCCTGACGAACAAGGGGCAGAGCTGTACGTCCCTAGATGGAACTACCCGGATTTGTATTTGGAACTATTCTTAATGAAATATATAATGTTTTATTTATAACTACGCTCCTGTTAGAACTAAGATCAAGATGGAGCGACCAATTTTAGAACCAACATAAGTACAAGTATATGTACCAGAAAAACAAAAACTGACTTCACATCCCACATGCACATTTCCGAATTATCGTTAGCATGTATAGTATGAAATAGATTTTTTTTTAAAAAGAGAGCTAGCAATTTTTTTTTCCTGAAATATTACTCACAACCTTTCCAACTAAACTTAAGCTTGTGCTAGGACATGGTTCACGGCAATAGTCGAATGGTGGATTCGAACCCACGACCTTACGAATTGCAGGCCGTACCCTAAACTATTAGGCTATTGACGCTTCATTTTATTTCAATTAATGATAACCTAACCAAATTCTAATCAGACTACTCTTAAAGTACATCGTTTCGAGTGAAAAATGAATCATTGAAAACTGTTCGTGTGATACATAGTTATTCGTACATTTGTGACGCGCATACTTGATGCGAATTTAAAACCTTTATGGTTTCCTCGTGGACAGCATTGACGGCTCCTACTTTCAAATAAAAAAGAATTTTCAAAATCAGTTCACCCAGTCGAAAGTTATCACGAACATAAAAAAACATACATACGAATTGAGAACCTGCTCCTATTAGAAGTCGGTTGAAAAAATCATGCACCACTAATGCTTGTTCTTAACAGACTTTATTTTAGCAATAATTATTTAGAAGGACCGGGGTACTGCTGAGTCATGGTCTCAGTATGCTGGTCTATAATACCACTCACAGTGGTCCAATACGATCAAGATTTTGTGATGAAAGAAAAACTGCCACTGCCACATACACTGTCATGATGAATTATTCTCCAATAAATTAATTTCTACGCTAAGAGGGCAACACTTAATTGGATGACAGGAATTTGTACCGAAATCACTTTGTCTTCATCAATCTTACAGTCCGTGCGGATTCTCAAATAAATACATCCTACATTTATCTCAAAAACTTTTTTCTATTATATTTCGTATTTTAAATAGGCTGTTCAATTAGTCCTTTACCAATAGTTTTAATTAATTTTCATAACTCGTAATTTAACGTAGATATTTTAGTAAATTAATAGAATTAGTCGAGTAGTACATGGATCATGATAATCTATATATATATTATAAAAGAGATAGTGTGTGGATATGTTCCATATAGGCTACGAAACGGCTGGACCGATCTCAATGAAACTTTCAGGTAATCTTCAGATTGACCTGGCGAGTATTCCTATAAAGTTTAGTGATGAAGTGCGAAATATTTTATGTTTACTGTCGGTCGAAATCATGTGAACTACTTGATGATGTTGAGAGATCTAAATTGTTCATTTTAAAATTTCATGAACATCAGGTAGAGTCATTATAATTATTCCTTATTTGTGATAAATATTAACAATTTAAAAATACCTGTTGCTTCATAAATATTTATTAATGCCCTTAATCACAGATTCACATTTACCACGCCCAATCCATATGTCGTACTTTTATTTCTGACATTAACTTGAGCCTGATATGTCTTTGTATAAATGATAAGAATGGTATTTACTGATATGTATATGGGTGTAGATAATGATCTTCACCCGCTCGAGAAGAGAATAAAAGAGAATGAATACGGAGAGATAGTTATATAACATATACTTTAACCGACTTCAAAAAGGAGGTTTTCAATTCGTCTGAATTGGTCTTATAAAATTTGTGCGGTTATCCGTGTTATGTTTTTCCGCCATTTTAATTTTTTTAAAACATAAGCTATTTGAAAGGAACCTGAAAGAGATTAGTATCTTTTTGTGATGATAAAAATAGAGATAATTTAAATGGGACAACTGGTGGTTATTGCGAAAAAAAGTGTAACGCAAAAAATACGACATAAATAATGCTAGGTGAGGTGTCAGATGGTAAAGATAATTTCACCCGCAAATACAGAATCTAGAGCAAGATTAATCTCCCACTTTGATGTAAGAAATGAGGTTCATTACCTGAAATGATAGCACCTACGGCTTTCATGTGATCAAATTAAGAATTTGTAAGGGAAAATAATTCTTGCCATATAACGATGGAATTAGGACCTTAATATTAATGTAATAAAATATATATTTATAATTACCATTTCATTCACATATTCTATGTCAACATTCCGAAAGCACACTAAGATTTTGAAACTTTTTTCTCAAACGAAATTGAACGTTACTCGATGTGTGATAATGTACACTAAGAATTCCGATGCTATTTGTAAAGACTGTGGGATTGTTCTCAATTTGAAAAGAAACGTCAAAGGGTATATTCTTTTGAATTGGGTATTTCAACAATTTTATTTGTGATAAATTGAAAGATCATTTCTAAGTTGTATCAGAAAACAATTTGTTTGCTGTTTTTTGCAGTATAAAAACTTGCAATATCAAATTTAAAAAACATTTTTAAAACTAAAATCGAAAATACGCTGACAGGTCCCCAACCTACCCGAGCGCTTATGACGTCATAATGTTAGTTTTCACTCAGTATACAGAATACAGAGATAAAATATTTTGAATTTTGATCAGCCGTGAACTGATATGAAATTGTTTTAACATTATCACGTCACAAATATGGCGACAAATAGTAGCGTGGTAGAAGTCACGTGATTTTGTCTTTAAATTTAATCAAATTTTAGTTGTTCATAATCTATTTAAAAAATTAAGGTTTTCGCATTGAATATCGATATAATTAATAGATAAATATAACTTTATTAATAATACGTATGACTTTATTGTACACTAAAATAAAACAAGAAGAAAATTACACAACTGTAGTACTTTACATTTTAAAATTTCTTAAACATCAGTTAGAGTCATTATAATTATTCCTTATTTGTGATCAATATTAACAGTTTAAAAATACCTGTTGCTTCATTAATATTTATTAATGCCCATAATCACAGATTTACCAAGCCCAATCCATACGTCGTACTTTTATTTCTGACATTAACTTGAGCCTGATATGTCTTTGTATAAATGATAAGAATGGTATTTACTGATATGTATATGGGTGTAGATAATGATCTTCACCCGCTCGAGAAGAGAATAAAAGAGAATGAATACGGAGAGATAGTTATATAACATATACTTTAACCGACTTCAAAAAGGAGGTTTTCAATTCGTCTGAATTGGTCTTATAAAATTTGTGCGGTTATCCGTGTTATGTTTTTCCGCCATTTTAATTTTTTTAAAACATAAGCTTTTTGAAAGGAACCTGAAAGAGATTAGTATCTTTTTATGATGATAAAAATAGAGATAATTTAAAATGGGACAACTGGTGGTTATTGCGAAAAAAAGTGTAACGCAAAAAATACGACATAAATAATGCTAGGTGAGGTGTCAGATGGTAAAGATAATTTCACCCGCAAATACAGAATCTAGAGCAAGATTAATCTCCCACTTTGATGTAAGAAATGAGGTTCATTACCTGAAATGATAGCACCTACGGCTTTCATGTGATCAAATTAAGAATTTGTAAGGGAAAATAATTCTTGCCATATAACGATGGAATTAGGACCTTAATATTAATGTAATAAAATATATATTTATAATTACCATTTCATTCACATATTCTATGTCAACATTCCGAAAGCACACTAAGATTTTGAAACTTTTTTCTCAAACGAAATTGAACGTTACTCGAAGTGTGATGATGTACACTAAGAATTCCGATGCTATTTGTAAAGACTGTGGGATTGTTCTCAATTTGAAAAGAAACGTCAAAGGGTATATTCTTTTGAATTGGGTATTTCAACAATTTTATTTGTGATAAATTGAAAGATCATTTCTAAGTTGTATCAGAAAACAATTTGTTTGCTGTTTTTTGCAGTATAAAAACTTGCAATATCAAATTTAAAAAACATTTTTAAAACTAAAATCGAAAATACGCTGACAGGTCCCCAACCTACCCGAGCGCTTATGACGTCATAATGTTAGTTTTCACTCAGTATACAGAATACAGAGATAAAATATTTTGAATTTTGATCAGCCGTGAACTGATATGAAATTGTTTTAACATTATCACGTCACAAATATGGCGACAAATAGTAGCGTGGTAGAAGTCACGTGATTTTGTCTTTAAATTTAATCAAATTTTAGTTGTTCATAATCTATTTAAAAAATTAAGGTTTTCGCATTGAATATCGATATAATTAATAGATAAATATAACTATATAAAAATAGAAACAAGGAGAAAATTACACAACTGTAGTAATGTACATAACATTTTAAAATTTCTTCTACAATGGACCACCTTATTGCTAAGAGCGATCTCTCTCCTTGAGACAGGATATATATGAACAAAACAGGAGGATAGCGTACACACAAATATTTAAAATATTAAAACAAATTTATTATTAAAAGCAGGTAGGTACTTAGCATGTCGAAATGAATTAGGAAGGACATTCTACAGTATGATAAATATATATAATAAACTTTCCAGTCAGTCTTTCCGTCCAACGATGGGAGCCTTCCAGAGTAGAGTGAATAGGCACTTACTAAACTAGCGCGTACCATCTTTTGACTATATCACCTCTTAACACCAGGTGGGATTATACTTACCTGGCGTAAGGGATACCGTGATCAAACCAGGTGGGATCGTGGTCAAGCGCTAGTTGATACCCATAAAAAAAACTTTAAAAATAAGTTATAAAATTGTTTTTTATTTGTATATATTAGAATCCTAATTGGAATAGGGAATCATTCATAGATAAGGCAAATTATTTGTCAACTTATCCTCGTTTTAATTCAAAGTACTTATACAAATGCGAACACGATAGAACGCGGTATTGGAAAGCAATTTCAGTTTACCTTAATTAAGTTTGTATTGACGTTGGAAACGTGCTTATGACATGTTTTTTTTTTTTTTTTTGTTCACGCGGGGAATCTTTTATAGACCATCCTCCGGTACCCTGGGTGGGCCTGAGGGATGTGTGGGACTCGGCCTGGGCAGCCCCTACCCACTAAACCTTCCGCGAATGCCATCAGCCGTTATGAGCGGGTGCCCCGGATCTGTCAGCGACAGGACACCCCAACGACCGGCCGGTCCCGGCAAAGACCGGACTTCATCCTCAAAGGGGACTTCTCCGGCACTCAGAGAAGTCCCGACGACGCCGAAGCATGCTGGGGCCAGGTACCCATCCTGGCCCTGCTGGATTACGGGCGGCAAGAGGAGGCGTTCGTAACGCCTCCTGCGCACCCCGATACGTCGCCTGCGGAGGGAGCCTCTGCGCTCCTCTCCTGACCCGCTCGTCAGCCTCCTTCTGGGACATGACCGTCTCACAGAAGGAGGCGACCGCCGTCCAAGACCTGTCGCTCGAGACCATCGCAAGAGCGAGGCTCGGAAGCGACAGGTCTACACCACCGATGGCAGATACCATGTCATGGCGCTGCGCTGCCCATCTCGGGCACACCTCGAGGGTGTGCTGGGCAGAGTCCACCGCAGCACCACAATCATGGCACCGCTCATCGGCCTCCCGATGGACCGTCCGACACAGGTAGTCCCCGAAGCACCCATGCCCCGTGAACACCTGCGTCAGACGGAAGGTGAGAGGTTTGCGCTTTCTGCGCATCCAACGCTCTAGGACCGGGCGCAGAGCACTCGTCGTACGGATACCGTACGAGTGATGCGCCAGGTCCTCCTCCCACCTTCGGCAAAGTGCCACCTCTCCCTAGCCGACGGATTCGCCGGACCTCCTCTGGCAAAGGGTTCTCTCCGAGGGCCCTCCTATCCGAGACATAGTCGGACACCTCGGCGAGAACCCCTGCCACGAGCTCCCACGGCGGATCGCCGGCCAGCGAGGTAGCTGCCGCCCACGAGACCGTACGGTACCCCCGAATGATTCTGACCGCGACAACCCGCTGCGCCCTGCGCAGCTGAGACAGGTTGCCGCGGCTCAGGTCACCCGCCCGGGGCACCGTACGTGGCCATACTCCGACAGACCCCAGAGTACAGCCTCCTGCACACCGCGCTGGGTCCTCCGAGGTTCGGGAGGAGTCTTCCCAGCGCGGCTGCCGTCCTCAGGACCTTCGGCCCCAACTGTGCGAAGTGGGGTCCGAAGGTCCATCCTCCATCGAGGGTGAGCCCCAGATATTTAATCTGGGAGCTCACCCTCACCCTTTCTCCTCCTATGAGGAGGGTGGCACCCGAAGGGGGTCCTTTACGCCCCGTCCTGCGGAAGAGGAGGGCTTCGGTCTTCTCCAACTTGACCCGAAGCCCTAACCTCTCTATGCGGCTGACGACGAGGCCCACTCCCACCTCCGCCAGCCGCGCCGCCTCCTTAAACTCCTTTCCCCGGGGTATACGAGGTGTCATCTGCATAGCAGATGACACCCATCCCGGGAGGAGGCGACTCCGCAGGACCCAGTCATAGCCGATGTCCCACAGAATCGGCCCCAACACCGATCCTTGTGGGACACCGCGCTTGGCTTCCTCCACCTTACGGACCCTCCGGTCCTCGAATGCCACCCTCCTGTGGGAGAGGTAGGCGCCCAACAGCCTCCTCAGGTACAGGGGCACTTCGAAGTACTCGAGTGCCACCTGTATCACTGAGTGTGGGAGGCTGTTGAGCATTGGCGATGCTCCAGTGACACCGCCAGCACTACCTCTCCCCGACGTCCCGCCTCCTCCGTCACTGCCCGCAGGCGCCTGAGGGCATCGACGGTCGACCGGCGGGCCCGGAACCCGAATTGGTACTCATAGAGCTTCGGGCCCGGGCCTTCCTCAATATGCCGGACGAGGCGGCGAGCCACGACCCTCTCCAGGGCCTTACCCGCCTCGTCCAGCAACACAACCGGTCGAACCGCCGAAGCCGAGTCCGGGGCCGACTGTCCTTCGGGAGAAGGCACAGCCGACCCTCCTTCCAGGCCCTCGGGAACTGTCCAGACCGCAGACAGCGGTCAAACAGCTCCCGAAGGCCCTGACCGAGGTGCACGAGGGAAAGGGCCAGAACCTTTCCGTGCACCCCGTCCGGACCCGGTGCCCTCCGCTTACTCTGGAGGCAAGTCAGAATTGCCTCCATTTCAGCCTCCGTGACGGGTGGCGAGACGTTGTCGACGTCCGGCGTCTGCCGAGCCATCCTGGGGAGTATACCCGCGGGGGCGTCGGGGAAAGTTCCCCGACTATCCTCCCCAGGAGCTCTGGCTGGAGCACTCTGGTGAGAGGGCCGACTGGGTGCGGAATTTATCCCGCACCCTTTTATGCACCGGCCGGCCCAAAAGGGTCTCTCTCGAGACCCTCCACCATCTCCAGCCAGGCAGTCTCCTTGGCTCGGCAGATGGCCAGCTGCAGGATCTTCTTTTTCTCCACGTAGACCCTGTACAGCCGACCATCTCTCTCCACATCCTGGGGTCGGCGCCGCCTGCTTCGGGTGTAAGCCCTTCGAGCCCGATTGCAGGCGACGCGGAGGTCGGCAATCTGTGTCGACCACCAGAAGACCGCCCGCCTGGGGGCGGACGCTAACGCGGGGCATGGCCGCTCTGCAGACGTTATTTAAAACGTCGCAGAAGCGGCCAGCCGCATCGTCCACCCCCCCTTCTTCGGTCGGCGGGAGGCCCCAGCGGCCGACAATGGCCGCCTCTATTGCCAGTTCCCGGTTGAGCTTGGTGAGCGCCCAACGCGGGAACCGGCTTCGACCCCAGGATTTCGACGCCGGACGTCCGGAGGCTGGAGACACCTCGAACCTTATATATTTGTGGTCCGAGAGTGTCTCCACCTCCGTTTCCACCCTCCATCCCTCCACTTGCCGTGCGACGGCCGGAGTGGCGAACGACAGGTCCACCACTGAACCTCCCGACCGCCGCACGCATGTGTGGGCTGTCCCCACATTGAGGAGAGACAGCCCGGCAGCTAGCGCCCACTCTTCCACCTCCCTCCCTTTAGGGTTCGTGCGGGGGTTGCCCCAAGCCGTGGACTTGGCATTGAAGTCCCCCAGCACGAACACCTGGAGGGGCGCTAGCTGCCGCACCACCGGCCCGAGAGCGTCGAGAAATCGCTCAAAGGCCGGCAGGTCGCGGTTCGGAGAGAAGTAGACTCCAACCAGAGCCACCTCTCCCCGAACCGCCGCCACGTACCCGTGGCCCCTCGCTTTGGGTACGAGGGGCGGGCCTACTCCAGGCCTCACGGTGATCGCAACGGAGCCGTCCAGATCCCCCGCCCAGTGAGGTAGGGAGGGGACAAAGTACGGCTCCGAGATCACCGCGAGATCGACGCTCCACTCCGCCACGGACTGCAGGAAAAGATCCTGCGCCGCGGCGCAGTGGTTGGCGTTCGCCTGGAGTAGGTTGAGATGTCCGACCATCAACCGGACATCTCAACGTCCCTCGAGCTCCCGGCCCGTTGGGGTTGGGCGGGGAGCTTTCCACGGGTGGATGGGGGGCGGCACGACATGCCCCCCATCACGTGGCTGGCAGGCCTGCCCGCATCGGCGCAGACCGCACAGTGCGGTGGCGCCGAGCAGGCAGCTGCCTTGTGCCCCTGCTTATGACATGTTAACAGAAACTTCACCAATTTTGCGCACATCCTTGGAGCAATAATCAACCAAGCTAGGTTAATTACAGCTTAAATACATCTAAGATATTAAGGTCTAATATGAAATTAGTCCCTCTTTTCGACCTAACAGATGCTAATTACTATACTGTACTTCCTTCAACATATATGTAAAGACCTTTTATATTATTTACAAGTTAAAGTTACAGCTATATCCCTCCAAGAGACAAAATCCGGCTCCGCGAGTAGAAAAACATATGCTTGTATGGCGGTCGTTATTTTGAAATTTTGATGTATGTGGCAAATATTTTTACTGTTGCTAATTCAATTGCGATTGTAGAGGAAAACTGTAATTAAAAAAGAAACATAAGCATTTAAGTGGCCAACGCCCTCTGTTGTCCTTAACATGTAACTTAGTCAACAAAACTTTATCTTCACGTATGAATATAATAATTCAGAATTTTTATTTCTTTTTAAATATAATTACATTAAATCACTTTGTTTTTTGTCAATCAAGAACAGCATTTGGTCTTTCAAGTTCATTCATACAAAGACGTTGCGTTTCGTAGGTACGCGAACGCTGACCATATTTCAATTATTGTTACTCGAAAAAGGACGAGATTTAGTCTTTGTGCACAAAGTGAGGACAAACAAACAAAAGTAACCGTCTGTCTCCTTTGTCCCACGTAACAGACACTTCACATTTGTCAACGGTGGAGACATCAAATAAGAGAGTGCTTTTCAAGCGCAAGTTACGACAGGTCGTGCAAGTTATATCGCACAACTTACTCCCATTTTAAGCTCTTTTATTTGATGTTTTTGTTGTGTCATTTATTTCTACACGGTTCACTTGTAAATAGCCCCAAGGACCGAATAATAAAGTTGTACAAATAATAAATTACTTGTTTTCCAACATCACCATTATTTCAGCTGGCTCGGTAGATGGTCAAATACAGAAGGCGGTACTCCCGGAAACGGTACACATTGTCAAGAGGTTTCTCTCTATGTTACCCTAACCACCGTTTTCTTGAGCCCTACTTCGCTACCTATATAATATCGTAGCAACCTAAGCTGAGATTTTTAAAAAAATTGACTTGTTGAACGTTCGTAAGCTGTTAGTGTAGTAGCATCAGATTACGAACAACCAGTTATTGTGATAAGTAAATGTGTGTGTGTGTGTGTGTGTGTGACACGTCGTGTGGGCATCACAAGCATCAAGAAATAATTGTTTCGGTTTATACATTTCCCTTGAGTGAGTCTCAAATTATCCAAGTTCGATATCAGTTTAATCCTATAAAATTAGGTCAAAATTGACTTCATACAACTTAAGGTTATCTTTATTTCCAGGTACATACGATAATGCTCCTAAATTGCTAGTGGGCTATGACAATGAGGTGAGTAAACACGACGCTGAGCTGCCACGGCTCTATTAAAATTACTATAAAAAATAACTACTAACGTTACGTGCGTACAGCAAAGGAATTGACCAAGTTGCTTTTTCTTCAGTCTGTGGGATCGTGGTCTAGCACTAATTTATACTTCATTAAAAAACTAAATGAACAGCTATTATCTTATTTATCGATGTGGTAAATAATGAACTACAACTTTTTATTTGAATAATTCATATGTGACTTAAATTCGTAGTAAGTTATTTCTCCAACTAGAACAAATACGCTCGCTCAGCCCATTCGGACACCACTTTAGTTATAACTTGGCATTAAATTTCTGACATCTCTACTTTCTGACTTCAATTTTCCATTATTTTCTACATGACATTATTGCCTGTTCTAAATTCCATATTAAGCTTGGTCGCACTATGCGAATAATAGTTAAAAATGCGACTACATGTTGACATCTATTTTGCCACCGACTTTAAAAAAGGAGTCTCACTTCGTCTGTATATTTTTTTTATGTTTGTTACCTTATAACTTTCCACTGGGTAAACCGATTTTCATAATTATTTTTTTGGTTGAAAGCTGGTGTTGTCCATGGCGTCCCATTTCAATTTGGTCCAATTTTGACAGTGGCATCGATGAGAAAACTATATAAAAGTTAAATTTGCATTAAATATGAGCGCTACCAATGTACGAATAACCCAATATCAAGCCAACGGATTTAGATAATTAGTAATTTATTGGAAAGGATGAACATTAAGTGACATACGATATTACTTGTAATCTATTGTCTCCTATAAATACAAATCTACGGCTGAAATTATTTTCAGGTGTAAAAGCGTATTAGCCTAGTCTATTACTGATATTCTTCTTCTTCTTCTGCCTAGCGTTTTCCCTGCCTACAGCCAGGGTCCGCTTTCCTACTTAGTCTGCTCCACTTTGCCCGGTCTTCGGCATCCTCGTTTGTTAAGTGGTTCATTAACATGTCCGCTTTAACAACGTCCAGCCAGCGTTTCTTGGGCCTGCCACGGGGTCTTGGGCCTTGTACATTGAGTCTATTACTGATATTACGTAAGCAAAATATTAACTATTATTATTATTTAGTGCCTGTCGTATAATGAAATGAATCATCCCTCTTGCTCGCACTTTTAACTTATCGGAAAACATAAAATGACGAATGTGACACTGTGTAAATTTCCGGTGTTATCTTTTAATATATTTTACATTTGTGACCTGCATTTTATTGCTGCCATGTCATGGTGGAACAATTTTGTTTTTTAAAATGTCGCGTTTTTGTAAATTACGACAGTTAATGAAATTTAAATGCCGTACCGAAATTGATTTATTTCTACCCATAATTATGTGACTACGTTGTTAACTCTAAACTGATAATTTATAAAAACTTAAAGGTGTAGGAGGTTCAAATAAAATAACGCTTTCGGCCTTACGTACCGAGAAAAAAGCAGGGCATACTGTGGGGTTCATTTCATTCATCGTGCCGACAAAGTCGTTGTAATGGCTCTACCAGTACGAGAATGTGGCATTTGGCGTTAATTTTGGAATGGAACTTACAGCTCTTTTTTAATGATTAGTGATTTATTTTCAAACTGCAACTTGCTAAATTCCTCAACGATAGCTAATCGCCTCGAAGCAAATGAATGCATTAGGTGACTCCTTCGTTCGTGTGACAGCTATCTTATTGTTTTATAATATAAGTTATTTATTGTTCTCATGTAAGTAACCTGTAATGTCTAACTGTAGTGAGAATAAAGTTTCTTAAACCTGAACCTATTTTCTAAAAAAATTATATATTAATAATAAATAATAAAGTATTTTTCTTTTATAATGAATAGTGTGAAATCTAAACTGAGATTTAAATTTAGGATATTAATAATAATAATTCTCGTAATGCTGGTTTCTCTCTGTGTCGCCCTAATCACCGGTTGCTTGAGCCCTGCTTCGTTGCTGGTGATACATACTGAGTTAGGTTTTCATAATGTGCAGCCCTGTAGTTCTGGGCTCTCAAAAATAAGACTACGGTATCCCCTGCCTGTCGCACAAGGTGACTAAAAGGGGCCTCGGGCTCACTGGGCGACAAGGGTGGGGGCCTGCGTCGTCCACCAAAGTGGACCCGGGAAGAAGGCGACATCGGCTGGCCCGTGTCGCCTTGCGCTGCGAGGGCACAGGGGGAGGGAGTAACCTCCCCGGAACGTGCTTCGTTGAGCACAGTGCAGAGGGGCTCTGGTGCATTCCACGTGAGATCCCGGAGCCCCTCGTCATACACCGAAGAAAGGGCCACCGGGGAGGTTTTAGTGGGTAAGATCCCCACATAACCGCCGTGATCTTTCTGATGACCGCCGTGATCTTTGTGATCTGAATCTTTGTGAAGATTTCCTCCCCGTCAACAAAAAAAAAAAGGTTTTCATAATGTTTATATAGTTTGTATGATATTTTTGTGTATTTTTCTTTTTATATAAATATAGTAAGAACTTAACCTAAGATTTAAAATATATAATAATAATTAAACCTTTTCTTTCTTACAAATAAATTCAATTTAATATATTTACAAACTATAGATCAATAGAACAACAAAACCATCATCAACATATCAAACAGATAATATTTTACTTAAGTAACCTTAACTTAAAATTTCCAGCTGCACCTTACCATATGTATTAATTTCACGTGGCGTAGATTTTAAAAATGTATTTAATTGGTACGTTTCAGTCGAAACTAAAAACTGGAATTATATGGAAAATTTGTAGATAAACATCAATTTGAATTCAGCGTTTCGGTTGATTCATTGTCCAATACCCCATATTTCTATTAATAACAGTAATAGTACTAACGTTCATTACACTAGGGCGCGACGGTTTCGTTTTTTTTCAAACCGACTTCAAAAAGGAAGTGGTTCTTAATTTGTCTGTATGTTTTTTTTATGTATGTCATCTCACAACTTTCAACTGGGTGGACCTCCAATTCCGAATAGAATCCGTGAGAAAAAATGAGTACGTACGTTAGAAGTTCTCTTGAAGTATCTAGTATCTTGAAGTACGGCCTTTCCAAATGAGTAATCGAAATCGGCGTGATAATGAGTTATTAATACATTTGTCGTCTACATACTTAATTCAAATTTAATATGTCTTCTTGTGTCTCATGAGTGCCATTATTAGAAGTTGACCAAATTTAAATGGGACTACAATAGAAGCACCAGCTTTCAAATAAAAAAGAATCATTAAAATCAGTTCACCCAGTTTTGAAGTAATAAAGATACAGACGAAATTAGAACCTGCTCCTTTTTTGACGTCGATAAAAAATATTTTGTTATAAAATAGTATATAAGTAAATATTTATAATAATATTTTACACTTGTATATAAGCATAAGTGCTAGAAAATAATAACAAATCAAGTGAAAGGAAAGAAAAGAACAAAAAAGAACGAAAAAAATAAATAAATTGGTATATACCGTATACGGGTCACAGGTATATATTTCGTTATATTATAACTGGTAAAATTAGCCGATTAAAGATGTAGGCGATTAATGTTGTAAAAAATAATAAAGACAAATCAAATAACAAATTAGCTACACAAGGAATCCGAGTAATATAGTCGGAGGACAGCGAGCATAAACGATTTAAAAAAATATATGTGGTGTATAAAGGTAATTGTTTTTTTTTTTTTGATAACGAAAACTATTTCAAGCCGGCTGGTATCCATTCAAGCACTTAAAAAAACTTCTACAATAACTCCTTAACTTTTTAGGCAAAATTTCTATTGTTATGAAAAGAAAATTAATTATGTATTCCCGAGACGACAAATTTTGTTAACTTACTCGAATAGAATTTGTATATTTAAATGATTTGTGCCCGAAAGTAATAATATGATAATGTAACTTAATTTACGGCTTAATTTCTAAGGATCGAAGAGCAAGCGTTTCATATCAGAAATTATTTACTTTTATTTTATAAATGTAAACAAAAGGACCTCAGCGTTTAACATAATTGGGGTAGAATTGGAAATTATTGGCATCAATACCGTATTTTTAATAGGATAGGGGTATATCAATTTGCAGCTAATACAATGCATTGTATTGGCATACTGGTTTCCCTCCACTTTTATGAGGGCTTGCGATCGGCAGCGCAGTGGGGACATCCTTTCCGTTAATAGAGCTCCTAAGTTGCTATACGTTGTACTGCGACTTATCTGTAACAGAGAAGAGTCAAGGATACAACTAGTGGATGGTGCTACGTCAGAGCCTAGATTGCCCTAATGGACATTGCTCAGTCTGTTTTGTTAACGCGTTGCGTAGCGGCTAGAACGTCGCGTAGCGGGTAGAATGTCCTGTAGCGGCTAGAATGAATCGTAGCGGGTAGAATGTCCTGTAGCAGGTATAATGAATCGTAACGGATAGAATGTCCTGTAGCGGGAAGATAAGGATGCGCTATGTGGTGGCACGTGCTATTTATAATATTCTTAACAGGCTCATACGAAGGTTCCCAAACGTGATATGTTATAACCGTGATCTTTACATTATGGTAGACGTATAAACATCTATCCCTGTTGAAATTCAATCAAAGTTCACTTAATTTATTCATCAAAAATATTTTTTTGTATTTTCTGGGAAACGTTATAAGCTAAGTAATAAACGAAGCGTCATTAGCCTAATAGATTACAGTACGGTCTGCGAATCATGTGGTCGTAGGTTCGATACACCATTCGGCTATTGATGTAAAGTGAAACTTTTTCTAAAACAAGCTTAAGCTTTATTGGAATGGTTAACAAGAATGTCAGTAATATTTGTGAGAAAAAATGCATTGTTTTTAAAAAAATGTGAGATGTTTTATTAATACTTAAAATTTTTAACTAAAATTTAAAACCTGATCCAAAACATATTAGCACTGATGGGCGAACCAACTAAGACAAATTGCTACCACTCTGCTATTTAACTGAACTTTTTGAAATATGCTAAAGGTCTTCCAAAAGTTGCGAAGTAGAGCAAACGTTTATCTCTTGCAAACGCAAACCATTTCTCACGCCCGAACTGTACGCGAGGAAAGCGTCGAACCTCATTTTCGTACACAATACTAAATAAATTTACAAGACGTTTTATTTTTCCTTAGTCATTAGTACAATTTGAAGTTATACCTCTTTCTGTGTTTAGGAAACTAGATAAGAATATACTTGTAGCAGGTTACGAAGTTATACATATTAACTTTACCACATAATTTATCTATAAATAAATTAAAAATAAATAAGCTCTCATGTCGTTTTAACCCTAGGGGTGTAGACGGTGACAGCTCTCTCTCTCTCTCGTGACGGGATTGTAAAGCTAAAGTTACCAAGTACTTGAAAAATATAACCTATAAAGATACCGAAGCAATTATTTCTGGATGCTTGTAATGCACACAGACACACACAATAACTCTTTGTTATTTAGTGTTGTTTATTTACTAATAAGTTGATAAGTTTTTTTTTGTCTAAAAATGTTAAGTTATTTTTAAATATTAACATTAATAGCAATTCTGGCGCTTATAATAAGGCACGTTCGGTGTTATACCGTGCCTTGCCTTTCGTGGTTGTAGGGATGCTCGTGCCTCCCGAAATGGAGTCTACGCAGGGTCTACGTATGTTCTACCTGCGTAGCATAACAAGGGCGCTTACCACTCCCTAAGAGATCTGGTAGGCGACAAAGTTTACCCAAACAAGTGAGCGCCGCAGCCATACAAGCCGTAGTACTCTACCAGGGCAATTAACTATTTAATTAATATGTCCAGTATCCAATAAGTAACTATAGTACAATATACTCGTATATTATATAAAGTGAACTAAAACGACTAACTTTATGATCAAGTCATTAAGTTGAATGATAAAGACAATTGATATGATATAATTTCTTTTTATCATAAGTCAATCGTAAGATTCTTTGTGAAACAGTTTCATTGGTTGGAATTCCAATCGTTTAGAGGAGAAGCTTTAAAATTCAAATCACAAAGACGTTCAGTTATTTTTCAATTACGTAGAGCTCGGAAAGTTGATTCAACAGCGGGTTCTTTAAACGCCGTTTATAATAGACCTTCAAACTTTGTAAAAGGACAAAGATGAAGTACATATTTGTTTAATTTTAAAGTAAATTCAATTGGTTAAATTTAATAACAGATTTCGTGTTATTATTGCATGGTGTCCATGCACTAATTAGTCCCAGTTGAAAATCGGCGCACTAACTTTCTTCTGCAGCACATAGATTGCCTTTTAAGTTTTAAATTACTTATTTATTAAAGTTGTACTGAGTAATACTTTTTTTGTTCTTACTTTTTGAGCGCTGACAGTTGAGGATACAAATCACAACCAAATTGTAAGACCGTCAAGTGGAATCTTTTAGATAATGAAATTTTACCGCTAGAAATGTGTTTCTTGCTGTGCCCACGACTTGGTCCGCGTGGAATTTAATAAAATTTAGTTATTTTATGTTTTTTTTTTGCAATTTACTGCATCCCGTTTGTATCGTGGAGGTATTATTAATCTTTTCTCTATTAATTGATGACTCTTACAACAAATATCGTTATATTTTAAAAAGATAATATCCCCTTGATATCGGTGGCTTGTTGTTTCCAGTATTTTCAATATTTCATTAAATAATTTAAACTTTATACATTTACTTATCATATTATTTATTTTAGTTTATTTTTGACTCAATAATATATTTATTTATGAAAATTTTTCATCTATTATTTTATTGTATAAAATATATATTAATCTTATAACTGTTTCATTCATGTATCATATTTATTATACTCTTATTGTCTGTATAAATTCTATATAAAAGTAGTATTGCGCGCGCACGTCTTTAGGTAGTCCCGGGCACCGCTGAAAATCAGCGCTGTCCTTCATCCACTCGCATCCTTGCGACAGCATATGCTGAGACGGTGTCCGATATTGGCATCATATGTTATGTATTATTTGTCCGTGTAACTTTAACTGTGTTTTGTCTATTTTTAATTTTTTTTTAATGTGTGTTATATTCTGTCTGTTATGTGATTTTGTATTGTGATGCCAATAAATAAATGTCTATGACTATATTTTAGTCAATTATATACTAAAACTTTCCTCGTGAACCACTCTATTTATTGGTGAGCACAACATGAAAATCAGTGTAGTAGTTTTGAGTTTATCGGAAGCGACTTTGTTTTATACTATCTAGTTTAATTTAGCATACTTATTTCCAATATTATAATATTATGTAGTTTAATTCGGGCCATGGACTACATTTTCCGTATGCGCGTATAAATCAACGCAGCAAATTGATGGTCTATTAAACAAACAGATGCTTCCATTTTCCATCGAAATATATAACAAACTAAACAATACCGATGTTAACACTGGCTCATAGTCCGTGTCGTACGAGCTATAAATTTGGAGCTCGTCTGTAACTAACCGAACTAATTTAACGTCTCTTCGTGTGTAACTAAAGGTCTCAACAAGAGCTTCATAATGACGACACCTACAAATATGCAACGCTAACTCGAGTTACGTGCAAAAATAAAAACCAACTTCAAACCGAATCATACGTTAAACTATATTACTCGCGGACGCCCTCTTTGTATTTTGCAAATTATCGTGGGAATTACAATTAGATTTTATCAGAACCATTTAAAAAAAAACCAACCGCGAAGATGGCGGCGGTTATGTGGGATTTTTACCCGAGGCCCCTTTTAGTCGCCTTCTACGACAGGGGATACCGTAGTCTTATTCTTGAGAGCCCAGAACTACAGGGCTGATCAGAACCTAACCAAACTCATTAAACTACTCTTAAAGTACATCGTCGTGTCATCGATTTATTCGTCCATTTGTCGTGCACATGCTTAATGCAACTTATATGGTTTTCTCATAGATTCCATAATCAGAATTACCCAAATTAGCATCGGAACATACGATAAGCACCAGCTTTCAAATTAAAAAATCATCTAAATCGGTTTACCGAGTCGAAAGTTATGAGGTAACAAACATAAAAAAACGAGCAGACGAATGGAGAATATCCACCTTTTTTGAAGTCGGTTGAAAAAATCTTCGCTGGTACCAGCGCCCGCCCAAATTTATCTTATAGCTGTCCATCGCGTCATTTAGTTCGTTCTTATGCGTTCATGAAATATGCTGATTTAATAAATTCACTCACAAGACTACCGTACATGAATGCAATTTTGTAAAATACCCAACAATTTAACTAGTGAAAATATCGAAGTGAAAATTTAATTTTACCTTAAAGATAGTGTTCTGTGCAGCTAGAACATTAAGGCCCACAAAGTAATGAGCCATTAATTTGCCACCACAGGCAAGTTACGTAGCGCCATGGCCGCGCTAAGTGTGCCGCGGTGCTACGCTCGTAAACTTCAAAGGAAAGTCTAACGAACTAAGTTTTAAGTTTTTTGCTGCAATTGACTTGTAAACATTTTTTTCAAACTTCCAACCTGGAAAGCCGCGTTAGCCACTTATGAATAAAATAACATTTAAAGTTAATAATTAATAAACGTCGTTTCTGCAAACGGTCTTATAGTGAAAAGTCTCGATCAACACTCAAGGGTCAGATACAGAAGGCAGTACTCCCGGACACGGCACGCAACGTCAGGAGGTTTCTTTCTATGTCGCTCTAACCACCGGTTGAACCAAAGTGGACCCGGGAAGAAGGCGACATCGGCTGGCCCGTGTCGCCTTGCGCTGCGAGGGCCCAGGGGGGAAGGGAATAACCTCCCCCCGGGACGTGCTCTCCTTGAGCACAGTGCAGAGGGGCTCCGGTGAGTTCCACGTTGAGATCCCGGAGCCCCTCGTCATGCACCGAGGAAAGGGCCACCGGGGAGGTTTTAGTGGGTAGGAACCCCACATAACCGCCGTCTACCGCCCAGAAGGCTGGGTATCTTTCTGAAGATTCTCTCCGTCTTTTTATTTGAATATTATAAAAGCTTCACCTAATATTTGAAAATAAATAATACTAAATATTTATTTATTCTTTTTTTAAGTTGATAATTAACAATTTGTGGAAGAATTGTGTCCCTAGTAGGATATCCTGTCAGGCAGATTACAATAGTTTTACGAACACAGACAGACGGACATAGTGTTAAGAAGAATACATTTGGCGTCGGGGAATTATGACCAGATCCCCGAGAACTGGCTCACTGTCACTGTCACGATATTTATATATATTACACTGTACTATTTAACGCATAGTCATTAGGCACCACATAATGGGGGAATGTGCCAAACATGAAGCGGAAAAAAAGTCATTAATAGATAGACTAAAACTGAGGGAGCAACATGCGGGTTTTTTCTTAATGCTGCTGTCTGACCCGACCTGAGAGGGAGCGAGGGAGCTGGTGGCTATGGCCATATATATATATTGATGACTTTCTAGTAGTTGTAGGTTAGGGTATGATGGGGCTGACAGATCTCAGAAGTCCCCAATAAATAAAGAAAAATATATAGTCATTAGGCAAAGCACGCGGTCCTAGTGCGGATTGGCAGACTACACACATCTTTTAAAATTTTCTAAGAAACGTAGGTTTCCTCACGATGTTTCCTTCACCGTCGAGCACATGGTAAATTTGCACTTAAAATTGCAATAAACAAATTCATTGATGGCGGCACCGGGCTTCGAATCGAACTCGGGTGGCTAGCGTACTATGAAATGTGGGGCAATTAAAACAAATAATATTTATCACACGAATTAGGTAAAAATTGATTGAATAGAAATTCTTTTCATTCAAATTGCGTTAGGTATGTTTCTAGTCTAGCTCGCTGAAGTCGTAAATTAAGTAAGGCATATTTATAGCTTCGTCCTTTTATCACCAAACACCGAGATCGAATCTTTACAATCGCTTTACCGTATTTTTATTATGAAGCACGAGTTTTACGAGCGTGTTCCTGCACCCAAGAGGAACGATATTTTAACGTGATTTTATCGTCCAATCTCCGTTCCATGCCTTTAGAGAATATGTAAATAAAAATAAACGCAAAAAATGATGCGTCGATCGCTTCCGGTGAAGAACATGCATGATCTAACGGTTACGGGTGTAAATCCAACAAGTAATTAAGACGTGTATACGCCTGTCTAAATAAACATAGCTAAGATGTTGTATTATTGTTAACCGACTTAAAAAAGGAGCTTTTCAATTCGTCTGAATTTTCTTAATTGTTTGTGTACTCATATCGCCAATATTTCTAGGTGGATTGTAAAATCTTCTTTTCTTTTTAAAGAAGGATTTGCTTTCAATTCCAAATGTAGGTACTTGTCAAGCTAAGTATTTTCAACGATTGCTATGTAACCTACTCGAAGAATAGTTTTCATACATATAAATATTTCTATAGGTTTGGGAAATTTTATTCTCCTCAATTCGAGCAATTTTCCTAAGACGTTTTGTTTTTTTTAAAAAAAGATTGCTAGTAATTTTGTTTTTCCCAAATACTAGTAACATTCATGTTAATGATTCCAACTAAGTTTAAACTTATGTATATATATATATATATTTGTATTGATTTTATTTTCTCTTTAAACATATTTTTCTAGCTTGAACTCGTGACTGACCGAAAATGCCTATTGACATTAATAAAAAAATAATAAATAAATATACCTCAGCGTAGATTAAAGGATTCAAAGTCGTTTTAAAATTTCAACTCATGATTTATGAAGGCCTAAATATACAGCACGCCTCCGCACCGTCAAGTGGGCGCCCGGTAAAACTTGCTCCGTCAGACTTGGCTCTAGCCGGCGCGACGGCGGTCGCTTTGCCCGCCGCCTTGCTGCGCCCCTCGTTGAGTTTCAATAGAATTAGATCAAGAGACCATTGCAGCCATCTCATACTGATTTCACTTTTGTTTTTCACTCGCACCGTACTTTTTGCACTGTACAAGCAAAACGCGGAGCGAGACGATAATCATACTGGCAATATGTCTTTCTTATTAAACTCTTTAGGGTCGAGACGTTTGAGTAACAGAGAAAATTAACATTTGTTAAATATACATTCTCTCGACTGTACTGTATTAGTGGGTAAGCGTTAGTAGAACGACTATATGTTGCAATTTTAAGTCCTACTCAGCAGTGAAGGAACACATCGTAGGGAAATTTTCTAAGACATGTGAAGCCTGCCAGTCCGCACTAGGTCCGAATGGCAGACTAAGCTCTTATACTTTACAGGAAGGCCTCAGTGGGAACAATGGGAAATATATGTATATACTTGTATAATCTGTAACTTACCCAAAAGAGGGAGTTTATGATGACTTAGGGTGACAAGAGAAGTCATTATGTTAATATCTGTCTAAAAAATATGCCTGTCTACTCCACTGAGTTACAAATATTTTTATCTGTTTCTTATATTTTTTATAGATATTATTTAACTTCCAACTTTGTACTATTGTCTTTTATACTAAAATACATTGTCACTGGCAACAAAGATAAAAGCCGAGATAAAAAATACTCAAGGAAGATGTAACAAAAACTAGAGACGCTTCCGCTTTTTACCGCTTTTGTTTTTATGTCAATCTCACGAAAATTTATTTCAGGATAAAGTAAAAAAACTGTCGCATTTCATCTCCGTATTTTTGTGAAATATCATTTTAATGATTCATAACAATAATGTACAATTTATAAATTAAACTAATAAATGTTTTTTTAATCACCTGTCACCAATCACTACTAAGCCTACGGAATAGGTAAATGATTTTACTAGTACAAGAAGCAACGTGTTTAGGAAAAGTTTATATGATATATATATATAAAAGAGAAACTGTGTGGGTATGTTCCATATATGCTCCGAAACGGCTGGACCGATTTCAATGAAACTTTTAGGGAATCTTCAGACGGACCTGGCGAGTAATCCTGTTTGGTGACGATCGGAGAACTACTCTTTTAGAACTGTCAAATACAGCTTTTATTTACTATGATACTATTACTACGGCTATGATATTGTATTTACTGATATGTACATGGGTGTAGGTAATGATCTTCAACCGCTCGAGAAGATAATGAATACGGAGAGAAATGAATAATTTAATATATTGTGACAGTAAAATATTTAATGATGTAAGTTTATTGTTTAAATAAAATCTACGTACGTTTGCTGAATTAATAATGCTGAAATGGATGTGTGGCGTAACCAGGTTCGATAAAATACGTAACGATTATGTGCGTCGAAGTCTGGGTTTACGCGACATTGCCGACAAGATGCGGGAGAGTAGGCTGCGATGGTACGGGCACGTTAAGAGGATGCCTCTCGACTACGTAGGGAACCTGGCGCTACAGCTTTCCCTCCCCGTACGAAGATCCAGAGGAAGACCCAAGGCAAGGTGGTGAGGGAATGCAAGATTTCCCAAGACGATATCGGGGACAGAGCGAAGTGGAAAGCAGTGTGAAAATCAGGAAAGCTGACCCCACTATCATGTGGGACCAATAGTAAGGAAGAGAGAGAGAACCTACGTATAAATAGATTTCAGTCTTAATTATAAATAATTTTGGTGTTATTTATTGACTTTTCGTATCACTCAACTATTTATTCTACCTCTTCTGTCCTACAGGGTTGCCTGTAAGAGATCGCTTATAGCGGATAAGGCGGCTGTTGCCCACACTTAGGTAAAGTTTAGTATTTAGTTTAATTGATTGTATATATTTTAAAGTTTAAAATGAGAGCATTTAGAGTCTATCGTAGCATATATTATATTGTTGATCACTATCATTTGAAACCTATAATACCTAAAATTTTATTTAAAAAAAAATTATGTTCGATGATTGACATATAATTACATTATTTATTTACCCTTTTGACACATGCTAACTAAGCTGTAGTAAGTAAATAAAGTCATGTACGTGTTTTTCATCCTAGCGGGGTAGACAGTGACAGGTTTCGCAGTTTTCTTTCCACTAAGCTTATGTAAGGAGTTGACCCCATTGCTATATATTGGGCACAAATTTTAAGCAAGTGATTTTTTCTACGTAATAAAACCGAAACGGTAATTCATTAGTAACAGTCGTAGGGATTCGAACTGGCTACCAGATCGAAAGTCGAAACTCTTAGCCACCAGGCGATCACTACTTCAAATGTCTACATCAATGTCTAATGTTCAGATAGTCAATTGTTAATGGAATTCACTTTTAAAAGTTTCACGTGGCGATAAATTGTAGCAGCTACGCTTTGCGCTTTGGTAGCTTAGTACTAATGACAAAAGTTCTTACTGTTCCTAACTTTGTCCCTCTACGCTTACCTCGGAAACAGATGAATCATGTGTTTATATGTAACATAGCTATTAATACATAAAATGTTTTACGTCTATCACACCAAGTCAATTATTACCTACCTCTGTAAATAGAAGCTTTTTTATTGGTTCTTCATAAATTCTTTTGTGTATTTTACCGATTTTTAAATTCTTGATATTTCGATCACTTTACAGCGGTGATAGATAAATAAATTCCTAATTGCACCAAATTATATCTTTTTTAGGGACTTTGGCCCTTCTGGACATGTCAGCCCCATCATACCCTAACCTAAGTACAAACACATTGGTCGCATGAAGTGAGAAAGAAAGTCATCAATGTTGCATGGTCATAGCCACCAACTTCCTCGCGCCCTCTGAGGTCGGGTCAGACAACAATATTAAGAGGGCACCCACATGTTGCTCCCTCAGTTTAAGGCTATCTATTAATGACTTTCTTTCCGCTTCATGTTTAGCACAGATTGGTGTGTCAGCCTTCCGCATCCAATGTGCAAAAAATTTTGCAGGGAAATATTCCGACCGCGATCTGTGAAATTATATCTATAAAGGCGAAGAGAATTGTGCTCTTTAGTATTTTCTTCCAGCTAAACTGGTGGTTAAGAGCAGGCTAAGGGTAGCACCGCTAAAATATCGTTTTAATATAAATAAATAAATATACATTTAGTAATACATATATACGTACATTTATCAATATAAATATAATAATATATATACCGTACTTGTTATAGTAATTGTAGATTTATGTATATTATAGATCCAGTTTTGATGAAGCTATTAAATCTGTACAAGTGTATTTATGATTAAAACAAAAAACGACTTCAGACAACACACGACGATCAAATCAAACGTTAAACGTTTTTACTCGCGGACGCCTTCTTTGTATTTCTGAATTATCGTAGGAATATTGCAATATAGAACCTAACCAAACTCTCATCATGGTACCCTTGAAGTACATTCTTTCCAATAAAAAGAATCAACGACATCGGTTGATGTGATTTTGAATTATTCGCCTATTTGTCGCGCACATACTTTTTCAAATTTAAGACTTTTATGGTTTTTTCATGGATGCCATTGTCTGAATTTAAAGGAACAGCTTTAAAAAATATATTAAATCGGTTCACCCAGTCAATAGTTATGTGGTAACAAAAAAAAAAAAACAGACGAATTGAGAACCTCTCTTTGAAGTCAGTTGAGAAGAAGTTTTTTTCAACGACCAATATTCGCGTAAATTTGATAAGTCACTTCTAAAATATAGTATCAATCAACGTTATCGTAACGTGTTTTAAAAATTAAAACAATTCAACGTAAAGTATTTTATTACACCCCTGTGGGCGTTGGCTTATAAATTATTAATTCAACAGAAATACCTAGCTAATGAATTGCTTTTGATACATAATAATGGTTCACGTGACCCGTAAATTACACCAACTGCCTTTCCATAAGCACTCTAAAGCGTGAAAATGTTGCCATAATTTAAAATAATAGTAGAACGGTATAAATCGCCGTACAAAAAGTGGTAGGGATCCCGCGGCACAAGCCCTTTGTTACTGTGTGTTGCATATAGTGAAGATGACTTGCCACCTGGATGTGCTGTTCTCCGCTTGCAGGCTCCTGGTAAGCCAGGAGCGTAGATACGTAGGTTAAGCTTTTACAATATTTATAAAAGAAGTAAAATACACAAAAATATCATACAAATTACAAAAACCTAACCTAGTTTATGCTCACCAGCAACGAAGTTTGGCCCAAGCGACCGGTGCTTAGGGCGACACAGAGAAAAACCTCCTGACAATGCATGCCGTGTCCAGCATGGCACCCAGCCATCTAGCTAAAGTCTCATAAGATGTTGATCGAAACTTTTCGCTATAAGACCGTTTGCAGGAACGACTATCGGGACGATGATCGTCGAATCCACATCCCACATGGCGGTCACCTCGTGAGCCAAGTCGTGGTACTTTGTGATTTTTTCCCTTTCGGCCTTCAGAAGGTTCTCGTCATGCGGGATGGTAATATCGACGAGCACCGCCTTTCGCGTTGACCGATCTGTCAGCACAATATCAGGCTTATTGGCAACAATAGTCCTGTCCGTGATGACAGATCGATCCCAATAGAGCGTTGCATGACCATTTTCGAGAACTGGTGCCGATGTGTATTTATAGTACGGCAAGTAGTGTAGTTATTATTATTTGTTCTATATGTATTATAACATATTTATTCCTTCTTTACTGTTTTTGTTTTATTTTACTTTCTCTTATCTTAATTTAATAAGATACACCAACAGCATTACACAAGCATACATTCTTGTAATAATCAAGTTTACAAACTAAATCCTGTTGTGTATGCCAATTACAGGTGTACACAACATTCGCTATAAAGAAACGTAACGATTTAATAATTAATAGTTACAACAATATTTTAAGAAATTATAAAGAGAGAAAGAAAAATCAGTAATAAATTAATTAAATTAGCTTTTAGTGTGCGTATTATTTTGTTTGTAATGTCTTTGTTAATATGCTAATTAAATAAAATGTCTGTCTATAATACAATTTAAAATGTTAGGTTTAAAGTTATGTTTCTATTGAATTGAATAATTTTATTCAGCACTGTTTGATCCGTCATCTGTCAATTAAGATTTACTTTTCGTTGCTTATAGGTAGAATGAAACAAACTTTACCCTGCGGAGTCTGCAAGCTGTAGATAATACGCAAAAGTCTGCAAACGTCGAAAAGTTACTATCAGATACTCCAATGAGAGAATTATTATGGAAATAGAGCCGGTAAACAATGTTGCTTAGTGTTGCTTAATTTTTTTGACATAGATACACCGTTGGCTGAGTTAAAAATACTTAATTCACCCATTAGTAAATCTAGAGAGACATTATTTTGTCTTCGTGAAAGTCCCGCATACCCACTCGAACAGCCATGGATAAAATAGAATCTGAGGTAGTCTTAATCGCAAAATCTTTATATCATAGCGGATTGATGCTACATAACGGATTTGGTCTTAATCGTTAAGCAACTTAAAAAGTGTAGTTAATTTATTATTTTTAGGAAAATAATGTATAGATTCATGGGCAACATTCACTTTAACGGCAATACTAATGACCTGTCTATGGCTTCAGCCAGCTAGGTCCTTACTTTTTTTTTAAAAGTTAAACCCTTCGGAGTACTACTGAATTAATTTGTGAAGTAACACTGAACACCCTCACGGAGAAGTACGTTTGTCATTTATAATCCAAAAAGAAGTCGTAGCGTTGTTTTTGGAGATCCTGCGGGCCTTCGGTAGCGCTTATATTGATCACCGTAGGGTATCGCTACGAAAAAAGGGTATCTAACATAACCTAAACATTTTTAGTATAGATAAAATTATTTTTTCTCTTTTTTTAAAGTACTATGAATTTTTTTCCCAAATATTACTAACATTCATGTTAACCATTAAATAAGCTTAGGCTTATGTTAGGAGATAGTTCATGATATTAGTCGAATGGTGGATTCGATCCCACGACCTCATAATTTGCAGACCGTGCCCTGATCCATTAGGTTATTGACGCATAAAAAATTTAAACAAACTTTTTTATCTACAAAAATATGTCAACCATATTGCAGTAAAATCTACAAAATTATTTACAATGGATCGAAATATACAATATAAGTTACATAAATTAAACATATGCTAGGTCGCACAATGTAATGTAACAATGTGACTTCCTTAATAATCGTCCTGTAGCTACGAGAAGGTGAGGCAATTTAAGTTGTAAACTTAGTTTGTGTTAAGTTGGACGATATCCCGCGGAGATTGTGGGAAACGGGAGACATAGTGTTGGGAACACAATAAAGTTAACAAACACATGAGATTGATTTTAACAAATGTAATTATTACCACGTACTTGTGGAAAAATAATTAAAATGATTTTCTGAAATTTTTAGTCGATACAATCCGGTTAGGGAATTCACAAGTACTAAATAGACTTTACACAATTTCACAGAACATAAAATATAAATCTTATATACTCGTATAATCATCATAGAGCCGTGGTATCCAATCGTCGAAGTTGTATCAAGTTAAGTTAAAGTGCCTATTTACCATGCACTTGGCGGTAAGGCGCTTGGTGCAATTTTTCTAAGACATATGAAGTCCGCCAAACCTGTGCCCTGTGGGACATATCCTATATATAAGTATATAGGCCGTAATATTCGGCTTATTTATCAAGTGTCAAATTAGATAATAAACAAAAATATTATACATACACGTACACACACATATTGCCCTCACACAAACCCTTTTTAATGCTCTACGCACTCTAAATCATAAAAAAGGGTTAGATCTTTCAAACGTATGATTGACATAAATAGTATATTTTATCAGCTGTAGATTTTATAAAATAAAAAAATAATATCTGTAAAATACATGTTACAGACAAGTTATCAACAGTAAATTATATACTTAAAAAATCTCTAAAACACGTTGCATGTTATTACGAATCATGTCTATTCCTTCTGTACAATGTAACTATATTTTAATTATAATTTAATGGCATAGATTTTTATTGCGTAGTTGGAAGTTGTAATACCATTCATTAAAAAAATAAAGTGGAGGGTAAGGAATGGTATCAAAACAAGGAAGCAAAAGAAGAAACAAGGAAGACGTTCCAACGATTTTCGTATTTTCAGTTATAAAGATCACTAAATTGGAACACATCGTGCTATTTTCCCATTCCCATGTGACTGCTTCTTATGACAAAGTACTGACTCTAAAACATTTCTCTGAAGAGTCCATTAGATTCGTCGAAACCGATCTTTATCTACGGAGGCGCGTGCCAAATGTCTCGTGAGTTCATACTTAATTTCCTTTTCACGATCGTGTTGGCAATACTACCCTGAAGATACGTATGGAGACAAAATAAACAACTTGGACTCGTTCCTATCTGTTTGGAGAGATTATATTTTATTGGTAACATCTTCATTTATTTTTATTTTGAAAAGCAAATAAATATAGCAACAAAGGTAGTCGACATATCTCTTAAAGTTAGCAGTTGAAGTAGCAGAGGCCACATCTGGTGAGTCAATGGTGGCAGATGGGGAAGGAAAGACTTGGAATAGAAGCCACGCACGGGTCGTAGAAGCGTAGGGCGACCTCTAGTTAGATCTACAATTTTATAAGGATAATGGAGGACCGGATATGGTGGAAAATATTTGGGAAGGTCTATTTTTAGTAGTGGATTGACACAGGCTGGTGATAATGATGATAAACATTTAGTGAATTTTTATTCCACAATCAAGCGAAAGAGACACTAGAATCCTGCAAATTGATGGACATTATTCCTTTCCCATCTAAAGACTGTTGTGCTTAAGAAATCGAACCCAAACCATTATGATTTGATCAGCGTAGTTCGTACAGAAAACAATTTGAAGCGTCAATTCCCCAACGGTTTTGGTTACGGGCTGCGGATCGTAATGACTATTGACGTGAACCATCTCCTAACAAAAGCCTGAGCTTATTTGGAATGGTTACCAAGAATGTTAATAACATTTGCGAAAAACAAGATAGTGTTAGCATAGCAGAAGTCGGTTAAAAACAAAAGTCAACTATAAAGAATGTGAAAGTATTTTAAAACTTGTAAATTAGCATGCATACAATTTGAACATTCACTTAAAAGTAGTATTACGCGCGCACGTCTTTAGGTAGTCCCGGGCACCGCTGAAAATCAGCGGTGTCGCATCCTTGTGTCAGCATATGCTGAGACGGTGTCCGATATTGGCATCATATGTTTTGTATTATTTGTCCGTGTAACTTTAACTGTGTCTTGTCTATTTTTCATTATTTTTAATGTGTGTTATATTCAGTCTGTGATGTGTTTTGTATTGTGATGCCTATAAATAAATGTCTATGTCTATGTCTAAATACTGGCTCATACACATACACGCACACACTGAAATATGCCCAGCTAAATTAAATTTATAAATAGTCGTGGGAGGATTGTCATCTATCGCACAGGACTGGATCCTATTTTAGATGTCAGTGAAACATATTTGGTAACATTATAAAATACCATAGTGTGAATAGTAATTGGAAGTTTGTTGTTTATTTATTTCGTTGTTTAATAAATAATATTTATAATTATATTTCATTGAACGAAATATTAATAATAGTATGATTCCGGATATGGCATAACAGTGTGGCTAAACAGCGATTTAGCCGGGCTTTAATGACATACCGAGACGGTAATTGTAAGAACTTTTGTCATTAGGGACCGTATCGCTTAAACGTGTGGAATCTGTTATCATACTACCGTACGATAAGATTTTAATAGAATCATGCGCAATCATTACTAGTTATTACTAGGATTATTTTAGTTGTGTGAGATCATATTTCTTTCATACTTTCTAAGTAAGTGCTTGACCACAATTCCACCTGATATTAAGTTGAAATGCAGTCCTGGATGGTAAAGCGCACTAGCTTAATAAATGCGTACACTGTACTGTTACACCCACATTGTAAGCAACAAGCTCGGGTACGCCAGCCACCAAAGAGCACACGAGAGGGCAGAGAACCTAAGCCCTACTACCTGAATGAAGTCGTAATTAAAATGCCTGTCCAATGACACAGTCGCCATGGCCGACATCGGCCTTGACATTTTCCTGATCATCATCACACCCATATATTAGTAATTGGAGGTAACAATAGCGGGCATACTATTCCAGTCCTTTGCTGTAATGATAGACGAAGCAAGCGCTTCGTTCGGGTATGAGATGAAATCGAGTGTGCGCAAGTTCCGATGGTGGAAGGAGGGAGGATGTAAATCGATCTCCAAAATGCATTCTGTGATCTAGCTGCCACCTTACACGTGTTCTTAAGTTTAATGATATTGGTTTCAGCTACGTTATCAATTAGCCTCCTAAATCGCCTTTCCACCGAGTTCAAAACTTCGAAGATCTGACAACATCATTTAGCAATAAAAGATATCCTTATATGTTTACATTAAAAGAATTTCTTATCGTTTTAAAAAACTACAGAACAATGATCCCTAGTTGAGTGCATAGTATGCATGATAAGCTTTGACCGGACGCTGTGCGAAGCTGTCAGTTTTAATTTCATTTTATGAAATCGTAAACGTCCGAATTCATTTCACACACATCACAATATTACTTTAGATAAATTATTTACGTACTGCTAAATATACAAGCTACTAAATGGTTTGAAATTTCAATTATTTTATTATCAATACGTTGTTATTGTGTTGAGATGCTACGTTAATTATTTTAAACAGAACATCCATTTAAACAATGACACAACAATTTATTGAAAACATAATAATGAAAAACAGGTAAAATACAGCTTCCACTGTTAGTTGGACACAGACTCATTCTCTTTAATCATAATACGACTCTAGTTCGTATTAATCAAAAAAACGAGTGTATTTTAGACCACACGACTGAAGTAAAACTTCTTTAGCTCCTTCTATATACATTACACTCATACACAATATAGACACCACACATTCACACTCACACACCACACATACTCTCTCACGCGTGTTAATTTTAATTTTACATAATAAAACACAATTATGAAATTACAGTAATATTTTAACTATGGTGGGTGGCTGAAGATCTGTCTGACGGGTACCTATATAGGCAGCAGTCACGGCGACAAAGGCCCACACCCTTGTCGCCAAGTAAACCCGAGGCCCTTTTTAGTGCCATTCTACGACAGGCAGAGGATATCGTAACCTTATTCTACGAGCCCAGAATAACAGGGCTGAGAAATACATGAAATCTATTTATAATCTAGCCTTGCCTAATCCTAATTCGACTCAAGCCAAAGAATTTATTATAAATACGTATAATAAATATATATATATATATATATAAATATATATATATATATATATATATATATATATATATATATATATATATATATATATATATATATATATATATATATATATATATATATATATATATATATATAATAGATAATAAATACACAAAATATAACAACCCTTTAGGCTGCATTTTTTTTCTTTCCGGTTGAAACAAAGAAGAATAATCTGAAAAAAACAAAAACACCATAGACAAGAGACATAAAGACAGCAAAGAAATTAAACATGTTGGATATAATTAAGCATCCAAACTATATAAGAATAAAGCTTAAAAATACAACAACGTTGTTCGCCACGAAACTTTCAACATCAAATGAAAATAAGACAACTGTCGCATAATCTACCGCCTGAAGGAACTATCTGGAAGCTTTTAATATTCTACTTTGGTGGCACGATTTTCCAGTTACACTTTTCTTGTGAAACTTAAGTCGCCTTCAGAATGCATAACTATATTACTTTTATTTTATTTAGTTGAAGGAAAAAAACTCTTGTGCTGTATCGAACAATTACTCTGCTATTTACGGCTAAATTTAAACAACAAAGTATATTTACTAGCAAAAAACAAAAACCGACTTCAAATCAAATTTAAACGCTACTACGCGCGGACACCCTCTTTCCACGTATTTCCGAATTATGGTAGGAATATTAAGAAATGAAATCAATCAAAACCTCACCAAAGTTTCATCAAACTACTCTTAAAGTACATCACAGCTATCTATGCGGGCGCAGGCAGCGAATTAGCCTTGATGAGCGTTTCTCGTCATGGTGTGTTACGTCTGCCGGTGTTCCGCAGGGCGGGTTATATCCCCACTCCTTTTCGCTATTTTCATCAATTCCATTTCTCAAAATTTCTCTTCTTCTTACCACCTGTATGCTGACGACTTACAGATCTACACCCAAGCCACACACAACAGTCTATCTTATGCCATCTGTACTATAAACTCGGACTTGGATCGTATCTCTGCATGGTGTAAGTCTTTGGCTTAAAAGTGAATCCGGCTAAGACGCAGGTCATTGCAATAGGTAGTTCACGATTACTATCTAGAGTGGACTGGACTTCGCTACCCCAAGTTTTATTTAACGGAACTAACATCCCATTCAGCGATACAGTTAAAAATGTGGGCCTAACCATGGATCGGCACTTGAGCTGGGCTCCTCATCTACAGGTTACCAGCCGCAAGCTGTATGCTGCTGCAGGTTCCTTGATGAGGATGCGTAATTTTCTTCCTACTACCACTAAGACTGCGCTTGCACAATCTCTTTTGCTTCCCATTCTTGACTATGCTGACGCCTGCTATCTAGATCTCACCGAGGACCAGCTAAATAAGCTTGAGCGTTTACAAAACTTTTGTATCAGATTTATCTTTGGCTTGCGTAAGTACGACCATATTTCCCAGATTCGTTATAAGCTCAAGTGGCTTCCCATTAGACTTCGTCGGAACTGTCATATACTCTCCCTTCTTTATAACATTCTATTTACACCGTCATATCCATCTTATCTGAAGGAACGTTTTCAATTCCTTCACGGTTCGAATTCGTTGAATTTGCGATCATCAGAGAATCTCATGCTAAAAATATCTCCGCATGACACCAACTTTTACAGTAACTCATTTACTGTACGCGCTGTCCGTCTGTGGAACTCTCTTCCTGTGGCCATTAGGAAATCACAGACAATAAATACTTTTAAAATCAAAGTTAAAAGTTTTACTCAGATAAGTCCACCTAACATCATTTATACTGTTACGATATATATGTAAATATATTATATGTAATACTTTTACACAAGAGACAAACTCTTCATAATATATATATATATATATATATATTATATGTATATATCTATACCTATATTATATGTATGTATGTATGTTTGTATGTAAATATTTATTATCAGTATTTTAGTATATCTACTTTTATAAACTCCCGCCGCTTCTTTTTATTATTCCTCTCCATCCAAAGGTTGCCTGGAAGAGATCGCTTTTAGCGATAAGGCCGCCATTGTTTATGTTTTTAATTATATTTTCTTTTTTTATTTTAGTTATGAACTAGTGTAAACAATAAAGAGTTTATAAATAAATAAATAAATAAATCCTTTCTAATTAAAGATGCATCATCAAAATCTGTTGGTGTGATATTGAGTTATTCATCCATTTGTGTCACACATAATTGGTGCAAATATAACACTTATATGGTGGATGCTATTGTCAGAATTCATCCAGATAGAAACTAGGGAATTGACTACATGGGGATCACCAGCTTTAAAAAAAAGAATCATCAAAATCGGTTCACCCAGTCGAAAGTTATGGGGCAACAAAAATAAAAAATAATTCAGATGATTTGAAAACCTCCTTTTTTGAAGTCAGTTGAAAATATATTACATACAGGAATCGATTATACTGATATAACTGACCGATTCAGGATTTCTAGGTCGAGCCCAGCGGTCGTGTTTGAATTAACTTTTTTCCTCCCATATGTAAAAAAATTTAAGAAACCTCCTGACCGATGATAGTGTAACCCCTCCCAATACATCTAGGATTGAGAGGGTTTTGGTGGGTTGAATCCATTGCCCAAGTAGGGATATATTTTGCGGAGTTGTGACCTTATTACGTGTTTTTACTTTCTTAAGTAAAACTTCCTTATGCACTTGATTGCGGAGAGTGAGCTGATGAATGCGTTACGAAAAGTGTAATCGGACGAGGCGAATGGAAATTGAGAGAGAGATATAAATTAGTGAAGATAGGAAGAGAGAGTTTCGTTTCGTATATAACGAGTATATTACGATCTGGAACCTCACCCACACTCATCTATGCTGTCACGTATATAACATAATTAAATAGATAAAAATGCTTTCACGTTCGGTTGAGACCGTCTCTGTCCACCTACCTAGGTTTAAGAGAACGTGAGAGATCATTTTTACCATTTAGTCACTTGTCTATTACTGCTATTATAACATGACAATATAAAATAGATGTACGTCAATATTTCTATAAAAAAAATAAACGTGTAACATTGTGTGCAATAAACATTTTGTCTTGAGTTTCAAGATGGGGCTCCAATCCGATACATCCGGCGCCCTCTTTGGTGGTTCCTCTCAGGAAGTACTCTGACAGCCTTTTGATATTTTCCTCAAGTATGCATTTCTTAACGTATAGTGGGCCTCTTATTGCCGTATATTGTTCTGTTAATATAGTTTATAAATTGATCTTACAAGGAAAACTTTTGTATTTGACAAGTATTTTAACGAGTAAACAACACACACACCTTATCACATGCGCGATAAATAATTAAATATTACAGTAAAATTACAAAATTTCCTCAATATTATAATGTATTTGAATAAAACTTAAAATTTTTAAAAATTAAGAAAAATTATTTACTATCCGAAGGAGCTTCGATCCAACCGGGTGTCCCATGAGTCATTTTTATTACATTTTTTTAGGTTTTCCTTTCAGGAAACAAGACCCATTCGGGTTTATGAAACCTATTGGCTACTCCAAATGGGGTACAACTGTAACTAATTCGTCATGCAAGAACTTCCGAACAATTGTACAATGTTTGTTTTGATTGCTTGTCGCACAGTAAATCCGAGGCCCCTTTTAGTCGCCTTCTACAGCAGGCAGGGGCATACCGAAGCCTTGCTCTATGAGCCCAGAACTGCAGGGCTGAGAGATATATATAATCGAACCCTGCCTAATCCTAATTCGACTCAAGCCAAAGAACCAAAGAAAATGTTAAATTCATATAAAAGGCCATGAAAATTTCACTTGGCTAATTCAGCGTCCCAGTTAGCCGATACCCGACTGGTACGGTCGAAAAACAACTTTTAAATTAAATGTCTTTTGTTAAAGTCGGTCCCAACTTTTTGGGTTGTATTTCACTAATTGCAAAAAGGCTTACTGCTTAGGCCCGTTTGAATTTATACATTCTTTTCCCCCTAATTTAAATGTTAAATCCTTTGTGCCTTGCACCAGGGATTGTCCAATAAATAACATAGCAGACGGGAAAAGGAAATTTACGTCTTTGAAGAACTTTGCCCCCAAGAAACTCTTAAAAATAAAGAGTATATAATATTTTTTCTTTGTTCTTCTGCCTTGATTGGGTGCACAAAGTGACCACCATGAAGTTCACTAGGCTCTAATTTTGCAAATGGAATCGAAATCAATTTACTGGTCGATTGGACGATAACGTACACACATCGGCTCCCGTGGTTAGTCGACAGATCCACGCCTGTCGACGGATTTACGAGCTGATTCTGGCAATGTGTCTATATAACGATTGTTGACATTTCGCTTTGTCATTTTTAATTAAAATTGCTAATTTGCTGATATAAAAGCCATAAATATATACTCGTACAACTAGCTGTGCCTGTGACTTCGTCCGCGTGGAATTTGACAAAAATGTTATTTATTTAGGATCGAACGCGAGGACGCCCGCGTGGTTGGTCGAATCACGGCGACACGAAATTAATTGCACGTTATTTTAATTTTGCTATATCTTAAGTTATCATTTAATTTGCATGGTGTAAATGGAGAAAATAAAATTGTTTTATACTATGTTATAATACTAATTTTAATTTGTGGCCTGTAAAATTCGAGGCGTCAATAGCCTAATTGTTTAAGGTACGGTCTGCGAAACTAAGGGCTTAAGTTGAAATCAACTGTTCAACTACTAACGTGTACTATCTCCGACAAAAATTGTTAGTATTCTTAATAATTAATTTAATAAATAAAAAATCAATAAATAATAAATAAAAAAAACTGTTATATGTATGGAACTAAAAGAAATTGAATGTACGCAAAAGCTATCTTCAAAGTAAATTTCATTTAAAATTCTACTAGAACGATTTCCCCAGCTACGTTTCTCTAGAAAAGAACATTAAAGTTGCAGTTCTTTATTCCGTTACGTTTCCTATTTCTCTACTTTCTTATCTTACAAGCACATTTGACTATTGCTTAACTTCCTGTTTCCATAAGCTTCTTCCTCTCTTTACACTTCAGCTTTGAGCAAGCCCCTCCTTTTTTCGAAGTCGGTTAAAAAAAGACGGCCATTTTACAATATATCATTTTGAAAAAATAATTTAAGTGCAAAATACTTTTGGTATGGTTAAAAACACTCGATTACGACAAGCATTGATTAAAGTCACCTAAGATTACAAATTTAATATGTTATATACTTGTATTATTATTATAATTAAATTGCAATAATAAATAAATATATATAAAAGTTACAGCCTTTATATATCATATATATGTCCCACTGTTGGGCGTAGGTCTCTGTAAAGAGAGTATAAGGGCATAGTCCACCACATCACATGCATTAGAAAAATTTTCTAAGACATTTACGTTTCCTCACGATGTTTTCCTTCACCGCCGAGCACGTGGTAAATCAGCACATAAAATTGCAACAACAAATTTATTGGTGCCGCCACCGTTGATCGAACTTGGGTAGCTAGCGTACTATGCAACTTGGGCCAACCGTCCGGACACTGAGTTACCACATCGTGAGGAAACCTGCATGTCTTAGAATTTTTTTCTGATACATGTGAAGTCTGCCAATCCGCACTAAGGCCGCATGGCGGACTATGCCCTCACACTCTCTTTACAGAGAAGGCCTGCGCCCAGCAGTGGGACATATATAAAGGCTGTTACATTAACTTTAATTTTATTTTTATTTTAAAAGTGTTATCAACAATTTGTGTCCACATAAATCTACTCAGCGGAATTGATGGTCCATAAAACGCGAACGCAGCTGCCTCTATTTTACATACATCTCACAAACTAAATAACCCCGACACAAACACTGGTTCATAGTCCGTGTTATTTAAGCTGTAAATTATAGCGTAGCACATCTCCGAGTTCTTGTAATTTAGATTCGGTTCGTGTTAAGACAAGCAGACATTATGTTGCCTTGCAATAACATATTCAGAATTATGTCAGACCGTTTAATTAAACGGAAATTAGTTTTAAAGTAAAAAAGGGGTTCGTTTTGCATTTAGCTCATCGGAAACGGCTTCATAACCTTATTAAAACCTTACTAAACTCTCCTCAAAGTACCCTTGAAAAATATCCTTTCCAATAAAAATGATTCATTGAAAACGGTTAGCGTGATATTGAGTCATTTATTTCGCACAAAATTTATGCACGTTTAAGTATAATATGGTTTCATAGATCCCATTATCAGAATAGGACCACAAGGGAAGGACCGACTCTCAAATGAAAAAAGAATCATCAAAATCGCTTTACACAGTCCAAAGTTAGTGACAAGTTAGTAGTAAATTGGGTAACAAACACTAAAAAAACATAGACGAATTGAGAAACTCCTCCTTTTTTGAAGTTGGTTGAAAAATGAGATTAATATGCAATCAAATCGGTACAAATAGTTTTATTACATGAGCCATTTAATTGTCCATAGCAGGCGAAGCCGTAGACCATAATAATTCTACACTAGTTTCTATAACTGAAGACAGATTTCATCTTAACTATTCATCTGCACCTGTTACACTGCAAACTATTACACATGTAAATGAATAGTTCTCTACGTACTAAGATGCAGTGTAGAATCCCGATAACTGTGAATAGATAATGATTGAATGGTTTACGGTCCAGTGCTCTCTCTGCGCTGGAGCTCCTAGTATTGTAATCGTCTTGCTTCTATTGCTTACATATAATATATAGCGAACATAATGTTCTATAGTGCAGTATAAGATATAACCGTATTTATTGGTATCGATTTAAAAATAAAAATCCAGTCACAGGGACTGCCGATACAAGTGAAAACTTATAACATAGAATTTTAGTATTAGAATTGGAAATTTTCATAATGTTTAAATTTCAATTATTTTTACAAGTTTAAACAAAAACCAATTTCAAATTGAATCAAGCGTGAAACGCTACGGGCGGAATTATTCTTCAGTATTATCGTAGGAATATTACGAAATAAAACTAATTAGAACTAACCTAACTCTTATCGGGGGTCTTAAACAGCATATCGCTATCTCTGTACGGAACGCGCAAGATGTGTGACAGAGAAAATCACCTCTCGCTCACTCTCATGGTAAATAACTACTAATCAGTGTCCCTTCCTGATTGGTCGACAAACTTAGTTTCTAATTAGTGCCAGTAAGGACGTAGCACATAGGTTTGTATAAATAGTTAAGAAATTACAAAATAAAAACATTACAAATCTGGACTCCGAGCATTATTCTTCCCGCAAATATCGACAATAGTGGTGATCCCGACGTGATTGAAACATGGAAGATCAACATAGCTGTTCGAATCAAGATACAAGCCAACAAGCATCGTTACCAAGCTTAGACCCGGCAGGAGTCTCCATCCAGTCGAAATTACTACCATTTTGGCGGGAAATTCCTCGGGCATGGTTCATTTAATCCGAAGCCGTGGTGGAGCCGCTAAAAACATTGGATGACCAAAAATTTCGCTTCGTTCTACAACAACTCCAAGCAACGGACCTGCGACATCTCACGGATATTCTGTACAACCCGCCGGAGGCAAAAAAATATCAAGCCATTAAAAACCGCCTACTCGCCGTGTACGATAAATCCGAAGTGAAGAATTTTCAACAACTTATCAGCGGTTTAGAGCTCGGCGACCAGAAGCCCTCTCAACTACTGCGAAGAATGCGTGAACTCGGAGGTGGGATGATAACAGATGACGGCCTCAAAATCGAGTGGCTTAATCAACTACCCACACAAATACGCGTAGTTCTCTCGATCAATACTGAATCATCGCTCGACGTGCTTGCCGCCATGGCCGACCAGATGGCCGAATACTCCGCGCCAACACAAAACGCTTCCGTCGCCGTCGTCTCAAAATCTACCGAAGACGAAACTAATACAAGACTAGAATTTTTAACGAAGCAAATCAAAAAACTTACGCTTGAAATTGCCGAAATACGCTCCCGTCCGCAGCATAATTATCAGCGCCGTCCCTCTCGCTGACGCTCACGCTCACGTTCGCAGTCCAATACGCGACGCAGTTCATCAGTGAAGCCTGGGGATCCTACATGGGAATGCAAATACCATTTCCGGTTTGGCGACAAAGCGAAACGTTGCGAGTCACCGTGCTGTCGCCGAAATAAGAAGTCGGAAAACTAACGTCGACATCGACTGTGGCGAGCGTCGATGTCTCCCATACAAGCAATCGCCTATGTGTACACGATCGCGACACTCGGGAACGTTTCCTCGTGGACACAGGCGCCGACATTTCCGTACTGGCAGCGACAAATAAGACAAGAAAAAACAGCCGAGATAGCGCCTTCCAACTTTTTGCCGCAAATAATACGCCCACAAAAACGTATGGTGAGAAAACGATTAGGCTGAACCTTGGCCTTCGTCGAAGCTTCACGTGGACCTTCATCATTGCAGATGTCAAGACTTCAATATTAGGAGCTGACTTTCTTCGCCATTTTCAACTGCTTGTGGACCTGCATAAGAAAAAGTTAGTCGATATAGTGACAGAACTATCGATAAATGCCATCGAGATTTCTACACTTTCCGAAGCCATCCTTATCAATTCCAGTCAAGATTACCATGGCATATTGAAGACTTATCCTAACGTACCACTCTCATTAAACTTTTTTTTTACGGGGAGGAAATCATCACAAAGATACCCCGCCTTCTGGGGGCGGGCGGCGGTAATGTGGGGTTCTTACCCACTAAAACCTCCCCGGTGGCCCTTTCCTCGGTGCATGACAACGGAATCTCGCGTGGAACGCACCGGAGCCCCTCTGCACTGTGCTCAAGGAGAGCACGTCCCTTGGGGAGGTTACTCGCTCCCTCCCTGTGCCCTCGCAGCGCAAGGCGACACGGGCCAGCCGATGTCGCCTTCTTCCCGGGTCCACTTTGGTGGACGACGCAGGCCCCCACCCTTGTCGCCCAGTGAACCCGAGGCCCCTTTTAGTCGCCTTGTACGACAGGCAGGGGATACCGTAGTCTTATTCTTGAGAACCCTCATTAAACTATCTTAAGTAAATCCATTCCAATCAATAATTAATTATTTAAATCGGTTGGCCTAATATTAAGTTAATCGTCATAAAACTTAAATGATTTACTCATGGATCCCATTGTCAGAATTGGAGCAAATCGGAATGGAACCAGACTAGAAGCACCTGCATTTTAATAAAAAAAAGAATCTTCTAAATCGGTTCACCTAGTTGAAGGGTATGAAATAACAGACATAATTTAAAAAAAACATACAGATTTGAGAACCTTGTGGCCTGTTTGCCCGGTTTCTAATAGTGGCGACAGGATGGGGAGTTGTAAATTTTGCCCACTACCACTTGACTCTCGTTCAATACTTCATGTGCAAACCGCTCCGGCTTGATGAATGTGCGCGCTTTATGACACGTAAAAATATTTTCGCGTGTGCATTTTCTTTGAACGTGTATAATAAATCACGCGCGCACTCGTTTGTTTTTATGCAAAACGGTCTGTGCAAATTGTTTAGATGCAAGGGAATTTTTGTTTGTTCAAAATCAATACAATTTTTAGGGAAGTCGTTCACGTTGCAGGCTACTATTTTTTTATGTGATGTAAACTAGTTCTTGACCACGACCCCACCTGATGTTGAGTGGTGATATAGTCTTTCGACTGATGATGAAGGAGGTACGCGCTAGTTTAGTAAGTGCCTATTCTCTACTCTTGAAGGAACGTACCGGCGTCAGTCTTTACGTCGTACTTGGACGGAAAGAATGACGGCGGCAATTTGTTCCACTCATTTGCTGTACACACAATGAATGATGACTCGAAATGCTTCGTTTAGAACATGAAAGGTTGGAGACCCGGCGAATGTCTAAACGTCAGAAGTAGAATGTGGATGGGGAATTAACTCGTGTAATTCCTGTGCACACTCTGCAAAATGTAATCTGTAAAAATCCGAAAAGCTAGCCACCTTGCGCCGGTGCTCTAGACTATTTAAATGTAGATTTTGGTCACTTATTAACTTTTTGGCCCGCCTCTCCATGGAATCCAATGCCGCGATTTGGTATTTGACTGCACCTGCCCAGACATGACAACAGTACTCCACACAAGGCTGGATATGTGCTTTATAAATAGTCCAAAGCTGTCTCTATCTATGTATCAATGTATTCACTTCGACGGCGCTGTTTCTATCAATTATGCAACAACATTGACAATGGCGTTTATTGTTTAACTGTTTATTATCGTATTGTGAATATTTACTTCTTTTTATAATTAATTACTGTTTTTTTTTTCAATTAAGAACCGTTTAATAGTTAAATAAGTCTTTAAGATTGTAGATGTTAGGAACTTCGCAAATTATCTCCAAGTTACAGGCTCCCAGTGAATAATAAACTCAGATGAACAAGTTGGGACATGAATTGGTAACTAAAACAAGAACTATGATTACGTCTATGGCGAGGATAATAACTGTTATAACATTTTAACGTTTAGAAAATAGCAAATGTGACCCCAACGGTCGTTTAACTTTAACAATATTCTTGGTGAATATTTGCAAGCTGAATAAATGTTTATGAAAGTGAGGCCCATAATTTTTTTTAAAAAAAGATAGCTAGCAATATTTCTTTTTTTTTCATAAATATTACTAACAATCTTGTTAACCATTCCAACTAAGCTTAAGCTTGTGCTAGGACATGGTTCACGGCAATAGTCGAATGGTGGATTCGAACCCACGACCTTACGATTCGCAGGCCGTACCCTAAACCATTAGGCTATTGACGCGTCAATAAATATATCAGTGTCAAATAAATCAGAAGATAAAATGAGAAGTTTTTTCTTCACGTGTTAATACATAGATAAGTATTACAAATAACTGTAAGCATTTTCCCAAAAATGTTTTTATTTCATCCTTACGATGTTTACATTTTAGATATAAATGTAAATTTCGTAGCGCAAATCCTTTCCCCGTTCGCTTTTCATGCGTAGATTGACGTAATTGAAGCCCAGCCCTCCGCCGGTTACATTGGCTGATGCCCCGATTTTGTCAAGTCGTAAGCCAAAATACCCTGAAATTAAACAAATTAAAAAAAATTAAAACCCGTAGTAACTGTACGGGCGGACGCCTCAAGTTGCATAGTACTATTAGGCGGCCGTTACAACTCTGCTGACTCCCGAATCCCTGATTTTGAGAGAGAATTAAGCTCCGCGAGGTTCTTAATTAGACTGCTAGGAACAGGTGTAAAAACTGTACTAAAAACTAAGCAATGTGCTAACTTGACAATGGACGGAAACAGCGTCGTTTGATAAGGTGCTGATTGGACTTTGTGTCGGTTATATAGTGTGTTGGTTATTACAGTATGCTAACCCGAATTCGATCGGCACCAATAAGTTTTTTCGTTGCAATTTTAAGTGTTAGGAAGCCTACATGTGTTATAAAATTTTGGAAGACATGTGAAATTTGTCAATCCGTATTAATACCACGTGGCAGACCATTCCCTTATACTCTGAGATGAGGAATTGTTCGGAATCATCCCAGCTACCGATTTCCATTACCGCACATCTCGGCAGAATTCCAAATTCCACCGCCACCATCTTGATGGTTGGCGTTCAACGACTGTACGTTTTTCGCGTAACTTTCTCCCACGCACTGCCAACTTGTGGAATCAACTGTCGCCAGCGGTGTTTCCGAACGTTTACGATTTAGGGACCTTCAAGAAACGAGCCTATTCCTATCTCAAAGGTCGGCAACGCACCTCTGGTGCTGTGGATGTTCATGGGCGACGGTGATCACTTAAGATCAGGTGAGCCGTATGCTCGTTTGCCACTTTTCATATAAAAAAAAAATACTCTTTACAGAGAAGGCGATTGCTCAATATTATACAGGCTGTAAATTGATATTTTTTTCTTTTTCTTTTTCTAAACATACAACATTTCTTTTTAATTTTCAGAAATATTACTAACATTCTTGTTAACCATTCCAACTAAGCTTAAGCTTGTGAGAGATCGTTGGACCCTACGACCTTACGCTTCTCCGCGCTAGATTTTGCTTTATTTAATTTAAACAATAAACTTACATCATTAAATATTTAATTTAACTCTCACAATATATTAAATTATTAATTTCTCTCCGTATTCATTCTCTTCTCGAGCGGGTGAAGATCATTACCTACACCCATGTACATAACAGTAAATACAATATCATTCTTATCATTTATACAAATACATTTCGGGCTCAAGTGTCAGAAATAAAAGTACGACGTATGGCTTGTTTGACAGTTTAAAAAGAGGAGTGCTCCGATTGTCACCAACTTTCATTCAAAGTTTAATTGAAATTAATTAAACATAATTAATTATAGTTAATTCACTCACCTGAATGTAATGTCCATATTGAAATCTAGGCGGAATAGAGATATTCAATGTTTCCACTCTTTTCTGGAAAATTCTGGCGCTGTACCTGACCGTATTCTGATAGACTAGTGGCCGTTGAACATTCCTCCCCAAAAAGGTGTGGGAACATTCTACCACGACTGCTGCAGCGATCAATAACACAATGAAGAACAGCTTCATGTTAAAAGGAAAGTTGACGAGCAATTCGAAAATAATTCTGACGAGTAATCCGAAAAACAATGCATTTATACTCGTGAGTTTTATATCGATGTTTGTTAAGTCAATCCGTTAATAATTATCAATAATGAGCTAATTATAATAATCTCTAATAATAAAAAAAAACACATTGATAACAAAAAAATACTATGAATACATGAAATATTAATAACCTATCTGTTTATCTGTATGTCTACTTTGACCTCAAATCAAGATTTTCACACATTTCCTAATCAAAAACTAGTGGTAAATTATATGTTTTATTTTATAATTATTTATTTTATTAAATTTCTCTTTATTTTTTAAAATGTTGTAAAGAGGTAAGGCATAGCCCGACAGTAATACTGCTTTCTACCAAAAGAGCTATTGCAATAATAGTTAGGACCGTAGTAGGTCAGTGTCCAAGCGGTACCGATTGACTCTGCATTTCACATACAGTCTGGAAGGTTAACGTAACGAATCCCAGCTAATCAGACTGCTAGCGCTGTATCCGCGCGGAGGTGGGAAGTGGGGAGTCCGACATAGATGACAACAGAATGACAAAAGCTTCGTCTCGCCACTGGGGTAACTAAAAAACCTAAGGCGCTATACAGCGGTTGTGGTCAGACTATACCAACAACAGAGGTGTTAGCTGGCAGCACATGACACCCAGCGATTGTTTTGTATAATAACTACTTCCAATGATATCTTAGTGATTTACCTGAACCTTATTGTATCTTTAATTTATAATTAAAAATTTAGTTGATCGTCACATGAACTTGGCATTGTAAACAATAGTTTAACTTTATTAGTTCGTAATCTGGCTTCTAATTAATTTTGTATAAAGATTGTGAGGAGGCGCAGTTGTCACGGTACTCGTTATAAATAATTCTTTGTACAACGTTACGCTGTCTCAATAAAGCGAGTGTATTAGTTGTTGGACTATTTTATTCTACGAGACCTACAAATTATAAAAGTGGGCAATGTTAAATTAGCATTTATGACAAATTATCATTTTCAAAAAAAATCGTCAGCACAAAAGCTTATCCAATATTTGAAAGTCTTCTGCGATATAGTAATCTTGCTCGATTCCTTATTTTATTTTCGTATCTTCTGCATCCAGTTACGACAGTTATTCTGTTAACTTAATAAAGAGTGAAATAATTCCAGCGGCGGACGTCTGTAATGTCCCGACCTAATGATAATTAAATTATTCTAACTCGAAACACGCACGGAGGAAATTCAAGAGAACAGAGAGAGAGTAGAAATTTAATATTTTTATACAATTTTCCTAGAACAAACTAAATAAACAAATGCAAGCTGCATTGCCACAGAGGGGTGGGCACGTATCTTAATGTTGGTGGGTCATTTCTTACCAATACATATATATATATATATATACATTTACACATATTTTTATACATATATTTACATAGCAACCTTTTTTTTATTACATAGCATCCTATCGAACACAAGTACAATTAAACCCAGACATGTTATATAAAAAAGACGTTATGACTACCATTGTTTAAGTTTTTGGAAAGAAAATCAATAGTCATCTGTGTAAGAAAATGTTATATCTTCCTTAAGTTATTCTACTTGGGCACATTATCAAGCACAAAATCCGACTTTAGCACGGCAAACGACAAGTATTTAGAACACAAATAATAATTCATTTATAGATGTAGAGACAGACAAAATGACTCAAAATGACAAAGTGTCACGGCAGCACTTACTTCAGAAGAATAACGGTTTAACTGCTTGAAGACAACTGCTCTCTGCTCGACGATAGATCAGGCCACAGACAGATGCACGGCTGACTGAGCCCATAGACAGACATAGACACGGCTGACAGTGCCAATATTGCCTGTTTAAACCTAATGTTGCCTCACCAATAATATTGTTACCTGATTTTTTATTTTTATTCTATCTTTTTATTTTATCTGATTAACACCTGATTTTGATACACCATGCTGTAGAAAAATGTAGCCTAACCATAATGGCAAGTAATTTCAAAAGTTGGCGCTACTATTCATTAACCAAAATAGTATAACTCCTTGTACATTTTATCGTAACATTAAAAAAAATAGTTCATGTGAAAGTCGCAGTTTATAACGAATGTTTATTTTTGAACAAAAGGGCTTATGTTATATATTTTTTAGCCTAAATTAAAAAAATATATCTACAAGCATAAGATGTGGATTCTCAATGCTCCGAAATGCAAATTGTGCAGATTACGTTTACATACACTCTTAAAATGTCCCATCTAAATACTTTAACTAATATTCTAGTCAGTTCGTTGCTAGAAAAAACTACCTCACATAGAGAATTTCCAAATATTAAAAATGAAAATCCGAAAGCTGTCTTTAAGATATATGCCGTTCCTTTAAGAATTTTCTAAGCCGGAAAACAGAAAGTGTACCACGTAAGTCAAGATGATTCCGTCTTAAAACACCAACTTCCGTTCAACTTTGCGCTGGAACGAGACTTCAATGGAAGAGAACTTAGTATGTCCATAAAGTGTGTTCTTTAGTAACTTGCTATCAAGTATTTCACATAGTCAACATTTAGATAACTTATTCTTCTATAATGTTATACTTATTTTTTATATGAGAAAAGTTTGTTATGGTGTTGTTTTATATTGTCTTTCTTATTTAAGTTTTAAAATAAGAAAATAAATTTTCTGTGCTGGATTGATTAAATCGGTATAATTAATATTTATTTTTAGGACTTTTGTAAAATATTGGTTGCTTTATAACAATCCAATCAGTATCTCATCGAATACGGTAAGTCCAGACAATGAATGAATGTATGTGGAAGAAGAAAGAGATTATAGTCCGCCTGAAATTCGTGATATTTGTTGAATTTAATGGTATTAGAGCAAGATTTAAGGCACTAGCCCAAAGGTAGATCCCAAAACCGTAAAGCGTCAATAGCCAAATGGCTTAGGGTACGGTCTGCGAGTCCTAAGCTCGTAGATTCGATCACCATTCGCTTATCGGCGTGAATAGATACCTAGCATAAACTTAAGCTTAGTTGGAATGGTTACCAAGAACGTTAGTAAAATTTCTAAAATAAATGTGATAGTCAGTAGTCGACGGTGGCGAGACCTGCTGCTCAATCCACCAGATCTTGATAACCGTGACCATTCTGACAAGATTCGTCTCACTCTTGTTAGAATGAACCAAGAATAGGTAGGGAATTGCTAACAGACTGAATACAGAATGTTCGTGACGTCAAAGATGACGTCACGGACTACTAAATCGGCAAGCTTAAAGTTCTACAAGCTTCTACCTTTCTCAAACGACAGCAACACAGCTGTACTGTGCATGTTCATGTGCGAAGGTGATCACTTATGGTCAAGGGATTTGTCGGCTCGTTTATGGGGTAATATTTATTTTTTAGGGGTAAATCCTATCAAAAACGTTCGTTCAGGGCAACCTTCAGTTCAACAAGTTCAGGTTAACCTTTGAACTACTATATGTGTTAACATTTGAATTATTGTTGCATAAATACATCGCTATCAAAATTATTATCAATACAACATTTCAAGTTAATTACACTAGCAGTTACTAAAATAAATTTCAATTAGTTTTAAACGAAAGGACACTGTTAGGCGGTTATCGTGTTAGCCAACCGATAACTGTATTTAATTTAAATGCACTTGTATGTTATGATAAAATATTAAGTTATAAGTACATATTCATTATATTAATGGGCTCTTCAATCCTTTTAATCAAATTAATAAGAGCAGGGACAAATTAAGCATGTAATTTATGTTGTTTCTGTAACAGGGACAGGAATCTATCAGTAAATTTTAACTTTTATTTTTTTTCGTTAAGTAACAATGGAAATAATATAAACAAAAAGAAACGAGAAACTTAGAAAAACAAGCTGAATAAGATTCGACCCACCAAACACTAGATCGTGAAGTCCAGCGCTTAGCCTTTAGGACATCAGGACTAAAAATCTCAATACAACTAGTATACGAGTATTTACGAACAAAAACCGCCTTCAATCAAAAGTTAAACGCTATTATGCGCGGATAACCTCCTTATGTTTACTATTTACAATGTATACAATATTATTTTTTATACAAACGTTAACATTCTTGTTAACCATTCCAAATAGGCTTAGGCTTGTTTTAGGAGATGTTTCACGTATATGAATGGTGGAATCGAACCCACGATCTAATGATCCTCAAAAAACACACAATCGACTTCAAAAAGGAAGGTTCCTTTTTTGAAGTCGATAGAAAAAGCTTTATGATATTTTTAATTAAAAATAATCTTCCAAAAAAGCACCTTATACTACCCTCTATAAGCATTTCACGATAAGCACAAGTACAATTCACGTCTTTACAGGTAATTCGTGTTTAGAAAAAAGCATCAGCTTACAAAATTTACATTTTTCAACTCCGTGTAGCGCTTCCGGTGCGGAAGTGTGTATACATTTGTGCGCTTCTTCCGTGTCATTAGCGTGGAAAGTCTCTGCTACATTTAGTCTTCAGAGCATTTGCAAAATATTTTTAAATGAGATTGTCATCTTTTCATGTTTAGAATCTCTTTTTTTTATTTCTTATATTTTGTCTTCATATTATTACATTATTTTATTATGATCACATACTTCAAAAGGAGGAATTGAAAAATTTTAATTTTGTTATATGTACCGTATATACTTGTATGCATGTAGTAATAAGCTTCGATAGCCTAATGAGTTAGGGTACGGTCTACGACACCCTGTAGTTCTGGGCTCGTAGAATAAGGGTTATTGTATCCCCTGCCTGTTGTAGAAGGCGACTAAAAGGGGCCTCGGGTTCACTGGGCGACAAGGGTGGAAGGCGACATGGGCAGGTCCGTGTCGCCTTTGTACGTGGCACGAGGGATTAACCACTGGAGATCCCGGAGACCCTTATCATGCACCGAGGAAGGGCCACCGGAGGGGTTTTAGTGGGTAAGAACCCCACATAACCCCACCTTACCCCCAGAAGGCGGGGTATTTTCCCTTCCCCGTCAACAAAATAAACGGTCTTGGCAATGTAAGGTCGTGGGCTCAAATCCACCATTCTATTATTGACGTCCATCTCACCGTAACCATCTCTATACACAAGCTTAAGCTTAGTTTGAATGGCTACCACGACTGTTAGTACTCGTATATTAATTACAAAAAAATATTACTAACATCCTTTAAAAAAAGTAAGAAAAGAAAAGCGTTTATTTTTATATTACAAACAGACACTCGAATTTTGTTTATCTGTAGTCTTGACTTGTACAGTTTCGTGTCAATAAATTTACAAGGTGAGCTCTAAAATTAGCCGACCGCCCGCTGCAGTGTCGTCTCTGCCCGTCCTGCTTTTAATTGTGTTATATTAACTAACACGGTGCACGAAAATCACACCTTGTTACTTCTCACCTAAAACATGGCAGAGAAAATAGTCTGTTTTTTTTTCTTTTTATACCGAAATACAAGTATGTTTACTGTTAGGATTTGTAGGTCTCGTGGAATAAAATAGTCCAACAACTAATACACTCGCTTTATTGAGACAGCGTAACGTTGTACAATAGAATTATTCATAACGAAATACCGACACAACTGCACGTCCTCACAATCTTTACACAAAATACAGAAGTCAGATTAGGAACTAATAAAGTTAAACTATTGTTTACAATACCAAGTTCATGTGACGATCGACATTATTATCTAAATTATGAATTAAAGATACAATAAGGTTCAGGTAAATCATCAAGATATCATTGGAAGTAGTTATTATGCATAACAATCGCCGGGTGTCATGTGTTGCCAGCTAACATTATGAATAAAAATAAAACCGACTTCAAATCGAAGCAAACGTTTTTACATGCGGACACTCTCTTTTTTTACTCTTTGAATATTACGAAATAGAATTAATCAGAACCTAACTTAAATCTCATTAAGCTACTCTTGACGTACAACCGTTCCAATAAAAAATGAATCATCGAAATCAGTCGGCCTGATATTGAGTTATAAATACATTAGTCGCGCATACACTTATTGCAAATTTATAACTATTATGGTTTTCTCATTGATGCCAACATTAAAATAGTCCGGAATTTAATGTTAAAAGATATGAGTGTGAAAGCGAGATGAATGAAAGAATTACTTTAGATAATATTAGAAATTTAATTAGTGATAACAATAAGATAGGTATATTTTTAAGGTTCTGTAGATATGTAGCGAAAAAAGTAATTGATAGAAATAAAACGTAATGTAAATAGATATTAAATTAGATAATAAATCAGAATTGTAATAATATCTTCTTCTTCTTCGTTCCCTCACTGCTGAGGATCGCGAAAACGTACACTTTGGAGAGTGTGCACAGGAATTACACGAGTTAATTCCCCCATCCCCATTCTACCTTCGGACGTTTAGACACTCGGCGGGTCTCCACCCTTTTATAGTTGATGTTCCGCGCGTCCGAACGAAGCGATTTGAGTCATCGTTCATCGTGCGTACAGCAAAGGAGTGGAATAAGTTGCCGGCGTCAGTCTTTCCGTCCAATAACGACGTGGGAGCCTTCAAGAGTAGAGTGAATAGGCACTTACTAAACTAGCGCGTACTATCTTTCGACTATATCACCACTTAACACCAGGTGGGATCATGGTCAAGCGCTAGTTTAAAGGCATAAAAAAAAAAAAAAAAAAAGTACAAGCAGCCTCCATTGAGTGCGGTCATAGGCCGAGTGGACCGCACGCTGCATGCTGCCTCCCACCGTCTTCATGATCGTGTGCGACCATTTTGTACGCGCCCTACCCTGAGCATGTTTGCCGTCCATTTTATGTCCATTTATATTATATGTAATAATATAGAAATGTAGAAAAATTTGAAACAAAAATAAGAAATGTGTAAAATATAGAAATAATAGATATAATAAGGAAAATGTATAAGTAGATATAAGAAGTTTAGAAATTAGTATTATATAAAGTAGACAAATTATAAGTAGTTAATTAATGTAAAGAAAAATACCCCCAGCCAAACATGCTGGCGAGCAAATATGGTAATAAAACATCATTAAAAAACATCAAAATAGAAATAAAACATAATGTAAATAGATATATAAGTAATACAACAAAGTAGAATAATTAATAGAAATAATAAGATATAAAAGGAAATGAAAATAGAAAAAAAAAAACAGATATAAAATGAGGAAAAATGTATACGTAGAAATAAGTTTGTATAATTGATCAATTTATAGAAGTCAATTAAAGTTCAGTTAAAATACCCCCAACACAAAAATAAGTTGAACACGCTGGGGAAGTAAGTAAGTAATAAATCATCAATCAATAAAAAAAACGCCAAAATTGTACCAAATTAAAATGGGACTACATGGGAAGGTATTTTTTTTGGACAAACTAACACAGTTGGCCAAGGAGACTGGCCTCCAGGTGACCAACTCGAGGGAGTTTTTCACCCACTTACGGAGGTCGTGGAGAAAGACGCGTCCTATGTTCTGGCGCGCCTTGCCTGGAGGAGCGAGGGGGAGGCTCGACCTCCCCCGGAACGGGGATACTGAAAGGCGCCCAAGTCGCAGGCGGGGCCGCGGTGCGTGCGCAAGCGATCCCGTAGCCCCGCCGTACGCGACACTGGTGGAACATCTTGTAGGTTTGGTTGGGACGATTACGCGGCTAGATACGTTCCCACAAGTAAAAAAAAAGAGGCTGGCCTTCACTGCTTCACGCTTCAGCCTGATCCTTTATTAGGTAGTAACTCGACACAAGGGTCCCCCCGGTGAAGGGTAACCTCGGCTTGGACGGTTACTATTTTACGCGTTAGTAGTCCGATTCGACGGCACCCGAGAGGGACGAACCACGACTCGGTCGGTAGCTATTTTATTAACAAAAGACCATTGGGACAATCTAAGCTAAACTAACTACGGGAAGCGTATCTGGTAAGCGATATTATTCTTTGTTCATTTAAACTAGTAGTTTTAAAATAAAATAAGAATCATTAACATCGATTAACCCATTGCAAAGTTAAGAAGCAATAAAAATGAAAAGAAAAATACAAACGAATTGAGAACCACCTTCTTTTTTTAAGTTGATTGAAAAATATGCTTCATTACTGACCACAATCGTGAGGAAGCGTAAAATATATGTTACCATTAAACGCCACTGTACGCAATGTAGATCACGTGTACTCTATACGCATGAAGCGCTTCAGAATTTATAGCACGTACTTAAAATGTACGCGAGTGGTGTGTAACCACAACGGTGCGTTGTATCAAATGTCGCGGAAACAGAGATGTGGAAATATCGTACGTAAAACGGGATATTATTCAGAAATATATGCTGAACATTTCTCTATGTTATTTTAAATTTTAACCCATCAAATTAAATGTATATTTTTTCAACCGACTTCAAAAAGGAGACCGTTCTCAATACATCTGTTCGCTTTTCATGTTTGTTACCTCATAACTTTCCAATGCATTAATCGATTTTGATGGTTCTTTTTTATTGAAAAGCTGGAGCTTCCTTTGTGGTCTTATTTTAATTTGGTCCAATCTGGTAATGGAGGAGGAATCTATAAGGAAACCATATATGTGAATCAAGTATGTGCGCCACAAATGGACGAATAATTTAATTTCGTCAATAGCCTAATCGTTTAGGGGCCTGCGAATCGTAAGGTCGTGGGTTCGAATGGTTAACAAGATTGTTAGTAATATTTCTGAAAAAAAAAATATTGCTAGCTTTCTTTTTAAAAAAAAATATCACGTCAACTGGTTTTATGATTCATTTTTTATTGGAAAGGATATACTACAAGAGTAGTGTGATGAGATTTTGGTTAGGTTCTGATTCTATTTTGCAATATTTCTACGATAATTCGGATATACAAAGACGGCGCCCGCGCGCAAGTGTTTAACGTTTGATTAGATTTGAAGGCGGTTTTTGGTTGTGCTCGTAAATATACCTGCTTATAATATTTAAGTAAGTACTTAGACACGATTCCAGCTACTATGTAAGAAACACTAGCTTCTTCTTCTTTGTCGTTCCCTTATTTCTGAGGGTCGTGGTCACTAGAGTCCCTCAAATGAACAATCCGCCTCCATCGGTTTCGGTCCGAGGCAGCCCTCACCAGCTGGTAGAGATTAGGAGAGGAGATGGCACCTTTTACTTGGTCAAACCATCGTGTTGGCGACCGGCCTCTTGTTCTCTTGCCTTCTGTATTGCCAACCATGACCAGCTTTTCAAGGTTGACATCCCCTCTATGCATTATATGCCCGAAATATGACAGTACGCGCTGTAGACACGTAGTGGACAATCTGGTCTTTACGGCGAGCTGGGAGAGAATAGATACATTTGTGCGCTTGGCAGTCCACGGTATTCGTAGCATTCGCCTCCAGCACCACATCTCGAATGCATCTATTCTCTGTCTTTCTCTTGCTCGAATTGTCCTCGTCTCGACTCCATACAGAAAGATTGGGAATATTAATGCTCTAACTAATCGAGCCTTTGTTAGTACTAACACAAGCTTAGCAAATCTCTATTGACTCTGCTCTTAAAAATACCCACGTTGAAATCGGAGGAAAGATAGGACAATCTATTCCAATCTTTTTCCGTACGATTAATGTAATACGACGCAGAACACTTCCGTCAGGTTTGGATGTCCACATCAACCCAATATAAACGCTGTTAGCATATTATAATTTAGTTATAAATTTTAATTGTCTGTACAGTAACACGAAAAGATATAGTAGACATAGTAATACACAAAGTCGCTTCCCGTTGTCTGTCTGTCTATTCGCGAAAAACTCAAAAACTACTACACTGATTTTCATGCTGTGCTCACCAATAGATAAAGTCATTCTCAAGGAAGTTTTCATATAAATTGGGTAAAATATAACGATATTTATTAGAGGTGTCATCAATTTGTAATAGTACCTCGATGGTAAACTGGGCGCATTGAAATGCAAAAACTAAAAAATGAACTAAACAACTTTTTTATTAAATTCCACACGGACAAAGCCGCGGGCACAACTAGTATAGACATAAGTAAACTTGAAATAATGTTTCAATAATAAAAGACAAATTATAGCTGGGCGTAAGTTTGTAGAATTCTCACGAACTTCCGCCTCAAGAACCGCGAGAACTTCTTGGAAATCTTGTAAATTGAAAAATAGCAAAGCGTACCTACAATAAATTTCGAGACCCGATTTAGAAAAATTATTCCAAATTGATTCGGTAGATACCCACTAAGGCTATTAACCTTAAAGGGACAAGCAATACTAAGAAATATGCTCATCATTTAGCGTTTCTCACTTCCATATCTCTTCTTAGGGTCAACATCTCTTATTAGGGTCTATCTACATCTCTTTATGGTTATTTTTTTCCTTTTTCCTTTTCCCTTTCCCTTTCCCTCCCTTCCGAGTACAAAAACAGAATTTAATTAAGTTTTACCTATTTGATATATGTAATAGAATATAATCAAGCAATATAATTAGCAGAAAAAGCTTCGATTATAACGTCGTTTGTAACTGGTAATCTAGGCTAATGACAGTAAAGTTTTCGTGAATTTGAATCTTGTGCCTGGCACCGTACAGTGTGGCGGTAATTATTAAATCGTTTATTAATAAATTCATTTCATTTTTAGACATAGACAAATTATTTATTGGCACAAAATATGAAACACATCAAAAAGACAGAAAAAAAATACAGTTAAAGAAATAAAAAAAATGGACAAAAAAAACATAGGATATGATGTCAATATAGGACACCGTCTCAGCATTTGCCGTCGCAAGGATACGACAGCGCTGATTTTCAATGGTGCTCAGGACTACCCAAAGTCATGCGTGCACAATACTACAACACAGCAATAAGAGTACAATAAATATGATACGTGTATAAATAATTATGAGATTAATATATATTATATATTTTTCATAGCTTCATTTTGCGAATTTTCTTCGCATTGATATTACTGTACTTCTTTAATAGCTCGAAGGACCAATGTGTTGAAGTCCCAGAGAAACTGAAAATTGAAAATTTTCGTTAACATCAGATTTCTCAAGAGTCAGGTGTATGGTACTCAACTTTTATTAAGAAATGACTTTTAAATATAACTCAAATGTGACGTAGATCCTTTTTAATGTATTTTAAATACATCAGATAAACAAGAAGAGCAAAATAGATGAATAAACGAAATTTGATAGAACGAAAACATTAATAGCCTAATGGATTTGTATTGTCTGCATGCATACAATCATAACTTGTTTTGGAACGGTTAAAAATATTTTTTTATGCAAATATACGTTGAATATTGTTATAATCGACTGTTTAATCATTATTTTCTTATACGTTTTAACTAAAAACTTTATTTTTTAAATAAACTGGCGCTTTCCTAACCTATTTCGCTATTCCTTCCAGCTAGCTTGAGAATTTTACAATAGCAATTTTCATTCCGGGCAGGTGTGCCCGTTTTCTGTATTTGACGTTAAATGATGGCGGCATGAATTGCACTACAGTAAACGTTGCTTTTAGTTTTTATATATAACACAATATATATTATACAAAATATAAACCGTTAAAAGATAAAACTATTTTTAGTTCTTCAACAAAGCTTAAGCATAAGAAACAGAGAAATCGAATTACCAATATTCCTGTATATAAAAGGCGATCTAATTATGTACCGTACGTACTCCGAAATTCCAAACAGTTTCGATGAGATTTTCAGTAAATCTACAGGCCCTTGGGGTTTTGTAACGATCTATTCTACATAATTGTGGTTTTGGTTTATTGTAAACTATTTATTTGTGATAATAAATAACGACAGTATAAGTGCCGTCGAATGAGCCTTATTAGGAAATTGATAACAACGTGCTACAACCGCGTCACCTCCATGTACTATGACACATTGGAATGGCGAAGAAGGTATGCTTCGAATACTGTAGACTGCCAAGGGACAGGCAGGGGACACCGTAGCCTTATTCTACGAATTCCTACACTACAGGACTGACCTTCAGAGAACCTCTTTCAGCGCACCAAGGAGTTCATTGGGTGAGTACCAGAATAATCCTTTAAACGTTTCCCCCTCCATAAAAAAGCAAATTAAAAAAAATATATATGTTTTCCTATATGTTAGCGTTCAGGTAGCAATTGTGCGTAGAACTTCGTCTTAAAAAAGTTCCCGTTGAAAGAGTGAGAATTTTGTAAGTTTCACTCCACTATATGCTCGAGTTCCTTGCTCAGGAATTGATATGTTTTTCGGAATGCAGTCAAAGGTATCCTATTCACTAATACCAGGGCCACTATTACCGAGCTGAAAGGGGACAAAACACTTTCTGTTTTGCTAGAAGTGCCTTTTTTTTAAATTATGTCACAAAGCAGTAAAGGAATGATATACTGAACTGTTCTACATAATTTTTAAATAGAAAAGACACTTCTATAAATACGTTTGTGTTTTGAGATGGTATTTTGTAAATAATTCAAAATATTCGAATTATCGAACCGCGAATAACACCGCTGCCATTGTTTCCCGGCATTGAAACTGTTTTATGAATTACACCGGAAATATTTCATCCGTGATATTAAATTTCACGTTCCCGCCAACTGTCATGAAAGGTCTCCGTGAAACAGGGTGTTACGTAATCGTTTTTACTTTTTGAGAGAAATTAATGTTATTTAAGTGACGTGTTAAATTTCAAACGTAACATCCCAAAACTAATAGCTTGTGATTTCTTTCTTATTCGGATAATAACATTTCTACTCGGGTAAAATATAAATTTTTTTTGGTTATTTTTTTTAAAGTATAAGCCGTGATAGCTCAGTGTTTGGACGGTTGCTTCGAGTTTCAACGTACGCTAGCAACACGAGTTCTATCCCCAGGATCGGCACCAATAAATTTGATGTTGCAATTTTACCACGCGCTCGGCGGTGTATGAAATATCGTGAGAAAATCTACATGTGTTAGAAAAAAATTCTAAGAAATGTGGAGCATAATCCGCACTAGACCGTCATGGCAGACTATGACCTTAGACTCTACAGAGAAAGCCTGTGCCTAACAGTGAGACATATATACTGTAACGGCTTTTAAATAAATGTTGTAACTTTAACTTACATTCTTGTTAACCAAACCTTTCGATGTTATACAGATTACATTTTGGAGAGTTGCACAGGAATTACACGAGGTAATTCCCCATTCCCATTTTACCTTCGGACGTTTAGACATTCGGCAGGACTCCACTCTTTCTTAGTCGATGTTCCGCGCGTCCGAACAAAGTGATTTGAGTTAACGTTCTTCGTGCGTACAGCAAAATAGTGGAACAAGCGGACGTCAATCTTTCCGTCCAACTACGACGTGAGAGCCTACAAGAGTAGAGTGAATAGGCACTTACTAAATTAGCGCGTACCATCTTTCGATTATATCAATAATTAACATCAGGTGGGATCGTGGTCAAGCACAAGTTTATACCACATTAAAAAAAACCTTAAGATTGTGCTAAGAGATGGTTCACTACCTTACTAACTTACATTTCGTAGACCGCACCCCAAGCCATCAGGGTATTGACCTACATTCATGATTGATTAATATAATATTGTAACAGCGAAGTGCATTAAGCAATAATACGATAAGTAGTTTAACGTCAGCTCCATGTATATCCTAGTTATACCGCATTATAAATAACTCAATCAATATTGTATCACATGCTATTAGTAATAAGTTACACACTGTGTGTCAGGTTTGTCAACAAATTTCAAACACTTAAATCCTGGATGCAATTTACAACATTTTGAATGGAATGTGACGTATTGAATTCGAAATTTAATAGCAAAATCACCTTACACATTAACAAAGCATACGGTAAAATTATGTTGACTCAACCAGACGACAGCTGGATGCAAGCCGCACTGCTGGATTTTCTTTCCTCGGTGCATGACGAGGGGCTCCGGAATGTCACGTGGAACGCACCGGAGCCCCTCTGCACTGTGCTCAAGGAGAGCACGTCCCGGGGAGGTTACTCCCTCCTCCCTGTGCCCTCGCAGCGAAGGCGACACGGGCCAGCCGATGTCGCCTTCTTCCCGGGTCCACTTTGGTGGACGACGCAGGCCCCCACCCTTGTCGCCCAGTGAACCCGAGGCCATTTTAGTCGCCTTGTACGACAGGCAGGGGATACCGTAGTCTTATTCTTGAGAGCCCAGAACTACAGGGCTGCGGGCCGGTCTGCCACCGGTCTCCCGATCCCGTTCTGCGGTCTCCTTCTGGGCCATTACTGACTCGCAGAAGGAGACCAGCGCCTTCCATTTAGATCTCCCGGCCGGCGGCAGTAGCGGCTGCGCTGGGGTCTTGCCCGATCTGCTGGACCAGGATCCGCCGCTCCGCCTCCCACGCAGGGCACGCGGCAAGCGTGTGCTGCGCGGAATCCCGGTCACAGCCACAATGGTGGCATTGCGCGGTCGGTTCGCGCCCTATCCTGTTCAGGTACTCACCGAAGCACCCGTGCCCGGTGAGTACCTGTGTCAGGCGGTAGGTGACGTGCGCGTCATTCCTCCTACGTAGCCAGGCTTCGAAGTTCGTTACTAAACTGACCTGACCAGGACTGCATTAATATTGCATGACCAGAACATTTAATATATATAAGTATACAGAAACATCGGGGGGTTATGGTTAAGCTTAAAAATATTAAATAAATGTATTTACTGGAGTATCTATGTATTGTTATATGTACAATAATTACGGTTATACGTTTAATTCATTTTTATGTATGTAAGTTTTATTATGTGTTAGAATCAAGAGCAGTTAATAATATACTTAGTATCAGTATTATTGTTTTAGTTAACTTTGATACCTTCATACTCATTGTAACACATACATCAGACATATTTTAGTAAATATATAACATTTTAACAACATCACCATAAATATAGGTATATCATCTTACTCATATTACATGTAGTAATTCACTAGTATAGGCTAAACATAATATGAAATGAGAAGACAGTAGTAGTAGCACAATATATAAGATAAGGTATATAACAGGAGTACTTAACTTATGTACTGAGGCGCTACCGACGAATAACACTAACAACACTAAGCGAAGCCACCGAAGAACAACTCTAAGAGGCTCTTTGAACTGTACCATTATACTATGTGGAGTCAACAACACGACTTCTCACAATGCATTACATAATTAATACTCTTTGGTTGTAATAGCACATACATTAATAAGTAATTATTCGTATTTTAACACATATACACTATATGCGTCGAATGAAATGAAATTGTTATAAATAAAGAGTAACTGTCAACTGCATTTGACAGACATATAATCTAAACACCGGAAAAGAATCATTCGATAGTCAAAGGAGCAACTATACTACAATTATCTCACACATGTATGCATGTTTTTTAGATTATTTTTATTGTTTTCTAACTCGTCTGGCTTGCGCTTCGGTTACTCTGACTCTACACAACCCAATAAAGACTGGAAGAGAATGCCTTTTGGCATTAAGTCCGTCTTTTGCACTCTTTTTGGGTGTCATCTCAAACAACTTTTGTGAAAACCAATTGATGAAACTTCAATGATGCAAAAAAAAACAATTAGCCTTTGGAATAGCTGGCTGAATTTTTTTTTTTTTTTTTTTTTTTTTTAAAAGAATGCTAGCAATATTTCTTTTTGTTTTCTGAAATATTACTAACAATCTTGTTAACCATTCCAACTAAGCTTAAGCTTGTGCTAGGACATGGTTCACGGCAATAGTCGAATGGTGGATTCGAACCCACGACCTTACGATTTGCAGGCCGTACCCTAAACCATTAGGCTATTGACGCTACTAAAATTGCAATTTTAGTGCATCATTATCATAAATAGGGGAGTCTGTGAATAATTTTATTATGTCTGCCACTGTTTAAAGATCATTAAAATTCAAGTATGTTAATAAATGCGCACTGTATGTGACAAAAACTGAATATGGATTATTTCTATACATACTTTGGGCATTTGGAAAGTTTCTAGAATTTTATACTATACCGAATTCGAATATTTACTTCTCTTGTACCACCTAATAGAGGTTCAGGCTAAGCGATCTAAGAGCTGTGCCACCTCTCAAATCCGGTGAAGCAGTAAAGGCCAGCTTCTTCGTGCCAACTGTGTTAGTTCGTCCAAAAAAAAAAAAACTTCTCTTGCATAAGTTGTAACGAAACTGTCTTTTGTCTTTCCATTATTGTGCCCGGGAATCGATGTGACAGCTAATTTATATCTCTCGTAATATATATTTACTAGCGTACCTAGCCCATTGCGCTGGGCTACATTTTGCTTTATATTAAACAATAAAAATACATTATTAAATATTTAATTTGACTCTCACTATATATTAAATTATTCATTTCTCTCCGTATTCATTCTCTTCTATTTATAAGAGCTGGAAACTGATTAGCGATTCAATGATTAGAAGGATGTGAGCTTATATCATGACGTTAAGAAGTAAATCTCCAAAATATTGCTTAAATAGCTTCTAACTTAGAGAGCTTTGTATTAGAGCATCTACCAAAGCTTAAAAGTTACGGCGGAGAGTTACTTATAATTTTGCTCCGTTGCAAGTTAGCAAGGGATAAAGTTTTAACAATCTCACAGCCCTAGAAACTTTGTCCGTTTAATCCTCAATGTGTCAGTTCACCCTGAAATGTGTTAATATTTCACGATATTAAATCTTTCAGAAGCTTCACGGGGACTTCGTGAACTCGGATGATTGAAAAAGTTTATATAGATGTATCCCTAATACAAATATCCTTTTTTATTTTATACACTTTTCAATAAGAATAAAAATAAATTGTGTCCGGAGATGAACTCATCCCCGGTCACATATGAAGCCATAAGCTTAATGCAAAAAGGATGGTGATAGCTGTTTCTGTCTAGATCCGCTAGGATAAAAGGGAAGTGAGAACTTATACAGAAAATATTTTCAGGCTAGACGACTTAAGAGCTAAAAGTTTTAAGTCTTTATATTATATATGTCCCACTGTTGGGCACAGCCCTTCTCTGTAAAAAAGAATAAGAGCATAATCTGTCACTAAGTCATTATGTTTTTCTTCACGACGAGCGCGTGAAGGAAAACATGACAATAAATGACATAAAATTGCCACAAAAAATATTGGTGTCAGCATCGGAGATCAAACTCGGATTGCTAGCGTACTATACAGCTTGAGGGAACTGCCCGGACACCACGGCTCTGTGGCACTGAGGAGCTATGCTTCCTCTCAATTCGGTGAAACAGTCTAAGACATTTTCTCTGGCTAATTTGTGTAAGTAGCAGTTTACGAACATATTTCCTGTTCTTTTGTTTTGATTTAGTTAGACTTTATATAATGAGATACAAATAACAAATAAGAAAGAGTCTCGAAAAAATAAACAACGTGACAACGAATAGAATATATTTCGAGATCCGCGTCTATCTTCCGTTATCGGTTCAACGTGACATCTGTAAAATGGAAAACAAGGGAAGGACGTTCAAGGGAACTGTTCTCTTCACAAGAAATATTGAATTCGCTTTTCAAGATTTATTAGCACGTATGTTTTGAAATGACTTCTTTTAACGCGTTGAGTATGTTTTTGTAAGGAATAATCTTATATTGTACCAGCGTACCCAACCCGCTTCCCCGGGATAGATTTTACATTATTTTATTTAAACAATAAACTTACATACGAGTAATTAAATATTTAATTAACTATTCGTTTATCTCCATATTCATTCTCTTTTATTCTCTTCTCGAGCAGGTGAAGATAAATATGGTTCATAAAGACATAAACATACACAACGAATGTGTCAATATAAATTTTGGTTATAAAACATTAGAATATCTAAACAAAAGCTGTATTTGACAGTTCAAAAAGAGGAGTGATTCGATCGTCACCAAACTTCACAGGATTACTCGCCAGGTCAATCTGAAGTTTCCCTGAAAGTTTATTTGGAATCGGTTCATACCATACCCACCACTTCTTCTCTTTTATATAGATTTATGATTTCAACCAATTGGGTCGAAAGTTAAGAGCTAACAAACCATGTAAAAAAATTGTTTCGAACGGTAGTGTCAAGTATGTGCGCCACAAATGGACGAATAACTCAATATCAACGGATTTTGATGAATCATTTTTTTTGGAAAGTATGTACTCTAAGTAGTTTCATGAAAGTTTAATTAGGTTTGATTTTGTAATAGTTCTACGATAATTCGGAAATACAAAGAGAGCGTCTGCGCGTAATAGTAGCGTTTAAGTTTGATTCGATTGAAGTCTGTTTTTATTTTCACTCGTAAGTATACTTGTACGCTCTTTAAATAGAAGGTCTTTGCCCAGCAATTGGCTGTAATTATACATCTTTTAACAATTTTTAAGAACAAAAAAAAACATTGAAACATTTGACGAAGTTTCGCTTGCTAATATAACACGGCTTATTTTAAACATATTTTTTGAAAAGAACAAAAATTTAAATACCGTGACAGATAAACCAATTTCATGTTATAAAAACTTAGTTATATTATAAAAATTAAAACAAATAAAAAGCAGTTTGATGAGCTAAGCTCTTTCCACACATTTGCCGCCTAAGCTTTGATAAAGACCGACTGAGTCCAGCAAAATATATGTGCAGTGAGATGGTACTAACAAACCCAACCGCACCATATATAGCAGTGTAACGACGCTGTCGAATTATTCGAGGGTAGGAGAGTTTTATTTCAACACGGTGCACATTTTTAAATCAACGCAAGATTAATCCACGCCCGTGTCACGCTGTGTAAACATCGGGGTGCGATCTGTGTGTTCTCTGCTGTGATGTTGATTGATGAATCACTCCTAGAGCCGCCTGAAATCAAAAGAGTGTATTCATTTGCCGCATCAGTTAATAATTTCGTAGATTGAGGTGGTTGAGATTTTCGGAATTGGACCAAATAAAAAAAGTAAAAAACATACAGACGAAGTAGGAACATCATCCTTTTTGAAATCGGTTGAAAAGGGCATAATCCGCCACGCGGCGCGTGTTGATTGTCAGACTTTCTAACACATGTTGGTTTCCTCACGATGTTCTCCTTCACCGCCAAGCGCGTGTTATTGAGCAAAAATCAGCACTTAAAATTGTATGCAACAAATTCATTGTTGCCGGCACCAGGATCGTAGTCACTAGCGTACGTTTTTTTCTTTTCCTAAAATATAAATTTACTAATAAGTATAGTACGGCTAATCTTTTACACCGTTTTTAAATTTATTTTTATTCTTCTAGTAAAAATACACTTCAAATATTAATTTATTATTCTATACAAAGTTATACAGAGATGGATGAGTTTCCGCAGTAAGATTAATTGATCGGAGAGACAATTTAAGGAATTAGTTGTGGAAATAATTACATTAATGTTATGTAAGTTACTCGTTAATTGGTTTTGTGGTTTGCGGCGAGTGTTATAATTTATTCTACAACGTTCTGTTTTAATCAAATTTCATTAGTTGCTGGCGATCCAACGGGGGAAAGATGATCAATAAAATGACATTTCTAGGCATAAACTCACTCATTGTGAGTGTTTTGTATTTTATCATCATCATCATTTCAGCCGTAAAACATCCTTCTACGACAGGCAGGGGATACCGTAGTCTTTTTCGTGAGAGCCCAGAACTACAGGACTGGCTGGACATAGGCCTCCCCCAACGATTTCCAAAAGGACCGCTTGTAAGCGGCCCGCATCCAGCTGCGTCTTGCTACCGGTCGTCAGACCATCTTGCCAGTGGACGTCCCACACTGTGCTTGGTCCGTGGTCTCCAATCGAGAACTTTTCGGCACCATCGGCCATCTGTTCTACGCGCTATGTGCACGGCCCATTGCCACTTCGACTTGCTTATCCGGCGAGCTATATCGGTTACCTTCTCTCGTCTACGGATCTCCTCACTACTGATTTGATCTCGTAGACATACTCCGAGCATAGCCCTCTCCATAGCTCGTTGTGCGACTTTTGAGCTTGCTTATGAGGCCCGTAGTGAGAGACCACGTATCTGTTCCATATGTCATCACTGGTAACACACGCTGGTCGAAGACTTTCGATTTCAAGCACTGAGGTATTTTGATTTGTATTTATCTTTACGAAATCAACTTGACCCTCTGGTGAAAGAGATGAGGCTCTTTGCATTCTCTACCGTATTCACCACGGCGAGAATTCTGAGGAATTATTTGGAATCATCGCAGCAGAAAGTCTATTTGGGTAGATAAAATGTCGCACGTCATTTAACTTAATTTTCTGAATATATTTCAGTTCGACTAGAACGTACGCCGCGAGAGCAAAATCAAGCCCCTTGATATATGATCAAACGGTTGACGTTTTATTGACATATTTTGTGAACAGGGCGTCGGTGTTAATACGCGTCGATCTATCATGGTGGATTTATCTATATGTTGAAAGAAATTAAGCCTTTAGGATCAATTTATTGGACAGAGACAGATGGTTTACACGAAAATATAATCGAGGTGAGCGTGTTTTAACAACACTACTTTTCAACCGACTTCAAAATAGGAGTGGGTTCTCAATTCGCCTGTATGTTTTTTTTATGTGTTGCCACATAACGCTGGACTGGGTGAACCGATTTTGATGATTCTTTTTTTATTTGAAAGCCGATGCTTCCCGTGTGATTCGGTTTAATTCCGACAATAGTACCTATGAAAAAACTATTCAAATCTTATATTTGCATTAGGTATGAGTACGACTAATTTTTGAATAACTCAATGGCGACTAATTGCGATGATTCATTTTTTATTTGAAAGAATGTATTTCAAGGGTAGTTTGATGAGAGTTTAGTTAGGTTCTGATTAATTCTATTTCGTAATATTCCTATTTGAAGTCGGTTTTTTTTTATAAAACATACTTGTAATCACTAAAACCTGCTTCAATGCATGGTAGGGAACTCCAGGAGGACGCACCGGTGCCTGTCTCCACAGGTAGGTGCGTCCAAGGGAAAGAGTAACTCCCCCGGTATCCTCCCAATGGTAAGGTAACACAAGACCACTCGGTGTTGCTTTCCATCCGGGTATTTTGCGACGATACCCACCCTTATTGCTCATGAACCCGAGTGTCTTTTAGTCGCCTTTTACGACAGGCATGGAATACCGTAGCCGAATTTTACCTCTCAGCCCAGGGCTGTCAAACACACGACCTATCGTCTAGCCTTTAACTGATTTTTTTATATTACTTAAACATCAAGCACAGCCTTAAGCAGATCAAATCCCCTCTCAGAGATAACGTTTTCACAGGGCGGCAGGATTTTCTTTAAAGGAAAGGAACGTGACGAAAAATTTCTTTCTTTGTTTTGCGTTTAACAAATGTCGCGCCGGACCGTTATCACGAGCAACTCGCCTTCGCGGAATCGTTTTCAATTTGTTTTCACGTTTTTTCCCCATTCATCCATTAAGGGAGAATGTTTTGTTCCTGCGAAGTCGAGTTATTTCCTTCAATGTGTTTTAAATGCTCGAATTAATCCAAACTCTTAAAAAAAGCTATTGAACTTTCCCTGGTACTGGTACTCTTAAAATTCTAATGGAAATATATTCATTCAAAAGTATAAATAAATCAAAAATAAAATACAAATAATGTTATTAAGCCAGTATTTTTTTAAATATATAAGCAACCACACTTTATTTAGTTTATCAATCGATTTGGTTATCATTAAATATTTAATAGATGGGACAATAAACAATAGCACAATTATTTAAAAATTTAAATTTATATCAGTATTTATACCCACAGTAGCCATGACACTGAGACGATAACCGTAAAGTATTGAAGAAGATTGTAGCCCTGGCCCTTCTCTAATAAAAATGGTCGTAGGATCAAAAACCATTCCACTATTGACATGAACCATCAACTAGGAAAAGCTTATTTACAATGGTCACGAAGAATGTTAGTAACGTTTGTGAAAAAAATATTGCTATCTTTCTTTTTAAGAAAAAAGAAACAATCATATGCGATGAAATTTTATCTTTTAATTAAATATAGCCGTGAACAAATATTAAGGGTCGGTTAAGGAAATTTAAATTTTAGTACATAGTGTTGCCTCCATATGTCGATATAATAAAATCCAAATGAAATTTAATGAAAAATACTGTATTATCTACATGTACGTAAGATATCCCTTTTGTTTAAGTTTATGTATTTTAATGAAATTTAAATAAATTAATAAAAATATTTTATTTTATTTCAAGGACATTTAATTGTCTATCATGCACAATTTATTTCAGTTAGCTAGCGTCTTTATCTTCCGATATATTCAAACTTTCTTAACCGACCGTTTATTTTTACTCACCAGTGTATTAGCTATGATCAATTTTTGTCAGATCTACGATAAACTAGTAATAAAGGATATCACCACAGCATACGTTGCGATGATAGCTCGCGTAGATACATCACGACTGTTTGATTTCTACATCCAATGCCTCACTCCAATTTACTGCCGCGTGTGAGTAATGCGAGGGCTGACCGGATCCCGTTGAACCCGGTTTTATTACGTTCTGTGGAAAAGATTTTCCTATATCGACTTACTATTGGTATGCATTCAAATAATATTAAATTTAGAATATATTTTGAAATTTCCCTTAGAAGCCATGCCATAATCATAATCATAACGTTATGAAAAAAATAAAAGATGTGCTCGCATTAACACAAAAGTCGCAGGTTGAAGCTGCATACTTCTTTAGGTTCGAGTTTGCGAGTCGACCCCGGCACTTCCAGCATACTAAATTTCAAGAAAATCTTTGAAGCCATTTTCCGATATTCACATATACATGTATAAATGTATAAGATATGTTATTAACCTCTCGTCCTTATTAACCTTCCGTATTAACCTTTGAGCCTGTTGCTCGTTTATAACTTCGATAAGAAAACGTAGTTTTGTCTGTGTTTAAAACCTTTACAAATTTCTCAATTATTATTAATAAATATCAATTTCTAGTAGCAGTTTGAAATCCAAGAGAATTGTACGGTATTTTTTTCTGTATACAAATGGCTTCATTAAGTCTATAAAAGTCTGCGATGAATCTGCAGACAGAGGTTGCAAACATGTTGCTGTTCTCAGAGAGTCTGGAAAGTTCCTAGTACGTTTTACGTCGGGGTTGCCAGCTAAAATATGTATCCTATCAATATTTAATTTATTATTTTAGCCAGTAATAGCCAATTAGACTAACGATCTAAACTATCTAGTATGGGCAGAGATCGGCAATATTATTATCCAAAAGAGCCAAATATAGACAATACACAATTGAAATTAAATCCAAAGAGCCATTATTTATAACTAAAGCTTTACGTAGGAAACCATATAACTGTTAAATGTACTCTCAATCTTGCCTTTATCAAGCAAGTCTTGGTACTATTAGCAAATTATTTAAAATTACTGTCATAGTAATAAAATTGTCATTATATTAATTTAACGTGAAGCAAAAACTTTGTACCCTTACGAAAATTGAGTAGTACGTGTATAGTTTATACTGACGCAGGACGCTTCGCTGGACATAGAACAATAAAAGAAGCTTAAGTTACTCTTTCTAACATCAGCTATCTGCCAGTGAAAGTCCCGTCAAAATCCGTCCAGCCGTTACAAACCGATAGACAGACAAAATGTTAATATGCAAAATGATAATATGATGAATGTAAATTCGGTACATAAAGTTATGTATATCTACCAAATATACATTCAGCTGAATTTAGTAAGAAGCGGTTATTTTAATATTATAAACAGACACTCCAATTTTATTTATTTGTATAGAAAGAGGTAATTATGACGAATCACTAATTTTTATATTTTGTATTTGATAATTCAAAGAAAAGAACACACTTAATTTTTATGAACACTTTATTTTTTGATTTACTGACAACGAGATAACCAAAACAAACACTGTTCAATCAACAAACAATCACAAATTTTCTACCCTCTCCTCCTCTCCTCGCCTCACCACCTGCGCTCGCCACCTCTCTGCGCCACCACGTTATTCGCAGAATCCCAAAATTTATTTAAAATTATGCATACAAAATGTATAACTATATATAATAAATAAAAAACATTTCACATACTACCGCACATATGGTTGTTATATGGTTGCTTCGCAATGGTTAAGTGGCTGCGATAGATAATTACTGACGGTTAAAATATAAATAGTGATTATTACTATAAACTGGCGTACCCAGCCGGCATCGCCGGGCTAGCGTTTTCTTTATTTTTTTTAAACAATAAACTCACATCATTCATTATTTTATTAACTCACAATATATTGAATAATTCATTTCTCTCCGTATTCATTCAGTTCAATTCTCTTCTCGAGCGGGTGAAGATCATTATCATCTACACCTATATGGCTTGTTTGACAGTTCAAAAAGACGAGTGCTCCGATCATCACCAAACTATACAGGTTTACTCGCCACAGCCCTGTAGCTCTCAAGAATAAGACTACGGTATCCCCTGCTGTCGTAGAAGGCGACTGAAAGGGGCCTCGGGTTCACTGGACGACAACGGGCCTTTGTCGTCCGCTAAGGTGGACCCGGGAAGAACCGACATCAACTGGCCCGTGTCGCCTTGCACTGCGAGGGCACAGGGAGGGAGGGAGTAATCTCCCCGCCCCCCGGACGTGCTCTCCTTGACGGGGCTCCGGTGCGTTCCACTGGAGATCACGGAGCCCCTCGTCATGCACCGAGGAAAGGGCCACCGGGGAAGTTTACTCGCCAGGTTAATCTGAAAAGTTTCATTGAAATCGGTCCAGCTGTTTCGGAGCCTATAAGGAACAAACCAACACAATTTCGCTTTTATATATAAAGATTGTGATCTAATTTCGACTATAGGCCGATTGTTAGTACTTATAAAAAGATAATAATTAATTTTAAGGTTATAATGTTATTTAGATATAAGATTATTTACGTAAATGTTATATAATAAGTAATACGTGCTAAGTATTTAGCGAAATAGCCGCAGCCGAGGCTTATATACGATGAAGACAATAAGTAGAAGATTGCCCTGTCTATTGCGATGGGGTTGATAAAGTGGTACGTGAAATCTTATTTTATTTTCTCTAATTGTTTATGTAACGTGTGACAACCCTAAGTGGCTGGATTACGTAACAAAACGTAGTTTTATTGTTCGAGCAGTACACATCTACAGTGACTGTATCGGGATGGGGCATTTTTATTGAACTTGAGCTGTCTATTTGTACCCCAAGCTTTTTCCACGAGAACTGTATGTCTGAAAAATTCTGATCTCGACTTTGTGTTTTGTAACATTTCTCTGGACCTTTGGTATATCTAAAAACTGTGTTTTCGTACTGTTATTGCTTCTCTATGTTGTGTATTACATCTATTTAAATTTAACCATAATATTCTTTGTTCAACTAAATTACTTGATGTTTTACTAAGATGAGTCCACCCAACTCATAGCATTTATATATACTTTTTTTATAATTGTTAGATCGCATCCACAGACCCGTGTCCGTGCTCTTTTCCAATACACTTAAATTGTTCACTCTGCATTTATTAAAAGAGTGCCACCTCTACAGTTACTATTTTCTTTATTTTTTTTTACTATTTTTTTTTATATATATAATACATGAATTTGGAGGTGGCCAGAGAACGCTCCGGTTCACGCGTCGCGGACGCCCTGTCTCCCTGTGTCCCTGCTTCTCATGGCCATTTTAGGTTGTAGTCCACTATCCTCTCCCTTGATGCGGCCATTGCCCTTATCATCAGTCTTCCTGTGGCGTCGTCACAGTCATCTGTATAATAGACACAACTGACGGGGTGTCGGGATATGACTGTATTATAGTTATAAATAAATAAATGTACTACTTTAGTGTATATGTTTCTTTTTAAAAATATAAATATATAATTATAAAATATTATAGTCATAATAGATATATATGCATATGTGGTGTATGGGGTATATCGGAATAGATTTGGAGGAAATAGAGGTTGAATAGATAATAATAATAATAAATTTATTTATTCATCTTTCACAAATTTAAATGTACAGTTTACTTATACGTTAACAGTTTACGTAGTTCTTAAATTTGTGAAAGACTGGTCTCTGAACTAGGGTACCCTGTAAGACAGATCACCAGCCCCCCACCATACTTATGATAGTTCTGTAATTTTATTATTAATATTAACTTAAGAATTAGCATGCAAGAAAGAAAGTGTGTGGTGTGTGTGTGAATGTGTGGTGGGTTTGTGTGGTGTTTGCGTGGTGTGTGTGTAGTGTGCTTTATATGTTGTTTAATTTATGATTAGATTTTTAACAAATTTTCTGCGGCAGTATAGTCGAGCTTTAGTAGCCAAGGTATGAGGACTTTTTTACATTTAGCTTTTGGCAAGTTGTAGATAGCTATTTTTTGGTTAATTTTATTATATAGGTAGGAACCTAAGAAGCAAAAGAATTTGTTTGAGAAGTTTGTTTTATATGGCTCGGTTTAGCAAATTTTACTTTTGCTGCGTCTGTCGATATTTAGGTTGGGATTAATCGACTGGGTAGAAGTCTCTGTCGGGTACGCGTATTTATTCTCATTATTGTTCGCTCTCGCTTCCCATGTGGTGCCATTTAATTTGGTCTAATTCTGACATTGGTGTCCATGAGAATACTATATGTGTTAAATTGGCATCAAACATGTTCACATTTTTTGTTGGGAAGGATGTACTTTAGATAATTGATGAAAGTTTGGTGAAGGTTCTGATTAATTTAATTTCGTAATATTCCTACGATAATTCCGAAATAGAAAGAGGGCGTCCGCGCGTAATAGCGTTTAACGATTCGATTTGAAGTCGGTTTTTGTTTTTGCTCGCAATGAAGCATATCTGATTTTCTATTCAAATATACAGGGTGTAATCTTGTACATGATTAACGTACTAAGATTCTACTAAATGTTACACACATAGATAAAACGGTAAATTTAGTTCCAACTTTAAGTAACTTCGGTTTAATATAATCAAGATATTATAATAATTTAATTATACTATAATATTTTCTTATTTTTAAATTCCCCTAGGCCCTACCCAACATTGGACTTCAAGAAATACTGCCGGATTTCATCCTTTTGTTATGAACATCACTCAAACACAAACAAAGCGCTTTGCTATGTGTTTCATTATGTTAGCGACAGTTGGTCCTACTGAATACCAATTTAGTTTTAAATATTATTGTTAGCGACAGTTGGTCCTACTGAATATTATAATCTATAAAGTTAATGGACTGACTACAAAAGTACTTTAGTTTAGTCAACTAACTTTTATCGGTTGTCGGCAACCAAGGTCGTTTCCGCTTCCGTCTTTGAAAGAGATGCATATACTAGAAATTCAGAATAAAAGGAGAGGACTCTCTGTAGACAATTAGTGTACAGTTTAGAACAAGTGAGTTATGCTGGGGAAAAGCCCTTTACAAGTGAATCTCTAAAACAACAATAGTATTTTTAGCAGTCATTTGTTTTAGGAAAATATTATATTTTTAACCGACTACAAAAAGGAGGAGGTTCTCAATTCATTCTTATGTTTTTTTTATGTTTGTAACGTTATAACTTTGGACTGGGTTAACTGATTTTAATGATTCTTTTTTCATTTAAAAGCTGATGCTTCCCACGTAGTCCTATTTGGTACGATTCGACGATGGCTGAGATGAGAAAACCATATTAGTCTTAAATATTCAGTAGTAGCGTACCCAGTCCGCTTCGCCGGGCTAGATTTTGCTTCATTTTATTAAAACTATAAACTTAAATTATTAAATATTTTTCCATTTAAATATTTTTATAAATTAAATTATTCCTTTCTCTTCTTATTCATTCTCCTCTATTCTCTTCTCGAGCGGGCGAAGATAATTACCTACACCCATGTACATAGTAAATATATTCCTTATAATTTAGCCAAAAACATATCGGGCTCAAGTTAATATCAGAAACAAAAGTACGATTACATCGATATTTTTTACAATGATATAAATATACACAGCGCATGTGTCATTACAAATTTGGGTTATAAAATAATAGAAAATCATCATAGTAAAAAAAAGTTGTATTTGACAGTTCAAAAAGAGAAGTGCTCCGATCGTCACCAAACTTACACGATTACTCCTCAGGTCAATGTGAAGATTCTCTGAAAGTTTCATTGAAATCGGTTTAGCCCTTTCGGAGCCTATACGGATCAAACACACACACATTTTCTCTTATATATATGGATGTGCGCGACATATTAACGAATAACTTAACATCACGGAACCTGATTTCGATTATTCGACTTTTATTGGAAAGGATGCTTTCAAGAGTAGTTTGGTTAGATTCTAATTCTGATGACATTCTATTTTTGTAACATTCCTACGATAATTCGGAAATACAAAGAAGAAAGAGCGATTTCAAGTCGGTTTTTGTTTATACTCCTGGACATATTATGACAAGTAGCAGTTACTTAATGTTTATCTTTAAATATCTTTAAAATCATAAAAACGAAAAGGTGGATAGCGAAAGCTGTCTCGTCTACCCCGCTATTGTTAAAAGATTACAGATACTCGTATATTCTGTGGTAAAAACTATTGTTCCGATATTTCTTCCACTCGGAATATGAAATGAGTACTACAGCTTTCAATTCCTCCCGCCTTCAAGGGGCTTGTTAATTTCTTATACTCTACAAGGTCTGACCTTTTCGCAAAAGGCTTACTGCGGGGAAAATATTTTACCTTTACAAGAAAAAATATTTTGATAAAGTCATTCATGACAAAACCATTTCAATTTTAAATTTAACGATTTTCGACAATTCCTATTTAAATTGAAAGCTGATGCTGTCCATGTGGTCCCATTTTAATTTGATCCAATACTGATAATAGCATCTATGAAAAAATCACATAAGTCTTTAATTTGCATCTAGTATGTGCGCCACAAATGCACGAATAACTCAATATGACGCCAACTGATTTCGGTGATTCATTTTTTATAAGAAAGGATGTACTTTAAACTTTCGACTTTGATGAAAGTTCTAATTAATTTTGTTTCGTAATATTCTTACAATAATTCGGAAGCACAAAAAGAGCACCCGCGCGTGATAACATTTGATTCGATTTGAAGTCCGTTTATCTTTTTCTCGTAAATATACTTGTTCTAATAGCCATTTTTAGTAGTTCCCTCGTAAATTCGTAATCCATTGGCAATAATATAAAAACTGACCTAATGCGAGATATATTTGTATGTGATCCCATTGCAACAAAAAAAGATCAATGTTAGTTTATAAATGCCGGTACTTAACCTTAAAATCTACGAACTTAAAACACAACAGTACAACGAAAAACTACTCCCTCATTTTGAAAGATTAAACCGGGATATAATCAATTAAAGTAACTAGACCATAGACAACATCAATAACACGTAAAATTCGGGATCTCCAGTGGAACGCACCGGAGCCCCTCTGCACCGTGCTCTAGTAGAGGTTACTCCCTCCCCCCTGTGCCCTCGCTGTGCAAGGCGACACGGGCCAGCCGATGTCGCCTTCTTCCCGGGCCCCACCCTTGTCGCCCAATGAACCCGAGGCCCCTTTTAATCGCTTTCTACGACAGGCAGGGAATACCGTAATCTTATTCTTGAGAGCCCAGAACTACAGGGCTGTCATAAACCTAATCATCCTAAAAAATATATATAAACAACAAACTTAAATAATTGAAACCAACTTACAAATACCAAATCAAAGGCCATGTATCAAATTTCGAGGCAAATATATAGACCCATAGTTCACTATGGATCACATAAAAAAATCCGTTTAAGTAGAGTAAAGTAAAACTAATAAATAGGTAGATAAATGGGCTATATATTAAAATAACGAAACAAAAAAACCATGCAAAAAATACAGCTTAAAACATTTAAAAGAGAGTGCAAAAAGATGACTATGTCATTTTACAGTAAGACGTCGCTTTAGTCGCAAAGAGTGTCTCCTCTAATGAAACGGAAGACAGACATAAATGTAGACGTACTTCCGCAAAGGGAGCACTGTTACGTAGAGGATGGATAAATTTGTAAAATGAAGCTTTTTTATATTTACTATAATTTACAATGAAATTATTTATTAAGAACTGACTTCTCATATGAACGCAAACATTGCTCATAGAGTAAAACTAATATAATAATCAATGGCAGACGGTAACTTTTCCGTTACTGACCGTTTAGACGTTTTTATTCAAGTCTAGGTCAACGTCTACGTTAACGACTACGATCACGTCTACGTCCACGTATTCGTTCACGTCTACGGCCACGTTTACGAGCACGTCTACATCTACACTTACGCCTACGTCTATGCCTACGTCTACGTATATTTTTATTTTATATCGTTGATTTGAAGTTAGTTTTTGTCTTTCATTGTAAATACTTATTTCACTATTGTTCTCCACACATGCTTTTAGCATGTGACATAGACCTTAAAATGTCGATGTTGTAGTAATATTAGGTCCTTCCACAAGAAATTGGTGTTTTGTCGTACTAGCCAAATCGACCTCAAATATCTCCCTTTTAGTTTGGAATTCCAATTTCAAATTTATACAGCCGTTTAATCATGCATTTGTTTTCGAAAACCGTAATCTATATTTTTTTTCTATCTTTGGTTTTTTCTTTGCGTCACTCAGTTTACAAAATGGAAAACAAAAAATATGGCGTTATTTTTTTAGAATTTTGGATTGGGGTAGTGCAAAGCGCTTTCAAAGATTTTATTGATTCCCGTCCAAATGGTTTTTTAGTGAAGAGATCAATGAACTCCGACAATATGAAATGACAAATATGAATAAATAGTGGTACATATTTTTAAAATATATTTATTATATTTTGAAAAAATCGACTTTAGGGGACTCCCTTACAAAACGCCAATTTTGTGTGTTAGAACCTAATATATTAGATTAGGTTCCATAAAATTATTGCAAACACAAGTTAATATTCTGTATCTAGTAAAAGCACTAGGTTAATATGTATTTGTGTCTCGAGGTGAAGAAATGAGCAAGTGCGGTAATGCAGGATCTGTTAAATATATCAAAAACCTACACGACAGGAAGTAAAAGTAACGAACACGCGCAAGGAACATAAGTGCACTTCCTAAGGAGGGTCGTTTCGGCTGAGCGGCCGGATGTCGGCAGCTATTTTACGCCGGAAGCCATCTTGACTTTGAAAGATAATACATTTTCAGCTTAATTTTGAACGTTTTGCTACATATTTTTTATTAATAGTCATAAGATCTAACTTAAAAAATTAAGTTCTTTTTTGTGTATTTATATCTATTGTAGAAACTTAATTTGAAAATCGCTTGAATTCACAAAGGCGGACTTAATGCCATGGCAATCTCAAGGTCAGAGAGAAACACATTGGCAGGTGTAATCACCAAGGAAAAGGTAAGAGACTATAACGAAATATCAAAATAAATACACAAACATAAAATATACATGCAAACATAGATTGTATATAGGTATATATCCAAACGTATTTATCGTTTGAATATATACAATTTTCAAACGATAAATTCGTTCGAATATAGACAATTCTTTTTTTTTTATTTCAAATAGGCTAATTTGGGGATATTCTAGAAACAAGCCTCCTTTCTCAAATGTCGGGAACGCACCTCCCAGCATTTCCCAATAGATAAATACACAAATATAAACAGTATTACATAGGTATACATGGTGAATAGTTTCTGCCGCATTTGAGACCTAATAAACAATTCTATTTAGAAATAATAATTAATATCTTTTTCTATTAAACGAGTGGAAAAGAAATAGCTCATGTCTTCTCATAAGAATCTTAAAAGTCTCTTAGTAGACTTGAAGTCTTCATAACTTTTTGGCGACAATGCCAAAAGGGATGGCTTGAAAAATGTAATTCCGTTACACGTCACGATTGCAGGTGACGCCGAATCCGGTATAGTGGACGATCTTTTCAATGCTTTTTTCCAGGTCACATCGCTTGACGTTCATATTTCAAAACTCTGAAATGCATGACTCGGTGCCACTAGCCTTTTAATATTATTTTTACATTACATTTACTCTACATTTAGTATTACGATTTAAGGCCTTAAACATCTAGTATGGCCGCAGCGCACCTGTTCTCTAAATCTTTGGTCATAAACACGATCACCATCTTTTATAATATTAATTTACAAAATGTAGTTAGTCTTAATCACCTTGCAATGTCCAATAACCCACTATTCAAAACAAAATGTTGATATTGTTCCTGGATGTTTTAAACCGATTATTATTTTATAAACATATTACTAGAACAGTAACGCTTAGCCTAAAATTGTATATTTGTGTGTTTTCCTTAAGTAAGTGAATTTATTGTAATTCTTATTTTAACCCTAAACATAGCAATGTATAGCATAATATGCATGTAAAGATATAAAATCTCTTTACTTAAATTTATTCGTTAATTGTATTTTATAACAATTATTCAAATGTTTAATGTCACAATTGTCAGTGTCGTGACATTCATTTAAAAGAGATAGAGTTGGAATAAGAACATTAAATGTTGTTTCTCTAAATATTCTACAGAAACGCAGTCTGTCATTTCATGTATACTCGTACATATACATGGAAGACTATGTGGACTTCATTATATACATTCCTAAAAATGCGATACTGTACGTGTAGCACTCTATAGAATAGTGTACATCTTGGTTTTCCAAAATACGTCTATTCATATCACGATTTTTTAATTTATTTTTTGATATTTTTTGGATATACATTTTTTTTACTGTTCTTCAAAAAACAATCTTGCCACGATAAGGGTTAAGAAAATAAAATTTTCTCAAACCGCAAATATTCATAGAGGGTGACTGTGACTATCAAATGAATAAAAGTTAATGGTACAGCCTATGTGTCCCACTGTTGGGCACAGACTCTCGGCGAAGAAAGTAAATAATCCACCAGTGTAGTGTAGATTGGCAGACTTTCCGTCCTACCACGTTACCAGGGCTCTCAATGAATTCATAAATAATCAGAGCGTTAACCTAATGGTTTAGGGTACGGTCTACGAATCATAAGGTCGTAGCTTCGAATCCACCATTCGACTATTAACGTGAACCATCACCTAGCACAAGCTCAAGATAAGTTTGAATCGTTAACACGAAAGTTAGTAATATTTCTGAAAAAAAAGAAACATTGCTAGCTTTCTTCATAAAAAAAATTACATCGGAGCGGCAATAGCCTAATATATTGCTGCAGTCTTGACTTGAACCATCTCCTAGCACAGGCTCAAGATTGGAATTGTTAATAAGAATGTTAGTAGTATTTGTGAAAAAAAAATCATCACATTTTTACTTTATTTTTTTGGGTAAGATTCATAATTCGATAACATAATTGTATTTTGTGGTATAGTTGTACATTACAGCATGGCGGCGTCAAAAGAGCTAATCTAATTTTCAGAGCGTTACATTTTCTTAATTTGATTAACGGTACGAATGTAATATTCTCTACATCTCATTCGAGAGATATGTGCACGGAATTTTATAGGTTTCTGGTTTTAGAAACTTTATTCACACTATAGACATTAATGGTCAGTTACATGAGAACAATAAAATAACTAATATTATACGAGTAAAACCAATAAGTTCGCTGACATATGGAAGAACTCCTAACGCATTCATTTGCTTTGGGACGATTAGCTGTCGATAAGGAATTTAACAAGTTGCATTTTGAATGCGCTAAGTGTATATACCCTCTTGACGTGCGCTGGTATTTTGTTATACAGCTGTGCTCCTTCAAAAGAAATTGATCTTTTACCGTAATTCGTTCTAACTTTTGGTATTACAAGGAAACTAGCGCGTCGGCTGCTGCCTTTTTTAGTATTTTTAGTAAAAGAGATTTTAGTATTAATTGTTTTATCTATAATTTTCCTAATGAGAATACATGTACTATATTTATATAATTGCTTGATATTTATTATTTTCGTCGCTTTGTAGAGATCAGAAGTCGGTGTCAAGGAAGGGAATCGGTAAAGAATTTTATTTTGCAAAATCTGAAGTTCGGAAAGTTTTGTTTTTGAAGCAGCACCCCATATTTCAACAAGATATAGTAGGTGCGGCAGAATTTTATGATTTACATAAAGCAAACCAAATTAAAAGCAATTGCATTCAGACGTTATGACCTAAAAAACACGTACCGTTTTAATTTCAATTTCGTTTGTAATCTTGATAAATGCTTACTAGTCAAGTATATTCAGAAGCAAAAAGAAAAATCGACTTCTAATCAAATCACAACGTTAAACGCTATTACAGATATAGTGAGAAATGAATTTCCTGCGTAATTTTTCGAAAAAGTTCATATTTATCGTGCTCTCTCAAATAGCTTCATATTAATGAATATGAAAATGTCACTCATTTAATACGATCATCGTATTCCGATAAAGATCTGAGTTTTTCCGAGGAAAACTATTTTCTCACACATCTATACACGGACGTCCTCTTTATATTTATGAATTATCGTATTTATATATATATATAAATTGAATTAATCAGAACCTACCAAACTATCCTATCAAACTACTCTTCGTATAGTAATTAGTTCAGGAGTACATGGTTGTCAATAAAAATGAATCATCGAAATCGTTTGGCAATATCACGCCCAACGAGTTATTCGTCCGTTCGTGGCGCACATAATTGATGCAAATTTAAGACTTATATAATTTTCTCATATATTCCATTATAAGAATTGGACCAAATTTAGGTCCGGTCCGGTCGTGCGGTCCACACAGAAAGCACCAGTTTTCAAAATCGATTCCTTCTCTTTTTGCAGTCGGTTGAAAATTAACGTTCATAGGCATCATAGTATAACCTATTTGCTAGTTTTAGTAGTCTTTTACTTCATTGGTGCCATTATAGTTTAACAATGACGTACCACTGGCAAGCTTTTTGTGTGTGTGTTATTAATTGGCGTATTTGATAATGATGGGACGATAATTAAAACGTGAAGCCTGAAGGTTTTGGATAACGTCTGCGAATCGTAAGATCGTTTCACCATTCGACTTTTGACGTGAACAATCAAGGGTAATACGAAAGGAAAGGGAAGGCGGGGTTATGTGGGATCGGTGCATAGTGAGGGGCTTCGGGATCTCCAGCAGTGCAAGGCGCCACGGGCCATCCGATGTCGCCTTCTTTCCGGGTCCACTTGGACGGACGACAAAGGCCTCCACCCTTGTCGCCCAGTGACCCCGAGGCCTCTTTTAGGCACCTTCTACGACAGGCAGGGGATACCGCAACCTTATTCTACGAGCCCAAAACTATAGGGCTGAACGTGAACAACCCTAGTACAAGCTAAAGCTTAGTTAGAATATTTAACAAGAATGATAGCAAAATTTGTCACAGTTACGTCACTGAGAAAAACTCGTGACCATGTCTGTCTATTTCAAACACTCCAAGAGGCCTGCATATGGAATAATTCAATATATTTTCGTACATCGCAGTTAATATTTTCTAAGTGATAAGATATGTAAAATACTGTGCCTCTAGCGATAAAGTTTAAGCGAATGCAGAAACTTTAGGCAGTGCCGGACACAGCTGCACCTGCGATCGATGCAGCGTATTCCTGCAGCAGCTTACGAGTTTCACATTTAACATATTCCATTAGAATATCATAATGCATTTCAATAAATGTGTAAAGATAGATTGATTGATAGATTTACACTTTATTGCTCTGAGTATAAACTAAACTTAACGTAAATGTGGCCAAGTGCTGCCTTATCGTTGTGTATTGTTCTATTGCAGTCTTTCTCAAGGTGGGCGATAACGCCCTTGGGGCCTTCGGGGCGTTTGAAACCTTAAGGGGGCCCAGAAAAATGAGGGGCGATGATGTGGGTTAGGGGGGCGATGTATAAATTGGGCGATCTGAAGGGAGGGCGCCTTCCGCTTCTCCGGCCTATGCACGGCCTCCATTAGACTTTCCACCGCCACCTGCCGTCATTGACTTGACAGACGTGGCCGGCCCACTGCCTCTTCAACTTACTAACTTTATGAGCTATGTCGACTACCTTTGTTCTCCGATTCAAATACGTAAAACTCCAACGGTTTTTGTGGCGAACACCATAATAGCTTGTAGATGGCAGATTAGATCATATAAGATCCACACATTTTTACAAGCTTTCGCGTTTATAATATTAGTAAGATGTGCACATTATGGCACATATGTACACAATAAGTCGGGTGTCAATTAAGTATTGACTTGATAAATTAAAACCAGTCGTTTCTTTTCAGGTTGGTTTAAAATCACTGACGCAACAAGCAACGGGAGAACACGATAAAAATAAGGTAAATACTTCAACTTTAACGTGGGAGACGACTTGAGAAATATTTTCCCGAGTGCTCTTAATAAACATTTTAATGCCATCAAGGGGATTTAATATTTCCAAATAATCACATTCAACACGAGAAAAAATTACGATAGCTCACATAAATTTTCGAAGTTAAATTTAATGTGAATACAATTATTATCAAAACCAACAGCGTTACATAAAGATATTACAACATATATTTAGATAAAACAAATTAAACAAGACTCTTAGTCTGCTTGTAACGATATGTTTCGTTTTGCAGTTTCTAAACTTGCTAAAAAAAATTCCCGAACCAGTCGCCGATCGGGCCAACTATATTGCAGAAATAAAAGATAGCGTTCGTGTAATGTTAATGCGACAATAAGATTTGAATTTTGTTTTTACTTGCATACTTGTAACGTGACGTAACCAGACGTAATATTTCACGGATTGAGCGCACGTGAAGAACGTACACTGCTGCGAAGTTCAATATGGCGGGGAAGTCTTTGTTATGTTACGTAGTGTCTCGCTACTCCTACCATATCTCTCGCTACTCACTCTTCTATTGTTCGCGTGAACAACTGTTGTTGTCTGGTGTTGTAATATAACTTCGAACGTCACTCCTAACTGCGGTAATAAACAGTAATTTTTGCCTTTTATGGCGAAACAAGTGTTAATATTACGTCTGATAAAATCAAAGCGAAAGATTAAATAACAAGTATATATACGGACAAAAACAAAAACTGAAATCAAATCAAAAGTTAAACGCTATTAGGCGCGAACGCACGTTTTGTATTTCCAAATTATCGTAAGAATATTTCAAAATAGAATTAATCAGAACGTAACCAAACTATCATCAAACTATCTCTAGTACATCCTTTCCAATAAAAAATGAATAATCGAAATCGGTTAGCGTGACATTAAGTTATTTGTCCACTTGTCACGCACATAGTTAATTCAAATCTGTCTATGTAAATGCAAGTTTTCTCCATTATCAAAGTAGGACCACACAGACAGCACCAGCTTTCAAAAAATTCACCCAATCGAAAGTTATGAGCTAGCAAACATAAAAACATACAGACAAATAGGAACCTCTTTTGAAGTCGGTTTAAAGATCCCACAGTTGTATAACCACCGTAGCCGCTTCTGCACGAATGGCACGATCGAGGAACTTCTACAACCCCGCAAAGAATGTGCGTGAAGTGGAAGTTTAATATCATGTCGCGCCCGTTGATTACGGAGTTGGCAACTGTTTATACTATGTTGCATTTAGATGTCAATTTGTAGATACGGTATATATATGCTCATATGGCTCCTTAAAGAGTACCCTAAACATAGCAATGTATAGTATAATATACCTGTAAAGTAAAGATAGGGAACTTAAAATCGAAGCTAGGCTGTCCACCATATGCCTACGCAGGATGCTGGAATACTTTGGTCACATTGCCAGAAAAAACAGCAATAACCTAGAAAGGCTAGTTGTGACTGGTAAAATTGACGGGACAAGACCGCGAGGTCGAAGCCCGACACGTTGGACTGACCAGATCCGCACCACTCTAGGCACGTCGGTTAGCGATGCTCTGCGCACGGCTGCAGATAGAGGAAAATGGCGACGGATCACTAAAACCAAACTGTTCCCACGAGATGGTCACGGCCCTCAGCATTGAGGAAACCGACGCGAGGAGGAGGAAAGATATAAAATTTCTTATATTCTTTTATTGTATTTTTATAATAATTATTCAAATGTTAAATGTCACAATTGTCAGTGTCGTGACATTTATATAAAAGAGATAGAGTTGGAATAAGGTCATTAAATGTTTTTTCTCTAAATATTCTACAGAAACGCAATGACATCATTATATACATTCCTAAAAATGCGATAATCACTATACATGTAGCACTGACTAGTATAGTGTACATCTTGTTTTCCAAAATAGGTTTATATTCATATCAAGATTTTTTAATTTATTTTTTGATGTTTTTTAGATATACTTTTGTCTTACTTTACTTCCAAAAACAATCTTGCCACGATAAGGGTTAAAGTACCAAGGGCCCATGGGGGTAATAAGATGCATCTCATCTTAAAACTTATGAGAGCCTACTATTTTTTTATTATATTGTTTGATTTCAATACAAATTATGTATCTATACGGCACCATATTTATGTCCACCAATTTTATGTCATACCGTCGACATAATTGGCTTAGAGTACGATATGCAAAACGGAAGGTAATAGATTCGAATCAACCATTCGAATATTGACGTGAACCTTCTAGCACAGGCTTAAACTTATTTAACAAGAAAGCTAGTAATATTTCTTTTTTTTTCAGAAATATTACTAACAATCTTGTTAACCATTCCAACTAAGCTTAAGCTTGTGCTAGGATATGGTTCACGACAATAGTCGAATAGTGGATTTAAACCCACGACCTTACGATTCGCAGGCTTTAACTATTAGGCTATTGACGCTTCAAAAACTTAGATAAATAAACTAAAAATTTTTGTAGCATCCTTTTTAAAAATTAAAAAAAAATAAACTACACCTAGCCGACGACCAATATACATTAATACTCGATTTGTCTAATTATGACAAGTAGTTTAGAAGTGATATGAGATAAGATGCACATACACGAAGGTCGAAGTTACAAACCTCCTTTTGTATTGTATAGTCGGGCTTACATGCATTTATAATTATTATTTATCTCTTTATGTATCCCCGCACGAGAAATAAAGACGGTGCCATCCATTTCACATAATTCGCAGGCAACAGTAAATTGTGACGCATCGGGTACGAGAAACGAACTGACTTGATATATGTACTATGCGGTCAGTCGTCACTATTGGTTGCGCTAAATAACAAAATATGTTGTATTTCTTTCTCTCTCATGCTGTTTTTAGGAGAAATAGAAGAAAAAGAGTTTTAAGAAGAGAACATTAGAATGTTTGGTTAAATTATTGAATGACATCAAATAGCTAAGAAGTGATATTACGTGTAGCGTAAATTTATAACCAAAATACATTAAAAAATATTTCTTAGAACCTTACATAGATAATAAGTGGACAATGCACCATATAGTATTTAGTATATAACGTTAATAATATATATATTTAGATATATTTAATTTATTTGTAAGTAGGTATGTATATTATATATGCATGCATTTATTATAGTTTTCTTTTATTTATTATTTTCTCATATAGCTTGCACCCGGTACTTTGTCTCTACACAACCCCAAGGTAGACTGGCAGAGAATGCCTACTGGCATTAAGTCCGCCTATTTGTACCTTTTTTTGTATTGTGTGCAAATAAAGAACAAATAAATAAATAAATAAATAATAAATATATATATAGTTTAAATAGTCAATGAGTATTTTTGTTGCCATTAAACTAATTTATAGTTTGGAATGAAAAATAGCGTAATTTTAATTTAAAATAAAGTAAAAAAAGAGCCGTTGTGGATTCGAACCCCTGATCATAAGATGATAAAGTCAAACGCCAAGAGACTTTAGACTATCACAATCTATCATCAGAAATTAAGACGGAAATATCTTACCACTACGCAGGGCCGGATTTTGAGCGACTTAATTAACCGTTAAATTTATTTTTAGAAAATTAAATTAAAAACAAGTTTTTTAATTACAATTGAAAAAATCTTACTTGGTTTAACAATTAATTGTACAATTTAAATCTCGGCTAAAAATTGTTAATTTTATTTCGAAAATTATTTGTGGCTAAGGGGCCTCCACTCCCCGTAGCCTCCAAACATTTAAATCCGGCCCTGCTACTACGCCAACAATTGTTGTTTGAAAACATATACAAATATATAGATAAATTAAATTTACTGCGATACACTTGGCTCGCAACTGGAAATAACAAAATTACTTTTTTCAACTATCCGTGTATAAAGGTAAAACTAAATCCGGGTGCACCGTGCGAATCTCCCCGGAACAGAGATAACAGTATTAATGAAGCGACATCGTGCGCCAGAAACTTTCAGCTTCAAGGAATTTCCAGGTACCCCGCTTACCGTGTTGGTAACTCATTCAATTTAACTGTGAGATTAAAACTAAATTGGTAACAAAAATATTTTAAAACTTTGTAAATTTTAAAATATTTGTAAACTGTTTAATTATGTGTAAAAAGGCGATATTAAGTAACACAAATTTATGTAAAAAAATGTATTTATTTAATAAGATACACCAACAGTAATGCACAAACATACAATAGTAATTAACAAGTTTACTTTAAACTTTGTGCTACTGTGTATGCCAAGTATAAGTGTACACAGAGATCACTATTAGAAGAAAGTATATCTTAAAAAGTTATCAACATATCACGTGATGATGGCGTTTACTAGTATATTTACAAATAAAATCAAAAACCGACTTCAAATCGAATCAAGCATTAAACGCACGCCCTCTTTGTACTGCCTTATACTGTATTTATAACGGTATATATAATTTAATCAGAATCAGAATCTTTTTTTTTTGTTGACGGGGAGTAAATCTTCACAAAGAGAGCAAGTCCCGAGGGGAGGGTACTCCCTCCCCTCTGTGCCCTCGCAGCGCAAGGGGACACGGGCCAGCCGATGTCGCCTTCTTCCCGGGTCCACTTTGGTGGACGATGCAGGCCCCCATCCTTGTCCCCAGTGCACCCGAAGCCCCTTTTAGTCGCCTTGATCAGATCGACAATCAGAATCTAACCTATCCAAACTCTCATCAAACTACCGTTAAACTATATAGTTTCCAATCAAAAAAATCCAAAAAAATGAGTCATCGAAATCGGTTGGCGTGATATTAAGTAATTTGTCCATTTGTCACGCATGTACTTAATGCAAATTTAAGACTTATATGGTTTTCTCACGGATGCCATTATCAGAACTAGATCTAATTAAATGGGACAACACTGGAAGCAAACAAAACATACTGACTAATTGAGAACCTCCAATTCGTCTGTATTTCTAATCTATTTTCTATTTCTTATCTATTTTCTTTCTAACGTAACCTCCACCTTTTTTGAATTCGGTTGAAAAATCGAAAAACGGTACATATATATTAACTGGGATTCGAATTGGCGACTAGCAGATCGTAAGTCGGACCGCTTAGTTATAACGCTATCACGATGCACTTAATTTATTTGCGGTTAAGCAGGTCATCAAGTGCAATTACATTAATGAGGGATAATAATTGCTACGACATTCGTGTCGCATTGTCGTTAGTAATAACCACTCTAGTGAACGCTATATACAGCACTTCTAGATAAGAGAGCTGAGAAGAAGTGGTCCAACAGAGATAGAATAATAATAACAAACCATTTATTCGAACCAGCGCACAGAAATAGACAAATAGGAAACAAGAAGAACTTATCTACTAACAATAAATAAAATCGTAGTAATTACAAAACATTTTCTTAAATACTAATTAAAATAGGTAAAAAATAAATAAAAGATAAAATAAAAAAAAAGAAACTAAGTTAATACGAAAACTTGATCTATTTGGTTGCGATGCTGGATCGAATAGGTACCAGCTCAGCATTGTGTTGGCTGTGAAGCCAACGCTGGTATTCTGCTGGTACCTATGCCTTCCCGTCTGGCCGTGTTCTGTGCTCAGGTATTATGTGGACAATACTCAAAGCTTTTTATATAGAATCACTAAGCTTATGTGATGGACAAGTTGAAGTAAGAATAAGTAGTATACGTAGAATAAGACTACGGCATCATCTGACTGTCGTAGAAGGCGACCAAAATGGGCCTCAGGTTCACTGGGCGACAAAGGGGGCCTTTGTCGTCCGCCAATCGCACCCGGGAAGAAGGTGACATCGGCTGACCCGCACCGGAGCACCTCTGCACTGTGCTCAAGGAGAGCACGACCCGGGGGGGGAGGTTACTCCCTCCTCCCTGTGCCCTCGCAGTGCAAGGCTACACGGGCCAGCCGATGTCGCCTTCTTCCCGGAACCCTCTTAGCGGACGACAAAGGTTGACACTACACAAAACTCTTCCTAAGCCTTAAACCTGGCTTAAAATTATACTATGTAAACTTTTGCATGCTCCCGGTGGAAAAGAATTTCTTTATGCTTTATGCACTGTTTCAGTGAATTTACTCTCGAAAAACAAATATAACGGTATTATGCAAATAAAAAATGTAGGTTGTTGAAAAAGGCGCTCACATAGACACTCTAATGGTACAGACGAAATATACAAATGTACTCGTAGTTCCGCGTTGCGCGCGACAATCAACACTACGGATGTGGAAATTTAAACCTGATACTTTCTGAAAACATCTCGAAAGAAATATTGCGGCAACTTTACTTTTACATGGTTCTTTTATACATAGAACAGTACTACATTGCCCCTTGTCTTTTTGGAAAGACAGCTTAATTCATTTTCAGTTCCCCGGATAATTATCAGACCTTGTCATTCGTCACTTGCTTCGCTTTTGGACCGAAGTTCCTTATAGGGCGCCGCGGAGGGGATCCACGTCCGTAACGTGAAAGAAAAGCGTAAGATTTTTTTCTATTAAGCATGTAACTTGGCTTTAACGAATTATTAATAAGTATTAATTAATTATTTATGAAATTTTATACTGTCGTAAAAAAAACCAAGAGACATATTTTTTATTTTACCCAATAATTTGAATTACTATTATTATTTTTTATGTTTGATTTCTTTTATTTTTATTTATTTTTTATTATCTAAAATAGTAAATTTCCTAAGTACTTTTATGTACTTAAATAAAAACCAATCGTCAAAATTAAGAAAGTATTTATTGAATTAACCAGTATTTTGTTTTTGCAAACTGTATTACTCATTTATTATCGAAAGGTACTTTATTTATTTTAACTATTTTTCTATTTACTATTTCTTCAGATTGATTTTATTCTTATAATTAATACAGCATTTATTTATATTTAAATCCTTTTCCCGTTTTCTTTCCAAACGAATACAATATTTATGCTTTGAATTTTTGAACCTAAGTAACCTTACAAAGCCTTCATTGCCGCTTAACAGGAAAATAGCCAGGAAAAACACATCAATCCTCCTCGATTAAGAAATTTAATTACTCAACAAAGAATATATTACTCTTATCTATATATATAGAATATTTATATAGAAAACAGGTAAGTTATTTTGATTATATTAATAGAAATTGTAATAAACCATCCATTGTTTTGCGGTCTGCTATCGACACATCATTATCTAAAGTGATTACTTCATCGATATTTACTGTATTTAAATAGTATGTCCCTCACTAACAGCACGTTCAGTTAAGCTTGGTAACAGAATTAAAATGAAATATTACACGGTCGGATTTTTGATCGCAGCTGTTGTGATAGTGGAATGTTCCCACACTTTTATGGGAACTAGTGTACATAGGGATATCGTGTATCAACAGACCGTCAAATACAGCTCTAGGATGTGGCAAAAAAGGGTTGAAACCTTGAACATCAGTATCCCATACAATCAGTTGTATGGCCGTTCTATCCAGGTAAGTTAATTTCAACATTTTTATCTACCTAGCGATTTCCCGGCCTACTGCCAGAGTCTACTTTACAACTTCTTGGACCTTGTATAATATATAAGTAAAGTATAGGTTTTATTTCTACGTGATCGAGATGCCTGTCACTTATGTGGTCACACCATCGGAGAAAAAAAAATCAATACATTTATATTTTGTCCGTATGAATCTTCAGAGCCTTAGTCTTGACACCAACATGTTGAAGCCTTAATATAATTATCTAGATTATTCTGGAAGTAGTCTAGAATGACGTGGGGACACCAAATGCTCAAGATATCGAAAACGTACTAAAAAAGTATATATCATTGCTTTATATTGACACATGTTACCAACGTTATATACATCACTAAACAATGGGAGCATATTGGCACATGAGCAACCGAAAAAATGAACGTCATTGGTACAAACAGTTTAAGAGAGCGAAATTTTTCGATGTAGCGCTTTGTCTTTCATTATTTGTACAGTAAAGGACTGGAATAGTTTGCCCGCGTCTGTCTTTTCGTCTACAATGTGGCTGTTTTCAAGAGTGGAGTGAATACGTATTTACTAAGCTAGTGTGTCTTACGATACCAGGATTGCATCACCACTTAACATCAGGTAGTATCGTTGATCGACGGCCAAGCACATGCTTAGAAAGCAAGAAAGCATTAAAAAGAAAATGATACATTATAAGATTGATATATATGTGTATTATTTGCTTATATTGAATTACTTTAATAGTATACGAAACCTTTAATGTTTTTAATAGTAATATAAATAACAGCAAAATTATAATAATTAGTTTTTATCTCTACTAACTGCGTCCTGCGGTGTTATTAAAAACCATTATTTATTTGATTTTTTAAATAATGTTAGCATAAGTTATTCCTTATTTAATCAGCTATCTGCCAGTGAAAGTCCCGTCAACATCGGTCTAGCCGTTACAGAGGTTAGCCGGAACAAAAAGACAGACAGACAAACAATAATTTAAAAAAAAATTAATTGATAAATTTTGGTATATGTACCGCATATCCATTCATATGCACGTAGTAAAAGGCGGTTATTTTAATATTACAAACAGATACTCAAATTTTATTAATTTGTATAGATATAACATTTGTGTATACATATATACGTAATTACCGTTCATATTTTTTCCAGGGTGTTTTGGCGTATGACCTAACAAATTCTGGGGCTTCGGCCAACGTGACGGCGGGTGGGGTTGGCTACACGTTCGTCAACCTTCGCATGAAAAGCGATAACGGGCTAGATCTAAGATATGATGTTTATGTTTATGCCTAAATACATATCTGTTCCATTTTGACGATCTTTGTTTAATTTGAGCCAGCCAACAATAAAAACTAGAAATATATTTTAAATATAGAGAGTAAATCATAATCGTCAGTGATTTTGTCTATCGTGTCTATCCTTCCTCAATGCCTTCCACTACATCCGACCCTCCGCTTTCCGCATCCAGCCACTTCCGACTATCCTTATAAGGTCGTCGTCACATCTAGAAGCAGAGCGCCTTATGCTTCTCCGACCTATACACGGCCCTAATTATTTTTTTTTTTTTTACTGAGAACAGCAAACATTTGTACAATTATAATTAATCTTTTTAATAATAAATAAATAAAATTAATAAAACAGTTACAATTAAAAAATTAATAAATTAATAACACCGTTTAATAGTACAGTTAAAATTAATAATATTAATTATAACTGAATTATTACGAAGAGTTTAATTATTATGAGAGTGAATCCTGCTCACAATGCAAAACAGATGTGTAATTTTTTTTACTTTCTAAGCACGTGCTTGACTACGAGTCCACGTAATCCGAAGCGCTAATGCTTCGGATTACGGGGACTTCTCTAATTGCCGGAGAAGTCCCCTTTAGAGGAAGAAGTCCGGTCTTTGCCGGGACCGGCCCGGTCGTTAGGGTGCCCTGTTGCTGACATATCCGGGGCACTCCACTTATAACGGCTGATGGCATTCGCGGAAGGTGTAGCGGGTAGGGGTCGCCCAGATCGATTCCCACACATCCCTCCCCGGGTTCCGGAAGATGGTCCGTAAAAAGGATTCCCCAGCGTAAAAAAGGGAGTAACTAGGCGCAAGGGAAGGGCCTTCGCCTTGGGTGGCTCTATTCGCAATAGCATTCCGATCCACGAATCACGTGTAGCCACAATAGCTTCAAACTTGCATAACAATTGTTATAACAATAGGAAACTATAAAGCGCTTACAGCCACACTAAATTTCAGCAATAATACTGGAAAAGCGCTTCATGTGCAAACCGCGTCATCGTGACGAATGTGCGCGCTTTATGACACGTGAAAATGTTGTGAAATTTTTGGATGTATTTCACTGCGACATGTTCAATAAATCACTTGGGTAATGGTCTATTTTTGTACTAAACTGTTTGTAAAATTGCTTAGGTTAGATTTGTTGCTAGAACAGATTATATATGTTCAATAAGAGATATTTTGACTAACTTTCAAGATGCGAACTTATAATTAGGGGAATAACGTGACTGAATCGTAAGATTCAACAAGTTCTGTATTATGTAGTGAAAATTTTCATCTGAAACGACCATTTGTTTATTGTGAAACATTTCCTAACACAAGGTTAAGCTTAGTCATATTTGCGAAAATATAAATTGATATTTTTTAACTCGTTTAATATTGGTGTTGTGTAGTGTGAAGCGTCAATAGCGTAATAGTCTAGGGTACGTGCTGCAAAACGTAAAGTCGTAGGTTCCACCATTCGACTTATGACGTGAACCATCTCCTAACACAAGCCTAAGCTTAGCTGGAATGATTAACAAGAATGTTCGTAATATTTTCTGAAAAAAAAAAATATTGCTAGCTTTCCTTAAAAAAATTCTTACGGTAAACGTTCAACTCCTATAAGTTTCAATTATATTTTTTTAATAATGTAGGTCACCAAAACGCTAAAAAAAAAGTTACAGCCTTTATATATGTCCCACTGCTGGGCACAGGCCTTCTCTGTAAAGAGAGTATAAGGGCATAGTCCACCACGCGGCCCTAGTGCGGATTGTACTCGTATGTAGGTTTCCTCACGATGTTTTCCTTCACCGCCGAGCGCGTGGTTAAGCAGCACATAAAATTGCAACAACAAATTTATTGGTGCCGGCACCGGGGATCGAACTCAGGTTGCTAGCGTACTATGATGCTAGATTAACTTAATATATACTAAATTTCTGTACACCACTATCTTAACGGTCGGGTCGAATATTTAAAATATATATATATATATATTGTTCAGTATTGGTACCACTGGTGCCCTCTAGTGAGGACATCGCAAACACTCTGAAAACACGATTGGTTCTATTGGAAGATCGGTCGACCAATCGGAACGCACCACGACCACGACTGCAACCCCACCGTTGGGCAGGACGAAGAACACATTTTAAAATTCACTTGCTTGTAAAACTGTAAACGAAGTACACGCATTTGGTAGCAGGAAAGTAGCAGTTGTTATTTCACACCACTTGTCTACGTGTCGATCCAACGCACAAGGGACTCGACATACTGGTCCTTACGAGCCGAATATTGGTCCATCTCAACGGATACTGGTCCTTTCGAAGACAAATATTGGTCCATCTTCCACGTGGACGTCTTTCGAGAAGCAGCACCGTTGGAAGAAATTGCCACATCATCCTGTCGACCAACTGGAAGGCGCTGGCAGGACAAAGGAAGCGGGCACGCGTAGGGCACAAGAACTGGAGGTGTCACTACTGTGAGAAACACACACGTCACGGTACGGCCTTCTTTGTTCCAACCTCCTATACCAAATTCCTTTGTCTCATATTGTGCTCAACATTAATTTCAGCAATCGTCACTACCTGCACGTTACATTTGTCGCGTCATCCTGCACAAAGCCCGACATCGCACATATTACAAGTAAGTCACCTTAGTTATACCTACACATCACCAAAATGAGCATAGACCCCGAATCTAAACGCGACAAGTCCCTTACAGGGGTTGATGAGCGGACTGAGCACGTGCTCAGAAACCTCATCAAAAAACGTGGTATCCTTAAGGCAAGGCTCACAAAATTTACTAGCCATCTTAATCTTTATATAGATAATGTACCCGCAAGTGATATTATAAATTTAAAATTACGCAGTAAAGGAGTTATTGATCTGTTTAAAGAATTTAACGACGTCCAGAGTTCTATTGAGGAAAGCGTTCAGGAGTCAAATTTGGATGAGCAGTTAATACAACGCGAATTATTTGAGGATTTATACTACAAAGCACAATCGCACATCGAGTCGTTGTTGGCTAAGGATGTCAATTCTCTAGCTAAAATATGTAACACAAGTAGCTACCAGAATGTTCGACTCCCGACCATTCCTATGCCCGAGTTCTCAGGGTCCTACGACAGCTGGATTAATTATCGAGATGCCTACCTTTCCCTTGTTCATAATTCCCCGGAGCTTAGTGACATACAAAATTCCACTATTTAAAAGTTCACTAAGCTCCAGTGCACTATTAGTTATTAATTCACTAGATTTTACTTCTAATAATTATGTAGTTGCATGGGAGCTTCTATTGAACAGATACGATAACGATCGTTTACTAATTCAAAATCATGTTAGGGCGTTATTTACCGCCACATCTTTAAACAAAGAATCGCATACATTAATTAGGAATTAATTGATTGCACTCTCAAGAACTTGCGCGCGTTAAAATGTTAGGAGAATCTACGGACACTTGGGATACGTTGGTTATATACCTACTCGTGTCTAAGTTAGACAAATGTACCGAACGCGAGTGGGAACGACACAAAAGTAACCTTTATCCCAATGATAGAAAGTTTAAAATAAAATTAACTGACTTGTTATCGTTCCTCCAAGGTCGCGCAGACATGCTAGAATCATTGCAGGTATCACACGACAAAGACACAACCACAGCTGACTTTAAGAAACCCACTTCAAGTCACAAACAGAAGTCTCACTGTTATGTTTCTACCGACAAGCAACACACGCACGATCGAGTTAAGTCAAGGTCAAGGTACACTTGTTACATGTGCAACTTAAATCACCCTATTTATTCGTGCGTTAAATTTCTTCAGGCTGATTTAGATGCTAGAATGAAGGTTATACGTGATAAGGGACTATGCGAGAACTGTCTGCGTACTGGTCATACTGTACATGCATGTATTTACGGCCCGTGCAAAAGGTGTAATAAAAAACACAACACACTGATTCACTGCGATGACCTACATACGGTAGCCATCAATCACGCGTCATTAAATACTGCCCGTGCGCCCGCGGCGTCACTGGCTGCGAACCGAGGCTTGACCACGCCCTCTGCAACTTCCGCAGTTCCCGCGCATCCCCCTTCCCATTCCGTCAACGGTCACGCGCATAATAACAACATTTCTTTTAATCTAAGCTCGCAACAAGTATCACACAAAAGGCTGGAACCGGTACTGCTGTCAACCGCATTAGTCGAAGTAGCAGATAGTAATAATGTTTACCATTTAGCACGAGCATTACTCGATTCTGGTTCACAGCGTTGTTTTGTAAAAGAATCTTTTTTCAAAATTATTACGCACGAAATTATTACAGTCCACTCACGAAGTTCGAGGTGTAGGTAACTCAGTTACGCAATGCACACACAGTTGTTTACTGGATGTTAAATCACGAATAAATCCCTATCACACACAAATAAAATGTATAGTTTTACCACACATTTCTTCTGTCATGTCAAACATGAATAATGTTACATATAAACAATTTTCAATTCCTAGTAACATTCAGTTAGCCGACCCACACTTTTTAGATGATCGAGACATCGACATCTTGATTGGCGCTGATATATTTTGGGATATAATTTCACACGAGAAAATAAGGTTACCTAATGGTCCTTATTTACAAAATACAAAGCTAGGTTTCATACTTTCAGGTCCTGTTTATCACAAAGCGCACATTGATAACAGCCAAGTACTTTGTAATTTCACACAATCGTCAGACCAACTACTACGTCAGTTTTGGGAACTCGAAGAAATACCTAGGGCTCAGGTCACACAGACTGATGAGGAGCAGGAATGCGAGAATCACTTCGTCAAAACCACCACACGCAATGGTGACGGGAGGTTCTGCGTGTCCATTCCTTTTAAACAGTCACCTGACACCCTGGGCGACTCATATGCTCAGGCTGAAAAACGCTTTTTAGCACTAGAAAGGCGCTTGCATCGGTCTGCTACTTATAAAAAAATGTACAGCGACTTTATTCATGAGTACGAGAGCCTCGGACACATGACTAAAGTCCTTTCACACGGTACACCGCACTATTTTTTACCACACCACGGTGTGTTTCGCGAACACAGCACCACGACCAAGTTGAGGTTGTCTTTGATGCCAGCGCCCCGACCACATCGGGCGCATCGCTCAATGACCTTCAGCGTGTTGGTCCAGCGATTCAGGGTGATTTATTGGGCATCCTGTTACGCTTCAGGGGCATCGGTACGTCGCCTGCGCCGATATCGAGAAAATGTATCGCCAGTGTTTAGTGGCTGAGGAGCAGCGAGACCTACAGCTTATACTCTGGCGAGATTCGCCCTCAGAACCCCTCAGTACGTACAGATTGAAGACGGTGACGTACGGCACTGCGTCAGCGCCGTTCTTGAGCGTTCGCTGTCTGAAGCAATTAGGACAGGAAAGCAACAATGTGGACGTACAGAGAATCATAAATCAAGATTTTACGTTGACGATTTATTGACAGGCGATGACGACAAATTGAATTTAATATTTCTCTGCAACGAGACCACGAACACACTAAAGTCAGGTTGTTTTTCACTAAGAAAGTGGATATTTAATTTCACACCGGACGATGAGTCGTTGGTGGGTTCATGCGATGAGTTGAAGCAATTCTCCTCTAACACAACGAACAATTCTAAAACACTAGGTTTAGGTTGGTTCAGCGCATCGGATGAATTTCATTTCAACACACAGTATGATTATAGTGATCGTGATGGTAAGGTAGTTACCAAACGCACTATACTATCACACATATCGCAGATTTTCGATCCGTTAGGATTACTTAGCCCTTGCATAATGCAAGTTAAAATCTTACTACAACGTTTGTGGCTATTAAAAATCGACTGGGACGACCCAGTACCCGGTGACGTCACACAGACCTGGGACCGGTTCGTCAAAGCGTTATCTATAATTAACACAGTACGTATTCCACGTTATGTAATAGGTAGCCGGACTAATAAGCACGTATCTTTGCATATTTTCACAGACGCGTCACAGGCGGCCTATGGTGCATGCTTATATATACGTACCGTTAACATGGATGATTCCGTGTCGGTTAGATTGTTGTGCTCCAAAGGGAAGGTCGCACCTTTAAAGCCCGTCAGTATACCGCGATTGGAGTTGTGCGGAGCACTACTCGGAACTAGACTTTATGACAAGGTAATTACGTCACTTAACCGCGAATTCGACCACACCGTGTTTTGGACGGACTCGACGATAGTGTTGGGCTGGCTGCGCATGAGCCCCAACCTGTTGAAAACGTTCGTGCAGAATCGAGTTGCCGAAATACATGAACTAGCGAAACAACTACCTTGGCGTCATGTTCGCGGAAAGGACAACCCAGCCGATTTGGTTTCGCGCGGAGCTAGGTTGGACGATTTACTCAAATCTGAAGCTTGGTGGGCAGGACCGAATTTCTTATATAACGAATACGACACTTACATATCGCAAAGTGGAAGTGTGTATACAGACGAGCTGCCCGAAATCAAACCTAAGGTTCAGTTTAACTTCACTGCTACGGATTCACAGAAAATATCGCTTTTCCCTTTCCCGAGATTCTCACAATTCTCACGCATGGTGCGCGCGGCTTCGTACATGCTCCGTTTTACACACAACTGTCGAAACAAATTTAATAAACGCACAGGTAGAATTTGTATCGATGAGATAAACGAGGCGGAGAGGGTACTTGCCAGGCTATCACAATTAGAATCCTTTCCTGAAGAGTGCAATCAATTAATTATTAAAATTTCACTAAAACCTAAGCACAAACTGAGTAAGCTCAGTATATTTGTCGATGGCAACAAATTACTGCGTGTCGGGGTCGGATGAAGTATTCTACGGAGTTTTCATTCGACAAACGCCACCAGTATTATTAAATTCAAAACATCATTTTACGCAACTTCTGTTCCAGCACGAGCACACAATTATTACACGCAGCTTCGCAAGCTCTGTTATACAATATTCGCGAGTTGGTGGCCTATCAATGGTCGCAATCTTGCGCGAAGGGTAGTGCATAACTGTGTAAAATGCACGCGATTGAAGGGCAAGACGCTAACTCCCATTATGGGAAACTTACCTTCTGAAAGAATTACTCCCACGCATCCATTTTTAAGGTGCGGCGTCGATTACGCCGGGCCAATTCTTATGATTAACCGCAAGGGCAGAGGTGCTCAAACTGTAAAATGTTACATTTGCTTGTTCATATGTCTAGTGTCGCGCGCTATTCACCTAGAACTAGTTACAGATTTGACATCCGAAGCTTACATACTCGCGTTGAAGCGGTTTTTATCACGTCGCGGAAAGCCTGAGGAAATTTTCTCGGACAATGGTCGAAATTTTGTTGGGGCTATGAACGATTTCGCCAAATTTCTTTCTTCGTGTCATACAGACATTCAAGATTTTGCTACATCACACAAAATTAAATTTAATTTTATAGTCCCGTATGCTCCTCATTTTGGTGGTCTGTGGGAGGCTGGGGTGAAGTCGTGTAAATATCATTTACGCCGTGTTGTAGGAAACGCACATCTTACTTACGAGGAGTTGAGCACAGTATTAGCACAAATTGAAGCCATCCTAAACTCCCGCCCTTTATCTCCAATGTCCGCAGATCCGAATGACTTCCTCCCTTTAACTCCCGCACACTTTCTAATAGGCCGTCCGTTGACAGCGCCAGCCTGCTTTGACGTACAAGACGTACAAACATCTCGGCTCACTCGCTTTCAAAGAGTGGAGCAAATGAGACAGCATTTTTGGTCCCGCTGGATGAAGGAATGCATCTCCGACCTGCAGACGCGATCCAAGTGGCGCGACAACACAGACGTCTTGAAGCAGGACACTCTCGTCGTCATCAAAGACGATAACCTGCCTCCACTAAAATGGCAGTTAGGTCGAGTGCTGAAGACGATTCCAGGCAAGGATGGCGTGTCACGTGTGGCAGACATTCGAACTGCGACGGGGCTCATACGACGGGCATTCATAAAATTTGCCCACTGTTTTACCAGATGAAGATCCTGTTGAAAGTCGCTCGGTATCTACTTCCAAGGCCGGGGGCATGTTCAGTATTGGTACCACTGGTGCCCTCTAGTGAGGACATCGCAAACACTCTGAAAACACGATTGGTTCTATTGGAAGATCGGTCGACCAATCGGAACGCACCACGACCACGACTGCAACCCCACCGTTGGGCAGGACGAAGAACACATTTTAAAATTCACTTGCTTGTAAAACTGTAAACGAAGTACACGCATTTGGTAGCAGGAAAGTAGCAGTTGTTATTTCACACCACTTGTCTACGTGTCGATCCAACGCACAAGGGACTCGACATATATATATATATATATATATATATATATATATATATATATATATATATATATATATATATATATATAATATTTTATGACGAAAAATGTTCTAACGTAATGAAAATACAAAGCTAATTAATAAACAAACACTGAGTTTGTAAAAAGAATTTCTTGTTTTAAAATAATATTAATTTGAATTTAGAATTCACGGCCAATTAAAACTTTTGTTTGAAATGGCCACTATATAATATTTGGATACACGCAGTCGTTAAAATATTTAAGTCGATTTAATATTTTTATTTATGTATTCATACTAAATAAGAGAACAGAAACTAAAAGCATTATTTATTTCAAAAATCATAATAGACTCAATTTCTAATAGTTGCTGAGTTTCGAAGAATTTAAGAATTTTCGTTAAGAATTTTTTTCGAAAAAGTCCAAGATTATGCGGCTTTATGGGGGTGTGACGTCACATTCCCCATGAATTTTTTCGAAATTTTTCTAAGTCCAAGATTATGCGGCTTTATGGGGGTGTGACGTCACATTCCCCATGAATTTTTTTCGAAGTTTTTCTAAGTCCAAGATTATGCGGCTTTATGGGGGTGTGACGTCACAAACCCTATGAATTTTTTCCAAATTTTTCTAAGTCCAAGATTATGCGGTTTTATGGGGGTGTGACGTCACATTCCCCATGAATATTTTTCGAAGTTTTTCTAAGTCCAAGATTATGCGGCTTTATGGGGGTGTGACGTCACAATCCCCATGAATTTTTTTCGAAGTTTTTCTAAGTCCAAGATTATGCGGTTTTATGGGGGTGTGACGTCACAATCCCCATGAATTTTTTTCGAAATTTTTCTAAGTCCAAGATTATGCGGCTTCATGGGGGTGTGACGTCACAAACCCTATGAATTTTTTTCCAAATTTTTCTAAGTCCAAGATTATGCGGCTTTATGGGGGTGTGACGTCACATTCCCCATGAATTTTTTTCGAAATTTTTCTAAGTCCAAGATTATGCGGCTTTATGGGGGTGTGACGTCACATTCCCCATGAATTTTTTTCGAAATTTTTCTAAGTCCAAGATTATGCGGCTTCATGGGGGTGTGACGTCACAAACCCTATGATTTTTTTTTCCAAATTTTTCTAAGTCCAAGATTATGCGGCTTTATGGGGGTGTGACGTCACAATCCCCATGAATTTTTTTCGAAATTTTTCTAAGTCCAAGATTATGCGGCCTTATGGGGGTGTGACGTCACATTCCCCATGAATTTTTTTCGAAATTTTTCTAAGTCCAAGATTATGCGGCTTTATGGGGGTGTGACGTCACAATCCCCATGAATTTTTTTCGAAATTTTTCTAAGTCCAAGATTATGCGGAATTCGGACAAGCGGAACATCGACTATAAAAGGGTGGAGACCCGCCGAATGTCTAAACGTCCGAAGGTAGAATGGGAATGGAGGAATTAACTCTTTTGTTACTATGTTGTGTTATTTCTCATAACGCAGCTTAGTAACTTTCAGCCCTGTAGTTTTGGGCTCTCAAGAATAAGACTACGGTATCCCTTGCCTGTCGTAGAAGGCGACTAAAAGGGGCCTCGGGTTCACTAGGCGCCAAGGGTGGGGGCCTTTGTCGTCCGCTAAAGTGGACCCGGAAAGAAGGCGACATCGGCTGGCCCGTGTAGAATTGCACTGCGAGGGCACAGGGGGGGAGGGAGTAACCTCCCCCGCCCGGGACGTGCTCTCCTTGAGCACAGTGCAGAGGGGCTCCGGTGCGTTCCACTGGAGATCCCGGAGCCCCTCGTCATGCACCGAGGAAAGGGCCACCGGGGAGGTTTTAGTGGGTAAAAACCCCACACAACCGCCGTCTTCCCCCCAGAAGGCGGGGTATCTTTTTGAAGATTTCCTCCCCGTTAACAAAAAAAGCTTAGTAACTTTACATATTATAATAGCAGTAATGTATACATTTGTATAACGCAAATGAAGTGTTCGAATTTTGAATATTGTAATAAAAGACTCTCGAGGTTGCCACTCGAGAACTTTTAAAATTTTTATTTAAAAATGTATTCCTTGTCCAGAAGAAACTCTTAACTAAATCTTTGAACATTGACTGCGATGTGAATGTTAAAAACTTGGCTCGGATCTCGACTTCTTGTAAACTTCACTAGTTACAAACAATGCCAGAACAACGTGCATCTTCGTTGAAATTCCACGAGAACGCACCCGCTCTGCTAACGAACAAAACTTCGTTAACATTAATAATTTATGCACTTACAGCAAGGTAGCTCAGGGGCAGACAGACTGACATTATCGATTGCCAATGGTATGAGAAAATCTCTTCAACCCGTTTTAAGTTACAGCCTGTAATCATAGTTACATGTCCCACTGTTGAGCCCAATACTTCTCTTATTTACTACTACTTCTCATATTTACACGACAGGAATTCAAAAATAAGATTAAAACGCGATGAAAACCGTAAAAATAGTTTTATTCATTAAATATAAAAGGTCACAAGATAAAAAAAAAGTTAAATTACTACGGTTTGTCTGGTAAATGAGAATATAGTAATAATAGGTTGGCAACACACCTGAAACACATTTGTTTGGTAGCCGGGGACGAATTTTTTGGGGTATAAACTAGCACTTGACCACGATTCCATCTGATGTTAGTGATATAGTCGAAAGTTGTTACGCGCTAGTTTAGTAAGTACCTATTCACTCTACTCTTGAAGGCTCCCACGCCGTACTTGCACGGAAAAATTGACACCGGCAACTTGTTCCACTCCTTCTTCCGGCTCTAGTCTTCAGATGGCCAGACTTAACGTGTCCTAGAAAATTTACTAACACATATAGGTTTTACTTCACGCTGTTCTTTTACCGCTGAGCGCGTGGCAAATGATCACTTAAAATTGCAACGAACAAATTCATTGTTGCCGACACCGGGGATCGAACTCGAGTTGCTAACGTACCGCCTGATGCCTGCTACCACGATTTTGGTTCTTTTGTGAATCTAATTTTGATGTGACAATGTCTTATAAATCGATGTATACTGGATGTCATTCAACATGTCCCGTTACGGTCGAGCCGAGAGTTCCCAAGAATTGTCGATAGTGCACGATCAAAGTGATCGTTCAAAGTTTGTAAGCGGGAGAGCGGTATAAGAGAGATAGAGAACGTAAATTTGTGCTCAGTAAAGTAGAAAACACTTCAATTTTGTTGGAATAACGTGTGTACCTAGGATACGTTGTCACCAATCTAACGTCCGAGCGCCGCGCGCCTTTATTGTAATGTTTGTAATTGTATTGTTAGGTAACTCTAGCGCCGGCAAAGAATGGAACAACACGTATCACAAGTTCACGTCTCATATTAATTTACATAACAAACACTCCAACCACACTTTGTTTTTTGTTAACGGGGAGGAAATCTTCAGAAAGATACCCCGCCTTCTGGGGGGAAGGCGGCGGTTATGTGGGGTTTTTACCCACTAAAACCTCCCCGGTGGCCCTTTCCTCGGTGCATGACGAGGGGCTCCGGGATCTCCAGTGGAACGCACCGGAGCCCCTCTGCACTGTGCTCAAGGAGAGCACGTCGCAGTGCAAGGCTACACGGGCCAGCCGATGTCGCCTTCTTCCCGGGTCCACTTTAGCGGACGACAAAGGCCCCACCCTTGTCGCCCAGTGAACCCGAGGCCCCTTTCAGTCGCCTTCTATGACAGGCAGGGGGTAGCGTAGTCTTATTCTTGAGAGCCCAAAACTACAGGGCTGACTCCAACAAAACTAATCCAAGTCACCGTCAATCACTCGAGAAACAAAGTAACAATCACTAAGTCAGGCTTAACACAACAGTGCAGTAAAGGTAAAGAAAGGGGAATACAGATCTAGCAGCCCTCGAACGACGCTGGCTCTCCGAGTGTGCCGGCCGAATGAATTGATGCGGGGTGCGCGCGCGCCCTATATTCAAAATGTTATGCTGGTCTTTCTTAATAGTATTGTTATTATATATTGTATTGTATTATAATTGTAATAATATAATTTATTGTTTATAATATTATTAACCATTTATATATTTTCCAAAAAAGTACATTTTAAACCGATACATATCGCCTGTTAAGCGAATACATTATCCTTGACTTCGGTATCTAGACAGCGGCATTATTATTAAATTATTCACCCCGCAGCCCATTTCGTATTTCATTTGGGATCCTCGTGGTTCCATTTTTTGCTCATTATACAGCTTTTAAAATGTATTGTAAATAAAATTGTATCATTCGCTTTAAATAACAAAAAACTTTTAAATATTAATGGGACACTTTTATAAGCAATTAAAATGGAGTAAAGAGGTAAAAATAAAATTGAAATAAATAAGCTCTCACGTCTTACACTTCTCTCATGTAGAAGAAGGAAATTCGATTTAAATAACAAAACACTCCTAAAAAGAAAAGTTACACTTTTATAAGCAATTAAAATCGAGTAAACAAAAAGATAAAAATAAAATTAAAATAAAATAAGCTCTCACGTCTCACACTTCACACTTCTCTAACGTAAAAGAAGAAGACATAAATAACAAAACACTCTTAAAATTTAATGTATCCCATACTTTGAAAAGCGAATAAATAAGCTCTCGCGTCTTACACTTCTCACTTCTCTCGCGTGTAAGAAGAAGAAAATTATCTCTGAATAACACTCTTAAAATATTATTGTGATAAAATGTTATCGTGTTTTAAAAGCAATTAAATCAAGTAAAAAAAGAATCTAACGTCCTTTTAAACCTTTTTTTAGCGGGGTAGTAAGATAACAATGGCCAGCCGCGATGCACTCGGTTTTGAAAAGTCGAAATAAATCAAAAAAAGCACTTTTACGAATACGTAAGGCTTTCGATCCCAGTTTTATGTAAGAATTGACTGGAAAGTAGGAATCAAATTAAAATTAATTTTGTAGAGATGCCATCCTTATCTAATTTCTTTATCTCTACAATGTTAAAATTACGCTTTGTCAGAGTATTATGTAAAGATCCACACTCTTAAAATATTTCAGTCAATATTCCTTTGTCGTGGATAAGATAAATTTGAATAAAGTGCCTAAAAGTTTCAATCGTAGTAAGTTTGCAAAGGCGAAATAAATTGTTGGAAACTTGTAACTTCACCCAAAACCTAACAGGGTAAACTAAATGATGGGCAATGTAAAAGCACTTCGTGTGCCAAAGTAAGCTCTCGAAGTAATCCCTTTTTTAGCGGGGTAGGTGACTTTACCAAGCTAAGTTCCATATGTGATAAATTCTAAGTTTATCCCCATACTTTAATAAATTTTAACAAATTATTTTATTGTAAGTTGTCAAAAACGAATCTGCCGACTGTGGTTCGAAACCTTTTCTTTTATGTTAGCGGGGAGGAAATCTTCAAAAACATAGCCCGCCTTCTGGGGTTTTTACCCACTAAAAACTACTCCCTTTCTCTGAGCATGGTAAGAGGCTGCGGGATCTCCAGAGGAACACCCCGGAGCCCCTCTACACTGTGCTCAAGAAGAGCACATCTCGGGGGAGGGGAGGTTACACCCTCCTCCCCTGTACACTGACAGCGACACTGACAAGCCGATGTCGCCTATATATCTCAAAGGGCTTAGGCAGTTTTTTAAACTCTCAAACGGCTTATATCTTTCCGAAATATCGTTATATTGTAGCTAGTGTATATGAAAACTAAATAAATTATATACTAAAACCTTCCTCAAGAACCACTGTATCCATTGATGAGCTCAGCATGAAAATCAGTGTAGTAGTTTTTGAGTTTACCGCGAACAGACAGACAGCGGGAAGTGACTTTGTTTTATACTATGTAAGGATATTTGAATAAATATATTTTTCGTAGTCGTTTCTCCTCCTTTACTTTGATAGTTTCTTCACAAATGGAAAGAATTTATGTCTTTTTTATTATAACTCTTTCTATCAAGTTTTATAAGAAAATGTACCCGCTAGATCGGCATACAAACTACTTTGACGCTGTCGTACATAGTTTACCATGTAAGGCTGTGGGAGTAGTTTCAAGTTTCTGTCAATATATCTTTCCTTTCTTAAGTTAGCACCAATGAAACTTTAAGGTACTTTATCTCCATAAAAAGGACTATAACTTGAAATGTTTTAAGAGTATAGACCTGTACACAATTCAGTAGTAAAACGGCAGTTCAAGTTATATTAAGTTATAATATAGGTATTAAATAAAATATTTCTTTTTACTTTTTACATTGTTAACAATTTTTTTACAAAGTGAGTAGCTTTGTAAACCCAAGTCAAGCGTGCGTATAGAAGTTTTACTTCAAAACTAATATTATAGCATTCTTAAAAAGAAGACTGTGCAATGAGGTGAAATGAGTGTTAATAATGCTTATTTATTTATAATAGTATACACAACAGCTAATTTAATCATATAGTTACATAGGAAAATATAAAACAAATACAAAACACAAAACCGATAAATTACCTGTTGGCAGGTGCATAACTTAACATCTGATAATCAGAGACAATTTATGAAAGTTAAGTTAAATATGTTACGTAAGTTCTTAAATTATGAGATGTCAAACATAATTAAATTCTTACACACTTTAGTGTTTATTTAAATTGAATTAGACCAAGTATAACAGGTGATTTTATTTTTAAAGTTACTTTTTGATACATGCAAAATTAAGGGTAATCTTGTTAAAATGGAATTTTTGCCATAATTTGTATGGTGGTATGGAACATAAAATAATCCTGTGTTTCTAGTACGAAATGTTACATATAAGTGTTTACTTAAGGTTGTAATTCTTTGAAATGTTTTGCAGGGAGTCCTTTGGAATCGTCGAGACCGATCTTTATCTACGGCGGCGCGTGCCAAATGTCTCGTGAGTTCATACTTAATTTCCTTTTCACGATCGTGTTGGCAATACCCTAAAGATAGATACACTGAGTCAATTTGAACGACTTTGGAACCGCTCCTATCGCTTTCTAAAGACTAACACATTCTGTTAAAATTATTGAATGAATATTAACGGAATAAGAGAGAGCGGTAACTCAGTGTCTGGGCAGTCGCCTCAAGTTGTTATAGTACGCTAGCAACCAGAGTTCGATTCCAGGTGCATTCCATAAATTTGTTGTTGCAATTTTATGTGCTGATTAACCACGCGCTCGACGGTGAAGGAAAACATCGTGAGGAAACCTACTTGCCCTAGAAAAAATTCTAAGGCGTGTAAAGTCTGCCATCCGCACTAGGTGTGCTTGGCGGACTACACCCTTATACTCTCTTTACAGAGAGGTCTGTGCCCAGCAGTGGGACATATATAAATTCTGTGACTGTAACTTTATATTACAATATTACATTATCATTTATTTATATTAATCTAGAGCTATTTTTCTCACTAATATTTCCGTTTTAAATCAAAAAAATAATGAATACTATAAAAATGCCGATGCCAGTCTAAAAGGAAATCTTGAGAAGGAATCTCACAAAACACAAAAAGGGTTGTGATAAATGCTTTACACGACTTGAAATGACGTGAAAAATGTTCCCTTTAGATAAGGAAATGGAAGGTTGGACACAAAAACCACAGCAATGCGTTTTGTTATGCTACGCTTGAAATTTATAACTTTAAAAATTTGGACTTGGGGTACCGGAAATGTATTTTAAGTATACAATAAAGGGTAAACTAGTATATATAAGAGGAAAAAATCGACTTCAAATCGAATCATTGAACGCTATTACGCGCGGACGCCCTCTTTGTATTTCCCAATTATGATACGAGTATTACGAAATGGAATTAATCAGAACCTAACCGTTAACTAACTTTTATCAAACTATTCTTAAAGTACATTCTTTCTAATAAAAAATGAATCATTGGAATCGGTTGCCGTGATATCAAGTTATTCGTACATTTGTGGCATACATACTTCATGCAAATAACAAACGAGGGCGTCCATGCTTAATGATATGTTTATTTTATTTGAAGTCGACTTTAGTTTTAAATCTTAAATACACTTGTACTTTTACTGTATGTAATTTATTTACTAAATGGCAATTTGATTTTTAAACAATTGAAATATATATCTACCGAACGGAATCTATACAAATAAAAATTACAGTGTCTGTTTGTAATATTAAAATAACCGCATTCAACTACATGCATATAAATATAGTAATAAGTAATAATACATATGTATAATTTTACAATTTTTCTCTGTCTGTTTGTTCCGGATAATCTCTGAAACGGCTAGACCGATTTTAACGGGGCTTTTACTGGCATAAAGCTAATTTAATAAGGAGCACCTTGGCTAATTTTATTGACCTATATTAAGCGAAACGGGTGAAATCAGCTAGTTATTAATAAAAAGATTTAAATTTTTAAAATCAAAATATTAGACGTTGATAATCAATATATTAAATAATAACATTCATACTGCATCTTATGGTTTAAAAATCATGTCATTCTTCCTTGGTTTTTGCTGTCAAAGTTAATAAAAAAACTTCTAACGCTGCTTTCAAAAAAAATATTTACAAATATTTTTATCATTTAAGATACAAGGTCCATTTATGTTATTCCTTTTAACGCTACAACCAGATCGTAGCAATGGCGTAGACATTCGTAGCGCTGCTGTTTTCTTTATTTTACTGTTCACGTATTTTTGAGAGAAGTTTATTTTTTGTAATGCATTTATGCAAAATGCTAGAACATTTTCTGCTTAATATGTAAATTACAATGCCGAGTGCATTCCACATTTCGTGTGCAAATTGCAAGTAAATTTCTGCATATTTCCTACAGCTTGTTCAACGTTACATCGAAAGATAAAATTAAAATTTTAGAAGTGCATTTTATGCCCCGTTGTTCTCCTCCTTACAGGATACGTACAATTAACAATATTGGGAAAAAAATAAACACAAATATATATTAGATATAGTGTTACTTGAAAAAAGTTGCTGAGTGAGAAATTAATCAATTGATTGGACATTTACCAACAGTGTTAGTGGTGCAAATGTAATTTGCAGAGGCGATAAAGGTCGTTTTAGTTAAGCGAATATATGTACACGGATCGGGTACGAGGTGATACGACAGAGAACTAAAATCATCGACATTGCCCACCATATTAGCAAATTAAAGTAGCCCAAGACCCTGAACCATTGTCAGCCATATGCGCCGTAGATAATACTGGCGCGACTGCATACAGGTAGCCCATGCTGTCGTTGACCCGAGCGTCAGCTGTATTTGACTTTGTGTTTTCATTGTTGGTTTTTTTGTTAAATCAAAATCGACTTTTTAGTACTAGTACTATCATCTCTTCATTTTCGGGACTGGTCTCCTAACACTGTGTATATTGTACTATATATTTAATATGAAGATATGTATCAATTATATTTAAAGGTAATATTTCGCGCACACGACTTTGTATAGTCCTGGGCTCCGCTGTGGCAGCATTGCACATGCTAAGACGGTGTCCAATGATGGCATCATGTCGAATTTGGCTGTTCCTTCTACCTTTAGTTATAGTTTGTTTATTTTATTTTTAATGTGTGTTATATTTTGTTTGTAATGCGTTTTTATATTATAATACCAATAAATAAAATGTCTATGTCCTGTTTAACTATAAAACATTTCAATTACAAAATTAATGAAAAAACACAAGCCCAAAATCATGTTACCGTCATTACGTAATTAAATATAACAGATTTTATAATATTAACATTAATGTCCGTTCCATAATGAAATACGTTCAATGGAAACTTATTGTCTTGCATTACTTTTGTTCCACAAATCGAGCGTTATCTTTCGATTCGTTGGTTACAATTCCATTCCATTGTTGTAATATTTTGAATTACGAATTTCGGATCAAACATCAACGATAACTATTGAACTGGTTAATGACTTTTGGATTTGATTTTTTTATATAATAAAGTGACATTACTAAGCCCTTCGACTGCTAAACCAATTATGTAAATATGAACATTTGATAACTCTGCTAGTTCTTGTTGCTTATTTGATTGCCCATATATCTTAAACTCATAATTTTTTCTAAGATTAAAGTTAAAGTTACAACTCATTGATTTAATATATTTAGATATAGATTTTTAATAAAAAAAAAAGATAGCAATATTTCTTTTTTTTTTAGAAAATATTACTAACATTCTTGTTAACCATTCCAACTAAGCTTAGGCTTGTGCTAGGAGATTCACGTCAATAGTCGAATAGCGGATTCGAACCTACGATTCGTAGACCGTACCCTAAACCATTAGGCTATTGACGCTTCATAGATGTAGATATAGATACAGATTTTTTTATTAGGGTTTCTAAACAAGTGCTTGACTACAATCCTACCTGATGGTATATAAATGCAGTCCTGGAGGGTAAGGCGCACTAACTTAGTAATTGCCTATTCACTCTACTCTTGAAAATACCCACATTGTAATCGGAGGGAAAGACAGACGCAGGCAAACTATTCCAGTAGTATGAAAAATGAAGCAAAGTGATATATATATATAGATACGAGTATGTCCCATTGTTGGTTTGGTTGGTTTTGTAACACATTACACAAGTTATTATTAATGAATAATGTTTAATAACATTAAATGTAGTCCTGTCATTACAGCCAGAACTATTGTCGCCAATAAATCTAATACTGTGCTGACAGATCGATCAACGCTACAGGCGGTGCTCGTCGATATTAACATCCCACATGAGCACAAATCACCAAGTACCTAGATTTAGTTCACGATTACCGCCATAAGGGATGCGCTTTCGACGAAGATTGTACCGAGAGTCGATTCTGTAAACGGTCTTATAACGAAATGTCTCAAATAACATCTTAACAGCCTTTTGCGGGACACGGCACGCATCGTTAGGAGGTTTCTCTATACGTCGCCCTAAGCAGCGGATGCTTGGGCCATGCACCGGTGGCACCTTGCGTTAGGTTTTTATATTACGTGATAGGGCGCGAACCGACTGCGCAATGCCACCATTGTGGCTGTGACCGGGATTCCGCGCAGCACACGCTAGCCGTGTGTCCCGCGTGGGAGGCGGAGCGGCGTATCCTGGTCCAGCATATCGGGCAAGACCTCTCCCCGCCGGCGGCAGTAGCGGCTGCGCTGGCGGGGAGATCTAAATGGAAGGCGCTGGTCTCCTTCTGCGAGTCAGTAATGACCCAGAAGGAGATCGCAGAACGGGATCGGGAGAGGGCCGATCCCGTTCGGAGATGGCGCAGGCGGGCCGGTGGCAGACAGGCCTGTCGTACAAGGCGACTAAAAGAGGCCTCGGGTTCACTGGGCGACAAAAAAAAAAAGGTTTTTATATCACGTGTGGCTCTTTTTTATAAAAAAAAAAAGTAAAAATTTATCTTTTACTTTTTATAATAATATTGTAATAGTCCGCTGTGGAGCCGGTTAGCAAAAGATAGAAGTACGTGGAAATCTTTAGAGGAGGCCTTTGCTCACAGACAAGCCGTTCCACAACCAGTTGCCGGTCATTAAAGTAAGAATTATCAAATTAAGTTATGTAATATTATATGTTAACTTATAACTTAACTTATATTGTTTTATAATTAGTTTAAAGTAAATAGGCACACTGTTTTTATTTATTGTAAAGAAACTTTAAAGGCAATGAAGGCAATTTTATTTTATTTTATTAAACAGTTTGTAAATTTTCCACATAAAAGATTTTAAGCAATTACTTCCCCAACTTTACAAATGAATATTAAATTGGAGACATGTCGAGAATTTTCTGCGTTGACACTTAGCTGTCACGCGCCTCTTTGATGTCGTATGAAGTCAACAACAAAGATGAAAATTACTTTTGTTATGTCTGTTTCAAGATAAATTAATGACAAAGAAAACAATGTTTTGTCACTGTCGTAACATAAAACATAGATTTTCAAACCCGCAACTTTTAGGCGCAGTAGCTCGTAGGAATTATGATATTTTAGGGGCAGTAGCTCAATGATCGCAATACTCAATGATAGCAACTGATCGACTCTAGTTGCGTATTTCGCTATCGATCTGAGTTTGATTCCCGATACCGTCTCCAAATTTTTTGTTGCAATTTTCAGTTCTACCACATGCTCGGTAATGAAGGAAAACATCGTAACGATACGATACCAATAACATATACTAGAAAATTATCTAAGACCCAGATGTGATATCTGCCAATTCGCACTAGGGCCGTGTGGATTATGAATTTAAATTAAATATGAAATATTTTTATATTTTATACAAACACATACATACACACTTTTTGCACACATGATGTACATACACAATTTTTTTTACCTACATTTTTTTTAAAGAAAGCTAGCCATATATCTTTTTTTTTCAGAAGTATTACTAACAATCTTGTTAACCATTCCAACTAAGCTTAAGCTTGTGCTAGGACATGGTTCACGGCAATAGTCCAATGGTGGATTCGAACCTCGACCTCGACCTCGACCTTACGATTCGCAGGCCGTACCCTAAACCATTAGGCTATTGACGCTTCAAAAAACTTACATATAAGATGAATACGGAATAAGAATAAAAAAAACAAGAATTACTTTGTGTTGATTTGTAATTCAAGAAACCACATTAAAAGTTTCATTTCTGCTTTTGATAAATTAAATTATGACATCTTCTATTCTATTTGAATTTGACATCACTCATCCTTTTTCGTACAACAAAATAAATATTATTTTTCATATATATTTTTCCTTTTCAGATCTTCGGCACACATCTCCCTGCTAGACTAATACATAGCCTGTATTAGGGAGATGTAAATCCGAGTTTATCTTAGGAAGGAACTAACTTAATAATTTATTTGATACTAATAATTCGCGTGAGTGTGTTTGTGGAGAGAGTATGTGCGAGTGAAAAGAGAAAAGAGTGAAAGAGCGTGTATTAATGAGAATGTTTTTATGTTGTGCCAAAGTTTTGCAAAACGGAAAAATTAAGTTCTTATCTCTTTCAGAGAAGACATGCGCTCAACTTATACAATATTCTTTTTGCTTTGTCGTGGTATTCTGAACAATTTAGATAGACAAATTACTCGTAGTATAAAACATATAAAACGCCCGTGCTGTAACTTTAACTTTTTAGCTTATACATTATGTGTTTTACTTTTTTCCGGGTATTCATAAGTTTTTGTTTACCGAATAATTTCTGAAAAAGCGTAGGTACTTCAACAAACACGAAAATTATGCCGCGACCACGATCAAATGTTTTCACAAAGAATATATAATGAGTTATTTGCATTAAAAAGTGTTTTTTGTTCTTAGAAACGACGTTAGAGGTAGAATGATGTAAATATATTTGACAAATTAGAACCGCGGGTGCGCGTCGGATCTGTTTAAAATGTATTTATTTTGTTTCTTTGTAGTCCTCCATGTATTCCTTCATGTTCTGTTTAATGTCACCCTTGACATCTTCAGCAATTATTTGCAATTAAATTGTTCATAGCAACTGTTTTATTAAAAAAATAAAACAACTAATAATAGTGTTAGTGACAGTTAGTCCTACTAAATGTCAATTTAGTTTTAAATATTATAATCTTTTTTTTTTAACGAGGAGGAAATCTTCAGAAAGATACCTTCTGGGGGGAAGGCGGCGGTTATGTGGGGTTTTTACCCACTAAAACCTCCCGGTGGCCCTTCCTCGGTGCATGACGAGGGGCTCCGGGATCTCCAGTGGAACGAACCGGAGCCCCTCTGCACTGTTCTCAAGGAGAGCACTTCCCTGGGGGGAGGTTACTCCCTCCCCCCCTGTGCCCTCGTAGTGCAAGGCGACACGGGTCAGCCGATGTTATCTTCTTCCCGGGTCCACCTTGGCGGACGACAAAGGGGGGCCCTTGTCGCCCAGTGAACCCGAGGCCCCTATTAGTCGCCTTCTACGACAGGCAGGGTATACCGTAGTCTTATTCTTGAGAGCCCAGAACTACAGGGCTGTAAATATTATAATCTATAAAGTATACTTCTCAACTAGAATAAGTTAATGGACTGACTAATATAAAAGTACTTTAGTTTAGTCAACTAAAGTACTTTAATCGGTTGTCGGCAACCAAGGCCGTTTCCGCTTCCGTCTTTGAAAGAGAATGCCTATACTAGAAATTTAGGATAAAAAGGAAAGGACTCTCTCTGTAGACAATCAGTGTACAGTTTAGAACAAGTGAGTTATGGTGGGAGAAAAGCCCGTTACAAGTGAATCTCTGAAACAAAGTCAGTAAGTCTTTATTAAATTACCTCTAAGGCTCTTGATGTATTGCTGTTAATAATATGATAAAATATAAAATATGTTGTGTGCGATGTTGAGCAAGGTAGCTCACAATAGATAGATTCTTTTTTTTATTTATTATTGAGGGTTTGATCAAAAGTTTTCACATAACAATACAATATTAAATAGACAACAAAACAAGAATGATAAATATAATTATAATTACCTGCGTTTCAGGCCCGCTCTAACGAGGTGGTATAGCATTCTTGCCTGATCCGACTGCGGAAAGGCAAGAATGCGATTACGCACACCCACATGCGGCAAATTAATATTAAATTTCGCCGTGAATAGTTCTCTTTCTAGTCTTTTTTAGATTCTTTATTACTCGTATTTTAAAAAAAAGTTCAATCAAAAAAAATAATTAAAAAGCCATCTTGATGGTTGGCGTTCCATTTCTCGAACTGTCAATCTATGGAATTAACTGTCACCAGCGGTGTTTTCGTTTACGATTTAGGGACCTTCAAGAAACGAGTCTACTCCTATTTCAAAGGCTGGCAACGCACCTGCAGCTCCACTGGTGCTGTGGATGTTGATGGTCGACCGTGATCACTTACGGTGAGCCGTAAGCTCGTTTGCCACTTTTCCTAAGTAGTACTAATAGAAGGAAGTAGGTAGTAAGAAAATAGTCAATTTAGCGAATGACTTTTCTCGCAAGATATATTTTTTGTTCTCAAATATTACGAACATTTTTGCTAACCATCCTAAGCTTAAACTTGCAAGGAGATGATTCACATCAATAATCGAATAGTGGATGCGAAACTACAACCTAAGGATTAAAATAACATACACTAAACCATTAGCTTATGTTACTTGTGAGGATGTGTGATTTATAAATATATTGTATCATTCGTACCTAAACAACCTATTGTATTGGAAATATTCTAAAATAATTTAATAAGTTTGTTCTAATAAGTTACACTAAGTAATGTTGATGGTTTCCTCAATAATAGTACTGTGGCAACTGGTAGGTGCGACAATTTAAGTTGGAAACTTAGTTTGTATTGGACGCTATCCCGTGGAGATTGTGGTATATATATATATATATATATATATATGTATATATATAGGCTGTAACTTTAAATGAAGTTATCTTTCAATTTATTATCAATATATTTCATTATATTCGCGAACGAAATTATCCCCGGGCTTCGGTTTGTAAATTAATTTTAAATTATTCACCCTCGCAGCCCGTTTCTTCTTGTTTCCTTTGCGATCCTTGTTGTTTTCACTTTTTTTCTCCTCATTATTCCATTTTCAGAATTAATTTTGTGGCAATTTATATTAACGCTTAATATAACTCATTAGACAAATAAAGAGAATAGGAATTTTTGATAGATGGATATAAATTTATTGTACACCAAAATCAAACAAGGAAACTACAAAACTAAGATACGTTTTACGCCCCTCACCGCGGGGACCCTTGTGTCGAGTTACTAGCGACAGATGTTCAGGCTAAGCGACCTAAGAGCTATGCAACCTCTCAATCCGGTGAAGCAGTAAAGGCCAACTTCCAACCTACAAGTGAGGAAATCGAAGTGTCGTACAAAATTTTTCAAAGACAAACGAAGTCTGGTAATCCGCACTAGGTGTGCGTGGCGGACTATGCCCTTATACTATATTTACAGAAAAGGACTGTGCCTAACATTGGGACATATATAAAGGTTGTAACTTTAACTGGAACTTCTAACTTAGAAACAGTTGTTTAAGCCCCGTCAATGTAACATGTGCTTACTTATTGTGTTCCTGCACAATGTTCGCAGCGTCCCACAATCTCCACGGGATAGCGTCCAATACAAACTAAGTTTCCAACTTAAATTGTCGCACCTACCAGTTGCCACAGTACTATTATTGAGGAAACCATCAACATTACTTAGTGTAACTTATTAGAACAAACTTATTAAATTATTTTAGAATATTTCCAATACAATAGGTTGTTTAGGTACGAATGATACAATATATTTATAAATCACACATCCTCACAAGTAACATAAGCTAATGGTTTAGTGTATGTTATTTTAATCCTTAGGTTGTAGTTTCGCATCCACTATTCGATTATTGATGTGAATCATCTCCTTGCAAGTTTAAGCTTAGGATGGTTAGCAAAAATGTTCGTAATATTTGAGAACAAAAAATATATCTTGCGAGAAAAGTCATTCGCTAAATTGACTATTTTCTTACTACCTACTTCCTTCTATTAGTACTACTTAGGAAAAGTGGCAAACGAGCTTACGGCTCACCGTAAGTGATCACGGTCGACCATCAACATCCACAGCACCAGTGGAGCTGCAGGTGCGTTGCCAGCCTTTGAAATAGGAGTAGACTCGTTTCTTGAAGGTCCCTAAATCGTAAACGAAAACACAGCTGGTGACGGTTGATTCCATAGATTGACAGTTCGAGAAATGGAACGCCAACCGTCGAGATGGTTTTTTAATTTTTTATTGATTTCACTTTTTTTAAAATACGAGTAATAAAGAATCTAAAAAAGACTAGAAAGACAACTATTCACGGCGAAATTTAATATTAATTTGCCGCATGTGGGTATGCGTAATCGCATTCTTGCCTTTCCGCAGTCGGATCAGGCAAGAATGCTATACCACCTCGTTAGAGCGGGCCTGAAACGCTGGTAATTATAATTATATTTATCATTCTTGTTTTGTTGTCTATTTAATATTGTATTATTATGTGAAAACTTTTGATCAAACCCTCAATAATAAATAAAAAAAAGAATCTATCTATTGTGAGCTACCTTGCTCAACATCGCACACAACATATTTTATATTTTATCATATTATTAACAGCAATACATCAAGAGCCTTAGAGGTAATTTAATAAAGACTTACTGACTTTGTTTCAGAGATTCACTTGTAACGGGCTTTTCTCCCACCATAACTCACTTGTTCTAAACTGTACACTGATTGTCTACAGAGAGAGTCCTTTCCTTTTTATCCTAAATTTCTAGTATAGGCATTCTCTTTCAAAGACGGAAGCGGAAACGGCCTTGGTTGCCGACAACCGATTAAAGTACTTTAGTTGACTAAACTAAAGTACTTTTATATTAGTCAGTCCATTAACTTATTGTAGTTGAGAAGTATACTTTATAGATTATAATATTTACAGCCCTGTAGTTCTGGGCTCTCAAGAATAAGACTACGGTATACCCTGCCTGTCGTAGAAGGCGACTAATAGGGGCCTCGGGTTCACTGGGCGACAAGGGCCCCCCTTTGTCGTCCGCCAAGGTGGACCCGGGAAGAAGATAACATCGGCTGACCCGTGTCGCCTTGCACTACGAGGGCACAGGGGGGGAGGGAGTAACCTCTCCCCAGGGAAGTGCTCTCCTTGAGAACAGTGCAGAGGGGCTCCGGTTCGTTCCACTGGAGATCCCGGAGCCCCTCGTCATGCACCGAGGAGCGGCCACCGGGGAGGTTTTAGTGGGTAAAAACCCCACATAACCGCCGCCTTCCCCCCAGAAGGTATCTTTCTGAAGATTTCCTCCTCGTTAAAAAAAAAAGATTATAATATTTAAAACTAAATTGGCATTTAGTAGGCCTAACTGTCGCTAACACTATTATTAGTATTTTTTTAATAAAACAGTTGCTATGAACAATTTAATTGCAAATAATTGCTGAAGATGTCAAGGGTGACATTAAACAGAACATGAAGGAATACATGGAGGACTACAAAGAAACAAAATAAATACATTTTAAACAGATCCGACGCGCACCCGCGGTTCTAATTTGTCAAATATATTTACATCATTCTACCTCTAACGTCGTTTCTAAGAACAAAAAACACTTTTTAATGCAAATAACTCATTATATATTCTTTTTGAAAACATTTGATCGTGGTCGCGGCATAATTTTCGTGTTTGTTGAAGTACCTACGCTTTTTCGGAAATTATTCGGTAAACAAAAACTTATGAATACCCGGAAACAAAAAATCGATTGCGATTTCATTTTACAGCGATTTTAAATTTTAAATCGCCAACAATATATATATATATATATATATATATATATATATATATATATATATATATATATATATATATGCCGCTCTATATTTAACGCTGTGAGTGTCGGTGCTACAGTAAGCATTGTCCAACTTCATAATGACAATTTGGTAGCTTATAAATGTGTATACGATTTCCGTGTAGAAGTGCCCCTCTATTAAAAACTTTTCGTTGTTTACAGAAATTCGCATATTATCTCGAATTCGCAGGCGTCGGGCGACAAAGTTGTTACATTTCCTTGGCATTAACGAAGGGCAAACTTGAATTTAATATCAAAATAATTTTTCCAAAGTAAGATAAAAAAATTAACTGACTTCAAAAAAAGAAGGCTCGATATATTTCTGTATTATAAAAAAATAATAATCTTTTATTGCATCAATAACTTAGCCTAAATGTAAAATCTCTTATACCTACGCAAATATATCTTATATCTTATATCTATTAACATTTTGCAGGTATTTTTTTATTATTTTTTAGCTAGTTTTGCAATATCAAATAACTAACCACCGTACTAGTTACAAGAACTGTATGACGGCAGAGTTGTGCCAGATTTTTGTTTACGTTTAAATACGTCGCAATACAGACAATATCGGCAAAGTAATATCCTAATTATTTATTTATTTATTATTGTTATAGAGGACAAAACAAAAGATTTATTTATTAGATTATCTTCAAATGTTTGGGCAATCATAGCGTCATCGTTATTCAACCGATTTCTGATAGTAACTTAGTACATTTACAGATAGTTTAGTGTCGTGTCTGACACTTATGATTCTATTTTAGAATAATATTCTACAAAACATAATTACATAAAAATCAGCTGCATCAAAGTAAAGTTCCTTTATTTTATTTTATTTTTGGACGAACTGTGTTACAGTTGGCCAGAGAAGTTGGCCTTGACTGCTTCACCGGATTGAGAGGTGGTATAGCTCTTAGATCGCCTCTATTAGGTAGTAACTCGACACTAGGGTCCACCCGGTGAGGGATAACCTCGTCATGGACGGTTACTATTTTTACACGTTAGCAGTCCGATCCGGGGGCGCCCGAGAGGGCCGAAACACGACTCGGTCGGTAACTATTTCATTGGCAAAAGAAGTTCCTTTATTTTTTGTGGAGCTTTAAAGCGTCTGACAACATTTTTTGCCCATGGACAGTATCCGACATTTTGATACAAAACATACATAAAAATCAGCCATGTAAAAAAAGTAAAGTAATTCGTATTTTTAGTTACCTTTCTTACCTGGTGCCCAGGTGTACAAAGAACGTGAGACGCTACTGAAAATCTAAAATTTTATCTAATGTGGAAATAACTTATGTCAGATCAATCTGGGAGTAAGATACAACAGGAAATAGGACGAGATGACCATCGGTAGTACAAAAGTCGTGGATGGAGATGTCATGAACCTCAAATATGAGAAGGAGGACTGAAGGAGAGAATAATTATCAAATCATCGACCCTCAATCTTTTCATGTACGGCTTCGTCAATTCTTAAAATTGGCAAGGGAAACTGTGCGAAAAAACAAACGATCGTATTCCGCTCTGCTTAACAAAGATATTTCATCAAAGTCGGTAGAATGATAAAATTTAATATCACGGATGAAGAATTTTTAATTTATACTCGCATCCTACCTGGCTGGAAATTATAATTTCGCATGAATGGCACTGAAAAAGAAACACTACGGCCATGAGGCTTCTATCACATTAAAAAAGCAAGAATATCATTTTACATTTTAATTTCTTCTTATTTACGATACAAAAAAAGGGGAAGGGAGTTGACTAAACTAGTCTATTAGTCGTAACATTACTTTAAAAACTCGTACAAGATCTCTTTTTCACACAGTTTTCAGTAAAATATTCTTATCAAAATATAGCCGTGAGCAAATATAAAGGGTCGGTTAAGAGAGTTTGAATATCTTGGAAGATAAAGACGCTAGCTAACTGAAATAAATTGTGCATGTTTGTTTGTTGTCAATTGTGCATTGTGTCATTGTGTTATGATTAGACAATTAAATAACCTTAAAATAAAATAAAATATTTTATTAAGATATTCAAACTTTTTTAACCGACTCTTTATTCCGACCCTTTATTTTTGGTCACATGTATATCTATAACATGGTCATCTGTTTTATTATTTTTCTCGAGGTGGTCACGTCTGCACAGTGTTTTAAATATAAGCAACGTAACTGACTATAAGAGAGAGAAAAGAGAAATGTGTGCTCGCACCTCTCTCTTGCCCCTACAGTCTTCTTATCACTTATATCTCCCGCTCAACTTCCCTTCGCCTTGCAGTTCTCCGGCCACACTTTTCGCAAAGCTCTCACCAGCTAACTCCCCAATTCAAACTTGCGTAGAGAAGTTTTACTTCAATAATGGAGTTAAACGAAAAGTAAACAACGGCAACTATAAATCACGAATATTCCGTACACATGCATAGTTCATTGTGGTTATTGTAGACACGTCATCAATATACCGTCGTTACGATATCCACTGTGAAGCGACGCCCGCTTGCATAAGAACGGCCGTGAATTACGAGCCCGGTTAGTTACAGACAATCTCCAAATTTATCGCCCATACGACATCGTGTATGAACCAATGTTTACATGCGAGTTATTTACAATGCTATGTATAATAGCATTTCGGTGGGTAAAATGGAAGTATCTTCCAACGGAAATTGATGGTTGAAACGATTGATTTTATCTATATAATAGTTTTAAAACGCTATTCTTAGCGGCACTACCCTTAGCTTGCTCTTAACCACTAAAGGTTAGCTGGAAGAAAATGCTAATTAGCATTAAGTCCCCCTTTGTACATATTCTTTGGTGCAATAAAGGATTTATCTCTCTATTGATTTGGCAAATGGGCGAATAACTCAATCTCACTCCAACCGATTTCGATTATTTATTTTTTATTGAAAAGGATACACTTCAAGAATAGTTTGATGAGAGTTTGGTTAATTTCTGATTAATTCTATTTCGTAAAATTCAGATTTGATTTGAAGTCGGTTTTCTTAAGGGAAACGTGTGACTTGAAAGAGGATGTTTTGATTAGGACAGGGAAAGACATGCTTCGGCAGTTTGGGCACGAATAAGGAAAGACAGAAAGAAGAAAAATTATGACGGAAACGTGACTGGAAGTGTGTGCTTAAACAAATGGACGACGCAGCGGAATAGACTTATATGGTTTTCTCGTAGATGCCATTGTCAGAATTGGACCAAAATTTTTTTAATAAAAAAGAAAGCTAGCAATATTTCTTTTTTTTTCAGAAATATTACTAACAATCTTGTTAACCATTCCAACTAAGCTTAAGCTTGTGCTAGGATATGGTTGACGGCAATAGTCGAATGGTGGATTCGAACCCACGACCTTACGATTCGCAGGCCACACCCTAAACCTTTAGGCTATTGACGCTTAAATATAAAAATAACCACATGGGAAGAAGCTTTCAAATAAAGAAATTATCATCAAAATCGGTTCACCCAGTCGAAAGTTATGAGGGAACATATAAAAAAAACAAATGACGAATTGGGAACCTCCTTTTTTGTAATCGGTTGATTAAGAAGTTTTGATACTATGATTATCCATTAAACCCGCTATTTTAAAAATCCAATTATTTATTTCATCTTAATCTTCCCTCACAAGGTTTTCACTTAAAGATTCTTCCTACTGACCGAGTCGTGGTTCGGCCCTCTCGGGCGCCCTCGGATCGGAATGCTTACGCGTAACATAGTAACCGTCCAAGCCGAGGTTACCCCTCACCGGGGGGACCCTTGTGTCTGGTTACAAGCGATAGAGGTTCAGGCTAAGCGACCTAAGAGCTATGCCACCTCTCAATCCGGTGAAGCAGTCAAGGCCAGCTTCTCTGGCCAATCTGTGTAGTTCGTCATTAAAAAAAAAAAAAAAGATTCTTCAGTTGAACTTAACAAACGTTACGTAATTGGAATATTATCTGTACGTCTGCCATTTAAATAAACTCTAATTCCTACAAATGATACTGTTTCTTTAAGCAGTTATTGGTGACAACATTTCAATTGGTTATCCAGCGTGATGAGGATTTTCATCCAAGATGATGTTAAGGAAATGCGACCGTGAGAGCAGGTGATAGTTGCTTATTGACTCTCGCTTTAAATTTGAAATTTGAAATATTTATTTATTTACTTTTTACACACACACACATTTAATATACCGACACGCACATACACAAAAACATTAGATACATATTATATGTCATATTTCATAAACATTTTCCTACTTCGGTCATTCGGTACACATCTCCCTGCTAGACTAATACATAGCCTGTATTAGGGAGATGTTGTACCTAACTCCGAGTTTATGAACTAAAGTTTGTTATATAGCTTATGTGGTAGTCGTGTGTTTTTGCAAAGAATAGTGTGCGTGGGTGCATGTGAGGGTTTCTTTTTATATTTTCGCTGAGGATCTGAGTTCAATCTCTATTCCCCGTATACAAATTAGCAGTTGCTATCTTAAGTTGTGGTTTACCACGTGTCCAGCAGTGAAGAAACTATGTCTGAGAATATTTTGTGGGACATGTGAAGTCTGTTAATTCGTAGGGCTGTGTGGTAAGTCCCCTATGCAGCAGACTAGAAATCGTGTGGATAAATTTTGATGATCTTTTAAATTACAGCAGCGGGAGATTGGGTTAGGTTTAGTACCAATGTGGGCTCGTAGACTAAGACCACGATATCCCCTGCCTATCGCTGAAGGCGACTAAAAGGGGCTTCGGGTTCACAGGACGACAAGGGGGCCTTTGTCGTCCGTTGAAGTTAATCCGGGAAGTGCAGAGGGGCTCCAATGCGTTCTTCTGGAGATCCCGGAGCCCTCACCACGCACCGAAGAATGGCCACCGGGGGAGTTTTAGTGGGTAAGAACCCCACATAACCCTGCCTTCCCCCAGAAGGCGTATCTTGTTGAAGATTTTCCCCCTTCAAAAAAAACCATTAATACCAATAAGATCTCAATTTCATGTTAAAGCGAACGTGTAATGTAATTCAAAGTTAGAGGTTCAGGCTAAGCGATCTAAGAGCTGTGCCACCTCTCAATCCGGTGAAGCAGTCAAGGCCAGCTTCTCTGGCCAATCTGTGTAGTTCGTCATTAAAAAAAAAAAAAAGATTCTTCAGTTGAACTTAACAAACGTTACGTAATTGGAATATTATCTGTACGTCTGCCATTTAAATAAACTCTAATTCCTCCAAATGATACTGTTTCTTTAAGCAGTTATTGGTGACAAAATTTCAATTGGTTATCCTGCGTGATGAGGATTTTCATCCAAGATGAGGTTAAGGAAATGCGACCGTGAGAGCAGGTGATAGTTGCTTATTGACTCTCGCTTTAAATTTGAAATATTTTTTTGAAATATTTATTTATTTACTTTTTACACACACACACATTTAATATACCGACATGCACATACACAAAAATATTAGATACATATTATATATCATATTTCATAAACATTTTCCTACTTCGGTCATTCGGTACACATCTCCCTGCTAGACTAATACATAGCCTGTATTAGGGAGATGTTGTACCTAACTCCGAGTTTATTATGAACTAAAGTTCGTTTTATAACTTATGTGATAGTCGTGGGTTTTTGCAAAGAATAGTGTGCGTGGGTGCATGTGAGGGTTTTTTTTATATTTTCGCTTAGGATCTGAGTTCAATCTCTATTCCCCGTATACAAATTAGCAGTTGCTATCTTAAGTTGTGGTTTACCACGTGTCCAGCAGTGAAGGAAACCTATGTCTGAGAATATTTTGTGGGACATGTGAAGTCTGTTAATTCGTAGGGCTGTGTGGTAAGTCCCCTATGCAGCAGACTAGAAATCGTGTGGATAAATTTTGATGATTTTTTAAATTACAGTATCGGGAGATTGGGTTAGGTTTAGTACCAATGTGGGCTCGTAGACTAAGACTACGATATCCGCTGCCTATCGCAGAAAGCGACTAAAAGGGGCTTCGGGTTCACTGGGCGACATGGGGGCCTTTGTCGTCCGTTGAAGTTAATCCGGGAAGTGCAGAGGGGCTCCAATGCGTTCTTCTGGAGATCCCGGAGCCCTCACCACGCACCGAAGAATGGCCACCGGGGGAGTTTTAGTGGGTAAGAACCCCACATAACCCTGCCTTCCCCCAGAAGGCGTATTTTATTGAAGATTTTCCCCCTTAAAAAAAAACCATTAAGATCATGTTAAAGCGGAACGTGTAATGTAATTCAAAGTTAGAGGTTCAGGCTAAGCGATCTAAGAGCTGTGCCACCTCTCAAATCCGGTGAAGCAGTAAAGGCCAGCTTCTCTGGCCAATCTGTGTAGTTCGTCATTAAAAAAAAAAAACCATTAAGATCATGTTAAAGCGGAACGTGTAATGTAATTCAAAGTTAGAGGTTCAGGCTAAGCGATCTAAGAGCTGTGCCACCTCTCAAATCCGGTGAAGCAGTAAAGGCCAGCTTCTCTGTGCCAACTGTGATAGTTCGTCAAAAAAAAAAAGTAATTCAAAGTTTAAAGTAATCATTGCGTTGTTTTAATATGAAGAAATTAGTTTTTGATTTAAAGAAAAACTTGGCTATCGGTGCATAAAATTGTGTTCTGCCAAATTATTTATAATATATTTAGATGTAATAATTGAAATTATATTTAACATTTTATGACTTCTCTCGGTTAATTTAAATATACAAATTTCATTCGAGCAAATGGCAAAATTTTGGGGTCTCGAGAATACATAATTAATTTTCTTTTGAGAATAACAGAAAATTTAACGTAGTAAGTAAAAAACAGTTTCGCAAAAAAATAAATTCAGGGACGAACTTAGAAGTTGGTAATTATATCTAAAAAGTTTCATAGAAGGAACGTAGATTTTATAACAACAACCAAGCGAATTGGTTTCCATCGTGGACCAACCAGTAATCGGTATTAATCGATGGCAATCAATCAAACAACTGATTTATTCAAAATTATTCACCTTGCAACAATGACCTGGGGCTCGTCTCTGCTAAACCAATTGTGACAAAATTAGCGTACATTGACATCACAATTGATTTTTTTCTAGTACATTTGTGCCATTATGATTTCCCAATGGCATACGACTGATAATACAATGTTGTTTTAATAGTTATTATATATTAATCTCGTACATAATAAATATGCCGATTATTTACAAAATAAAAAAAATCAATTGAAAATTATATATCAAAAAATTAAATTACTAGATTACAATTTTTGGTCATATGATCACAATAACTATTGAATTGTAATAGATTTGGTTTAATAGTGAAATGTCATTGGTATTTGAAGACTATGGGCTCTGATAACTGACAGTTAAATAAGGCTGGTATGCACTCGAAAATTACCTTTGCTCGCCTTGATTAACTTTTCCAATTCGAACCAAAATACAATATAATTTCGTTCATACAAAGTAAAATATAAATTACGAGGTCGTAAACAATTATATTTATGTGCACAATAGTAAATCATAAGGGCGTGTTATTGGACGCCATTATTACACGCCTCGGTAAACATTAGGGCTCGGTCACCGCTATTATTGTATCCTATGCCAGTAAAATCCACTTACCTTTTCAGATTTTAGGACTCGCTTATTTAGTTGTATTAAGGTTTTTACACATGTAAGTAACGACTTATCGGGAATACGCCAAGGTCGTTGTGTTAAGCTGGCTTCAAATTGTAATTTATTTTTAAACTTTTTTTATTTTGTAATTTATTTACCAGACACATTGAAAACAGTTATTTTATTAGTTTGTCAGCAAATTAAATTTGTTTTTTTTTTTTTCGCAGGTACGGGCCTCGGGGTGTTACCCCATTACCCGGGTTATCAGCGCAGGGGGCGACTGCTCCCCTGGTCTTGGGTACCGTTTTAACACGGATTTTTTAGGTATAACTATTTTTGCGTCGTGGCTAATCCCTCAAGCGTCAGCCGCGACGAATCTATCGTCTACGGCCTCTCGGTCTCGATTGAGACGGAGGTCGAGAGGGGGCCTATGAGTTCAAAATTTCCCTAGAATAGGGGAATTTGAACCTACGGCGCACGTCGGGAGGACGCGCGTGTTGCGGGGCGAACCCACGCAGGTGTTCGTGCGGACCGTTGTCCGCGCGGTCGAATAGGTTACGAGCTAGTCTCGTGACAATAAATTTGTTGTCTATCAGAGCCGCATGGTAGACTATGCGCTTATACTCTTATCGGGGGTCTTAAACAGCACATCGCTATCTCTGTGCGGAACGCGCAAGATGTGTGACAGAGAAAATCACCTCTCGCTCACTCTCATTGTAAATAACTATTAATCAGTGTCCCTTCCGGATTGGTCGACAAACTTAGTTTCTAATTAGTGCCAGTAAGGACGTAGCACATAAGATTGTATAAATAGTTATGAAATTAGAAAATACAAACATTACAAATCTGGACTTCGAGTGTTATTCTTCCCCCAAATATCGACAATAGTGAAGGCCTCCCACATTGGTGACCCCGACGTGATTGAAACATGGAAGCTCAACATAGCTGTTCGAATCAAGATACAAGCCAACAAGCATCGTTACCAAGCTTAGACCTGGCAGGAGTCTCCATCCAGTCGAAATTACTACCATTTTAGCGGGAAATTCCTCGGGCATGGTTCATTCAATTCGAAGCCGTGGTGGAGCCGCTAAAAACATCGGATGACTAAAAATTTCGCTTCGTTCTGCAACAACTCCAAGCAACACACCTGCGATATCTCACGGATATTTAGTACACTCTCTTTACAGAGAAGGCCTGTTCCCAACAGTGGGCTTTTATAAAGGCTGTAACTTAACAACAGGAAATATATACATAAATTTATAATATATATGCTGTTTTTTATGTTATAAACAAATGTACGTCAATAAAACCACAGGAAAAAGCTAATTATAGTATAAAAATATACGGAACGAGTATGTATAAACATCAAACAAAGCTTAGAGGGCAAAGTTGTGCGGCGTAAGTTGCTAGACGTCGTAACTTGCGCTTGAGAAGCCCTTATTTGACGACACGTTGACAAACGTTGTCTGCCGAGGACAAAGGACACAGAACCTTTGCTTTTTCAACGTCATTGTGGAAACTAAGGCACTTCACTCTAATAAGACTTTATTCCATAATATATAAACGACCGTAACGTTGACAACAGCTCCCAGAAAAAATTACTAAAAATATTTGAATTTTTGAGCTAAGCGTGTGAAAGTGCCAAAAATAAGTGCAGAAGAGTTCAACTCAGTGCAATTATTGTTGGCAACTTCTCATCTCCACTAGTTTGAGCCCAAGAGGACCGGGACTTTGGCCCGTGTCAATGCGCTGCTGGAAGTAGGCCTTCACCAATACCTTCCACCATAAACGATTTTGCAATTTTTGCATCAAACCACTTCCGGATATCCTTATACGATCGTGGGTACCCCTGGGTAGTAGGGTATGCGCGCTTTGCTTTTCCGACTGCGCGGTCTCCATTCAAAGACTTTCCGTACAGCATCCACAGATGTAGCGACTTCATTTATTCTCCGTTGTATTTTTCGTTGCATATTCTATCCGGTAAAGAACCAAGCATAGCTTTTTCTCTTACACGTCGTGACGTCTTATAAATCGATATACCTTAGGAGGCATTCGCAAAAAAGTTTCACTCAATGTTCCTTTACGTGAATTCTCCATTCGCTATGACTCATCGTTTCGTTCGATCGGCTGAGAGGTATGACGCATCGTTTGATTGGCTTGGGGGCGTGACTCATCGCTCTGCTCGATCGGCTCGGAAATTAGAGATAGAGATAGCGAGATAGCAGCAGCTTGAACACAACACAAATTGTCATATATTTATTTATTCATTGTTATTTTGTAATACATTCATATTTTAGTTCCATGCCAAGTGCTGATTGTTTTAGATTATGTTATCACGAATTTAACATCCGAGAGCCTTGCACTAAGACACCTGGAATTTTTTTTAGTAGATGCAGCATTCGGAGATTTGGTTATCTCAAGAACAAATTACATAAAAAAAATAATTTAATAACAGCTTGAGTAAGTAATCAAATGCACGTATATATGTGTGTATTTCTAACACTTATTAAATATCAAAGGCATTATTATACTATTGCGTGGCAATATATAATATATTGTTCTTAATCCAATTACATTAAATAGGTCAGCAGAGTGAGAGAATGCAATAAGCATTGCCATTAAAGAGGGCAACAGAATGCTTCCATCGAAGAGCACTAAGTTCTTTGCATAACAAGCAACTTATTCAAGTCAAAGTTAGCCGATGAGGCAAAGTTAATTGTTCAAAATTCAAACAAAAGAGAATACGGGAACTTTGATAATTAAGTAACACCGGTTGAAATGGTCTTAATGATTGAAATTTTGTATAGATTTTTAGTGGAAGAATGAAAATTAAAAATTACTATGAAGCATGGAGCTCTCGTGTCTTAATGCTTTTCGACCTTAAATTAGAGTAACAGGCTATATGTCCCACTGTTGGGCGTAAGCCTTCTTTATAAAGAAAGTATAAGAGTATGCACCTCCACGCGACTCTACTGTGAATTGGCAGACTTCACATGTCGTAGAACATTTTCTAACATTTGTAGATTTCCTCACGATGTTTTTCTTCACCGCCGAACGCTGAACCCGTGGTAAACCAGCACATGAATTAGCTAAATTGGATTGCTCATGTATTGTGCATCTGGCTACCGCGGCTCTTTTAACACTTTCTAAGTGACATCCAAAAGAGGAGGTTCTCAATTCGTCTGTTTGTTTTAATCTGTGTGTGTGATTTTGATATTTTTTTTTATTTTGAAAGCTGGTAGCTTCCCGTGTGCAATGTCTCATTGAGTCCCCCAATTTGAGTCAATTCTGACAAAAGCATCCATTTTCCCGAATTGGCAAAAAGTTAGTTTAGCTTAGATTGTCCCAATAGATTTTGTTAATAAAATAGCTACCGACCGAGTCGTGGTTCGACCCTCTCGGTCGCCCTCGGATCGGACTGCTAACGCGTATTAATGGTAAATGTCAAGCCTAGGTTACCCCTCACCAGGGGGACATTTGTGTCGAGTTACCTACCACCTAATAGAGGTTCAGGCTAAGCGATCTAAGAGCTATGACACCTCTCAATCCGGTGAAGCAGTAAAGGCCAGCTTCTCTATGCCAACTATGTTAGTTCCTCCAAAAAATTGCATCCATAAGAAAACCATATAATTATTAAAAGTTCTGATTGATTCTATTTCGTAATATTCTTGCGGTAATTGCGGAAGTACAAAGTGGGTACCGCACGTAATAGCGTTTAACGTTTGTTTCGATTTAAAGTTATTATAATGAGTTAATTTAAAGAATTTAGTAAACGCATGTTGAAAGTCACATTCATTTGCAGTGGAAACAAACTCCGCCTCCGCTTCGCCATGCTCCGCCTGAACCTCTATTATGAATAATTTTTTTTTGTAACGGGAGGAAATCTTCTAACAGAAAAGATAACAAATAAAGGTTATGTGGGGTTCTTACCCACTAAACCGCCCACGCGGGGGCCCTTTCTCGGTGCATGATGAGGAGCACCGGGATCTCCAGTGGACCGCACCGGGGTCCCTGTGCACTATGCTGGGATAGCAGGGCGAGGCAACACAGCCCAGCCGATGTCGCTTTCTTCCCGGGTACACTGTAACGGACGGCAAAGGTCCCACCTCTTGTCGCCCAGTGAACCCGAGGCCCCTTTTAGTCGCCTTCTACGACAGGCAGGAGATACCGTAGTCTTATTCTTGAGAGCCTAAAACTACAGGGCTGGCTGACGAATATGAATAACTTAGAGCAAGGGTCCCGAAGAGAGAACCTCAGCCTTCACCGTGAGTCTAGGTACGTTAGTATTCTAACTCGAGCATTTCTTAAATCAAGTAGCACTATACTTTTTTTTTTTTAATAAAGAAAGTTAGCAATATTTCTTTTTTTTTTCAGAAATATTACTAACAATCTTGTTAACCATTCCAACTAAGCTTAAGCTTGTGCTAGGACATGGTTCACAGCAAAAGTCGAATGGTGGATTCGAACCCACGACATTACGATTCGCAGCCGTACCCTAAACCATAAGGCTATTGACGCTTCTATAATATTGGCTCATAGTTACTGATTAAAATAACTTGTTAATTGTTAAAAGTGACTTCCTGCATTCGCGGGAACTTTAGAATCGCGCCACCGGAAGCGAAGCGGAAACTTTCGCAATTACCGTTCAAAGTTAACTGTCTTCTGGACTTATCTCGCTGTAACAATGCGAGGTTGTTTGAAAAAGTCATTAAAGCTTTTATCACGGTATGCTAAACATTTGGGACATACACTGATTGGATTATTAATAATAATAAAGAAGTTTATCTGCGTCAAAAAATTGTACAATATATAAAAAGGTAAGTTAACTCCCGAACTATGGTAAGCTACTTTTCAGTAGCTATAATAATAATAATAATAGCATTTTACCCAATCATTTCCACCACAGTCTTAGAACCCTTCAGCTATCCCCAAACGCATTGATAACAATGCAGAAAGCGGCACTGCTTAATACCTGCCGCATAGTCCGCAAATTTCTAGCTGACAGCTTTTCTAGCTTTTTTTTTATTCATTTCTCTTCTTCTAGTAACACTTGGCCAGTAGCCTGTGCTACTAGAAACCTGCTTACCCCTTTAAGGGAGAAACGAAAACTTTGTAATATAATAATAATAATAAATCTTTATTAGTCACCATAGAAAATGTTTGAACAAAGAAACGTGAAGTTCCTGACTCCTTTTTTTTTTTTTTTTTTTTTTTTTTGTTAACGCGGGGGAATCGAGTTATTAACCATCCTCCGGTACCCTGGGTGGGCCCGGAGGGATGTGTGGGACTCGGCCTGGGCAGCCCATACCCACTAAACCTACCGCGAATGCCATCAGCCGTTATGAGCGGGGTGCCCCGGATCTGTCAGCGACAGGACACCCCAACGACCGGCCGGTCTCGGCAAGACCGGACTTCACCCTCGAGGGGGACTCCTCCGGCACTCAGAGAAGTCCCGACGACGCCGAAGCATGCTGGGGCCAGGTTCCCATCCTGGCCCCGCTTCGGATTACGGGGGCAGCGAGAGGAGGCGTTTGAAACGCCTCCTGCGCACCCCGACTCGTCGCCTGCGGAGGGAGGGAGCCCCACGGCTCCTCCCTGACCCGCTCGTCGGCCTCCTTCTGGGACATGACTGTCTCGCAGAAGGAGGCGACTGCCGATCAAGACCTGTCGCTCCGTACCATCGCAAGTGCGAGGCTCGGAAGCGACAGGTCTACTCCACCGATGGCGGATGCCAAGTCGCAACGCTGCGCTGCCCATCTCGGGCACACCTCCAGGGTGTGCTGGGCAGAGTCCACCGCAGCGCCACAATCATGGCACCGCTCATCAGCCTCCCGTCGGGCCGTCCGACACAGGTAGTCCCCGAAGCAGCCATGCCCCGTGAACACCTGCGTCAGACGGAAGGTGAGAGGTTTGCGCTTTCTGCGCATCCAACGCTCCAGGACCGGGCGCAGAGCACCCGTTGTACGTAAACCGTACGGGTGATGCGCCAGGTCCTCCTCCCACCTCCGGCATAGTGCTACCTCACCTAACCGACGGATCCGCCGGACCTCTTCTGGCAGAGGGTTCTCTCCGAGGGCCCTCCTATCCGAGACATAGTCGGACACCTCGGCCAGAACCCCCACGAGCTCCCACGGCGGATCGCCGGCAAGCGCAGTAGCTGCCGCCCACGAGACCGTACGGTACCCCCGGATGACCCTGATCGCGGCAATCCGCTGCGCTCTGCGCAGCTGTGCGCGATTGCCGCGAGACAGGTCATCCGCCCAGATGGGGGCACCGTACGTGGCCATACTCCGACAGACCCCAGAGTACAGCCTCCTGCACACCGCGCTGGGTCCTCCGAGGTTCGGGAGGAGACTTCCCAACGCGGCTGCCGTCCTCAGGACCTTCGGCCCCAACTGTTCAAAGTGGGGTCCGAAGGTCCATCCTCCATCGAGGGTGAGTCCCAGGTACTTCATCTGGGAACTCACCCTCACTCTTTCTCCTCCTATGAGGAGGGTGGCACCCGGAGGGGGTCCTTTACGCCCGGTCCTGCGGAAGAGGAGGGCTTCGGTCTTCTCCAGTTTTACCCGAAGCCCTAACCTCTTTATGCGGCTGACCACGAGGCCCACTCCGACCTCAAACAGGAGTGGAGCGAGCCCCTAACTTCCCGTCATCTTACAAAAATCAGTTTAATATACTGGTCCCGCGGTGCGGGAACTTTCAGATATTAAGCTGAAAAGAACAGATACTACACTTTGATCATAGCCGATAGGCCAAGAAGCGACCAAGAAGTTCCTGACTCCTGAGCTAAGTTCTATTGGACCTGCGTTTCAGGGGTCAGTGTCTTCTCCCATTTGAAAAGCACAATAAAATACAATATGAGCATAACAAATCATAAAAATATTTTATAAATGTGTGTGTGTGTTGGTGTGTGTGTGTAAATTTGTGTTTGTATGTCCCTCAACTTTATATTATATTAAATTTTATTAAATTAGGAGGCGTTCAGTCTGAATATAATTCAACTCTATTAAATATTTTTTACAAACTAATTTTTATGATTCGACAAAGGATGAATTTTTAAGACTTTATTTAACCTATTGTACAAGGAAGTGGCTCTGAAGCGCTGCTGTTGACGTGCAGTGTCTAAAGTCTTCCCCCGTTATTTTAGAACGTAATATTTAAACATTTAGAAATAAAAGTTAATAAATAAAGTATCACTACATAGTAAAAAACAAATCGCTTCCCACTGTCTGTCTGTTAATCGCGATAAATTCAAAAACTACTACATTGATTTTCATGTTCAAAACTGGATAGAGCGGTTCTCGAGGAAGGTTTTAGTATATATTGGCTAAAATATAACGATATTTGTTGGAAGTGTTATCAATTTGTAATAATATCCCCATAGTACAAACAGGGCGTAGTAAAATTCAAAAAAGAAAAAAATAAATTAAATAACTTATTTGTTAAATACCACGCGAACGAAGTCGAGGGCACAGCTAGTTAAAGATAAAATAAAATATGTTCATGTGTGCGTGTGTGTGTGAGAATTTGTTTTTTAAATGTGTAGGTGTTTGTTAGTGATTGTGCACAAAAATGAACTATTCATTTTAATTAATAAATACTTTATAAACAACCATGTGGCATTTTCATTTTAAAAAGTTTTTTGTGACATGTTCTCTATTCTTCTCACATACGAGTATATAAAAGTGAAGTCAACTTTTATATACTCGTATATGTATAAGGTAAATTTTGTGTAATATATTTGTATGTATCGTTTATATTTCTCATATAAATAGAGCGCTTTCAATTTTTTGATACAATTTTTTTAGCAATTTTATGTGCTATTTTACAACGCACTCGGCGGTGTAAGAAAACATGGTGAGGAAATCTATTGAAGCCTCGTGGCGGACTTTGCCTTTATACTCTCTTTACAGTGAAGGCCTGTGCCCAACCGTGGGCTGTAACTTTAATGGATGTGTAGGCTAAAGATAAATCGATACACCAATGGAAATGAAAATGGTCCATCAGTTACCTCTCTGTTACGTCGACTGTGTGGACTTCACTTAAGTCTCATCCGATGCCAGTACGTTGTCAGTCCGGTTCAGGCATAAATGACATTTTCGATTATCGAGGACGATCGGGAGTGCCTTCTCTGTAAGTGGATGCCTGCGTCCGGAATAAACTATCTCAGAGCTCGATATTAGATTGTGTTCTACTACCAATGTATTAGTGTTTACAGTTTGTGTATTAATTCATTTAATTTTTATTTGAACGGAATAAGTATATTTACGACGAAACAGCGGCTTCAAATCAGAAATATTATGTTATACAATGATCTATAATGTAACCAAACTGTCATCAAACTACCCTTGCAGTACATCTTTCCAATTTAAATTATGCATCAAAATTGGTTGGCGTGATATGGTAGATAGACATCCATCTGTGGCGCACATATTTAATTCAAATTTATGACTTATATGGTTTTATGGCTTTTTGGATGCCATTATTAGAGATAGACAAATTTAAATAGGACCATCGGCTTTCAAATAAAAATTAAATAATCAAAATCGGTCCACCCAAGATAGTCATGAGACCAAGAAAATGAAGTCGCTTGATGGAAGTATACAATAAGGCGAACTTAATTTCAAAACACATTCTCTGCTCGTCCACCTTGTGTATAAAGGGTGCAAGTTGGGTGGTAAAAAATACAAATATGTATTCATGAAAAACCAGTGTGATTTAGACTATACGACAAAAGTAAAACAATTGTCCGAGAGAGAAAGAGAGTGTATGCTCACACCTCTCTCTTTTGCCCCTACATTAACATACCAAACGTAATTCTGTTTCCGTCTACACTAACTTATATCTCCCTTTCAACTTCCTTCGCGTCACACTTTTCGTAACCAGCTTGCTCTCCAAGTCAAGCGTGCGTAAAGAAGTTTTACTTCAAAAACCGTGTCACAGGCTACAGGAAAATAAAATATTAAACGCATATTTAATGGTACACACCCCAAGCGTTGATTTCCCAGGAGACGTCAACCAAAAGCAGCGCCGCTTACGTTCCAAATGATGTTACATTTCGATATGAGCGTCAACGGATTTCACAAGGATTTCCGTATTTCGTATGTCATCAGAGCAGGGCCCGAAGTCATGGCTGTCAATCGAATTGTCACTGAATTTTCACTATAACACTATAACTGTCTTAAGGGTCACTCTATAATCAAAATTGAAATCACTATTCATATACTAAATATCCGTTTTAACCATAGAGGTTCAGACTAAGAATTTTTCTTTGCAAAGAGTAAACGCCGACTAGGATTCGAATCAACGAATACGAAAGAGATCAACAATGCTGCTTGTTTGTTTATTAATAAAAATAATAACTTTTTTTATTTTAAGCTCAAATATAACCGTGAGAAAAATTTAAAATTACCGTATTATCTAAGTTTACGTAAGATATCCTTTTTCGTTTAAGTTTATGTTTTTAATAAAATATAAACAAAATAAAAAAATATTTTATTTTAAAAATATTTAATTGTCTATCATGCACGATTCATTTCAGTTAGCTAACGTCTTTATCTTCCGAGATATTCAAACTTTCTTAACCGATCCTTAATTCCGACCCTTTATTTTTGCTCACAAGTGGATTTTGCTCATAATTTTGTTAGTAAGACAATTACTATGTAAGTGACATTACAATACATATAAATATTTTTATTTTATATACAATTATTCTATGACACGTGCAGCCTTGGGCAATGATCGGTATACTTGCAATCTAGTGCAAAGGCAATCATCTCCAGAATGGTGTTGGGACTGGCTCGCACCCCTTGCACCAGGGATGAGCATCTTTTCCGCATCGTAGCATAAAAGCAATCGACGCGCGCTTCACCAAACATCCCTGTTGCGCTACAGAAGCGTGGCAGCCTCAACAGCACTCTGAATGCGTTGTTATATTGAACGCGAAGGGCGTTGTAGGACTTTTGCTTGTACTTGGCCCACAAGCTGATCGCAAAGAAACTCGTGCAGTAAGCTCTGAACAGAGTAAGTTTAGCTTTCTTCGAGCAGCTTACCGACAACGCCCTTCGCTCCCTCTCTCCGTCGTCTTTGAGATCAGAGGTGATGATGACGATGTATAAATGCGCCGTAATATATTTTCAATTACTTTTCATCGGCCTTTATTAACAAAATACTTTTGTTTAACGAAGTGTTCACGAGCATTTGACGCGCTTCCTCGAGCGGAATTTATGAAATTAGATTAGATGTTGGAGTTTTATGTCAAAATGAAAGTTGTCATGCTGGGATTGGATTGTAATTTTTTTTATTACTTTATATTGTTCTGAGCTGTTTGCTTTAGCGATTTGGTGTACTAGCGTTGCATAGTATGCTAGCAACCTGAGTTCGATCCCAGCGCCATCAGCAATGAATTTCTTTGACGTTTTAGAAAATTTTCTAAAGCATTTTAAATCCGTAAATCCACAATAGGGTGCCCGTGAATCTTTAAATTGGAGGCCTATGCCCAATAGTGGAACTAGTGTGACGTATATAGGCTGTCGTATAAGGATGGGATAACGTATAAGGAAGCCTGATGGTTTTTTTTTTTATTGTTAGATTGCAACCACAGACCTGTGTCCGTGCTCTTTTCAATACACTTTAATTGTTCACTCTGCATTTATTAAAAAGTGCCACTTCTACAGTTACTATTTTCCTTCACAGTCATCTGTATAATAGACACAGCTGACGGTGTGTCGGGATATCGCCACTACAGCATGTTGGACGCTGTCGTGCAGTTGCAGTTTTTTCGTCACTGTTCTGATGACCACCACTGATTCGTACGTGAGGCCTGATGGTTTAGGGTACGTCTGCGACACGTAAAGTTGTAGGTTCTATTCCACCATTTGACTATTGACGTGAACCATCTCCTAACACAAGCTAAAGCTTAGAATGGTTAACAAGAACGTTAGTAATATTCGTGAAAAAATATCGTTAGGTCTTTTTTTTTATTTGTTCATTGAACGATCTTATAATATAATTATATACAGTGTTTTAAGGATAACGGGAAATCCAAATCCCAACGGCTTCACCTCTAGTCGTTTTCGTTCCGCTCCTTGTTCGTCACGGTGAGGTGAGTTTGTTCCACTGTGGAACATAAATAACACGGACGGAAACTTGTGAGCTTTTAGAGAGGCATTTGCTATGGCACGTGAAGTTTCACCAACTCAAGCTAATTGATGATTCTATTATAATGAAACTGTAAAATAAATTTCAATAATCTACATTGAAATATATTACGTATTTATTATGTAATATACATACACATGAGCCGGCAATTATTTTTTTTATTGCAATTTTAGACGCTTGGGGGTGAAGGGAAACATCGTGAGAAAACTTACAAACCAAATCTAATATATAATATACAGGGTGTTAGGAGACCGCTTCCGATAACAAAGTCAAACGATAGTACTAATGACACCTTTGATGATGGGACGGAAAAAAAATGATTCTGATTAAAAAAACCATATATTTAAAAAAGTCACAAGGTCAAAATACCTGATGCTCGGGTCAAGGAACACCGGGGCGCGGAGAGGCGTTGTCGCTTATTATCCATGAAATAGCAACCGACCGAGTCGTGGTTCGGCCCTCGGATCGGAATGCTTACGCGTACCATCCAAGCCGAGGTTGCCTATCGAGTTACTAGCGATAGAGGTTCAGGATAAGCGACCTAAAGACTAAAACGGGGCTCGGGTTCACTGGGCGACAAAGGTGGGGGCCTGCGTCGTCCACCAAAGTGGACCCGGGAAGAAGGCGACATCGGCTGGCCCGTGTCGCCTTCTTCCCGGGAGAAGTAGAAGTGGTGAGCGAAAATCCTAAAAGCTGGCCGCACTATGGACGCTTTAACGAGGAAGAGAGAGAGTGAGAAAACATGATGATAAGAAATATACTCTTATATATATTTCCACGAGTGTACGAATTCGTTAGGCAAACAAATGTCAAGTTACGACGGGGGTAATTTTCAGTTCAGTATCATTAATCAAATTCACGACAAGGGAAACAGGTAAACGCGTTAGCCATTCAACGTTCCGCCCGGTGACACGAAAGCGTACCAAAATATTATTACTAAGCCGTTTTTCTAAAAAAAAACAAGATCTCTCACCCTTATTTGAACTTAGGTGGACAGAGATATAATCTCTATTCACGTTATAAGATTCTCAAACTACCCACCGACTGGTATGCCCCATGAATAGTAGACGATGTAATAAGACATACACATTGAGTAGGTGATGAACGTTTAACTCTAATAGGGGTACTTAAAGACCTTTCTACATTCATATGGCGCTGGTTTAATAGAGGGGTTTCAGCAGTCAGAAGCACATCCCATAGGAGTAATTACTCCTCAATCCTCGCTGTGTCAATCAAGTCAACAATGAACCACGTTGTCTTGATCTCGGGTCCACTTTTACGATGACAAGGGGACTTTATCCTAACGGCCTAAGCGAAGTTTTCAGAAAACCTTGCGCTGTGTGTTACTCATATTCCAAATACAAGGAAAGGACTCGGCGGTCTTTCAACCACTCATTAAGAGCCGCTTCGTGTCCTAGCGGCTGCCGCAAGTTGCATAGTGCGCTAGCAACTCGAGTTCGATCCCCGGTGCCGGCATCAATAAAATTTGTTGCTCCAATTGTGCTCGACGGTGAAGGAAAACAATCGTGAGGAAATCTACATGTCTTGCAAAAATTATCTAAGATATGTGAAGTATTCCAATCCGCACTAGGGCTGCGTGGCGGACTATGCCCTTAAGCTCTTTTTAAAGAGAAAGCCTATGCCCAACAGAAATATATATATATATATATAAAGGCTGTAACTTTAACTTTATCAGCAATAAAAAAACACAAGGGATGATTGGTGGACAATAATCGGCCTAAAATCCCTAATTCTTTATATTAGTAATATAATAAGGATTAAATATATAACAAGTATACCATAAGAGCCTTAATCTACTCTTAATATATATTAACATTAAACTTTCCTGCCGCTAATGTCGCTTGGTAAACTTAAATTTGGCTGCGGTGCTCCGTTACTTTATTATGGGAACTAAATTAATGGTTTATTTCTTTGTTGAACGCATCCATATATATTATCTATGGTTTGTTATAATCATCGTATTATACTCTGTACTGCTGTTGTACTGTATTGTCACAAATTTGGCTTAAACATCTTGTAACGAAGCCATAAATTCCAAAAAAATGACACAAATAAATCCGTGTCTCTTTGACACATCGTTCCTTCTATCCTTTTTATGTTTAATATGTTGATGCCTACCTAACTGTGCACTTATTAGATAAAGAGCATAAAAGAAAGAAAAAAAAAGGAAAAAAAATGGCGCGGGGACTCATGGGGGGGATCATATAACTTACATTTTACTATTTTCATCTTTAACGTAAGAGATAAGTTTTTGTGTTTTAAAAAAAGACTTGGCTTAAAGGTCTTGTTACCAAGCCATAAAATATTCATCATCATGAGCATAAAACACAATTTGTTCTTAGACTCTTTCATTATTGTTTAATTTTTAAATACTTTAGTTTTTATGTTTTTGTAGGGTGCTTTGAAATGAATGAATGCCTTTACAATATCTACGTCAAATTTTTATTTAACCGGTATCGACGTATAATATACAAAAGATTTTGTAAAGTACGCCTTTTGTGTCCAATTTCTTTTTTATTGAGATGTGACTTTGCATATTTATCATATTTTAAGGAATTATTTTTGCCGTATTTTAATTAAAAATATACCGCTTAAAATTTAATAAAAAGTTCTAGCAAATTTAATTTTTGATTTCTATTCTGTGCCAATAAAATGCTTTTTAAATTTATAATTTTTTTATGGCTCAAGTTATCCTAATTCAAATATTAAAGCTGTGACAGAGATACAATTGATTTAAAAATGTTAATAAACGAGTGCTTTTTTTCCCACTTATATTTATGAAATATTAATCACAGGCATAAGATACTAAAGAATACCAAAAATAAAAGAAAATATTATAACGCATAAATTATGCTTAGAGTATAATAATTTTATACCATGCCAGTGAATTTATTACACCGGTTTCTTTTATTTTTCGATGGCGCCGATATCAATTTTCGGGTTATAAGAAGAGAATTGAAATTGAGATTATGCTTTTATAAGCGACAAAGTGTTATCGTTATACTCGTAGCACCTTTTAAAACTGAATAGCAATGTTTTTATGCGTAGGATATGTTATTCGTATTCATTAGGTAAAAGTATTGCAGGTGAATTTTATTTTATATGCTTTTTAATACGATTTTATTAACCTAGTATGTATGTATATTGCTTATTTGCTTGTCCATTCGTTCGTAGGTCTAATAGATCGTAAAATTTCAACTACAGCAAAAAATATAAATTGGTTCATAAATGACGGGGCTATGAGTGCTGGTGTATTAAAATAATTCAAACTATTAGAAAATCTACTCCTCTACTGTCGGTAATGTCTGTTAACAAAACAACTACGACACTTAAATTAAAATTTAAAATACGTAAGCCATCTCTGGGTTGCAATTTTATCACTCCATTTTATATATAGGTAAATGGGAAATAATGGATCGTAATTTCAGCTGGTGGGAAATTTATATGTTTCATTACTTAACAGGACTTAGAGTATTAGCAGACTGGCTTCACGGAAGGATTCGTAGTTGAATTAAAATAAAAAAAATAGCCAAACAGATTTTCTTGAGAGTCTAAGTAATTTTCTTTTGCTTCCAATTTATTATTTTTGTTAACACGAAAATATACTCGTACTCGTGGCTGGCGCAGGCATGATGAAATAAAATTTGTGCTTTTATTTAGATCGAGGGAAAAATCTTCAAAAACATACACACCTTCTGGAAGGTGGTTGTTATGTATGATTTCTACTTACCAAAACCACAAATGTGAGACATACGAGTAGCTTGATGAAAAGCGCTTTCTATCTTTTCAACCCCGCAAAAAAAGTAATGTTTTTTTTAAAGAAAAAGTACCAATGACCTTACGGCTCACCTAATCTTTAATGGTCACCGTCACACAAAACCGGGAAAGCTGCAAATGTGTTGCCGCTCTTTGAGAAAGGAGTAGGCTAGTTTCTTGAAGGTTCTCAAATTTACTGCTTTATAAAGCTTAGTAAAGCAAATTGTCAGTTTCGTGTTTAAAAACCTACAATTTTTATCTTACCTTACTTTACTACGTTACATTTTATGCAATACTATTTTAATTACCTCAAACCTTGAATACAATCTTGAATCTTTGTCCAGTAATTCTTTTCAATGTACGATGCAAATACATTTGGGTAAAACTGCTTACAATAGGAAAAAGGCGTCGACCAAATGAATTGAAAACTGGCCGTTCCCCTACTTTGATAGTCTCCGTGGAGCTCAGCTACTGGAGCAATAAAACGAGTCGATGTTTTTGCTACAGGATCCAGTAGACGTAGGGTTGCCATTACATCCCGTACAGTACATATCTATTTTTAACCATATTGCATTTGCATTGCAAACGTTAGCAACCCAAATTCGATCTAGGTGACGGCACCAATGAATTTGTTGGTAGCAATTCTAAGTGTTGATCTAGCATTCCTCGTCGAGAAAACTACATGAGTTAGTAAATTTTCTATGACATGTGAAGTCTGCCAAGCCCCACTAAGGCCGCATGGTGGACTATGCCCTTATACTCTGGTTACAGAGAAGGCATTTACCCAAGAGTGGGAAAGCATAAAGGTATATTTTGACAATCATTCTGTAATTTCAGGTCCGATTTGAAATTGTTTTTTTAAGTTTTCAATTAGGCCCATAAAAACTATGCGCTAATATGTATACCAATTATAGGTGTACACAGCGTTCGCAATTAAAAGAATGTGACTTTTAAAAATTAGTTTACCACTTACTAATACACATGTATAGTAAATAGTGTTACCACACCGCTTACATTTCCGTTCATTTTTAGCGTTAGATTTGAAGATGGTTATTGTTTTTAATAATTAATATACTGGTAGTTGGCTGGGTCAAAGGTCAGATACAGAAGACGGTACTCCTGGACACGGCACGCATCGTCAGTTAGTTTCTCTCTGTGTCGCCCTTATGTTGTTTGGGCCTTGCATAGCTGCATCCTGTATTATGTTTTTATATATTTTGTTTATATTTAGCGTTTGAATTTTCTATTGAAAATACGGTAGATAATAAAATTATTATATGAAAATTTAGCACAGCCCTGAGTTCGTACATAACAGAGCGCATCGCTGCAGAGGACACGCTGAGAACACAGACATGTTTGCATCGTCCACCCGCACAGTCATTGCGGACCAAATTAAGCTATTCCATTGTATAAAAAATACACCGAGCTATTTTGGATCCATTTTATATTGAAACGCCCGTGCTACTGTGACAGTAATTTGACAATGAGTGTCATAACATAATACAGTCACAAATATAGTTCCAAATAAACCTAAAAATTGTTCTTATTTTTGCCAAAGAGCATGAGAGAAAAATCAACAAGTATAAATAGTGAATAAAACAAAAACCAACTTGAAATAGCATAGGAATATTACGAAATAGAATTAATCAGAACCTAACCTCGTGACTACCTTTGAATAACATCCTTTCCAATAAAAATGAATCATTGAAATCTGTTTGCGTGATATCGAGGTATTCGTCTAATTGTCGCAAACCTAATCAACGCAAATTTAAGACTTAAATGTTTTCTAATAGACCAAAATTAAATGGGACGCCACATGGGAAGCACCAGATTTCAAAAAAAAATCATCAAAATCGGTCCAGCCAGTCGAAAGTTATGAGGTAACAGACAAATATTAAAAAAACCATACAGACGAATTGAGAACCTCCTCCTTTTTAAAAGTCGGTTGAAAAAGCATTAATGTAAATAAATCGGCTAAAGGGCTTTTGGCTTGGGTAGTAGAGTAACTACTAGTTACGACGTAGAAGGATACTCTCTTTGAAAGGGTAGTTACTCTAATCTTCAAAATCCTAACGACGACTTTTATCGGAAAACTATCACGACATTCACACATTCAAATAGCTAACTAGATTTGACTACATATTAAATTTGTTGACATAGGACCGTAGATATTTACCCCGCCATATGCGACGATGGTGGAACATCTCGTGAGTTTGGTCGGTGAGGGCCCGACATAACTCGTCCTTCCCCTGGGAGACTAATACGCGGTCAGGTACGTTCCCACAAGTAAAACAAAAAAAGGGACCGTAGATATATCAGGAAACTCTTAAGAGTAGTATAGAAGAATGCTTGTTGATTATGATACAACAGGATTTTCTGTTTAAAAAAAAACATTGCCAGCTTTATTATTTTAACAACATAAAAGGTATTTTATGTTTAATGAAGTTTAAAACGTTTTACATAAACGACCATATCGTCCCCCCCGCGCTTATTTTTAAAAGTGGATTTCGTCGTATTAACTGAAAAATAAAAGTTGAATGTTATCATTAACATACAATTTAAAAACAAAGCGTTAACTAAATTATAAGTTCTCATCAAATGATGCCAACGTCCATACCACGTTGAATACACCGGTTCTCGTCCGATCACCGAAGTTAAGCAACGTCGGGCGCGGTCAGTACTTGGATGGGTGACCGCCTGGGAACACCGCGTGATGTTGGCTTTTTTTTTTCTCGCTTCCCGAAGTGGCACTCAAAGTTAGTTTAGCTTTTGAATGTCTCTTAGATTATTCGTGAAATAGCAACCGACTGAGTCTAAGCGATCTAAGAGCTATGCCACCTCTCAATCCGGTGAAGCAGTCAAAGCCAGCTTCTCTGGCCAATCTGTGTAGTTCGTCATTAAAAATATATATATATCATCAAATGTCATACTAAAGTTCAACAATCATCTCAACGCCACCTGTTAGATTTTTAGGGTACCAGAATGTAACCTCCAATAGCAACGATTCGTAAAGTAGTCTCGTGAATACTTTACGATTTTTTTTACATAGAGGGCGCACAGTAAATAAAAACTCACCTGCAGTTTCTCCAGTAATCAAATAATTTTTCGACATCTTTTTTAATCGTCTATGATTCTTACCAAGATATTTGACCATGTTTTTTGAACCTAACAAAAGGGCTGTTTCAAATATGTTCAGCCGCTTTCTTAAAAATTTATTTGAAGTTATAATCCGGCGCCACACCGCGCTCACTCTTGTCGCGTTGCGAATAGATGGGTCGTCCAAATATCTAGAACATGTTATATGTTTTTATGAAGTCGTCGTTCATTGTTATTAACGATCCGATGCCGTACACTGTTTTATGATGCAGCGTGGGCAACACTGAATTTACTCTTAGTCATAAGCTTAGTTTGCGCCTAAAATCGATCAGAAGAGGCGAATGACGGAACCAGATCCCGAAGTTTTTTGTGGGATCGCTCTTAGGATCTAGTTCATTCGCGAACTACACAAGACTAGTACGAAGTATTTAGATTAGGAAAGCTATTTTATAAAATAAAATGAGCTATTTAAGCAACAAGTCCAAATGTCTCATACTTTACAATCATATTCTTGTATTTACTGTAATAAACATTTTTTTATTTTAAACAAAAGTTTTACTTTTAGAATTTAGTTTATATTTTCTAGTCTTTATCCTTCTCTAATACTTTCTTTAACATTTACTCTATTGTTATCAATAATGTTGCTGTCAACATTAAAACAATTGTTTCAAGACGAACTGATTTACAAGCACAATCTACAAATACAAAAGAATACAATTAAAGCAATTTAATAGAATGTGCTCATAGGCGTAATATGCCTATGAATGTGCTATGAAAAATAAGAGTTGACTTAAAAGTTGTAAATACCAGGTCATAAAATTCCAAAAAAGTTGCTGTCAATAAATACAGTACTAGTTTGACAGACAATGATACTCAAAGATGGTTTAATTATCTGTATCTTCCATTCCTAACAAGTAATTTTTATTAAAAAAATGGATATTCCATACAGGATTCATCTTTTATTGGAGACAAACGAATAAATTATGTACTCTTTAATTGTGAGCATCGCCGCTTGCTTCCGCATTGTCTTGAAAGTGCGTTAACTATAGTATTATGAATATTTAGACAGCTTATTAGCCTAGCAATTCGTACTCTTTGTGCCAGTAGTTCGTACGTTTAAGCAAAAAAATTCGTTTTCGTAATTTGCAGACTGATTTATAATATGTTTGAGCTTGAAAATTATAACTTTTAAAAAAGTACTACATTGTAGCATTTAATTACATTACCCTCAAATTTTAATATTATTTAGAAACCCATTCCGTAATTCAGCAAAAATAATATTGTATTCTAATTTCTATTTTTGTATACAGCATTTATAACTTACGAAAATATTTTCCATGACATCTCAAGCGGCAACGACGATATTGCATCTTGTCTTCTCTCTTCAAATATTCTCATACCAAATATGAAAATTCCAGAATCGTTCATTTCTTCGAGTAGTCACAATGTCGATTTAATTTTTATATGGTAACACATATGTTCTAAACTTCGATGAAAAAATAGAATATATAGTAACCAGTAACAAACGATGTATATTATGTATCTAAATCTAATATTTTGTTTGTTATATAAATTAATCATAACAAAATTCCCAGATATTGTTTCCTTTGTAGCTCTTACGTACCACCTAACGACTGAAGTGACGTGTTTACACATAAATACAATGCTAAAACAAATTATCACCACCTTTTGTAATGGGTGGGATTTATCACTTAACACAAGTTAACTTTCTATTCGCTTCGTTACTAGTATAAAATAATAAAAATATCTTTTGTCAAACTTAGGTGACAACTAAAATTACAATGAATTTATATAAAAATAAATAATGTATGTTTTCTATAATAATATACTGTGTTTATTACATAAATTATTCTTGAAAGTAACCTTAAATTTGCAATAAACTATGTATAAATAAGCACTATTTTTGTATAGCACATAATAAATAGGTAACATTTTTGTAATTTTCACGTTGTAAATTATTCTCTAGTGGTAACATTAAACAAATCAACAAGCGGTACTGCTATGGTCGATTTTATTCCAAATATTGCTTTTAATAATCTTAATAAAATTTAATGCAAGCACAATCCTTAAATTACACCTATTGCATTTAGGTCTAATCTAAAAAATATATAAAAATGTACTAAAAACTATCTATTCCAGTGACAGATGTATCAGTGATAAATCGCGCCAGTTTCGGACCTATTCCTTATATATTATTTAAAAATGGAAGAATCGACTGTCCAAGATGTTTCTGAAGTCGAAACTACAAGTCAAACACCAGGTAAAATCCTTATTTAATACGTAAATGATATGAGAATAACGCGGATTAGTTGGTATTAACCAACCAAATTAAATGCGCACCGTAAGCTACGTACGACAGATTTTAATCACGTTGAGAAACTGTAATTGGAAATTTTAGTTCCCAACTGTCTTTGAGAAGATAAATGTAATCCACGTCTTAAGACCACGCTAAATGCTATGTTTATACAAATGTGTTACAAACAAACAATTGACATGGTGACAAGTTCGCATTACTTTGGCGTTTCGTACAAGGTCGCATTATCTACGAACCAAACATTAAAGCGAATGATTAGACCATGCGATTTCTAGATACCTACGGAGTTAATAATATTTCAAAAACCAAATGTATGTTTTTCATTTATATGAGTTGAATTTGACATTTAGTTGTTTTTGAACTATTAGGTTATTTTTATATAACGAAAAGCGTCGCATTTGTTTGAAGTATGAATGTTGTGTAGCGTTATATATATTACATTATAAGAATGAGGAGGCAAAACTTTGTTCTACTTATGAGATTTTTTTCAATCTAGCAACATTTTAATATGCAGAACCAAAGCTCTAGAGATACTGCTGAATTCAACAGGGTTCAACATTAGCATTATTCATTGGTTATATTAGCTATGAAATAGTAATTGAACTTTAGTTTTATTTAAATTACCATTACCAAAACCTTGCTACAACATATAAAAACAAAATCTATTCAAGATTCACAGGTCATAAAGCTTGTTGTTATACATAAGTGTGATTGCAAAGGATTTCGTCTAACTTAATTATTGATAATCATTGGCTATCATCTCATTTCACAATGTCGATACTAAGAACTATTAAGGATTATGTCCAAATCATAACTAAAATGGACGTTTTCATTTTTGTAAAACTTATTTCCGCATGCTTTCACTTGAAGTAATCTGGTGGATGCATTTGAAAAGTATGGTCGGGTAAGGCAAGGGGAAGATGAGTGGGTGATATAAGTTAGTGAACAATGAAGGATAAAGAGTTACATTTCTTAATTTACTGTAGACGAAAGAGCAGCAAGCTGCAAGCACACATTTTCTTTCTCATAGCCAGTTATGTTTCATATATCTAAAACACAGTGCGGGTCTATTGTCTGTATAACACTATAGGAGAAAGATATAGAAGTGCAAGCAAGCATTTTCTATTCAATGAAATTAATTAATTAATTGTGATAATAATGAAGTTATATAAAAATATATACATACATACAGATGGAGGTAAAGAAGCTCTGCTTCAGTCTTTAGTCCAAAGAATATAGACCTAATTTCCAGGATTCACATAAAAACTACTCTTAATTTTATATTAGGCTTTATTTGTCACAACTAAAAGTATATTGATAACATTTATCGCATTAAAATTGTGTAAAAATAGCAATAGGTAAACAATTCAATCATTAAAGCTACCCAAATATATCAAAATATATTGAATATTACTACTTATACAGGTTTTATCACAGTGTGATCTTATTTTTAATGTTGTATAAGTTAAAAGTTAAAGTTAAAGTTACAGCCTTTATATATATAATATATATGTCCCACTGCTGGGCGCAGGCCTTCTCTGTAAAGAATGTATAAGGGCATAGTCCACCACGCGGCCCTAGTGCAGATTGGTAGACTTCACATGCCTTAGAAAAATTTTCTAAGACATGTAGGTTTCCTCACGATGTTTTCCTTCACCGCCGAGTGCGTGGTTAATCGGCTCATAAAATTGCAACAGCAAATTTATTGGTGCCGGCACCGATCGAACTCGGGTTGCTAGCGTACTATGCAACAAGAGCCAACCACCTGGACACTGAGCTACCATGGCTCTAATGTCGTATAAGTATTAAGAAAATTATTAATTCAGTGATCAGCAGAAGATAATAATTTCTGTGCCTGTGTATGTGCCTTTCGGCTCATAATGGCTCATTGACGTGGGGAGCGCATGTTGTAAGTGGTCATAGTAAAATTAGTTTGACGAATAAAAAAAACAAGTTTTGGTCTTATGTCTCTAAGATAGAAGAACACCATTACACAATTAAAAAAACCGTTGCTTTGCGTTATTGATTACTGTAAATAGGTTGAAATCATTTCAATATAAATCTATTACAGTCTAAAAATGTGTATCATACATGATCTTAGTTTGTCATAACTTAAACAGGCCAGACTAGTTACAGCATTTCTGCGGCTAGCGTTTTTGCTTTTATACTTACAGCATTATGCGGTATACATTTTGATTTCCATCCCTTACAACAAAATGTTAAATATCAAAACCGTCTTTGTGAACCTTAGTTTAAGGTGTCACACTTAAATAATTAAATATGTAACTAAAACCAATATAATCTGTGAGTTGTAATTGGTGTTACTGTTTACCCCAATAAAGGTATAAAAGCCTTGAAAATTATAAGTTATCAAGTCTATTACTATGCTATTATTTCAATTAATTATCTTTATGTTATTTTATTTTAGATCCTGTAGTAGAGAAGCCTGTTTTGACGTCTGAAGATGTCAGTACAATATCTGCTAACACATCTCAATCACTGTTTCCGGAGAGTCCGGTGTATGAGCCTGATGAAGATGTAGTAAATTCGGATGAAGTTCCTGAGGTATTATTATTAAAATTTATTTTGAACATAATTAATAAATTTGTATAATAAAGTATGAAACTTGTAAACAGATTAAATAGTATGGAAGAATTATTGTTGATTAAGTTATTAGTATGACAATCATAGACTAGGTAAGTACTGCTTTTACAATGAGTATGTGTATCGGAAGAATATAATGTAACTTCAAATATAAGAGAGTGTCCGATCATAGTAGAACGCCAGATAGAGAGGTCTGGACGCCCCAGAGCATAAAAGGTTAATGGAAACTTCCTTGGCCACAAATTATTGTTCCAAATAAAATTACCATTTTTTTTGTCGAGATTTTAATTAAACAATTTAATGTAAAATCAACTATTAGATTTTTTTCAATATTTAATAAAACAGTTTAAAAAAGCCTTGAAACCTCTCTTGTGGATGCCCCATGGTAGTAGCCCCAGATGCCCCTCCTAAATCCGAGCCTGTCATAATCATAGTAAATCTACTTATCATTGTTTGTTTTTCTTCCACAGGTGGAAAATATTCAAGAAGAAGCAGAGTCTAAAGGTATAACCGATTCATAACACATATAGAATCAATTTGGAAACAATTTCACTTAGTAAATTTGGTATAAATTTACAGATGTCCAACCTTCGCCGGTAGGTAAAAGAAAGCTCTCAGATGCAGATCCCGACAACGATGCAAAAATTCAAAAAATAGAAATAATTGACATATGTGATGATACTATGGTATCCACTCAAACCTTAGATGATGAGGTATCAGAAATTACTACAAGAAAGCGGAAAATAGAAGATGAAGTCTCAAATGACATTATACCTACTACCTCAAGACTGCGTACTCCAATAAAATCTAGTCCAAAGAAGGTCACGAAACGCAGCAATAGTGTTGATATTAAGGCACCTAAAACGCCAAAGACGCCTAAAACTAGATCAGCTAGTGTAGACATTACCAAATCAACAACTCAATTGAAAATTAATCTAAAAGAATTCCAAATATCCGATTCTACACAAAATATTTCAAATTCACACTCATCGAGACCAAGCGTGGAATTTGTCGCTGAAATAACTCCTGTGAAAATGCCGGAGACAATTGTTGAGGAGACCTGCGTTATGGACGACTCTCAAGATTTCCATTTAGCTCTCTCACCTTCCACCGATGATGAGCCATTTGTTGGAAACCCTGAAGAAATCAAAATTAAATATAATAGCGATCCAGTTGTTTCTAAAGACAGAGAAGAGATCTTAGATCCAGGGAAAACACAACCAACAAGAAGCGAAGGCTATAATTATTCCGATTTGAGTAGTAATTTATCTCAAACATTACCAAAGGACTATAATAAAGAGAAAACGACAGATCAAGAAAGCACAGATAGCGCCTGTTCAGTTATCTTAGATAGTCCAGAACATGTACCAAGTGTGGCTTCAAAACTAATTTCTAAACTGTCCAATGGAAACTCTTCGACGCCAACTGAAACCATGATCGCAAAGCACAATACCGAAGGCAGTGACAGTACTCCCGACTTCGTAAAACTTAACAGCAGAAAAGAAAGACAGGGTAAAAACGAATCATTCAGAGCTAGCAACACTACAACGCCATCCACCATTTCACCTTTACAAAATGGCCATTCGTTGCCGGTTAACACGCCACAAATACCCGTCTTCGATGTTCACGTAAGTCATAATGATGACTTCGATTTTTTATCGTTATATGTCGTTAGAACTGATAACGACATGGGTTTGGACATGTGCAAGGAATATCAAAGAATTTCGAAGAAGTTCTCCATGGATCCGTACTTGGCCGACGTTTCAGTAAGCAATTCACCATCGAGTACAACCAGCGCGGGCATGATTAATTTACCAAATAGAACTTCATTCGCATCAACTGTCAGTTCCACATCAACGTCCAGTAACAGAACTAGCGATGGAGCTTTCGTGGTTCCACAACCACCACGAAAGTCCGTGTCCAATCCCAGCACGTCTGTTAAAGGTTACGATGCATTAATGAAAAAGTTGCAAGACATATTCTCTCATATACGAGACACTTCTATTGATGAAATCAATCGATCAATCGCTGAAGATAAAATCTCGATTGGTGTGCAAACTTTATCTAGTGAGATGCAAATCAGCAATGGGAATGCCAGTCCAGAGGAAGCTAGCAAATGCGATAAAGCAACACCGAAGAGCTCGTTGAAGAAGACCAGAGTGAGGGGTCGACGGCACATGGGAAGTAAAACTAAACGCGCCATCCTACCAACGCAGGCCGAGGAACCCGAATACATGCATGGAATGAATTCCCCAGAAATGGTGCCAACAAATGGAGAGAGTGGAAAGATTTCCCCGGTCACTTCTCCAAAGGAAGAGAAACCTCTGTCATCGCTCGTGGGGACACCGAAATCTGTGAGCAAATTGAAACAGAAACGTCGTCCGATCTCACCAAGACCCGTCACGCCGGTTGAAAAGGTGGTAACCAAATCTGAATATCCAGGCTTTGCACCAGACACGGTTGTGCTGGCCAAGTGGGTCGACAAACGTTACTATTCCGGTAAAGTCTTAGAGATTACCGAGCCCAATAAATATTTGATCAAGTTTGACGACGGACAGAGTAAAGTGCTTTTGGATGATTTCATCATTTTTGGTGATCTGAAAAAATTACCGTTACAAGGGCAATCGGTTTATGCGTTAGTGGACGAAGAGCAGAACTATGAGCCAGGTTTGGTGCTGGGAGTTGAGGAGAATGTCAATGGCACAGTCACATACAAATGCACAACTGATGGGTAAGTAATATCTATAACATATCCGATGATCAGAGCTACCATAGCGAACCAAAAAATTGTAATTTGTTATTTGGAATTTTTAAAACATCGGCATATAATTTTCTAAACACACTTATCAATACATAGTATCTACTGGTTTAGATAGATGGCGCTATTATTAATTAATACATTTTTAGATTTCATTCTAAATAACATAAAGGTTTATCGATAAGAATCATATTAAAAAATAAATTTTCCTTTATACTTAGTATAGAACATAATTAATGAAAAAATTAATGAATAATTTTGTTTGTAATGTGTTCGTATATTATAATACCAATAAATAAGACGTCCATGTTTAGTTTTATCCCAAATAGGCTGTGAACAGCATATAATTGTTTTGTTTTAGAGATACGATAGTAATGGTGACTGCAAGTGAGCTATATCTTACCGAAGACCAAGCGAAATCGCTTATGGAGACCAGCCGTCCCAGGTCGCCCGCCGCTCCAGCGACACCAAGGAGACGCCATCACAGGGAATTGGATTTGGACAACATTATACAGGTAGATATAACCTACATTATAACTGAAACTGAGTGAAGGAAAACTTCTTTAGCTCCATCTATATATATATATATATTTTTCATGAATATTACTAACATTCTTGTTAACCATTCCAACTAAGCTTAAGTTTTTCCAACAGGCAACCCTTTCACACTCTCAAGTGTATCAAACCCGCAAAATCATTATACTAGTTAGCTAATAGATTATTTTAATATATGTAAGTGTTTTATTTGCAAAATATTTCATATATTATTAAAAATGCTACCGAAAGTCACTATTCCACGCGGACGAAGTGCGGGTATAGCTAGTAAACTAATTAATTGGTATCATTAAAAAATAGTTTTTAATTGCATGCAATTAATTACAATAAAATAATAAAATCTCTAGGAACAGTCTTTAAATTTCGCTTTAATTTTGAAAAAAATTAAATAAATTAAATATTTTTAATTTATAACAATACATAATACATACAGATAAATAATCTCAATTATAATGGAGGACTTGAAAAAGTATAATATTTTTTTCACTGCATTTTTAATCTTTTTAATTATTTTCACTGCAGTTTCAATCTTTTTTTTCATAACGCGCCTAAAGAAGTATAACTTCGATATTTTAACGAAGGAAACCTTCCGCAGGGACCACGTAGCGCTCGCAGTCGGGACAAAGGAAACTCTAGCGCTAAGAAACGGGTTATATCACCCAAAAGCCCTAAAGCATCTACTTCAGGTATATTAATAATAACTTTATTAATAATACACAAGCAAACATGTTACAATATACAGGAGCTCTGTCTCCTGAACTAGGTACAGCGTACAGGAGACAGTACCTTCCAGAGTCACAAACAGTAAGTCCTACATACATTAAGTTTTAAGTTAAGTAATATATACTAAAACATTTATTTAGTAATATAATTCTAACTAAAAAAACGTCGCCGGGACATTAGTGGGGCCAGGTACTCAGCCTGGCCCCTCCTCGGATTACGGGGGCAGCGAGAGGAGGCGTTGGTATCGCCTCCTGCGCACCCCGACTCGCCGCTTGCGGAGGGAGGAAACCCCTGGGCTGTCCTCCCTGACCCGCTCGTCGGCCTCCTTCCGGGACATGACTGTCTCGCAGAAGGAGGCCACTGCCGTCCGGGACCTATCACTCGTGAGCATCGCGCGAACGACGCTCGGGAGTGATAGGTCCACTCCACCAAACACATGGTCTATGACCTAGCACGGCGGCTAAAGTTAGTGCTAAGACTAACCCTGTATCGCCTTGCATTTGTATTTATTTTAATCCGATATGTTATTCTTGTCTGTGTATATTATGTCTGTGTTTTTATATGGATAAATAAAAATTTCTTTCTATCTAAGCAATTCTTTAACCACACTCCCACCTGATGCTAATTGGAAACGCAGTCCTGGGTGGTAGGGTTGTAGCTCAGTAAATTTACTCTTGAAAACACCCACATTGATTATTATTGCAGGTGTTAAGACAAAAAGCACTCCGGCAGGTCGGAAGCGTTTAGCGAGCGAGAGTAGCGAGATAAGTGAGAGCAGCAACTCCGCTCCCCACGCGGCTGGAGGAGGTGGCCGGAGTGGAGCCTGAGGTGCAACGGACTCCGAGGAAGATTGACGGTGTTAAAGGTGTGACTATTAAAGATCCAATTCTATGGTACCCAGGTATCGATAAATATATTAAATCGGCTTCATATTTATGTAATGGAAATCGGTAGCTGGGATGATTCCGAACAATTCCTCAGAATACTTCCCATGGTAAATGCGATAGAGAATGCAAAGAGAACCGACATTCAAATATATTGTTAACCGCAGTAAGTCACAACACTCAGTCCATTTTACCATTTTGAAACTTCCAGCTGGACCGTTACAGTTGAAAGGTGCTGCGAAACAAAACATCGGAAAGAAGAACTCCAAGCTGACGAAGTTCGAGAATGATGAAGACACTTGCACCACTCTGGGTCCCATCCTGAACGGCAGCAAGCTGTTCGAGGGGCAGCATTTCCTCCTCACCTGTACGGAGACGCCGCGTCGGGAAAGGATACAGAAGGTATTTTAGTACGACTTTATTGTGATGGGCTCATCACCTGTCCTGTGGTGGTGTTAAGAAAATACAAATACATCATTCGAATCGGAGTGTTTTTCCATAAACGCATTTTTATTTTATGGGGTCTTTCCCCATGAAAATGGTCCTTCGAGCCGGATGATGTGTAAAAATGTAGTGGTGATGTTTTTCTGTATGTTCTTAACAGCGAGCCCATGGCAAATAAGTCAAAGTGAGTATGTGTGTAAATAAAAATAATATTAAAATATCATTGCTGTCTCTGTCTACCCTGCTTAAGGATGAAAAGACGCGGGAACTTATTTAGTTATAACTTAATTGTTTTAGACACTCCAAGATCTAATTATAAATCATTTTTAGTCACATGTGGTTCATTCAAGTGAAATACAAACACTCACGCCAGGTCCAAATAGCATTTAACCAACATTTGCTATCTTTTTCAGTTCCAAGAGAGTCGCCATTATTCCTCCGAGGAGGACAGTGAGGCAACATCTGCATTGGGAGGTACGGACACTGAAGATCTGGTCTTCTGCGAGAGGCCCTTCAATAAGGAGCGTCTCAAAGAACAGCTTGAAGCTGGCGGAGGAATAGTCCACAGGTATTCAACTATTACCTAAATATAACTAATATCAGCTAGGATCAATATCCTAATTGATTTAGAATAGGTATATTTATTAGTAAAAAAGTAAGTCTCAGACATATATGTCCCACAGCTGGGCACAGGCAAGCACCTATACCAATTAAATTAACATTAGACTTAATTAAAAAGTCAAAAACGCTTAACCGACTTCAAAAAATTGCAAAACTCCTTTTTGTTTGAAGTCGGTTAAAAAGACAGCAATGATTACATAATAAAATTGGACTTTTTTTGGCAGCCATTTCGACGACGTGCCGAAGAGCAAGTATTCGGTGTGCAAGCTGATAGCTCCGCGGCCATGCCTGACGGCGAAGTACATTCAGTGTCTGGCAGCCGACATCCGCGCCATCTCCCATGGATGGGTCATAATGACCTGCATCCAGAATGCCCATCTCGACGTCGACGCCTTTGCATTACCGGCCGGATGGTCGATAATAAAAGACATGTTTATTAATTGGGTATGTACGACTCCTTACGAAGTTTTTTTATTTATTTCAGGAAATGTTACAGCTATTCAATACTTTACTTATATAATTTACAGATACATTACTAGTTTAGCAGATAACAAGATTTCACATTAGTTAGGAAAAAAAACTAAAAAAAAATATGCAAAACTTTAGTTAACACAGGATTGGATAATCGCATCATGGTCTATGTATGGTATAGGCTCTTTAACGGCTGGACCGATTTCTATGAAACTTTCAGGAAATATTCAGATTTACCTGGCGAGTAATCCTGTAAAGGTGACGATCGGATCACTCCTCTTTTTGAACTGTCAAACAAGCCAGTGTCGTACTTTTATTTCTAACATTAACTTGTGCCTGACATGTTTTTGTATAAATGATAAGAATTATATTGTATTTACTGATATGTACATGGGTGTAGGTAACGATTTTTACCCACTCGAAAATAGAAGAGAATGAATATGGAGAGAAATGAATAATTTAATATATATTGTGAAAGTTTAATTAAATATTTAATGATGTAAGTTTATTTTTTAAATAAAATAAAGCAAAATCTAGCTCGGCGAAGCGGGCCAGGTACGCTAGTTACATATATAATTTGGTGCTGCGACAGTGGTTGAGAATCAATGCACTAGGCTATTACACTGTAAATATATCCTTTCCAAATGATTTCTACCAAAAAATCATCACCATTAATTTCCAATCAATATTTCCAGGTTCCATCATCAGGAAAACGCATTTCAACATTCTTTAAAGACAAAATCATACTCTTATGCTGGGAGCAGGACACATTTGCCAAGTTTTGGGAAAGGGTATGCACCCTTGCTGGAGCAACCACTCGAGTGGTCAACGAGGAGAACTTGAATATGTCCGGAGCAATCGCTTTGGTGACGGACTGTGACTGTCCCCACGAGGTGCAAAACAAAGCTAACCAGGACAACATACCGCTCGTCTCCACGACCTGGGTGGTGCAGTGTCTCGTTGAATCAAAGGTCATCCCACCCACCAGTCACGATAAATTCTCATTCATGTATACGGAGCCAGAATGATCCTGGGACTTCAGAAAGATCCTCATTATTCGTGATTATTGACACTAAGAGGCGTCTTTGCGATAGTGACGTTCAGTGGTTGAGTGATTAGTTTAGAGATTTAAGTGACAGTTATAGTAAATATAGATTCCAAGTTCGTGGTTTATGAAGCTTATGGTAAGTCAATCTGTTTCTAATATGTACTTTGTTTTATCTCAAAGTTATGAAATATTCAACTGATCATTGGTATTAAATTATAGTATCTATAGTGATAGCGTAATGGATAATCGCGAACCGTTTACTTACTATCTGATGGTCGTGGGATTGAATCCCAGTCGGCTTGTGCCGATGAATTGCAGGTTTTTTTATATATTACTCGCTAAAAAAACTTGTGCCCGATATATGGCGATGGGCTCGTTAGCTGTCGTATATGGGACCTGATAAGCTTCATTTAAAGCAGATAGCAAAGCTTTCTCTGAGGCTAGAAGGATGTGAAAGCTTATATATTCTAATTTTTATAAATAATTATTTACCAAAACGTCTTAGCTCCTTTTTGCATTATAGTATTATAACTATAGAACTCATACCCCTATTAATAAATACAGTCTATGATTTCCATTTTATATGATGCGGAAAAAACTTGTATCTTTATATTAATGCAATTACTTAAAATTATAGACATAGACATTTATTTATTGGCATCACAATGCAAAAACACATCACAGACAGAATATAACACACATTAAAAAAGAATTAAAAATAGACAAAACACAGTTAAAGTTACACGGACAAATAATACAAAACATATGATGCTAATATCGGACACCGTCTCAGCATATGCTGTCACAAGGATGCGACAGCGCTGATTTTCAGCGGTGCCTGGGACTACCTAAAGACGTGCGCGCGCAATACTACTTTTATATGGAATATTATAATAGTTGTTCTTAAAAGTTACCGCCATTTTTTGAAAAAAAAATATTATGAAAGTGTGATTTAAAACGATGTCATATTGCCGAGTGACTTCTAAAGTTTATGCAAGTTTCTTTTTGTGTTTGAGACGAATCATCCTCCAATAATTTCTCCAAATTTGCATCCTTGAAATTTTCAACTTCGATTTTAAACTTGAAACCACTCAAAGCGTCTAGATTATTATATCCTTCTACGCAATTGATGCCTGTAGAGCCGTGGTAGCTCAGTGACCGCGCGGTTGGCTCAAGTTGCATAGTACGCTAGCAACCCGAGTTCGATCCGCGGTGCCGGCACCAATAAATTTGTTGTTGCAATTTTATGTGCTGATTTACCACGCGCTGGGCGGTGAAGGAAAACATCGTGAGGAAACCTACATGTTTTAGAAAAATTTTCTACGGCATGTGAAGTCTGCCAATCCGCATTAGGTGTGCGTGGCGGACTATGCCCTTATACTCTCTTTACAGAGAAGGCCTGCGCCCAACAGTGGGACATATATAAAGGCTGTAACTTTAACTTTAATTGAAGCCTCTCAGCTGCAGATTCTTTTAAATTAAAGAAATAAAAGATCTCACATATGACACTTAATTCACCCAAATGTCTAAAGATACTTCGATGAAGAAATATATATGATGCTAATGTGAGCTTAATAATATCAGAGGGTTGTATAGTTCTGGAAAGAAAAAACAAATTTTCAAGCCGGTTACCATCTGTGAATTCTAACTTTAATCTTGTGTCTTCTTTCTCAAAATGAGATAAAAACTTATTTGATAATTATTATTTAACTCATACAATATCACTTTTGATTTAATATAATAAATATACTCTTAATTATTTTAAAAGGGATATTGATTCAAGTATGTTCATCTCAAGAAATCTTCTTCTCCTAAGCCGAATCATGTTTCAAGCTAGGGTCGGCGTCCTCTATTCTGCACCTCCATTCTTCTCCAGTCTTTGGAATCATCAACGATTAAACTATTGGAAGTCATGTCCTTTTGTACCATCCAGCGCATTTAATGCCGTGAAACCGTGACCAGGTATCGCCGGGGCCAGACATAAGTTCCCAATGTACTGCTTGAGTCGAACAATAAGGCCTTAACATGCCAGGACAGCGGGCTACCGCGGATATGGGTCTTGTGTGTTCTCAAAAACCAAGATATTGTATTGTACCAGTGATGTTTAATTATGAAATCGATTAATACAGTCATATCAATTATCATTCCAAATACGTCAAATACTGACATATACACGATTGTCGTATCAGTGCTACGCCATCGTTAAGCCATAGTAGCACTACAAATCTACTAAAACTACAAATATCGACTAGTATGACTCCAATGAACATTCATTTTGTTCATAATTGGTTTGACAGACTTGGGGGGCCCTTAACTTTTGTTTATATCAAACCTAAATTTTATAATTATTGAATAATAACTTCGTACTGATTCTGCTAAATATATATTGATTAATATTTAAATCAAAACTACAGTACCTCACTATATAGGTAAAAGTCAATTTTGGCTCTTTTAGAAATACATTATAAATAAAACAATACATAGAATTTAACCGGTGTAAAGAAGTCGGAGCAGTGGTAGGGCCACTAAGTGACTTTAGCTGCTGCATATAAGAGCCCCATCGCGGTTTTTATAACTATAACCGTTTCTTTGTTCCCCTTGTATAATGTATCCGCAATGCTATAGCACCTTTGTTGATAACTTAACATCTAATATGCAAGTTCGATTGCCCACCCTCCGTAATAAATATAAGCTCTCCGTCGCTTCCTTTCGATTCTAACAGAGTATAGACAATAATCACTGTCGACATTGTCTACCCTGCTAGGACTAAATGGATGTGAGAGCTTATGTTTCTTATATCCAGTCATACAGGGTACATTGTAAGGGAGACGGGATGTTCCATTATATTTTTGACTGTGCATATAGTTTCTTAATACACTGTAATCCTTGAACTGATAATTAATTTAATATAATTTATTATATTTTTAATTGATAGTTCATAGACAATGTATAAAAAAGTATTCAACTGATGTGTATTAATGGTTAATCATCGGGGCATAATTTTTAAGATATGAATTGAATTCTATATTGAACAAAATTGTTGAATAACTCTTGTATTAGATTTAATGTCTGTATGTTTGTCTGGAAGTGTCATTGTGTGTTATTATATACAATATTCCAAATTAAATAGTAGCTTTGTAGCCCACAGTTGTTTGAAAGATTCCACATACTTAAAACTGATTATAAACACACACATAATAATTTACCTTAATGTAGTAGAAATACCATAATATAGGTGACCTTGATTTTGTATGATCCTGGGAGCCTTCAGTCCATTCACATCCACACATCCACGCATAAGTATTAATCCTATCTACCCCTTTTTAATTAAATCACCAAACAGATCTAAGAAATTTAATAAATAAATTACTTATTTACGTATTTATTTGCATTATGTAAAGGTACCACATACACAATTTTATGTAGATATTCTCTATGGCCAATTGTTTATATTATAGATATAACTTTATAATTAGAATAATATTAACACTTGCATTGTGTTTATATACCTTTAAGGTCTAGCCATAAAAATAGATGCTTGTTACTGTCTAAGTCAATTTTCGACACTAACTTTATTTATTCTAAGTGTATGGCAGCACAAAAGCTTGAAATGGTGTTGCCAACTGCAATTTTAAAGCTGACAGCATGTCAGAACTTTGACATCATTTTATTAGCAAGCATTGGAAAATGCAATGCTCAGCATTTATTTTAGTATCTAGTAAGGAAGAAGTTTAGGGAATAAGTGCTAGTAGACTAGGCAATATGTACTAGATGGCCAAATATCTGGAGTCCAAGAGTTGGGTATGTAGGAAGAAAGTGCCATCACCTTTCAGATGGACTGATGATCTTGGAACTGTATCCGAAAGCAACACAGATGTGTACATATAGTGGAAGATAATTGCAAAGATCACCATTAATGATGCATATATTTTGGCCGTAGCAATTAATATTAAGGATAATTTCGTTTATTATAAGTAATGTAACGAAGCCCCGATGAGTAGTGTAAATATGTAGATTAATTGATAAGTAAGAATTATATAGCTGCTATTATACAACTAGTGCTAGTATATAACACTAGTATGAAATTAATTCCTGTTAATGGATCTTGCAAACATAATTGGGAGACTTTATATAATCTAATTTTAAATCTAAATTTAATACTTTAACAAAATATGAAACAATAAAAAAGTATATTGTTACTATGTGTAAATGAGTTGGTACAATTTTAATTTTATATTTTTGATAATAATCGTTTGGCAACTTTATCAGTGATTATATTGCATTACAACATTCTTTCAGTTTTGACCCTTTGGCAACTCAAACAGTGATTATATTGCATTACAACATTCTTTCAGTTTTGACCCTTTGGCAACTCTAACAGTGATTATATTGCATTACAACATTCTTTCAGTTTTGACCCTTGGCAACTCTAACAGTGATTATATTGCATTACAACATTCTTTCAGTTTTGACCCTTTGGCAACTCTAACAGTGATTATATTGCATTACAACATTCTTTCAGTTTTGACCCTTTGGCAACTCTAACAGTGATTATATTGCATTACAACATTCTTTCAGTTTTGACCCTTTGGCAACTCTAACAGTGATTATATTGCATTACAACATTCTTTCAGTTTTGACCCTTTGGCAACTCTAACAGTGATTATATTGCATTACAACATTCTTTCAGTTTTGACCCTTTGGCAACTCTAACAGTGATTATATTGCATTACAACATTCTTTTAGTTTTGACCCTTTGGCAACTCTAACAGTGATTATATTGCATTACAACATTCTTTCAGTTTTGACCCCTTGGCAACGCTAACAATGATTATATTGCTTTAGGACATCATTTCAGTTTGTTTTAGTTTACATTTTTTAATTGTTGGCAACTCTACAGTGATTATATTGCATTAAAAGATTCATTTAGCTTAGTATATAGCAAATATTTTTTATTATTCTGTTATTGGCAACACTACTGTGATTATATTAGAACATCCTAATTTTCACCTTTTTTATTAAATATTTGATAAGCAGCGATTACAGCAAATATAATATAGTATTAAAACACACAATTCGTAATAGTCTATGTTATTTATGGTAAGTTTTAAAACATACATAAAATGAAATTACATTTATGGCTGAACGATTATCACTTTTTATATGTTATATGTTACTAGTTATGGAAAACTTGCAATATGTGATTTGCATCGAGAAGTATGCTTTCGCATTTAAAATGGATGAATGGAGAAAGAGGGAAGAAGAGATTTGGGGCAGGATCGTAATACACATTGGTGTTAGGAAACGTAATTTGTGTTCATAGGATTTGTAAAATTTTTGAATCATGGTGGATGTGTCTTATTCTATAGTAATCATTAATTTAACTAAGCTTTTGGTCTCAGCATTTTTCATTATAAATGCATAACTATTACTGATATTTTCTGACATATTACTTAAAGTGATCTGGTTATTTGTAGATGTGTACTAAATCTAAGTTCGGCTTAAGCCAGAACAAATTGTTTAGAATAAGTTATTTGTTACTGTCGTATTAGGATAAAGCCTTATGGTGGGAGATTTGACAGAGTCTTAATGTTAAGCTTTTTATTCAAAAGCATAGAGATGTAACAATTATTACACTTTTTTTTTAATTAAAAAAAAATTATAGTCTATTGAGTATTTGACATGTTAATTATGTTTTATTTTGTTTTTAATTTTTTTTTTATGAAGCCATGTGTTTAGTGTTAATATCGTTTATTTGTATTATTATTTTAGGTTTTAATATTTGTTATAATTATGGATCATTTTAATTAAGATAATCTAGAACAGTCTATCGAATGGAATTGGTTTTTCCCTTTTCCATAGTGGCTAAGAGATTTGACTTGCGATATGGTTGCGAGAATCCCAGTGTACTTCTTAAAAAATGTGCTTGATGTATAGCGATGAACGAAAGCTGCCTCTGTCTACCCCGCTAGGGTTAACAGGATATATATATATATATATTATCAAAAAGAATAGGTGCGAGTACTTATGTACGCGCGTGAGATACTTCTTTGACATAAATATAATTTAAAAAGTCTTTAATTGCAGGCAAATAATTTGAATGCAATAATAAAAGGACTGGAAAAGGATAGTCCACACAGTATATAAAGGTCAGTTTAAATTTAAAAAATTAAATTAAATAATATTTTAATTTATATCAATAAATAATACATACGGATAGTTAATCTCAATTATATTGGAGCACTTGAAAAATGTATATAAGCACTTTTTTTGTTCACTGTAGCTTTAATCTGTTACTATCATTTTTTAAATTCAAAAAAGATGTTTCTATCATTTACAAAATGTTAGACAGTAGTAGTATTGGATACGTTGTTGTATATTCTATTGTCTTCTGTCTTTAAACTGACCCATTTGACGCTAAATCACTGCTGAAGATCATGACCGGGCATAAGCAGCCTCCATTGGATTTTCCAACATTTCTATACCTGTCTAAAACGTATGCAATCTTCAAATTTGCAACCTTCTTACCCATGTAGGTAGTCATAAGAAAATTATTGTGAGGCGATATAAATATGTCGAATTGGGGAAAGGTATTTTATAAAGGCCCAGCTGTGGGGCTATCTAATCTAGATTTTTAGTTGGTGCACTTAGTTGTAAATACTTGATAAAACTTGATAATGCCCCGTGTAAAATATTTACACGATAATGTCACGTGTGATTTCACTATTGCTATAGTATTATGTGTATGTGTGGGTTTATTTCTCAATTGGGTATTTGAAAAAATGTTTTCTCGTGATAAATGGGAAGATCACATATAATAATGAAATTATTTTTTGTTTGCAATATTTAAAAAGTTATTTTAAATTGATATATTTTTAAATACAGTATGGAAAACACAGCTCCCGATTAAACCCAAGCGCCCGTGACGTCATAAGTAAGTTGCATTGCAGGATAAAGAGATTATTCTGACTTATGATCAGACGTGCACTGTCATGAAATTGTCTTTAACATTATGACGTCACAAAGACGGCGTCTTTGTAATCACGTGATCTTTCTTTTTTTTTCAATTTTTTATCAAAATCCCAATTTCTAAGTATTTCAGGAGTAATGTATGTATGTTAAAAAATGTTTGTCTCTTTATGCTAGTATTGTAAGGACTTGACTGCTTGTAATGCATTTTCTTGGATAATTTTGAAATATTTATCGTGGATAATCTATGGTATACAATTGAATCAAGTAGTGGAGGTAATATGGAAACTAAATGTGTATAAAATGTGTGTTCTATCTTGTTTCATTTACAATCGCACCAATACCATATTGAAAGCCTAATTATACAAGTATGTTTATGAGGAAATACAATAATCGACTTCAAATTGATTCAAACGTTAATCAAATTTAAAACATATAGGTTATCTAGGTTTCTTCATGGATGCCAAAGCACCTGATTTCATATAAAAAGAATCATCAAAGTCGCTTCACACAGTCGATAAAGTTATAACGTAGCAAACATAAACAATTCCTCACCGGGGGGACCCTTGTGCCGAGTTACTAGCGATAGAGGTTCAGGCTAAGCGACTTAAGAACTATGCTCTATCTCAATCCGGTGAAGCAGTCACGGCTAGCTTCTCTGACCGATGTGAAAAACATAAAAATAGTCGAATACAGAACCTTGATTTTTTGAAATCGGTTAAAAAGTACACTTTATATATGTCGTAGATTACGGTTTATTAGATGATACACTAATGTACTTGTACAATAAAGTACATTATTCTCTATGTAATACTATTTAAAACCGTCGTGAAACATGCGGTCCGACTGAAAAAGAATTGAATCGAATCCAATTTACGTGAAAATGTAAGTAAATAATACTTTGGGCTACGTATTATATATTCTGTATGAAGTTCTAGCATCTATAATATCTTTTCTCATTACACATTCTCGTTGATCGTTAGATCTCTCGTCATAGTCTGTCTGGTTCTCAATTCGTCTGTTTTTTTTATGTTGGTTACCACATAACTTTCGACTGGGTGAACTGATTTTGATGATTCTTTTTTATATGAAAGCTGGTGCTTCCGATGTGGTCCAAATTTGGTCCAATTCTGACAATGGAATCCATGAGAAACAAAGTCTTAAAATTGCATCAAGTATGTGAGTCAAAAATGGACAAATAAAATGGTCGTCCGCGCATAATAGCGTTTTACTCGTAGATATACTTGTTATTTTTACTCTTTAAATAATGACACTTGTCAAAATCACGCCATCTATTGAGGGATTGAAACAACCTCTAAGCCACAATCTGTTTTAGTAATGTTTTGGGTAATGTGGCATCAGGGCGGAATGCCACTCCCAATATTACTTTTGTATGTGTTCTTCACCTTCTAATGTGCCGCCGGTAAATAAAAATATCACAGAAATGTTGAGGATATTGAAATTATATTTGATACTTTTTGTTACATTAGCAATATATACATTCGGAAAAGTCCAGATAAAAAGTGTGTATTGTAATGAAAATTTATGACATAACTTTATATAAAATTTTTCTAATTCTAAATACAATTTTGAATATTTTTTTCGTCTAAAATCCTCTTTGGTGATGGCGAACGCTAGTCGCCACAATGTGACTAGAACAATCAAATTTGCATATAGCAAATGCAATGATTACGATAGATGGCGGTTATATCAAATTTGAGACTGCCAAGCTGATGTTTTTTTGATCTCTGAAATAATCCGTGTAGAACTCGTGTGTTAGACTTGGTAGCCTCTATAGAAATTGAATCGGACGAGAAATGAAGTGTAATAGATTTTTTTGGACAAACTAACACAGTTGTCCAGAAAAGCTGGCCTTTATTGCTTCATTGCAGGCCGGATTGAGAGGTGGCATAGATCTTAGGTCGCTTAGCCTGATTCTCTATTAGGTAGTAACTCGACTCAAGGGTCCCCCCAGTGAGGGGTGTGTGACGGATGGGCGATGGCGCTTATAAACGCTTGTAAAGTCAACAAGAGTATCAAAGAGAAAACATTGATTTGGGCCGTTACTCAAACGCACGCACATAGCATTGGCTGGAGACAATTCTTTAAGCAGGCATCTCGACGGTTTTTCGACACTGCCACCTAGCATTCTATCAAACTGTAAGTGCCGCCACTTATAAGCCTTCCTACACTAAATTCTATCGCGTCGCCCGGAGGCAGAGACACGTTTTTGACGATCCAGACGACGCGATTACCATTGCCCAGGCTAGATCTCTACAAATCCACAAAGCGTCCATTCGCGACCGTTATATGTTGTAAATAATCCTAGCGTGTTACCGCTATTTTATGAGTAGGCCCCACCCCTTAGATGTTAGGAGCGTTGCTGGAGTTTCTTCGGCAACTTCTCCCAGCGCCAACGCTTCCCGAAGTGGCATTCAAAGTTAGTTTAGCTTTTGAATGTCTCTTAGATTATCCGTGTAATAGCAACCGACCGAGTCGTGGTTCGGCCCTCTCAGACGCCCTCAGATCGGAATGTTTACGCGTAACATAGTAACCGTCCAAGTTGAGGTTACCCGTCACCGAAAACCACCAAAAATTCTAGAATATACCAATAATATTGCCGCTTTGGAAGCCTTGTCGCTGGTAGAACGCTTTTGTTCTGAGAATCTTTTATGAAGCCCGAACGGGTTATCCTAGCTGTCGGGAAAACTTCTTACGATAAACGAAAAACCGATGCTATTTAATAAACGTTTCGAGAAGTTGTAAACACTTAGCCAAATATTGACACACAATGGACGAACATGCATATTTAGTTCTGTGAATGACGCAAAGGCGAGCTGTCTAAAGATAAGTACTATTGAATAAAATATGTCGACGCAGACGGTACTTCGAACAATTAATAAATATAACAAAGTAGGGTACAAAAATAATATAAGCGACATCTTAGTACGGAGTAAACAACAACTGACTTGGTCTGTGGCTTTGTCTATGGCTTCACTTAGTCACATAGTCTATGTCAGATCGGGAGTAGGAATGTCACACTTGAGCGCACAATAGAGAAAATAAATAGGCGTGCCTGACATACCTCGTGATTGTATACTTTAAATAGCAACCGACCGAGTTGTGGTTCGGCCCTCTCGGGCACCTTCGGATTGGAATGTTTACGCGTAATAGTAACTGTCCAAGCCGAGACCACCGTGGAGACCCTTGTGTCGAGTTTCTCGCAATAGAGGTTCTCAATTCGGTGAAGCTTCTCAAAAGTTAGCTTCTCTGGTTAATCTCTGTAAATCATCGTTCGTTGTGTTTGGGCAGTTAAAGTGGAGGTGGACCTCTCGAAGCTCTATTGGAATGATTTGTTGGTGCTGCATTGAACTACAGGCGAGCCACGTGAGTTATTTATTATATATATGTCACTATTTGTATTTTATTGTGTTGATTTAGCGAATGCTTTTTTTTTGTTAACGAGGAGGAAATCTTTGATAAGATACCCCGCCTTCAGGCGGCGGTTATGTGGGGTTTTTACGGACTAAAGCCTCCCCGGTGGCCCTTCCTCGGTGCATGGTGAGGGGCTCCGGGATCTCCAGTGGAACGCACCGGAGCTCCTCTGCACTGTGCTCAAGGAGAGCACTTCCCAGGGGGGAGGTTGCTCCTTCCCCCCCTGTGCCCTCGCAGTGCAAGGCGACACGGGCCAGCCGGTGTCGCCTTCTTCCCGGGTCCACCTTGGCGGACGACAAAGGCCCCCCTTGGCCTTGGCCACCCTTGTCGGCCAGTGAACCCGAGGCCCCTATTAGTCGCCTTCTACGACAGGCAGGGTATACCGTAGTCTCTTGAGAGCCCAGAACTACAGGGCTGTAGCGAATGCTAAAGTTACCTACTTTTTCTAACTATTGCGCTGTCGGTCTCGAGTCCTATCCGGAACAAGGAACAAAGGTTCAATTGAACGTGCAGTAATGGTACTAATTATCAATCTACCCTAATTCACAGCTCAGATTTATGCGTGTATACTTATATACACTATATACTATATATATTTATCTATATATTTCTATCGTGTCAAATGCGTTGTCGATAAATATAAATTCCTAAGTGTTATTTGAAAAATCAAGTCTGGTATGACGATTATTTATTTATCGAAATAGATAATATACATATCTGAACGAACGATTTCAAATCCTTCACAATTGGTTAAATTTACGACCATCACAGAATCTCATATTAAAAATATCTCCGCATACCTCCCAGACCTGATCTGTCTGTGGATAACGATAAATATATTCAAATATCTAGTTAATTAGATTGCTTCCTTTATAAAGGCAAGCACATGCTTAGAAAGTATAAAATTATCTTCCGCCAAGCTTCCCGTGTGTCATATTTCAATTTGCTCCAATTCTGATAGTGGCATCCATGAGTAAAACAATATGTCTTTAATTTTTATGATTTTACTCGCGACAAAAGGACGATTAACTCAATATCGCGCCAAAGGATTTCTATGATTCATTTTTTATTGGGAAGGATCCACTTCAAGGGTAGTTTGATGAGAGTTTGGTTAGGTTCTGATTCATTCTATTTCCTAATATTCCTACGATAATTCAAAAATACATAAAGAGCGTCTGCAAATAGCGTTTAACGTTTGATTTGATTTGAAGTCGTTTTTTTGTTTTTACTCAAATCTGATACAAAATTTATATATTTATTATTTGTATTTAACTCCTGTTTTTTTTATTATTCCTCTCGTTTTTACCCTTAAGACTAGCGCCATTTGTTTAACTAGTGACTATTAATTTTTTTTTTTGTAAACACTAAAGAGTTTATAAATAAATAACATCATAGTTAATATGAACAGAACTGTGTATGGACTAAACTCATACCTGCAGAGAACTTGTCGCTTCTATAATGAAAAGTCTAGGGAGGTTGATATAGACATTTTAAATACAACTGTAGGTTGCCTAAAGAAAAGGATGTGTAAACATTTTTTTATCCAAAATAAGCTGATATTTTAGGTTGTTTATATCTGTATTTTAAATAATTATAGAGTTATGGTTCTTTGTCATTATCTATTTATTAATTTATTTATTTACTTTTTTAATATCTTCTATTGTTATTTGATCTTTTTTTTTCTGTTGAATTGTTGCTCTTTCTATTGTTTAATTTTTATATGTTTAATTGTACATCCTACTCTATTTGCGGAAACTTTTAATTGGCCATTTCCATGTTTAATTTAATTATTTTGTGTCTCTTCTAGCTGTAAGTTTTCCAAACATATAAAAATAAATAAATAAAATGCTATTGCATGACAAACAACGCCTTCAACAGCTCCATTGAGGTCGAAAGGCACTCAAGGTTAATTAAACTAAGGTTATAAAGCAATTAAATATTCTTACCTAATGTCCGTAGGAACGAAACACCTTATTAGCATACAATACATGTCGCAATAAATACGAGCACCTTGTGTTTATCACGGAGCGGACAACACACCCGCTGTTCACTGACCCCGGGGGTGACAAGATATGAATATGACACCGTACCACAAAAGTGTATCATTTAACCCTAGGCCAACGGCATAGGGCCAGGCTTAAAGGTTATTTATATAAAAGCTGTTACCACTAGCATATACGTCCAGTTAACTTCAGACGGGGTGGATCTGTGGTCGTTCAAGGATGCAGTGCAGGATTATACGGATACCGTCCGTCATATCGCATCGAAGTGGCGTTAGTGTTGTTCTGGAATTAACAGTAATCTCATAGAGATACTAAGTCGTCGATTAGAATGCTATCGCGAGTAAAGCTTTGCGCTAAGTTAGTTCTATAAGAGTACAGATTGCAGCGCCCCAAAAGCTAGGCAACCTATCACATTCTCGCCAATCGGATTAAATAAATAGATTGCATTGGTGTGTCTAATCGGAAGTTATAGTACATCATCATCGTCGAATATGGTGTGGCTTTCCATCCTTCTTTGTTATGTAATGAATCGAAGGTCTGTTTTTAATTTGATAACTTTAACTAATAAATGGCGATATCGTTAAACTGCAAAAAACTATAAGATGGATGTAATCGGAGGGAAAGACAGACGCGAAAAACTCCTTTACTGTACGAGTGATATAAGTCTAAGAAAAGCTTCGGTCGGGTTGGAGCTTTGTTAAGTTGTAAGGGTTCGGAACGGAAGTTGAGAAATTGTGAAATCACATGATGCAGTGTGAACAACGTCCGTTGTGGATTTGCAACCATGAAGATGATCGTATTGGTACTCTTTACCGTAAGGTTTTTTTTTTATTAATATTTCATTCCTTTTAACAACTCTGATCGATCTGAACGAAAGAAATCGTTGACTGCAATACACTAATGGTGGCTTTGAACTTACGACTCTATGTTTCGCCGACCAAACAATGCTTTTATTTATAAGTGTCCATTGGAGAAGCGGAACGCACCGGAGCCCCTCTGCTCACTGTGCTCAAGGAGAGCTCGTCCCGTGGGGAGGTTATTCCCTCCCCCACCCTGTGCCCTCGCAGTGCAAGGCGACACGGGCCAGCCGTGGTCGCCTTCCCGGGTCCACCATAGCGGACAAATGCCCCCACCCTTGTCGCACAGTGAACCCGAGGCCCCTTTTAGTTGCCTTCTACGACAGGCAGGGAATACCGTAGTCTTATTCTTGAGAGCCCAGAACTACAGGGCTGAATATAAAGGCCTAGAGCATATTAAGGTCTCTATCGACTAAACCATCCATGGTGAGCCGTATTCCGCCATGACGGGGTCGCGTTAGTATTAAAAAATGCTAAAGTAACAGTCTGTATAGGTTCCAAAGCTGCGTCTTCTCTTAATTTATAGCATAGTTACTAAACGGCCCTAGTGCGGATTGGCAGACTTCACATGTGTAAAAATATTCCATGCAGTGTTCCTCATGATGGTATACCATCACCGCCGAGTACGTGGTAAATAACTTTCAACAAACATCCCATTGGCGCCGGGATCGAATTCCGATTGCTAGCGTACTATGCAATTTGGGGTGACTCCCCAGAGACTAAGCTGTTCCGATCTTAACTTGACAATAAGATTAGGTATAAGTTGAATGATTTATCCTGATGTGATATAGGTAAGAGTTACAAAGTTGAGAAGTGCAGAGGGGTGGTGGTTGCCCGACCTCTCTGCAGCGTTGATGGTTGCCACATAGTTTTAGTCGGAGAGAGTCCCACATAAACGTCATCGTCTCCACGAGGGCGTTTATGTGTACGCATTTCATAAGGAAAAATATATAGAAATGAGTGTACTTCTTTAACTACATATTTATGTCTATATATGTATAAAATATAAACCATTGTTCAAGAGAGAAAGAAAATGGTCGCGCGTACTGTTATCTCTTGCTCCTACAGTGTGATATAGAATATAGACCTGCACTGTGTCTTAGATATACGAAACGTAACTCTCTCTCTCTCTATTTTCACTAACTTATATCTCCCTCTCAACTTTCATTCGCCTCGTCCGTTTACTACTATTCGTAACGAATTCACCAGCATACACCCCAAGTCAAGCGAAGAAGTTATACTTCAATAATACTAGATAAAAAATAACCAAACGTTTTGAAGCTGGTGAAAATTACGTTGAAAAGATTCCGTTACATAGAATAGATAGAAGTAAGCTAATAGCGTATTAAAAACGGACAAAAAAATTGTAAAAGTCTCGAACATTAAGCAAAGAGTGATAGATTAAACGAAATACATATACATTTGAATAGTTCAAGGCGGAGCTCGTAGGCACTGCCTAAGTATCAGACATTATTAACCGAAAACGCGTTATCAACGAAACGCAATTGGCTCCGATACACGAAGGCAATAGTCAAAGTTTATCATCGCGTTGTTTAATTAACATAAACATGTCCCCGCCTTATCACAGCGACTGGTGATGAAATATCGTTCAAATAAATTATTAAATCACGAACGGGATATCACGTTTTTTATATATATGCCAATGCATTGTGTGTCCACAGTGTTACCACGTGAACTTTTATCATTATTGATTACTAACCTTTGAGACGCAGTAGCTCTGTCACCCAGCTCTGCGTCTCGAGATTCCAATAACCAAAATTCGATTTCCTGTATATATATTCCCTATAAATTGCTTTAATATATGCCTATAAATTCGGCCACGTTTTATCTTTTTTTTTATATATGAAAAGTGGCAAACGAGCATACGGCTCACCTGATCTTAAGTGATCACCGTCGCCCATGAACATCCACAGCACCAGAGGAGCTGTAGGTGCGTTGCCGACCTTTGAGATAGGAATAGGCTCGTTTCTTGAAGGTCCCTAAATCGTAAACGTTCGGAAACACCGCTGGCGACAGTTGATTCCGCAAGTTGACAGTGCGTGGGAGAAAGTTACGCGAAAAACGTACAGTCGTTGAACGCCAACCATCAAGATGGTGGCGGTGGAATTTGGAATTCTGCCGAGATGTGCGGTAATGGAAATCGGTAGCTGGGATGATTCCGAACAATTCCTCAGAACACTCCCTTATCTCTTTACTTACAATTAATATACCAAGTACAAGTAACTTAGTTACCCTGGCGGTCTTTGTATAGTACGCTAGCAACCCGAGTTCGATCACAAATTTTCGCTTATTACAATTTTGTGTTGATTTACCACGCGCTTGGGGATGATGAAAAATATCGCGAAATCCTGCATGCATTAGAAAATATTCTACGACATGTGAAGCCTCCTAAACCGCACTAGCACTACGTGGCTGACGATTCCCTTGTCCTCTTCACAGAGAAGGCATGTGCCCAACAACAGGACATATAGGGGATGTCCCAGAAGGTAATGATAACCTTCCCCTTTACACCCAGTAGTACTTAAGTAGCAACCATTGTATTAAAACATTTTATACCGTAGTTTTCGATATGTTTTCAATTTTCAATTATTTGTAGGTTTTAATTATGTATTTACCTCGTGAGAAGCCATATAAAAAAAATAAAAAGTCAGTTAATAAAGATTGAATATCTCGGAAGATAAAGACGCTATCTAACTGAAATAAATTGTGCATGATAGACAATTAAATATCCTTAAAATAAAATATTTTTATTAATTTATTTATATTTCATTAAAAAACATAAACTTAAACGAAAAAGAATATCTTACGTAAATTTTGAACTGGAGTATTTTACATTGATTTTTTTTTAAAATTTTAGTACTTAGTATCGCAGCATGGCAACACAGTGTCTATCATGCACAATTTATTTCAGTTAGCAAACGTCTTTATCTCCCGAGATATTCAAACTTTCTTAAGCGACCCTTTACGAGTGCAGTTATTGCCAAATGGCGAACAAACGTATTTTTACACAAAAATAAGTAAATATCATTGATAAATGTACTCGTAGGTTTACTGTCACTTAATTTTGATGTACCTACTAAAAAAATACACTTGCTAAGCATTTTTTGCGACTACCCTTGCGTCTTTGAGTGGTGCGATATGTTTGCGTGTCAGCTGGTTTCTGAGCGCGTGTGACATGCAAGAAACAAAACCGCTTGTATCTCTATAATACAAGAATGATGTCACATTGCATTTATCTGTTCCGATAAGAGAGTCAAGTCAACAGGCGCTCCTTTATTACCTACGACCGTAAAACTTATCGCCCGTCCTCGATAACAGAGACGTCTTTAATATTGTGGAGGGAAAATTGCTCTTAACAAGATATCGCCGATCCTCGCTTCGTTACCTAGCCAATGAGATTTTTACGTTTACGGTCTGCAGGTCTGCTGTTGTCTTTAAATTTTCACCTGATTTTAAATAAGTCAGACTCAATTCGTCTGCATGTTTTTTTCTCTCATAACTTAGGAAAGTGGAAATGCAGTCCAGGATGATAAGATACCCCGCCTTCTGGGGGGAAGGCGGCGGTTATGTGGAGTTTTTACCCACTAAAACCTCTCCGGTTCATGGTGAAGAGCTCCGGGATCTCCAGTGGAACGCACCGGAGCCTCTCTGCACCGTGCTCAAGGAGAGCACTTCCCGGGGGAGAGGTTAATCTCTCCCCTTCTGTGCCCTCGCAGTGCAAGGCGACACGGGCCAGCCGATGTCGCCTTCTTCCCGGGTCCACCTTGGCGGACGACAAAAGCCTTGTCGTCCAGTGAACCCGAGGCCCCTTTTAGTCTCCTTCTACGACAGGCAGGGCTGACTGATTCGAACCTACTACTTTACGATTTGCAGACTGAACTTTAAACCATTATGTTATTAACGTTTAAGCTTATTGTCTGGTTCGTAATAAAAGCGCAAAGCGTCATTATTAAGAGCAAAGGAATCGCCTTCCAAGTTACTTCGCGTGGACTATTAAGTTACAGTATAGATTAAATCTTTTATTGCCCCGTCCATATAAGTGACGACGGAGATAACGGCAAACGTTGTTTTTTATATATTTCCACAAAACACCCGAAAAAAACGCATAAAAGACGCGAGAATGTCTCCCAGGAGATGACGCGTCGGATATTATCGCGGCCGATAGATCCTCGGAAAAAATATTGTGGTTATGATAATAGATGGTTTATGTTCTGATGGGGATCACTGGAGATAGTTTATGTAAGAGTTAAATTACTTGTGTTTTTGTATGGCTTAATAACTTTATTCCCTTAGTGGGAAGTACCAAGATTAAGTTAATTCATTGAGCTAGAAACTATCGAAATAAATAAATTTGAAGTGTCTGCTTTTAATGTCAAAATAACCGTTTCAATACATGAATCTAATATCATCAAACAAGCAATTATTGTATATATATATGAATATCATGTATTCTTGTATCTTACTAACAGTCTTGTTAACCATTCGAACTAAGCTTAAACTTGTACTAAGAGATGGATCACGTTACCTTTCACGTTACGTTCACCTTACGTTTCGCAGACCGTATCCTAAACCGTTAGGCTATTTACGCTTTATTGCCTTATACGCACCAATAATGGCTTGACAGAATTCATATACGTAACATTATAATACTTTTCAAATGCACTATGGAGCGATTATGGGCGGGCGGCGCCCTGTCTTATTGGCCGGGGTCACGACCCCGCGCCCTCGCGATTGGCTGACACATGACACCCACAGCTGAATTTGACCTTTCACTCGTCCTGAAAAAAGTTCTTTACTGCCTTAAAACCAATGGTATTATCAAAAGCTTTACAATTACCAAGCAACAGCCTGATGTTAAGTGGAAGTACAATCAAAGCAAAATGGAAATGCTACAAAATAAATGTCTAGGAGTATTCACTCTTTGAAAATACCCACATTGTAATTGAAGCGAAACAGTTTGGCAATTTATTCCAATCCTTTGCTGTACGTGTAATGATGGACGAAGCAATGCGATTTGTAAATCGTATAAGTACTCGTATAAGCTTGTGTATAACTTGTAGGTCTTGTGGAATGAAATAGTCCAATAACTAGTACACTCGCTTTATTGAGACAGCGTAACGTTGTACAAGTAATTATTTTAACGAATACCGTCACAACTGCGCGTCCTTGCAATCTTTTTCACAAAAAATAAAGGTCCGATAACAAACTAATAAAGTTAAATTATTGTTTACAATGCCAAGTTAATGTGATGAACAACTAAGTTATTAATTAAGAATTAAAGATACTATAAGGTTCAGGTAAAACACTAAGATATAATTGGAAGTAGTTATTATGCATAACAATCGCTGGGTGTCGCGTGTTGCCAGTGTAAATTCAGATTAAACAAAATAACCGACCTCAAACGAGTCACGGTTTAAAAAATTAAACGATTTTACACACGGACTCTCTTATATTTCCAATTATTATATTTTTTTATAGAAAATGGGGCAAACGAGCTAACGGCTCACCTGATCGTAAGTGATCACCGTCGTCCATTTTTTTATGGGTGTAAACTAGTGCTTGACCACGATCCCATCTGGTGGTAAGTGGTGGTATAGTCGAAAGATGGTACGCGCTAGTTTAGTAAGAGCCTATTCACTGTACTCTTGAAGGCTCACGTTCATGTACATCGACAGCACCAGGGGAGCTGCAAGTGCGTTGCCGGCCGTTGAGATAGGAGTAGGCTCGTTTCTTGAAGGTTCCCAAATGGTACAGGCTTGGAAACGCCGCTGATCCGCGAGCACCAACTGTCAATTTGGTGTTGATGGAATTTAGATTTCTGCCGCGATGTGCGATGACGAAATTCGGTAACTGATTTAGAGATTTAGATAATTCCTCAGGTGTATTCTGGTGCATTAATTACCTTAGTCCACATTCGTTGTCGTTAAGGAGCAACCTAGTCTTGGATTGTCATAATCTTACCAATATAGAATAGAATAAATATTTATTCGACACAAGAACACAGAAACAACAGGTAATACAAGACAAAAAACAACATAAACAAAAGTAGTTAAAATGTTAAAAAAATAACCTTGTGCCGAAAACGGGTTTGCTCAGCATGTGCTGGGCTCACACATGCAGCACAGCGCTGATTTTCAGCCAAAAAACCTGTGACAACTAGGGCGGACACGAATCGATTGTGTATATATATTTATATATATATTTATATATGTATATATATATATACCCAAAAAAATGCAGCAATATCTCAATAACAAAAAAAATCTCTCAAGGTATTATATAAAACAAAAAATCAAAATCGATTCACATATGCGTGCTCTACTCGTATTACGGCACAAATATTCAAAAATATACAAACCAATTGAGGACCGCCTTATTTGAAGTCGGATAAACTATATCGCATTATCGGCGTTTTCGTATACCATTAGTTTTCGTTTCTATAAACAAAATACGTGCAAATCCGTGTAAGACAGATGACCTAAAACATAAGATAAGGTGAGGTAGTCCGGCTGGTTGAGCGTGACGCAGGGGAGGCGGAAGGAGGGGGGAGGAAGCTGCCTCTGTACCCGCGTATTGATTTTCAGGACGCGCAAGACGACAACAGGTTTCCTCTCCTTGACGCTCTCGCATTGCTTAGCAAAGATGAGAGATATTTCTGGAATGTAGTTATTACGTTTACATTTTATAGCTCTTTTCTTACACTTTTTCTTTCTTCTCTTAAAGTTAAAGCTTCAGCCTTTATACATATAATATATATGTCCCACTGTTGGGCGCAGGCCTTCTCTGTAAAGAGAGTACAAGGGCATAGTCCGTCATGTAGGTTTCCTCACGATGTTTTCCTTCACTGCCGAACGTAAAGTAAATCAGCATATAAAATTGCAACAGCAAATTTATGGGTGTCGGCACCGAGGATCGAACTCGGGTTGCTCACGTACTATGCAACTGGAGTCCACCGCGCAGACACTGAGCTATCACGGCTCTCTTCTTTTACTTTTCATAAATACATATTGCGCGTATCACAATTTAAATAAAACTAAATACATTTATTTTAATTGTAATAAATATATGCATATGTTATTTTTATATGAAAATTATATTAAGTTAAAGTGATTTTCAAGTTTATTGGAACGAAGTTCCTTACGTTAGGCTTAGAGGAGATTTTTGCTGCGCAACCGAACTGGATAAATGTGAGACTTAAATCGTAAGAAAAATATATAACGGAAGTGTTATAGTCGTATACACGGCAGCCGATAGCGTGACTGTTAATCATTTAGTTGAACTCTATGATCACAGGTGCCGCTTTCACGAATTATTAATAAGTATTAATTAAATATTAAGAGCCGTGATAGCTCAGTGTCCGTGCGGTTGGCTCAAGTTGCGTAGTACGCTAGCAACCCGAGTTCCATCCCCGGTGCCGGTAGCAATAAATTTGTTGTTGCAATTTTATGTGCTGATTTACCACACGCTCGGCGGTGAAGGAAAACATCGTGAGGAAACCTACATGTTTTAAAAAAAATTTCTACGGCATGTGAAGTCTGCCAATCCGCATTAGGTGTGCGTGGCGGACTATGCCCTTATACTTTTTTACAGAGAAGGCCTGCGCCCAACAGTGGGACATATTTAAAGGCTGTAACTTTTTTTAATTAAATATTTATATAATTTTATACTGTCAAAGAAAAATAAAATGTTTTTTTTTTTAATCTTACTTAATAAATATAGAAAGTAAATTACATCATTATAAATAAAAGTCAGCAAAATTAAAAAAAACAATCAAGAAAATATATATATTTAAGCATTTTTTGTTACTTCTATATATAGAGGTTCAGGCTAAGCGACCTAAGAGCTAGGCCAGCTTCTCTGTGCCAACTGTGATAGTTCGTCCAAAAAAAAAATACTTCTATATTTTCATTATATAAAAAAAAATGTTTTTTTTTTACTATATATATAAAAATGGCGGTGGGGGTGAAATTAATTTCTATATGAAGCATTAAATATTAGCTATTAAATGTAATAAAATTAGAAAAAAATATAGTTTCTACACGCTGATGTCTACAGGTTAAAGCTTCCTCATTTTTAGCCAGTTGTGGAAAACCTAAAATAATATTTTTTATAGTATATTGCAAAATAAGTATACGTAATGCACATCAAACGGATCCGCCGACAAAAATTAAACAAATAGTCTACAGCAAACACGCCGACTGCAGCCCTCATTAGCGAGGGTAGACTGAAAGACCTCTGTGGGCTCTTTGATCTCACCGACCTCGTTGCATGAATGGTGGGAGGGTAGCTGTGGATAAATGCTCCTGTTTTCCCTTTCTATGTATATAGTGCTTTGTGAAATCATATACACTATCTGTAATATACAGAGTGTGTATATAACGTGCAATAGTCACATTCATTTTTATCTTACCATATTAAGTACTGTTTACGATAGGTGGTAAGCCTATTTATTGTTTAGAGACAAACAGCAACAAAAGATAAAAGACATATTTTAACAATAATTAAGTTAAACGGTAACGAGTATGTAGATCTTATGGCAAAAGAGGCTGCAAGTGAAGGTATACGCATTAATTGTCTTCCTTACTTCACAGATCTTTTTTATGTTGTTAGAAATAAATGCACTACTCTCTGGAAAGAATATTTTGATGAAAGATCTCTCACCAAAGGAATCTGGTACAGGACGATCCAGCCGAATCCTCTCCGATTCCCGTGGATTGACAGCACTAATATGGGCAGGGATGAAGCAACTCTGGCCTTTAGGCTTCGGTCCGGACACATTCCACTTAATAGCTTTGCCCACATGATGGGAAAGGTGTCAACCCCTAATTGTTCACAATGCGGGAAAGTTGAGGACGCTTACCACATAATGGTCGAATGTGTCCGGAACGAAGCCGAAAGAGTACTATTCACGGCGAAATTTAACGTTGATTTGTCGCAAGTGGGGGTGTGTAATAGCATTCTTGCCTTTCCGGAGTCGGATCAGGCAAGAATGCTGTACCACCTTGTTAGAGCGGGCCTGAAACGCAGGACTTAGTCATATTGAGTATTTGTGTTTTGATGTTGTGTGTGGTGTACTTAATATTGTATTGTTTTACTGTTGTGTAAAAATTTATTATAAGATTTTTTTATGAGGGTGATATGATCAGTTCTGATCAAACCCTCCATTATAAATTAAAAAAAAAAAAAAAACAATAATTAAGTTGTCTCACTGAGAACAAATTTATTTTACAAAAATCATCTATACAGTACAGCAGCAGCATAGTGTCGAAAAAAAACATTGGAAATTTTATTTGCTATTGTAATAATTTGTAGATTTTGTGGAATGAAATAGTCCAATAACTAGTACACTCGTTTTATTGAGACAACGTAACGTTGTACAAGGAATTATTTTAACGAATGCTGTGACTGTGACGTCCTCGCCATATTCTTTTTACACAAAAATAATTATAAGTCATATTACAAACTAATACAGTTAAGTTATCGTTTACAATGCCAAGTTAATGTGATGAACAACTTAATTATTAATTATGAATTAAAGATACAATAAGGTTCAGGTAAATCACTAAGATATCATTGGAAGTAGTTATTACGCATAACAATCACTGGGTGCCATGTGTTGCTAGCTAACACTATATTCATTTTTATCTTATCTTATTAAGTACTGTATTTGATAGGTGGTGAGTCTATCGCCATATATCAGTATTCTTTTTTCGACTTCAAAAAAGGAAGAGGTTCTCAATTCGTCTGTATGTGTTTTATGTTTGTTATCTAATAACTTTCGACTGGGTGAACCGATTTTGATGATTCTTGTTTTATTTCAGCTTTTTTTTATTATACATCGACTTACGTCCAGTTCTGACAATGGTATTATACCATTAGAAAACCATATAAGTCTTAAATTTGCATTGAGTATGTGTGCTACAAATGGAAGTAATAACTCGATATTACGCCAACAGATTTCGATTTTTTTTGTTGCGAGTTTCTTTAGGTTGTCATTAATTTTATTTCGTAAAATTCCTATTCTATTTGAAGTCGGTTTTTGTTTTTTACTCGTAAACAAGTATATTTACGTACGTACGTTAGGTCTGCCGACTAGGACTGAAATCCTTGGCCATGAGGTCGAAAAGTCTAATGCTCCCTGCATTTATTGCAATTATCACCGATTCCGCTCTTTGTTCTTTTAATCAACTTCAAAAAAGGAGGTTAGTTCGCCGGTATATTTTTAATGTTTGCAAAGGGTTCATTTCAATTAGGTCCTACAGTAATTTTGTTAGCCTAGGAGCTCGGGTTTCGAAGGTGGAACAGGGAACTTCTAAAAAATTGTATGGAATAATGGATTAATTGGGATATTGGTTAGTAGCGCAGTAATCCTAAATTACAACGAGCATAAATGTGTAAGAACAACTTTATAACTATAATACATTGGAAATAAAAGAGAGCGTGCTAACTCCCTTATGTATCCGAAGTATTCGTAGCACTGTTTAACGTTTGATTTCATTTGACTCGGCTGATGTTTTTTTTCGTTAAATATATTTGATGACATTATACATACAGTGTCGAAAACAATTTTTGTGAAATTTAAATTACACAAATTGTTTCGTAGGTCAATTTACTCAGTGTTGCTAAATAAACGAACAAAGTAGACGTATACAGTATCGATATTCATTCATCAAACTGAACTAGCACAAAAGCGCAGTTAATTATCGGGATTGAACCACAAACCTTGCAGTGAATTAGAAGCCGACGTGTCGTATCGACCCGCTCCGCAAACATTCACTAGCTATGCTTTCACCGTAACTACGTACACTTTGAACCTGAGAATAATGTAACTTTTTTATTGTTAGATTTTGCTTATAATTACGAGTAATCTTAATTTTATTTGTTGACGAACTACACAGATTGTCCAGAGATGCTAGCCTTGACTGCTTCACCCGATTGAGAGGTGGCATAGCTCTTATGTCGCTTAGCCTGAATCTCTATCGCTAGTAACTCGACACAAGGGTCCCCCGGTGAGGGGAAGCCTCGGCTTGGACGGTTACAATGTTATGCGTAAGCATTCCGACCCGAGGGCGCCGGAGATGGCCGAACCACGACTCGGTCGGTTGCTATTTCACGGATAATCTAAGGGACATTCAAAAGCTAAACTAATTTTAAGTGCCATATTTTCAGGATATTTAACTGTCTATCATGCACAAATTATTTTAGTTAGCTATTGTCTTTATCTTCCGAGATATTCAAACTTTCTTAACCGTCCTTTTATTTTTGCTCACGAGTGTATTTTTATTGAATTGAGGGACCAAGGGGTTGATCGATCACTCAAACTTCGACAAAAAATTGTCATAAAATGAAGTTGTCACAAGTCCCGAGTTCCCGTGGTGTCTCATCACAGCGCAGTCCGGCTGCTAATTGAACGCGACATGGGCATACACGAGCGATATTAATTAGTGGTTCTCGTACCGTGCTTCTGGTTATGGGTTAGGCCGATTGATTGCGTCACTGCAACTGTTGTTTACAGACCTATACGCTGATTTGTTGTTGATTAATAAACTTAACTATTATATTAGCGGTAGTCAACTAAATGATTTCATGAACCGATTAACAAAAAAGGATGTACTATTTGTCTCGTTTTTTTTTTCAATGTTGTCATTTTTAAATCGATTTTGATTTTTTTTTGTAGATGGGTTTGGTATAATAATAATACATTCTTTTTTTATCTTTCTCCCACATTATATAGTACAGTTTTAATACAATTACATGATCTAATAGGTGGATGTGGGAGACAGGAGCTCAAACTAAGTAAACTTGTGTTATGAGTCTCCTACCCGCCCCCTCCCTCTTGGACAATTAGGCATAACATAACAGCTTATATATCTATCTTTGTAAATGTAAGAATTTTTCTGTTTCCTGTTATTCAATTTCCAAAAGCCATTTAATATTTTTTTTGCAATTAAATTTTGATAGGTTAGTTATATTTACTAATTTATTTACTGTATTATAGTATTTATTAATTCTAAAGGTATAAAAGTTTTGTAAAATGCAGGTTCTGGATTAGATAGAATATTAATTTTGGTTACATAGGTTGTTGGTTTTTTTTATTTAAACCGGACTTTTTCTTCTTCACCGGATTGAGAGCTGGCATAGCTCTCACGTCGCTTAGACTGAACCTCTAAGCCAGTGATTCTCAACCACTGAGCCGCGGCATTTTTGTGTGCCGCCGAATTTTGCAAATATATAATAACGTTAATATTATTTAATTATATCATTTAAAAAGATTTTTTTTAACATGAATATATGTTATTAATTCGTATATTTAAAATGTTTGTCATAAACTATTTATGTAGTGTGTGTTGTAGTAAGTAAATAATTTTTTATCTTTTTCTTCGTGTGTCGCCAAATTTTGAAAATGTTTAATATGTGCCGCAACAAAAAAAGGTTGAGAATCACCGCTCTAAGCATAGGTCGTTGGGTTCCGAATATATACCAGTAAATACCAAGGTTTATGACACTCTAAGACTAGGTAAGTGCTACGTAACAACAACGAGCACGTGTGAGAAAAATATACCCGTCAGAACTGCCTAAGTTCTGACGGGTATATTTTTCTCTCATTCATTTTCTCTCATATCATTTAATTAGATAAAAAAAGTTATAGCCTATATATATATATATATATATATGTCGCACTGCTGGGTACAGGCTTTCTCTGTAAAGAGAGTATAAGGGCATAGTCCGCCACGCGGCCGTAGTGCGGATTGCCAGACTTTACATGTCTTAGAATTATTTTTAGGGCATGTAGGTTTCCTCACGATGTTTTTCTTCACCGCCGAGCGCGTGGTAAATCAGCAAATAAAATTGAAAACAACAAATTTATTGGTATCGAACTCGGGTACCTAGCGTACTATGCAACTTGAGCCAACCGCCCGGACACTCAATAATGACGATACCTCAATTTCTCTCACTTTTATTAATCTTCTATCTATCTTTTACTAATATTTTATTAACAAAAGAGAGCGTACGTGCGCAGTAGCATCTATCACTTGAAAGATTCTCTATAATAGTTAATACAAAAAATTTAATTCGTAACGTTAAATTTTTAGTTTATCTATTTTCAGTATATCTAACAATCTCCGGCAAAATTGATGTACACCTCTTCACCTATATCCCCGACATAACGCCTAAAAACATCAAATGTAAAAAATACAGATATTCTGTTGACATTTGACGTTTTTACATTTCAAAAAGGTGCCTTCCACTTTATATTAATTTTAGATTACGTACCAATGAGAATTTATCGTTATGTAATATATCATTTGTATATAAATATATGCAAGTCTTACACACTCACCAACAGCGAGACGATTCTAATGTTTTTCTTAACATTTCAGTAGATTTTTAGGCCAGATTTGTAGTTTATTTTTGACCGATCGCATGGTCTACACGTTTTGAAAGGACCACGGTAACTTAAGACATGTCGCTATGTCGGTGATCGACGAAACACCGCTTTAACAAATCGTATCTAGCTAATGCTCTTACTACTCTTAAATCTCGCGAGCAAACATTTTAAACACATCGCAATCCGATAACGGAGCGAACGGGGTGGCGACAAGTGTTAGATAGAACCCCTCATTGTACATCGACCAGTGTAACCAGACCCTTGAAACATTCTCACAATCCCCTATTACGTCTGAATTGATTGAGGATATGAGAAGCAGGGTAGATCGGATACGTTGGTAATCGATTACTATACGAATTGTCGACTCGTCAAGTGGTAGAAAATCGCATCAGTGATCTGGTAGCACTTGAATGGATATTCCGAAGTGAGGTATACGTGTACAGTAGATGCTTTTTGACGTAGTTATTCCCGCTTTTAATCGGGATGATTCGTAGCCACATTCCGCACGGGAAATTTCCTTATTCACGGATTTATATTTTATTAGCCGGATACTGGGATGATCTATATATATATATATATATAAAAGAGGATGTGTGTGGGTATGTTCCATATAGGCTCCGAAACGGCTGGACCGATTTCAATGAAACTTTTTAAGGGAATCTTCAGATTGACCTGGCGAGTAATCCTGTAAAGTTTAGTGACAGAGCACTCCTCTTTTTGAACTGTCAAATACAGCTTTAATTTACTATGATGGTATTCTATTGTTTTATAACCCAAATGTGTATTGATACATGCGTCATTATGAACCATTTTGAAGTATAATAGAGTGCTATCGTTGTCGTTGAGGGTTACCAACATAATCATTTATTTACAACACACAAAAAAAATCATAAGCGTATAATTGTCATCTATTTGTATTAATTTATTTGATTAGACACTTCCTTATTAAACAAAGAAAAAAAAACAAACAATAAATTTCAGTATATACATAAATACTACCCAAGGTTACCGATATATCAATTTCGACAGCCCGCCATATTCAAGATTTATGAACCAAAAAGTTTCAATAGCAAAAAAAAAATTAAAAATACATTCTACTAATCGTACAGCACACCGTTTAGTAGCCAGTAATCTAAAAATGAATCAAAACGTTTTATTCCATTCGACCTCTTTGATAGCGGTAAGTGGTTTTCTCGTAGCGCGTGACGCAGATGAGATTCGAAATATAAAATCTTTACTTTAAGGTAAGTGAGCGGCCACAAACTACGCATTTAAACTGTTCCGATTACATTGACAGACTATTCAGTAATTATTCTTGATAATTGAGTACGCGAGATGCCGAAAACGGAAAGGATGACAGTAACGTTTATATAAAACACCAGTGATTCCGTATACAAATTCAATATCTCTTCTCTTTTCTCTAATTTCTCTTCTCTCTCTAAATTCTCATCTCTTTTCTCCTAGTATCAGTATGTATAAACAGTCACTAAACTACAAATAGTTTATTTTTTTTAGTTAATTTTTAATTTCAAATTTAGTTTTATTTTTACTTTTGTGTTCTTTTTATTTTTATCTTAACATTGTCACTCGCCAATTAATTGCTTGCAATCTACGCCTATAACTGCGATGGCATTAACTTCACAACTTTTCACTGTTTTATGTATTGTTTGTTAAAAATGTTCATTGTGTTGGTGTAATAAATAAAGAAATAAATAAATATATTAGCCGTTTATTTTAAAAGAGGCCTCACTTAATTTATCTTAAAATAGAGATGTTCAGAGGTATTTTTTTTTTTTGATGATTATACTATGTTTGTTCCCCAGCGTGTTTGGCGGTGGGGTATTTTTACTTTTACATTAATTACTTACTTATAATTTACCTACTTTATATAAGACTAATTTTTAATTTCCTTATTTCTACTTTTTACATTTCCGATGTTCAGAGGTTTGTTTTTCAATGAATTTTAAAATATAAATATAAGACACTAAAGAGTCATTCTGCTTGAGTGTATTTAAGGGTGTTAAATGGGGAATCTTCAAGAAGATTTTTTTATTATTCGGTTATTTGGGTTTTTTTATTGTTGTTAGATCGCAGCCACAGACCTGTGTTTGTGCTCTTTTCCAATACACTTAAATTGTTCACTCTGCATTTATTAAAAGAGTGCCACTTCTACAGTTACTATTTTCCTTTTTTTATATATAATGCCTGAATTTGGAGGTGGCCAGAGATCCCCCCGGTTCACGCGTCGCAGACGCCCCGCTGCATTGCTATCAGCTTCTCCGCGACCGCTGTGTCCCTGCTTCTCATGGCCATTTTCAGGTTGTAGTCCACTATCCTCTCCCTTGATGCGGTTATTTGGGGTTCTTACTATCTATAACCCTCGAGTGGCCCTTCCTCGGTGCATGGTGAGGGGCTTCGGGATCTCCAGTAGAACGCACCGGAGCCCCTCTGCACCCTCTCGAAGAGCACGTCCCGGGGGGGGGGGGAGGTCAATCTCTCTCCCCCTGTGCCCTTGCAGTCCAGGGAGACACGGGCCACTCATCCACTTTGGCGGACGGCAAAGGCCCCTTGTCGCCCAGTGAACCCGAGGCTCCGTTTCGTCATCATCTACGAGAGGCAGGGAATACCGTAGCGTTATTCTACAAGACTAGAACTACGGGACTGATGTTAGTACTCATCTAGTCTTAGATTATCATAAACGTACCCATATTACAATCAACAAACCGTTGTTCTATACGATTTTAGGAGTTTTCTGATATATCTCCGGAAGATAAGGTCATATATCAACATAATTTATATGGGACCTAATTGAAATCAAATGCCTTTAAACAAAATAAAATTAGATATCAGTTCATAAATGAAGACGCTGTGAGTGCACTAAACACAGATGAATAAAAAATCTCTTCCTTTTTTTACGTCGGTTAATAAATAAGTATATTTACGACTAAAAACAACAACCGGCTTCAATATCTAATCAATACTCGCGGATTCGTTCTTCGTATTTCCAAATAATCGTAGTACTATCAGAACGGTTAGGTTCCTTTGAAGTACATTCCTTGCAATAAAAAAAGAAACGTCAAAATCGATTCACCCATTCGAAGTTATTCATAAACTAAACAAGTTTAAAAAGAACTTCCTCCGTTTTTGGAGTAGGTTGAAAAGGCATAACTTGATAATACAGAACCCTAAAATGCAGGTGTCGTATCAACACCTCTTATCTTCACAAGCATTCCATTACAAGTAGACTGCCTACTGAACTTTCTACTAAAACCAATGCCGCGCACATAAGTCAGCTGGTCTCTTGTACCGGAGATAACCTTGTTAATTAAATGTACAAAAATATTATGTCAGGGCGGAATTCCGTATGAAACACCACTAGATTGAAAGCAGTTTGTGTGTTCCTTTTAAGGGAAGCTCTCGTTAGAACGTGTGTAATATTTTGATTTATTTATCGGGGGAGAAATCGTGAAGTAGACGCAATTTGTATTTGTATAATAAATCGATAATATTTTGAAGTTATGCTTCTTTAGACGTGTTAGTGTGTTAGCTGTGTTAGCGTCCTACTAAATGCTAATTTTAATGCATAAATTAATATTATAATCTGTACAATATACTTATGAATTAGAATAAGATAATGGACAGACTAATATAAAAATAGTTTAGTCAACTAAATTACTTTTATCTGTCGTCGGCAACCAAGCTTCAAATAGAAGTCTGCCTCCCCCTGGTGGAATGGAACCAAATCAAGCACCGGCACAATAAACACATCATTAATGACCAGATGGTCTTTCTGTCGGTATGTCGGCAAAAACCCCGGAATTTAAAGGGGCGGAACCACCTGTGTATTCCGCATATCTTACTACTGTGACAGATTTCTTACTATACAGGATGGTCTTTTTCGTGCATTCTTAAAATTAGTAAAATTGTTTATATTTATGTTTATGGCTTGGGCACAGCCATCCACATATATATCCTTAAATTAAATAAGCACAATATATTAATGTAATTTTTATTCCTAACCAGACATAATAGTTGGCGTCAATGGTCACTACTTACATAACAAGTATATTTAAAAACAGACTTCCTTTTTATTTCCGAATTATTGTAGGAACATTACAGAACGTAACTAAACTATTTTACGGTAGGGTAGGCAGGGTTTTAGAATTCTTCGGTCACATAGCCAGGAAAAATTATACACTGGAAACACTCCTGGTCACAGAAAAAGTACACGACCATGAGGGAGGACCCCTATGGACATACAGCCAGATCAGACAGCCCTGGACAGACCAAATCAGCAACAACAACAACACTAAAGTCCACGAGGCATTACACACCGCACCGGTGGTGAGCAATCGCCCGCAACATAATTCGTGGACGTCACGACCCTCAGCAATGAGGAAGACCACATAAGGAGGAGGGATCTAAACTCTCTTCACTACACAAACTACTTCCATATAATATATATATATATATATATATATATATATATATATATATATATATATATATATATATATATATATATATATATATATATATATATATATATATATATATATATATATATATATATATATATATATATATATATATGTGTGTGTGTATGTATAAATAACATTTCCATAATTGCGTGAATGTTGTATTTATTATTAATTTTATTAATAACTATTGTAAAAAAATAACACTCTGTATACAGTCAATAATATGACCCCGTGGGAGGACGAAATGCCTCACTTCTTCTAATATTCCCCATTCTAACCAGGAAACTATAGTTTTTGTATTTATTAAAAAAACTACAGAGGAATTCGAATCCTGTCGTGATTACATTCGATTCGGTAAAGCGAAGGAAACTTTAGACATATATAAGGTTGTCAAATATCTCCCTTCCGCCTTTTTGTCTTTTGAATTTCGCGGCTATGTACAAAGCGCTACAGAGCTCGTATCTAGCAATACTATACATAATTTGAAAGGTCTTGACATAACCTACAAAACGACGCTATGCATAATTAGTTTGGATATTGCGTTCAACAGTTATAGACGTGTAAACATGGACTTCACTAACGCCGAAATTCGCGGCTTGGCCACTGTTTGGGACGATTCACCGGCCTTCGACCACGACCGTTTTCGCTTGATATTGTCGTATGTGATCCATTTTTCGTCGCCAGTCACCATCCGCTTCAAGAATGGGTCGAGTTCGTTCCGTTTCAGCAGCATATCGCAGGCGTTGATTCGGTCCAGAAGGTTTTTTTGCGTCAAATCATGCGGCACCCAAACATCAAGCTTTTTTTTGTATCCAGCCTTCTGCAGATGGTTTAAAATGGTTTGGTGACTAACTCCCATCTCCTGGGCGATGTCACGAGGTGCCACATGCCGGTCTAACTCGATGTAGTCCATGATTTGATCAGTATTTGTCGTCACAGGTCTTCCGCCGGCCGGCTTATCCATGGTGTCGTTTTCACCGGCTCTGAATCGTCGAAACCATTCCTCCGTGGTTCGAAGTGATAGAGTACCATCCCCCAAAACACCATTAATCTCACGGAACGTTTCTCTAGCGGATTTGCCTTTAACGAAGGAAAACTTTAAAATAGCGCGAATTTCGGCGTTAGTGAAGTCCATGTTTACACGTCTATAACTGTTGAACGCAATATCCAAACTAATTATGCATAGCGTCGTTTTGTAGGTTATGACAAGACCTTTCAAATTATGTATAGTATTGCTAGATACGAGCTCTGTAGCGCTTTGTACATAGCCGCGAAATTCAAAAGACAAAAAGGCGGAAGGGAGATATTTGACAACCTATTATATACATATATATGAAAAACGTCATGTTCTTTTTATTATTTGGTAGCAACTAAACAGTGTATCATATTTGATTTTCTCGTGAAAGAAATGTGTGTATGGTCATTTATGAAAGACAGCGCGTAATGTTTGACGAACCATGCGCGCTAAACTATTTTGGATACGCGTAGATAGTGCCACGAATATTTAATGCGTATGAACTTGGGGAAGACAGCCTACAAAGGACAGCAGTTAGATAAAATTTAAAACGCAGGTACTGAGTATCTACGCTGCAGACAAGGATTGCTATTACCTGTATAAATAACACTGAAAAGTATACGTGATTATGCCCTTGATGTCGTTTATCGATAAAATCGCTCGACATCAAAGTTCGCATGTAATACACACCACAGATAATAACAAGCATAGAGTATGGGAATGCGTGGACATATTTTTTCCGGCGGCAGTCACCGTTTCCTGGTTCCCGTGATTTGTCGCGGCCCGGCGAATACATTCGGCTCGTAAACACCTGTTTCGCAATTCCCACGCCTGTAGGACTTAGTGGCGTGATCACTGATGTTTGGACGCACGTGGTCGTGGCTACAGTTATGGGGCAATTAAAAATATTTCAATATCTGCGTGTTCGATGTTCCTTGTTGATTTAAAAAAATATAATCATGTGATAGGACACCGGATAGGAACAAAGTTCCTTCGGAAAATATCGTAGCAAAGCAGAATTTATTGCAAATAATATATTGCATAATTCTATGTATATTTTCTTTTTAATTTTGCTGTTTGGTTTTATATTTAAGTACAGAAATTAAGGTAATTTTGTATTTAAGGAAATTACAAATTAATGAAATCAAACACATAAAGTAAATTAAGTGAAATTATTAACGTAAATATAAAAATTGTTTAGTTTCTTAAAATTAAGGTATTATTTGTAATAGCGCCACCTATGATCAGAGTGTTGAATTACATGCTTAATAGTCACGCTATATGCGACACGTGTATGCGACTCCGTTATATATTTTTCTTACGGTTTTGGTCTCACATTTTTTTCGGTTCGATCACACAACACATCTATCTGATGTAAGGAACTTCGTTTCAAAATTCTTTTTTTAATTAAAAACAATTGTTAAAAATATTAATAATTCGTGTTTAACCAACCAATTCAAGTTTAACCTTGTGCTTGTGGTTCACGTTAATTTTCTAAAGTCGGATTCGAACCCACGTAATTAGGTTTCACAGACCGTGCCCTACTCACCGACATTAGTTTTTTGAAGAGGCCTGTGATGATGAGATGACGATGAACCAATAACTCAATCAACAAACATTCTTCTAGTAGTTTTTTGTTACCCTAATGCCAATTACATTAATGGAAACTTTTTTTTTTTGTTAACGCGAGGGAATTTGTTTATAGACCATCCTCCGGTACCCTGGGTGGGCCCGGAGGGATGTGTGGGACTCGGCCTGGGCAGCCCATACCCACTAAACCTACCGCGAATGCCATCAGCCTTTATGAGCGGGGTGTCCCGGATCTGTCAGCGACAGGACACCCCAACGACCCCAAAGACCGGACTTCACCCTCAAAGGGGACTTCTCCGGCACTCAGAGAAGTCCCGACGACGCCGAAGCATGCTGGGGCCAGGTTCCCATCCTGGCCCCGCTTATATTAATGGAGCCTAATCTAAAGTATTGGAACAAAAATATAGACGAATTGTAAACGTCCTTTTCCTCGATGTCGGTTAACAAAACAACTGGCGATTATTCAGACAGCTTCTGCGACGTCCCCACCGGCGCGAAGTCAGCTGATAAGAAATGTCACTGTAGGAGAATTTATTGCCTTAAGTACCGCTTAATTTTCATATTCGCGGGCGGCGTTGTCTACGCCCCGATGATTATAATGAATCGTTATTGAAGCAGCATCTTGAAAACATTACTCAATATTCTACAGAGAAAAGTAAATTATATCGATTATTTTGTTTATTATAAAATTTAATATCTATATATGTAAATGAAGTTCCTCTCTATTAGGCTTCATTTAATTCTATTTTGCCGCGTCGTTGACAAACCTCTATGGTAAGATGACAATGACTGTCAGATTGAGGTTATATTATTTGGTGGTAATTGTAAAACGTCGAACATAATATTGTATAAAAGATATTGAAATAATAGCTTTAAATGTTGTTTCTCTCTTTCAGGTAAGAGTTATAATTTAGTTCATTAATATTACTCATTGCATTGTAAACTAAACAAAAACGTGTTAATAAAAACATTCTCTCTTTCAGAGCAACACAATTTCGTTTTTATTTCTTATAGAAGAAAACTTCATTATATATATATATAAAAGAGAATGTGGGTTTGATCCGTATAGGCCCCGAAACCGATTTCAACGAAACTTTCAGGGAATCTTCAGATTCACCAGGCGAGTAATCGTGTAAAGTTTGGTGACGATCGGAGCAGTTCTCTTTTTGAACTGTCAAACAAGCCATACACGTCTTACATTTATTTCTGACATTAACTTGAGCCCGATATATTTTTCTAAAAATAATAAGAGTCTACATAGATATTAATCTATTTGGCTTTCTTTAAAGTACGCTAGCATATTAACATTCTTGTTCACCAACTACGCTTGTGCTAGGAGATGAATACCACGACGAATCGGGGTGCGCAGGGGACGTTTCAAACGTCTCCTCTCGCTGCCCCCGTAATCCGAAGCGGGGCCAGGATGGGAACCTGGCCCCAGCATGCTCCGGCGTCGTCGGGACTCCTCTGAGTGCCGGAGGAGTCCCCTTTGAGGCTGAAGTCCGGTCTTTGCCGGGACCGGCCGGTCGTTGGGGTGTCCTGTCGCTGACAGATCCGGGGCACCCCGCTCATAACGGCTGATGGCATTCGCGGTAGGTTTAGTGGGTATGGGCTGCCCAGGCCGAGTCCCACACATCCCTCCGGGCCCACCCAGGGTACCGGAGGATGGTTAATAACTCGATTCCCCCGCGTTAACAAAAAAAAAAAAAAAAAAGGCCGTACCCTAAACCATTAGGCTATTGACGCTTAAGGATATAGATATTAATCTGTTTGACTTTCTTTAAAGTACGCTAGCATATTAACATTCTTGTTCACCAACTACGCTTGTGCTGGGTGATGAATACGAATTTCCATTACGCAGAATGTGCCATAAACCATTAGGCTATTGACGTTTTTTATATTCATTCTTATTTATTAATATTGCTTAATCAAAGTACTAAATTAATAAATCAAGTAACACATTTGCGATTCCAATTGGAGTTTACATAGATTTTAATCTTAGGTACATTAGACCTTAGATCTAAGATATAGAAGAAGCATATAATGTACCTATATATTGTATGTATATTCTTCTGACGTAATTTTTTTAACTGGTGATATAGTCGAAAGATGGTACGCGCTAGTTTAGTAAGTGCCTAATCACTCTACTCTTGAAGGCTCCTACGTCGTACTTGGACGGAAAGACTGACGCCAGCAATTGTTCCACTTGTTTAAACGTCCATATATAAAATATTAAATAACATGCAATTCAGAAAGCCTATAAAGAAATGAATATCCGCCAAAAGTAGTGTCGCTAGCCTCTGTTGTTGGGGCATATTCACTTCCACCCACTCCCACGGGACGCCGCCGGCCCCAATTGTCACCCAGGAAGTGTTACCAGGTGCTATAAATCAGACCTGTCCGTACTGCGCTGATTAATTTCGCTTCTAACTTAAAACCTCACCGTACTAATTTCAAACGAGGTAGTTAGTCTAAACATCAGCGCGGCTCGAAATTCAACTCTATAACATATAGTTAGAGATTAAATTAGCTCTGTATCTGTGGTATTTATTTTATCAACTTTATTGAAAGTTAAACCCAATACCATAGGTGTGAAGGTGGGTTTTTGAAAAAAAAAAACTAATTGAATTATACAATTTCGTAAGCGAAATTAAGATGGAAATAAATGGTCGACGGTAAACCTATTAGAAAGGATTGCGACATATTGTGTCGTTTTATGTCAACGCTAATATAAATTTATTTGAAAAACGTTACACTTATTAACACAAATTTCAGTGAAAACGAACACGTTATATAGAGAAATTTATTGTGACGTAGCAACTGACGTATTGATGTACAGATTAAAAAACATATTTAATAACTTTAGAATAAATTGATGACTGCATGCATGTTCAAAGAGTAATATATCGTATCTGTGGTGATATTACTCTACATTTATTACTATAAAATGTTACAGATAATATATAATATATTTACGAGTAACACAAAACGACTACAAGTAAAATAAAACGTTAAATGCAATTACGCGCGGATTTCTTTGTATTTCCGAATCGTACGAATATTACGAAATATTAATCAGAACGTATCCAAACTCTCATCAACCTACTCTTAAAGTACATCCATTTCCATTAAAAAATGAATAATCAAAAATGGTTGGCGTGATATTGAGTTATTCGTACATTCGTCGCGCAAATTTAAGACATATCGTTCTCTCTTAACCTTCCAAGCCGAGGCTACCCCTCACAGGGGACACTTGTGTCAAGTTACTAGCGATAGAGGTTCAGGCTAAGCGACCTAAGAGCTATGCCACCTCTCGATCAGAAGCAGTCAAGGCCAGCTTCTCTGACCAATCTGTGTAGTTCTTCATAAAAAAAAAACGTTTTCTCATGGATCCTATTATAAGAACTGGACAATATTGAAATATGGTCCACAAGAGAAGCACCAGGTCTAAATTAAAACAATAATCAAAATTGATTCCCCAAGTCGAAAGTTATAAGGTAATAAACATAAAGAAAATATAAAGACGATTTGAGAACCTAGTTATTTTTCGAATTATTATGGAACGATTCAACTGACTAAATTATTATTATATAATTCAACTGACTAAATGATTATATGATTCAACTGACTAAATTATTATTATATAATTCAACTGACTAAATTATTATATGATTCAACTGACTAAATTATTATTATATAATTCAACTGACTAAATTATTATATGATTCAACTGACTAAATTATTATTATATAATTCAACTGACTAAATTATTATATGATTCAACTGACTAAATTATTATTATATAATTTAGTCAGTTGAATCGTTCCAGCGTTCTTCCAAGGAGTCTCATGATATATCTTCGAAATCCAAGGTTCTATGCCAAGAAAACTAACGTGAGACCTAATTAAAACCAAACCGATTTAGATTTTTTTTGTCAAACAAAAACAATTTACTACCGATTCATATATGATGGCGCTTGCAGTCCAAAAATATTTTTAAAAAATGCAGATAAATTGATAACCTTCTGAGAGTCGGTCAAAAATTACAGTAATTTACTTCTAAAGGTTTTTATATGTATTTCGGTACGTGTCACATTAGTACAGATGTCACAATGATATATTATTTTATTGTTATTATAGTAAAAGAGGGCATTTGTAACGCTAAAGACTGTATAATTGAACAATGGTCAATAAAGACTTTGTAATGATCGTGTCATTCGCCGCCGAATTTTACGTGACAGTGGACGCACGCTGTGGGTGGACGGACATGAGTCTGCGGCGCAAAATCAAAATGGCCGACCGCAGCTGTCAATGCATTCATAGAGTCATCATATCGACAAAATTCCGAATTCGCACCAAATATTCTTAACACACGTATGTAAGTGGGAATAAGTTTCATTTTCAATTGTAATTAATTTTAGTGAATCATTTAGTTAATTTGGTACACACATTATGAGGGTACAAAGTGACATTGGTCATTATACGTTTACGGTAATTCGAGTGATGACACGCCAGTGAACGGAACATTAGTGACAATTAATTCTATGGTCTTTTAGTGGGCAACAATTGTCGTGGAAAAAAATTCTACGACGTTAGAAACGGGGGCGGGAGACGCACGACATACAAATTACTCGACTTTGTTAAACGATATTGTATTCTCCCACATTAATGGTAATTTAAATAATACAAAGGTTTTATACATATCAGGCGACAGGTACGAGCTGGTAACACTGCTCCAAGTATTAGAGACAGCAATAAAGTAACAATAGTCTCTCACGGCATTTTCATCCTAACAGTGTAGACAGATACGGCAATTCACCGAGCTTATTCAGTCGCAGAAAATAAATATTTTAATATAATAAGTAAGCACTCCCGCCGTTGACCCAGAAGCCTAGACAGAAGAAAAAATTATACGTACTAGCGTAGAGAATATCTACGGTAGAAATGTAATTTTATCTATGCTTTATCATTCTATTCATCACGTAAACAACGTACTGTTATAACCCTTAATACTTTGGGCATAAAGTACATAAGGCACTCGTTCAAAACAACGCTGTTTTATACCACTGCAATTCAGCACTTTTGTTTACTTGTACAGTTTTTATATCAATTTCAACGCAGTCTAATTCAGAACCTCGCGGAGATCAGTTCTCTACCAAATTTAGGGATTCGGAATTCAAACCTTTATTTGTAACAAAATAAAACGGTGTGCGCCACACAGTAGTTTTTTTTTTAAAAGGACACCAGGCACAGCGACGGCCGCCTAACAGTACGCACAATTGGCACACTTGACGGCATTTTGCCTTTTAGTAATGGCTGCTTTGGCTATCACGTCGGTGCATTCAATTAAAATATATGGCAAAAAATCAGTTACCACAATCGAGATACATTTCCTCTACCATCGATAGGCTTCGCTTTCCACATACAATAATTTCTGGTTATCGTTAAAAGGTCGTCGGTCCGTCTGGAGAGAAGGCATCCTACGCTTCTCCGACCCATGTCCCAGGAATATCTTGGAATGAAGCTCATTCCAAGACTTTCCTCCTCCAGTCAGTGACACGGAAGACGTAGCCCGATGCCACTTCAACTTCTTATTCCCCTTTGATACGTTTCGGATATCCCTTAGAAAAATGCCGAACATAGCTCTTTCCGTCACTCATGCGACTTTCAGCTTGTGGACTAGTCCAAGTCTTTGCACCGTAGGTCATAGCTAGTGCTCTTAGACCACTTTAAATGTGCCTTCTACTGGGAACAACTCGGCGTAAGGGTCCTCGTCGGGGACCTCAATTTGGAGGATTCATTTAATCGCGATAGTATACCGATCCGAGAGCCCCGAGAGCGTTTTCGGAAACTATCGGAATACTATTAAGACGCTATTTGAACATCTTAACTAGCTTTAAGTGCCATTTCGTGAAGCGTTGGCGATGGGAGAAGTGGCTGGAGAAACTTCAGCAACACTTCCAATACTCAAGATGGTGAATTTTCCTAAAGGGGTGATAAAGCAAAAACATTCATAAATATACGTGTTTAAGATAAATTTATAAATAGTCGTGGAAGGATTGTCGTCTATCGCACAGGACTGGATCCTATTATAGATGGCAGCGAAACATATTTGGATAAATTATATGTAATAGCGTAGTGGGAATTGTAATTTGGATTTTGTTTTTTTTTAATTAAGAATTGTTATTATATTCGATGACGAACGCTTATATTACATAACAAACCCGCATTTGTAATTAGCAAGAACCGTGTTCACGTGATCAGTAAATTCGTAAATAAATCCGAGCGTAAGTCTTACGAATCCGTACAATGGGCGCAAAGTCGGGGCCGGATTTGTTCGCAATGTTAATAAATGGTAAGAATTTCGTTTTCCGTCTTTTGTGCTCGACTTCCGTTCACTTGATGGCTTCGAAGCTAAGTACACCATGAGTTTTGAGTCATGAAACTTCATTACAATAATTTTTAATAATATTTCTAACTCTAATAAAAAGTAGATAAAATAATAAAGCATTTTTTTAAAGACGAACTACACAGATTGGCCAGAGAAGCTGACCTTGACTGCTTCACCGGATTGAGAGGTGGCATAGATCTTAGGTCGCTTAGCCCGAACCTCTATCGCAAGTAACTTGACACAAGGGTACCGGATAGGGATAACCTCGGCTTGGATGTTTACCATTACGCGTAAGCATTCTGATCCCAGGGCCGAACCATGATTCGGTCGTTTGTTATTTCACGGATAACCTAAGGGACATTCAAAAACTAAACTAACTTTGAGTGCAGCTTCGGGAAGGATTGGCGTAATACAGGATTTTCCTGACTTACGTCAACGTTGTCACCCTACACCCAAAGAGTCAAAGCCACAATAGCATTAAAAGTGTAATGAAATCCTCTTACCCTGTCCTTCGTCCCACCCACCTGCCTTACCTTTGCCTTTTCCTTAACCGCACTTACATATGGTTTCCCGCAGAACTTGTCAGGAAGTCAAGTATTTGCTACACTTTCTAAGTATATTCTAGAATATAAATACAATCTCGACAGTAGACGTCATACGTCCTTAGTGAACGGCCAAATAGATTTGCATTGACCAATTACTAAAATTGCCAGTAAAAACAAAAAAAAATCAAATCAAAAGTAACGGATCAAAAGATAAACGCTGTCTTTTATTTGAGACTAACTGTGCCCCGCGGTTAATTTTCTAAAGTAAAAGTTACCTAAGTTACTCCTTATTACATCAGCATCAGCCAGTGTAAGTCTCTTCTAGATTTTACCCGGAACAAACAGATAGATAAGTCGTCAGACCACAATGCAAGTTAATAACCAATAATCTCTTATTTCTAATCAAATATGTTTCTAAGTTAAAAAAGATGGCGTAATATTTCAAAAGCCACAGAGTATTAAAACTAAATGAAGCATATTCTAATTAGGTAACTTTATACGTCATTAAGTGTAAGCGGGTGTGACCTAGACCTCGCGACTATTTCTCAAAAACCACCATTACGCGTGAAATCCATACAAACATGGCAACACCGGTGCCGCGACAGACTAATGACGGAACTCACCCCGACCTTCCGTTTCCTCCACACATCTCCATAAATTTTAACACTCCGAATATCACCCTTTATACTATATACTTAACGATTATAATTGCTTAATTGTTGAATACGAACACTTTAAATTGTTTACTCAAGTATTTGTCGGATATAAATAAACGAAAGGTATTTTAGTAAATCACGAAAGTTACGTTATGTGACGTAATAAGCTTCTAAATATGTAAATAATTGCTTTTAATACATTATTAGATTTGTTTCTATGTCTGCTTCTTAAACCGCTTTGTTCAACTCGTTCGTTCGCTCTGGCTTGGAGTTATGCAATATCTCCTGGAATCCAATCTACAGTTTATTTACGAGCAAAAACAAAAAACTACTTCAAATCGAATCAAACGTAAAACGCTATAGCACGTGGACGACCTCTTTGTATTTCCGAATAATCCTAGGAATATAATTACGAAATAAAATTATTCAGAACCTAACCAAACCTACAAAAACCTTGATGAGATCAAAGTAAATTGAAGTACATCCTATCCAATAAAAATGAATCATCGAAATAGATTAACGTGATACTGAGTTATTCCTACATTTGTGGCGTGCATACTTGATACTCCCACCCCTTAAGATGTTAGGAGCGTTGCTGGAGTTTCTTCGGCCACTTTTTCTCCCAGCGCCAACGCTTCCCGAAGTGGCACTCAAAGTTAGTTTAGCTTTTGAATGTCACTTAGATTATCCATGAAATAGCAACTGAGTCGTGATTCGGCCCTCTCGGGCGCCCTCGGATCGGAATGCGTACGCCTAACATAGTAACCGTCCCCCTACTAAAACCTCCCCGGTGGCCCTTTCCTCGGTGCATGACGAGGGGCTCCGGGATCTCCAGTGGAACGCACCGGAGCCCCTCTGAACTGTGCTCAAGGAGAGCACGTCCCGGGGAGGGGAGGTTACTCCCTCCCCCCTGTGCCCTCATAGTGCAAGGCTACACGGGCCAGCCGATGTCGCCTTCTTCCCGGGTCCACCTTAGCGGACGACAAAGGCCCCCACCCTTGTCGCCCAGTGAACCCGAGGCCCCTTTTAGTCGCCTTATACGACAGGCAGGGGATACTGTAGTCTTATTCTTGAGAGCCCAGAACTACAGGGCTGATAGTATAGATAGTAACCGTCCAAGCCAAGGGCACTCCTCACCGGGGGGACCCTTGTGTTGAGTTACTAGCGATAAGTTACTACCTCTCAATCCGGTGAAGCAGTCAAGGCCAGCTTCTCTGGCCAATCTATGTAGTTCGTCATTGAAAAAAAAATCTTGATGCTAATTTAAAACTTTTATGGTTTTCTCCGTGTCAGAATTTGACTAAATTTAATAAAATCGTACCACAAGGGAAGCATCAGCTCTCAAATGAAAAAGAATCATCAATTTCATCCAGTCGAAAGTTATAAACATAAAAAAAACATGCAGACGAATTGAGAACCTCGTCGTTTTTGAAATATGTTGAAAAATATAAGAAAACCGCAAAAATATAGAATGCGGCTCCCTAAATTCTTGACGTAATATTAACCTAGCTACTGTTTCAATAGCGGTGGCAATTTGATATTCTAGGGGCCCTTGCCACGTGCAACTTCCTGCGGGACTCAAGACCACTTCCAGCAACTTAGGGAACCAACTCAACAACAATTAGGGAGCCCAAATATTACTCACTATCTATGGTCGATTCATTTTTAAGAGACTTCCATTGCAATCGTCTGTATTTTATTTACTGTCTGTGCACTCATAGAGCTACAAATGATTTTGTAAATGACAGCTTTTATTCTTTAATCTGAAAGAAAGGATTTCATTTCAATTAGGTCTCGCGATATTTTTCTTGACATTGGTGCGTGGTTTCCGCTATACCACCTATAACGATCGTATGGAAGTATGTTTGTTGATTGAGATATTTGTAGGTTTTTGATAATCCAAGACTGATACAGTTATAGACTAACGTATATCATATTACAGACACATAAATAGACATATACATTTTTTCATGCACATCTTTTTTCCTCAGATTTTCGACTAGACTATTTTTTTTTTGACGAACTACACTGACTGGCCTTGACTGCTCACCGGATTGAAAGGTGGCATAGCTCTTATGTCGCTTAGCCTGAACCTCTATCTCTAGTAACCCGACACAAGGGTCCCCCCGGTGAGAGGTAACCTCGACTTGGACGGTTACTATGTTACATGTAAGCATTCCGATCCGAGGGCGCCCGAGAGGGCCGAACCACGACTCGGTCGGTTGCTATTTCACGGATAATCTAAGGGACATTCAAAAGCTAAACTAACTTTGAGTGCCACTTCGGGAAACGAACGACTAGACTAATCAATAGCCTGTATTAGGGAGAAACTCTGAGTTAATCTCATGGACTAATATTCATAATCTTTAGGTCATTGAGCGTGTACGTACAAAGGTTAGTCTAAGTGGGTGTATGTGTGTGTGTGTAGAAATGTGAGCGTATTTTATGCTGTTATGTAAAGAGAAAAACATGTATTATGTTTATATACAATTGGAGAAGAAAAATATATTTATCTTTTTCTCCATATTTAGTAGCTTAATCTCTATGTTTCAATTAGTATAAAGTAAAATATATTGTATACCCCTTGTCTTTATGTTACATGTCATATAACGTTTATTTGAAGCGTAGATTTGATTCTAAGTCGAGTTTTGTTTTTGTCCATAAATACGACTTGTATTTATGATGGAATTTATGTTGGTAACCTTTTTTTTAAAAGAAATCTAGCAATTTTTTTTTCAGAAATATTACTTACAATCTTGTTAACCAATCCAACTAAGGTTAAGCTTGTGCTATGGTGGATTCGAACCCACGACCTTAAGATTCGCAGGCCGTACCCAAAACCATTAGACTATTGACGCTTCAACCCCTTGGCTTTACAGTTTCTCTGGGTTAGGAGGTGGAGTTTTTAGGATGCTCGGAAACTCTGATGTGGTAGCATTAACACCCTGGGATGGATAAGAGGGTCGAACTAGGCAGTTGCTTCAGTCGGATTAACAAAAAATTTCAAACCGGTGTTAAATAACAACGGAAATCAGACATAAAAGAAGTGAAATCATTAATTAAGAGAAAATAAAACTAAAATATTGTAGGCAACAAGAAATCGAATAACATTTCGAGTTCCGCCCATTAAAATTCATAGGGTCTAAGCGTTTTTTAAATTGCCTTCTTTTTTTAAACGAGACAATTCGTAAGCGAATTCCCGCCATAATATTTCCATATATTCAGTCAACAGCCCCGAATAGTTACGTATCTTTTTTTTATTTCTTTTATTTTCCATAATATACCTTATTCCTTTACAGTTAAGAAGAATTTATTATGTTTTCGTAAACTTCAGAAGTATAGTTTAGGAATGTTTATAAAAATTACGTTTGTTATCTCCGCGGCCACAACAAATGCTCTCTAGTGTAAATGAAATAAGGTTTATTATGATATAGTTTCATAGATCGAGCGGCAAAAATAATTTTGTATATGTGTAGATTTCAAATAATCGGTAAGATATAGGGGGGTAGTTGAAATGTGCCAGTTTTATGAGCACATTACGAGGGCGTTACAGGATTGAATTCGAACCTTTTCTGTTATTATTCATGACCAGCTATTTATCATATTGTTGTTTCAATGGTTTGTGTAGACTGAAAACTTTTTAAATTTAATAGTTCGTCAAAAAATTGTGTTGCCTAACTACAAATTTTGAAGTCTATAACTACGCGGGAAATGATGCAAATATTTGTACTTTCAAGTTTAAAATTAATAAATTTAAAATTACAATATATACACTACTATTTGTAAAATAAATATACAATCGTGTGTTTTAAAATATTTATATTTTTAATGTTAAATTTGATTAGCAATGTAGTAATTAATAATATTACTAGTTTGCCGTCGGTTTTTTAGACGCCATTTTGAAAATTGATTGCACCAGCAATGATCGAGAAAAAAAAACTATAAATCAATGAGAAAGAGCGAGATAAATATAATGTCAATTTACGCATTTATTTATATAATTTATTAATTCCGTTCCCATTTTAAAATATTTTATCTGCTTGAAAATACTGGTCAAAAATAATCGTTTAGAAAAACAATTCGCGTTTGAGTTGGTATTTTTTTTAAACTGCACATTCCCTATTGCCGCGTTCAATCTACTTTCACGCGTCATATATCGCGTATAGTCTACATTCAATGCGGTGGAACGCATCGAATAAATACATTGTTTGAATAAAAGTCACATTTATTGCTCCGTGCAATTTTATACCAAACCATAACGAATCTGACGAAATTTATTTTGCCACATTTGTGGTTATTTTAAATTGAAAACTGGTCTGACACAGTGTTACTAAATTGTAAATTATGTGTTTTAACGATTTTTAAAAATAATTGTGCTGGTCATTTATAAAAAGAAGCCACTCTCCGTTATATTTTCGCAAAAAATATATAACATAAATTTAATTCATGAATATTATTCAACAATATTAAGACCAGGACCGCATTTTATCATATTATTTATATATTTTTTTTATAATTTCTAAGCAAGTGCTTGACTACGATCCCACCTGATGTTAAGTGGAAATGCAGTCCTGGATGGTAAGGCGCACTAGCTTAGTAAATCCCTATTCACTCTACTCTTGAAAATACCCACATTGTAATCGGAAGGAAAGACAGACGCGGGCAAACTATTCCAGTCCCTTGCTGTACGAGGAATGAAAGACGAAGCAAATCGCTTCGTTCGGGTTTGAGGGTTGTTCACAACAAAAGGATGAAATCCCGCAGTGCGTCTAGAAGTCCGATGGTGGAACGGGGATGGGGGAATTAGATCATGTAGTTCCTGAGCACACTCTCCAAAATGCAATCTGTAGAAAACCGAAGGGCTAGCTATTTTATCATATTATTATTTTGAAGCAAGTGCTTGATCACAATTGCACTTCACTCTCCTCATGAAAATATCCACTAGTAGTAATCGGAGGGAAAGACAGACGCGAGCAAACTATTCCAGCAAACTAGTCCGTCTCTTCAAAGAAGGAAAGCGTTTAGTTTAATTTTAAGATTTGAGCCTTAATAGACACATACCTACAATTGACTGACTCTTTGTTTTTCAAACCATATTTGATATGCCCATATCTACTTAACATACCACTCAAATACACAAATTATTTGACTTGCTTTTTAACGTTTTAGATCTATAATTGTCATCTCAACCTATCGGCGTCGCCGATTTCCATGTAATTTCCCTTTAACCTATGTTAGGAGCCTTGCTGGTGGTTGAGAGCTGCCAATTCTCAAATCCATTGAAACCGAAAAAAAAGTCATTTTTTTTAAATATAACTTCTTAAGCCGTAATACACAAGACCACAATTTGAATTGTCAAAGAAGCCTTATTTCCTCCTCGTTAGGATCAGGTTATTTTTAATGTGAGTGGTTACTAATCATTGATATCAGAGTTCTATATCTGTAACAATAAATGGGAGAACTTTTTTATCTGCATAACTACAGAATGTACGTATATGTACATGCTACAATACTTATAAGATATAGCGTGTTTCGAAGAAGGTTTTATTGGTTTTATATTACTATAACCTAAATGTACCTAATAGTCTTGAGCACAAGCGCAAGGTGGCCAGCCTTTCGGTGTTTTACAGATTACATTTTGGAGAGTGTGCACAGGAATTACACGAGTTAATTCCCCCATCCCATTCTACCTTCGAACGTTTAGACACTCGGTGGGTCTCCACTCTTTTATAGTCGATATTCCGCGTGTCCGAACGAAACGATTTGAGTCATCGTTCATCGTGCGTACAGCAAAGGAGTGGAATAAGTTGCCGGCGTCAGTCTTCCCGTCCAAGTACGACGTGGGAGCCTTCAAGAGTAGAGTGGATAGGCACTTACTAAACTAGCGCGTACCATCTTTCGACTATATCACCACTTAACACAGGTGGGATCAAGCGCTAATTTACAGGCATAAAAAAATGTATTTAATTAAAAAATAATATTTTCTTTTGTCAATAATCATTCCATTCTACTGACATATTGGCTGGATCAATTGTGACGTAATTACGCTCTAGTAGACTATTTAAAAAATAAAAACCATAGACAAAGAGCGAACGCTAAGACTCATGTACGTACGCACGTTCCATATTTGAAATAAGGAAGTTATTTTCCGAACGCGCCGCGAGATAAGAGCGTCTCACATTAACGGCACTTCAGTGGCCGCTATCTGAAATGTAAGCGGATCTCTTTCAGTTTAATGGGTGATATTTTTTGTTCATGGGTGGGGTTAAAGGTTAGCGCGGACCAATAGAGGCATCCCGGCTGCCGGCGTCGGATGGCTGCGTCTTGCTCTGATAAAGAAGACGAGGAATTTTCAGAGTGAGATGAAAGATTCTATTCTTGGTTGGTGCGGCTGTTCGACGTAGTGTACAGTCGCCGACGAAAACGTTAGCGAGGATAACTGAGATCGTTTTAAATTTCCTTCTATCCTATCACTTCGGATGCTATCTGGCCAAGTTTTTTCAATTGACTACAAAAAGGTTTTTAATGCGGCTGTATTTTTTTATTGTGAAACTATGCTGATTGGGTAGAGAGTTTGATCGGAGCAGTTTTGAAATGTGGGACTGAGTGCAAGGGCATCGAAGAAGGGACCTTAGTGTAATCGTCTTAGCATCCCGATCAGAGGGTGCTCGAGAGGGCAGGTGCCTCATAGAACCGTCATTTATACACCGATCATAAAAATTCTTCCATTATTGGAATGGGGGTAGTTTCAAAGAGTGTAGATAGCAGAACGTTATATAACTATGACTATTCATAGACCAAGAAAGCATCCGTGCGTATTCTCCGTCACTGACGATAAAAATTGTAATTCTTGTCATCGATTTGATGAGAAGTATACCATAGTATTCTGCGCGCACGATTTTCTGTAGTCCTGGGCACCTTCGCGACGGCATATGCTGAAACGGTGTTCAATATTGGCATCGTATGCTATCCGATTTGTCCGTTTCTTCTTTCTTTAACGGTATTTTTTTATGTGTTTCATATTTTGTGCCAATAAAGAATATATCTATGAATAAGTCGGTTTTTGTTTAAAAACACTTTGTTGGAAGAATGCGATCGGCTGCCGATTAATTATCATCACACACAAACTCCTACCAGAGCATTTGCTGGTCTGTTGGCCTTCGCGAAGGTACTCTATGTGGTCAAGGTCCCGATACATGCCTTAATTATGTGAATTTATTCGTTTTACTAAATAATTAGAAATATCTGTCAAAACGTTTGTACACATATGTACTAGATATGTTTATTCCTGACTGCTGCATGTGTAATAAATCCACATCGGGATTGCAGGCGAGTTTAGGATTACACGAATTTCTTAACTTGTATGTTTGGTTTTTTTTTGTGAAAAATAAATTACCATTATTTTTTTTTGTTCTTAAAAGCCTAGTGGTCGCACGTGCCAGTCACTTAGTGCCCGAGCTGTGATCTCACTCTGCTAAACGAATTGTCTCAAAATGAACGTCAAGTGACATCACAATTGTTTGTTGCAGTTTTGGTAATATGCTAGTTAAGTGTTTGTTTGATTTTAATCTCCTTCATAATTACTTTTTCTAAATATACCGAGACATTTCAATCTATTCATAGGATCCAATCTTTTTTATAGTATTTTTTTTATTTAGTAACTCAACATTGAAATACAGAAACTATTTGTATTTTCTTTTTATTTCTCGTAGCTTCTATACAGTCAGTATATTCAAATAAAAAGTGATCCCAAGTGAATAGCATATTGGTCTCATAGGTGTTTATACGCCACGCTCCATTTACTGCGCGTCGAGCGCACTCCACTAATATTTAACGTCGAACAAATCACTCGCCCACGAAAATAAACAGATTCCACACAAAAAACTCATTCCCCGCAATTAAAAAAAGCCGCTCGTTATTTTCATTTCCATAAATACTCGACGCGTCTCTACCGTTTTTGAGATATATCTTCCTGGTGACTTTTTTCAGCTACTTTCAATGCATTATCGAAACGTTTTGAGAGACATTTTTCGTTTCGTTAACACCAACATTTAAAATTTATTAACAATTTAACAACAAAAAAAATTACTTAATATTTTATGATTAAAATTTGCAAATCGTTGATCGATTAAAAATTAATTTTATTCACTAGTTAATCAATTTGTTTTTTTTTATTATTTAAATCAAAAATGTTATTTTTTTTAACACTTATTGTAGCAAGAATGTTTTTTAAAAAAAACGGGTTTTGGGTTCCAAAAAACATCAAAAAAATAAATAGAAATATCGTGATATGAAAATTTTGGAAAACAAAATGTATACTATTCTATACAATGTATAGTATTCTACACGTACAGCGATTATCGCATTTTTAGGAATGTATATAATGTACATTGCTATGTATATAAAGATTTGGAATATTACTGGTATTTTTAATATATACCAAAATATTATCGTAAATAATATGATTTGAAATAAACATAACTATCTTGGTGGAAATATAATAGCTGATTAAGAGCATAATATTTCTATTTTTCTAAAATTGCAAAATAAAATGAATGATAAAAACTTTTTGCTTGATAACCTCTTTTTTTCTAATTTAACGTTTGATGTTCGAAATTCAAAATTGGGAAACAACGAATCGACGTCGACGCGATCACGGCCCGGCGAGCCCTAGCGCGTGTTTTACAACGGCACATTGTATTTATTTGGTTTTCAAATCCACGGTAGAGTTTGTGTCGGCATAAATTGTCAGAGCCGTCGCTTCCGACAAATAAGTTCTTTGGAGTAACACTAATGACATTTTGTTCTCGATATCGCCGCATTTCACATAACGATAGCGACGGAAACAGATTTGGTAATAAGCAATCTATTTAAAACGATACTTCTGTAAGACATCTATCCACTGAATTATGGATATCTCACCTATTCGTTCTTTTATTAAAGATGAAAGCAAATTTGTACTAACTTTTCAATTTTTTGTAAGTGGAGGCATTGGAAATTAAGTGAATTACAAATACAAAGGAAAGTTACATCAAATATAATGGCTAAAAATGGGCATTTTCTGTAAAGAGAACACAAGGGCATAGCCATGCGGCCTTAGTACGGTAGGCAGACTTCTAATGACTTAGAAAATTTTCTAACACTTGTAAGTTTCTTCACAATGGTAACCTTCACCAGCGAGCTCTTGGAAAATCATCACTTCAATTTCAACAAACTGTTCCATTGGTACCCGGCATCAGGGATTGATTAAATTACGAATAGTTTCGCCGAAACTTAAGAGGTCGCTAGGCCTGAACCTCTATTTTGGAGTAACTCTACACAAGGGTGAGGGACAACCTCGGCTTGGACTTTGGTTGCTTTACCACGCATATGCTAAAGGACGTTCTAAAGCTACACTAAATTAAATACGATTTCAGGACGAAGAAGAAATGGCGGAAGAAACTTTAGCAACGCTCCTAATCTAACGATTGGGCCTGCCCATAAAACGGCGGTATCGCGATAAGATAACTCTCAACATCTGACGGTCGCGGTAGGACGCAAATTATTTATTCGAATAGACATTTTTAGAATTTTCTTAAATTCATTTACTCTTTATTAATAAATATTATAATAGGACACACAAAACAAGAGCCGTGGTACCTCAGTGTCCGGGCGGTCGCCTCAAGTTGCATGGTACGCTAGTTCGATCCCCGGGTCAACCAATAAATTTTTTTGTTGCAATTTTATGTACTTGTTCCTTCACCGAAAACATCGTGAAGAAACCTACATGTCTTAGAAAATTTTTTTATGTGAAGTCTGCCAATCCGTACTAGGGCCTCGTGGCGTACTTTACCCTTATACTCTCCTTACACAGAAGGCTTGTGCCCAGCAGTGGGACATATACATAGATTTGCACGCTATTAACTATATAATATGTGAAACTCTGACTATATGAACATTTTATTGTAAACCATAAAGGCTGTTTAACTAACACAAAACAGTTACCAAGGATTTGTTCTACTGTGCACTTGTTGTGTTCTCCCCGCGTGAAAATTATCATCTCAATAAGATGCAATGATACGGACTGTATGAGTCGATTCAAGGCGCGTGTATGGAACGTGTTCATTTATAAACATAATTTATTCTTTACATAAATAAATATTAATAATTGAAAAGGATTTAAACCTGTTCGTATGTCAGGAATCAATCTTAACGTGTTCATTATATCTTTGTAGTTCATCGTTATGACGGAAGATTAAATTTTTGGTACAGTTTTCATGGGAAAAATGGCAAAAGAGCTTACGGTTCAACAGACTTTAAGTGACCACCGTCTCCCGTGACAGGAGAGGAGCTGCAGATGCGTTGCCGGCCGTTGAGATAGGAGTAGGCTGGAGTAGTTTCTTGAAGGAGATCCTTTTGGAGACCGAAATCCTAAAGGTTCGGAAACACCGCTGGTACAGTTACGGCGGAATTTATTTTTTATAATACTTAAAGGATACCATGTGGACACTCTTTTATTTTCTGACAGTGCAGTCTAGCCGCGAGTCTAACGTATAGTGACGCTAAAAATAGCGTTTAAAGAATCTTATATAGATAAGTAAATAAAACGGGTAGTCAATTTAAATATAATGTTTTTTTCACAAATATAACTAACATCTTTGTTGGCATTTCCAACTAAGCTTAAGCTTATTGCTAGGAACCTCAAAAGTCGAATGTTCATTCGAACCCACGACCCTACGTCTCGCAGACTGTAGCCTAAACCATTAGGCTGTTGACGGTTTAAATATATTAAGAGCCATATTACTTTGATTTCAATATATAATAATGATTCTTTTAACCCAACCGGGTACACAAAGACTGTCTCTATCTAAATTAACTCTATTGTGTATATCCTTGACTTTGAAACGAATAACTAGATATACTAGCATAAAGGTGAGGTCATAGGACTCTATAGGACAAAAGAATCACTCCTCAACAAGTGTACGTAAGTTCGGTTCTCAAGAGCATCGTTCCCGGTTCCATTATTCCCAACTATTCATCAATATTCAAGAAATTCCACTTTCCGCACAACCAGTCCGTCCCATACAATTGCGCTCATAAATCGCAACTGCGATCCGCGACACTATTATCCGCGAATTCTCACAATGCAAACATTAATTATAAATTCCGTACGCGGACTTATGATCTATCGCGCATTGTCCGGCAAAGGTCACCGCTTGACCCGTGAGAACGGCCAACATAGAAGAAAAAAAACTTAAAAATAATGACATACGAAATCGCGCGACCCTAAAATTTGAATATCCCCTTCAAAACATCGTACGGGTCCGTTAAGAAAACACAGTATTGTGTGCGACTGGGTATTCTTTGTGTGCAAATAATTTATTCTGTCGCATGTGTGGCGAGTGCAGTCAATTCTTATTATTCTAACGAAGGCAGGTGCTATATGCCGGACACAAACAGAACTGACCTCGGCACTCGGAATTGACCGCGCGGTGATTTTAAATTCCATTTCAATAATGGATCCGTTTTTGTCTTTACAATGTTTGCCAAGGGCAATTATATGTTCTTTTATAACGCATAATTTTTGTGGATATCCTACGGCTGAAATGATAATGTAAAATCCATATTCTTTTTCCAAACGCGTCGTCCCAAAATTTGCCAACCGATTTTTGAGGTATTGATCGCAATCAACCGTGCTACCGACTTCCATTGAAGCACAAAGCAAAAGCCGCGGTAGCTTAGTGTCTGGGCGGTCATCTTAAATTGCATACTACGCTAGCAACCCGAGTTCGACCCCCGTTGCCGGCGACAATGTATTTGTTTGATGCAATTCTAAGTGCTGATTTACTACGCGCTCGGCGGTGAAGGAAAAGGACATGTGTTAAAAAGTTTTATAGGACATCTGAAGTCTACCAAGCCACACTATAGCTGCGTGAACTGTGCCTTTATACTCTCTTTACTGAGAAGGCATACATGATATAGCTGTAACTTCCCTTTATTTTACAGAATTACACTTACAATAAAAAAATTACATTTCTTGCGTGCTCAGTATATAATGAACACATTTGGGATTTAATAAGATTGGTATCACTGTCTACCCTATTTTAGCTAACAGTCTTAAGTAATTTTTCTATAACTTTGAAGCTCGGGGCTTTGGGCTTTCCTTCGAATATCCCAACTTAAGATATTCATGCCCCTCTGATGCTACCGATATGAACGTATATTTTTCCCCAAAAAAGGGAAATTCAGTTTATCGTCCACAAAGAGCGGTCATCAATCAACGGAGAGGATTACACGTCGCCCGATCGCCTCCCGATCCTCACTTTAATCATTATGCCCTTGGGGTGGGGCAGAGATGATAAATTCAATATCGGAGCGATAGTCTAAAAATGCCGGAAAATTATGGTAAAATTACAACATAAAGAAATGCTACTTTACGTTGTAATTTAATCGATTTAGTCTGGGAGTGCACGACATAGTATTTATAACAAAGTGGGAAGCTGATATAAATGGTGATGTCATCAACGATTTTTTTTGGTTTTTTATGACGAACTACACACATTGGCTGGAGGAGCTGGCCTTGACTGCTTCACCGGATTGAGAGGTGGCATAGCTCTTAGCCTTAACCTGAACCTCTACTTATAAGTTTTCTCACGATATTTTCCTTCACCGCAGAGCGCGTTGCAAATCAACACTTGAATTGAAACAAACAAATTCATTAACACCTGGAACCGAACTGGGGTTGCTAGCGTATTACGTAACTTGAGGCGACCGCCCGGACACTGAGCTATATATTGAAATGTTTCACATTAATTCAATGTCCCTTTAAGCGTTTGTAATGTTTGAAAAGAATATCATTGGGACGGTATAAATAAATCCTTTAATATACCTTCAGATATCCTTGGATACTAAGAATACATTACGGGAGAAAAATTGTCAAAGATAAAAGTTTACGAGACGCGGTCGAAGGGTGGATGGAAATCTGTCCGCTGCGTCTGTTTCCATTGCCCAGTGGGAATTTTATTTATTTTTTATTTAACATTTTTTTTAAGTAATCCGAAATTTCTGAATCGCTAGTTTGAGTGTACTAACTTCTGCAAAATGCAAAAATATTTCACCATGTCTCCTTGTATTATACTAAACTTAAATTGATTTCTATTCGTCAATCCAAATTCTGTTAAGCCATTAGGATCGTTTTTGTGAACCTTAGTTTAACCCACTTATTACTGAAACCATAGTATATTTTGACTTATATTTCTATCGCGTGTATCTGAATACTTTCTACACAAACAATGAAAATTACAAACTATATATTATCGTTTATTTATTCCATGTATATGTATATTATTATATTTATATAGAAGTACCTATTTATGTATATATAAATGTATATTTATTTATCTATATAATAGTTTTAAAACGCTATTTTTAGCGGCACTACCCTTAGCCTGAACTTAACCACTAAAGGTTAGCTGGAAGAAATTGCTAAATAGCATTAAGTTCACCTTTGTGCATTTAGTTTGATGCAATAAAGGATTTATCTATATAAAGTTAAAGTAACAGCCTTTATATATGTCCCACGTTTGGGCGCAGGCCTTCTTTGTAAAGAGAGTGAGCATAAGGGCATAGTCCGCCACGCGGTCATAATGCTCCTCACGACGTTTTCCTTCACCGCCGAGCGCGTGGTAAATCAGCACATAAAATTGCAACAACAAATTTATTGGTACCGGCACCGGGGATCGAACTCGGGTTGCTAGCGTACTACGCAACGAGCCTACTCCTACCTCAAAGGCCGGCAACGCACCTGCAGCTCCTCTGGTGCTGTGGATGTTCATGGGCGACGGTGATCACTTAAGATCAGGTGAGCCGTATGCTCGTTTGCCACTTTTTCTATAAAAAAAGTAAGGTGTTGCCAATAAATAACAAAATATGTGACGTCACCACAGCACAATGGATACGCGACGTAAATCAGAACTTTAAAGGGTTAGTTATCCCTTTAAGCTGGCGTCCGTTGGTAAAATATGCCACATTCACGCCCTAGGATTTACGCCACCTAACCCTATGCCGTTCTTTATGGTTTGTTGGTTTTCGTCACTTAAGTACAAGCTTGATGATTGGTTCAGAGATAACATTTTTTTTAGTGATTACAAATAAATGCGACTCTCACTTCGTCCTTCCCGAAGTGGCACTCAAAGTTAGTTTAGCTTTTGAATGTCCCTTAGATTATCCGTGAAATAGCAACCGACCGAGTTGGTTCGGTCCTCTCGGACGCCTTCAAATAGGAATGCTTACGCGTAACATAGTAACCGTCCAAGCCAAGGTTACCCCTCACCGGGGGGACCTTTGTGTCGAGCTATTAGCGATAGAGGTTCGGGCTAAGCGACCTAAGAGCTATGCCACCTCTCGATCCGGTGAAGCAGTCAAGGCCAGCTTCTCTGGCCAATCTGTGTTGTTCGTCATTCAAAAAAAGAAAAAAAAAACGAAGAAAAAAAATTTCGAATCCAACCACCATCTCCTTTTTTTTTTAATTTTTTTTTTTTTGTTTATGGGGAGGAAATCTTCAGAAAGATACCCCGCCTTCTGGGGGGAAGGCAGCGGTTATGTGGGGTTCTTACCCACTAAAACCTCCCCGGTGGCCTTTTCCTCGGTGCATGACGAGGGGCTCCGGGATCTCCAGTGGAACGCACCGGAGCCCCTCTGCACTGTGCTCAAGGAGAGCACGTCCCGGGGAGGGAGGTTGAACCATCTCCTAGCACAATCTTACGCTTAGTTGGAATGGTTAACAAGTATGTTAGTAATGTTTTCTGAAAAAAAAAAATACTGCTAGCTTTTTTTAAAAAACTTCTAGGAGAACCTCTTTTGATGATTCTTGTTTTCATTTGAAAGAAATGTGGGTACATTTACAATTTCGATGTATATAATATTCATAATATTCCAACAATAATTTGGTAATACAAAGAAGAAAGTCGAATTTGAAGTCGGTTTTTGTTTTTAGTCGTAAACTTGTTTACAGTTTTAATGTATTTGACCACGATCCCAACTGATTTTAAGTGGAAATACAGTCTTGGAAGGCGCACTGGCTTAGTAAATGCCTATTCACTCTACTTTTGAAAACAGTCAGTCACGAGTCATCTACAAGGTTCACGGGAACCTCGCAGGTACGGGCCTCGGAGTGTTACCCCATTACCCGGGTTACCAGCGCAGAGGGCGACTGCTCCCCTGGTCGTGGGTACCGTTTTGGAACGGATTTTTTAGGAATAACTATTTTTACGTCAAGACTAATCCCTCAGGCGTCAGCCGCGACGAGTCTATCTGCTACGCCCTCCCGATTGAGACGGAGGTCGAGAGGGGGGCGAATATATCGGCCTAGGTGTTCAAAAGCTCCCTAGAATATGAACCTATTTTTGAAAACACGTAGCGTAGCGTGATTAATTTACTTATGTATTACTAATAATGTCATGTTTACCACCCACATTGAAAATAAACAAAGAATTGGATCGCATTGATCATAACGCGTTGAAAATACAATAAATTTCTTAAATGGAAGCTGGTATAGGAAGTCTGACTGTTGAATCAGTACTACGCATCTATTTCGCGTGTCCCCCGGGCGTGCGTCACAATCTAGCTGAAACTATCGGGCTCGCTAATATAGAAAGAACTTCTAAGTAACCAAGCGTCAATAGCCAATGGTTTAGGGTACGGCCTGCGAATCGTAAGGTCGTGGGTTCGAATCCACCATTGGACTATTGCTGTGAACCATGTCCTTGCACAAGCTTAAGCTTAGTTGGAATGGTTAACAAGATTGTTAGTAATTTCTTTCTTTAAAAAAAAAACTTCTTTTTTTATGACGAACCACACAGATTGACTGCTTCACCGGATTGAGAGGTGGCATAGCTGAGATAAAGACGCTAGGTAACTGAAAGAAATTGTGCATGATAGACAATTAAATATCCTTAAAATACAATAAAATATTTTTATTAATTTATTTATATTTCATTAAAAAACAAACTTAAACGAAAAAGGATTTCTTATGTAAACTTGGATAATACAGTATTTTTCATTAAACATTTTTTTTAAAAATTTTAGTACTTAGTGTCGCGACATGGAGGCAATACTAAGTACTAAAAATTTAAATGAAAATATTTTTTTTTCGTTTAAGTTTATGTTTTTTAATCAAATATAAATAAATTAATACAAACTTTTAATTTTATTTTAAGGGTGTTTAATTGTCTATCATGCACAATTTATTTCAGTAAGCTAGCGTCTTTATCTCACAAGATATTCAAACTCTCATAACCGACCCTTTATTTTTGCTCACGAGTGTAGTTTATATTTTATTACATATTGAAGAAGCCGATTCCATGTTAAGCATAAAGTAAAAGCCGACTCGCCAATGTCCAAGAAATTTTACAGCGCAATTTTATTTATAGGGAAATTATACGGTAGTCGTGAGAAACGTGGTCTTCCGCGGAGGGGACCGTGGTCGGGCGCGGTGCATTCGGTGGTCAGGTACTCGGGGGTCCGCGGATTTAATTTCCCGAATTGTGGCGACTTTAAAAAGCCCTCTCTGTTTATGATTTGTTCGTTCACTATACTTGGAATCGTATACAGGAATATTATATTAGACAGGATATAATAATAAGCATTTTTGAAAGGAAGTTCCGGAATACGGACACTCGTTGATAAAAGATGGCCGGTTAAAGATAAGGACTGATCTAGCAATTATCTCTGGATGCCTGTGATGCACACACATACATACTCTCTCTCAGTTACACACACACACACACACTGTACACAATAATTTATTTTTCTCGTTTGTGTTCTAATGATATCTAGTTAATTATAAGTTTAATTTGTTTTTGTTTCGAGGTTGACATCAACTGCTGCGACACAGTTACCAACTACTGTAGCAGTTTACAAACGTTCAGTATTGTTAAATTTTTTCCTTTGACCAAATAAAAAAAAAATTATGCGTGACGTCTGAAGACGCTCATTTTAGGGTTCCGTGTAAATATTAATCTCACAAATTCATGTCAACAATGTACGCCGCCCTCTTTGATGGATAGGGGTACGATATTGACGTAATATTTGCTCTAAAATATCTCATTCCTACAAAGGTTATACTATAGTCCTTTGTAGTAAATGGCTAGGGATAGAACTGGTCCCCTTAATAAAATCTGGTAAGGTTAGGGTTTGGTATTACAGTAAAAAAACTATAAACGTCTTACTTTATTTTGTAGGTTTTATTTTATGGGCTGTATGCCGTTGCTGGCCCGAAGGTGGCATACACTTCTATTACTCGTAAGAGTTAAGCTCTTGAAAGAATAGGATTTATAGATACCAATGACTAATAAACCCAAGGTATAAGAATATTTTTGCATCAATAGCCTAATGGTTTACGGTATGGTCTGCGAATCGTAGGATTGTAGGTTCGAATCCTAGCACAAGCTTAAATGTAGTTGTAATGGTTAACAAGAATGTTAATAACTTTCAAAAAAAAAACATTCACTTCTAGCTGCGCCCTGCAATGACCCGCGATTAAAATATTACTTAGAAACTATTAGAATTAATGAGCCGTGGTAGCTCAGTGACCGGTCGGTTGCCACAAGTTGCATAGTACGCTAGCAACCTTCTGGCACCAATAAATCTGTTTGTTGCAATTATTAATTGTTAATTGAAAACATCGTGAGGAAACTAAGTGTGCTAGAAAATTTTGAAGACATATGAAGTTTGCCAATGCCTGGGGTCGACTGGCGGACCACATTAATATCTTTAGAAAGTAGGCCCAACAGAGGGCCTTATTATATGCTGTCACTTTAACTAGAAATTAGTTCTGGGCAGAGTTGTAGTTGGCATTAATGCCAGCGTTGTAGCAGGGATAAGTGGCAGTAGAAGGGGAGAACAGAACTCTATAGAAAACAGGTGATAAAAACTTTTTTCTAAACTGTTTTTTTTTTTATAACGGTCGCCAGTGCTAAAGAACTAAATCATTGCATAAGACTTGCATAAATATTTAATGCATAAAAAAAAGTTGTAAACGCACAATAGAATGTTTTCTCAGCCACTCGCGGCGAGTGTTGTACAAATTTGCTTCTTTTTTTTATCTTTAAAAATGTTAACACTGACCACTAACAAGCTCTATTTTAAATAGGGTGAAAAAAAATGTCTCACGCCCTTGGAATTAACGGTTTGTTAAACGAGGTTGTCGTAAAAATTCAATGGGAAATATTTCAGTGAGAATTTGGTCAGTTTAGAGAAAAAAAAAATATTCGTAAGATATTTATTCAGTTGTGTTGTTATAAAACAAGTTATATTTACAAGTAAAAACATAAACTGACTTCAAATCGAATAGAAATATTACGAAACTGAATTAATCAGAACCTTTTTTTTTGTTAACTGGGAGGAAATCTTCAAAATGATACCCCGCCTTCTGGGGGGAAGGCGGAGATTATGTGGGGTTTTTACCCACTAAAACCTCCCCGGTGGCCCTTTCCTCGGTGCATGACGAGGGGTTCCGGGATCTCCAGTGGAACGCACCGGAGCCCCTCTGCACTGTGCTCAAGGAGAGCACGTCCCGGGGGGGGGGGAGGTTACTTCCTCCCCCCCTGTGCCCTCGCGGCGCAAGGCGACACAGGCCAGCTAATGTCGCCTTCTTCCCGGGTCTCAGACGGACTCAGACCCCCACCCTTATCGCCCAGTGAACCCGAGGCCTCTTTTAGTCACCTTCTACGACAGGCAGGGGATACCGTAGTCTTATTCTTGAGAGCCCAGAAGAATTAATCAGAACCTAACCGAACTCTCATCAAACTACCCTTAAAGTACATCCTTTACAATAAAACATGAATCATTGAAATTGATTGGCGTAATAGTGAGTTATTCGTCCATGGATACCACTGTTAGATATGGACCACACCACACTAGAAGCACTAGCTTGCAAATAAAAAAAGAATCATCAAAATCGATTCGCGCAGTCGAAAGTTATGCGGTAACAAACATAAAAACACAGACATATTGAGAACATGCTCCTTTTTTGAAGTCGGTTGAAAAGATTCTATTTTTAGTTAAACGTGAGTGGGTAAAGTTATTCTACGTGAGACGTAACGGCGTAACGACGTATACGTAACGACTAGGACTTAATAATATTAGTACCTTTACTGTTTAAATTGCTCAGCCCAGGAGTTGGCTACCTTTTGAGTCGGTGGAGTCAAAAATTACAAAAATATTTCTTCCCGACAGTAAATATTAATAAAGTTAACACATAAGTGCCGCAGCTTCACATTAAAAGAGTCGCAAGTGGCCATAGCGTAGCCTTTTCTCCTTTCGGGGCCCGTTTCAGGAGTTCTGCCATCTCCCAAACTCCGATGAAATGGTATTAGTCATTTACGTTGCAGACTACTAGACTTTAGAATGCCCTTCTTAATTCTGTTCGACTTGCTAAGTCCATACCAGATTTTTAAAATCTGTGAACACGGCCTTCTTAGTCAATATCGTTGGATCTATGATGTATGTATTTTTATGTATTAGTATTTTTATTGATAACTTACTTAACTTTTATGTAGGTTGAATGGATATCATGATTCTTTATAAAGAATGCTAGAAATATTTTTATTTTAAAATATTAATAAAATTCGTGTTAACCTTTCCAACTAAGCTGCTAAGAGATGGTTCACGTCAATAGTCAAATGGTGGTGATATTTACGAGTAAAAATAAATAATAATAGTATTTTTTTTCTTTGATTAAATAAATATATATTTTGAAAAAATCTGCTTTAGCTTAGAACCTAATATATACGACAATATACAAGAGTTGCTTCTCTTTAATATTGTCACTCAAGAATTATTATCAAAGATTAAATCACATTTCGTAAGCAAAATAAGGCGGCTTGGTACAAGACACACGACTTCGGTCAAGGTGCAGTGTGTTCTATTGTGCCCCACTGCGTCCCCGCTCGAGCTTCTTAGGGAGCACGTTTATAATTGCCGTTGCCCCTTCGTCCATTCTTATTCAAAGATAAACTAGGGTGGTCAGGATAGTAAAAAAAAATGTCGCTACAGTATTCAAAACATATGTCATTTTCTGTATCGATACGTCGCGTATCAAATCGAAATGTCCCCATTGTGGACAGTTTTCGGACGAAATCCCTTATTAGTTATACCGTGAACTCGACAACAGTTTCCCATGACGACTAAATTTATTTTTATAATTCTTCGCTTTTTTTTTGTCATTTGCAAATTTCTTACGATTTCTGGACGACAGCCGCCATTGTTGTTATTCAAAGTTATCGGAAGTGAGACGGATTAGTTCCGTCAACGTCGATGTTATCTTTTTAATTTATTCAATGGCTCCCCAATAACAATAATTGCCTGAGCTATTTCAATTTTAAAACATTTTATTTGTTTATAACCTTATGGTTTACTGTGCCTTAAACCTAAGCAATATTGGGTGTCGACTGGGTTTAGTCAACTAAAATTAATCCAGTCCCTTCCATTGATTAAAGTAATTAACTTATTACAAGTATATTTACGAGTAAAAACAAAAACCGATTTTAAATCGTATAGGAATATTACAAAATAGAATTAATCAGTACCTAAACAAACTCTCATCAAACTACCCTTGAAGTTACAGTACAGTTCCTTTACAATAAAACGAAATCTTTTGACATGAGTTTAAATATTAAGTTATTTGTCCATTTGTGGCGCACATACTTAATGCAAATTTAAGACTTACATGGTTTTTCTCATGGGTGCCATTGTCAGAATTGGACCAAATTGGTTAAGGAACAGCTTTCAAATAAAAAATGAATCATCAAAATCGGTTTACCCAATCAAAAGTTATGAGGTAACAGACATAAAATAACATACAAACGAATTGAGAACTATCTCCTTTTTTGAAGTCGGTTGAAAAAATGGTAAGGTCCTCAATTCGTCTTTATTTTTCAAAGCTTGTTCAAAGTCTGTGGTCAATCGAGAACTTTCTGCTCCCATCGGCCATCTGTTGTACGCGTCATGTGCCCTGCCTATTGCCACTCAATTTGCAACCCTCGGTTGCTATGTCGGTCACTGTGGTTCGTCTACGGATCTCCTCATTTCTAATATCAGTTACAACCGCTATTAAACCATTTTTTAAATTTATTTACGAGGATTTTTTCTATTACAAAATAGGATACTCATAGGACAGGTATTATAAAAACAAAAGCCTTACTTCAATCACTTAATAAACATGTGTTACAGTTGTATACAGTATCCCAGTTTCTTCCATAGCTGGAGAAGCTAGGATACTTCACTAATTCAGTTTAATAGTAGTAATGAATTCAGCTCTGAGCTTCGTTTCTGACACATTCTACCAGTACGTAATGCAAACACTTTTTTTGTTGACGGGGAGGAAATCTTCACAAAGAAACCCCGCCTTCTGGGGGGAAGGCGGCGGTTATGTGGGGATCTTACCCACTAAAACCTCCCCGGTGGCCCTGTCCTCGGTGTATGACGAGGGGCTCCGGGATCTCACGTGGAACGCACCGGAGCCCCTCTGCACTGTGCTCAAGGGGAGCACGTCCCGGGGGAAGGGTACTCCCTCCCCCCATCTGTGCCTCGAAGGCGACACGGGCCAGCCGATGTCGCCTTCTTCCCGGGTCCACTTTGGTGGACGACGCAGGACAACAAACGCACCCATGTCGCCCAGTGAACCCGAGGCCCCTTTTAGTCGCCTTGTACGACAGGCAGGGGATACCGTAGTCTTATTCTTGAGAGCACAGAACTACAGGTCTGACGTAATGCAAACCTTTATCAGGATGAAATAGTTTCCGATATTATATTTAATGTGTATGCAAACATTTATGCATTTAAAACCCAAGTGTAAGTAATATTTGTATCGAATAGGGTAAAACCCAATGGTTCATTATAACAATGTCGGCCCTATCGACACTGTGATTGCGGCCGCCAACAAAAGTCTAGATATTTCTGATAACCCGCCACTCACAATGCACCCAGCGTTACACCCCTGGGCGATACCAGGGTTGTACAAACCCTGTTTTTATTATGGTCTAGAATATAGTTTCAGAATGTTTTGAATTTATACTTCTAGTAACAGATTGAAACTGCAGTGAAAATAATTGTGTTTATATACGTACATATACATTATTCGTACAGCAAAGGACTGGAATAGCTCGCCCACGTCTGTCTTTCCGCCGATTACAATGTGGGTATTTTCAAGAGTAGAGTGAATAAGCATTTACTAAGCTGATGGCCTTACCATCCAGGACTGCTATTTCACTTAACATCAGGTTCGTATGTAATATATCAGGGATCGTAGTCAAGCACTTGCTTAGAAAGGTTAAAAGAACTTTTTAAGTGCTTTAATACCATCGAGGTTAACTATGACTATGTATTATTTATTTATATAAATTAAAATATTAATATTAATACTATTATTTTATTTTTAAAATTTTAACCGAAATTTTTGACTGTGTTGACTATCTTTTTACAGTCCTGTTAATATTTTATTGTAATTAATAATTGGCAGGCAATTAAAAGCTATTTTTTAATAATGCCAAAGAAGTATAATTTGGTTCACTTTTGCATAATGTTATGCCTCGTATCGGATGTGCGTCGAATAACCAATCACCCTGTATAACCGGGCTATAAATTGTACATGGCCTACTTTCTCGATTCGTCATTTTTTTAAACTTTCTAAGCAAGTGCTTGACTGCGATCCCACCTGATGTTAAATGGAGTGGAGTCCTGGATGGTAAGGCGCCCTAACTTAGTAAATGCCTATTCACTCTACTGTTGAAAATATCCACATTGTAATCGGAGGAAAAGACAGACGCCGGCATACTATTCCAGTCCTTTGGCGTACGATTGATTACGTACGATTAATGAAGGACGAAGCAGCTTTGCTTCGTCCTTCATTAATTCGTTCGGGTTTGAGGGATGTTCACAACAAAAGGATGAAATCCAGCAGTACGTCTAGAACTCCGATGGTTTAGTTATTATCATCCTTTCCGCTTGTCATGAGCCTGCATCAACTATTTCCTAACATACTGATTGTAAGCGGCTTGCATACCATATCGTCTTGCTTTTACGTCTAATTGCAAATAACATAAATTTATATTACCATTCTACTTTCCTCATATTTCGATTATTATAATGTTTTGGCAGCCCTACGTTGCTACAATGGGTGGCTGCAACGAAGCCCGCGCTCTAAGTGACATAATAAGCAGCGAGCTGATCACAGATAAGCTATTAATTTGGCTCAAGTATCCTATTCTATGTCAAAATTATGCCCACAGAACAAACTTAACTTACGATGCATAAATCAACAATAGACTCTTTTGTTACGACTTAAAGCCCATGTTCGTGTAAACGTAATAAATCAATGGGCAATTTAAATTTGTGTTAGCGTAAAGAAGAAATTGATATGAAGCGGTATTGTATAATCGAACAATGGTAATGTTTTCGCGGGAACCTAACGGTCCCGTAATGAATATGTTTTCTTGATTGGTGCCTGCTTAATATTCCCTGCCCTCGGGAATGGAGGGTGATTGATTAGCTTCTAAACTTCCTTGACGTTGTTTGCATTGCTTTGTTTGTTTAATTCTTAATTGGATCGCTTAGAAAAAAAAAGCACGCCAGTATTTTTTTTCTTTAAAAATTTTGTCCAAGCTTAAACTTGTGCTAGGAGATTGTTAAAATCAATATCCGGATGGTTTTTTTTTCTTTATTTATCGGGGACTTTTGGCCTTTTGGGCATGTCAGCCCCAACATACCCTAACCTACGCACACATACATCGGTCGCATGAAGCGAGAAAGAAAGTCATCAATGCTGTATAGCCATAGCCACCAGCTTCCTCGCTACCTTTGAGATCGGGACAGCAGCATTAAGAAAACACCCGCATGTTGCTCCCTCAGTTTTAGACTGTCTATTAATGACTTTCTTTCCGCTTCGTGTTTGGTACATTTGGCCCATTATATGGTGCACATCATCCACCACTTGGTTAAAGTCACAGTTCGGTGACTCCGCATTTCTGGTTGGTTAATTTGATTTTACGTTTCGCAGACTTTACCCCAACATATCTGATGCGGCGATTCCAGTGGTGGATTTGCAGTCTTGGCCGCCCTACGCCCCAGGCCATGTAAGTACCAGCCATATTTCTTGTTATTATCAGTGAATTTTTTGTCACGATTGGCCTCCCTTAATATCTGGCTGCCCTAGACCCGGGACATCAAATACAATGTCGTGACACATCTACGTAATAATTCTACAAATAAAATTTGGATTCCAGATGAGTAACGAATAAAATTTTATTTACTAAAATCGTCTCCGAAATACGCTGCATCTTAAAAAAACTTAGGAACCTGAATTGACGTGTAGGGTGGAATGCTTGCTTCGCTCGCACCCGCCATGTTGGATAAAGTCAAAATAGGGCAAATCAGTCATCATTGTAATAAAAAAGTCCAAAATAATAAAGACTTTGGCCAGTACTAAAAAATCGGTGAAACGTGGTTCGGTAAAATGATACATTTATCGAATTTTTTTTGATAAACTACAGAAGCTGGCCTTGATTGCTTCACCAAATTGAGAGGTGGCATAGCTCTTTGGTCACAGCCTGAACCTCTATCGCTAGTAACTTAACACAAGGGTCACCCCGGTGAGAGGTATCCTCGACTTGGACGGTTACTATGTTACGGGTAATCATTCCGATCCGAATAAGTGGTAAAAGTATGGCATGCAATAAATATATTATTATAAACTAGCTGCGTGCTGCGGTGATACCCGCGATTCCAAACTATTTATTTTTATTATTTTTGGATTTTTTTAATGACGAACTACACAGATTGGCCAGAGAAGCTGGCCTTGACTGCTTCACTGGATTGAGAGGTGGCATAGCTCTTAGGTCGCTTAGCCTGAACCTCTATCGCTAGTAACTCGACACAAGGGTCCCCCCGGTGAGGGGTAAACTCGGCTTGGACGGTTACTATGTTACGCGTAAGCGATCCGACGGCGCCCGAGAGGGCCGAACCACGACTCGGTCGGTAGCTATTTCACGGATAATCTAAGGGACATTCGAAAAGCTAAATATTTTTGGATTTAAAAAATTCGTCCATACATTAATTATTACAAATTCGGTCCATTCGATTAACATCTAATGTTATCCATTATTTCCTAATTCCATCATTACGTGGTTAAAACTCGACAGACAATTATATGCAAATTATAATTATAATTGTATCAGAGTGTAGGTTAGCTCTGATTGTAGTCCTCTCGTACGTAGATATGTTATTACAGGTGGTTGGGGTACATTACGGGGTCGGAGGCGCCGTATAAATGCTTAACGCTATTAAAATGCGTCTGCATTCGAATACTAATGCCGTACTAGTATGTGAGGAAAAGCTACGAGTAGAAACAAAAACTGACTTCAAATCGAATCAAACGCTATTACGCGTCGAAGACCTGTTTGTGATTTTTATACGTTCTAAGCAAGTGCTTGACTACGATCCCAGCTGATGTTAAGTGGAAATGCAGTCCTGGATGGTAAGGCGCACTAGCTTAGTAAATGCCTATTCACTCTACTGTTGAAAATACCCACATTGTAATCGGAAGGAAAGACAGACGCGGGCAAACTATTCCAGTTCCTTGCTGTACGAACAATGAAAGATGAAGCAAAGCACCTCGGGTTTGAGGGATGTTCACAACAAAAGGATGACATCTTGAAGTCCGATTGTGGAACGGGGATGGTGGAATTAGATCATGTTGTTCCTGAGCACACTTGCACAAAATGCAATCTGTAGAAAACCGAAGGCTATGTACCTTACGCCTGTGCTCAAGACTGAGTAGATTGGTGTCACATTGTATATCGGAGTTATCGTACGAATATTACGAAATAGAATTTATCAGAACCTAACCAAACTCTTATCAAACTACCCTTGAAGTGCATTCTTTCAAATAAAATATGAATCAACGAAATCGGTTAGCGAAATTTTAAGTTAACCGTTTATTTGTCGCGTACATACTTGATGCCAATTTAAGACTTATATGGTTTTCTTATGGATACCATCGTTAGAATTGTATCAAATTTAAATAGGACAAAATCGGAAACACCAGCTTGCATACAAAAACGTAATCATCAAAATTAGTTCACCAGAAAGTTTTGTGGACATGAAAATATGAAAAGGAAATATAGACGACTTGTATATCGAATATTGACGTATTTTCACTTGCGACGTTTTTTTTACGTATAGCGCGAATTGAAAACCTCCTAATTTTTTGAAGTTGGTTAAAACAGAAAAATTCAACTATCGAATCATCAATCGCAACAACAACTCTGTCATTAATAGCATTATAGTTGATAAGAAGTTGACAGTGTCAAAGTTTGGGAGTGTGTGTGTGTGTTTTTTTAAATTATTAATCTGTTATAATAAATTATAATTCTTTTAGCTGGCAGATAACAAATTGTAATATACAATAAACATTTCTACGTATTTTCGTGATGATAAAAACTAAATGTGAAAATTTTTATACATAGCCATAACTATACAAATAAATAAACTTCGTGTGTCTGTTTGTAATATTAAAAGAACCGCTTATTACTACATGTCGGTATTTATTTACGGTATATATAGCAAAATAACATTTTGCATAATTTTGTGTCTGTCTGTTTACTCCAGCTAATCTCTAGAACGGCTGGACCGAATTTGGCGGTACTTTCACTGTCAGATAGCTGATGTAATTAGGAGTATCTTGGGCTACTTTCATTTGAGCAACTTCGAAAAAAGGGGTTATTAATCAGGTACATACTGTAAATTATTAATTAGTTAAATAGTTTAGTTATGTTTAGTACTCTACCCTCCAATTCCTCTACATTTATTTCAGAAAATTTCAAATAATTCGCGAGTAACACCGCGAGGCGCAGCTAGTTTTAGATAAAAAAAAATGCTTCAGCGAACGATGATATTGCGGTGCTAATACCAGATTCTTTTCCACGAACGTCCGCTAGGTGAACAAAAAAAATAACCTAGCGCGATGTCAAGGCGGGGTCCCTTGACAAATTTACGAGGCTTTTTGCGACAATTTTTTCCGCTCAGACACCGGGGTTTTTGTGTTTCCCGGTAAGTGTTGAACGGCTAGGGAGATCTTAAAACGATATTCGTTGAGAAAGCGGCCACTTCTTCACTCGGCATCACTTGCGGCCGTCGTTCGAACTAACATCATCGCGCCTATATATCAACCGACACATGACACCGAGATTAGTAGATTTGTTTGACTTTAACTGTCTTCAAAAAAAGAGGAGTCAACTTCTTATCAACTATAATGCTATTAATGAAAGAGTTGTTGTAGCGATTTATGATTCGATTGCGAGTTTATCGTTTTAACCAACTTCAAAAAATTAAGAAGTATTCAATTCACACTATACGTAGGAAAAAAATGATGATTACGTTTTTATTTGCAAGCTGTTGCTTCTGATATGGTCCTATTTAAATTTGGTACAATTGTAACAATGGCATCTATGAGAAAAACATTCTTAAATTTGCAATTTATAAGTGAAATTACGTCAATATTCGATATATTATTCGTATATATTTCTATTAATATTTTCATGCCCACAAAACTTTCTGATGAAATCATTTTTTGATTCCGTTTTTGTTTGCAAGCTGGTTTTGCCATGGTACCATTTCAATTTCGTCCAATTTTCACCGTGCAATCCATAAGAAAACCATATAAATCTTTCATTTTTATTATTGTACTATGTACTCCACAAATGGTCGAATCACTCAATATCACGGCAACCGATTTCGATGATTACTTTATTTTGAAAAGGATCCACTTCAAGGATATTTTGATGAGAAATTGGTTAGGTTCTGATTAATTCTATTTCGAAATATTCCTACGATGATTCGGATATACAAAGAGGGCGTACGCGCGTAATAGCGTTTAACGTGTGATTCGATTTGTACACTGTTTATGTTTTTTTTTTTTAAAGCATAGCAATATTTCTTTCTTTTTCAGAAATATTACTAACAATTTTATTAACCATTCCAATTAAGCTTAAGCTTGTGCTAGGACATGGTTCACGGCAATAGTCGAATGGTGGATTCGAACCCACGACCTTACGATTCGCAGTCTTCAGAGTTGAGTTTTATTGTTTGTTTGAAATAATTTCATTTTACTCCCTATATGTATTTGTATGAATACCTAGTATATATATTTATACCTAGGATTCCAAAGACATATTAAGCTCTCCCACCTGTGTAGTGTGGCTAAATTTTACTATTAGAACCCCGGCAATAACTGTAAAGCGACTCAGTCTATTCTGCAAAGGAGATAATTTTTTTAACCTTTAAAGTATTCAGTACTCCATTTTCAGATCAACCCCATTTTAAATTGAGTTAAAAAGTATTTACTCACTTCACACAAAGCACGCCTTAAACGGCGGTTAAATTAACAAATAAATATAAAATATTCTCTCAAGTCGTCTGACGACACGGCGCGTGCTTACGCGCAGCATCTTTATCCCAACCCTTGCGTTCATCTCGAGTTAACCCGTAAACGCGTGCGGGGATCAATGCGACCCACCTCCGATATGTAACCCTCCCCTATTGTGGATACGCGTTTATCTCAAGCACAATCCCTTTTTATCCCTTTTACGTAAGGCTAAAGGGTACACGAATCGTGCGCAAGGATTCTGTGAATTATCACGTGCCCTTTGTTGAGATGAAGGGGATCCAACCCTGGGTTACCTTTATCGAAGATCTTTTATGTATTTGTATAATCAAACGTACATAGTTTACATAAATAAAACATTATATAATAATATCTATATACTTACTGGGCTTAGCTATACATAGAGTATAAGGGCATAGTCCGCCATACGGACTTAGTACGGAATGGCGGCCTTCACATGTCTTAGACCACTTTCTAACAAATGCAGGTTTCGCTCGGTGAACCGATTTGGATGATTGTTTTTTTTTAAATTGAAACCTGGTGCTTCCAGTGTGGTCCTATTTTAATTTGGTCCGATTCTGAAAATGGCATGCATGAGAAAACCATATAAGTATTAAATTTGTATTAAATATGTCCGCGACAGATGGACGAAAAAATCACGCCAACCGATTTCGATGATTATTTTTTTATTATAAAGGATGTACTTCAAAGGTTAGGTTCTGATTAATTCCTTCATAATATTCTCACGATAATTCGGAAAGAGAGCGTCTTTAATAACGTTAAGTGTACTTAGTAAATTTGCTGTAAGACAGTCAACGATATAAATTATCGTGATAACCGATTCCTAGGAATTATTTCAAACACGTGATTCAAAACCGTGGGACCACACATGTGGTTGTTATAAAAGTACAGTATAGGCAAATCCGTAAACCAGATTTCTTTCTTCATCAATATTCACAATATTCGACGAGGGCCCGTTTTTTATGTCGCCTTTTTTATGTATACAGGATTGTTAACGACTTTTTTCTACTGTGTAAAAGACGATGGTGGCCTATGACCTGTATTTTTGGGACCCTTTGCGCATTGAACGGTTGGAATCTGGTTTGTTTGATAAAAGCGTGTCTTTTCTTACTACCCGTCAATGGCCATGCCGCGTCTGAACCGGATCTCCATGTTATTAATCTTTTGCTACAGAAACGGTTATTCGTCTATGGCGTCGCGACTTATCTATGTTTCATGCATACATACATAAGAAAGATAGAGAACATATCCTTTTTCGTTTAAGTTTATGGTTTTAATTAAATATAAACAAATTTATAAAAAATATTTTATTTTAAGGATATTTAATTGTCTATAATGCACAATTTATTTCAGTTAGCTAGCGTCTTTATCTTCCGAGATATTCAAACTTTCTTAACCGACCCTTTATTTTTGCTCGCGAGTGTATATACAACGGATATTTTTTTTTATATACTAAATAGGCTCACGTTTGGCTTCTATCTTGCTTGATGGAAGGCGACAATGAAGCCTAGGATGGAGCACGAGAGCCTATAAGGTGTCTGTTCACATTGGACTTAAAGGTGTCCAGATTGTACCCGTGAGTAAGGACTGAATGAGGCAGAGAGTTCCATTCCTTAGCCGTTCGCATAAGGAAGGTGGAGGTAAACCGCTTTGTTCGTATTGATGGAATGTCTACGACGTAAGGATGGAACTGCTCGCCGCGCCTAGTCGTTCGGTGATGGAAAGGGGAGGGGGGTATTAGGTCATGCAAAACCTCCGCAACTGAGAGGCAGGCCACTCGTCTACGGTGTACGAGGCTCTGAAGATTTGCCTCAACGAGCGAGTCACTGTTTATGATCTTCTTCGCTCGGCGCTCCAACGAGTCCAAAGCTTCCAGCTGATATGGATTAGATGGCTGTTTGACAACGGTTAAGTAACTATGGTAAATAATTAATATATACGTAGTGATTTTGATGCTCCCATTTCTAGATTAAAGTCTAATTTATCTATAGGGCTAACACTATTAGATTACTAAATATGAATCGATTGAGAAATTAAAATGACGTAACTCAATAATCCGATATTATCATTAATAACGTAGAATTATCGATAATCCATCAATAACCGTTAATCTTTATTTGCGCAAACATCGAAATCGTGTTTATGGCACACGTGACTGCAGTGCGAACGGTTTTTTTCTACACATTTTTTGTGCAAAAAAATCCCTCAAGACATCACACAAAGGGCCCTTCGCTCCCGTTAAGTAACCCAATTTTTACACCGTAAATAAAAGATACAAAAATGCTTTAAAAGCTAACGGTCTTCCCGAATTTTTTTTTTAAATAACATGTCTATGGTATGAATTAATTTGTATTACGCCCCGATGGTTACATATATAGCGGGCATTGAGATCGAAAATTAGCCCACATTCATTGGAGTTTTTTTTTCAACGTTCCTTTTTTGAATTCCTTTTTATTCGTTTTTTTTTAAATGTTTTGTGACAATATTGACAGATCCAGCCCGCCTTTTACTTCGGTGTCGAGGATTTGTAAATAATCTCCTTGAAAATATTATCTTGTGAAACTTTCGTCTGCCACTGATTGGCTTTATTGTTGGCCAGTTCTATTGAACAAGAGGCTCTTGATTTTGGGGGAAACAAATGAAATTCGTTTTTTGATTTTAATTTATTCGTCGGAGATTTTGATCGAATTTGTATTGTTGTTTGTTACAAATATTTAAATTAATTTCAACTTCATTTAAAACACTTCAGGCTTAAACAATTAAGCAGTAATTTCGCAACTCGATTTTAAAGTCACTTTTATAACATCACGTATATTTACAAGCAAAAACAAAACCGACTTCAAATCGATACACGTCGATCTCGTTCAACGCTTTTGCGCGATTATTATGAGATAATTAATCAGAACCAAACCAAGCTTTCATCAAATTATTCTTAAAGTCCGTCCTTTCTAATACAAAATGAATCATCGAAATCGGTTCGCGTGATATTGAGCTATTCGCCCATTTGTGGCGTACATACTTTGTGCAAATACTAATATGGTTTTCATCGATGCCATTATCAGGGCCAACTTGAAATGGGACACACCAGCTTTCAAACAAAAAAAATAATTATCAAATCGGTTTACCCAGTCGTAAGTTATGAGACAACAAACATCAAAAAACACACACACTGACGAATTGAGAATCTCCTACTTTTTTGAAGTCGGTTTACAAAAAAGTAGGTGTTCGATTTTAGGTTTGTTTGAACCTAGTGTTTGGTAGAAGCATTGTATCGACTGTTGTACAAATGGATCTACACCGCCGGGAAAGTTACCACTTCAACTGTTAACAGTTCATTGGGTCAAACACTATAACTACGAGAATTTTTTAATATTTGGATATGTCATTTTGGATTTTTTCAATCATTATTTGATATTGATTAATAGATTTAAATGTATACCGGCATATTTGATTTTTTTTAATTATTTTTTTTATTGATGAACTAGACAAATTGGCCAGAGAAGCTGGCCTTGACTGCTTCATCGGATTAAGAGGTAGCATAGATCTTAGGTCGCTTAGCCTGAAACTCTATCGCTAGTAACTCGTACACAAGGGTCCCCCCTGTGAGGGGTAACCTCGGCTTGGACGGTTCCTATGTTACGCGTAGGCATTCCGATCCGAGGCCGCCCGAGAGGGCAGAACCACGACTCTGTCGGTAGCTATTTCACGGATAATCTAAGGGACATTCATAAGCTAAACAAACTTTGAGTGCCACTTCGGGAAGCGTTGGCGCCGAGAGAAGAAGTGGGCATATTTAAAGATGTCATTATTTACGAGATGAACAAATAGCATCAATTGAATTTTGGAGTGTCAGTGGCACGCAATTGCAAAACCGTAGTGGTCACTGAACTTTCGTTTTGACGCAATTGGTTTAGCAGATTCGGGGCCTCGGTTTATCTTAAGATAAATGGAAAATATAAGTGATCATAATAATATATTTTATTGTAACCGCTATGTAATCGATATCGTGTGTTCGTTTATACGAATTGCATAAAAAAAACCTATTTATTGCAAAGATAAAAAAAACATCAACGTGTATCAATAACAAAAAAAAAAAACAATTTCCGCAACACATTTTAGTAACGTTATATGATTTATATATTCATATATTATATCGATAAGGCACCGACAGTATCCTAATTTGAACGTTTGAAACTTTAAAAGCTGTGTTATGACAATTCCGTTCTGCTATTATGGTTTTCAACGGCGTACCACAGATTATAATATTATTTTAAACATTGCTTTTCGCCAATAACATAACGGCATCTTCCAAATATGGCAATATTTGGTTAAATATGGCAAAACATTCAAATGAAAATTAAATTTAAAAAAATTAAATTAGTAGATTACGTATTTTGGCACATGATTGATTTTATTAGAATTGAAGTGTGTTATTTTTTAGAATTGTAGTAGGTTGGTTTCATAGTGAAAGTCATTGGCAGAGGAATTGAAAGGCATACTTAAAGCCCGTGTCCACATACGTTACAGTTGGGGTTACACGCGCGCAACCCTTAATATCGTGCGTAAGACGGGGGTTAAATAATAAATTAAAAATAAGATCTCATGTTATTTTAACCCTAGCGGCATAGACGGAGACATTTTACGCAGTCCGATTTTGACAAAATTTTGAACCTTGTTTACGACCTGTCGGCAATATGTTTATATAATAATAATTGTTTATTTGCGGTAAATGACATTTCTAATTGGCACAAGCATATTTCGCGCAATCGGCATGCAATATAAAATATTGATTCTATTTTAGCTTTTCTTTTTTAAATTTCTAAGCAAGTGCTTGACTACGATCCCACCTGATGTTAAGTGGAAGTGTACGAAGAATGAAAGACGAAGCAAATCGCTTCGTTCGGGTTTGAGGGATGTTCACAACAAAAGGATGAAATTCCACAGTGCGTCTAGAAGGCCGATGGTGGAAAGGGGATGGGGGAATTAGATCATGTAGTTCCTGAGCGCACTCTCCAAAATGCAATCTGTAGAAAACCGAAAGGCTAGCTACCTTACGCCTGTGCTCAAGACTGAGCAGATTGGTTTCAGTTGCGTCACCAAATAGCCTCTTAGCCCGCCTCTACACCGAGTCCAAAGCTTTCAGATGCCATTTAGCTGCGCCTGCCCAATTGTGACAGCAGTATTCTACACACGACCGGACTTGAGCTTTATAAAGTGTTAATGCTACAATAAAATTTAAATAATCTTTTATACAAATGAATTCCACTTGAAAATCACTTCACGCACACATGACACTTCACGGTTTAAACATGTAAAATTCCTTAAGAGAATAAAAACAGTTATGACTTAGCCATTGTTTCAGTTTATTCTGTAAATGGCCGCAATGGTAATTCTCTAATTTCCTTTGGTATTTTGTTATAGATTTTTAAACTCGTATTGTGGCAGTTTTTCGTCCAAACAGCTAAATATAGACAATTCACAATTGAAATTTATTCAAAAGGCATCTTTTTCAATTAAAACAAAGCTTGTTTAGTAGAAAACCATATAACGATAAAAATTAAACTCTTGTGAAATAAAGACCGACTTTAAATCGAATCAAACGCTATTACGCGCGGACTCTTTATATTTCAGAATTATCGTAAGAATAACGAAATAGAATTAATCAGAACCTAACCAAACTTTCATCAAATTACACTTGAAGTACATTTTACCTATAAAAAATGAATCATCGAAATCGGTTGGCGTGATATTGAGTTATTCATCCATTTATGGTGCATTTGCTTGATGCAAATTTAAGACTATAGCACATGGGAAGCGCCAGCTTTGTAATAAGAAATGAACCATTGGAATCGGTTCACCCCATAGAAAGTTATCTATATATATTAACCGACTTCAAAAAAGAATGGGGTAATATTTCAATTTTTTTTTATATGAAAAGTGGCAAACGAGCATACGGCTCACCTGATCTTAAGTGATCACCGTCGCCCATGAACATCCACAGCACCAGAGGAGCTGCAGGTGCGTTGCCGGCCTTTGAGATAGGAGTAGGCTCGTTTCTTGAAGGTCCCCAATTCGTAAACGTTCGGAAACACCGCTGGTGACAGTTGATTCCGTAAGTTGACAGTGCGTGGGAGAAAGTTAAGCGAAAAACTTGCAGTCGTGGAACGCCAATCATCAAGATGGTGGCGGTGGAATTAATTCTGCCGAGATGTGCGGTAATGGAAAACGGTAGCTGGGATGATTCCGAACAATTCCTCAGAACACTCCCCATGGTAAATGCGATACAGGATGCAAAGAGAACCGACATCTCTTCGCAGACTCAGAGGGTCGAGTCGATCGGAAAGACCCTGATCGTTGACTATTCGAGCAGCTCTACGTTGTACACGGTCAAACGGAAGAAGTTGGTATTTGGGAGCCCCGGACAGTATTCCATATGAGGCCGTACTTGCGCCTTGTAAAGTTGCAGACGGTGGGCAGGCGTGAAATACTGTCTAATTTGGTCCGATTCTGACAATGAAATGCATGATAAAATCATATAAATTTTAAATTTGCATTAAGGATGTGTACCACAAATGGACGAATAACTTGGTATCACGGCAACCGATTTCGATGATTCATTTTTTATTGGAAAGGATGTACTTCAAGGGTAGTTTGATGAGAGTTTTGTTAGATTCTGAATTAGAATTTTTCGGAAATACAAAGAGGACGCGCGTAATTTTAACCGTAGAGGCGGGTTGGCGACCACTGGTCTTGCTGGCTACGTCCGAGATTGACGCTGCTCCCAGGGGAAATTCAATGCAGAGAAATTGCATATTGATTTCGGATTATATCGTTTCGATCGCGAATATCCATGAACGTTCACTTTTCTCATTCTACATTTCGTCTTTGTGTAAATAATGTTGATCACTGACCGAACAAATGGTAGCTATTTCTTAACAATTTAAGAATGGTAATAATTTCTTTATTATTTTTTATTTAATTTTTAAGTTAAGTTTTTACAATATTTATATAAATAGTAAAATACACAAAAATATTATACAACATATAAAACCATTATAAAAATCTAACCTAATGTGTGCTAACAGCAACGAAGCAGGGTCCAAGCAACCGGTGGTTAGGGCGACAGAGAGGAACCTCCTGACGATGCGTGCCGGGTCCAGGCCTCTGTATCTGACCTTCTTCTGCATTCTTTATTATTCAATTAGTCTTTCTTTCGTATGACTAACACATATTATGTAAACTCCTATTGTATTATTATTTATCATAAATATTACTAACATTATAGTTACCCATTCCAAGTAAGCTTAAGCTTGTGCTAGAAGACGTTAAGTAGATGAATGGTGGATTCCAACAAATTCTTACGTTTCGCAAACCGTACCCTAAACCAGGGGTCGGCAACATTTTGAGTCGGATGTGTAAAAACTTTTTAAAGAGCCACAATTTCGCCCACCAACAATAAATAGTACTTGCACAAATAAAGTTTTTTACGAAAGAGCCGTAGCTTTACATGTAAAGATAAGCACGTGGCTCGCGAGCCGAGTTGTCGACCCCTGCCCTAAACCATTAGGCTAGTGACGCATTAGGCTGTTTTAATGTCCTACTATTTATCTATTATACCTTAAGCTAATGAGTCAGAAACGTTACAAACCAGCTTTGTTTATTAAATTAATAATTATATAACGACACATCTATCTGAAAATCAGCGCTGTCGCATCCCTGCGACAGCATATGCTGAGACGGTGTCCGATATTGGCATCATATGTTTTGTATTATTTGTCCGTGTAACTTTAACTGTGTTTTGTCTATTCAGTTCAGTCATTCTTTTTTAATGTGTGTTATATTCAGTCTGTGATGTGTTTTTGTATTGTGATGCCAATAAATAAATGTCTATGTCTATATATAAAAAAGAAAGTTTGTGTGTTTGTTCCATAGATTCCGAAACGGTTGGACCGATTTCAATGAAACTTGCAGGAAATCTTCAGATTGGCCTGGCGAGTAATCCTGTAAAGTTTCGTCACGATCGGAGCACTCCCCTTTTTGAACTGTCAAATACAGCTTTTATTTACTATGATACTACTACTCCTCCTCGCGTCGGTTTCCTCAATGCTGAGGGTCGTGACCATCTCGTGGGAACAGTTTGGTTTTGGTGATCCGTCGCCATTTTCCTCTATCTGCAGCCGTGCGCAGAGCATCGCTAACCGACGTGCCTAGAGTGGTGCGGATCTGGTCAGTCCAACGTGTCGGGCTTCGACCTCGCGGTCTTGTCCCGTCAATTTTACCAGTCACAACTAGCCTTTCTAGGTTATTGCTGTTTTTTCTGGCAATGTGACCAAAGTATTCCAGTATCCTGCGTAGGCATATGGTGGACAGCCTAGCTTCGATTTTAAGTTCCCTCAGGATGGACACGTTGGTACGATGTGCTGTCCATGGGATCCGTAACATCCTTCGCCAGCACCACATCTCGAAGGCATCAATGCGATCACGATCGGCTTTCTTCAGGGTCCATGTCTCAGCTCCGTAGGTGAATATGGAAAAGACAAGTGTGCGCACAAGGTAACTCTTTGTTTTTAGTGATATGGTCCTATCTTTCCATATTTTTTGAAGTTGCGCCATGGCCCCCTTTGCCATCCCGATTCTTCGCCTGATCTCGTTCTCGCATGAGCCATTACAATTAATGCTTGAGCCCAGGTATATGAAGTTGTTAACTACCTCCAAGTCAAGTGTCCCACTGAGTTCAAGCTTGCCTGTGCGATCTACGACCATAATTTTGGTTTTGTTTCTATTTATAGAAAGACCCAGTTCTGAGCTGATGCGTTCCATCTTGTCTAAGAAAAAAGCCATTTCTGCTTCAGTTGCCGCTAGTAGGGTGGTATCGTCCGCATATCGCAAATTTGAGATTTTATGTCCGCCGATAGTGATCCCTCCGTCCCACTCATCGCAGGTGCGTCTCATTATGTATTCACCGTAGATGTTGAATAGAATTGGTGAGAGAATACAGCCTTGTCGAACTCCTTTTCAAAGGAGAACGGTTTGGATGTGGTTTTCCGTCTATCTTCACTACTCCTTTGCTGTTATAATATAAGGATTGTAGGAGTGCGGTTAGGTGGTGAGGTACTCCTGCTCTAACAGAATGTTCCACAGACAGCTCCAGTTGACACAGTCGAAGGCCTTACTATAGTCGACAAAACACATTATTACTGGTGTGTCGAACTCATAGCATTTCTCCACGATTTGCCTAATATTAAGAATTTGTTCCCGGGTTCCTTTTCCCTTCACAAAACCGGCCTGTTCTTGCGGAATTTGCCAGTCAAGGTAGTAACGAATCCGGTTATTTAGGATGTAAAGAAGGATTTTGCTTGCGTGGGAAATTAGAGCGAGTGTGCGATAATTTTCGCATTTTTTGTTCGAACCCTTTTTATGTAATGGAAGGATGATCGACTGAGTCCAAGCCATTGGCCACTCGCCGGTAGCCCAGATGTGGTTGCAGATGCTGTGTAAGGTTTCAACGCCATTATCACCGAGAGATTTCAACACTTCGGCTGTGATTTGATCCGGACCAGGGGCCTTTTTAGTTTTGAGCGAGTCTATAGCTGCTGTTATCTCCGAGCGCAAGACGTTGGGTTCCAGGTCTAGGTGAGACCAGTCAACGGGAATATAGTCTGTAGAGTTTGGGTTTCTATATAGTTCTTCACAGTAACCACGCCATCTCTCTGCAATTGCGTCAAGCTCAAATAGTGGATTACCATTAGTGTCATCGATAACCCACGATTTGGGCTTAAATTGTCTGCTCAATAGGCGGACCTTTTTAAAAAGATCCGAGGTCTGTAGTTTTATTGCATGAGATTCTACTTCGCGACATATATTCACAATAAAATTGTTCTTGTCTTGGCGACAGTTCTTTTTGATTTGTCGACACAGGTTTGAGTATTCATTCCTAATGTCGGAGTTTTTAAGCCCTTTCGATTTGACCATTATCCTTCGTTGAATAAGTTCCCAAGTATGGTTCGATATCCAGATGGTCTTCTTTTTGTCTGTCACTCGTTTGGAAACAATTTCTCTGAGGGAATCATTAATTCGGTCCTCCAAGTTCTTCCAGAGGATGTCAGCGCTAGTTGTTTTTGGTGCTGGCTTCTCAGAAAGATTTTTCTCAACCATGCTTTGGAAGTACAGTCGCTCAGCGGGATTCAAAGTTCTGGGTATTGATGGTTGGTGTTTTTTTATCGCTTTTAGGCGGAAGGATAAGTAAGCGACTAGCAGTACATGGTCGGAACCACATTCGGCTCCGGGGAAGGTCTTTACATTTTTTATGGAAGATTTCCAACGAGTACTTGTCATGACGTAGTCGATTTGATTCCTATAACGGTCACCTGGTGACCTCCAGGTGTAGAGGCGTCTATGGTGGTGTTGAAAGTGAGTATTCATAATACTTAGCTTCCTACTGACGCAGAATTCAAGAAGCTTTTGACCACGTTCATTCCTAATGCCCAGACCGTATTTGCCGATTATGTTTTTGATGGTATATTCTGATTCCATGTTGCCAACCTTTGCGTTCCAATCACCAAGTATGAGCGTAAATTGCCGGTTAGGTATGTCATCAAGTGTCTTCTCGAGTCTCCCATAGAATTCGTTGATATCTTCATCTGAAGATTGTGCTGTTGGGGCGTATACTTGCACTATGTTAAGAAGGCATGGTTTTGTATTAATTTTCACGCAGATGATTCTATCAGAAACTGGGGTGTATCCAAGTATGTACTTGTTTATATTTGGTGGCAAGAGGATGGCAACTCCACTTCTGCTAGAGTCATCCCTTCCCGAAAAGTACAGAGTGCTTCCAGTAGTGGTGGTGAAATGGCCTTGTCCACGCAGATGTGTTTCAGAGATGCCCAGGATAGAGATGTTGTGTTTCTCTCTTTCCTTGTCAATAATGCTCAGTTTTCCTGGGCAAAGAATTCCGTTACGTTCCAGGTGCCAATACGATGGTGTTTTCGTATTGAGATTTTATTTTCCGCTAGGTTTGTTTCACCAGTGGCATTTCTTCCTTCAGAGACCTGGTGACCTATCTCTTCAGAAGCTTCGGTAGCAGATTTCACACCACACGGCCCGGGTACCGGGTGGCGCCGGGCGTCAGCCGGGGCGTCCAAAAAACTGTTCTTTCCTTTGTTTTGCATCATGAGGTGGTTTTCTTGGGAGATAACTGTGGTGGGTTCCCATGTCCTTCCACATCAGTCTTTTAGAGGAGATTTGATTACTCTCGGCCACTGGTTGCCGCTCCGTGATCTCTGGGTGGATCCGGGTATGGGTTAATTGACCGCCGCCCATGACTCGGCGTTGACATTTTATGGTTGATGCCGTCTTCCACCAACCAACCCTCTCCTTTTTTCATCCGGGCTTGGGACCGGCAACGGCAGGATTGAACTACTACTACGGGTATGATTTTATATTAACTGATAGAGTACTCTGGGGACTGGGTACTCTAGTAATATATAAAGACACTGAAGCAATTATCTCTGGATGCTTGATGTTGCACACACATTCTCATGCTCACACACACACACATGTACACAATAATTTATTTATCTCTTTTGTCTTCTAATAATATCTAAATAATTATAAGTTTTATTTGTTGTTATTTGATCGTGTCTCGAGGTGGGCGTTAACTGCTGCGACACAGTTCCCAGCTACTGTATTGTTATATATCATTTCGTAGCGTCAATAGCCTCATGGTTTAGGGCACGGTCTGCGTCGTATGCGATAATCGTAAGATCGTAAGTTCGAATCCACCATTCGACTATCGACGTGAACCATCTCCTTGCACAAGCTTAAGCTTAGTTTGAATGGTTAACAAGAATGTTAGTAATATTTATGAAAAAAAGAAGACATATTGCTAGTTTTAATCTAATACTAATCAAATATTTTTTTTAATTAAAAATAAATAACGTATTATGAAATCGTCAGCTTAACCGCATATAATACCAACCTTTTTTACAACGGTACTATGATATTAAATTCGACGTCACTCGATTAATGATTCTTCTATTAAACGAATCCAATAACTCACGCCACTCTACTTAGCCTAATGCACATGAACGCGCCTTTTTGGGTTTACATTATCTACGTAAGGCCTCCCTCAGTTAATCGTCCAGATTAAGTGGTATTAAACGCTCCCACGCAATCCTATTGCTTGCCAACAAATCTGATTTTCAGTGCACTTTAATCCGATATCATCGGCTCGCCGAGTTACGACGTCGAAACGGGAAATTAACATACAGTTTAGCGTACATTGCATTGCTATAATTGTTAGATTTAAATCTAACGATGGGATAACTTCAATGTATACAGAATGATGTGAAGTAAGCATTGAGGATATGGTGGTAGCGGAAAGCTCTCGCTGTGTAGTCAATTACGTGATCAGCCAGGGGTTTTGCACAATTGGTCGCCTCCGTACAATGCAGCGGTGGCGCCGCGGCGACATTGTGAATCATTGGGCGAGGTTTTATTAGACTGATTAGGGTGACGTTTTGTAGAGGGATTTGTAATTGAGAGGAACGAGCTGCGGATTTGTATTGTCGGAGGGCTTCAAGGTGTGAGTGGAACCAACAATATCATGGCGGGACATCGTTTTATTGAAGTTTTCTACTTTAGGCGTGTTATGACAAAATGATGACAGTGTGAGAAATAGTGCTAATATTCTTTTTCAAGTTAAAGTTACAGCCTTTATATATCACTGCTGGGCACAGACCTTCTCTGTAAAGAGAGCATAAGGGCATAGTCCGCCACGCGGCCCTTTGCTGATTCGCAGACTTCACATGTCTTAGAAAATTTTATTTTATTTATAAAGTCGTATAGGTTTCCCCACGATGTTTTTATTCACCGCCGAACACGTAAATCAGCACATAAAGTCAATATCAAATTTTTATTGGTGCCGGCACGGATCGATGCAACTTGAGGCGACCGGACACTGAGCTACCACGGCTTTTTCAAGTGCTCCAATATAATTGAGGTTATCTATCCGTTTGTATTATTTATTAATATAAAATAAAATTTTATAATTTAATTTATCAAAATTAAATTGAACTTATTTGAAAAAAAAAAAAATTTTCAAAGACATGTGAAGTCTGCCAATCCGCATTAGGGCCGCGTGGCGGACTTATGCCCTTATACTCTCTTTACAGAGAAGGCCTCTGCCCAGCAGTGGGACATATATATTATATATATAAAGGCTGTAACTTTAACTTACTTTAAATTGAACTTTATTGACTGTGAAAACACATTTATAACATAAAAAGGTCAGTTATAATCTTCAAATACGCATTCTGTAAGACCATAATTTATAACAATTTTCTAAACTTCCTTTTATTTCTTAAACTAATAGCTGGTATAAAAATGAAGAATTTCTGGAAGTTTTACCTAAACATGGAATAATTTGTTGTCCCTATTGGGACAGAAAAATTTAAATGTGAAATTTTATCTATCTATATATGTAAATTTAATTTATATGTGCGTATGTATTATTATTTATGTACATATGCATTTTTTTCTCTAAGTACAACAGTCCAGGTACAACCCGTTACTTGGTCTACCTCAGCCTCGACGTAGGCCAAGAACGCCATTTGGTATTTAGTACGCCGTTTCCGCCTTTTTTTGTTCAAATAAATAAATTTTGACTACATACAGGGATGCTCCACAAATTCGGTCAAATTTGAGGGCAGTTTTTTCGCTCACTTTTGCATCGAAACGCGTCAAAATCACCGCCTCATAGAGTGCGACCGTGCGTGAAATCGCATCGGCGAGTATTGGACCGCGACCGACGGTTGCGCGCCTCTGACCGATCACGGATTACTCGCCGTGTTTAAAAAAGAGAATTTAACATTTTCGTACAGTATTTTCACTCTGACGACGTGATTCTATTCAACTACCTTTAAATAATAAAAACACGAGCACTTAAGTCCTTTTAAACGTAGATATGATCTATATAGGTTCCTCAGTCATGAGAATTGGCCCCGAGTCTGCTAAACCAATTGTGAATAAATGAATGAATTAATATATACTTTATTGCACAACAAAACACAAAACATCACAGAAGTGATAAATATACAATATTCACATTTGTCGTTTTTTTTTTGTCTTTATTTTTTTCGGGACTTTTGCCCTTTTGGGCATGTCAGCCCCATCATACCCTAAACTACGCACACACACCTTGGTCGCATGAAGCGAGAAAGAAAGTCATCAATGTTGTAAGGCCATAGCCACGACCTTCCTCGCTCCCTCTGAGGTCGGGTCAGACAGCAGCATTAAGAAGACCCCCACATGTTGCCCCCTCAGTTTTAGACTATGTATTAATGACTTTCTTTCCGCTTCATGTTTGGCACATTCCCCCAATATGTGGTGCACATCGTCCACCACGTGGCAAATGTCACAGTTCGGTGACTCGGCCTTCCGCATCCGATGTGCAAAAAAATTTGCCGGAAAATGTCCCGACCTTAATCTGTGCACCGTTGTGATGTACTTCCTACTAGTTTCCTTCAGGAACCAAGGCAAATGAGGAGGTCGACTCTGTATGATTTTGTACCAAATCCCTTTCTGCTGACTTCTTTCATCGAAATATTCTTTAAAATTTTGAAAACAATTTATTTTATAAAAGCCTAAAATCTCCGTAAAAGGGGTAACAAACATTTTTCGTCGCCTTCTGTAATAGCCAATTTGGCCAATCTGTCAGCCTCCTCATTGCCATGCAAACCTAACATTTGTCGTTGTAATTGCATGCGCATTATCGCTAAGAGCGATCTCTTCCAGGCAAGCTTTCTATGGACAGAAACTTGCGTCTTGGGTCTATGCTATTAATAATAATAAAACGTGAATATAATATGCTAAACATACAACAGATACCTGTATATTAGTATATACAAATACCGTATAAAAAATAAAGAAAAATAGTGCTAAGTTTCTTTTTTAGTTATGTACTAAGTTCTTAAAAGCAGACAAGGATTTTGTGCATTTTCAACTTTGTGGCAGAGCTTTGTCTTTGAGCTTTGTCTTGGATAGCTTCCGTACAAAATGAAAATTCATTGGCATCATATTAGTGAATACTTGGTAATCTTTTGATTGTAATAAATCGATTTCATAATCTTTACTAAGGGTTTTCGGCGTTGATCACAGAAATTACCCATCTATTTATAACTTAATATTGAGAAACGCGGTAGCTCAGTGACGCCTCAAGTTGCATAGTACGCTAGCAACCCGAATTCGATCACCCGGCACCAATGAATATATTTGTTGCAATTGTACGTGCTGTTTTACCACGCGCTCGGCGATGAAGGAAAATATTTTGAGGAAACTTATGTGTAGTAATTTTTTAAAGACATTTGATATCTACCAATCCGTACTCGGCCCGCGTGGGGGAATATTACCTTATTCTTACGGACAGGCCCCACCTCTTAGATGTTAGGAGCGTGGCTGGAGTTTCTTCGGCCACTTTTTCTCCCAGCGCCAACGCTTCCCGAAGTGGCACTCAAAGCTAATTTAGCTTTTTAATTTACTGTAGATTATCCGTGAAATAGCAACCGACCGAGTCGTGGTTCGGCCCTCTCGGGCGTCCTCGGATCGGAATGCTTACGCGTGACATAACCGTCCAAGCGTCCCCTCACTGGGGACCCTTGTGTCGACTTACTAGAAATAGAGGATCAGGATAAGCGACCTAAGAGCTATGCCACCTCTCAATCCGAATCAAATCTCAACCAAATCTTATACTCTTTTTATGTAGAAGGCCTGTACCTAACAGAGGGACATATTTAGGCTGTAATTTTAACTTTTAAGTCTTACAATTAAAAATGTCATTAGATTTTCTAACATAACGTATATCAGCCTTGAATAAACATACTCATATCGCAGAGCGGGTTTTACGTTTATAACCTATTTTTCTTAGCGATAAGGAGTTGAGGGACTGTTGTGGGAGGGAGAGGGGAGTCAGAGGTTATCAGCCTTCCACTCCCGTGTCCGATGCGTGTGTGTTTGTGTGCGTCTCCGTTATCTCGCGTGTCTTTCCGATGTCATCAAGCCGTCATTACACGATAGGTCGCGCCGCAAAGAGAATACACAAGCATATTTATTATCATATAATTCTACAATCGAACATAATAATGGTAGGAAACAGCAGACGTCCTGTACATTTCAATAGTATATTACACTAGCTGTGCTTGCGATTTCGTCTGCGTGGAATTTGACAGAAAAAATGAGCTTCTCTTGAGGCTGGAGCGGCCGTTGCAACTGCAGAAAACCTCAAGTGGCGCAAATATATAACCACGGTAGAGACTGTGCAGTGCCAAGCGAAAGCCAGAGAGAGAGAAAGCGCGGCTGCTCCATAGAGTATGCTAAACAGGGATACCACACATGTCATTCATATCAGACATTCAACTATCAAATAACATACAAATCACAAAAAATATTACTAAACCAATAACATTTTTGAAGTCGGTTAAATAAAAAGTAGCCTAAGTTACTCAATATTACATTAGCTATTTTCCAGTCAAAGTCCCGTCAAAATCGGTCCAGCCGTTCAAGAGATTCATTTAATTTTATTTATTTATTCACCGGTTAGTAACATTTTTTGTTTAAAAACTATTATTAGTAGGTATTACACAATAACATTTAGGCTAAATTAAATTGTATTTATATATTACGGAAAAACAGACAGAAAGTGAGAAAAATCTGTCTTAAAGTTGTTGCCTCGAAGAGATGCTGTAATTTTAACTTTTAAGTCTTACAATTAAAAATGTCATTAGATTTTCTAACATAACGTATATCAGCCTTGAATAAACATACTCATATCGCAGAGCGGGTTTTACGTTTATAACCTATTTTTCTTAGCGATAAGGAGTTGAGGGACTGTTGTGGGAGGGAGAGGGGAGTCAGAGGTTATCAGCCTTCCACTCCCGTGTCCGATGCGTGTGTGTTTGTGTGCGTCTCCGTTATCTCGCGTGTCTTTCCGATGTCATCAAGCCGTCATTACACGATAGGTCGCGCCGCAAAGAGAATACACAAGCATATTTATTATCATATAATTCTACAATCGGACATAATAATGGTAGGAAACAGCAGACGTCCTGTACATTTCAATAGTATATTACACTAGCTGTGCTTGCGATTTCGTCTGCGTGGAATTTGACAGAAAAATGAGCTTCTCTTGAGGCTGGAGCGGCCGTTGCAACTGCAGAAAACCTCAAGTGGCGCAAATATATAACCACGGTAGAGACTGAGCAATGCCAAGCGAAAGCCAGAGAGAGAGAAAAAGCACGGCTGCTCCATAGAGTATGCTAAACAGGGATACCACACATGTCATTCACATCAGACATTCAAAAAACTACCAAATAACATACAAATCACACAAAATATTACTTAACCAATAACCTTTTTGAAGTCGGTTAAATAAAAAGTAGCCTAAGTTACTCAATATTACATTAGCTATTTTCCAGTCAAAGTCCCGTCAAAATCGGTCCAGCCGTTCAAGAGATTCATTTAATTTTATTTATTTATTCACCGGTTAGTAACATTTTTTGTTTAAAAACTATTATTAGTAGGTATTACACAATAACATTTAGGCTAAATTAAATTGTATTTATATATTACGGAAAAAACAGACAGAAAGTGAGAAAAAATCTGTCTTAAAGTTGTTGCCTCGAAGAGATGCTGTAATTTTATTCTTGTTTGATTTTTGTATTCAATAAAGTTCTATCTATTTTTCTATATATATATCTGTCTCCATTTCACGTCATCATTCTGCAGGTCTTGAAACTTCTCTATTCGTGCAGCAGAACAGCAGAAGCAGTTCCAATAGCTCTGCAACTCTTAAATAATCCAGTCCATACGCCGTAATGCTAACGGGCAATTAAATATCTAATTATAGACACGTAATCACCTAGTCGATGCGATATTGATGGACGCAAAGAGAACAAGAGAGAACGCCAGACGTTCCTAAATTATCCGTGCGTACTGTCCTCCACCGAACAAAGAGACACGCGGACAAACAAAAAGACATGTGATTTAGGGTTGACGTTGCTCAGATCTGCTTGCTCTTATTCGACGATCGATCTTGTTTTAAATTGTGATGGGAACTGACTGATTTATCTGTCTCTTTACGGCCATATTCCAACTGAGGACGAGTCTAAAATCGTTTCGTTGCGTGTCTTAATACGCGCTAAGTGCTGGCGAACGCGAATCCTGCCTGCTTGAATGGTTCCCGAGGGAGTTTCGTCTCTTTGCAAACGTGTTAACTTTGATTTAGTGATGTCCGATTTATGTATTGTGGTGACCGTTTCAATTTGCTTTTATAAAGCAGTTTGCAGCAACAAACGTAAACGTTGAAAAACAAGTATATTTACGAGTAAAAAACCGACTTCAAATCGAATCAAATGTTAAACGCTATTACGCGCGGACGCCCTCTCTGTATTTCTGAATTATCGTACGAATATGAAGAAATAGAATCAGAACTTAACCATACTCTTGAAGTCGGCTGAAAATAATTGATTTTTTTACTTTTTAGTTATTTTTCGAGTAGATTTATTGTTTGTTTTATATTTTCATTGTTTATAAAACTTATGTTAGAATTTTTTTAAAGACATTTGATATCTACCAATCCGTACTCGGCCCGCGTGGGGGATATTACCTTATCCTTATGGACAGGCCCAACCCCTTAGATATTAGGAGCGTTGCTGGAGTTTCTTCGGCCACTTCTGCTCCTAGCGCCAACGCTTCCCGAAGTGGCACTCAAAGCTAATTTAGCTTTTAATTTCCCGTAGATTATCCGTGAAATAGCAACCGACCGAGTCGTGGTTCGGCCCTCTCGGGCGCCCTCGGATCGGAATGCTTACGCGTGATATAACCGTCCAAGCGTCCCCTCACTGGGGACCCTTGTGTCGACTTACTAGAGATAGAGGTTCAGGATAAGCGACCAAAGAGCTATGCCACCTCTCAATCCGAATCAAATCTCAACCAAATCTTATACTCTTTTTATGTAGAAGTCCTGTACCTAACAGTGTAGTATTTAGGCTGTAATTTTAGTTTTTAAGTCTTATAATGAAAAGACACTATTATATTAAAATAAATCTTTGAGATGTAGTTTACACAGAGACTTGTAGCAAAGTACTTCTTACCATTGATCGGGCCAACGGTGTCTGTATGTCGCCGGCTCGTTATACGCCCCTAACTCACCCCCCGACTCCAAACTCACCCCCCTTGGGTCGAGCCTGACTGAGTAATTGGGTGCAGGTACTTTGTGGCCGTTTTTCAAGGAACCTTTCAGTCTGCGAATTCAATGGGGATGGAAGTTTTTCTTTGTTTTTTTACAAGGAAGAATATTTTTTGTAGCGGTCGATTTTTTAATAATTAACTTCAAATTGAATCAAACGTTAGTAATAAATTGTATTGAGTTATTCGTCCGTTTGTCGCACATATAGATATGACTTTATTGTACACCAAAATCAACTGTAATGCTTCATGCATTACATTACTAAGGTGCATTTTACAATAGGTGTTACATTGGGGGACCTTATCGCTAAGAACTTTCAAAGTTAGTTTAGCTTTTCGAATGTCCCTTAGATTATCCGTAATATAGCTACCGACCGAGTCGTGGTTCGGCCCTCTCGGGCGCCATCGGATCGGAATGCTTACGCGTGACATAACCGTCCAAGCGTCCCCTCACTGGGGACCCTTGTGTCGACTTACTAGAGATAGAGGTTCAGGATAAGCGACCAAAGAGCTATGCCACCTCTCAATCCGAATCAAATCTCAACCAAATCTTATACTCTTTTTATGTAGAAGTCCTGTACCTAACAGTGTAGTATTTAGGCTGTAATTTTAGTTTTTAGTCTTACAATTAAAATACACTATTATATTAAAATAAATCTTTGAGATGTAGTTTACACAGAGACTTGTAGCGAAGTACTTCTTACCATTGATCGGGCCAACGGTGTCTGTATGTCGCCGGCTCGTTATACGCCCCTAACTCACCCCCCGACTCCAAACTCACCCCCCTTGGGTCGAGCCTGACTGAGTAATTGGGTGCAGGTACTTTGTGGCCGTTTTTCAAGGAACCTTTCAGTCTGCGAATTCAATGGGGATGGAAGTTTTTCTTTGTTCTTTTACAAGGAAGAATATTTTTTGTAGCGGTCGATTTTTTAATAATTAACTTCAAATTGAATCAAACGTTAGTAATAAATTATATTGAGTTATTTGTCCATTTATCGCACATATAGATATGACTTTATTGTACACTAAAATCAACTGTAATGCTTCATGCATTACATTACTAAGGTACATTTTACAATAGGTGGTACATTGGGGGACCTTATCGCTAAGAACTGTCAAAGTTAGTTTAGCTTTTCGAATGTCCCTTAGATTATCCGTAATATAGCTACCGAGCGAGTCGTGGTTCGGCCCTCCCGGGCGCCATCGGATCGGAATGCTTACGCGTAACATAGTAACCGTCCAAGACGAGGTTACCCCTCAATGGGGGACCCTTGTGTCGAGTTTCTAGCGATAGTTGTTCAGGCTAAGCGGCCTAAGAGCTATGCCACCTCTCAATCCGGTGAAGCAGTCAAGGCCAGCCTCTCTGGCCAATCTGTGTAGTTCGTCATAAAAAAAAAAGACTTACATGGATTTTTTATTCATGGATGCCGATTTATTTGATTCATGGATTGAGTCTAGCAGGTAGACCTAATACCTATGAGTGATTTTTATATGTACTACTCGACCGTATCTGTTATTTTACTAAAATATATCATCTATATGTATTATAACTTCAATTTATAACTTCAGTTCTGACACCTGCGTGTATTAGCGTTTAACGTTTCGATTTAACGTCGATTTTTGTTTGTTCGTAAATATATTTCTTTTCATAGTATCATAATTATATTATGAAGTTCTGGTATGGCCTATGTTCTCATTATTCGTCGATTTTAGTATTCCATGTACTTAAGGAGTTCAGAACTTAGCATAGATAAAACATCTACGTAAATGTAATCGCCGAAACAAACACGCGTGACTTCCGAACTACTGTATCTACCGATTTGAATGATTCTTATTTGCGTATGTTATTTTTAGGACATGGTTTGTATATAAAATAAAAGTTTTTTATTAAGAGATTTTATGAATTTGAGTGAATTAGACGACGTTCAATTGTTTAGCCAACGAAAGACAGAAGCAGTCTTTCAGAAATTTTGTTAACATTCACTAAGTTCGTCGTGTCAGCTTGTTTATAATAATAATCAAATTATAAACTGTCTCACTCAACTATGAACTTGAAGCGTTAAAAGCCTAATGGTTTCTGTATAGACTGCGAAATATATGTTCCTAGTTTCAAGTTCAATTCAACCGCCTTCGAATTTATTAAACCTTGAATGACCGCTCTCTTTTATCTACCCCGACTTCAATGGATTCTCAATTCGTTTATATGTTTGTTACCGCATAACTGTCGAGTGGTTGAACCGATTTTGATGAATCTTTTTTTATTTGATACCTAGTGCTCCAATTTGCTGTGATACAATTTGCTCCAATTCTGACAATGTCTCATAAGAAAACCATATAAGTCTTAAATTTCCATCGAGTATGTGCGCCACAAACTCATTATCACTCTTCAGTAGTTTGGTTAATTTAGTTTGGGGAATCCTTTTTACGGACCATCCTCCGGAACCCTGGGTGGGCCTGGAGGGATGTGTGGGAATCGTTCTGGGCGACCCCTACCTACTAAACCTTCCGCGAATGCCATCAGCCGTTATAATTCGAGTTATGTATACCTTTGGAATCTAAGAGTAACGGTTCTAGTTTAAAGTTAAACAACTCATTAGTGCAGGTTGGAATTCGAATCTCCAATCGTAAGATCTAAAACCAATAGGCTATCGCTGCTTGAACGTAATAACCTTTATAATTTTATAACCTTAATGGTTTAATTATTAACAGTGATATTCCAAGGGATTAGCGTCGTACCTTACGTTCTTACGGTATTCGAATCCCATTCGTCTTGGCAAAACTCAAAAAAAAAATTGAAAAAGCCCGGTTCATCATCTGTTATATATGGTCCTTTTAGCATTGCATAAAAAGACATATGGCGTAAGGCCCGTGGACTAGGTAGCACCCGAGCAGTTTGGCTTCCGTGCCAAACACTCATGTACTCAACAGGTGCTCATCGCATCTCGGAGCACATTCACGCCAAATCCCTAATTGGCATGCATACGGGAGCTATTTTCCTGGACGTGGCGAAGGCATTCGACAAAGTCTGGCACGCCGGGCTTGTATACAAACTATACAAGCTCGGGGTGCCCGACTATTTAGTGCGCACATTGCGCGATTTTCTTACTGGTCGAACCTTTAGATACCGCGTCGAGGGAGTGCGCTCCACCCTCCGTCCCGTTCGAGCCGGAGTACCACAAGGATCCGTGCTCGGTCCCGTCCTGTACACGCTCTACACTAACGATATTCCGCGCTCACGTAGAGCAGAACTAGCCCTTTTCGCCGACGATACCGGCATTTATGCCTCAGGGCGTTCCCCGAAGTAATTCTCAAAAAACTCCAGACCGCGGCCGATGCCCTAAGGAATTGGTTTAGGAAATGGAGAATAGAAATCAACCCGGCTAAGAGCGCAGCCATGTACTTCACGAGGCGTCTTCAGTCTCCACCTCGTTGCGTCCAACTTCTAGGCACCCTATTCCATGGGTAACACAAACCAAATACTTAGGTGTCATATTAGATCACAAACTCAGCTTCGGCCCTCACGTAGATCAGGTTAGGAACCGGGCGGCCTACGTTATGGGTCGCCTATATCACCTCATTAATAAGAAAAGTAAAATGTCCCTTCGTAATAAGGTGACACTTTACAAAGCAGTTATACGTCCCGTTATGACGTACGCGAGCCCGGTCTTCGCGCATGCCGCCCATAAACATATCCATAGGTTACAAGTAATTCAGAATCGTTTTTTGCGACGAGCCACGGGTGCGCCGTGGTTCGTACGTAATCGTGAGCTTCACGTTGACACAGGGTTACCGACAATAGCCCAATTCTTTAAGCAGGCATCTCGACGGTTTTTCGAGACTGCCACCAAACATTCTAACAAACTTCTTGTAAGTGCCGCCACTTATAAGCCTTCCTATAATAAATTCCGTCGCGTCGCCCGGAGGCCGTGACACGTTCTTGACGATCCGGACGACGCGATTACCATTGCACAGGCTAGATCTTTACAAATCTTCAAAGCGTCCATTCGCGACCGTCGGAGGTTGCGAATAATCCTCGCGTTACCGCTATTTTATGGGCAGGCCTCACCCCTTAGATGCTAGGAGCGTTGCTGGAGTTTCTTCGGCCACTTCTTCTCCCAGCGCCAACGCTTCCCGAAGTGGCACTCAAAGTTAGTTTAGCTTTCGAATGTCCCTTAGATTATCCGTGAAATAGCAACCGACCGAGTCGTGGTTCGGCCCTCTCGGGCGGCCTCGGATCGGAATGCTTACGCGTAACATAGTAACCGTCCAAGCCGAGGTTACCCACCACCGGGGGGACCCTTGTGTCGAGTTACTAGCGATAGAGGTTCAGGCTAAGCGACCTAAGAGCTCTGCCACCTCACAATCCGGTGAAGCAGTCAAGGCCAGCTTCTCTGGCCAATCTGTGTAGTTCGTCAAAAAGGACTAGGTAAGTACACATACATTCTATTTGAAGTCGGTTTTTGTTTTTACTCGTAATTACATTGGCATTGGAATTCACAAAAATCATGTAAAAAATTCGTCTTCTTCAATAATTACGCTTGAAGTGAAAATCGGACCGAGATTACAATCTCTGCCTACCACGTTAGGTTAACTATGACAGCTTTTTAACCGACTTCAAAAAAAGAGGTTTTCAACACATACTAATTTCGTAGTTCTTTGTTCGCTCATAGGTCCGTCGTTTATAAAATCGAATTTGTTTTTTTTTTTATTGCAAAGGTTCACCTTCAATTATGGACTATGTTAATTATATTGTCATAAAATCTTATATATAGATGATATAGATGTACATGTCATTACTTAAAGGTTCTAATAAGTGAGTTATCTAGTTGTGTAAGATAATATGAAATAGGAAACATCTTGGCGACTTCAAGACCTAATTTATTTATATAAAGACAGAGGTGGGTGTCGGACTGGGCGGGGCGGGGCGGCGCGACCTCTGACCCGCCCTATCTACCCCCTTTCACCTCTTACCGACGCTTCACCCCCGCACTTTCACCTCTCGGGGTGAACGGGCGCCGTGCGGGATGGAGACGGCGTCTTCGTAATGGAAACTGCCACCTCCAACTAGGAATACAGAAAAGTTTTTTATATCTGTTTGTACATGTTAGCGTTCATTTTTCTCTTTTCAAAATCAGTTATCTTACTCTAAAATTGATTAAGTTAATGATTTAGGAGACCACATCCGATTGGAGTGTGTCAAAAAACATTTTAATTGGTAGAGTGTTGTTTAGCGGTTTTTCATTATTTAAAAGAAATATTTAGAGATAAATCTCCAGATTTCAAAAAACAAGTACATTCGACGAAACGTATCAAACGTTAAATCGTGATCAGTTAATACGTGTGGACGCCCTCTTTTTATTTCCGAATTATCGCATTTGACGGGAGAGCTTAACATGATTATTGTAATCGTGTGATGATCATCGGAATGTTAGTCGATATATTTCTATTCTACAATTCTTATTGGATTTTAAAGTCTCTCCAAAATATTTGTAGTCAGAGTAAATTTTTTTGAAGTCCTTTAAACTCTATAAGCGTAAATAGACAATTCACCAAGTTCAATATCTTATTTCATCATCAGACTATATCTATCCACTACTGGAAATAGGCCATCTCCACTGCCTTCCTCCATATACTGTCTGGTAATTACCGGATGCAGCCGCTACCGTTATAGAACGTCGATCCATCAAGACATGTGAATGCTACCAATCCGCACTAGGGCCGTTTTTTTTTTTAGTTTTGTGACGAACTAAACTAATTGAGAGATAGCATAGCTGTTTGGTGGCTTAGTCTAAACCTCTATCGCTAGTAACTCGACACAAGGGTTCCGGTGAAGAGTAACCTCGGCTTGGACGGTTTAGGCTATAGATATATTTTTTTTTAGAAATATTACTAATGTTAACCCTTCTAAATAAGCTTATACTTGTGCTAGGAGATGGTTTACGTCAATAGTCGAATTGTTCATTCGAAACCCACGACCTTACGATTCGCATTCCATACCCTAAACCATTACGGTTTATAAAAAGTTATCATTATGCGTTAGAATATTAAAACTTCAAAGTACAAAACTGAATTAAGTGAACTGCATACTCCGTTTTATATATTACATATATATATTATATAGGTATAATACTACGCCCCACGGTGTTACCCGCAATTAAAAAACTATTTAATAATTATTTTCCAAAATAAAAGTCAATTCAGTTACTCCTTATAACATTACCTATCTACCAGTGAAAGTTCCGTAAAAATCGCTCCAACCACTCTAAAGATTAGCCGGAATAAACAGACAGACAAATTTTATAAAAAAAATGTTATTTCTGTATATGTATTTTTCTTTAATGACGAATTAAACAGATTGGCCAGAGAGGCTGGCCTTGACTGCTTCACCGGATTGAGAGGTGGGATAGCTCTTAGGTCGCTTAGCCTGAACCTCTATTGCTAGTAACTCGACACAAGGGTCCCCCCGATTTGTACCGTGTATAAATTCGTATGTATGTAGTAAAAAGAGGTTACTGTAATATTACAAACAGACTTGTAGGTCTTGTGGAATGAAATAGTCCAATAACTAATACACTCGCATTATTGAGACAGCGTAACGTTGTACAAGGAATTATTTATAACGAATACCGTCACAACTGCGCGTCCTCACAATCTTTATTCAAAATTAATTCATCAGATTACGAACTAATAAAGTTAAACTATTGTTTACAATGCAAAGTTAATGTGACGATCAACTAAATTATTAATTATGAATAAAAGATACAATAAGGTTCAGGTAAATCATCAAGATATCATTGGAAGTAGTTATTACGCATAACAATCGCTGGGTGCCATGTGTTGCTAGCTAAAAGTATAGATAAACTCTCAAGTCATTTTAAACATATTTTGAGCAGTGTAGACAGATACCCTAAACCATTAGGCTAAAATAAGTCTCTACCACGTTCGGTCTTACGACCAAGTTCATCTTAATAAGACCAGATGATATTTCAGCATCCAAGTCAACATTAATAGAACGACCTTTGTAAAAAGTTAATGTATGTTCTTTATCTTGGAAACTTAGTGATATTTACGTTGATATATTGTTGATTATTCACCTCGATATTTTTAATGATTAAAAAAATTATAATTGTCTATAACAATTTCGTTCGATTATGATGTGGATATTGTCTACTATCCAATTTGACGTTTGGTAAATGATTTAAAAGGTATAATAAACCACAGTAAAGTACATCGAAACCATTAAAATAGATGTTCTATTAAAAGAATGTTAAATAAAAGCGTAGGGAATAATTATAAAATGAATGGCGCTTTACAACGTATTAATTAGAATTTAAAATTAGAAATGTAATTGTATTGTGTGCGATACCTATTTGGTAGAAATGTCTGATGTCCGAACGTTGAAAACACGTGACGTTGACGCGAATGTAAAGCCACAAGAAGTGTCAAAACATTCCAATTGGACGCGGTAGTTGAGGCGACATTGACATGCGCAGGAGTGGATCGGCCGGCCACGCCCCGCGCGCCGCCCCTCGCGCGATCTAGATCCATCTAGATGTTCACTATCGTTGTGACGAATAATGGGGAATTGATTTTTAAATGTATTTTTTTAACAGCCAGATTTACATTTAAAACTTTTTCAAACTTCAAATCAACAGCCAGTATAATTTGAATTCAAATTAATATATTAAAATTATATATTATTTATAAAATCTTGATTGTATTATTTAATTTCACAACCAATTTAAATGTTTATTAAAATTATTTGTGAAATTAAATTAATAAAAAATAAAAATAAGTTTTCATTTTAATCATAATTAATCTATTTTAATAAAATAATGCCACGCTTTTATTTACACATTGAAAAATTAGTATTTGAAGTGAGTTAAGTTTTTTTCTTCATAGACTTAATAAGAACGCGCGTCATGTATATCTATTTACTGCAGAGAAAATATGGCACGATGTTGATGGTTAAGTACGGCGAGTAGCTGGCAGCTTGCAGAAATATGGAGGCGGCGGAAACTTGATACGAAGGATTTTCAGGTACCGTTGGAGCGGACACCTCTTTTGTTATAACCTGAATAACGGAACCATTTTTATTGTCTATTTAAATTTTAATCGATTTTATAATTAATATTGTTACTTCAAATCGAAATTCAATTGTAATAAATTTTTAAAATGGAAGATTTTTTTATCTAATAATTTATTTAATTAACATTTAAATGGTTTCGTATTCGTTCATCGCTTTGTCTGTAAGTGCTACTGCAAACAAACTGGAACAATTTAAAAATCGAATGAAGTAAAAATGACCGTTGTAAAATGTAAAACGGTCACAGATTTAAAGAAGCGTATCAAGTCCGCCCAACGGATTTTCTTACCGACGGTACAACGCTGAAAGATTTTCGCCCCCCGCCGAGGGGTAGTGTGGGTGTGGGGCGGGCGGGGGGTCCCGGTCGAGGTGGCGGGGCCTTCGCTCCCTGCCCCCGGGCCACCGGGCCAATGGCGGTGCGCCGCGGCCTGGCCCGACCTGAGCTCAGTCGCGACTGAGCCGCGACCCTTGACACACAAGCGCGCCGCGCGTCTCTCGCCTCGCGACCGCAACCGGCACCATCACGCACGGAGCGCTAGTCTACGGCGGGGTCGGCGGCCCGGGGCTTTGCCCTCCGAGGGGCCCCGACCTCCCGCCTCTCGAGCTCGGCTTCCGCGGTAGTTGGCGCGAGGACGAACTCCTGCCGTCGACACCCGCGAGCCAGGCCGCCTCCACGCAGAGCGGTTCCTCGGCCACGGATAAAGGGCAGAACGTGGAGTGTGTCGTCTGCGGGGACAAGTCGTCGGGGAAGCACTACGGCCAGTTCACTTGCGAGGGTACGTAATCTGTGAAGTGAAAGTGCCGTGTCAAAGGTTACGTTCTTCCGTGTTCGCTTGCAGTGTGAGTGCGCTCCGGCGGGAAAATGTAGGTTACTGGTACCGCCGCTTCCAGCGGGCTGTAGAGCCGAGGTCATGTCGAAACGCGTCTTAGGGTTCACGTAAGTGGCTGATAGGGACTTGATAAGTAGCAGCATTTTTAAGATTATACGTACGATAGGTTTTTAACTTCACTCTACAGTACACATATCTACAGTACAGGCATAGACACTAATTAAAATTCCTAATGCGCTTACAGTTTCAATTCAAATAAAATTATATTGGAAAAGGATTAGATTTATTTAAAAAATGGTTTTAAATTTCGAACGACTTAAGAAATATTTTTACCAATCTTTTATTGTTTTAATATTTTTAAAATAAAGAAACAAATACAAGCAACGAATAAGTGAATCTATTTTAAATTTATATTATATTTCAATAGATGTGACTTTCGCCAAAATTTCGGGATTTCTTTAGCTGTTTAAAAATACTTCTTTAATGATATTTCAAATAATATATAAAATGAATCTAATTATTTGAAACCATAGTTATTTTATAAAATTGAATATTTTTATATTGCATCGTTGATACAGAATGAATAATTTATTTATATTTATAAATAAAATATACAAATATATTGAGCAATAATCTCACCAGATTGTGTATAAACAAAACAAATTAATTGTTAACGCAATAAATCACGAATTTAAATAATGAAATGTAATTAACTCCCCTCTAACCTCAAAATACCAATTTCCCGCCGCTTCGCGTTCAAAATGAGAATGCAATAAGACAAAAGTTTTCATAAACTGCCTGTCTCTATAGATAAGGGGTGTCACTTTTATGCTAATCAGACGCAGAAATAATTGCGAGCCCGCGATAGGGCTCTTGACTTTCAAAACGTCTAATAATTAATAATATAGTATTATAATTAAAAAAAAAGAACATCATTGTTTCAAGAATAACGGCCGTGATTGGAATGTACTAGAATATTCTACGATCGTGTGCAAAATAAAACAATGCAATTTGATTTAATTTTAGTTTTAAATTTCAATTGGAGTTTTTAATTCACGTGTGTTTATTCAAATTAAACAACGGAGGCACGCGGTTCTATGAGGATAGTCGTTTAAAAATAACTATACATGATCCCACCTGGTGTTAAGTGGTGATATAGTCGAAAGATGGTACGCGCTAGTTTAGTAAGTGCCTATTCACTCTACTCTTGAAGGCTCCCACGTCGTACTTGGACGGAAAGACTGACGCCGGCAACTTATTCCACTCTTTTGCTGTACGCACGATGAACGATGACTCAATTCGCTTCGTTCGGACGCGCGGAACACCGACTATAAAAGGGTGGAGACCCGCCGAGTGTCTAAACGTCCGAAGGTAGAATGGGGATGGGGGAATTAACTCGTGTAATTCCTGTGCACACTCTCCAAAATGTAATCTGTAAAACACCGAAAGGCTGGCCACCGAAAGGCTGACCACTTAACACCAGGTGGGATCATGGTCAAGCGCTAGTTTACGCATAAAAAAAAACGAATTATATACAAATCCTAGGAAATGTGTAATAATATTTTTTTTTTATTTTAACACTTATTGAGACAATCGGGTAACAGTCATACCGTAAAATAATACTAATGTCTATGCATTATTTTTTAATAATAATATGCATTATTATTATATAAAATAAGAACTTAAATTGCCTCAGGTAAAAGAAAAAAAAAAGAAAATCAAAATGCCAAAATAATGTGAGAAATTCCTATACAAACAGACATTACATTTACTCATAATAGACCAGACATAATATACGTAGATAACATTTTAAATAAAACCTATTTTATTGACGTTACAGTGCCTTCGGACTAAAACATCGGTGCAAAAAAAATAGAAAAATTAAGTAAATACTATGTACTAAAAAACGAAATAAAAAGAGTATGGAACACACACACATCCATAATCCCAATTGTGGTAGGTGCAACAGGGGTAGTAGCAAAGAATTTAATAACATATTGCGAAAACCTTGACGCACAAACAAACATCAGCATATCAGAAACGGGCAGCCATACACTCATTACCAATAGCAAGCATAGTCCTAGGAGATAACGTATATAGTAGCAACAGTTTAGACACGGCAGACCAACCAAACAGTTAGTGGGTATAATATTATATGTATTTATTATTATATATATATTACTATCATCATCATCATCTATCCACTGCTGGAAATAGGCCTTCCCCAATGCCTTCCACCACATGCGATCCTCAGCTTTCCGCATCCAGCCACTTCCGGCTATCCTAATAAGGTCGTCGGTCCATCTGGAGGGAGGGCGCCCCACGCTTCTCCGACCTATGCGCGGCCTCCATTCCAAGACTTTCCTCCCCCATCTACCGTCGCTGACTCGGCAGATGTGGCCAGCCCACTGCCACTTCAACTTGCTGACTTTAAGAGCTATATCGACTACCTTCGTTCTCCGTCGAATTTCTTCGTTTCGGATTCTATCCCTTAGAGAAATGACGAGCATAGCTCTTTCACACTAATATAATAATACACACACACTAATATAATAATAATAACAACTTTATTAATATCACAAAAACATGTTACATATACAGGAGCAGAATATAAAATAATAGAACGTCGTATCGCCGCAATAACCAATAATCACGAGAAGTGTTTCTAGCAGTTGTTGTTGCCGTAGAAACTTCTTCAGTTAACTCTTTATAACGTTCATCTTCAATAACAAAGTTGGCACTGCTTCATCTAAAATTGGAGAACCTAGAAGGCGAAGGGAATCTTTTTCTATAATTTTGATACCTGGAGCAACACTACTAAATTTTGAATAATTGTAATTATTGTTTAAAGACTGATTAAGAAAAAATAATTCACATTTGGAAAAGTTCAATTCTAAACCAATTAGTGCGAATTCTGTCTGTAAATAAATTAGATCTTTTAAAACTGTTTCTATGTCGCCTCCTAGGGTGCCATCGTCTAGATACCATGTATTAAATTTGGATTCTAATTTTTTGTAAAATGGGATGAATGGCAAGGCTGAAGATAACAGGCCCTAAAGGGGTCTCCTGCTGACACCCTACCGAAGACAGAATTAAATTATTTTTATATATTAATTTGGAAGATGAGCTATAGCATTGCCAAAGAAACCCAAAAATGTCTGGAAAATTTTGTTTCACTTGAGTCAAAAAGGCGCCTCTATCGATAGTATTAAAGGCGTTCCTTATGTCCACTTTCAGCAACACTTCTCCGCCGTCATTGCCCAGGAAAGTTCTTAATGCGTGGACAGCTGCTTCACATCCCCCGGGTGAACCAAAACCTAGTTGAATTGGTTTCAGATAGCTACCGACAATGTATTTTTTCTTAGCGCAGCAAACTTTGGCGGCGAGGCGTCGATATGTACAGCCGACTGCGATTGGTCTGATACCACCATCTTTTTTAGTGAGGGCGCATAAATTGGCTCCGTATAAGGTATCGATAACTTCGATATTCACACGGCCTGAGAGCATTAGATTTATGAGCCCAGTTAACCCAGTTAGAAGAGCTTCCCCTGCGTTGCCACTGCCACAGCCTATTAGATCTTTTAGGTGTTGTGGAGTTAGGGCATCAAATCCTCCAGCGGACCCGCTCTGGAAAGACATAACTGCGCGACAGACATCCTCAGCTGTGACTTGAAGGACTGAGTCAGGAGGTAATGGTGGATCGGGTAAAAGTAGATTGGCTGCTGAAAGTGGATGTTTATCCTTTAGACTTGATAAAGTTTCCGGTGTATTCGGAGCTAATACGTCACTAGTAAAAAGCATCCGAGCTGCCCCTCTGACGTCACCATCAGCAAGCTTGTTTTCTATAAGACGATGGTTACTATACTCGCTGATAGGCTTGCCAGAAGTGCGATGAGTGCTTGTATCTCCACACTGTAAATTTTGAAATCTAATGCAATTATTTTTGATTTCCGCAGTCAAACTAGTGTTATTGATGGTTTTTTGCCTACTAATATGGAGCGTCTTGTAAGGAAAAGTCAGCAGCTGTTCCCAGGCATGCTTAGTATTTTCAGAAGTTACCTTTTTAATAGAGTCTGTTAAAGCCTGAGCCACAGTAAAACGAGCGCCGCGTGGAATTCGTTTTAAAACTGGGGTACTACTTTTCAAGTTACTCAAAAGCTCCCACAAAGGTGGATTAGGTATAGGAAGATGGATGTTGGGTGTACTCTGTGTAGGGCTATAAATTATGGATTGAGACTTGTGGATCTTACCAATGTGTATGTTTAAGCCTCTTTTGCTACGACAAAAACGTACCTGGGAACACACTGAGCACTGATATAAATTGCCTGGTGACGTACTACTCATGGTGTCCACCACGCTCGGATTGGGCGACTGAGCGCTGCGCAAGATAGCTATAGATACTTAAATTAAAATTAAAAATAGAGCAATAAAAATAAACATTCACAGTATAAAATAAAAACACTATACATATTGTTTTATACACTATATTTATGTACACTTTACTTCCGATTGTTCTGTTGCTTCCGATGTTTGAATAAATAAATAATTCTTTCGGGTTTTGCGTACTCATTTGGTGTATAACGGCGATATCCTTGATGAATGTTTCGATCTTATGTTTATTATTATTTTATTTTTCAAAGCACTATAAGTCTGTATATTTTCAATATATCATGTAACAACAATGAACAACACTTTATAATTTTGCAAATTTATTGCCGCTTTATGACGGCTGTCAAATATATTTGAATCCTACTATTTGGCTGTCCCCTTTTACTTTAGGCTTTCAATAACATTTCCACAGTAACTTTATCCAGTGGCCATTTTAATTACTTAATAATCTCGTGTATAAATAAAGATTTTCTATTTTAATTTTGTAACAATCACGGAAAAAACCATATACATTTAACATTTTAAATAAAACCTATTTTATTGACGTTACAGTACCTTCGGACTAAAACATCGGTGCAAAAGAAATGGAAAAATTAAGTAAATATTATATACTAAAAAACGAAATAAAAAGAGTATGGAACACACACACATTCATAATCCCCATTGTGGTAGATGCAACAGGGGTAGTTGCGAAGAATTTAATAACATATTGTGAAAACCTTGACGCACAAATAGACATCAGCATATCAGAAACGGGCAGCCATACACTCACCAACAATAGTAAGCAAAGTCCTAGGAGATAACGTTTATAGTAGCAACAGACACAGCAGACCAACCAAACAGTAAGTTGGTATAATATTATATGTATTTATTATTATATATATATTACTATCATCATCATCATCATCAGCCTGTATCTATCCACTGCTGGAAATAGGCCTTCCCCAATGCCTTCCACCACATGCGATCCTCAGCTTTCCGCATCCAGCCACTTCCGGCTATCCTAAAAAGGTCGTCGGTCCATCTGGAGGGAGGGCGCCCCACGCTTCTCCGACCTATGCGCGGCCTCCATTCCAAGACTTTCCTCCCCCATCTACCGTCGCTGACTCGGCAGATGTGGCCAGCCCACTGCCACTTCAACTTGCTGACTTTAAGAGCTATATCGACTACCTACGTTCTCCGTCGAATTTCTTCGTTTCGGATTCTATCCCTTAGAGAAATGCCGAGCATAGCTCTTTCCATCGCTCGTTGTGCGACTTTCAGCTTGTGGACCATATTACTATATATCTATATAATAGAGATTGGGAAGTGGCATTCTTTTTCTTGAAGTCTCAAGACGGAATGAACGCGTAAGACCGGCTATAAGCCAAGAAAAAGGACCTACACACTAATATAAAATATAAGCACATCGTATCGCCGCAATAACCAATAATCACGAGAAGTCTTTCTAGCAGTTGTTTTTGACGTAGAAACTTCTTCAGTTAACTCTTTATAACTCTTTTATCTTCAATAAAAACATTGTTTTTAGCGTTTGTTAATATTCTTAATGACGCTAAAGTCAAATTAAAAAAAAGTCAAAGCCAAATTTTAAGAATTACATACATTTCCTAGGAATTGTATACAATGACGGATTACATACATTTTCGTTAACATATACGAGTACATACGTGTCGTGTATAATACAAAACGATAATTATTAATATTAACGTAAATTTAAATAGCAATCGACAGTAACAATTTTCAAGTTAGTGGTTGAAATAAGAGTTTATTAAACAAAAACTAGGTCCCAAATCTAGTATTTGCCAATGACGTGTCATTATGAATACAACTTATTACTGGTACACTTGTCAATGTGCCGTAATCGATTAATCAAATTTTTTGATATGTAATTTTCAATAAAATTTTTTGATTATTTGATATTGATTAATAGACGGACGTATGGGTATAGTTGCAAGGTGATATGTGTAGGAACAATTGAAACAATATTGTAAGGTCAGTTGTAATTCCGCCAATCCCTTTTTTTTTTTTTTTTTGTTAACGAGGAGGAAATCTTAAGAAAGATACACCGCCTTCTGGGGGGAAGGCGGCGGTTATGTGGGGTTTTTACCCACTAAAACCTCCCCGGTGGTCCTTCCTCGGTGCATGGTGAGGGGCTCCGGGATCTCCAGTGGAACGCACCGGAGCCCCTCTGCACTGTGCTCATAGGGAGCACTTCCCGGGGGAGATTACTCCCTCCCCCCCTGTGCCCTCGCAGTGCAAGGCGACACGGGCCAGCCGATGTCGCCTTCTTCCCGGGTCCACCTTGGCGGACGACAAAGGCTCCGCCAATCCCTATTAGGACTGTGTGATGGCCTATACCTTCATTCTGCATTACCTTACCGTTTCCCAGATTCAGAATATACTCGTATATATATATATATATATATATATATTTATATATATATATAAGAATTTCTCCTTAAAAGATAATGTATCTTGTCAATCGAGTTGAACGAATTTAGTATTCTTTATAAATTTCTAGTAAAATATGTTTTTATTACATTACTAACATTCTTGTTACTATTCAAGTTAGTTAAGTAGTCGTGGTTCGGCCCTCTCGGTCGCCCTCGGATCGGAATGCTTACGCGTACAGCAACCGTCCAAGCCGAGGTTACCCCTCACGGGGGGACCCTTGTGTCGAGTTACTAGCGATAGAGGTTCAGGCTAAACGAACTAAGAGCTATGCCACCTCTTAATCCAGTGAAGCAGTTAAGGCCAATCTGTGTAGTTTGTCCAAAAAACTTAACGCATCTTTACAGAGGACTGTGCCCGATAATGGGACATATATAAGCTGTCACTATACTGTTCATGGACACAACAAGTATATTTAAGAATAAAAACAAACTTGGATTTGAATCACATTTAAGACTTTTACGGTTTTATGCTAGAACTGGACAAAATTGCACCGGCTTTTAAATATTTAAGGTAACAAATGTTGAACATTAAAAAAAATACAGTCGAATTGTGAAACAACTCCTTTTTCGAAATGGGTTAATTTTTTTTAGAAAATCTTTAAGTTGATATAAAAAACGTTGCTTATACCCCCGGTCTAGAATATCCCAAGAGAATGATGTTGCACAGTTCTCAGTGGGATGCGTTATCTCGCTGGTATCTTGTCTATGGGACGTTAAATTAACGTCTCTATCTGATGTAACGCGGCCGTGATTACTCTCCTGTCCGTTGTGCCGACGTGCACATGTTAAACTTGATAATTTTAATTGTAACTTACATTATAACTTAACGTTAACATTTGAGGGTTAGATTATACTTAACGTTGATGCATATTTGATCAATAAACACTCGTGTATGTGATTATGAGACGGCTATCAAGTCATTAATAGACATAGACATTTTATTTATAGGCAATATACAAACACATAACAAACCAAATATAACTAACACATTAAAAAAAATAAAGAAAAAGACATATACGACATGATGCCAATATTATTGCAACAAAAACAATTAAATGGCTTTTGGAAATTGATCACTAGGAAACAGGGAAATACCTACATTGACAAATATAGACATATAAACTATTTTGTTATACCTAATTATCCAAGGGGGGAACCAGGGGACTCATAACACAAGTTTACTTAGTTTGAGCTCCTCTCTCCCACATACACCTATTGTGTCATGTAATTTTAATAAAAACTGTACTTTGTAATGTGTGTGAGTAAGACAAATAAAGATTTTATTATTATTATTGTAATATATAATCTTTTATAAATTTACATACAGTTCTTATAACCTAACGTACAGTCAGTCTTACGTAGATTCTTAACCAATTTATGAAAGACTGGTGTCTATACTAGATTCAGATACCCTGTCAGACAGATCACCAGCCCCCCACCATTGTTATAATATTACTGTATTGTTTAACACGCGTGAGAGAATGTGTGTGTTTGTGTGGTGTCTCTGTGGATATAGGATATCGTCTCAGTATGTGTCGACGCAAGGATGATTTTCAGCGGTGCGCAGGACTATCTAATGCGCGCGCAATACTACCTTTACATGACATTTATACAAAGTCTAATAATAAATATATAATACAATAAATATAATACGTCTATGTATGGTTAATATAACGAGTTAAACAGGGAGACAACTATTTGACATTAGACATTCTCACATAACTCCCACCTTCCCTCCAGAAGCCGGGGTATGTTCTTGAAGATTTTCCCCCCGTTAAAAAAAAAGGTTGTCTTAGACACCAGCGGGAGCCTCCCTCCTCCCTCTTAAAGTATATTTTTTTAATGAATGCTAACAATATTTTTTGTTAGTCGCGAAATATTACTAAAAGATATTCTAACTAAGCTTAAACTTGTGCTAGGAGTTCACGTTAATAGTCAAATGGTGGATTCGAACCTATGACCCTATGTTTCGCAGACCGAACCGTAAGCTATTAGGCTATTGGCGCTTCAGTTACTGATTACTTAGTTTTAAAACTGTTAAAATGTTAAATGTTAGGGCAGCATTCTTAATGAAAATAACCCTTGAACATCTAGTATCCCGCTAGCAAATTCAACTACAAGTAAGTTATCACCATAATTAGCTTGTGTTTTTCCACTGCAAGAAATGCCTTCCACCACATATTATCCTCGGCTTTCCCTGTCCAGCCACTTCTGTCTATCTTTATAAGGGCGTCGGTAGATATAAAGGGAGGCCCTACGCTCCTACTGCTCTTTTGCCGTCATTGATTCGGCAAATGTTGCCGGACGCTTAAGCTTGCTGACTTTAAGAGACCTTTCCCGTCCGTCGAATTTCTTTTCGGATACCCTATGCTTCTTCGATCCATGCGCGGTCTCCATTTCTCCCCCATGCCTCTAAACGTCACACTTCAACTTGCCGACTTTTAAGTTAAAAAAACATCGGCTATAAAAAAATTGTCAAGTTTAGTTAATGAAACTACACATAGTGCTAAAGATCGGCCAACGATCTCTGACTTCGTGATCTCTACCGGGTCAGGTGTGGTAGCCGATCTGACCTTAGCTTTTTTTATAACCGACTTGCATTCATAGAATCGTTTTATTACAAATTCGATTTAATGAACCGGTACGTATTTTTTTTCTAGCTCCGTTATGTTTACCTCCAGTCAAGGTTAAGATGGAAGCAAAGAGTTATGATACTAATCTATCAATTTATTTCCGTCATAACTTTTGACTGGGTTGAAATAGAGTCATTTTGATGATTTGTCCTTTGGTTTTTATGTAATCAGTTAATATGTGACGTAAGAGCAGTGGTAGTTCAGTGTCCGGGCGGTCGTCTAGAGTTGCATAGTACACTAGCAACCCGAGTTCGATCCCCGGTGCCAGCAACAATAAATTTGTTGTTGCAATTTTATGTGCTGATTTACCACGCGCTCGGCGGTGATGGACAACATCGTGAGGAAACCTACATGTCCTAGATTTTTCTAAGACGTGATTTTTTTTTTGGGTTCGAATCCACCATTGGACTATTGCTGTAAACCATGTCCTAGCACAAGCTTTAGCTTAATTGGAATGTTTAACAATATTTCTGTTAAAAAAAAAGAAATATTGCTAGCTTTCTTTCAAAAGATAATAATAATGCGTGACTGACTACATAAAAAGTAAATGCCTTAAACTCTAAGCCGTTGTTCAGTTAAATGTCTATTAAAAAAAAAGAATAATTTTTGAAAAAGGAATTCTCAGTCTCCACACCGATACCGACTTCCTGTCAGGTTTAAATTTAGAATTTTTCTAAAACAATGTCGCCAAATATCAAACCAAATCGGCGGCCAAATTAAAATGATTACATTAAATTTCGGCCTTAATTCTGGCAACTCGTTCAGCCACCCTTATCAATCAGCCAGCATGATATGCAGTGGCGCCAATAAGGTCACGACCTTTCTATTTTACGTGAAATATTTGAGTTATACATTGGTGTTATGTTTGCTTCAATTGAGATATGGGTTTTTTATGACGACACGACTACACAGGTTGACCACAGAAGCTGGAATTTACTGATTGAAAGATGACATAGCTCTTAGGTCGCTTAGCCTGACCTCTATACCTAGTTACTACATAAGGGTCCCCCGGTGACCGCGGCTTTGACAGTTACTATGTTACGTGTAAGCATTCCGATCCAAGGGCGCCTGAGAGGGCTGAAAATGTGCCGGTTTCGGAATATGAGATGCGGGTATTAATTAGTTTATTAGGTATTAGTATTAGAAAGAATGACAAAATTTATACTATGAAATGAGTGGTGAGTTTGTTAGTTTTCGGTTGATTCGATGTACGTATATATATTGGAGTAACTATCTGCGATAGTGTATCATGCAAAAGCGAACCATTTTTGAGTTAACACGTTTTATTTTTTTTTAATAAGTAAAAAATGCAACATCAAAAATCTATTCAAAAAAGTATCTATTAAATCTCATTCTTTCTGCTAATTTATAATTTAAATACTGGTTATTTATAATTATCAGTCTAAATTTAAAAATGACAAACGAAATTATTTCTATATCTGTTTTAAATTCATCTCGACTAAAACAAAATACTATGAAACTTGGCTGGCAGATTATTTTAAAAACAACCGTTTTCTTAGCATAGTCACGAAGGAAGTGTGTCCGAATCTTATTAAGTCGAAGTTTGTGCTCTCTGCCCACCCAACCATTCTAGTTAACGGGCCACCTCTCAATTTTTTTTTTTTTTTTTTAATAAGAAAGCTAGCAATATTTCTTTTTTTTTTCAGAAATATTACTAACAATCTTGTTAACCATTCCAACTAAGCTTAAGCTTGTGCTAGGACATGGTTCACGGCAATAGTCGAATGGTGGATTCGAACCCACGACCTTACGATTCGCAGTCCGTACCCTAAACCATTAGGCTATTGACGCTTCAAATCCGGTAAAGTTGTGGCTAACGATGGAAACCAATACAAAATTTTCTGATAAAAGAAATAGGGGGCGTACCAAGACCTCGCAGAATAAAAAAAAATACAATCTCATTCATTTTTAATCTGTAGCGATGATACGAATATGGAATCTGAATAAACATTTTAAAAGTCAACTTACCGGCCAGTACCGTATAAAGAAAAAACATCAAATCTTTTTAGTTCAGTCAAATGATATCTACACATTTTACAAACAAATCAGTAAGTAACATACGAGATTTTGTAAAAGCGTTCAATCTGTATTAAACTCGTAAACATTTCGAGTGACGCGTTTTATTTTCGAATATCGAACGTAATCGTGGACACATCGACACTGTAACGCTCCATCGATGTCTCATTAGGGATATTAACGAATTTTATTTGTCGATATTAATCGATGTCGATGCCCGATAATCGATACATTTATATGATAATATGGAAATGTCATATAGTCGCCGATAGGCACGTATACCTACGCTTCGGTGTTATGCATAGTTTTTTTTTTATTTAAGGAGTAAAATTAACGAATACTGTACATACGTTGAGTGATAATCAAATCAAATCAACTGGATACTTTATGACAAAAAGATAGTAGCCATCCTTTGACACCTAAAATAAAATTACTCGCCCACCAGGATTATTACGTGACAGAATTTGCGGGTTCTTTAACACTTGCCAACACGTTAGACAGGAAAGCTGTCCGTAGTAGTTTAACCGGAGAGGTTGCAGAGCTTTTAGGTCGCTGAACCTCTATTAGGGTTCCTATACGGCGCCAACGCTTCCCGAAGTGGCACTCAGTTTGTCTTTTTGAATGTTCCTTAGATTATCCGTGAAATAGCTACCGACCGAGTCGTGGTTCGGCCCTCTCGAGCGCCCTCGGATCGGAATGCTCACGCGTAACATAGTAACCGTCCAAGCTGAGGTTATCCCCAACCGGGGGGACCCTTGTGTCGAGTTTCTAGCGATAGAGGTTCAGGCTAAGCGACCTAAGAGCTATGCCACCTCTCAATGCGGTGAAGCAGTCAAGGCCAGCTTCTCTGGCCAATCTGTGAAGTTCGTCATTAAAAAAAAAGGCCTTTAAGTAGGAAATTTTGAATTGAGAGCCTCCCACTTTTTTAACTGACTTCAATAAAGGCGTTTCTCAATTCGTCTATACGTTTTTATTGTTTGGAACCTCATAACCTTGGGCTGGGTGTACCGATTTTGATTATTCTTTTTTTATTTGATAGCTGGTGCTTTCCTGGTGTTTCGCATATTAATTTGGTCCTGTTCTGACAGTGGCATCCATGAGAAAATATGTCTTAGAAGAGATCATCCGCACGTTGTAGCCTTTAATTTTAAATCCATCAATAATTTGATTTTATTTTTGAAGTGGGTTAAAAAGGAGGATCTATAAAGAAGTGTCTCTACTTCTACTCTATCTGATGACTCGCATTTAGTACATATCCAGGCAATAGTAGTCGTAGCTGTTTATACTCTAACATCCTTATCTATTAATTCTTATGTCAGACTTAATGCAATGAAAATATATCAACACTAAAATAACGACGAAAACCAAACTGTCGTGTTAAAAGATTAATAAAATATATTTAAAGAAAAAAACAATTCGAGGATATCATTTTTTTTTCTAACACTCGTGCGAAATTTATTGGAAGTTTTATATAAATAAAGTTTAAAGTACTTACATTAAGTTATCTGATACTACGTGCATCGATAATAAAACATTTTTGTGTTATTAATGTGTACTTTGATTAGTTGATACCGATAGCCGAGTGGGTTGACTGGCCTTAGAACATTTACTGACGGGGTGAAAACCTGAAGGGCAGATGATATACTGATGACGTCACAAACTATGTGAAATTGACTTAGCCATGTAGCAGTCCTCAATCGTAAGTCGCCATCGTCGCGAAATGGTCACAATGCAACCGCGTTAAATAGTAATTTTTAAGAATGATAACGATATTTTTTTTACAAATATTACTAACATTCTTAACTAACTACACAGATTAACCAGAGATACACCGCATTGAGAGATATCTCTTAGGTCGCTTAGCCTGAACCTCTCCCATTTCAAATAAGCTTAGGCTTGTGGTGGATTTATATCGACCTAACGTTTCGCGACCATTAAGCTATTGATGCTTCAAAAAGTACAAATTTCAACTTAACTAAAGTTATAGTTAGAGTTTGTTTTTGTTAAATTTTAATTATGCTCCTAGCAGATATCCTTGATATCGTTAAATCAGGTTAGATATCCGAGAAAGTCAATGCAAGTTTCAGTCCATTGTTAACCAAAAACTATTAAATTTCTACCACTGTTTACCCCATTATGATACTATGTTAGTAAATATATCTATACATATATATATATATATATATATATATATATATATATATATATATATATATCTATACATATATATAAGAAAAAGTGTATGTGTATGTTCCGTATAGGCTCTGAAACGGCTGGACCGATTTCAATGAAACTTTCAGGGAATCTTCGTATCGTTTGGTGACGATCGGAGCACTCCTCTTTTTAAACTGTCAAAAAAACCATACGTTGTACTTTTATTTCTGCCATTAACTTGAGCCCGATATGTTTTTGTATAAATGATAAGAATGATATTGTATATACTGATATGTACATGGGTGTAGGTAATGATCTTCACTCGCTCGAGAAGAAAATGAATACGGAGAGAAATGAACAAATTTATATATTGTGAGAGTTAAATTAAATATTTAATGATGTAAGTTTATTGTTTAAATAAAATAAAGCAAAATCTAGTCAGGAGAAGCTGGGTACCTAGCGTACCTATCTAATAATTTTAAATCATTCTTCTACTTAAAAATTGTGCAAGACATATGAGGTACGCAATAAATTTAAAAGTTTTTTATCATTTTTCATTTAAAGCCTATCGCGATCATTACAAAACGTCGATACAGATTAGCCGTGAACATAAACTGTTATTTTGATGTCGACAAATCCACTTTATTAAGAGTGTGAGACCTCCCGCCGGTCGAAGTGCAACCTTGTCGCATTACAATATGTAATTTCGACCCAAGTGACTCACAGTGAAACCTTAACGGGTGTTAAATCGACAAGGTTCCCCATTGAAACGCTTTTGACTTAAATGCTCGCGTTTGTAAGCGACAATACGGATCGCGTTTGACACCTGTAAGCGAGTGGTGTGACTGATCGTTATCGATAAATGTCTTCTTGTTTAATATTCGAGCGATTATATTAATCTATGCGTCGACTTAATGATGCTTATAACGATGCGATTTAGTTGTTTGTTGTAACACTGTTGGAAATGTCGATCGGAATTTGAAAATGTCAGAAACAATGATAATATCACGCGTTGTTTTAGTCTAAACAAGACACAAACTGAGATATTTCTGTCCATTTTTCACCCACCGTCGGACAGAGCACAAAAATAACACATTTTAGCGGATTAGACAGAGACAGACATTCAACAACCTTATTACGTCTAGTCAAGGCTATTATAGTGTTACAAATAATGAGCCACACACTGGCCGCAAACTTTAGTTAGTGATTATTAGACATAGACATATTCTTTATTGGCACAAAATATGAAACACATCAGAAAGACAGAAAAAAAATACAGTTAAAGAAATAAAAAAAAACGGACAAATAGAACATAAGATATGACGCCAATATTGGACACCGTCTCAGCATATTCCGTCGAAAGGATGCGACAACGCTGATTTTCAGATATTTAGTGCATTTAGTATTCACATTGCATTCCAGAGATCCGGAACAAACAGACAGACAAATAGAAGTTGTAATAAATGTAATTTTGGTATATATGTACTGCATATACATTCATTTGCGTGTGATCTAACAAAACTAAAAAACTTCTTAATAATCATTAAGAATGTATATAGAATGTGTTAGATTTCCTCTCCATTGCTTATTTTTAAAACAACGTTCAAAAAATTCTTACTGTCGAAACAACAGAACGAGTGCGGACTACCAGCCAACAGGAAATAAAACTTACTTTACGATCACAAAACCTATAACATCTTGCTGCAGGCTGCGGGCCTGTTCAGACGCGGCGCGCGAGTACCGAAGGGGTAGGCTGAAAACCAGCACTGTATGACATGTCACGCAGTACACGCTGAGCCTATTGCCTTTTGCCATTCCTTATAAGAGATTTTTTATTTTATTTTATTCTTTGATTTTTTTTCTTTCTATAAATTTTATGCGTCTTATAATTCTATGCGATGTATTTTTTTGCAAAGGATGGTAATAAATGAGCTTTATTATTATTATATTATTATTAAGAGACTTAGCATCCTCGCGCAACAAGGTTAACAGGTATGAAAGAGAGCTACGATAAAATTAAAAATGACTCCCTATTAATTTCCGTTATCGTAGACGTCGATACCGCTCCCCGCACTATCGGCCGCCACAACCGGTCAGTTTATGGTATGTTTTGTCCGACGATACAGTCGCAGTTAACCCTATCTTTACGAGCGACTCTAAACATAAGTGTCTCTCCGAACTTATTTATTTTTATCTCATTCCACTTTTTAAATTGAATTCACCATCGGCGCGTGTGTGGCTCGCTGGTTCACCTCTAAAACTGTCAATAAAATATCTACACGGCCCGAAACTAGCGGCCCTTTAATGAAAATTAGATTCCCACTTTATATATTATTTATGTGAATTAAACAAGTGATACGCCTCAATAAGGCAAACACTAGTGTGTGTGATAACTTTACGGCCATATTTGTAATTTAACGCGCGGTATATTGTAACAGTTCCTATGATTGTCACTTCGTAAATCCCCGCGTCTATGGAGGTCATTTATTTTTTATGGTTTTCCCCCTTTTGTATGGTATATCGTTTCTATGTTGCCAGTGGTGAAATGTGTTTTGTTGACGTTTGAATTAAAGTGCCAGTTAAAATGTATGGAATCGTTTTCAATTTGTCCGATATATTTAAATTTTAATGAAAATTAGATTCCCACTTTATATATTATTTATGTGAATTAAACAAGTGATACGCCTCAATAAGGCAAACACTAGTGTGTGTGATAACTTTACGGCCATATTTGTAATTTAACGCGCGGTATATTGTAACAGTTCCTATGATTGTCACTTCGTAAATCCCGCGTCTATGGAGGTCATTTATTTTTATCTCATTCCACTTTTTAAATTGAATTCACCATCGGCGCGTGTGTGGCTCGCTGGTTCACCTCTAAAACTGTCAATAAAATATCTACACGGCCCGAAACTAGCGGCCCTTTAATGAAAAATTTTGTCATTTCTAAGCAAGTACTTGACTTAAATTCCACCTAACGTTTAGTGGAGATGTATTCGTTGATAGTAAAGTAACTTTAAAATCCAATTTATTTTTTTATCTCATTCCACTTTTTAAATTGAATTCACCATCGGCGCGTGTGTGGCTCGCTGGTTCACCTCTAAAACTGTCAATAAAATATCTACACGGCCCGAAACTAGCGGCCCTTTAATGAAAATTAGATTCCCACTTTATATATTATTTATGTGAATTAAACAAGTGATACGCCTCAATAAGGCAAACACTAGTGTGTGTGATAACTTTACGGCCATATTTGTAATTTAACGCGCGGTATATTGTAACAGTTCCTATGATTGTCACTTCGTAAATCCCCGCGTCTATGGAGGCCATTTATTTTTTATGGTTTTCCCCCTTTTGTATGGTATATCGTTTTTATGTTGCCAGTGGTGAAATGTGTTTTGTTGACGTTTGAATTAAAATGCCAGTTAAAATGTATGGAATCGTTTTTCAATTTGTCCGATATATTTAAATTTTAATGAAAAATTTTGTCATTTCTAAGCAAGTACTTGACTTAAATTCCACCTAACGTTTAGTGGAGATGTATTCGTTGATAGTAAAGTAACTTTAAAATCCAATTTATTTTTTAAAGAAAGCTAGCAATATTTCTTATTTTTTTTTCAGAAATATTACAACAATCTTGTTAACCATTCCAACTAAGCTTAAGCTTGTGCTAGGAGATGGTTCACGGCAATAGTCGAATGATGGATTCGAACCTACGACCTTACGATTCGCAGACCGTACCCTAAACCATTAGGCTATTGGCGTTTTTAAGAGTAGGTTAGCAATACTATGAAATTGTATTTATTTGTATTGTGTAGCTTTTAAAAAGTGAACCAGAGTTTTTGTCGCCGTCAAATTACATTGGTTGGTACATACAGCAAATAATAAATTAGTTAGATAGTTTAGTTGTGTGCTTTATGGTTATTGCCATTTCCATTGGAATAGTTTTTAACGCGGGCAACACCGTGGGGCGCGGCTTGTTATTAATAAAGCATTAAGAATGAATTGATGTTATGTGTGCGTTTGGATATACGCGGCACAGGACTTGGATCATTAAGGTCCTATCCGTTGGAGTCATTAAAGCGGGTAATTTGTCATTAAACTCCTTCTTTTGTACATGCCTGTTTTTAATGAAATGATTAAGGGAAGTTATTGTTATTCAGGGCTGCCTCTGTACTGAAAATAAAATAATAATTTATAAGCCCTGAAATTTATGTCAATAAACTAGTCGATTTACTGGCCTACCTTACCGACACTACCACGAATTTTTGAGTCATAATTTTTGAACAGTCCGAGTTCGATTCCCGGTGCCGGAACCGATGAAAATGAAATTGTTGAAATTTTTTATTCTGATTTATTATCTGGAGACTGCCAATCTCTACAATAACTGCATGAACCCGAACGAAGCGATTTGCTTCGTCTTTCATTCTTCGTACAGCAAAGGACTGGAATAGTTTGCCCGCGTCCGTCTTTCCTTCCGATTACAATGTGGGTATTTTCAAGAGTAGAGTGAATAGGCATTTACTAAGCTAGCGCGCCTTACCATTCAGGATTGCATTTCCACTTAACATCAGGCGGGATCGTAGTCAAGCACTTGCTTAGAATTTATAAAAAAAAAATGACGGAGAGAAGAACCCTGGTCAAGTAGGAGATATAAAGGCTGTCAAAATCAGTCAGTTTTTTTATTATATTTGGACAATTAGACTATAACTGCTGCTATGTTGAATTATAAATAATATTTATTGATCTGTACATACACATGTTTACAAAATTTGAAGCGTCAATGATATAGGGTACGGCGAACAGTGACGTCGTAAGTTCAAATCGACCATTATCATTAACGTGAACCATTATTAGCTAGCTATTTTTATTTAAAAAACAAAGGAGTTATGACTTTGATTACATCCGAGTCTGAACTAGAATAATTCTTAACTTTAGAGATTAAGAAGCTACCTTCAGCTCTAAAACTGGATAAAATTAACTTGAATACATAGATAGAAGCTAGGCTATTAAAAAGTGTGTAAAATCCATTGGTACGTTCAATTTATCTTAACTAGTAAATACGGAATTCTTGTGTTCAAATTCGAGCTTCAACGATTGGAAAGCGATCGATTTTACCATTACCTCGCTAGTTGGTTACTGTTTAGGGTTTAATTATACCCCAGCTAAGTTCAAAGTCCTCATGGGACCTAAGCCCGGCCTGCTAATGATCCCGACTCTTAAACCCGGCTGGTGATTGATTATGCCATCATTAATAACCATCTCACTCAATTGATTCGATTCTAATTCAATCTCAAAACTAATTTCTAACGCTCCACAATTCGCTTTGTGCGCTGTTGATTATGCATCGGCCTGGAAATCATTTCTTATGATTTCCTCCTATGAACTGATTTGGGAATTTTTGAATTCTACTTGGGAACAACTAAAGAATAGCGAGTTATGCCGGGCTTGCACCGACTAAAACCCCAAGCCGTTCCACCAACGGCAAACGCTCCCGCATATTTAATAGAACTAAAGTAAGCAATACTTACAACACTAAACGGGTCAGAGAGGGGCAACACGTGACGGCATCGGCAACTAATTGCTACACTAAATATTTAGTATAAATACTATGTACAGATGTAGTGAGAATTATTTTCGGGAAAACTCGGATTTTTATCGGAATAATGAATTGTCGTATTAAATGAGTGACGTTTTCATATCCGTTAATTCGCTAGCTATTGGAGAGAGAACGATAAATAAGTACTTTTTTTATAACGATTTTAAATGGCTAAGAACTCCCTGTATGGTAGTTTAAAAAAAAAAGTCTTTGAAATCTAATTTAGGACTAGGTTAGTAATACAAAAGAAATTGTATTTAAATGTATTGTGTAGGTTTTAAAAAGTGAATGAGGGTTTTTGTCGCCATCAAATTACATTTTAGTTTGGCGACATACTTATGTTAAAATAATTAAAAAAAACCATTTGCGGCCATCGCCACCTAGAGAATTAGGTGGTAGCCCTACCATCATTGTAGAAGGTGCTCATCCTTATTCTCGCGTTGGTTTCCTCAATGCCGTGACCATCTCGTGCTCTCGTCTATCATTACTGATCCGTCACCACTTTCTCCTATCACTTACCGAGGTGACGAGAGTAGTGCGGATCTGATCAGTCCAACAGTTTAGGGCTTCGACCTCCAAGTCTTGTCCGTCGTCGCCTTAAAACGCCTTTTGCATGTGACCAACAACTTTTCAAAGTTGTCAATGTTTCTTCATCCTCAGGCATTTGGTGGATTTCTTGGAACTATGAAGTCCCAGACTAGCCCTTGCGCTAATTAACAATAACTACTGCTAGACCTATTTTTCAAAAGCCGGTGATTCATGTATATTTGTGATTTGTGTGCGTGTTACCTACTGAAATTAAAAAAAAGTTAAGGTATTTATTGCGTTTTAATTATTCGACTCTAAAAAACAAGGAAGTTCTCAATATCTCTGTATTTATCTGTAATTTTCAACCGACTTCAAAAAAGTAGGAGTTTCTTAATTCCATTTTATGTTTTTATTATGTTTGTTATCTCATAACTTTTGACTGGATGAACCGCCCCCTCACCGGGGGGACCCTTGTGTCGAGTTACTAGCAATACAGGTTCAGGCTAAGCGACCTAAGAGCTATGCCACCTCTCAATCCGGTGAAGCAGTCAAGGCCAGCTTCTCTGGCCAATCTGTGTAGTTCGTCATAAGGATGAACCGTTTTTGATGATTCTTTATGAAACTGCTGTGTGTCATTTCTTGCATTTTTTTTTATTTTTGCACAGTAAATTTGTTTCGTATATGGATTGAATACAAGAACGAGGATGTAACGACTGTATTCCCTACACACTAGACCACGTAAAACTTTAGCTGGGCTATCAATTAGTTATGAATATCGTTTTGTGGTATAGGCAGTAAAATAATTGCGAAGCTATAACGAGCTATACCAGACCTTAATTACTTATTGCTTTATTGGTCAGATTTTAACGTTTAACTGCGCGATTTGCTTAAGTTGTAAACCAACGAGTTAAAATTATTATTTAAGTGATTAGTTGAAGGTTATGAATATGCAGTGTCCTAAATATAACGAAAGGATATTTACCTTCTTATGTTTCAATATCATATATAGCAGTGAGCAAAAATAAAGGGGCCGTCTAAACCAATTGTGTACAAAATGAACATGGACATAATAGTGGTCGATATTTGCTAGTTTTACTTGGTTGGCTTATCAATGGCGTACCATTTGTCCGCCAATCCTGTCTGTGTGTTAGTATTTGACGCTGCTGTAATAGATCGGTTTCATAATTAGACATCACTGGCTATAGCAGACTCGGGGACTAGTGTTTGAGGCGACCGCTCGGACACTGAGCTACCACGGCTCTAGTGTAGTCGGTAGATCAAGTAATGCACAGCAATTTGCATCTAGACCGGAATGGATCGACCTCACGGCACCTGCAATCTGGCCCGCATTGCCGGCCATTAATAATTGGCACCTTACTTAACTGTAACATTTTTCCTGGTAAGGACACGCGCAGTGCTTATTTGCTTATTTCATTTATTGGTTTTATTACTTATACAATGTTCAAGTTATGATTACTTAGATGAAACTACTTTTATAGATGTTGATTTGTTTTTTATGTCTGATTCTATATTTTAAGACAAGTGAAGTCCGCCAATCCGCATCAAAGCCGAGTGGCGGACTTTGCTGTAAAGCTCTCTTTACAGAGAAGACCAGTGACATATAGACATAGACATTTATTTATTGGCATCACAATACAAAAACACATCACAGACAGAATTTAACACACATTAAAAAAGAATGAAAAATAGACAAAACACAGTTAAAGTTACACGGACAAATAATATAAAACATATGATGCCAATATCGGACACCGTCTCAGCATATGCTGTCGCAAGGATGCGCAGGGCTGATTTTCAACGGTGCCCGGGACTACATAAAGACGTGCGCGCGCAATACTACTTTTATATGGATATACAGTCTGTAATTAAAATTTGAACTTGAACTACTAACGCTGTACTAACGTTCAACTTACTTCAACAAGTATAGGTACGAGCAAAAACAAAAACCGACTTAAAATCGAATCAATCATACTTTTACGTGCGGACGCCCTCTTTGTATTTACGAATTATCGTAGGATTATTACAAAATATAATTAATCAGAATCTAACCAAATTCTCATCAAACTTCTGTTGAAATACATCCTTTCCAATAAAAAATCAATCGTCGAAATCGGTTGGCGTGATATTGAGTTTTTTGTATATTTGTGGCGCACATACTTGATGTAAATGTGGCATCCATGCCACTGATGCCACTGATGCCACTGTCAGAATTGGACCGAGTTTAAATGGGACCATAAAGTGTCAAATAAAAGAGAATCATCAAAATCGGTTCACCCAGTCGAAAGTTATAAGGTAACAAACATAAAAAAAAAACATACAGACGAATTGAGAACCACCTTATTTTCGAAGTCGGTTTAAACGTGTCAGGTTTTCCATTCGGTTGTTTATTTTGTTGTGCTTGTACCCTCGTTACTTATTTTCAAAATTACCTTTTTGTTGAAAATGGGTGCCATATTTACATGGGACAAAATTAGCTTGGGAATACCGAAATCTCTCTCTGTCTATCCCACTAGAGACAAACGGACGTGAGAGCTGAATTGCTTCATGTGCACTTGTATCGTTTTCTGAATACTACAGTCCCCGTAAAACTCACCGGCGTTAACATATCTCGGTGTACGCGTTTAGAAAGTCCCCGCCGTTCGCGGATCCCGACATAATCTTTTTAATCCCCCAACCATTGTTCCGTGTTTCGTCTCAAATCTCGGTGGCGATGTCAATGCACCCGTTATCATCTCGCGCGGAATACAATTTGCAAGAGTTGATATTCCCAACGATAGTGGTAATTGGGAGGCAGCGAGCTTAGAGCCAACACGCACCGAGCGTGAAAACGCCGCGTTTACAGGCGTCCTTATGTAGCACGGATTTGTGATAAATACTGCCTTAATCAGAATATTTTATTAGTTCAAGAGTGATCGAAAAAAAACATCCACAAATTTTACTAATATTTTAGTTAACTAAATAAGCGTATACTTGTCCTATTTACTTTTACTGTTATGTACCTTAAGTTGGCAGATCGTATCTTAAGCTATTAGGTTGTTAACTTTAATTCAAATTAATAATTTTTTTTTAAAAAAAAGAAAGCTAGCAATATTTTTTTTTTTCAAAATATTACTATTTTACTAACCATTCCAACTAAGCTTAAGCTTGTGCTAGGACATGGTTCACGGCAATAGTCGAATGGGTGGTTCTAACCCACGACCTTACGATTCGCAGGCCGTACCCTAAACCATTAGGCTATTGACGCTTTAAATTTTTAAAATTTCATAATTGAGATATAACTTGAGATTTTGCTTTCAGAAAAGAAGAATTTTTACTTCAAAACGCCTTTTTTTTTGTTGAAATTTTAAAACATTTATTAATCGCCGACAAAACCGGGGCGCGTACCGCTCAGTGTGCGCGCCGCCTAACAAGCTTATCTGCGCCGACGTGCACGGAGCTTCTGCTAACGGTATCCCAAGATGCACCGTAGTGGGGAAATATGCCGGCATTGTTGGCGGGAAGCCGAGCCGTGGCATTTTCAGTTTCGTGCCTGTTTAACTGAATGCGGATATCTCGGTGTTCAGTCGATTCATACCTCAATGCTGTTAGATATGCTTGACTAATAATTTGACGATAGAGGCTTAAAAATAATAATTAGCCAGAATTGTTCACCAGCAACTTGCTCGTTGATCTGCCTTTTTGCCTGTTATGCCGCTAGCAATTAAATTTCTAACTTCGCTGTACTAATTATTCTAAGCCGTGGTTCAGCTCCTTCAAGCACTGAGTAAGTCGAAGCGAATTCAGAAACAGTCAGGACCGGATCTAGAGATCTATAGGCCCTGGGGCATAAAAGTCGAATTACGGAATTACGGCCAGAAATTATTTTCAAAATAAAATTACCAATTTTAATTAAACAATTTATTGTAATATCAAGTATAATATATTTTTTCAACATTTAACAAACATATATAAATATAATTAAAAACAAGAATGGTCTAAAAATAAATTTAAGCCGTAAGGGTTAGCCTCTGTTATGGCGCTGTGGCCCCGGATGCCTACCCTTAAATTGGGCCCTGGAAACAGCTGATGTCAAGGTTCCCTTATATCCCCAATAATAGAGTTAACCTCTAAGCGACAGCGCTGAAAATCAGCGCTGTCGCATCCTTGTGACAGCATATGCTGAGACGGTGTCCGATATTGGCATCATATGTTTTGTATTATTTGTCCGTGTAACTTTAACTGTGTTTTGTCTATTTTTCATTCTTTATTAATGTGTGTTATATTCAGTTTGTGATGTGTTTTTGTATTGTGATGCCAATAAATAAATGTCTATGTCTATGTCTAAGTAAGCTAAGCACTCTAAAAGCTTGCCTTTCGATGAAGTTATAAAAGCCTTCGGAATAACAATGGCTAACGGCCAATATATTAATCCAAATGTTAAATTTAAAGAACGTTGTGAGTTACAACACATAAAAGTTTAATTTTATAACTTTACAAGGCGTTGACTAGTTAAACGGACTACTAAATCCACTTCTATGTCGGTGTTGTAAACGAGTTTTAAACTACAATAAAACTGATATTAAAACTTTGAGGTTATGTCAGACATTTTGTTGTAACATAAAATTGAACATTATCATAAAAATATAGACATCAGGAAATGTTGCCACGGTAATGCTTGTTCATCATAATTACCTTAAATAAAATAACCCATTCAATATTTCATATTCAAAGATTTATTCTAAACTAAGTCATTACAATACACATTAATACGACGATGTAATGGCGTACGAACACGCAAGTGTGAACACGCCAGTTTAAATTGACCGTCCGGCCACTTTCTAATAATATTTGAATATTATAATCGTAATCCTTATGAGTGTAACCTAAGTCACCTCTTAAATCCGATAAAACATCTTTAAAAGTCAGCTACTTTGGGCGTTGGTTAGTCATGAAAAAATAAGAAAAGATTGGGTAATGTTTTTAAATTTACCTAATTTTAATGATTTTGTCACTGTTCAATTTTGCTTTTAAAACGTTTTGAATTAACAACGGTTTACCCCACAAAGTGACCGAGATGGAATCCATAAAATTTGTTTTCACTCATTTATTAAAAAAATATCGTATTTAGACTTCACGTTTTGTGACAAACTACAAAGATTGGCCTGAGAAACTGGCCTTGACTGCTTCCTCCTGAACCTCTATCGCTAGTAACTCGAGACAAGGGTCCCCCGGTGTGGGGTAAGTTCGGCTTGGACGGTTACGACTTCACGGTGCGGTCTCTCCTTGTGTGAAGTAATTGAAAAATTAAAAATAATCAAAAAATCACTTGCTAAAAAAATTGCGCTCGGTTAATAAAGATGGGCTTACTACCTGACATATATGTGTCCTGTGTGCTACTTGAAAAGAAGACAGCGAAAGTCGTGAGAGTGATATGTATAAAAATCAATAATTAAGTTAAAAGCTTATAATTTTCTAAGCATTATTTATTCGTAATGTATCTGTGATGTATCACCTCATCACGTCTCCTTGCAATAAATATATTTCATTCTTTATTAATTATCTGTGACAATTTATTGACACGTAATGTCTACAATATTTTGCCGCCATAACTCGCATTATTCACCCGCCAATTATGGCCTGTCTAATCAAATCGACATTTTCAATCTTATTTACATGTAAATTGGTATAAATTGGTAAAAAGTGCATTGGATCCATGTTTAAACATGTTTTGTTAACGCAAATTGTTTCTTATGTTAATGTAAACAGGTAACATATTCATGGGATCGGACATGACTGTTTTAAAATCGTTAAGTTGGTATTTTAACTGTTTTATTTCGTTTCGTTTCGATTCTACCATACAAATCGTCGAATTAACGATCGAGTGGTCAATGATATATTGGATTATGTTAATACAATTAAATAGTATTAGAGTCATAACACGGTAAGCCGACATGGCGCTCTCCCGAGGAACAGTTACAATTCGTGTGTCCGACATTTTGTATTACCTGTTTTATTTTTAAACTCACCAGCAATGGTTTGTTCTTATACATCACGCTACTTACACTTACACTTACTGTTTAATACTCTGTTAAACGCTTCCCGTAATACCATTTAAAGTTTAACGAGGAGGAAATCTTCAAAAAGATACCCCGCCTTTTGGGGGGAAGGTGGCGGTTATGTGGGGTTTTTACCCACTAAAACCTTCCCGGTGGCCCTTGTTGCACGGTGAGGGGCTCCGGGATCTCCAGTGGAATGCACTGGAGCCCCTCTGCACTGTGCTCAAGGAGAGCTCTTCGGGGGGGGGGGAGGTTACTCTCTCCCCCCCTGTGCCCTCGCAGTGCAAGGCGACATGGGCCAGCCGATGTCGCTTTCTTCCTGGGTCCACCTTGGCGGACGACAAAGGCCCCCACCCTTATCACCCAGTGAACCCGAGGCCCCTTTTAGTCGCCTTCTACGACGGGCAGGGGATACCGTAGTCTTATTCTCGAGAGCCCAGAACTACAGGGCTGGTCATTTAAAGTTAGTTAACTATTTGAATTGCTAGTTCTCCGATAAAAGCAACCAGTATGTAATACGTTAAAGTACCCTCCCAAGCCTTGGGATTCGAATCGGAATGCTTACGCGTAACATAGTAACCGTCAAGCCGAAGTTGCCTCTCACCGGGAGGCCCCTTGTGTGTCGAGTTTACTAGCTATGGAGATTCAGGCTAAGTGACCTAAAAGCTATCATCATCAGCCTGTGTCTATCCACTGCTGGATATAGGCCTTCCCCAATGCCTTCCACCATATACGATCCTCCGCTTTACGCATCCAGCCACTTCCGGCTACCCTTACAAGGTCGTCGGTCCATCTGGAGGGAGGGCGCCCTACACTTCTCCGTGAATTCTACCTAAAAGCTATGCAACCTCTTAATCTGCGTAGGCTAATCTGTGTAGTTCGTCAAAAAAAAAGCTAAGTAACTAAGTCTTTAAATCGAATCAACCAATTAATGTTACGCGCTGTCGCCCTCTTTGTATTTCCGAATTACCGTATAATTACGAAATAGAATTTATCAGAACCTAATCAAAGTATCCTTGAAGTATACCTGTTCCAATAAAAAATCATCGAAGTCGGTTGGCTTTTTTTTATGTCGAACTACACAGATTGGCCAGAGAGGCTGGCCTTGACTGCTTCACCGGATTGAGAGGTGGCATAGCTCTTAGGTCGCTTGGCCTGAACCTCTATTGTTAGTAACTCGACACAAGGGTCCCCCAGTCGGTTGGCGTGATATTGAGTTATTCGTACATTTGTCGCGCACGTGCTTAATGCATATTAATGACTTAAATAGTTTTCAAATAAAAAAGAATCATCAAAATCGGTTCACCCAGTCGAAAGTTATGTTAACTTTAAAAAATATACAAACGAATTGAGGACCGCTTTCTTGAAGTCGATTGTTGTTATAAAAATGTCACGAATGCCATATCTCCGATTAAAATCATTAAGTGATATTTCTCAAATGGATATTTCTTCTGCAGGTTGCAAATCATTTTTCAAGAGATCAGTTAGAAGAAACCTAACGTACTCCTGCCGCGGTAATAGGAATTGTCCGATCGATCAGCATCATAGGAACCAGTGCCAGTACTGCAGACTGAGGAAATGTCTCAAAATGGGCATGAGACGAGAAGGTGAGTCGATTGATATATTAATAAACGAGTGATCGAAACATTAGAATCGATTGAGATGAAAGAAAATTTTACTAACCGTTAACTGTGAATTGAAATGTGTTTAGAAACTTTGACATTTACTAACTGCCATGCCTGTATTGAGACATTTATATGTTATGTTATTAAAGTTTTCTTTTTGTTCGCCGGTACTTAACGCTACCCTGTAAGTACTATGTAATATAAGTTGATAATATATATTTCTTATTAATTTTGGAATTTTTACATAATATGAATTTACATGCATGTATTTTACACACATACACACATACACTCACACACAGTAACGCAGGTAATGTAATTTTTATTTCCAATTAATTTGTTTAATTTTTTTTATTGATTTTTGCGAAGTACATCCTTTTTTTTTTGTTGACGGAGAGGAAATCTTCACAAAGATACGCCTTCTGGGGGGAAGGCGGCGGTTATGTGGGGTTCTTACCCACTAAAACCTCCCCGGTGGCCCTTTCCTCGATGCATGACGAGGGGCTCCGGGATCTCCAGTGGAACGCACCGGAGCCCCTCTGCACTGTTCTCAAGGAGAGCACGTCCCGAGGGGGGGGGAGGTTCCCTCCCTGTGCCCTCGCAGCGGAAGGCAACACGGGCCAGCCAATGTCGCCTTCTTCCCGGGTTCACTTTGGTGGACGACTCAGGCCCCCACCCTTGTCGCCCAGTGAACCCGAGGCCCCTTTTAGTCGTCTTGTACGACAGGCAGGGGATACCTTAGTCTTATTCTTGAGAGCCCAGAACTACAGGGCGAAGTACATCCTTAGTTAACACTGAAAAAAAAAGTTTATATAATGTAAATCTATAAAGGCTTAGGTTTTGAATACGTGACGGACTTATTTACGATAATTCTAAAGCTGGTGATTTTGTAAAATAATAAATAAATAAATAATTATAAGGATAAGTAATGTGAATTCTAGTTAAATAAGGTTCAGTGTTCAGTCCACTAGTCATTATATAATATATTACTGTGTAATGTAAGTTCAAGATAAGTTTATTTATTACACGCCAACTTTGATATACACAACAATTTAAAAAAATCTTGTATAACAACAACAACAACAACGGGTCGTCTACAAGGTTCACGGGAACCTCGCAGGTATGGCCCTCGGGGTGTAGACCCCATTACCCGGGTAATCAGCGCAGGGGGCGACTGCTCCCCTGGTCGTGGGTTCCGTTTAGAACGGTTTTTTTTAGGAATAACTATTTTTACGTCGAGGCTAATCCCTCAGACGTCAGCGACGAATCTAACTGTTACGCCCTCCCGACCTCTCGGTCTGGACCTGAGGTCGAGGCTCCCTAGAATAGGGGAATTTGAACCTGCTTGTATAACACACAACATAGACATGTATGCCAATTATAGGCATGAACAACATTCACAGTAAATTGTTCCAGAATGCAATGTTACACAAAATATTCAATTCACCCACTATTGTGTTGAGTTATTAGTGATAGTGATAGAGGTTCAGTCTAAGCGACCTTAGAGCTATGCTATAGCTTCTCTGGTTAACCTGTGTAGGTCGCCATAAAAAAATCAACACTAGAATGCTAGATGCTATCAAGATGTAACGTGATTTTCATCTTAATGACATGATCATTTCTGTAAATCAATGTTTGATCTATCGGTTTTACAAAGATCCAAGATTTATTTAGATTTATTCCAATTACTTAATTTTGTCCCGGAATTCTGGTCTCTGAATCCCCTGCCTGTAGTAGAAGGCGACTAAAAGGGGCCTCGGGCTCACTGGGCGACAAGGGTGAGAGGCTTTGTCGTCCACTGAAGTGGACTCGGGAAGAAGGCAACATCGGTTGGCCCGTGTTGTCTCCATGTGTTCCCTGAGCACCTCACCATACACCGGGTGGGTTTTAGTGGGTATAGAGATTTTCTCCCCGTGAACAAAAAATAAAAGGCACAGTATTCAGTCCTGTTGCCCATGCTTGCAAATTAAAAAAATGCTAACAATGTATTTTTTTTTCTCAAAACTAACATTCTTGTTAACCATTACAACTAAGCTTAGGATTGTGCTAGGAGATGGTTCACGTCAATAATCGATTGATTCGAACCTACGACCTTATGTTTCGCAAACCGTACCTTAAACCATTAGGCTATTAACGCTTCAAATATTAGGCTATGGTATTCCCTGTCGTAAAAGGCAATTAAACGGGTACATTAGATTCACTAGCGGCGACAACCCATAACGATAATCTTCGCCTTCCCACAAAAAGACGGTTTCTTCCCTTGGCTTTTCTAAAACCCTTGCGGTGACCGTCTTCGATGCTTTGTGAGGGATTTCGCAATTTCCAACGGAACGAAAATGTCTGTGCACCACACGTTCTAGCAGGAATTCCTTTCCCGGCACCTTGTTGCCTATCTCGCAGGACCGCTAGATAACCGTTAAGTCATGCTTAGTAAAACCACATACACAACGGCTACGTTTACGAGCCGGTGTATTCAGCTTTCAATATCATTAATCAAATCTGTCTTTAAAACAATAACCATATATATTAATTCCACCGGTAATAATAGCCTATTACGGCACATAACCTATCGTCAAACAGTTATTTAGAGTATGCCCTTGGCGGATGTCCACCTAATGACTCGGAATGATTAATGAATTAACTAATTATGTGTGCGACAATCGATGGGTCTTTTAACTCTGTTTTTGTCTCGAATAATGCGATATTATCATGCCAGTGTTCAAGTGACGGCGTTGGTGATGGGAAACGTTGCAATGAAACTTTTTTTGTGATAATTAATAGCGTTGTACAGTGATTCTCAACCACTGTGCCGCGGCACTTTTGTGTGTCACGAAATTCCAAAAGCATGCTGGCAAATTTTAGATACATAATAATGTTATTATATAAAACTAATAGTTATTTTGAACATTTATATATATAATAAATAGAAATAGAAAAAACATTTATTCGACACAAGAACACAGAAACAACATAAAAAAAGAACAAAATAGAAATTGTGCCGAAAAGGGGTTAGCTCAGCATGTGCTGTGCTCACACATGTAGCACAGCGCTGGTTTTCAGCCAAAAAACCTGTGTAGACTAAGGTGAGCACGATTCAGTTGTGTTTTAATATGGTGTACATTACATATACGTCACACTGTTGGCCGCAGGCCTTCACTTTAAAAAGAGTATAAGGGAATAAATAGACCGCCCACGCGGCTTTAGTGTGGATTGGCAGACTTCACATACCTTAGAAAAACTTTCTAAGACATGTAGGTTTCCTCACACTGTTCTTCTTCACCGCCGAGCGCGTGAATAATCAGCACATGAAATCGCAACAACAAATCTATTGGTGCCGACACCAGGGATCGAACTTCGCCTTTGTATATATACATATATGTAATAAAGTATTTATCTATCTATCAAAAGTGATGCGAATTTGCATTTAAAACTAGAAACAATTACCACGGTCAATATCGGAATAGAAGGAACCTTAATTAGTCCCTGGGTGTCATTAAACACAATTTAAATTGTCCAAATGGTCGATGTCATAAATCGATGCCAAGGTTCTCGAGCCTTGAATAATCATCGTATGCGAGCCTCTTCAATAACTTGGAGCGGAGATAATGTCAACCGGCTTAACACATAGACAGTTGTGACGTTTTATTAGAGCTATATAAACGACATTGTAAATGCTTGTGATTTTTTACGTGTTTTTATGTCTATGATGACGGTGATTTTACAAGCTTATAAAAAAACCTGACAGTTCAGCGGTTTAGAGGTTCAGGCAAGAGCAATGCCGCCTCTTAATCTAGTGAAGCAGTAAAAGACAGCTTCTCTGCCAATCTGTGTAGATTGTTAATAAATATAATCAACGGTCCAATCGATAATCGACAAGAAAGTTGGATACGTAATGTTGTTGAAATTTTCATGATTAATTATTTCAATATTAGTTTCCGCCAAACGAATCTCTATTATTCTATATCTTTCTATTTTATATATTTTCTTATATATTCTATATCTCTTCTATTATTATATATCTATATTAGGTATGATTTTATTATTGGATGTTTTCTCTTTATATAAACAATAGCACAAATGAAATTATATAAGACATTTTAAAAATAAAATATGTAACTTACCAACAGCATTATCCGTAAATTATTATCATTATTATTTTAACGCAACTTTTAACAACACTTTAAAAACAAAAACACTATACATATTTGAAAAAAAAATTGACATGTTTAAAACATAATTTACCCAGTCTTTTTACCTTTTTTCTATCGTGGTAGACAGACGTAGATCGTCGCTTTTCAAGCCTATTAGGTCCTATATCACGAAATGTTCTCATAATTTAAAAACAAGTATTTTACCAATAAAGACTTCAAATCAAATCTGCCCTTGAAATCTAGCGCATAGTTCTAGCACCTGAATAGCTCATAAATGTAAATTAGTTTGTAAACAATATTTACTAGAGTTGAATTATATTCAGACTGAACGCCTCCTAATTTAATAAAATTTAATATAATATAAAGCTGAGGGACATTCACAAACACAAATTTACACACACACACATACATTTATAAAATATTGTTATTATTTGTTATGCTCATATGTTATTGTATTTTATTGTGCTTTTCAAATGGGAGAAGACACTGACCCCTGAAACACAGGTCCAATAGAACCTAGCTCAGGAGTCAGGGACTTCATGTTTCTTTGTTCAAACATCTTCTATGGTGACTAATAAAGATTTATTACCTATATTCTCTGAATCGAAACTCGTTGCGTTGTAAGCACTAAAGTAATTACCTAGTCTTGGATGATCATACGCTACCAATATCTTAAACTAAAAACATTCCATACAATTAAAAGTGTAACTGGTATATCTTCAGAGCCCAAGACCCTATATATAGTCGACTTAATTAGCATTGAAGAAAATTTAAAACAAAGACACATCAAAAATATTCAAAATCGATTGACAAATGACGCCGCTATGACAGCCCAGAAACAAAACAAAAGACAGATGGATTGAAAACTCCCCCTCTTTTCAAAGTCGGTTAACAAAACAATCAAGTCTTGAATAAATTTATAAATACTACAAAACAAACAAGAATAGGGCAGGTGGGAAATTATCGAGATAACCCGCCACGCGATAGCCCCGTGCCATTAAGGATATGCGTATCGTAGGTTGAAGAGTTCATAACGCGTTGGACCCCCGCTGAGGTCGGCGATTATCTCGGACCTTCTACACCTGCCAAAGAGCTTTGCCTATGTGTGGTTTAAAAGAAAATATAATTCACACATATTATACAAGACAATAATGTTTGTGATTTAATACGAAATTGTGAATTCAAAAGAAGCAATTTCAGCACGAAATTAAAAACTGAGATAGCCAATAGCCTATATATAATGTTTTAGAGTACGGTCTGTGAATCTTAGTGTCATAGATTCAAATCCATCTCGTAACATAAGCTTGAGCTTAGTTGGAATGGTTAATAAGAGTCAGTACTATTTGTGAAAAACATAAATATTGTTAGACATTCTATGTAAAAAATTGTTTACATCAATCTGGTTGTCTTACGGTTTATTTATAACTCAAATATATAACTGTAGAAAATCATTACAAAATATAAATACAATATCAACATGTCGGTGAGGCGAAACCATAACATTTTCATCTACCAAAAAGTAGTTGAACGCAGTTAAAAAATATACACACAGTTATTACAACAAAAGTTGTACCATAACTAAACCATTAACAACGCGCCCAAAAGCACAGATAAAACGGTCGCCACCGGAAAGGACAAAGTAACCCATTGCTCTCAATTCAACCCTTAAGCACCCCATTACACCTCGACCCTGGACCTCTAACAAACGATTTGTTTGCTGTCAACAAACAAAAGAAAGGTGAAAACGTATCAGACTCCCAACACCTTACGAGATTAACTGTTAATAGAATTAGAAAAAAACCTCCTTTGTCGTTAATCGTCTTACCAAGCTACAGTGACAAGAACGGGCTCCATTTTTTATCTACGCCGTTTTGTCTAGAGGTGTGCTCTAAACGTTTCAGCGGTTCAAGGGGTCCATTGGGAGCAACCAAATTCATTTGTGAAACTAAGATCTGATACTGATATTTTTTAATTCATTCGTGTAATGCGTGACAACCCTAAACCGGACAGTGGAACACTACAATGGTCAATGGCTTGTTATTCTCAAACTTAAATCGCTTTGTTTAGTAGCACAATAAACGGTTTGTAAAATATCTTTTATGTTGTTTTAGTTAAACGGGTTGCGAAGTTTTTATACGTAACTAAATGTGCACGTTCCATGGTTTAAATTCTTAGAATTCGAAGCACTTTTTAACAAACGACAGCTTAGTATTTTAACCGGTAGTCTCTCTGACATACATACAAAAACACGTCCATAGCTAAGATGGCGGTGAACTTCCTTTCAGTACGTACAATCATAAGAATAGCACTATAATTACCTTAAAAGATAAAGTTACATCTGATATGTGTCCCAATGGACACGGACCGTTTCTAAAACGAGTGTATAGGGGTTCATATCGCCACGCGGTATCCTATATATACCCTAGTGCGTATTCACAGACATAAAATTTAAAAAAAAATGCGGACTTAATACCAAAGCTCTTCTAGTTTGTCTATCCACCTTTGGGGTTGTGTAGAGTAACATAGAATGCAAGCTTAGACAAAAATATATGTATAATGAATATATATTTTTTATACTATCTAAGTACGGGCTTGACCATGATCCCCACATGAAATGGAAATTCAGCCCTGGATGGTAAGGTGCACTAGCTTAGTAAATGCATATTTATTCTACTTTTGAAAACACCCACTTGATAGTTCCTCTCCTGCAATCGGAGGGAATGACATTCGGGACAGAAGAATCAATAAATTAAAATCATAACCGTAATAATTATATGTAACATTTTTTTAATACTTTCTAAGCAAATGCTTGTTGTTGAGTGGAAATGCAGTCCTGGATGGTAAGCACTAGCTAAGTAATTGCCTATTCACTCTACTCTTGAAAATACCCACATTGTAATCGGAGGGAAGAACGCGGGCAAACTATTCCAGTCCTTTGCTGTACGAATAATGAAAGACGAGGCAAAGCGCTTCGTTCGGTTTAGAATATATAACTACATACATCTAGATTTAAAATAAGAAGAGAGAAAAGAAGATTTAAAACTATTCCTTGTTTTTGTTTAAGTATAGTTTTTAAATGTCGGGGAGTTGCCAACAAATATAGTATGAATCTTTCTAAGTGACCGGTCCTCTACAGGACTTATTAAGATATGGCAAACAAAGAGTGATGATTGATGCGCGCTGAACAAAAGCGTTGGGGTCCATTGTTCCTTGCACAAGTGACGCCAACCCGGGACCCTTTGTTTAGCCATATTCCTATGCACTTATTAAATAAACTGGTTCCATAATGTGGTTAATTCATCAATTGGTTTAACACAATGTTTGATATTATTTATTATTTTGTTTAAAATAAATGTCAGTATACTGCCATTGCTCTTGGGACAATAATGTATGTCTGTTCCTACGTTTCCACAAATTTTACAAAAAAAAACAAGTACATAAACACACACATATCAATATTTATTTTTGACTGGTACATACTGTATACTTGATGTGTACCGTATACACATTCATATGCATGTAGTATCAGCAGCATCAGAAAAAGGATAAATTCACCTTGAATACTTCAAAATTTATTATTATCTTTGATATACTTCTATATAGTTCATAATGACATAAATATACACAACGCATGTGTCAATACAAGTTTGGGTTATAAAACAATAGAATATCATCATAGTAAATAAAAGTTTTATTTGACAGTTCAAAAAGAGGAGTGCTCCGATCCTCACCAAACTTCACAGGATTACTCACCAGGTCAATCTAAAGATTCCCTGAAAGTTTCATTGAAATCGGTCCAGCCGTTTCGGAGCCTATAAGGAACAAACCCACACACTTTCTCTTTTATATATAGATACAAGAATACATTCATATGCATAAAGTAAAATGCGGTTAATTTAATATTATTAAACAAGACACTCGAACTATATCATTCGTATAGATAAATACATAATTGAAGATTTTTGTGAACGCACCGAAATATTCACTAGAGACTTGGACGTAGTACGTACGTACGTTGCCTGAGATACAGGTATGAATGTAATTTTCGTAAATAACCAGCCAGTTAAAACGTATTCTTTGTTTGATAATAATAAGTAAAGTTAAGCCGTCTATGCAAAAGTAACTGACCGATAGTGCTAACCATGAACAATAACCGTATCCCATGTAAATCCCGTAAGACCTGTCAAAAGCGTCATCCGTTCGAACAGTTCCCAAGGGCGCAAATTACTGCAATGTTTGGCATCGGTTATTATTTCCGACAATAGGTGCCCATCGCGCGCCTCTAACGAAGGGCGCGTCAAAGGAATCCGACTTGCGTTTTGAGGAGGGTGTCAATTTGTGTCTTCGACCAGGTGTGGTCTTTGTTGACCAACTGACCGTACGCCTTGGGGTCTGTTTGGGTCAGCGAATTCTAGTGGTCCAACATTGTAACACCGTGAGAAATGCAACGTTTAATAATTTCTCTATAGAAGATGTGTCTTTCGTCGTCTAATGCATAGGGTTGCGATTAATTTCCACCTATATTTCGTTGCTAATTATCGATGTTAGTAATAATTGTGAGAGCCGTGGTAAATCAGTAACTGGTGTTTATTGCAATTTTAAGTGCTGATTTACCACACTCTCCGATGTGAAGGTAAACATCGTGAGGAAAACCTGCATGTTTTGATCTTAGAAGTCGGCCAATCCGTATTATGCCCTTATCTCTCTTTACAGAGAAGACCTGTGCCCAACAGCGGGACATACTAGGTTGTAACTTAAATATTTTTAAATCTAAATATTGTTTTCTGTTTTACGTAATTTCAACTATTTTAGTTTTAAACTGTAACTAAAGAGAATCAGCGGGCACAGATAATTCGGGTATTATTACGGCGATTTAATTGAGGCACAGTTTGAGAACAACTCCGTGCGTTTGGTGTTGCTGTTGTTTCCTTCTATTTTTAAACCGATTTCAAAAAAGGAGGAGGTTCTCAATTCGTCTGTATATTTTTATGTCTGTTACCTCATAACTTTCGATTGGGTGAACCGATTTTGATGATTCTTTTTTTATTTGAAAGCTGGTTTATTTTAATTTGGTCCAATTCTGACAATGGCATCGATGAGAAAACCATATAAGTTTTAAATTTGCATTAAGTATGTGCGCCACAAATGGACGAATAACTCAATATTACGTAAACCGATTTCGATTTTTTTTTTTGGTAAAGAATGTACTTTACGAGTACTTTGATGAATGTTTGGTTACTTTCTGATTAAGTTTGCGTTTAACGTTTGATTTGAAGTCGGTTTATGGTTTTACTGGTACTGGTCATTTCAAGTTGTTTACTTTTAAACTGTAACCGGAGCGGTCGATCAGCGGTCACAGTCAGATAATTCGGGGATTAATCCGGCGGTTTAATCGTGTCGACAATCAGCGGTGGAGTCACAGTTACGAGAACAACTCCGTGCGTACTGTGTCTCCGTTCGCAGCGTCAGAGGCAAGATGTTATCACATCTAGCGAGCATAATAACTGTGACATGTTCCGTACGCAGCCCAGAGTTTAATGGTCCATATTCCGGGAAAAACTAAATCGACTAGCCTCGGCCATATAAAGATACCATCGTGTGGTATACGGTGATCACGTTCCCACGATGCGAGTCGCGAATTATTTTCCTACCGTCACTCACCCCTTGCCGGACATTGGTCAGAAGATGAAAACATTAATTAAAAATAGACAACACATACCGGTTCTACTGACCCACGTTTCGCCAATACGGTCTAAAGCTAATTATATTTTCGCGCGCTTCGTCCCCGACATTTACATGTGAATTGGGGTGGGATATAATAGGTTATAGAAAGTATCTTCGTGCATTACCTGCACTAATATGTTCGTATGGTTCAACTGTTGGAAACCTGATAGCTATAACAACCATTAGCGAGGTATACAATAAACTGTATTAGATTTCTTCAAGAGAAAGACTGTGCGGCTTCGATGTTATGCATTTATAATGGGATAATGCCTCGTTTAACTTGGGGTTATTTTTCCTATTAATTGATAGTACGCAGATGAACGAGCAAAGCTCGGTTTTCTGTGGTGGATGATTTTTGGAAATTATATGTAAATACGATTTTTTTTTTAAATAAGAAAGCTAGCAATATTTCTTTTTTTTTTCAGAAATATTACTAACAATCTTGTTAACCATTCCAACTAAGCTTAAGCTTGTGCTAGGACATGGTTCACGGCAGTAGTCGAATGGTGGATTCGAATCCACGACATTAGGATTCGCAGGCCGTACCCTAGTTAGGCTATTGGCGCTTCGATGTATTACGAAATTCTATATGTATTATTTGATGGCAAGCCTCCTAATTAAACCCAACTCTTCCAATCAAATTTAGTTAATAACAGAGCTATGAGTTCAACAACAAATATTACAAAAAAATCTCTCTTCTCTCACGCACTGTCAACTTGTGGAATCAACTGTCACCAGCGGTGTTTCCGTACGTTTACGATTTGGGGACCTTCAAGAAACGTGCCTACTCCTACCTCAAAGGTCGGCAACGCACCTGCAGCTCCTCTGGTGCTGTGGATGTTCATGGGCGACGGTGATCACTCAAGATCAGGTGAGCCGTATGATCGTTTGCCACTTTTCATATAAAAAAAATACCGACGATTTGAGGACTTTTTTCACCACGTTTCAAGCTGTAAAGTATTGTTATAAGTACGGTTTTAAAGATGATATAATTTATACTTGCAATAATTGATTAAGCTAATCTGTTAATTCAGTAGTAATCTTTATGTTAATTTCGTTTCCGAGATGAAGGCGTCTGTCAAAATTCAAAAAAGTTAATTACGGAGTATTCCTGCGTAGGGCCGTATCCAGGTCTCGGGTAATACATCATCCCACAAAATATAAATCACTGGTTGATTGATAGTGCTGTATATCTCACGCTCGTTGGCTACCTTTTTTTTTAAATCTGATACGAGTTTTACACTTTGGTTAGTTCTGTGACGCTGTGATCTGTATGATGAAAATTACATTTTATATTTTATGTACAGTCGTGAGCAAAAATAAAGGGTCGGTTAAGAAAGTTTGGATATATCGGAAGATAAAGACGTTAGCTAACTGAAATAAATTGCATGATAGACAATTAAATATCCAAATAAAATATTTTTATTAATTTAAACGAAAATACATAAACTTAAACGAAAATGGAAATTTTTTATTAAATTTTATTTGTATTTAAATTTTAGTACATAGTGTCGCAACACGGTGGCAACAATAAGTACTAAAATTTAAAAAAAAATAATGTTGTTTTTTGTTTTTTTTTGGACGAACTAACACAGTTGGTACAGATAAGCTGGCCTTTACTGCTTAACCGGATTGAGAGGTGGCATAGCTCTTAGGTCGCTTAGCCTGAACCTCTATTAGGTGGTAACTCGACAATCTAAGCTTTTTTTTTTTTGTTAACGGGGAGGAAATCTTCAAAAAGATACCCCGCCTTCTGGGGGGAAGGCGGCGGTTATGTGGGGTTTTTACCCACTAAAACCTCCCCGGTGGCCCTTTCCTCGGTGCATGACGAGGGGCTCCGGGATCTCCAGTGGAACGCACCGGAGCCCCTCTGCACTGTGCTCAAGGAGAGCACGTCCCGGGGAGGATTCTCCTCCCCTGTGCCCTCATAGTGCAAGGCTACACGGGCCAGCCGATGTCGCCTTCTTCCCGGAGTCCACCTTAGCGGACGACAAAGGCCCCCACCCTTGTCGCCCAGTGAACCCGAGGCCCCTTTAGTCGCCTTATACGACAGGCAGGGGATACCGTAGTCTTATTCTTGAGAGCCCAGAACTACAGGGCTGCGGGCCGGTCTGCCACCGGCCCGCCTGCGCCATCTCCGAACGGGATCGGCCCTCTCCCGATCCCGTTCTGCGGTCTCCTTCTGGGTCATTACTGACTCGCAGAAGGAGACCAGCGCCTTCCATTTAGATCTCCCCACCAGCGCAGCCGCTACTGCCGCCGGCGGGGAGAGGTCTTGCCCGATATGACAATCTAAGCTAAACTAACTTATCTGCCACTTCGGGAAGCGTTAGCGCTGGGAGAAGAAGTGGCCGAAGAAACTCCAGCAATGCTCCTAATCTTATCAAGGGGGTGGCGTTTTCCCATAAAACACTTGTATCGCGCAAGGATTTTTCGCACCCTCCGACGGTCGCGAATGGACGCTTTGTAGATTTATAAAGATCTAGCCTGTGCAACGGTGATCACGTCGTCCGGATCGTCGAGAACATGTCTCGGCCTCAGGACGACGTGTCAAAAATAATGTATTATCCAAGTTTACGCAAGATAAAACCTAACATTGATATATATATATATATATATATATGATCTGTAACTTTTTATTATACATGTTTGTACGTATATATCTGCAAAACTAATTCCAACTGGCACAAGCCAATGTGGAATCCCTCGACCATTTGATTGCCAGAAGCTTTTTAATCTGTGCAGATGATCTTTATACACACACTGGTCGATAACACAGATAGGGCCGTAAAAAAATTAAAAAAAGAAAATTTATAGTTATAATATAGACATGAAACACACTAAAATCTGTGAGATCCCGCAGCCCGACCGAACATTAAACCAGTTCCACGCAAGAATTTCACACTTCGGTATGCGGAATTCCGTCAATAAATTACTATCTTATACAATCATAGAGAACATTTCATCTGTTTATTAAATTAAAGTGTTACCATATTATTTGTCTACATTACCATAAATATGAGCATTCGATATCAAATTACATGTTAAATATTTTGACTGACGAAATATTGACTTACATCAAATATACAAAGATTTTAAATCATAAAATTATATTTTAAAGTTTTTGTCACAATATGTCTTCTAAAGGAAACATCCAATATGTTTCCTTTAGTTGACATATTTTTTTAATCACGATCCCACCGGATTTTAAGTGGACATGCATTCTAGGGCTCCGGAGTCTGCTATTGCCTATCCCATCAATTATCATTTCATTACTATCAAATACTTAAAACACTAACAATACGATTGACGTGTCAGTAGTACGCCATCGGTGAACCATAGTGGCACCAATGAACTAAAACATTATTTAGTAAACAAATATCGACCACTACCTTTACAACACTGTTAACCTGTGGAAACAACTGGTACCAGTTCACACAACTGTCATTATAACTCCAATGACAATTGGTCTAACAGCCTCAGGGCTGGATGGTAAGACGCACTGGCTTATAAAATGCCTATTCACTCTATTCTAGAAAAAGATTCTATGCTTAAAAACTAGTTGAGTAACGCAATAGTAAGCTGCAAAATGAGTATCATCCTGGCGAATGGAGATAAATTCCGAAGGTTCATCATTCAAACACAGCGCGGCGCTATACAGCATGTCAAAATACTCACCTACAGGGGGTTTGTCCAATCGTCGTTCCACTTGGCGAGGCGGGAATCGAACGTGGAACCCCGCGGTGCGGTCGGCGCGCGCCTAACGAACTATGGCCGTGATTTATCGGCGCGCGCGCAGCATTACTTCACCGATTCTAATTCGTTTACGACGTGTGATGGTAGTCTGAGAAATATTGCTGTATTAAATACTTTCTTCGTTGTACCTTTACACTGCCACTTTCAAGAGTAGACTATAAGTTAGAGCCTTTTTATATACAAATATATGTCCCACTGGTGGGCTTTTCTGTGAAATTCTGAGTATAAGGGCATAGTCCGCCACGCGGTTAAAGTGCTGATTAGCAGACTTCACATGAATTTTAGAAAGAATTCCAAGATATGTAGGTTTCGGAAAAAGAGCACGCGGTCGCTCACAGGCCTGCCAATAACCAAAGCCATGAAGACCGCCGAGGACAGGGACACGTGGAAGTTAATCGTTAATTCGAGCGATCAACACCTGGTGCTAGACACGACCTTCAGCAATGAAGGAGACGACTAAGAAGAAGAGTAGGTTTCCTCACGATATTTTCAGTGACGAGCGCTTGGTAAATCAACAATTAAATTGCAACAAATTAATTGGTGGCGTCACCAGGGATCGAACTCGGGTTGCTAGTGTACAACTTGAGGCAACCGCCCGGACACTGAGCTACCACGGCTCTATTAATATATAAATTTTAGTTACTAAGGGTTGGTAGTGTACTATGCAACTTGAGACAGGACAGAGAACTGCCACAGCAAAGGGTACTTACGAGTACTACATCCCTATTCACTGTACTCTTAAAAACACCCGCATCTTAATGGGAGGTAAAGACACGTCCAGTCCTTTGCTATACGACTAATGAAAGACAAAAGTTTTTTTTTATTTTTTTTTATTTATTTACTTTTTACACACACACACACATTTTATATTACCGACATGCACATACCCAAAAATATTAGATACATATTATATATTATATTCTATAAACATTTTCTTACTCCATTTTCGTCCTTCGGCACACATCTCCCTGCTAGACTAATATGTACATAGCCTGTTTTAGGGAGATGTTGTGCCTAACTCCGAGTTTATGAACTAAAGTTTGTTATATAGCTTATGTGGTAGTCGTGTGTTTTTGCAAAGAATAGTGTGCGTAGGTGCATGTGAGAGTGTATGTGCGAGTGAGTACATGAGAGTGAAAAGTAAGGCGGCCGTTCGAGTTTGACGGATATCCAACACAAAAGAACACCGAATGACTAGCCAAATTACGTCTGAGCTCGAGATTGAGTGTCTTAACCAATCTGTGGTATCAACTATTGATATAAAATGGAAATCCCTCTGCCTACCCTTTTGTGGTACGCAATCGCTTTTATCTTTCATCTTAACGAATATTATAAATATCTCCGTTTTATTTCACCGTTCACTTGGAAGAATTAAACAGCAATTAGTAGCTTTATTTGGAAATCTTTTATTAGCAATATTTTTTCTTTAATTCAAAACGCTGTTTAAAAAACCAATTAATGAACGAACAGAACGAGAATTAATATGTTGTTATAATTAATGTTAATTAATGTAAGAACTTCACTCCTCTTGTCTCCAATCGCTTAGGTAGAAACGATAAATTTTTAAACGATTATATCGCCTCTGGAGCACCCTGAAATTATGTCTTTGTTAGCTTAGAATCGAGTGATCGTTATCGTTCTGCATATATTTTGAATCTGTGAATAATGTTGTTTTAACTCTATTCGGCGTTGTTTGAACAGTTTTCTTAATATGGCCACGAATGTATTTGAATTAAACGCTTTGAAATCCGTGAAATTGGTTTAATTTACGCGTTTAAAGTTATATATATGACCCACTGTTGGGCTCAGGCCTTCTCTGTAAAGAGAGTGTAAGGGCACAGTACACCACTCAGCCCTACTGCGGATTAATAGACTTCACATGTCGTCAAAAGTTCAAAACATGTAGATGTAAAGACATGTGGGTTTCCCCACGATGTTTTCCTTCACCGCCGAGCGCGTGGTAAATTAGCACATAAAATTGCAATAACAAGTGAGTTGTATCGAACTCGGGTTGCTAGCGTACTACGCAATTTGAGCCAACCGCCCGGACACTGAGTTACCACGGCTCGTATAATATACGCGTATGTGGTGATCCTGTAAGATCGACTTGAAGCCAACGGTATGCAATTATTCGAACCTGTGTTTGAAATGTTTATCTCTGTCTACCACGGTTTGATAAAAAGCTTGCGAACTTTGTTATTACTGGAGCTATTAGTAATTCTACATATGAAAGTTAATCACAATCTATAGGTAGCTTATATAGGCATTTAATATAAAGGAATTACTTAGAAGTGAAACTTTTCTCAGAGTCTAAGACGCCATAATCTCGCACACACGGGAGAGTAATGCAAGTTTTGTATATATTGGTTACTACGTTAGTAGTCGGATAAAACCTGTTTCATGCCCTCTGTAACTTACAGACCTTCCTACAACTTTGTGTAATATATATTCCAGTGTAGTTTCACTCGGAGCGTATAATTTCAAACGGAAACCCGTACGACACGCGATTGGGTGAGCATTAACGGGAAATTTCACCAATTTACGACGCGTTTATCGATCGGAGTGAGTTTTAAATATACATTAAATACATTTCTGGATCACAAGACCGATCAATATCGCGTTTAGTGTAATAAAAATCAAAATTTATTAGCGCATAATGTAACAAAATACGATATCGATAGAACACCCAACGGAGAGCGCCAATTAACTATGCAAAGTTGTTGATGGCTCTATAAAGCGGACGTTAACAGAACGCATTGCTGATAAGGTCGGAGCAGTGGACACCAGCTCTGACCAGAGTACAGCTGCTGTTTACAACGGCCACCAGCTAATGAAATGTATGGAATGAAAGATGATACATATTTAATTACATGACAGATACAACCGACCACACAAGTTGTACATGAGCCGAGACGAAATTCCAAATTGCGACATGATATCGAATAGTGACGCAATTTCCTGTGGAATTTACTCTCAACCGTCTGAATTTCCGCATTAATACGACTTGAGACATTCAATAAACAGCTTCCTTATTCAAAGTCATAGCTCCTGAAGTCTCTTCCAACCATGTTAGCTTTAGCTTGTTCTAGGAGATGTCAATCATCAATAGTAGAATGGTGGATTCGAACTTACGACCTTATGTGTTGGTATATTCCATATAGGCTCCGAAACGGCTGGACCGATTTCAATGAAACTTTCGCGTATTCTTCAGATTGACCTGGCGAGTAATCCTGTAAAGTTTAGTGACGATCGAAGCACTCCTCTTTTTGAACTGTCAAACAAGCCATACGTCGTATTTTTATTTCTGACCTTAACTTGATATGTTTTTGTATAAATGATAAGAATGATATTGTATTTACTGATATGTAAGAGTAATGAATAATTTAATATATTGTGAGGGTTAAATTAAATATTTAATGATGTAAGTTTATTGTTTAAACAAAATAAATCAAAATCTAGCCTGGCGAAGCGGGCTGGGTACGCTACTACTATATACATATAATACGGTTGTATGGCAACTGTTAGGTAGCTATCATGAATAATGACTGACAGATTCACCGAATAAGTTACGAGCTGCGAATTATGTGTGATTTCAATGCTTCTATTTCTAGATTTAAGTTAAATTTGGACAGAATTGTCGGATAGTTCTTCTTCTATAAGCTCTACAGCCCTTGGTGAGCCTTGGCTTGGTCAAGCAACTTCCTCCACCTCGGTCTATCCATGGCCGCAGTCCTCCAGGTTCCTATGTCAATATCTTTGGCGTCTCGATTGACACCGTCTAACCAGCGGAGCTTTGGTCTTCCCCGACCTCTTTGACCTTCGGGGTCCCTCGTCATAACTGCCTTGGGTATCCTGGCTTCATCCATTCTCTGCACATGACCAACACATCTAAGTCTGTTTAATTTGATGTGCCCAGCCACGTGGAGTTCCTGGTAGAGGTCATAAAGTTGGTAGAGGTTATAACGAAACCTGGTAGAGGTTATAACGGCTCCGCCATTGGTTGTTCTCGCACACAGCGCCAAAGATACGCCTCAGGATTCGTCTCTCAAACACTAAGAGCGCGTTCTCATCCCCTCTACTAAGAGTCCAGGTCTCAGAACCATTAGTTAAAATAGGCCTTAGAAGGGTTTTGTAGAGTAACAGTTTCATTTTACTGGTTAGAAGTTTCGATCGCAGATATTTCAGGAGGCCGAAGTAGCATTTATTGCGTCGGATAGAATAATTAGTATGAATAATAAATCCAATAATATCGTCTAAGATACACGCTGCACAAATCGATTGTATGGAATTCATCCGGCGTCCGCGTCTCTCTGTCCGTACGTCAATCTGTCCGTAACATACGTCACGTGAATCATCCGCGCTATCGTGCCGGTGGAATTTCGTGAGGTCACAGTTTACTATAGCGGTTCAGGCGCCCCGCGGTTGTACGTCGGAATGGGAAGGAGTTATAGGTGATCGCCTGAGTGCGAGCGGTGAGTGCAGACTGACTCCGACCGCGCCGTGACCCCGTGGCTAATCACATATCTGCCAGTGTATTATGATTATCGCGAGCCAGCGTTGCTTTACACTTGGTCGGAGGCTCGCTGTTGACCCATTATTTTACTTAAAATTCACTCTTTATATATACATACATATATTGAACTAATACATACATACACATAGAACATAATATACATTCTATAGCTACACAATCACTGCCTAAGGCTGCATGTGTCACAATAATTGTATTTAAAACAAAATAAAATTATATGTATTGTATTGGTACTAACATAGTTATTAATAACTAACTTAAAAATTGTTAGTTTTTTTTTAAGATTATTAGAACAAAATTGTTAATTATTATTTCTATAAAATAATTTTGTTAGTAAAACACTTAAGCGTCTTATTATCGAAATTAGGAGGACACATTTTTTTTAGCTTGAAATAAAAAGTTATTATTATTATATAATTTTTTTGGGTGACGAACTACACAGGTTGGCCAGAGATGCTGGCCTAGACTGCTTCAACCGATTGAGAGGTGGTATATCTCTTGGGTCGCGTAGCCTGGACCTCTATAGCTAGTAACTCGACACAAAGGTCTCCCCGGCAAGGGGTAACCTCGACTTGGAATGCGCCCTCGGATTGAAACAGTATTTCAGTATTGTCAGTCGTTGTTGTAGGATTTTTGATGTGCCGCAATCTAATACTAACCTACTGTCACACTCGCCCTTGCCAAGGATTTCCGCTACATATAACCTCCTTAACACTAAGTCCACGTCGCTTGACATTTTTTCTAATTCACGAAAGGTCTTCCGTACCTTAGTGTTAAAAATTGTGCAGTAATTTTGGTTAATCTAATTAATTTATTACTGATTTTTCTATTTCTTTGTAATTTATTAAAATATTTTTGTAAATATTAATTATTAAATCGTTACGTTTCTTTATAGCGAATGTTGTGTACACCTGTAATTGGCAAACACAACAGGACTTAGTTTGTAAACTTGATTATTACAACAATGTATGCTTGTGTAATGCTGTTGGTGTATCTTATTAAATAAATAAATAAAAGATATGATGCACGAGCAATACTACCTTCATATAGAATTTATACAGACAATCAAAAAGAAATATATATATATATATATATACATATATATATATATATATATATATGTATATAATACAATAAATATATTACGTATATAAATAGTTATTAGATTTATCAATTTAGAATGAAAGAAAGATTTAAAAAAATAACACTGAATACTCGTAAGTATCACATTTATATTATTATAATTAGTAATAAACTCAGTGTAATTGTGAGACAATCTATTAATATCTTTGGACGTATAACGTAATATTAATTTAAGTTAAACCATCGAGTATATAATTGTAATCAATCAATCTATTAAAAAGTTTATTCGTCTATTGCCTGAAATGCATTAAACTCCCGGCACGCGCCTTCCGAATCGCTTTATTATACAATCTTAAACCATATTTTCATTTAACGTCGACACATCGATTGGTTTAATTACAAAATTATGTACTAATTTGACGTTTTTCCGTGTCCGGTTCCGTCGCCTAATGACAATTTAGATTGCGTCGAGGTGGGCGGTTCGAACCGTTCACACCTACTTTCTATAATTCCATTTGCTTCTCTAGTAGCATCTCATTTCGTGTCTTTATTTTAGCAATGGGCTATATCGATCAGCCAATAATTCTACAGTTTCACCGGAATCGTGGCACACCTCTTATGCCACAGCCTGCAACTATTTAAGTAGTAACAAGGCGCTAGGGACTCCGAGGCTTCAGTGAACTCTATTTTTTTTATGACCAAAGAAGCTGGCCTTGACTGCTTCACCGGATTGCGAGGTGGCATAGCTCTTAGGTCGCTCAGCCTGAACCTCTATCACTAGTAACTCGGCACAAGTGTCCCCCTGGTGAGGGGTAACCTCGGCTTGGACGGTTACTATGTTTCGCGTAAGCATTCCGATCCGAGGGCGCCCGAGAGGGCCGAACCACGATTCGGTCGGTTGCTATTTCGCATAATCTAGGGGACATTCAAAAGCTAAACTTACTTTGAGTGCCACAAGAAGTCGCCGAAGAAACTCCAGCAATGCTCCTAACATTTAAGGGGTGGGCCTGCCCATAAAAGTGGATTCTATTTGTGATAGCATTCATCCAGGGGCGCTCGAGAAGGCGAACGACGACTCAATCGGTAGCTTTTGTCCAAAACGTATCAAGACATTCAATAACTATAGTTATTTTAACTGACTCTGACGACCTCATAAAGGCCGCAGGACGCAACTGGATGCGGGCCATTTACAACCGGTCCTTTTGGAAATCGTTGGGGAGGCTCATGTCCAGCAGTGGATCTTTTACGGCTTAAATGATGATTATGATACTAATTCTCATTATCCTTTTGTCATTGTGTGCGCAATGACAGACTTCGGCTTGAGGATCTGATTTTTTTTTAATGTTTGTACAAGCCTAGCGCTGTTATTTAACCAATTTTTGTGTTTTTAATTACGTCCTATATGAATTTTGTTGCCATAGGACCTTAGAGTGACCTCTAAACATTGTTTGGATTTGGTCTGCCGTTTTTTTATAAGAAAAGGGGCAAACGAATTTACGGCTCACCTGATCTAAAGTAATCACCGTCGCCTTTGGGAAAGGAGTAGGCTCGTTTCTGAAAGGTTTCCAAATCGTAAGGGTTCGGTACCACCTCTGACGGTTGATTATTGAATCATTGGTTTATTACTAATTGTTTTGCTACCCTTTATCGGAATTACATCTGCAATATAGTATTCGACTGACAGACTCAGCATTGATTTTCATCGAGTAAGTTTTGTCAGATACGCCTTCACTCTATGCTCCGTTCGTAACATTTCGAAACGTCGCTTTCTACTTCATACGAGACAAACGAATCTCTAATCTCTGTATTAGTAACGATATTTCTCGCTGTCGTAAAACTCGAGAAATTCTTAATGATATCAAAACACACCGTTATAATAACAAAAGGTGGATGGGGCCCAACCATTTGTCGACGCCCGTGACTCGGGCGACGGGCAGTCGCGTGCTGGGCCGTTTGAAAAATGGCCGACATAAATAACGGATTATCAAGTTGTATCGAGACATAACGAGATAGCGGCTAACAACTAAAATAAATAGGCGAACGGTAAATGAAGCTGTGTAACGCATTATACGTTTGAAACGTCCGTATTGAAAACGGACAATTTTTACTGTCGTCTACAGTTGGAGCGATTTTTCCGCGTTTCATTTCCTTAATTATATATTTTTTATTATTTATTTTTAATGACTTTATTGCGGTATTATCTTATGTTGTAAAAACATGAACCGATGAATTGCTGTTATTTCGGTTTTTTAAGTACAGTGCAATAAATTTGGGCCCAGTGTATAGTGGTAGGCTACACAGATTAGGCAGAGAAGTTGCCTTTGATTGTTTCACCGGATTGAGAGGCGGCATAGCTTTTAGAAGGCTTAGCATGAACCTCTATTCGTAACTCGACACAAGGGTTCCCACGGTGAGGAGTAACCTCGGCTTGGTCGGTCAATTTTTACTCGTAAGCATTCCGATCCAAGGGCGCCCAAGAAGGCCGAACCATGGGTCGATCGGTTGCTTTTCCACGGAAAAATAGGGACATTCGAGACTGAATTTAAATACCCACTTCGGGAAGCGTTGGCGTTGAGAGAAGTGGTTGATAAAACTCCAGAAACTCTCCTAAAATCTAAAAGTCAAGTAAGATTGGTGAAAAGCGATTTAGAACGTACTATAAAAATTACTGTATCTCTCTACCCTGCTAATAAGGACGGTAAATGGACACGAGAGATTATTTTTTTGTACTTAAACAAAAAAAATATCGTTATGAAATATGAAATCGCTCCCGTTTCCCGCTAGCACTACGCACCCAACGCTTTTAGATATATGAGCACACATGCCTCACCGTATCTTAAGGAACTTGCAGGAGAAGTAACGTTTCCGATACCACGGAGCTACAAGGATGTCCCGCTTAATGGACGTATTAATTCCTTGTTTTTTTTTTTTTAAGTGTAAACTTCTAACGCATTGAGCACTATTTGGTAGGCTAAAATCTTACGAGTTCGCGTCACCGACATGCTAATGTCTTAATTATATTTTGTCATAATCTTGTACAGCCCGTAATATATTTGAATAATATATAAACAGTATGAACGTGTACATAGGTATATACCCTAAACGCAATGTAGAAAAATTCCAATCAGTTCAAATGGTTTTGTTTTAACAAAATGGTTGCTACTCGAGTACTAATGAGTATAGAACGCTGATTTGTGGAACTTCTAGAACACCCTTTAATTGTTGTCAATAGACGATAAAATCTGATTGACGTTGATAATTTTAATTTAAACATTATGTAATTTCAAATTCGATATTTGAAATTCTATAAGTTTTCACTTGTATCGGCAGTTCGTATTTTCCATATTGCCAACTTTAAAAAAAAATTTCAACGATCTTACGCTGGATGTAACTTATTCATACGTCATCGAAGGTAGTTAAGTTACAATGTAATTAACAAGTGAAGTGTATGAAGGCTAATTGATCTATAACAACAATAATCGGGTACCTAGATAATTAGTTTCCTGGAAGTGTTTGTTTAAAAAAGACAAAAGTTGAAATTAACTTAAGTTATAACAGGTTATATCAATTGATACAAATTACGTTATTATACGGGTGTTGTTTTGATATTATTTTACTACACAAAGCCCGTGTCTTTGATTGTTTTATTAATTTAATTACATATTAACTGATATGGGCTGCTTTAAGATGCACAGTACGCTAGCAACCCGAGTTCGTTAGTGCTGGCACCAATGTTTATTAAGCGACTTCAAAAAGGGTGGTTTTTTTTTTATGACGAACTACACAGATTGGCCAGAGAGCTTGACTACTTCACCGGATTGAGAGGTGGCACAGCTCTTAGGTCGCTTAGCCTGAACCTCTATTGCTAGTCTCGACACAAGGGTCCCCCCGGTGAGACCACGACTCGGTCGGTAGCTATTTTATTAACAAAAAATCCGCGCGTAATAATACCGTTCAAGGCTAATTATTCGATATTTTTTATAGTTTCTAAGCAAGTGCTTGACTACGATCCCACCTGATGTTAAGTGGAAATGCAGTCCTAGATGGTAAGGCGCACTAGCTTAGTAAATGCCTATTCAATCTCTTGAAAATACCCACATTGTAATCGGAAGGAAAGACAGACGCGGGCAAACTATTCCAGTCCTTTGCTGGACGAAGAATGAAAGACGAAGCCAAGCGCTTTGAAATCGGTTTTTGTTTTTTACTCGTAAATATACTTGTATTTAATGTGTAATATTGACGTAAATATTAGAAATCGCCATTAGATATTATTCATAAGACAAATGTCTCAACGAGCGGCGTTGGACCGTCTAAACAAATGAGAACGGGGCCGTTATAGGTCGCAACGTCGTCTGTCCGACCATTGAAAGGATTTTATTGCAACAACCTGTTTCTTATCCTAGAAACGGTCCTTCCTAATAATTACTCAAGCACTCGCGCTAACAATTATTGCGCGTCAATTTACTATGTCTTGTCAATATTCATTATACATTTATTGTCGATAGATTACTATGACTAGCGTCTTATTGAAATATAGAATAATGTTTGGGAAGTTCGTTTCTATACAGTCAATAAGTGATTTAAGTAGCTTAACTAATTCTACAAATGACTTCATCCGCTATCAGAACTCGGACAGTGGTCATATTCTCAGAGATCAGTCAATATTCATGGCCAAAAAAGCCAATAGTCCAACGATACAGTCGCCCTATGGTTGTAGAAGCAATTGAAGTTGAAGACTATCGTAATCTATGTGGCAAGATAAGCCAAGCTACCGCTCATGGCAAGGTCTCCGAGATCCGCCGGTCTCGTGGACCCTGGAGCCATGTTGTATAACCTTCTGATGATAGCAACCTCTCAAATAGCGACGTCAGTTGATAGTGCGTGGTAGAAAGTTTGGCGAAAAACCTACGTCATCAAAATCAAAATATAGCTATAAAAACTTTTTGAACAATTTAAAAAACCAGATCACGCTTGACCCATTTACGTGGAACAAACACTAAACAGCCAGTTTATGCCTCGAATTGTTTTAATTCATGTCACGCACACAATCGGGTTCTAGTTATTTACAACTGTATGTTAATCCAAAGTCAGTCTTATCACCGAATAGCGAAGGCTTATATAGAAAAAGTTCACCTCTGACAAGCTCATGATTTGGTCTTGACACAGATTGCGTGGAGGAAACGATCTGTTGTCATTACTTAGGCGGCGCGCTTCACTTGCAATAATGTGTGGATGTATGTATGTGAACTTGCGACTCTTTCATGCAAAAACTACTGAATGGATTTTGATGAAACTTTACAATAATATAGCTTACACATCGGACTAATACATAGACTTTAATTTGTAAAGATATATAGTTGAATTATCCAAAATATTATAAATAGGAAAAATTCTGCCATCTGCGACCTATTCTTGCGTACGCAGCAAAAACTGTTGAAGTTACATCGATACTATGTATGATGGAAATGTTTATCTTATATAGTCCTACAAAGGCGATATATCTTTTATGCGTAAGCAATTATCGCCAAAATGGTGAACCATAAACACGATAATAATTGATAAGTTATTTTTAAAGCTCAATTGCTAGTAACAAATTGGCCATTATAGCAAAATAAATACATTAAACAAATATTTATTTTCATATAAGGTAACATTTAAATAAATATTTTTAATCGCGGGTAACATCGCAGGGTGCATTTTATAGTTTAAAAGTATATTTACGAGTAAAAATGAAAACCGACTTCAAATAGAATAAAACGTTAAACTTTATTACGCGCGGACGCTTTCTTTGTATTATAGATAGATAGATAGATAAATCCTTTATTGCACCAAATAAAATGTACAAAGGCGAACTTAATGCTAATTAGCATTTTCTTCCAGCTAACCTTTAGTGGTTAAGAGCAGGCTAAGGGTAGTGCCGCTAAAAATTGCGTTTTAAAACTATTATATAATTAAATAAATATACATTTACATAAATAGATACTTCTATGTAAATATAATAATATACATACACATGGAATGTATATAACGACAATAAATATACCAGTTTGTAATTTTTCATTGTTTGAGTAGAAAGTATTCAGATACACGCGATTTAAAGACATTAGTTGACCAAGCCTCCCTGATCTCAATCGGCAAACTATTCCATAGTTTTATAGCTGTACAGGTAAAAGAATTGCCATAGAAATTCGTGTGACATTCGGGGAATGTTAAAAATTTATTATAGAAGGTTCGCGGTTCGCGGCCGACGAACTGTTTGAGTACAAAGCGCTCACGAAGATATTCTGGAGACCAAGTGTTACGAATTATGTTATTATTAATGTTATATTATATCCGAATGATTATAAGAATATTACGAAATAGAATTAATCAGAACATAATCAAACTTTCCTTTATAACTACTCTTGAAGGGCATCCAAAATCAGTTGCCGTGATATTGAGTTATTCGTCCATTTGTGACGCACATACTCGATGCATATTTAAGACTTTTATGGTTTTCTCATTGATCCCATTGTCAGAATTGGACCAAATTTAAATGGGACCACATGGTAAGCTTTCAAACGAAAAAAACAATCATCAAAATCGGTTCACCCAGTCAATAGTTATGCGGTAACAAACATAAAAACAAAACGACGAACCCTGAACCTGAACCTCTATCGCTACTAACTCGACACAAGGGTTACTATGTTACGCGTAGGCATTCCGATCGGAGGGCGCCCGAGAGGGCAGAACCACGACTCAGTCAGTTGCTATTTCACGGATAATCTAAAGGACATTCAAAAGCTTACATTAGAGTGCCATTCAAATATCCAAGGAGTCGTTGTTGTAGGATTTTTGATGTGCCGCAATCTAAAACCAACCTTCTGTCACACTCGCCCTTGCCAAGGATTTCCGCTACATATAACCTTCTTAACACTAAGTCCACGTCGGTTGACATTTTTTCTAATTCACGCAAGGTCTTCCGCACCTTAGTGTTAAAAATTGTGCAGTAATTTTGGCTAATTTAATTTAGTAGTGATATTTCTATTACTTTATCACTTAATAAAATATTTTTGTAAGTATTAATAATAAAATCGTTACGTTTCTTTATAGCGAATGTTGTGTACACCTGTAATTGGCATACACAACAGGACTTAGTTTGTAAACTTGATTATTACAACAATGTATGCTTGTGTAATGCTGTTGGTGTATCTTATTAAATAAATAAATAAAGCTAAAGTAACTCTGAGTGCCACTTCGGGAAGCGTTGACGCTGGGAGAAGAAGTGGTAGAAGAAACTCCAGCAACGCTCCTGGACTTTGACATACAAACTTGTTATAATATAAAGGAGCCGTGTCTCTTTGAATAGGTATAGCCTACCTGTCTCTCAGAAAACAGTACCTTCTCTGATTCCTATGTTAGTATACCGTTTATAGACTACGTTATCTTGCCTTGTTTTGGTCCTTGGGGCAGTTTCAGCAATCAGTTTATTAGCGCAAATAAATATCAGATAATATAAAAATCCGTCACCGTGGCCACGGCAAGGTACTGGAAATGTCGGATAATAAAAATTTAAAATGAAAACGCGATAAAATCAGTAAAGTATTCAATACGTATTGTGTATAAAATTTGCTTCGTTTTATTGACTCGAAAATTTTTTTTGAATGTATAATGTTTTGATTTTAACATTATTTTATAAGCTTTATTATAATATGACTAGTTTTCTCTAGGAGAACGACTAATAAATTATAGTATTAATATGTCACTAAACATTAAACCTGTAGTTATGCTGAGTTGGAATGAGACATTTGGAATGACGCATAACTAAAAAAGAATTATGAATTAGGAAAATGGAATTTCTCACTTTAGGCACGCTCTATGACACGCTTACAAATATATATATTTTATTAAAACATAAACGGTATTAATGTACACATATTTCTTTAAAAGCTTTCTTTATTCTGAGGAATATTGCGTCTATTCGTAACTTAACAATATGTTTCATGTTAATGTTTATGACTTGAAAACAAAAAACAGATAAATTGAGGCATTCCTCCTATTTAGGAGTTGGTTAAATCAACGGTGATTGTGTTTATTTTTAATATCGTTTCCGCTCCACCTTTTGCTATGTGAAGGTAGAAGTTTAAAATAATAGCAATAATAATATACCTTATTAATTAACGAAATTATAGCAACAGAAATACTAATTACAATTTTTATATGCTATGATTATTAATACAATTTATGTTTCGCTGCCACCTAAACTAGGAATTTCCTGTGCGATGCCATCTGGCAGTACTTCCTCCCATGACTATTTATATATGTACTAAATATATTTTAATTAGCGCGATATTAATATTTTATGGGAAAGTCCCACTCTCTGGATACGATTAGGAACGTTGCTGGAGTTTCTGCGGCCACTTATTCTCCCAGCGCCAACGCTTCCCGATGTAGCATAAAAGTTAGTTAAGACTGTCCCATTTAGATTCTTTCCTTTTTCTTTCCCCTCTCAGGTCGGAATGCTTACGCGTAACATAGTAACCGTCCAAGCCGAGGTTACCCCTAACCGGAGGGAACCTTGTGTTGAGTTAGCCAATAGAGGTTTTTGGCTAAGCGACCTAAGGGCAATGCCACTCTCAATCCAGCGAAGCAGTAAAGGCCAGCCTCTCTGGGCAGTTAGTATAGTTCTTTCATAAAAAAAATAAAAGAAAAATATTTTAATTATAGGAGTATTTAATGTAATTTGTATTTTTGTGGGTGTGTGTGTCAGTTAATGTGTAAGTGCTAGTTAATTTAACCACGTTTAACATATTCTCACAACCTTCATAGTTCAGTGTTTCAAGCCACTTTCATGATTGGTTTTATATAAGTTTTTGTCTCTAATATTTAATAATCTATTTATTTTATGGTATATGTATAGTCCAAGGAAACAGAAATGTCTACTAACAAAAGCTAGTTTGAAGTTAGACATTTTAGACATAGACATAGACATTTATTTATTGGCATCACAATACAAAAACACATCACAGACAGAATATAACACACATTAAAAAAGAATGAAAAATAGACAAAACACAGTTAAAGTTACACGGACAAATAATACAAAACATATGATGCCAATATCGGACACCGTTTCAGCATATGCTGTCACAAGGATGCGACAGCGCTGATTTTCAGCGGTGCCCGGGACTACCTTAAGACGTGCGCGCACAATACTACTTTTATATGGAATTTATACAGACAATATTTTATATTTTTACATTATGTTTTCGTTTATTTTTGTTCTGAAGAATTTTGAAATCTGCTACAATTCAGCAGTTTGAAAGGTTGTAGTGTACTAACAGTGGCATGAACTACTATGATGATAACGCAAGGATTCCCAGTAGAGAACCACCTAATCTTGTACCGCTACAATCGCAGAGTATCGCAAAGTATTCTAAAATTTTTGTCACATAATGGTAGAAGGAAAAGAAATTAATACACTCGTTACTTACATCATATTAATGTTTTGAAAATAGTGTTACAATCTAACAAATAAAATAATTTTATTTTACTTTCAAATATTTAGAAAATTTAGAAAGTTTTCAAAATGGCATTTTAAAATATCTTTTAAAATGCAAATGCATGATGCAAATGATGGCGCCAATTTTGTGACATGGCGCCATTACGATTTCCAAGATGGCGACTAGATCAACATTTTTATTTTCTATATCAGCAATTTTTTCTACAAATTAATTATTAAAATATTTATATATATATATTACGTTTGTTCCTCTACTCTATACACCCAACTTTTTTTAAAATACCTTTTTAAGCTTTTTGCATGGACATTCACAGTTATTATTAACGATAGCTTAGCTTCGGCTTCTCACGGGTAGCACTAATTATTTATAAACGCTGAACACTGAATATAAATAAAAAAAAATAAAAAAATCCAACATTGGTACGGCCATTGCCACGGCTTGCGCTGTTGCGCGAATGGGTCGGCATTATATCGTGATAGTTTATATCGTGAATGGAGTAACTATGCTAAAGAAGTGAGTCGTATTTATTATTTTTTATTAATAACGTTATAACCTTTGACATATACCATTTTACAAAGAACTTGACATTTCCATTAATAATGTTAATTTGGATCGATATTGATTATTGTTTAACTATCTAAATAAAATAAACAATTATTTATATAATAAATAAGAAAATCTTATTCCTAAATCGATTTTGTTTGTTTCAAAATTTGATTTAATACAAATATTTATTTCAACACGTTCGAACTGACAGTGACATGTAACATTATGAGCTTTCAAGAGCATTTAAAATTTAAATCATAATTAGTTTCTAAGCGATATTAAACAATCGCTTTGTCCGAGCTCGCGGTCATCGATTGTAGATAGTGATGTTCCGATGTCGAGACGTGCCGGAGATGTATCGACAGATAGCGTAATGACGCGCTATTAGGCGAGGTGTCGACGCAGCGTGGGAGAGACAGCGGCCTACATTCGTTAAACCGGCCACATAGTGACGGGCAATGTACCTGCAAAACAATTTGACCTGTAGTCTTAATAATTTAATTTTGTATCGATATGGAAGTAGATCTATCTAAAATAACACTATTTAGATGAGTATTTGACACCTTTCAAAGTTTTCTTCACTTTCACTATAGCTTAGAAAAAAAGTTTTTTTTATCTTTGTAGTTATAAATCCATCCATACAGTATTACAATTAACACTCAATTTTCTCACTCAGTCAAAAAAAACAAGCTCTTTCGTTGTTAATTAATGGGGTGGGCGAAGAAAGCTCTGCTGTCAGCTTTTCTCCAAGCTTATTAGGTTTCTCGCTAAATAATCTTATCTTAAAAAACGACACCATGGATAAGCCAGCCGGCGGAAGACCTGTGACGACAAATACCGATGAAATCATGGACTACATCGAGTTAGACCGGCATGTGGCATCTCGTGACATCGCCCAGGAGATGGGAGTTAGTCACCAAACCATTTTAAACCATCTGCAGAAGGCTGGATACAAAAAAAAGCTTGATGTTTGGGTGCCGCATGATTTGACGCAAAAAAACCTTCTGGACCGAATCAACGCCTGCGATATGCTGCTGAAACGGAACGAACTCGACCCATTCTTGAAGCGGATGGTGACTGGCGACGAAAAATGGATCACATACGACAATATCAAGCGAAAACGGTCGTGGTCGAAGGCCGGTGAAAAGTCCCAAACAGTGGCCAAGCCGCGAATTTCGGCGTTAGTGAACTCCATGTTTACACGTCTATAACTGTTGAACGCAATATCCAAACTAATTATGCATAGCGTCGTTTTGTAGGTTATGTCAAGACCTTTCAAATTATGTATAGTATTGCTAGATAAGAGCTCTGTAGCGCTTTGTACATAGCCGCGAAATTCAAAAGACAAAAAGGCGGAATGGAGATATTTGACAACCTATTATAAAGGTAGCTTATATAACATATATTTAATTCTTCGATTTCATAAAATCGTAGCCTTTATTTTCGAGTCGAGTACAGTCCAGACCAACATCGCCCGTCACTATTATCTAATCACAAGCGCAATTACTCTAATTCAAACGGAATTATTTTGTAGCTATGTAACACTTTAATTGAATTGTTGATGTAAGATGAAGCCATAATTTGTAGATGCACGTTGATCTAATGATCACTTCCCAATATACTCGAATTTTGTATTCACGGTTCAATTTTTTTAGAAAGATGACTCTTAAAACCTTGAAGAATTTAATTTGTTGAGGTTGATTGCTATAACGTTGATTACTAAGTTAATAACTAAGTCAAAACTAACACTATAAGAATCCTAGAAGTACTGTATACTATGTAATCCCTGCCAATCGATCAATAATTTTTTTTAAGAAACCAGTCCGAATAAGATTAAGCTTATGCTAAGAGATTCTTCTGAAATGATTCATCCAAACAAAAACCTTCATGTCAAAAAAGTTTAAAGGAGATCCAATTGAAAGTAACATTTTTTAACAAAGAATCAGTTCAGTTAGAACGTATAATCATAAAAAGATCCCCAGAAACTCCTCATTTTTTTAAGTCAAAATTTTATATATCTTTGAAAGCTTATCAGATAAATTTTATTTCTATTCTATATTAGACATAAGCAATTTCCATTTACGCATTCTGGATTGAAATACAACCTTTTTATTCGTATTTTAAATACAACTCTACGAAAACAACTTATTTAGGCATTAGGTATTTTTCCATCGGCTTTTTAAAAAAAAAACTATGGAGCGCGTGCCTTAGCATTCGCGTCGGCGCGGTCTGTCAGACGTTCCCGCCAAAAAACGTGTACGCTTGAAATACCAAGCGTGCCGGACATATTTGTTGCGTTTCGGTGAAGTGCAGTGCATTTTTGAACATTTATGTTATCGAATTTATTATTGAAGAGGTTATTTAACTCGATTATACTTTTTGGTATGTTTGTCATTTCTTACTTTCGTCATTTACAAATGACAATTCATTGTTTGATGCAAAGAATTTTGTTAGATTGTTCACGTTTATTGGTTTTAAGTTTCGAAGAAGCGAATAGAAAATATGTGTATTGCGTTTTCGGTAGGTTTTTGACAATAACGAGAACGAGTCCGTTTAATGTTTAATCGGTCACTTATCTTATTATGAGTCTGTTTTTTGTTTTCACTCGTAAATATATTTGTTCTATAAATTGTTGGTCATCGTTAAGTGTACTTGTGATAGAATACATTAGCCTATTCAGCTCGTGGTCTAATTCATTTTCTCTCCATGTTTGTCTTACTATTCCATTTTCAAATGTATCTTCGTAATAATTTAAAAAAAATCCCGGTTTAAAATTAGGCATTTTCAAACGTATACCTGTCACTGTGCGATGACGAAACGATGATTCGTCTCGATTCGCGATTGATGTTTTATGGTGTCACGATTGATAGACCTATTCTATTTTTTTTAAAATCGGTCTGCTAACTATTTGATTACGCGGTTATAAAAAAATCGGTCGTATCCGTATTTCCATACTACGATAAACTAGTAACATAAAGTCTTAATAATCCAATGCTAAGTAAATGACCACGAACCCATCTGGTGTTAAGTGAAAATGCAGTCCTTTATGGCGCGATTATCTTTCGTTTATTTTTTTGGAGATTGAAATTACTTACCAGTGTTTGATAGTTCATTGCACGTTGACTGTCTTAAATACATTAAATACATCGTCAGCCACTTTTCTTATTTAGCTCGTTTAAAGGTTTGCTTTTCTTGAGGAGTTAAAAAGGTTCAGGCTATGCGATCTAAGAGCTATGCTACCTCAATCCGGTGAAGCAGTCAAAGCCAGCTTCTCTGGCCAATCTGTGTTGTTTCTCAAAAAAAACGACACGGTTTATCTGGCAGTATTGAGAGAAATTAAGATCAGTTGCAAAGACTTTTGTGGAATGTGGGTAAAGTATTTTTTGTGATTCGTTATATTGTTACGGTAAATCGGCCTAAGACTTCATTCATCAATTTTTGTCTAAACAACGAGTGTGCTTTATAGCACACGACTGAAGTAAAACTTCCTTAGCTCTATCTATTTGTATTTAAGTTTATATATCTATAATCAATACACGATTGCTCAACTTTCTTGCTTCTGCAGTGTGATGTAGACAATAAATGTGTACCGTGTCTTAGATATACGAAACGTAACTCTCTCTCTTTGTATCACTAACTTATATCACCCTTTTAGTAACACATTCACTAACTTATACCGAAGTCAAGTGTGCGTAATAAAGATTTACTTTAAAAACTGTCGTATTTAAAACAATAACATGAAGTTTTTTTTTTTTTTTATGTCGAACTACACAGATTGGCCAGAGAAGCTGGCCTTGACTGCTTCACCGGATTGAGAGGTGGCATAGCTCTTAGATCGCTTAGCCTGAACCTCTATTGCTAGTAACTCGACATAAGGGCCCCCCTGGTGAGGGGTAACCTCGGCTTGGACGGTTACTATGTTACGCGGTAACATGAAGTCTTAATGATACAATGTACTTAAATATTAAAATAAACTATTATTCAAATTGATTCATATAATTAGCCAATAAGATCGAAGACGTTTTTTTCATAGTGTCCATCTATTACACCTGTTCCACGACCGAAGTCGTGACATGAAGTGAATCGATTTAATGCGACTTCACTTGATCTTCACGACACGACGCGCCGTTGTCACGGTATTTAGAGGGGGGAAAAAACCATAGACTAAATAAAAAAGAATTTACTGTATAAATTACTGTGGTACAAATTTTAGCTGTGTGTTTTTGTTATCTGATATAAATAATGTTTATAAGTATTTAAGTATATAGCAGCAATAGTCGTTCAAATTATTCGGGTTTTAAGACGTCGGTTTAGAAATAGTTTTAGACTATTTTTTTTTATGTTACTAATGTTGTTAACTATTCCACATAAGTTTAGGCTTGTGCCAGGACATGCTTCATGTCAATAGTCGAATGGTGGATTCGCACCTACGATCATACGACTTACAGACCCCAAACCATTGATGTATTGACGCTTCGTAAGCTAACTCTGTTTACCCCGTTTGAATTAAATAGATTGTGTGATATATTTTATTATTTGAAATATTCTAAACAATTTGTTAAACATTTAGCACATAGAAAATTTCAAGTTTATATTTATTTATTTATTTATAAACTCTTTATTGTTTACACTTATTAACTAAAATTAAAAAAAAGAAAATATAATTAAAATACATAAACAATGGGCGGCCTTATCGCTAAAAGCGATCTCTTCCAGGCAACCTTTGGATGGAGAGGAATAATAAAAAGAAGCGGCGGGAGTTTATAAAAAGTAGATATAGTTAAATACTGATAATAAATATTTACATACAAACATACATATAATATAGGTGTATATATATATATATATATATTATGGAAAGATAGATTTATAGTGTTGCATGTTCTTAATTTGGTTTCCCTTTCACTGTTCTCGTAAAATCCTTCAGAACTAACGTCACTAATCATACTAAAGCGCTGCCTACAGTTGCCATGTTGTCATCAACTTATTAAAAGAAAATAATTCTTTTTGTATGTTCTGTTACAATCTTTATTGTGTAAATGTGTAATAACAACAAAAAGAGATATAGTTAAAGTTACAGCCTTTATATTTGTCCCACTGCTGGGCGCAGACCTTCTCTCTAAAGAGAGTTTAAGGGCATAGTCCACCACGCGGTCTTAGTGCGGGTTGACAGATTTCACATGAATTTCAAAATATCTAGGACATGGAAAATATCGTGAGGAAACCTTTCCTCACGACGTTTTCCTCTACCGCAGAGTGCGTGGTAAATCAGCACATAAAATTGCAACAACAAATTTGTTGTATTGGTGCCGGCACCGCGGATCGAACTCGGGTTGCTAGCGTACTATGCAACTTGAGCCAATCGCCCGGACACAGCTACCACGGCTCTGGTAGAAGAGGTATAAGGAAAGTAACTATTTTAAAATTCCGCCGTTAAATATTGCGCCATTATCAGAAGAAAATAGAATAGAATCAAAATCGCAGATACTTAAAATTTTTGCTAATAAATACATTATCTGTGTCAGCTGTCAAAAGTTTGGTTGACATTTGGACAATATCATTACTTCCGTGTATAGACAATGACAACGAAAAGGTTCACCTAAATGATAAAAAAAACACGTGCAGTACTGCGAGACAACGTTATAGCGGGCAATAGAGGTCAAACTCTAGCCGGCCACCAATTTAAATCGCATTAATAGAAATTACACTCGGCCGAACTATGTTAAATCGTTGCATCAACGGAACACGACGAGACAACCATAATCACAATCGTTAACACCGCGGTGCTACAGACAGAATTCTGTACGCACAGCTATTTAATGTAAAAAGACAGCAATAAACTTTGAATACACAGGTTTGCTTGCATTATAATAGATATGGCCTTGTTTTGTCCCAATACTTACGACTTGTTATTGTATTATTTTTATTTGTGTAGTCTTTCTAACCGACTTCAAAAAAGGAGGTTTTCAATTTGACTTTATTTTGTATGTTTCTTACCTCAGACTTCTTAATTTTTTTAAAATTTATCTTATTACTGGGTGAACGGTTTGGGATAATTCTTTTTTTATTTGATTTCTGTTTTTTTTTTCTCTTTTTATTTTTTGGGGACTTTTACCTAAGTAGACACACATCGATCGCATGAATCGAGAAAGTCGTCAATGTTGCATGGCCATAGCCACCAGCTTCCTCGCTCCCTCTGAGGTCGGGTCAGACAGCAACATTAAAAATGCCCCTCATGTTGCTCCCTCAGTTTAATTGAGTTGTGGTGCAATGTGGCAAAATTCTGATAATAACATCCTTGAAAAACAAAATGTCATAAATTTATGACTTTTAGTTTTTCAAGGATCACGCCAAACGATTTCGATGATTCATTTTCTATTGGAGACACCTCTCCAATAAAAAAGAGTAATTTGATAAAAGTTTGGTTAGTGATTAATCCTCGTAATATTCTTAAAATAATTCGGAAATACAAAGAGGGCGTCCGCGCGTAATAGCGTTTAATTTGAATTCAGTTTTTGTTTTTACTCGTAAGTATACTTGTTTAATAGGTTTCAAAAATGGTCATTTCGTTTATATTAGCACTATTAGCGCTTTTTTATAAATTGATTTTGATTTTTGATATAATGAGTTTTGTTGCTACCCTTATAAATTAAATATACAAGCGTCAACAATAACAAATTTAGTATTTGCCACTGTCGACTAATTTATAGACTTTAAAGCGGCCAATACATAAAACAATTATTAACACACAAAAGTTTCCCAAGACATGACAATAGAAGACGCCATATTAATTTACGTTTCCCGCCGTTCGCCTGACGGTTGTTGGGAGACCATAAAATAAGCTATTACTCGCGTGCCATAATGACGTACTGTCATGTTAATTGCCCACTACTGATTTGAATACTTCGACGTATATTATACTATTCGTACCATTGAATTTACTATTTTACTATCATCTTGCTTATTTCATATTTAAATAAGGCAAAAACATAAAATTCTTCAATATTTGTCAATAGCCTTGAAGCGTCAATAACCTAATGGTTTAGGGTACGGCCTGCGAATCGGAAGGTCGTGGGTTTGACTCCACCATTCGACTATTGCCGTGAACCATGTCCTAGCACAAGCTTAAGCTTAGTTGGAATGGTTAACAAGATTGTTAGTTATATTTCTGAAAAAAAAGAAATTTTGCTAGCTAAAAAAGCTGCTTAGCTAAAAAAAATTGTCTTCTTTACTTGAAAACAAATCCTTATTATTGCATAGAATTATTATCCGTGAAATAGCAACTGACCGTTTGGCCCTCTCGGGCACCCGCGGATCGGAATGCTTACGCGTAACATAGTAACCGTCCAAGCCAAGTTGACCCTTATGTCGAGTTACTAGCGATAGAAGTTCAGGCTAAGCGACCTTAAAGCTATGCTACCGCTTAATCCGGTAAAGCAATCAAGGGCTTCTCTGACCGATATGTGTAGTTCGTCATTAAAAAAATATTTATTACGTAGAAAATATTTTTTTGATCTTAAATTACTGGTTTGCTATATTTGAACTTACGTTAAAGCTATGTAATGCGAAATAGCTAGCCGAGATTTGTGTTAGATGGCTATAGTGTTTCGTTAAACTTATTTAAATTTAATACATTTACATAATAAATAACCATAGACTTAATATCTTGATGATAATACATGTCTAATGATTATTTTCTTTTGTTTCAGCGGTACAAAGAGGTCGAGTGCCACCTTCGCAACCCACAGGCCTGGCACTACCAGGCCAGTTTGCCCTTACGAATGGTGACCCAGCCGGCGGCCTCAACAGTCACCCATATCTCTCCTCCTACATATCACTACTCCTCAGGGCCGAGCCCTACCCGACATCGCGATATGGGCAATGCGTCCAACCCACCAATGTCATGGGTATAGACAATATCTGTGAATTAGCAGCGAGGTTACTCTTCTCAGCCGTCGAATGGGCGCGAAACATCCCCTTCTTCCCTGACCTGCAAGTCACTGACCAAGTAGCGTTACTACGGCTGGTCTGGTCAGAATTATTTGTCCTAAACGCATCCCAGTGTTCAATGCCTCTCCACGTAGCGCCGCTACTGGCCGCCGCTGGTCTGCACGCGTCTCCCATGGCGGCGGACCGTGTGGTGGCCTTCATGGACCACATACGAATCTTCCAAGAGCAAGTGGAGAAGCTGAAAGCGCTCCACGTGGACTCGGCCGAGTACTCCTGTCTGAAGGCGATCGTCCTCTTCACGACAGGTAAAATTTTGGACAGTCTTTTTGGGGAAGCGCGGCTCTTGCTTTACAGGGTGGCTGGCGCTGCCGGTTCTGTTACCAATTACGGGGAGCTTGTGGTATTGGTGAGGACCCATCTCGATGCGTACGCGGAAGCGACTCGGGTGCAGCAACCGCCAGCGCCGCCCCCACCATCGGCTGCTTCTTCGGGATACTATTCAACGCTTGACACGTCTTTAGGTGTCAACTCTTCCTTATCTTATGGCAGCTTCCTCTCAACGCCATCCCGTCTTCCGCCGAACTACACTAGTAGCCCGCGAATACCTGAACCTGGTACGTTTAAGCTTTGGGATGGTGGCAGTGGTAAGCCGAAATCAGATCAAGGGGGTTGATGCTGTACGTGAAGGGTGTTTGACAAATTTTGGGATGTTGGATGGGTGTGTTGGGACGTTTGCCGTTTGGCATCTGAGCGGTTATCGCGCGTTTAACGGTTGTGTATACGGGGATAATAACTCACACTCTTCGGAATACAGTTAAACTGACGTAACGGGGAGTCAGCGACTTATTGTTCTCGGGTCAGAAGTTTTTGTGATAGTTCATTTTAAATTTGAAGAAGTGATAATTTTCTTTTTAATTTTGTAAATACTCTTTCGACTAGTCTTTTTAAGTATTTATTTCGTGTATATAATTTTTAACTTATTGAATCCATTAATACATTGCGGTAATTTATTGAAAAAAAATTGTTTCATTTTTATATCAGGTAAAATCTTCCTTTCATTATTTTTTACAGTTTCTATCTGTTACGTTAATTTAATTTATTTATAACCTGATTGTGTGTAGTATTTTTATGCGAATTGTGCCTAGATTCAATTAAAAGACTTAATTTGGTAGGATATAACTACGTCTAACGGTATATGAAAAACATAAAGACAAATTGAGAATCTCGGAGAAAGTCGGTAGAAAATTACATGTAAAAAAATTTAATTATTAGATTCCGTTTTTAGCCCAATGGCAATTGAATTGTAATAGTTTGGATTCACAGTGAAATATCATTGGTAATTAGCAGATTCGTGGCCCAATATCCATATGAATAATCATTCCGTTACTATAAGTTCTCGAAGTAATCACAGCGTTCATAAATAATCAATGTATGATAATCTAGAATATACATTTAGTTGTCTAGTGTGCCTGCGGAGTTGGACATCACGGGAGAAAGTTAGTAACGTGGATAAAACCACATTTATACACATTGCATATTCATGCTACCCTCGGGCGTAGTCACCTGGCCAGCGTAACTGTATACTGGCTTTTGTTTTACAATAAGCTGTATCTGTGGACGCGGGGGATCACGTTATATTAGTCGTTGGCGTAGTGGTGAATGTATTAGTAACTCCTCTTATGAGTTGGGTATCCAGTGACAGGCACAATGCTTCGAACTACGTACGGTACAACGCTTTTAAATATTTCCCGTTTATATGTTGCCATATTCGTGTACACCAGCTTGATACCTCAACAAAGACAATGGTTTCACGTTTAGAAATAGTGATGGTAGTAATTAAATTTAGATTGACTAAAAGAAAGAGCCGTGGTAGCTCAGTGTCCGGGCGGTTGGCTCAAGTTGCATAGTACGCTAGCAACCCGAGTTCGATCCCCGGTGCCGGTACCAATAAATTTGTTGTTGCAATTTTATGTGCTGATTAACCACGCGCTCGGCGGTGAAGGAAAACATCGTGAGGAAACCACCTACATGTCTTAAAAAATTTTTCTACGACATGTGAAGTCTACCAATCCGCATTAGGGCCGCGTGGCGGACTGTGCCCTTATACTCTCTTTACAGAGAAGGCCTCTGCCCAGCAGTGGGACATATATATTATATATATAAAGGCTGTAACTTTAACTTTTAATAAAGTTTTATAATTAATTTAATTTTAATTAAGATTTTATAATTTTTAATTCAGTTTATGTCTTTATTGAACACAGCTATCGCTAACAATAGTATAATGACATAATGACATCCTGTCTCCTAAACTAGGAAATTCTGTATTACAGGACACAGTACTCGTTAAGTTGCAACTTTTTATACATAAAACGTTTTAGATAATACTTTATACATACATCGTGTGGGTGTGCGTGTTGTGAAGAATGAAGTAAAGTTGAAGCCCAAGTTAGCCCTCAACTGGGGGACCCTTGTCGTGTTACTAACGATAGTGGTTCAGGTTAAGCGACCTAAGAGCTATGCCACCTCTCAATCCGGTGAAGCAGTAAAAGCCAGCTGCTCTGGCCAATCTGTATAGTTCGTGTTAAGTGGCAACACATGACACTCAGCGATTTTTATGCATAATTCTTCTTCTTCTTCTGCCTAGCGTTTTTCCGGCCTACCGCCAGGGTCCGCTTTCCTGCTTAGCCTCTTCCACTTTGCCCGGTCTTCGGCATCCTCGTTTGTTAGGTGGTTCATTAACATGTCCGCTTTAACAACGTCCAGCCAGCGTTTCTTGGGCCTGCCATGGAGTCTTGGGCCTTGTACATTGAGGGCTAGGCATCTATTTCCGATATTGTATAATAACTACTTCCAATGAAATCTCAGTGATTTACCTGAAACCTTATTGTATCTTTAATTCATAATTAATAATTAAGTTGATCGTCACATGAACTTGGCATTGTAAACAATAGTTTAACTTTATTAGTTCGTAATCTGACTTCTAATTAATTTTCTATAAAGATTGTGAGGACGCGCAGTTGTGACGGTATTCGTTATAAATAATTCTTTGTACAACGTTACGCTGTCTCAATAAAGCGAGTGTATTAGTTGTTGGACTATTTTATTCCACGAAACAACATTACGACGAATTAACATTCGTCTAAAAAAAATTTTGCGGTCATCGTACTTTTTTAAGGCAGTTTTATATATTACAACGAAATACTGCAAACTTTATAATATCATTGATAATAAACTATAACTCGAAATTTTGACGTCAAAAGCATTAGCTAGATATAATAAAGCTTGAATAGAATCAACAAGTTTATATAGTGAAATTATAACGAAACTAAACACCCACCAACATGATTAACATAAAATATTGTTTAAGAGTAAAAACCTCCTTTATTTGTAAATTAATTTCAATGCGTCTATTGATAACGGAGTCGTCGTAGAATGTGTGGCGAAAGTGTCGCGTGTCGGAAACAGTCACAAACGTTGTCCGCTGACGAGTTTTATGTGAGAACCGATGGTAGGGGCGTACGATTCACAACTTTACGATGGGAACGAGCTTACGGCAGGACTTTCTTTCCATATTCTCTAATTCCTATTACGTTATACGTCAATTTAATCAATGTGTTAACAAGTGGAACCTGAACAAGTCTCTTTTTTTCAACCAATTTCAAATAAATTGGTGATTTTTCAATACTGGACAGCAAAAGCGTCAATAGCCTAATGGTTTAGGGTACGGCCTGCGAATCGTAAGGTCTTGGGTTCGAATCCACCATTCGACTATTGACGTGAACCAGCACAAGCACAAGCTTAAGCTTAGTTGGAATGGTTAACAAGATTGTTAGTAATATTTCTGAAAAAAAAAATCTTTTAAATATATATATATATAAATAAAATCAAACATTCCCGTCACCACGATCACAGTAATGCACTCAGAATTACGAGAAACAACAAGTATATTTACGAGCAAAAACAAAAACCGACTTCAAATCGAATCAGACGTTAAACGCTATAAGGCGAGGGCGCCCTTTTTGTATTTCCAGAATATCGTAGGAATATATCGAAATCTATTGGCGTGATATTGAGTTATTCGTCCATTTGTGGCGCACATACTTCATGCAAATTTAAGAATTCATGGTTTTCTTTTAAATCCAATTATCAGGGTTGGACCAAATTTAAACGGGATTTTCAAATAAAAAAAAGGATCATCAAAATCGGTTCACCCAGTCCAAAGTTATGTATGCAGTAACAAACATAAAAAATACAGAAAATAGAACCTGGGTAAGGTTCTGAAGTCGGTTAAAATTATTAAATCCTAGAATTACTTTTATTACACAAGTATAGTACAAGTTTATGATTTGTGTATAGTTGTTTCTTCGCTTCAAATTCGTAACTTTAAATATAGCCGTGAGCAAAAGTAAGGGTCGGTTAAGAAAGTTGGAATATCTTGGAAGATAAAGACATTTAAATATTCTTAAAATAAATTAAATTATTTTAATTAATTTATTTATATTTCATTAAAAAAACATAAACTGTAACGAAAAAGGATATCCTATGTAAAATTCGATAATACATTTTGATACATTTTTGATTATTTTTTTATTTCAATTATAGTACTTAGTGTCGCCACATGCAGGCAACACTAAGTACTAGACAATTTATCATGAGTGAAATATGTATAAACAAATTAAACCTTACATTGAACTTATATTATAAGTGTGCGTAAAAGTTTTCTTTTTAAATATAATAAGATATTATCTGTGTTTCTACGAAGTGTCAAGTGAGACAGAGACAAATACGTTTTCTTTCGCGCCACACTGGCGAGCTTGGAACAAACGAGATAATTTGTTCCATTGTGTAGCTTTCATAATATAAGCATTACTGTCACTACATAAATTGAGTTATTCTTCTATTTCGAACGGGCTTTAGATATATTTTATCACTTATAAATTGTATTTGAAATTAAATCATAATTTAATACGAAGATTGATTACAATTCTCACATTAACACCCGTACATTTTCGTTTATATAATCGTCGGTTAAGAAAACTCCTTACCTACGCCTTATTAATACGTTGCCAATCTAGTCTACCATTATCCGTCAAATAGCAACCTACCGAGTCGTGGATCGGACCTCTCGGGCGCGCTCGGGTCAGAACGCGTAACATGGTAACCGTCCAAGCCGAGGTTACCACTCACCGGGTACCCTTGTGTCGAGTTACTAGGGATAGTGGTTCAGGCTAAGCGACCTAAGAGCTATGCCACCTTTCAAACCGGTGAAGCAGTCAAGGCCAGCTTCTCAGCCAATCTGTGTAGTGCATCTTATTAATCTAGTCTATATACTTTCTAGAGACCAAGAAAATTTGTATACCGGAGAAGTAATTGGTGGGGATTTACTTCCACGGTATAAATTTTCTTTGTCATTCTTTTGTATTTAACTACGCTGATCAGCCGCGTCTCTACAGTTTCACCGGGTTTTATTGTGAAGTGACACGGCTCTTAGGTCGAGGGCATAGAGCATTGCGGATTGAGGGCGCCCAAGAGGGCCGAACTACGACTCAGTCGGTAGTAATATCGGAAAACTATCAAGACATTTAAAAAACTAAATAGCTTCGTGTCATTTTGTTGGCACTGGGAGAAGTTGTAAAACAACGCAAATACATTGCTCCAATGCTTTGTTATATCATTCTTACTTCATTCATACCCTCAGTTTGTGGTGAATATCATCCAACACCCCGCAAAAGCCGAGCCGTGGTAGCTCAGTGTCCAGGCGGTTGGCTCTTGTTGCATAGTACGCTAGCAACCCGAGTTTGATCCCCGGTGCCGGCACCAATAAATTTGCCGTTGCAATTTTATGTGCTGATTAACCACGCGCTCGGCGGTGAAGGAAAACATCGTGAGAAAACCTACATGTCTTAGAATTTTTTTCTAAGGCATGTGAAGTCTACCAATCCGCACTAGGGCCGCGTGGTGGACTATGCCCTTATACTCTCTTTACAGAGAAGGCATGTGCCCAGTAGTGGCACATATATATTATATATATAAAGGCTGTAACTTTAACTTTAACCCCGCAAAAATCACTATTAGGTGATTCATCATTTCGCATCCGATTTGCAAATATGGGACTTATCTAGCGAACACTTTGTCTCCGACAATTGCATAACTTTACGAGAATTCTTAAACGCAATACCCATATAAAATTTCTCAAGGAGATTACGCCATGATGTTAAGAGCATCAATACATCTGCTTGGACGGACGTGCATTGTGGCTCGGACGTGTAACTTATTCAAGCGCATTCGTATATTATGCCGAGTCACGGTATCTCATTGAAATTTTAGGCAAATATCGTCATACAACTGATTAATTTATTTACGTAAAGTTAAAGTTACAGCCTTTATATATGTCCCACTGCTGGGCGCAGGCTTTCTCTGTAGAGAAAGCATAAGGACATAGTCCGTCACGCGGCCCTATTGACATTGGCAGACTTCACGTCTTAGAAAAAAATTCTAAGACGTGTAGGTTTCTTCGTACGTAGGAGTATGAAGCGCAGTAGTTTCATTAACGACTTCATATTATTAGTTATTACGTTTACATTTTATAGCTCTTTTCTTACACTTTTTCTTTCTTCTCTTAAAGTTAGTTTCAGCCTTTATACATATAATATATATGTCCCACTGTTGGGCGCAGGCCTTCTCTGTAAAGAGAGTATAAGGGCATAGTCCGTCATGTAGGTTTCCTCACGATGTTTTCCTTCAACGCTGAGCGCGTGGTAAATCAGCACATAAAATTGCAATAATTTTTTGGTGCCGGCACCGGGGATCGAACTTGGGTTGCTAGCGTATTATGCAACTTGAGGCGACTGTCCGGACACAGCTATCACGGATATAACCTACTTAAGATTATTTAATAATATTAACTTTAAATTAGAACTTGGGTTTCGAATTTCGATAGAATAGGTTTATGGTTTATCATATAAAGAAGCTATCTAGGAAGATAAAAGTGGGCAAAGGCGATTTCTTCCAGGCAACCATGTAGCACAAATACTTCTAAGTTTCTCTCTGTCTACCCCTCTAGGAGATGGGAGAGTAGTAGTAGTTTAGTAGTTAATATAGTCCATATTTTGTATTTAACCACTAAATTCCAAACCAAAAACCTAGACACAAAATCATAATACGTCAAGAATAAAAAGCAATGGAGCCGCGGTTTTATCCTTCGGGTTCCACTATAAACGGTCTCGCGAAAACGCACCTGTCTCATTCGAGCCAGCTAAATAGCATATAGGAGAGAGCGGGATGTGTGTGTGTGTGTGTGTGCTAGTCTATTCGTAACGGTACTGAGTTCGTGACGGTGAGACTCCGGGGCGAGTCACGATTTTGAAAAAGTGTCGGACGGTCGGGACGCGGGCTCTTGCGTTCCGAGATCTTGGCGCTTGGTGCAAGTACAGAAGTCCATTTTATAATTAATATTTATTACACGTCACAGTCACGTAAAAATTAATATATGTGTATGTTAAAGTTAAAGGTACAGCCTTTATATATAAAATATATAAGTCTCATTGGTGGGCGCAGGGCAATAAGGACATAGTCCGTAACGCGGGCCTAGTGCGGATTGGCACACTTCACATGCTTTAGAAAAATTTTCTTAGACATGTAGGGTTTCCTCACGATGTTTACCTTCACCGCAAAACGTGTGGTAAATTAGCTGATAAAATTGGAACAACAAATTTACTAGTACCGGCACCGGGGGTCCAACTCGGTTTCCTAGCGTACTATGCAATTTGAGCCAACCGCCCTGACACTGAGTTACCACGGCTCTATGCTTGCTAATTGTTTTTTCCCGAAGTGGCACACAAAGTTAGTCTAGCTTTTGTGTGTCCCTTAGATTTTCCGTGAAATAGCAACCGACCTAGTCGTGGTTCGGCCCTCTCGGGCACCCTCGGATCGGAATGCTTACGCGTAACATAGTAACCGTCCAAGTTGAGGTTGCCTCTCACCGGGGGGACCCTTGTGTCGAGTTACTAGCAATAGAGGTTCAGGCTAAGCGACCTAAGAGCTATGCCACCTCTCAATCCGGTGAAGCAGTCAAGGCCAGCCTCTCTGGCCAATCTGTGTAGTTCGTCATTAAAAAGGCTCTATGTGTTTGTATATGTGTGTAAAAATATGTATTCCATTTCGTTCATTTCATAACCAAACCATTTTCGATTGTTGTTGGTCGCCTTCGAATTCGAGTCGACATATATGAATGAAATGCCAGTGTTCGGTTTTTTAAGTAGACAAAGTCACTAGGTAAAAATCTGTGCCCGATGTATTGCACATGTCTATTCACCGCCTATCACACTACATATGGGATCTAATAAGCTCAGTAAAAAGCGGACAGCGAAAGCTATATCTATAAAAATAAATATAATTGTAGTGTCTGTTTGTACCGCTGTTTACTTTAGGCATATGAACGCATACGTCACGTACACCAAAATATTTTTTTAGATTATTGTCCATCTGATCAATTTTGACTGGCTGATTACTTTCACTTACAGATAGCTGATGAAATAAAGAGTAAATTTTATTTCAATAAATAGTTTTTAACTGCGCCATATATATATTTACATTTTTAACCAAGCTTTACCATTTTAAGCCAACGGAATGCCTTAGTGACTTTGCTATTAAAGACTACATCTCTCCATGCCGATTGGACTTTTTAATCTCTGCTTACTCCTGAACAACTCGAGATTGTGATTGAATTTAAACAATGTGTACACGTGTGTTTGTCACTCATGTCAAAAGATTGATGACCTCTGTTAGTGGTAGCAATACAATCGCACATAACTTATCACTTGCGCGGTCTGCTTGCATAATGCATACACTATATCAATGTATTACACGGTGTATTTTATTTCATGTCGCCCTTCTTCAGTAACAGAGATGTTAAACATTTTTCAAACATTATTTCTTCCTCTAAATACCTATTACTGTTTTTTTACAAAACGGTATGTTTTAAATGTTTTTTTTTAGAAAAAAGGCAAAAGAACTTTTTTTTTAAATCTCATGTTCTTTTAAACTTAACGGGGTAGTCAGGGTCATTTTCGCGCTTTTTACCAATCTTATTAGGCAGGTCTGATTCCTTGTCCATACACCGGGTAACATACAGCTCAATATAAGTTCACATAAAAACTAGTGTACTTTAGATCACGTTATATTTTAGCTCCATCTATATATGTATACTTCTGTATATATGTATAGTATATACATAAAAAATATAATAAATATAATACTTTCATATTTGAGCCGTTTGGGGTAGAAACTTTGGGTCCGTGGGGTCGTAGTGCACACCACCTTTTAATGTGTTAGCTAAGAAGTTGGTCGACACATCTGGTGACCAGAGGGCTGGCTTATACCTTGCACAGAGGCTAAGCATTGCCATACAACGTGGCAATGCTACCGGCCTTCTGGGCACGCTGCCAAGCGATGACGGTTTGGCACAGTTTTATTTTTTGAAATATTTTGTAATATCTATTAAATTGTAAATATTTCTTTATTAGCTAATACATGTTATGCATTGTTTAATATATTAAAATAAAATACATATGTAAGCTTGGCTTAATAGCTATACATATAGTTATAATAATCAATATTCTGACAGCTAGTTGACAAACACCATATATACACGTTTGTTCAATTAGGGAACAAAATGTGTGCTCGCACTTTTTTCACTTGCCCCTACAGTAATATATCAAACATAACTCTCAATCTTCACTTATACTACTACTATCACACTGTTCGTAACACATACACCAGATTACTCCCCATTTCAAGCGTGCATGAAGAAGTTTTACTTCAAAAATGTTCTCCAAATTTATTAGTCTTATAAAATAGGCTTCGGCTAAAATTCGAGTGGACTTTAGACACTTATTGTTAAGTGAAGGTAGTGTTGGAATATGTCTCAGAACGATAGTTCAAAATAAGCAGAAATATGGCTGGAACTTGTCACGGCCTGACGTCAATATCGTTAGAATAAACGCAAATCACTGTCCCTTAATTTGGTACATTGTTAAACCGTCTAAAATTAAAAGTATCCGTAGATTATGTTAGTCGCCTTCGAAAAATCAACTTCCTATTGTGACAGGATTACTTGCGGATTCTATTTGCGTATTTTGTAGGCGATATGATCGCATTGTTCCGCATCCATTGATGCGTTAAAGGTGAAATTCGCTGCACTATTTCTCTATTGGGAGTAGGTGTGTTGATCTTGGCATGAAATTACGTGGCGCGGGACGGTCAAGATGTATGAACGAGCTATGACTCTGTGTTTATTTGGTAAACGACTGAAATGTCAGATGCAGTTCCTATATGGACCGTTACTTGCAATTTAATAAAAAAAACAACCCAGAAAGTATATTCGATTTTTGAATATTGCGACGAAAACGTTCAAAAACTTTATACAAGAAATATTTTGATGAAACGCGCTATTTTTAACTGGGCCCTAGTCTGCTAATACAATCGCGTTTAAATGAACAATCAGTGACATCATTATTGTCAATTTCTGCTAGTTTTATAGATGTAGTGAGTAATTATTTTCTCACCCGAACTGTCAATGAATGATCTTATTAAATGAATGACTTTTTCATACTATTAATATGGACCTATTTGAGAGAGCCCGATAAATACGAACTTTTTTTCGAAAAATCTTTTCTCACTATATCTGTACTAATCTGCCAATTCAGGTCCACTATAACGTACCACTGACACTTCAATATTGTTTTATAATAATTAATTCAATATTTATATATATATATATATATATAAAAAATTCAACTGTTATTAGTACATCAGTGAATGAATTGAAATGAAATGAAATATTTATTTATTTACTTTTACACACACACACATTTTATATACCGCCATGCACATACCCAAAAATATTAGATACATATTATCATTATTATTATTCCTCAAACATTTTCCTTCTTCGGTCATTCGGTACACATCTCCCTGCTAGACTAATACATAGCCTGTATTAGGGAGATGTTGTACCTAATTCCGAGTTTATGAACTAAAGTTTGTTATATAACTTATGTGATAGTCTTGTGTTTGTGCAAAGAATAGTGTGCGTGGGTGCATGTGAGAGTGTATGTGCGAGCGAGTACATGAGCGTGAGGATAATTTATTTAATACTATGAAGAAATTTTTCAGTCTCTTCGTAGGTGAAATTATGGAGAAACGAGTAAAGTTACTTTTTACACTTATATTGAGATAAACTATGAATGAAATTAGTAGATTACTGTGTTTGCTACTAATTGTATCGTAGTTGGTTAATCATAGTGAAAATTCAGTGATACAATTACGTTATTACGTTATGTAGTACATAACAGCTATTTACAACGAATATCATTATGCCCAGCCGTGGGATAGAGCACTAAACGGACTATACTAATTTTTGTAAATTAAAAATAAGCTGTCACATCTTTGTCATGCTTATTAGATCTAATATATATGAGTATGTAGACCAAGTTTATCGCAATACCCGTGGTGAAAATTTTTGCAAGTGATTTTTGGTGAAGCTTCTAGAAACTTCGAAGTAATTTAGTAGGAATAGTTCTTCTTAATCCTTCCTTCATTGCTGAGGATCGTGACTCCTTTGTAAGCTTGATACCTGTCCACAAGCACTCCGGTCTGGCCTGGTGGAGGGCGTCGCTGGTAGATTACTCTAGTTCGGAGATTTACCAATCTTTCCCGATTGTTGGCCTAAAATGACCTAAAATCTATTACACTGTGTAGACATGTCGCGGACAGAAATTCATAAAGAGCATTATAATTCAATGTACCTCTGATTTTTTTTTATACTAAATAAGCTCACGTTTGGCTTCTATCTCGCTTGATGCAAAGCGAAGACGGAGCCTAGGATGGAGCACGTGAGCCTATAAGGTATCTGTTCACATTGGACTTAAAGGTGACCAGATTGTACCCGTATAGAAAGACTGATCGCGGCAAAAAGTTCTATTCCTAAGCCGTCCGCATAAGGAAGGTGGAGGCAAACCGCTTCTTTCATCTTATGAAGATGTTTACCCAAGCGGCGTCATTCATATGACGCTCAACGAACACGACGATAAACAATATTGAGGAACAGAAGGGACGAGACCTCAAAAACAGCAATAAACAGATCACAGATGCGTACCGAATCACCCGCGCGGCCCCGTGTTAATAAAAAAAAATACAACAAATATGGCGAAAATTGAAATCCGCCCGATTGGAAACGGCGCGAACCCTTGTCATAACCGCGCGTGTCAAATGAACGTATTCCAAAACATCTTGCGACAATCGCGGTAAAGTGAATGAATGGTTTTATTTCACTCCGGCAATGGCCTCACTTTGTGACAATAACACTCTTTAATACAATCAATATATTATATGTACCTATTGTTTAGCTTAGATTGTCCCAAATAGTTATTAATAAAATAGCTACCGTAACTCGTAACATACGAGTAGTAACCGTCCAAGCTGAGGTTGCCCCTCACCGGGGGACCCTTGTGTCGAGTTACTAGCTAATAGAGGTTCAGGCTAAGCGACCTAAGAGCTATGCCAGTTCTCAATCCGGGGAAGCAATAAAGGCCAGCCTCTCTGGCCAACTGTGTACGTAGTACGTCGTCAATAAAAGCAGGGCTTATGTCGCCGGCTCACTGCCACCTTAACTTGCTGAATTTAACAGCTTGTACGAGATTATCAAATAATAACAATTGGAAAAATAATCCAGCATCAGTGGTAAGCTGGTGGAAAGCCGCTACAATTAAACTAGCAAAAATCAAGAACTACGACATCACTGAACATCCACTTTGACGTAATTGGTTTCCGACTAAGAATAAAATTACACTCTGAGTAGCCCAAATAGTTGTTTACAAATAAGAGCCTTTAAGTTATTCCTAACCAGAAATCTAGATAAGTTACTTATTGACATTTTGGTTACCCCACTATTTATTTATTTTGAAGCGTCAATAGCCTAATGGTTTAGGGTGCGAATCGTAAGGTCTTGGGTTCGAATCCACCTTTCGAATATTGACGTGAACCATGTCCTAGCACAAGCTTAAGCTTAGTTGGAATGGTTAACAAGATTGTTAGTAATATTTATGAAAAAAAAAGCTTTCTTTTTTTTTAAAAAAAAGAAAAAAAATTATATAATCTACCCTGTCCTACAGTATTGAAAAACATTGTTTATAGCGATAAAGTCGCCCTCATCCACAGTTAGGTTAAGTTTAGTGTTTACCCAATTTACTTAATTTACTAAATTTACTTTTATTCTACGTATTTTATGATGTAAAATGTGAGTTTAATATCCATAAATATCTAAGCTAGCAACAAGCTAAAAAGCATAAGAAAGCCGTTACAGAATTTAATTCCATCGGTCCCACAGAGTATATTAATTAGCTGATGATAATCTGTGTGTACAGGCATTATGTACTCCAGCCGCTATCTAGCATAGGTTATAATATGCCGTTACTGTGTTTTCACTTTCGGGGGAAAATTTACTTTATTACCACTTAGCAAAGGGATCGGTTTCCCGCTACCATATTTATTGTAATTAGGAAGGTGAAAGTTCGTGACGTAATCGCCAATTCCACGACACGAACTAATAAGGAAGGCAGAATAACAGATCCTAATACATTCAATGTATTAGGATCTGTTATTACAAAATCTGTTAGGACAAAAATACGAGCAAAAACAAAAACCGACTTTAAATTAAACGATATTACGCGCGGTCGCTCTCTCTTTATTTCCGAATTATCGTAGGGATATTACGAAACAGAATTAATCAGAACCTAACCAAACTCTTATGAAACTGATCTTGAAGTACATAGTTTCGAATAAAAAATAAATAATTGAAATCGGTTGGCGTGATATTGAGTTATTCGTTCATTCTGGAGTAAGGGGGAGATCGGACACAACATCACGCCGGCCCCAAGCGTCATCTTCACCTGCACACGCTGAAAGGCCAAATGCTCCCTGCTAGATAACGAACTAGACCGAGCAATAGCGATATATAACTATAAATCCATTCGGGCAACTGTATGGAAGAGGCTGCAGCGGCCTTAGGGTCATATAACCCTTCAAATAACCCTTAAAATGCCTGGTGCAGAAGGCAACGGGAAACCACTGCACTATGTCCCATGAGCGTCACAATGGAATCACAGTCACGTACATATGCATACGCGTACATATACTTGATGCAAATTTAGGACTTATAATTATGAAAAAATCCAATAATTTTTGTCACGCGGAAGGCACCAGCTTTGAAATAATAAAAGAATCATCAAAATCGGTTCATCCAGTCCACAATTAGGAGGCAACAAATGTAAATAAAAAAACACATACAGGCAAATAGAGAACCAATAATAATAGTATACAGTAATAGAGATGTTCGGTATAGATGAATACTGCAAATTTTATAGTATGTAGTATTCTGTCAAAATATTAGCAGACTACCGAAAAGGAATGCCGATGATATTACAATAGATACGAGACTACCGAATACGTCTAAATGCTAAGAACTGACTGCGACACACAATTGGCATGCCGACGGTGGACAACAAAAATCGATCGATGAACGTTCATTTTGACAACCATTGTTTTAGGGGCTCAGGACGCTTCCATTACGTGATCATATAAGATATATTTAAAATTATAAACTTTCTTAAAATACTGGAAACAACATCGCGAAGCTATTCCAATAATTTATATTCCATTACACACTCGAGTGAGATTTTCCCTTATTTTTTGTTTATTTTTGAAGGACAACATATAAAATGAATTCAATAGGACACGGTAAGGCGTGCGTGAAGTTAAATATATCGAATGTTTATTGAGCATTGTTCTCAAGCGGGCAACATTAACCATTTTTCAACTGCTGTGTCCACACTGGGCATGCTATCTATAACAGCTAAAAACAATATTCCTTCAGTTCAAGTATTTTTTTGCGACAATGCGCAAGAGGAGTGCATCTCTGGTGCGCAGGGTGCGGACCAGCTCCAACAGCATCCTGAGCACGATTGCTCAAAGGCTTGACTGTGTTTATGTAAACAGATGCTGCGCCTTCTCACATGGGGTAAGGTTCATAAGCATAGTTAAGCCTTTAGTATAATATTATATTATATTTCTTTATTTTATATTATAATCAAATAGTTTTAATAATAATTTTATATTTCAATTTTATAATTTAGTCTAAGTTTGTTATTTGGTAGTTGTTTGAAGTAATGATGAGTCTTTGTTACTTATTTAAATAATATTAATGCTGTGATAAATCCGAACGAAGCTTCGCTTCATTTCGCGTCTTTCATTCGTACAGCATGGGACTGACATAGTTTGCCCACGTTTGTCGATGTGACTAGGCATTTACGATGCAAGTGGGACTTAATCCAAGACTGCATTCCCACATCAGGTGGGATCACGGTCAAGTACTTATTTGGAAAGTATTAAAAAAACATTAAACGGTACTAAGCACCGGGTTGTCCTGAGTTCCATCCCCGGTGCCGGTGTTCCAATTTTATGTGCTGATTTGACGCGCTCGGCTGTGAAGGAAAACATCATGGGGAAACCTAAATGTCATTGTTAAGTCTGGCAACCCGTAATAGGGTCGCGTGACGGACTATGCCCTTATACTCTCTTTACAGAGAAGGCCTGCGCCCAGCTGTGGGACATATATAATACTACTACTTTAATATTCTCTTCCTAATTCAGGTTTTCTTTTTTATATTTTGAGCGTAAAGGTTAATAACAGGTAAATAAACCTAAATGAGTTTAGTATATTCAGTAATGAAATAGGTATCTAGTTTTTGTATGTGATCTACTGTCTGTTTATCAATTATTTTATTTAAAACAAAGTGAATATACTTAAGTGTACAATGCAGAGTTTAAATAAAATTATCAATTGACCATGTACACAGATTATAAATCATTCCATTCAAATCTTTAGATAACACAGTGTAAAAAGTTGTCTGTATGTGAAGCGTAGCAAAAGTAAATAGATTGATATGCTTTCAAATCGACATTGACATGGCGTTGTGATATCATCTCTTGTACTTTAGACTAACAGTTAAACGCAATTTTTTTTTGTTAACTTCGACTCGTTCATAATATAAACATAGAAGCATCAATAGCCTAATGGCTTAGGGTACGGTCTGAGAATCGTAAGGTCGTAGGTTCGAATCCACTATTCAACTATTGACGTGAACCGCCTCCTAACACAAGCTTAGTTGGAATGGTTAACAAGAATTTAGTGTTATTTATGACAAAAATATCGAAAGCCTTAAAAAATCACCTTATCTGGGTCTGGTCTCTGTAAAGAGAGTATAAGGACATATTCGGCCACGCAGCCTTGGTAGACTTCAAATATCATGGAAATTTTCTAACACGTATATGTTTCCTCACGATGTTTTCTTTCACCACCGAGCGTGGGGTAAATCAGCGCTTAAAACTGTAACAAACAAATTCATTGGTGCCGGTACCGGGGATCGAACTTAGGTTGCTAGCGTACTATGCAACTTGAGGCGACTTCCTCCCCAATAAGTCCTTGGATTTCGTACAACGAGCGATGGAAAGAGCTAGACTCGCCATTCCTCTAAGGTATAGAACTGAATCGAAATGAGACAGCGAATAAAGGTAGTCGATATAGTACTTAAAGTCAAGTTGAAGTGGCAGTAGGCTGGCCATATCTGTTGAGATAGTGAGGCCAACGACCTTATAAGCATAGCCGGAAGTGGCTGGATGCAAAAAGCGAAGGATCGTACGAGGTGGAAGGCTTTGGGAAGCTTATCTGCTTATTCAGCAGTGGACAGGCTGGTGATGATATTATAAATGACAGCCGAAAATTTTATCTAACGTTTAGTAAATACGACGCCGGCACTTACATTAGTGGCTGCCATTTGAATTAGGCAAAAAGCGGCGTCCAGGGGTCCGACGAGACAATGGGGTCGTGTGCGGTCGCAGATGTTGTTTATCGGCATACCACCTCGCCTTCTAATCTTTAACCCTCACCCCATATTACTGTGCAATTTAATAAAATCGTATCTGACTTTTTGAGCCTTTTATAAACCGACTTTAAAAGGGGAGATTCTCAATTCGCCTATTTGTAAAAAATAAGTATTTTTGCTGGATTTTATTACATTGCGCAGTGAAACCTAATTCAAACCAAATCCTTGGTTTTAGTCGATTAGGTTTTACTGCGCAATGTAATAAAATCGTATCTGACTTTTGAGCCTTTTATAAACCGGCTTTAAAAGGGGAGGTTCTCAATTCGCCTATTTGTAAAAAATAAGTATTTGAAAAATAATAAAATCGTATCTGAGTTTTAGAGCCTTTTTCTAATTTTTATTTTTACTAGAAAGCGTTTGATTTCATTTAGATCCCACATTTCTTTCATAGGATCTTAGAGCTCTTAAGAACAATACCATAGAACTTATAAAATCGTTACTAAAAACAAAAAAAAACGATTTAAAATCTAATCAAACCTTTAACGCTCTCGTATATTTCCTGAGTAGACTGCGAAATTCATTCATTATAATGTTTTATTTCTTCATTCACATTTGTGCACGTTGTTGTTACGGAGTACTTTAGGTAAGTATTGGATTGTCATTAACCTACTAATATCACAATCAATAACCATTATCCCATACGATTGTTAGGAGTTCCCTGGTATTTCTACGGAACCCTATGGTCCTATACCTAAAAGTAAACATGCGACCCTATTCGGACCAAACCTAGTCTAACAAAAACGCAAAAAATACAAACGAATTGAGTACCTCCTCTTTTGAAGTCGGTTGAATAGTAACCTCATTAAAGTACGTTGTTTCTCAAGCGACATAATATTGCATTATGGTATAATTGCTAATAAATTCCACATGCCACATTCTCCACGTATAGCGCGGGCCACTCGGCGAGAGATATGCAAATAGGCACGCGAGTGTACTGATAAATTTTTGGACGACGCTGAGATCACTCCGCCGCTGGGGACTGGGGATGGGTTAATTCAATTACGTGTCGCTACCAATTACGCGGTGCTATTGCGTTGTAACGCGGTCGGTCGCCTCAAGTTGCGTAGTGTTAGCCAAGTTCGATCCCAAGAGCCGGCGCCAATGTTTGCTACAATATTTAACGCTATGGCAATTTTAAGGACAACATCATGAGGTGACTTGTCTTAGAAATTTTTCTACGGCATGTGAAGTCTGTCAATCCGTACTTGGGCTACGTAGCGGACTAAGCGTTTATAGTCTCTTTACAGAGAAGTCATGTGCCGTAATAGTGGCATATGTAGTAATTGTAAGCCTCAATAGCCTAATGGTTTATGGTACGTGAAAAGAAAAGTCGTAGGTTCGTATCCACTTTTCGACTATTAACGCTTTATTGTTTAAATAAAATAAACCAAAATCTAAGCGGTCTGGGTACGCTAGTTGTAAAATAAAGCAATAAAGAATCTATCTGTCTATCTACACCCACCCAGCGGGTATATAAATGTCAGAACGTATTGTTCTTCCAAGCTTGCAGTTTAATTCGATTTAAAATGAACACGTTCAATTCAAATGAACTCCTAAAGCCTGACAAGCGTCTAGCCCCCCACATCTTGTCATCCTCTTGCGGATGAAGTTGCAAGCTGATAAGGAGTCAAGGGTACAATGGATAGGTTCCCAAGTTTGGAGATGGGGATAGCAAAGCCGCCGGCTAGGTGCGGATTGAATGGACACCTTTGTCAATGTTGATATCGATTTTTATTATCGAAACGATTTTGATATAATTGTATCGATACCGTTTTGAGTATGAGGTTACACTTTATTCATTTCTTCCATCGATTTAAAACGTTTAAATTTTAAGTTATTTTTGAAGTTATACTTCTTTAGGCGGGTTACGAAAAAATGATGACAATGACAGATGAAAAATTGTGCGTACTTTTTCAAGTGCTCCTATATAATTGAAGTTATGGTTATTTATATATATAGACAATACATACGGATAGTTATGTTTATATATTATTTATTGATATGATACATTAAAATAATATATATTTTTTAATTTAATAAAATAAATTGATGAATATTTTATGGATAAATAATTTTGTGTGTTGACTATCTTTTTCCAGTCCTTTTATTATATTGTAATTATTTGCATGCAATTAAAAATTATTTTTTAATGATGCCAAAGAAGTGTAACTTCTCACGCGCGTAATTCATGCATCCATTTTTTTTTCTGAATATACTACGCTGATACAGTACTGCCAAAGAGTGTCCATATCTCACGGACTACCTTGCGGCGTACCGTTAATGTTTGGAAGTACGGGCTGCCCAGGGTCCATAACGGATTTTACCTTTTCAGGAAAAAAAACAAAGATCACTTACAGTACACACAGTAGAGATTCAGTTTTACCGGGTTTTAAGTGATGACAGGTCGCTTAGCCTGAACATCTTTAGGAAGTAACGAGGCGCAAGGGTCCCTAAGAGTGTACCTCGGCTTTGTCGGTAACTTTTAACAGAAAAGTATCAAGGCATTCAATAGCTGACTAGCTTTAACTTGGATTATATCAAAACAATACAAGTTATTGTTCTTTTCACCCTAATTAGATAGATTGCTATACACTTTATAACCAGCTTATTGGTTACCGAATTTAACACAGAGGGAAACAGCACCGGCAAAGATCTTTAACTCATCGACAAACACGAGATTGACACACCTTCACATATAAATGTAATACTTATGACGAAAATTGACTGCTTTACTCGCTTGATCGATTATATACAAATAGTATTTATTTCGAAAACACCTTAAATATCAATAAACGTCACTTGTTAATGTCGAATAAGGACCGGAACTGAATTTCGATGTCAATATTTCGGTGTCAACATCTTTAAAAAAATAATAAATATAACGACAAATCACAAAGTCATTAACAAAACGTTAAAGCCTTAAAAGATTAGGTGACATTTAAATTAATCGGATAACACGATGCGCTGATGGCATCCCGGGGCGGTTACCATTACCATCGATATTATTATTATCAGTTATAGCCAGTTAATGACCACTAATATGACCGAAGGGTTCACCATTTTGTACCCCAGTAAAACGAAATTTCTACTACGTCGCGAAACAAATGAGATACAGTGAGGTCATTTTACACTGGACTAGTGTTGCCCCTTATAAATAGGTTATGTTTTTATCACTATAATTTAACAATTAATGATTCATTACGTAATTGGTTCAACTTTTTCTATATTGTATCAGTTTAATCTGTCGTGTCTGCGATCATGTTTTAAATCACTAACACCATTACAACATATCATGTACGCTGTAAAGCTTAAAAAAAATGGGATTTAATGATTCCATTGAAATTTTAAATACGTCTTTTCAAAATAAAATCATGCGAAAGATTTAATAAATACAAGCGTCTAAGAGTTCTGCCAGGCATTAAAAATATAAACGTCGACATTTGATCGACTGACTTTTATCGATACAGTAGCAACACTATTGCGTGTCGATTATTGCAAAACTCAGCACTATTGTTCATCGCGGTTCTGTTAGCACAGGTCGAGGATCGCAGTTTAGCTGACCCTTGGATTTGTTCCCCACAAACATGTACAAACTATTATGATAATAAAGTAACACTTTAACATTGAAGAGCGGCAAACAGTTGATTATTAAATAAATTACGGACATTATTATTTATATAAATCTCAGATTAAGTTCTACAACATCATTATAAAAGGACAATACAAAATTTAAAACCTATGTTGCCGCCGGTAGCTAAGCTAGGCCGAAGCAATCGGTAGTAGGGCGACAGAGAGAAACTTTCTCACGATGCATACCGTGTCCACGAGTACCGCCTTCTGTATTTGATTCTAGATCCAGCCATCTAGCGAAAGTCTCTTGAGGTGTTGGTCGAGATGATCACCACGTGAGCCAAATCGAGGTACTTGTGATTGTTTCCCTTTTCGGCCTTCACGAGGTTCTGGTCAAATGATATGATAATATCAAGGAGCACCGTCTATCGCGCAGATCGATCTTGGTCCCGTATTTGCGCCACTTATGTCAAAATGAACGTTCAATGACATCGCAGTTGTCGATTTTTGCTAGTTTTGGAAATATTCTAGTTCAGTTGTGCCACTATGATTTTCCAATGGCGTACCACTGACACTCCCATATTGTTCAATTGTTGCTATTTGTAAATTTTCTACGTAATGACATCTTCCAAATATGATTATAAATTTAAATCAAATCAAAAATTCGATTGAAAATTATTTATTCAAACATTAAATTACTCTTTTCACACATAAGACTTGTGTCAAAAAGAACGTTCAATGACATCGCAGTTGTCGATTTTGCTAGTTTTGGGAATATTTTAGTTCGGTTGTGCCACTATGGTTTTCCAATCGCGTACTACTGACACTCCCATATCGTTCAATTGTTACTATTTGTTAATGTGTAGAAGATTGTATAATGACATCTTCCAAATATGCTAATACAAATAAAATCAAATCAATTGAAAACTTTCCAAACATTAAATTAGTAAATTACGCTTTTCATATATACGCCACAACGACTGAAACTGAAATAGGTTGGTTGGCTCATTTGTTAATGACATTTCATTATAAACCTATTACAGTCATTTCAATTATAGTTTCATCACGAATTAAAAGAAGAATTTCATTATGAATTACCAACACATATATTGCGTGTCAGTGGTACGCCATCGGTGAATCCTAGCCAATGAACTAAAGGACATTTTGCACATAATTGGTTTAGCGGACTCGGGGCCCAAAATTATTCTACCGTCCAAGCCGAGGTTACCCCCCACCGGGGGGACCCTTGTGTCGCGTTAATAGCGATAGAGGTTCAGGCTAAGCGACCTAAGAGCTATCTTCTTCTTCGTCGCTTGAGTCTTTACAGACTCGTCGTGGTTATCACGTATTAGGTATCAGTGACCCGCTTCACAAGCCGCCGCCACTCCTCCCTGTACGCTGCTTTTTTCGCACATTGATGCAACGGTACATCCATAGCCGTTCTTATCTGGTCGGTCCATCTCATAGGAGATCTTCCCCTAGGTCTGGTGCCCTCCACCTTACCCTGTACTACCAGGCGTTCGATGCATTCGTCATTACGCCTGCAGACATGACCAAAAAATGTCAGTATAAGAGCTAAGAGCTATGCCACCTCTCAATCCGGTGAAGCACTCAAGGCCAGTTTCTCTGACCAAGCTGTGTAGTGTCGTCATCAAAAAAAAATCGGGGCCCAATCCATGATATCAGTCATTATTATTGTTATTTAAAACGATGTTGACGCATTTTTTTGCCGAATTTGTTTAAATTTCACAATCTAATAAATGTGTCTGAGATGCTTGCATAATATTAACATAATTATTAGATTCTTAATTAGGCGCAGATGGCACTAAAGATATTATCTATAATTACTTTATATCTTTGCTTTAACATGTAAATAGTTCTATTTTATGATGCTACTAAGTGACGGAAGCGATATGTCATCTGTTATATTGTTAATTTAAAAGTTGCCACGATGAAATAATGGATCGAAACTGAGCTCACTATAGTTTGCCAAATGTTTTCTTGATAGAAGCTATTTATTTGAATGCTATTAGTGTGGGACGTTTTAACCGACTTTAAAAAAGAGGAGGTTATGAATACGTCTGTCATGCTATCATGTTTGTTACCTCATAACTTTGGACTGGGTGAACAGATTTTGATGATTCTTGTTTCTTTTGAAAGTTGGTGCCTCCCATTTCCAAGGTCTAATTCTGACAATGGCATGTATTAGAAACCCATATAAGTCTTTTAATTTGCATTAAGTATGTGCACGACAAATAGAATAACTGAATATCACTCCAACCATAATCCTTGCGCGTTACCGCTATTTTATGGGCAGGCCCCACCCCTTAGATGTAAGGAGCGTTGCTGGAGTTTCTTCGGCAACTTCTTCTCCCAGCGCCAACGCTTCCCGAAGTGGCACTCAAAGGTAGTTTAGCTTTTGAATGTCTCTTAGATTATCCGTGAAATAGCAACCGACCGAGTCGTGGTTCGGCCCTCTCAGGCGCCCTCGGATCGGCATGCTTACGCGTAACATAGTAACCGTCCAAGACGAGGTTACCCCTCACCGGGGGGACCCTTGTGTCGAGTTACTAGCAATAGAGGTTCAGGCTAAGCGACCTAAGAGCTATGCCACCTCTCAATCCGGTGAAGCAGTCAAGGCCAGCTTCTCTGGCCAATCTGTGTAGTTCGTCATAAAAATAACAAAACCAACCGTTTTCGATTATTCATATTGTACTCGTATTAGAAAGGATACTTCAAGGATGGAAACATCGAAAGATAAGAATTAATTCTAATACATAGTATTCCTGTGATAATTCGGAAATAAAACGAAAAAAGTCAGTTATTGTTGTTATTCGTAAATATACTTGTGTAAACATTTTGAAGTGAATTTTCTTTAGCCTCGTTGAACGCTTTTTGGTAGCGGAAAAACTTTATGAGATCGCGACAGCGAGATAATATTGTTGTAATTATATTTACAGTATATTTACAACAAGATCGTGTACAGCGCGTAATATATTTTAATTATAAATAAACCGTATAAACAAATACACTATTGTTGGTCGTAATGTGAATACATGTTGATAACTTTATATTAATTCGAAATTTCAAATGTTAATATAAAATTGTTAAGTCGAAAGTTATTTCTACTTCTGTCGGCAGTCCATACGTCTGCCATGTTTTTTTTTCAATAATCTAGTAACGATGCGCATTAAGATTTCCTTTTGGGGTTAAGTTAATCAAAATAAAGTGATCCAAGCACTGCACGATGGGCAATCTCTCAAATGCTGTATTAAATTGTAAAACTTCCAAGCAAAGGCAAGGTTAATTTATGTTCATCGTAAGTGTACATACACAACATACACAAAAATATTAGATACATATTATTATATATGATGATGATGATGATGATGATGATGTCCTGCCGATTTAGGCTACGGCGACGCTTCGGGACTGTCATGTCATGAGCCAGGTCACGCGGCTCTTGAGTGTGCCCTCATGTGGCTTGCATATCCACTCTTCCTTGTAAAAGTGCGCCCGTATTGGGAACACCGTTATTGATGTTGTAGGATATGGCAGCTCGTGGTCGGGCCTTCAGGGTGTCACGCTTGTCACACTATATATGATCATACATATTATATGTCATATTCTATAAACATTTTCTTACTTCGTTTTCGTCCTTCCTTTAATCGTAAGTGTATGTTGCATCGTAATTTTTTCAGTTTGAACTATATAGTTCAACAGTTTATTTAATAGTATAGGCCTTTTATCTGTTGACAATAACACGTCATCGATTCCGAAATCGCCATGAGCACCGATGAGGGTTCAGGTCAAACAACACTGAACAAACACGCAAACAGGGAAGCGCACAAATCAAGCGTGATATTCAATCTCGGCTCTAAGGGCCACAATAACATTAGAATATCGTATCTGATACGCCACAAACTGAAGGGCTTAGCGACATTACGCCCTTGAAATTTTACGGATTAATAAACGAACTAGATGTGGCATGATACAACTTAATTTTCAAAAGGGGTAAACAGTGATAACAATTGTTATTCATTTATACCTGGTCAGGTAACGCTGAAAGGCTTCGACTTGGTTTATGAATCTAGGTTCAATAGCATTCTGACTCCAAAGTACCCGAGAGGGCTAAACTGCAACGCGATCAAATCAATGTTAAATCAATCAACAAACTGTCTATACGCTGATCTTTTATTTCAGAAGTATCATAGATATATAACGACATTCTGTAGGCTATATTCTCTTCCTTCTTCCACGTTAGTACACGCTATTTAACCCGAACGAAGCCCTTGCTCATGTTCATCTTTCATTGTTCGTACAGCAAGGGACTGACATAGTTTGCCCGCGTCTGTCTTTCCCTCCAATTACAATGTGGGTATTTTCAAGAGTAGAGTGAAAAGGCATTTACTAATATACTTCGCCTTACCACCCAGAACTGCATTTCCATTTAACATCGAAATCAACTAATCTTTATCTATACAAATAAATAACATTGGAGTGTCCATTTGTAATATTATAATAACCGATTTTATCAGGACTTTCACTGGCAGATAGCTGATGTATAAGGAGTAACTTACACTGTTTTTATTTTAGAAAAAATAGATAAATCGTTTTTAATCGCGAGTAACACCGCGGGGCGCAGCTAGTCGTATGTAAATTGGAAAGCACATCTAGTACTGTTAATTCTTTGCTTAACGATTTGTAAAGGGATACGGAAGGGATAGGTGAAGGGCCTGGTGAACAAATTAAGGGATCCTAATGGTTATCGGCGGGATCTCGGCGTTAGGCAATGTTTAAACCGGCCCTTAGTGACGTGCGGGATGAATTTTAATGTCCCCTGCCCTGTGTTGGCGACGCCATTACTGCCGCATGAATTTGTAGATACATCTTAAGATTGCGGCGTTAACTATCGCAATGTATGTATGCGGTTTCAACAGATCATGTTCTATTAATGTTAAACTTGTAAAACTTTTACTAGTTAAAACAACACAGGACTTTAACAGAAATCTATAGCCGTGAGCTAAAATAAAGGTTCGGTTAAGAAAGTTTGAAAATCTCGGCCAGCTAACTGAAATAAATTGTGTATTGTAGTCAATTTAATATCCTCAAAATAAAATAAAATATTTTATTAATTTATTTATATTTCATTAAAAACATAAACTTAAACGAAAAAGAATATCTTACGTAATCTGGATGATACAGTATTTTTCATTGAATTTTATTTTTATTAAAATTTTAGTACTTAGTGTTGTCTTGGTGACACTAAGTACTAAAATTTAGCTAGCGTCTTTATCTTCCGAGATATTCAACCTTTCTTAACCGACCCTTTATTTGTTCACGAGTGTATATTAACAAATAACAATATTATATTTACGAGCAAAACCAAAACCAAGTTGAAATTAAATCAACCGTTAAACGCTAATACGCGCGGACGCCATCTTTGTATTTTTGAATTATCGGAAGGAATATTACGAAATAGAATAAATCAGTATCTAACCAAACTTTCATCAAACTATTGGAGTGCATCACTTCCAATAAAAATGAACCATCGAAATAGGTTGCTGTGATATGGAGTTATTCGTTCATTTGTGGCACACATACTTGATGCAAATTGAACACTTACATGTTTTTTTTTCATGGATTCTATTGTCAGAATTGTTTACACATTGGAAAATTAAGGACCACAATGAAAGCAGCTTTCAAAGAAACATAGAATTTTCAGTTTATCCAGTCGAAAGTTATAAGGTAACAAACATCAAAAAAATGTACAGAAGAATTCCACCTCATAATTGAAGACGGTTGACGAATAAGTATAATGAAATTGAGTACCAAGTATATTTATTTTATTAGCTTAGACTTTGGTCACATTGCCCGAAGGCATCCAGATAATTTAGAGAAAATGGTTGTTGTAGGGAAAATCAAGGGCATAAGATCACGGGTCCGATCACCAACTCGCTGGTCTGACCAAATTAAAAACATAGTTGGACTCGACATTCCGACCGCGATGAGAGAAGTCGAGGACAGAGCAGTGTGGAAGCAGCTCGTCGACGTCTCGGTGAAAGCACGACCTTCAGAAATGAAGAATACGACGAAGAAGAATATTTTTTCTTATTTCTTATTTTTGTTTGTTATATCATAATTTTAGACTGAGTGAAGTGATTTTGATGACTCTTTTCTGAAAGCTTGTGCTATCCGTGTGGTCTAAATTTGGTCCAATTCTGACAATGGCATCCATGAGGAAACCATATAAGTCTTAAATTTCCATTAACTATATCCGCGACAAATAGATAAGAAACTAAATATCACGCCAACGTATTTCGATGATTCATTTTTAATAGGAAAGGGTGTACTTTAAGGGTAGTTTGATGAGAGTTTATTAGGTTCCTATTAATTGTATTTTGTTATATTCCTACTGTCACGCAAGGACAGGCAGTCATGGAAAAAGATGTAGGAGGCCTTTACCCCGATCAGGGGTCCAAACCCGAAGGTCGAAGAGGTCGGGGAAGACCAAAGCTCCGCTGGATAGACGGTGTCAATCGAGACGCCAAAGAAATTGGCATGTTGGAGGATGTTGCTTGACCAAGCCAAGGCTCACAAAGGGCTGTAGAGCTTTTAGAAGATTATTTTATTATTTACTATCTCGTGAGTTGAATAACCTGTGTGAACTATTAGCTGGAATAGCATTAGTTGGATCTACTTACTTGAGCATGACATACCAGCGCGGCTAACTTAAGTATTGCTATGCTTGGCTTCCACCACAACTATTATACGATTAACATACACTTACATGTTTTTTCATGGATTCTATTGTCAGAATTGTTTACACATTGGAAAATTAAGGACCACAATGAAAGCAGCTTTCAAAGAAACATAGAATTTTCAGTTTATCCAGTCGAAAGTTATAAGGTAACAAACATCAAAAAAATGTACAGAAGAATTCCACCTCATAATTGAAGACGGTTGACGAATAAGTATAATGAAATTGAGTACCAAGTATATTTATTTTATTAGCTTAGACTTTGGTCACATTGCCCGAAGGCATCCAGATAATTTAGAGAAAATGGTTGTTGTAGGGAAAATCAAGGGCATAAGATCACGGGTCCGATCACCAACTCGCTGGTCTGACCAAATTAAAAACATAGTTGGACTCGACATTCCGACCGCGATGAGAGAAGTCGAGGACAGAGCAGTGTGGAAGCAGCTCGTCGACGTCTCGGTGAAAGCACGACCTTCAGAAATGAAGAATACGACGAAGAAGAATATTTTTTCTTATTTCTTATTTTTGTTTGTTATATCATAATTTTAGACTGAGTGAAGTGATTTTGATGACTCTTTTCTGAAAGCTGGTGCTATCCGTGTGGTCTAAATTTGGTCCAATTCTGACAATGGCATCCATGAGGCTTACACCAGTATATTGCCGTTTTTTTCAATTTTTTAAGTAAAATAATTCACTTATTAACTAGATGTAATGACTGGAATTAAAAAGACGTGAGACCTTTTTTTAATTAAGTTCCATTTTTAAGGTGACCTGTTAAATGATATCGTAGAACGTCACACATGCACGTGGCTGTTTTATCTTTTCTTTTACTACTATTACAATTTTATTTATCTTTTACAAAGAAAAAAAACATTTACGTCCAATGTTAAACCTATTTCGTTATATCGAACGCCAAAAAAGGGTTCTAATTGAAAGTTTTTTTTAATTAATTAATGACTGGGCTATGAGGTCAAGAGCATTGTAAACAATTATATTTACGTATAAACACAAAAACCGACGTCAAATTATTGATGGATTATACATTACAGGACGTATGGACGATCTCTTTAAAGACTTATTTAAAGGTTTACTAATAGGTTATTTAATGGGTGCCATTGTTAGAATGGGGACCACACGGTAAGCTCGGGCATTCAAATAAAAAAAGAATCATCAAAATTCCCGTTCTCCCAATCGAAAAACAGTCAAAATAGCTGATTTAAATAGATTATGATACCACACTTTAGGTATTTTAATACATAGTCTATTTATTCTATTCAATATCGAGCAAAATATAGCTTTTGTATCACTATAGATGGATATAAAAGCATCGAGATCTTTACCTTTGTTTAAAGATATCCAATCGATAACAGTTACGGGGCCATTGTTTGAGTTCAAACGATTTATGCATCGGCCCGTTCTATTAGTGACGGGACGGCTTTGTCTATTGCCTATTGGGTGTTAGGGTATTTAGGTAGATATACACTTTATTGCTCAGATTTCATACGTTAAAACAAAAACCGATCTCAAATAGAATTAAACGGACTGTTAACCAAACTTTCATGAAGCTACTCCAATCTTTTCCAATCAAAAATGAATCATCGGAATCTGTTGGCGTAATATTGAGTTATTCGTTCATTTGTGGCACACATACTTGATGCAAATTGAACACTTACATGTTTTTTTTCATGGATTCTATTGTCAGAATTGTTTGCACATTGGAAAATTAAGGACCACAATGAAAGCAGCTTTCAAAGAAACAAAGAATTTTCAGTTTATCCAGTCGAAAGTTATAAGGTAACAAACATCAAAAAAATGTACAGAAGAATTCCACCTCATAATTGAAGACGGTTGACGAATAAGTATAATGAAATTGAGTACCAAGTATATTTATTTTATTAGCTTAGACTTTGGTCACATTGCCCGAAGGCATCCAGATAATTTAGAGAAAATGGTTGTTGTAGGGAAAATCAAGGGCATAAGATCACGGGTCCGATCACCAACTCGCTGGTCTGACCAAATTAAAAACATAGTTGGACTCGACATTCCGACCGCGATGAGAGAAGTCGAGGACAGAGCAGTGTGGAAGCAGCTCGTCGACGTCTCGGTGAAAGCACGACCTTCAGAAATGAAGAATACGACGAAGAAGAATATTTTTTTTCTTATTTCTTATTTTTTGTTTGTTATATCATAATTTTAGACTGAGTGAAGTGATTTTGATGACTCTTTTCTGAAAGCTTGTGCTATCCGTGTGGTCTAAATTTGGTCCAATTCTGACAATGGCATCCATGAGGAAACCATATAAGTCTTAAATTTCCATTAACTATATCCGCGACAAATAGATAAGAAACTAAATATCACGCCAACGTATTTAGATGATTCATTTTTAATAGGAAAGGATGTACTTTAAGGGTTGTTTGATGAGAGTTTGTTAGGTTCCTATTAATTGTATTTTGTTATATTCCTACTGTCACGCAAGGACAGGCAGTCATGGAAAAAGATGTAGGAGGCCTTTACCCCGATCAGGGGTCCAAACCCGAAGGTCGAAGAGGTCGGGGAAGACCAAAGCTCCGCTGGATAGACGGTGTCAATCGAGACGCCAAAGAAATTGGCATGTTGGAGGATGTTGTGGCACACATACTTGATGCAAATTGAACACTTACATGTTTTTTTATAACAATAGGCATAACTACTGACTTATTCTAAATTCAGAGTTTTATTGCCCCTTGTCCTTTTTAATCTAAGTATAGTATATAGTATGCCTATGCTATTTCTAGTTCCCCTAACGTAGATAGGTTAGGGCAGTTTTTTTCCCATGCCTTTCCTCTCATTCATTCATCCTTCTTATTATTATTTATATTTATTACAGTCTTATATTCTACTTATTGTTACAATTTTTATTTCTACTTTTAATGTACACTTCTTCTTTTATTTTCTCTTTCTTATACTATTTCTTTTTACATTTCTATCGTTTTACTTATTTTAATCTTATTTTTTATTACACTTGTCTTATATTTATCTACACTATTTTTATATAATGCTATTTTTAAGTTTCCTAAATTTTAATCTACTCACTAATTCTAATTTTTTATTCCCAATGGTGGGCTCGCAACTCACATTATTTACAAATGTGTGTTGGGATGCGCCTTATTTACTAGGTTTTGTTCCTATATGCTGCTTTATCTGCGATTAATTTGCAATAGCTAAGGAATCTTTGACTAATTTCTTTATTATTTACTATCTCGTGAGTTGAATAACCTGTGTGAACTATTAGCTGGAATAGCATTAGTTGGATCTACTTACTTGAGCATGACATACCAGCGCGGCTAACTTAAGTATTGCTATACTTGCTTCCTACAACTATTATACGATTAACATACCCTTACATGTTAATATTTCTGTAAACTATTGTAAATGTTATATTTCTGACAGTAACAGGTTGAAGCTGCTATGATAAAAATTGTGTTTACATACTTTTTCAAGTGGCGCAATTTAATTGAGGTTAACTATCCTTATGTGTTAATATTGACGAATTGAAAACCTCTTCTTAGAAGTCGGTTAAAAATAAAGCTCTAGTGTGTCTATTAAACGTTCGCTTCTGGAGATGGTGACGATAACGCCTGTCAATAGTCTGAAAGTTGAACCCGTAACGCGTCTGTCTGTCTGTCAGTGCTCCGTTGACAGATGCTGGAGAAAACTTGCTCGCATGTGCCACATTAAGCAATTAGTCGAGTCATGACGATTAAGTAAGCGGTATTTATCTTGTCTTCTAATAGCTGTATTTAGATGACAATCTAATATTGTTTTCTCTATCTATATGTATTCTATTTATTGGTACGATTTGTTAACGTTAGTAGATTCGAATCATAGTAAAATGTCAAATAAAACTAATTTTAATTGTTATGTGTTTAATGAAATGGTGAACGTATGAAGAATTGACGTGAGTTGGAATGCTTAATAAGACTATTTGTATAATTATTTAAAATATATAGATATATTTTAAAGTTAAACGATGTCTAAGCCCTAGTGCCATTTGATTATTGTTGCTTGAGTGGAAGGTCCCATTGCTGCCCACTAAACAGCGTGTCTGGCTAAGTCCCGCTCAGGGAGTAAATCTTTTTTTTTTAACTTTTAGAAAATATTTGACTTGGATTATTTGGCTTTAATACAAATGATCGATATAAAAAAAAATTGTACACAAAGCAATTTTATGAGTACGAAACGATTGGCTACGAAAAGTATTTGGCACATATACCAAAATGGCGACCAAGTATATTTATTTTATTATTTACTATCTCGTGAGTTGAATAACCTGTGTGAACTATTAGCTGGAATAGCATTAGTTGGATCTACTTACTTGAGCATGACATACCAGCGCGGCTAACTTAAGTATTGCTATACTTGCTTCCTACAACTATTATACGATTAACATACCCTTACATGTTAATATTTCTGTAAACTAGTAAAGTTTTTTTTTATATAATGCTATTTTTAAGTTTCCTAAATTTTAATCCACTCACTAATTCTAATTTTTTATTCCCAATGGTGGGCTCGCAACTCACATTATTTACAAATGTGTGTTGGGATGCGCCTTATTTACTAGGTTTTGTTCCTATATGCTGCTTTATCTGCGATTAATTTGCAATAGCTAAGGAATCTTTGACTAATTTCTTTATTATTTACTAGTAGTGGTAGGTTGTCACTGCTAATTTTTTTGCCTATAACAACTTCGGTATCCATTCTTATTCTCGCATAGATAGAACACTCAGTAAGGAGATGGATAATAGTCTCATTCACGCCACCCTTACATGTTAATATTTCTGTAAACTAGTAAAGTTTTTTTTATATGTCCTACTGCTTGGCACAGGCCTTGTCGGTAAAGAGAGTATAGGGGCATAGTCCGCGGCCCCACTGCGGATTGACAGACTTCACATATCTTAAAAAAAATTTGACTTGGATTATTTTGCTTTAATACAAATGTTCGATATAAAAAAAAAATTGTACAAAAAGCAATTTTATGAGTACGAAGCGATTGGCTACGAAAAGTATTTGCCACATATACCAAAATGGCGACCGTCAAGTATATTTTTGTTTTACTCCCGGAGTGGGATTTTGGCAATTGAAAGGCTAAATGTGTTGTTATATATTTGCATATAGTTTGTGCAGGGTATTGCATAATTTTACGACGTCATGTAACAGTGCAACCGCTCCGTGGAGTTACGTATAAGGTAGACATTGATTTAATACGTAGCCTGTGTGAATGAATGCCCCGCGAAGGGCTCAAGTGATGTATTCTACACAGGGATATCTGTTTGCCGTGACAGGAGTATGGTGGTCTGTGTTCATTATTAAATGCACTTAGAAATGGCGTAAGCTTAGCCTACCAATCTGCAAGCATTCTTCCATACAATTTAAAGAGTTAATATATGGATACCACATAGTAACCGTCCAAGCCGAGGTTACCCCTCACCGGGGGGACCCTTGTGTCGAGTTACTAGCAATAGAGGTTCAGGCTAAGCGACCTAAGAGCTCAATCTGGTGAAGCAGTCAAGGCCAGCCTTTCTGGCCAATCTGTGTAGTTCGTCATTAAATAATAAAAAATATATATAATAATATGATTTTGGCGGGGGGGAAATCTTCAGCAAGAAACCCGACCTTCCGGGAAGGCGGCGGGTAATATGAGGTTTGACTTAGGGGCTGGTATTCGTTAAAAAAAATTACCATGGCACCTAATTGAAACCAAACACTTTTTAACACCTTCTCTTTTGAAGTCAGTTAAAAGGACTAATCCCCATCAGTGGGTTATAGCCTATTAAATTTTTATCGCTGATTTAGTGTTAGTATCTTTTAATTAAACATATTTCAACAAAGACTGCCCTTATAACAAAGGGCGTGAATAATGTGAACAGCACTAAATTAACATTAAAGAATTGGACGCCGCACGCCCCATAACTTCACCATAACATATCTTTACGCCTCCAATTAAAAAAGTCATCAACAAAGTAACCACTCGGTGCACCTGACTCAACAGCTCAATATAGCAGGTTAATGTAGATTCACACGTGAACCCTGAGGTGAGAGCGATCCACCATCGGCAAGGCCGAGAAATAACATCAATAAAAATTGAAACCTAACACCAGTTGATAAAGTCAACATTCAAATGGCAACTAGTTTAGAGTACAATTAAGAAAGTATCTGATAAGCTCTCGAATACGGCACGGGAAAAAGGATCTTATCATGCAGGATTAAAGACGGGATTGTCATGACGGGGGTTAGTGGACCGGTTGGTTTGGTCGCGAACTTTTACCTATAAATTTGTGTCGACTAGCTGGCGCGCCGCAACGTTCTTTATAGAAGCTTATGCGAGTATGGAACAATATGAGTAGACGGCTATATTACTTCCTTACTAATAAACTAGTTTTATCCCACTGCAAAGTATTGCAGACCATCAAGATCAGAAAAGTACTTCGGTCATTCGGTATATTATTAACATTAACCATTCTAAATAAGGCTTGTGTTAGGAGATGGTTCACCGTTAGGAGATGGCGCAGGCGGGCCGGTGGCAGACCGGCCCGCAGCCCTGTAGTTTTGGGCTCTCAAGAATAAGACTACGGTATCCCCTGCCTGTCGTAGAAGGCGACTAAAAGGGGCCTCGGGTTCACTGGGTGACAAGGGTCGACATCGACTGGCCCGTGTAGCCTTGCACTGCGAGGGCACAGGGGGGGAGGGAGTAACCTCCCCCCCCGGGACGTGCTCTCCTTGAGCACAGTGCAGAGAGGCTCCGGTGCGTTCCACTGGAGATCGGAGTCCCACGTCATGCACCGAGGAAAGGGCCACCGGGGAGGTTGTAGTGGGTAAAAACCCCACATAACCGCCGCCTTCCCCCCAGAAGGCGGGGTATGTTTTTGAAGATTTCCTCCCCGTTAACAAAAAAAAAAAAGAAGATGGTTCGCGTCAATAGTCGAATGGTCGAAACCCACGACCTTACGATTCGCAGACCGTACCTTAAATCATTAGCCTATACGTCTATATATAGCTATGTCTATATATAACTGAGCCAGTTATATATAGACATAGCTATAGCTATATGTATAACTGCGCCCATGAATCTTTAGTCGGACTAGTAATCATAAATGAACGAACTGTAAAATGAACCTTACTTATGTAATGCCTTTTGTTAGATTTTGGTGTACAATAAAGTTATATCTATCTATCTAACATCAAAGTTGACCGGAATTGCGAGACAGAGAAATACGGTCAACTGACTGCCAACCTTCGTTAATCGATGAGGCACTTTAAGAAGAAAAAGAAGTTATAGGGTAAACAGCTACAATCTGAAGGTCGAAAGTTGTATTTACTGTTTCTTGAGTACAAAAATATCACTTACTAAAATGTGTTCTAGGTTTATCGAGATGGGTTCCCCACCTGTCAAGCCACACATACCGAAACGAGTATGTTTGAGCTATTATGTAAAAGTCTATATCTATTGATGTCTCATGTAGTAAATACTCATCTCTGTCTATCAAGCTGTGATTAAAAGGTAACATATGATTTTAAGTATAATTAAGAAATTATAATGGTGATAGGCTTAACATTTGTCACATAAGGGACGTTATAATCTTGGTGAAAAGTGGACAGGAAAAGCTGTGGTTACAAACATATTCACACACACAAATTCCAAACACACCTTCCCTCCCACTCATTTTCGCACACACACATGACATTCAACAATTATAAATATTTTATGTATATATATACCTTCTCCTTCTCTCTCCAATGGTTCTTCTACAGTTTAACTTTCTTAGTTCGTAATTTGACTTCTTTTTAATTTTGTATAAAGATAGCGAGGACGCGCCGTTGTGTTTGTATTCGTTAAAATAATTCTTTGTACAATGTTATGCCGTCGAGTGTACCCTTAATCATTAGGCCATTGACGCTTATATTTGATGATTATTACTTGATATTAATATTGCTAAAAAATAACAATACAAGTAAACATGGCTGACAATAAATTGACGGCATTGCTTTAATAAAAAAAAACGAAGTGCAAAATTGTATATACGCGTCTTAAAAAGATTTATAGTTTTGTATTACTTATGGATGTAGTGTGAAAACGCACTTACATCTAAGAGCTTATTTTTTATGCACCCTTGCCACTCTGGGCGCGATCCGTACGTGCGTCGTAGCACGCGTTTCACTTTACCGAATGCCAGTTATTTATCGTGTTGCGGTGTGAGGGGCGGCCTTTAAGAGATTGCGTAAAAAACATAAATCGCTTAGATTTAAGTAAACTGTTTATAGGTTACGGTAATGACAACAATTGGGTCCACAAAGCGTGTCCATTCGCGACCATCGGAGGTTGCGAATAATCCTTGCGCGTTACCGCTATTTTATGGGCAGGCCCCACCCCGATAGGATATAGCTAGATATTAGGAGCGTTGCTGGAGTTTCTTCGGCCACTTCTTCTCCCAGCGCCAACGCTTTCCGAAGTGGCACAGGAGAACAACTCTGAGACTCTGAACTGTACCATTGCTCTGATACTATGTGGTGTGGAGTCTACAACACAACTTCTCACAATGCTTTACAATACTCTTTGGTTGTAATAGCACATACATTAATAACTAATTATTCGTATTTTAACACAATATATACTATATGTATCGAATGAAATGAAACTGTTATAAATAAAGAGTAACTGGCAACTGTATTTAACATACATATAATCTAAACATCGGAAACGAATCATTTGATAGTCAAAGGAGCAACTATTTCTTTTTTTATTTGAAAAGTGGCAAACGAGCATACGGCTTACCTGATCTTAAGTGATCACCGTCGCCCATGAACATCCACAGCACCAGAGGAGCTGTAGGTGCGTTGCCGACCTTTGAGATAGGAATAGGCTCGTTTCTTGAAGGTCACCAAATCGTTAACGTTCGGAAACACCGCTGGCGACAGTTGATTCCACAAGTTGACAGTGCGTGGGAGAAAGTTACGCGAAAACTGTACAGTCGTTGAACGCCAACCATCAAGATGGTGGCGGTGGAATTTGGAATTCTGCCGAGATGTGCGGTAATGGAAATCGGTAGCTGGAATGATTCCGAACAATTCCTCAGAACACTCCCCATGGTAAACTACAATTATCTCACACAAGCCATTTGGGTCATCACAGCGGCTAATTACCATAAACATGTCACAGATTCCGACCATAGAGTTACTAAACTATAAAGTCAAATGCGAATCAACAATATTTATTTTTTAAATATAACTGTATATCTGAATTAGTTGGCAACACATTTAATTTGTTTGCGATATACTTCAGAATGATTTAAACACCGGCCATTTCTAAAATGATTTATAAACCACAGTTTAACGTTATTTATATAAATATTAATTTCTCGGATTAAATTGTAACATTAATATTTATAGCACCGTAGCGTTTTAGCCCAGTGTAAATCATTAGAAACAGGTATTAACATAAAAATCTCGACTAATCAATTCGTTTCTACCGTTAAATTAATCAATAAAAAGAACGGAAATTATTATAAAGTTATTTTTCAAAGGAAATTAAAGCTTTTTTTTTATTTAATACCATTAACGAATTTAACACCTTACTACTGTAGGCAGTAGTAAATTTAACCAGTATAACCTGACCTCTCATTTTACTAAACTTCTGGTTCATTTACTGAATAGGAGAGATTATGTTTTGATGGTTTGTTTTAAGTCGAATTAGTAGATTTAGTAGGTGAAAAACGATATCTTAAATTATGTGTTTTTATTTAATGTGTATTTAAATATGGTGATATCTAATTTCATAACGCTGCGAATATTATATGCGTAAATTTTGTAGTGTTCGGATAGATTAACGCTATTTCAGCCCTGTAGTTCTGGGCTCTCAAGAATAAGACTACGGTATCCCCTGCCTGTCGTACAAGGCGACTAAAAGGGGCCTCGGGTTCACTGGGCGACAAAGTGGACCCGGGAAGAAGGCGACATCGGTTGGTCCGTGTCGCCTAGCGCTGAGGGCACAGGGGGGAGGGAGTAACCCCCGGGACGTGCTCTCCTTGAGCACAGTGCAGAGGGGCTCCGGTGCGTTCCACTAGAGATCCCGGAGCCCCTCGTCATGCACCGAGGAAAGGGCCATCGGGGAGGTTTTAGTGGGTAAGAGCCTCAGACTTTTTCTCTTGATTTTTATAGCATTCTTTTAGATATATCATAGATATAACTACTAAGTCGTTTATCTTAACACTTCCCTGGTATATCTATGGAACCCAAGAGTTTTTGATTTAGATATTGGTAGGTTTATGACAATCCAATACTAAGCTTGGGTCATGGCTAACAGACTCGTGGACAAGCGACAATGACATCCGGGCTCGCATAGAAATGGCCCGTACATTTTTTATTACGATGCAAAAAGTTCTTTGCAGTCGTCAACCTTCCCTTAAACTACGTATCAGACTACTTTGATACTACATTTGGCCAGTAGTTCTATATGACGTATCGGAGGATGCTCCGTATAAGCTGGACAGATAAGGTATCCAATGTTGAGGTTCTTGCCCGAATGCAGAAAAATACCGAATTGGTGAAAATTATCAAGCAGCAGAAGATCGCATACTTAGGCCATATTCTGCGACGTGATAGGTACCGCCTGCTACAATTGATTGTAATGGGAAAAATAGCCGGAAAAAGAGGGGTGGGAAGAAGGAAAAAGTCGTGGCTAAGGATTTTTTTTTAATGACGACCCAGATTGGCCAGAGAGGCTGGCTTTGACTGCTTCACCGGATTGAGAGGTGGCACAGCTCTTAGGTCGCTTAGCCTGAACCTCTATTGCTAGTAACTCGACACAAGGGTCCCCCCGGTGAGGGGTAACCTCGGCTTGGACGGTAACTATGTTACGCGTAAGCATTCCGATCCGAGGGTGCCCAAGATGGCCGAACCACGACTCGGTCGGTAGCTATTTCACGGATAATCAATTGTGGCTAAGGAACATCGGGTAATGGACTGGAATAAAAACAGTCGAAGCACTATTCCGTTTAGCCATGAATAAGAAGAAGTTAAGAAAACTGACTGCCGACTGCCGAAAACTGAATGACGGATTTGGTTGTAATGCAACACTGGTTGCCAAGTGTATCAACGACTTTATAGTGCGTGTTAATTTCTCGGATTAAAATGTAACATTAATATTTATAGCACCGTAGCGTTTTAGCCCAGTGTAAATCATTAGAAACACGTATTAACATAAAAATCTCGACTAATCAATTCGTTTCTACCGTTAAATTAATCAATAAAAAGAACGGAAATTATTATAAAGTTATTTTTCAAAGGAAATTAAAGCTTTTTTTTTATTTAATACCATTATCGAATTTAACACCTTACTACTGTAGGCAGTAGTAAAAGTAACCAGTATAACCTGACCTCTCATTTTAATAAACTTCTGGTTCATTTACTGAATAGGAGAGATTATGTTTTGATGGTTTGTTTTAAGTCGAATTAGTAGGTTTAGTAGGTGAAAAACGATATCTTATTTTTTTATGTGTATTTAAATATGGTGATATCCAATTTCATAACGCTGCGAATATTATATGCGTAAATTTTGTAGTGTTCGGATAGATTAACGCTATTTCAGCCCTGTAGTTCTGGGCTCTCAAGAATAAGACTACGGTATCCCCTGCCTGTCGTACAAGGCGACTAAAAGGGGCCTCGGGTTCACTGAGCGACAAGGGTGGGGGCCTGCGTCGTCCACCAAAGTGGACCCGGGAAGAAGGCGACATCGGTTGGTCCGTGTCGCCTTGCGCTGCGATGGGCGCTGGGGGGAAATGCTCCCGGGACGTGCTCTCCTTGAGCACAGTGCAGAGGGGCTCCGGTGCGTTCCACTGGAGATCCCGGAGCCCCTCGTCATGCACCGAGGAAAGGGCCATCGGGGAGGTTTTAGTGGGTAAGAGCCTCACATAACGCTATTCACTCAGAGACTTTTTCTCTTGATTTTTATAGCATTCTTTTAGATATATCATAGATATAACTACTAAGTCGTTTATCTTAACACTTCCCTGGTATATCTATGGAACCCAAGAGTTTTTGATTTAGATATTGGTAGGTTTATGACAATCCAAGACTAAGCTTGGGTCATGGCTAACAGACTCGTGGACAAGCGACAATGACATCCGGGCTCACATAGAAATGGCCCGTACATTTTTTATTACGATGCAAAAAGTTCTTTGCAGTCGTCAACTTTCCCTTAAACTACGTATCAGACTACTTTGATGCTACATTTGGCCAGTAGTTCTATATGACGTATCGGAGGATGCTCCGTATAAGCTGGACAGATAAGGTATCCAATGTTGAGGTTCTTGCCCGAATGCAGAAAAATACCGAATTGGTGAAAATTATCAAGCAGCAGAAGATCGCATACTTAGGCCATATTCTGCGACGTGATAGGTACCGCCTGCTACAATTGATTGTAATGGGAAAAATAGCCGGAAAAAGAGGGGTGGGAAGAAGGAAAAAGTCGTGGCTAAGGATTTTTTTTTAATGACGACCCAGATTGGCCAGAGAGGCTGGCTTTGACTGCTTCACCGGATTGAGAGGTGGCACAGCTCTTAGGTCGCTTAGCCTGAACCTCTATTGCTAGTAACTCGACACAAGGGTCCCCCCGGTGAGGGGTAACCTCGGCTTGGACGGTTACTATGTTACGCGTAAGCATTCCGATCCGAGGGTGCCCGAGATGGCCCAACCACGACTCGGTCGGTAGCTATTTCACGGATAATCAATCGTGGCTAAGTGTACGGGTAATGGACTGGAATAAAAACAGTCGAAGCACTATTCCGTTTAGCCATGGATAAGGAGAAGTTAAGAAAACTGACTGCCGACCTTCAGTGATGGAGAGGCACATGAAGAAGAATGACGGATTTGGTTGTAATGCAACACTAGTTGCCAAGTGTATCAACGACTTTGTAGTGCGTGTTAACTGGAAAAGAAATATTTCCCTAAAGAAGATGTATTCGTTTATAGATTATCTTAAGAGTTATGTACGTTTATGTACTTAATCTTCTGTTTCTCCCTACAAAAAACAAAGATAAATGGGCTGACTATAACGGTAGTTCCTTATTCATTCCAGGGGCTGGGCCCAATAAATCTGACGCCTGTCGGTCGCATTCATGTCAATTTAGTACAGTGTTTGAAAATATATTAGTGGATATTATAGAACAAAAAATGTTTCCGCCAGAAGATTTATCGAGTGGTTCACTCACGGCGCGGGCCCTTTTTCGTATAAAACGCGTGAAATGAAGTGTTGCCCCATTCCCCCTGTTCTTACTCTCCCGACTTTTTCGCTTTTAATGTACGGACTGATTTTTTATTGCTCAATTAATCCAATAGATACAGACGGTTGACTTTTGACGTTTTGCGTAAACGCTCATGTTTATTTGATATTTTTTAAGTGAAACTTCCTTAGCACCGTTGTGATTTGAATATTCGACGAAACAAATCTATATGTATAAAAGAGAAAGTGTGTGGGTATGTTCCATATAGGCTCCGAAACGGCTGGACAGATTTCAATGAAACTTTAAGGGAATCTTCAGATTGACCTGGCGAGTAATCTTGTATAGTTTGGTGACGTGACACTCCTCTTTTTGAACTGTCAAACAAGCCATGCGTCGTACTTTTATTTCTGATATTAACTTGAGCCCGATATGTTTTTGTATAAATGATAAGAATGATATTGTATTTACTGATATGTACATGGGTGTAGGTGCATCTTCACCCGCTCGAAATGAGAATAAAAAGTGATTTATAACTTATCGAAAACTTGTCATAAAATAAATTATTTATTTCGTGATTGGTGCGTTGCTGGTCTTTTAAAAACATTTTATTATTTATTACTTAAAAAATCGATTTATCAATCAAAGTGCAATGTCCCAAATTGAATCGTACTTTATGTACACGAATGCGTTCAAACAACATTTACATACATTAGGTAAATATACAATTATTTTACATTTTTCCTGTAAGTGATGTACATACCTATATATCGATAAACTGATGTGATCGATATAAAGTAACGGAACTTTACCAATACAGTCTATTATTCTATTTAAATAGGAATACACTACTAACATTCTTATATGATACTTGCGTGCCCAGCCCGCTTCGGCGGGCTAGATTTCTGCTTTATTTTATTTAAACAATAAACTTAAATCATTAAACATATAAATTAACTCTCACAACATATTAAATGATTCATTTAATATAAATTTCGCTCTTCTCGAGCGGTTGAAGATCATTACCCACATCCATGTACATATCAGTAAATACAATATCATTCTTATCATTTAGAGATTTATTATACTACATTATACTTCAATATAATTCCAAATGACATACATATACACAACGCATGTGTCAATTCAAATTTGGGTTATAAAACAATACAATATCATCATAGTAAATAAAGCTGTATTTGACAGTTCAAAAAGATGAGTGCTTCGATCGTCGTCAAACTTTATAGTATTACTCGCCAGATCAATCTCAAGATTCGCTGAAAGTTTCATTGAAATCGGTCCAGCCATTTTGGAGCCCACATGGAACATACCCACACACATTCTCTTTTATATATATAAATGTGGTTTATCAAATCTGATGTAATAGCGTAGACTGTCTCTTGACTTGACAGCAAAGTCAACATTCTTTGAGTTAGGAAAAATTGAGAAATGGTTTTCCTATTAACTGTGGCGGTCAAGACATAGTTTTATGATTGGAACATAGGTTTTCGGACTTCTGACAACGTCGTTTGCCAAAGTTGGTTTCAAAGTTAGTATAATAATATACTGGAGATGCCTTCATTCCTTAAACTTTTTATTGCATCAATGTTTTGCTTTTGAGGTTCAGGCTAAGCGATCTAAGAGCTATGCCACCTCTCAATCCGGTGGAGCAGTCAAGGCCAGCTTCTCTGGCCAATCTGTGTAGTTCGTCATTAAAAAAAATAATAAAAAAAATCAATGTTTTTGTTAGTTTCCATTTCTGATAAATGTGAAATTATTTTCTTTTGTTAAAATTTTCTTAATTATTATTTAAAGCCGTAAGTTTTACGCAATAAAATAAATAAATAAATTCCGTTGTGCTTGTTTTAATTATTTTATCGATACGTTTGTACATCCCTACGTCAAGCGGTCACTCAATAACAATACAAAGGTCCACCAATGGACATTCGCGTCACGTTCGCCCCCGCTTGTCGCCGTACCTATTGCTGAAATTGATATACATTAAGTATTACAAATATAACTAAACAGCCATGTATTCTTTATCGCAACGCAGTAAAGTTTATTTTCGTTCCCTTCGACTGTACAAGACGTGAGTTTTCGTAACAGACGTCCAGCAATCAATGACCTCTGGACTAAGTGACAAAAATATTTGATATATTGTGAAATGTATGTTCGATGACGCGAGAAAGGTCATTTTATTTTGGTGACGTAGCTTTCAGTTCCTTGACCGGGAGGATTTTATTTCCTTGTCTTTTGTCGCCTGGTGCCAATTGCTTGAGAAATATTATTAGTGTGAAAGCGTGTGGGGGACGTCCAGTTTTATATAAATAAAAAAGGGAATGGTGGCACTTAAGTGATGAAAGGTTTGGGTAAAAAGTGGAGGAAGGTGTAAGTGGCGGCAGATAACTCTAGCGCTAAGAGAGACGTGGAGCTGCACATGTGTACAGTCGCGAACGTAATTATTGATTTGTACAAATTACAGATATAATGTTTGCTTGTACTTTATAATAATGTACCATATTTACTATTTAAAATCACCAATAAATTAATAAAATAAAAAATTCGATTCCACCATTCGACTATTGACATAAACTATCTCTTAATACAAGCTTAGGCTTGGATTGATTGAAAAGAGTTAAGTATAATTGTGACAAAAAATATAGTTAGCATTCTTTAAAAAAAAATGTGACTTAAAATATATGAATATATATACTAATATATTTCTGACTTGGCCTCATTTTTAATATTTACGCTACAGTCTATTGGAAAAACGTTCGATTTCCGTTATAAGCATCATTTATTTATTAATTTAAAGTTTAAAGAATTAATTACATTAAAAATTTAAAGAACATCTGCCCATCTACTAAATGTAGAACAGCCACTGCGTGTCAACAGCAGCGCTTCAGAGCCACTTTCTTGTATAATAAATAGGTTAAATAAAATCTTAAAAATTCATCCTTTGTCGAATCATAAATGTAAATTAGTTTGTAAAAAATATTTACTAGAGTTGGATTATATTCAGACTGAACGCCTCCTAATTTAATAAAATTTAATTTAATATAAAGCTGAGGGACATATACAAACACAAATTTACACACACACACACAAATTTATAAAATATTGTTTTCATTTGTTATGCTCATATTTTATTGTATTTGATTGTGCTTTTCAAATGGGAGAAGACACTGACCCCTGAAACACAGGTCCAATTGAACCTAGCTCAGGAGTCAGGGACTTCATATTTCTTTGTTTAAACATTTTCTTTGGTGACTAATAAAGATTTATTATTATTATTATTAATTTAATAATGTACACCGACAGCATTACACGAGCTTACATTGTAGTAATAAACGAGTGTACTTAAAACTATGTCCTGGTTTGTATGACACTTCTAGGTGTACACAACATTCGCTATAAAAATTTATTTTTTTAATAATTAAGAATAACTTAAATTATATGTGCCGGCAATTTTTGGCAATGGCGAGTATGACAATTGGTTGGTTCTATATTACGGCACATCAAAAATCCTACAACAACGACTCCGTGGATACTTGAATAACGATTATGGGTCGAATTCCTAACCAGCTAGTATCAATGAGTTTTCCGCATATAATGCAATACATAAATGCAAACACTCACGCTTTTTACCTACAGGGGTAGGCAGAATTTACATATATATGATAGATACTTCGGTATAACGATAGTATAATCTTTGCAACAATTATCCTCTGTCGTAAAGTGGGCCGCCCCATTAATCCAACTCGGTCGTTAGAATTTGTTTCCTTTAAACATATTGTATCATAGTTTCCATGTAACATGTTGGTGATCATTTTTGATGCTGTTTCATTTCAGTGTCGTACGGTAGATTATCGTGAGATAAATCTGCGAACACGGCGTAGGCGGCGTCGGGGGCGTAGCCCGTGATATACGACACGGGCACGACACGCGCCCGATACTATCGAATTAATTGCCCTTTCTGTAATATACCTTGATTGTTTTGCCAAATTGGTATTGCAGTTGCGGCCAAAGCTATTATATTATGTAAACAAATATGTTTACGTGTTATTTAAAGTAAACCAAATTTTGTCAAAAAACGTTCAATGATATTACACTACAGTATTGTTTCATCATCTGTCATCATCAGCCTGTATCTATCCACTGCTGGAAATAGGCCTTCCCCAATGCCTTCCACCACATACGATCCTCCGCTTTCCACATTCATCAGCTTCCGGCTTATCCTTAAAACGTCGTCTTCGTTTCAAATTCCATCCCTTAGAGAAATGCATACCTCTTTCCATCGTTATTCATCAACGCCATTACAGTTATTGCTATTTGTTAAACTGGTGTCTAGTACCTAATGACATCTTTAAAATATCTAAGAGCAATGCCACCTCTCAATCCGATAAGCAGAAAAGGCCAGCGTTTCTCGCCAATCTGTCTAGCACGTCATTAAAAAAATCTATTACTAGGTATTAGAACATTCTATTTAACTCGTTCGTGATCGTTGTTCCAAATCGGTTCATAAGTTACTGCTCTTTTGAATGAATGAATGAATGAATATTCTTTATTGCGCAACAATTAACAACAAAATACATCACAGGCCCTCTCGGGCGCCCTCGGATCGGAATGCTTACGCGTAACATAGTAACCGTCCAAGCCGAGGTTACCCCCACCGGGGGGACCCTTGTGTCTAGTTACTAGCGATAGAGGTTCAGGCTAAGCGACCTAAGGGCTATGCCACCTCTCAATCCGGTGAAGCAATCAAGGCCAGCTTCTCTGGCCAATCTGTGTAGTTCGTAAAAAAAAAAATCACAGAAATAGTAACTACAATTTTCACATTAGACAAGGTCATTGCATGCGCAATGGGCGGTCTTATCGCTAAGAGCGATCTCTTCCAGACAACCTTTGTATGGACAGAAACTTTCGTCTAAAAATATTTAAGTGGGTCTGTGATTATATTTATTTTAATACAAAACAATAATATACCTATATATAAACATACGCATTTATCAATATATACACATACTATTAATAATAATAATACACTTAGTACCTCGACTTGGCTCACGAGGTGACCACCATGTGCGATGTGGATTCGACGATCATTGTCCCGATAGTCGTTTCTGCAAAGGGTCTCATAGCGAAAAGTCTCGAACAAAATCTTAAGAGACTTTCGTTAGATGGCTGGATCAAGGGTCAGATACAGAAGGCAGTACTCCTGGACACGGCACACATCATCAGGAGGTTTCTCTCTATGTCGCCCTAACCACCGGTTGCTTGAGCCCTGCTTCGTCGCCGGTGGCACACACTAGGTTAGGTTTTTATAATGTTTTTGTATTTTGTATGATATTTTTCTGTATTTTACTTTTTATATAAATATTATAAAAACTTAACTTAAGGATTCAAAATAAATAAAAATAATAATACATAAATAAATGTGTTACACATACAACAAATACCTAAGTATATATATATATAAATATATACTCATACAAATACCAAGTGCACAAGCTCTTTTTTATTAACGTTTGAATGTTGTCTTTGCTTTTAGTCTGCGTAGCATTATATTCCTGGTACATTTTATGGCTAGGAACTTTGAAAACTTTCAAAATTAACAAAAATTTATTCATTATTAAGCTACAGTCAGTCATGAGTCATCTATAAGGTTCACGGGAACCTCGCAGGTACGGGCCTCGGAGTGTTACCCCATTACCCGGGTTATCAGCGCAGGGGGCGACTGCTCCCCTGGTCGTGGGTACCGTTTTAGAGCGGATTTTTTAGGAATAACTCCCGACCTCTCGGTCTCGATTGAGACGGAGGTCGAGAGGGGGGGGCGAATATATCGGCTAGACGTTCAAAAGCTCCCTAGAATAGGGGAATTTGAACCTACATTATTAAGCTACGGAAGCTATTAGATCCAATAGTAAAGATGATTCAATGCAAATTTACGTTACCTACCTATTGCTTTTGGGTTTTTTTTTATTCCTTCTGGTATTCTTTTCTCCCTGGGTGTCTGGTGGTGGTTATGGTGATAGAAAATGACTTTAGGAGTCTTTGTCTTTTAGTAGTTTCTTTTCATTTTCACATTCACTAACATACAGTTTTACTGCAATTAATTTAGTGTATCATTGCAACTTAAAACACTGTGTAAGTGCTTAAAGTTTTGTATTTATTTCTTTTTTAGAAGAATGCTAACAATTTTTTTTTCGCATATATTTTTAACCATTCCAAATAAGCTGGGGTTTGCGTTAGGAGATAGTTCACGTCAATAGTCGAATGGCGGATTTATTTATAGGTAGATCAATATCATTCAAAATATAAAAATAATTAGGAAACAGACTACCAATAACAGATCTTAGTTCTAATAGTGTACGCGTAACTATTTTTCGTGTTATATTTTACCGTTTTAGCACAGTGGTTAACGTTGGTTACGTAAAAAAAATCACTTGTACAATCTTTCGTATATGGGACCCGTATATAAATGGGACAGCGATTGTTGTCTCTGTTTACCCTACTAGGACTCTTAGGACGTTAGTGGAGAGCTAATTAATGTGGGGTAATTAAATGATTATCTCCTCCCGGCAATATTATGTTAATATCGATTTGAAAATTCCAAATATGTTTATTGCCATATTTTGTATATAAAAATATGGCAATAAGCTTAACTGTTATATTGAATAGGTATTGGTCAATCTAAAATATGACTTAGTAAATATCATTGCATAGGATAACAGAAAACAACAACAAAAAAAAAACAATTTCTTACCAAATTAAAGCCTTAACTTCTTGTTGAAATTTTCTACTTTTAAAACACTAGCTGCGCCCCGTGGCGTTACCCCTCGCTAACAAGCAAATAAAACTATTTTCTATTTTTATTTTCTTACTACACAGCTATCAGTGACAGCCCCGTCAAAATCGGTCCAGACAAACAAAAATTGTAAAAAATGTTATTTTAGTATTAAAATAGTTTGCCCGCGTATGTCTTTCCTTCCGATTACAATGTGGGTATTTTCAAGAGTAGAGTGAATAGGCATTTACTAAGCTAGTGCGCCTTACCATCCAGGACTGCATTTCCACTTAACATCAGGTGAGATCGTAATCAAGCACTTGCTTAGAAATTAAAAAAAAAAAACATACTTATATGAATGTATTAAAAAGAGGTCATTATAATATTACACACAGACACTCCAATTTTATTTATTAGTACAGATTCTGTGTGTTCTCTTGGTCGTGTTATTATATCTCTATTGCGTGTAAAACGTCATCTTTAAATCAGCCTGTATATTATATTGAAATTTAAGCTTTTTATTTTGAGTGCTGTACTTTGGCATGCCTTTGTCGATAAAATGCACGAAATGTTATGTAGTTTTGCATGGTTTTGTTTCCGGGCGCCGGTGGAGGTTACAATTGGTGTTACATATCGCCACTTTTATCACAATACTAACCTTAAATTTCTTTTTCTGAGCAATTTCCATCCAAAGTAACGGCCACTTAACCTTTTACTGTCACTAATCATCGAGAGATGGCGCTTGGCGATGGGGAACACTCACCCGCTTTCAAAATGTAAGTATTTTTTTTTATTATTTCAATTTATTTTAACACTTGTTTGTTTCTTTCTCACGTTATTTTTTTATATAATTTTTGAATAAATAACATATTAAATGTATGTGAAATTTCTAAAAATACAAGGTTAGCACGTATAATTTCTTTTACAAAAAAAAACCAAACCAATTCTTAATAAATAATCGCTAAGACTGCGCTAAAAAGGAAAACTAAATTATAATAAGCTGGTTTATTTATATGATTAAATTTTCATCGATATATATACAAAAAACGCAAAGAGCGCTGCCCTTTTTTCACATATAATCTTAATATTTAAAAAAAATCAGTAATTAAATCACAAAGTAAAGAAAGTAAAAAAGTAATGATAAAAAAAACAACCGAACCGACCTCCTTTTTAAACTTTATTTAATATGTTTTCGCGTTAACGTTAAAAAGATGGCGGACATTTTAGAGTAAATGTCACAATTTGCACATCACACATGTAAAACTGTATTTGCTTATTTAAAATTCGACTTTGCATATTAATTTTTATTAAGATAATAAAGTTGTCGCTGTTGAAAATACTAAACAAATTTTATAACCAAACTCCTAACCCCGTCCAACGCGGGTCCTTTCGACCCCGGCACAGAGAAAAGGGGCTAATAAGTGAAACAGAGATTTATGAGAGCGGAGATATGCAAATAGAAATTTGCGGTCCCCCGCCGATAAAAAGACGTCGCCCCCCGTAGGGTCCTGTTTGTCCAACTGTCGGGGGATCACTGCTTATAATTATTTCGTATCGAATTGCCACTCGTATGAACCCGCCACCGCTTTGACGCGTATTAATTGCTATTTCTGACAGAAGATTTCTCTTTTTTTTGCTACTTCGCTAATGTCCTATTTTTTTAGTTATTTTGCATTACATTCTATATCTATTTTTGTCATTTCTTATAAGTTTTGGTAGAAGCGTTCGTTATTATTTACTTTTAACACTAACATAATAGACAGACATAGCTTTTGCTGTCCTTTACAACAAGCTTAATAGGGGATCTAACATTTTTAGCAAGTGATGTTTTTATATTAATAAACTGGCCATTAATTTTAAAAAAAAGTATACTATCATTTTTTTACAAATATTACTAACATTCTTGTTAACCATTCCAACTAAGACAGCCTTGACCATTCTACCTACGACCTAGCGACCTTACGTTTGTTAGACCTTACACTAAACCGTTAAGCTATTGACGCTTTCATTTATTTTACTTACAATTCATTGGTACAAACTGGGATTCCAACAACGCTGTTATTATTACCGAAAATAATATCAACAAAGAAATCGATATAAAAGGAAAGTAGTTTTAAAAACTATACTTACAGATTGGTAGAGTCCTTTTTTTTAATTATCACCGACCATCATTGCCAAAGATCAAAGAGCAAGAACAATAGTTTGTTTCATAACTTAATCTATGCCATGAGAAAACCTTGAATGATAAAATTATCTGTCATAAAACGTAACTTTCAAACGTCTTCAAAAAAGGTTTGTGACCTCATAACTTTCGACTGGCTGAACCGATTTTGATGATTCATTTTTATTTGAAAGCTGGTGGTTCTCATGTGGTCCCATTTAATGTTGGTGGAAGCTTGACCTGTGAGAAGTGCTCTCGTGCTTTTAGCAACAAGCTCGGGTACGCCAGCCACCAAAGAGCACACGTGAGGGCCGAAAACCCACCCCTTACTACCTGAGCGGGGACTACGTCGGAGATGTCATAATTGAAAATATTATGATGCTTAATTCATTTTCTTCTCAGGAAACATCGTTACAAAGTTTTGGGGAAGCCAATTATATAACGTAATATCGGAGTATAATTCTTTGATCTTTGGAAATATGCGCCGGAAATTATTTATTTATTTTCACATAATAATAGTGTACAAAAAGACTTAATCCCTTAAATTCTCTGCTATTCTACCTCGGGGTTGTATAAAGACAAAGTAACAGTAGACAAATTTAGATATAAAATTGGCAGTCATAGGAAATTTTAGTGTTAAGATTCAAAATTTTATAATGTTTAAACCAGAATCATCAGCTTTGAAATGGTTTTCACATCTATTGTCACTCAGAACAACAAATATGTACATTTTTATATGATTGTTTTATTATTCAAATATATTACGCGCTGTACAAGACAAAGAAGTTTTCACTTGAAACATATATCTTTCTTGAAGAGAAAATTCATTCGCTATATTCCTTGTATTCAGATATTTACAACTAATGTGTTATGATGATTATAACATTAGTAGTGTGGGTATCGATGGGATATCGATGCAATAGGTACATATTTGATCATCATGTATGTGTATACATCTGGATGATCAAAGTCGAAAGTTATAGCACATAAGACGACAAAGCGAGCGAGCTTCACAGATCCTGTGTTTGAGCTCGTGTTTGCTCATTAGTGAGACACGAAGGGAGCATCGGTGGACGTATAAACCGTACGTGTTTGTATTGGGGTTCGCCGATTGCTATAAAGCTGAATTAAAACAAGTACATTAACGTATAAAACGAAAACTGACTTCTTGTTCGACTTCTACATTCAAGAATAAGACTACGATATCCCCTGCCTGTCGTAGAAGGCGACTAAAAGGGGCCTCGGGTTCACTGGGCGACAAGGGTGAGGGCCTTTGTCGTCCGCCAAGTTGGAAGAAGGCGACATCGACTGGCCCGTGTCGCCTTGCAATGTGAAGGCACAGGGGAGGAAGGAGTAACCCGGGATGTGCTCTCCTTGAACACAGTGCAGAGGGCCTCCGGTGCGTTCCTCTGAAGATCCCGGAGCCTCTCACCATGGACCGAGGAAGGGCCACCAGGGAGGTTTTACTGGGTCAACGCCAACCGACGCCTTCTCCCCCAGAAGGTTTAATCCCGTTAACCGCACCGTAAAAAAAAAGTTTAATACGGTACTACAAATGCATAGTCCAGTCTGTCCCTGCTGCTAGTGCGGATTGATAGTCTTCACATGTCTAACTAACTTTAGGACTAACTTGTCCAGGAACTCCGCGCTGTCGCGCGCGGTTAAGTTTGTTGATACCATCTCATTGCACATGGATATATTTTGTTGCACCCAGTCGGTCTTTGTCAAAGCTGCCTACAAATACCTGTAAGGTGTTCAATTCTAATTTATATATTTGTTGTCAGTGCATCGAGCTGCTATTTATTTGTTTTAATTTTTGTTATTTTATATAAATAAATAAAATAAATAAATGTCTTAGAAAATTATCGAGGGATCGAATTCCGTTTGCTTAGCGCACCATGCAACTTGAGGTAACCGAGCTACCGCGGCTGTCATATATATAGATAAACAAAAGTGGACATTTGATATTCTATTACAAGCGGAGCCCTATTTTAACCCCTCCGCGGCGACAGATTGTTAATACTGACCGCCGACGACCTAACGAGCTGCGACCAGATGAATATTCAACATTCACCCGCACTCTGATACAAGGAATTAATTAATTTCGTTGACACTGGACATCTGATGCGCTCTTTCCATAATATTTGTAGACAGACTGCGACATTTTAGATTTCTTTTTAATTCAATGTAAAGTCAAGTAACAGCATATACATGTCCCACTACTGGGCACAGGCCTTCCCTGTAAAGCCAGTATAACGGTATAGGCAGACTTGCTTTACAAAATTTTCTAAAACATGCCAATTATTAATCTAAGCTTGTGTTAGAAGATGGTTCAAGTTAATAGTCGTATAGTGGATTTGAACCTACGACATTACTTTTCGCATACCGTTAACCATCTGGCTATCGACGCTTAATAGCCCGCTGTATAGCTAAAGTGGATAGTAATTGTAATTAACTACCTTATTAGGGTTAAAAGGGTGCGAGAGCTTTATGTACGACTAACAATTTGCTTGAATTCTATGAATTAAAATTTGCTATAACGCAGCGTATGAGATTAGTTGACAAGTAAGATCAGATTGTTCTGAGTCGTCAGATTTATCCGATGAACAAATCTCGCGTGCATAACTTTTTAACATCAGTAAGGGGGCGGAGATAATCGTATCAGCACACGTCACTTGAGTTGCGACGCGTTCGCTTGACACCCCCACACCCGTGACCACTAATCAATGTTTAAAAAAAAAGTTGCTCGTGTCGTTTTATACGAGGTATAAAAATTGTTAGGCCGAATGGTTAGGGTCGTAGGTAACATATAACCATAACAAAAACTTCTAAACCGGTAATCAGTAATCCGAAACCCGGCGCGGTTACAAAGACCGCGCTAACAAGAAGATTGCTACATTCATTTAACCGATGATTATACACGCGACATAAATTGCATTGTTCACGTGTGGTGTAGTTGTGTTATTTAAATAAGTTATTGTTATATTCAACTAGCTGACCCCGCAAACGTTGCTTTCCCTTATAAATCATTTCGAGTGTAACTAATACTACTAAATAATACTTAGACGCCTTTTCTTATCAATATATTAACAACTAACTTACTACTAAATACTAACTACTAATAGATACTAACAACACAAACATTTCAAAACCGTTTTTGTGTTGCGTTTTGAAAAATCTTTTTAAAAATATCTTTTATCTTATTTATATAAAATACAAAGTGTATGGGTTTGATCCGTATAGGTTTCAAAACGAGTGGACCGATTTCTATGAAACTTTCAGAGAATCTTCAGATTAACCTGGCGGATAATCATGTAAAGTTTGATGACGATCGATGCACTCCTCTTTTTGAACTGTCAAACAAGCCATACGTCGTACTTCTATTTCTGACATTAACTTGAACCCGATTTGTTTTTGTACAAGTGATAAGAATGATATTGTATTTACTGATATGTACATGTTTGTAGGTAATGGATCTTTACCTGCTCGAAAAGAGAATGAGTACGGAGAGAAATTAATAATTTAATATATTGTGAAAGTTAAATTAAATATTTAATGATGTAAGTTTATTGTTTAAATAAAATAAAGCAAAATCAAGCCCGGCGCAGCGGGCTACGTACGCTAGTATATTCATAAATACGAGGTCCTGCGAAAGAATTAGATAGATTACAAGTATTCAGTGTTATCTGTAATCTTTGTCTCCTCTTTGTAATTTTTTGTGGTCAGTACACATTTATATATATACGAACCTTGTCTTAAAAATAACAAACGCAAATAAGAATGATCCAATTTAGTGCAGTAGTTCGGACGCGCGTACATACATTTCGGCGATTCATTTTTACTTATATTGATAGAGCCGTGGCAATTCAGTGTCCGAGCGGTCGCCTCAAGATATACTTATTTACCTCATACTACGTACGCTACACGAGTTCGATCCCCGGTGCTGGCACCGATGAATTTGTTGTTTTGTTTTTAAAGAATGCTTACAATTTAAAAAAAATTAACATTCTTGTTAACCATTCCAAATAAGCTTTGGCCTGTGTTAGTAGATGGTTCAAGTAAATAGTCGAATGGTGTATACAAACCCATGAAATTACGATTCGCAGACCGTACCCTAAGCCATTAGGCTATTGATGCTTCTAAAGTGAAGAACATCGTAAGTTTAAAAGTTTTTCAAAAAAATCTGCAAGTCTTTTTATTATTTAAATAAGCTGTCATTATATAACCTTTTTATCAGGGTATACATTGCGTACACACAGACACGCGCGCTTTCCACTAAGCTAGCTAAGTTCCTATTGTTAACAGGTTAACTTAAGAAAGTAATAAACGAAAAACCTCTCTGGTACAAATCGGAATTGGACCGCACCCGATTAACCTAGAACTGTTTACGTCGTATAGCCCTGGGATAATAAAAATATAAGACACACAAAATTTGTCGCATTCAAATATTACCAATCCTAATTACAGCAAAAGTCACGTTATTCATTCATCTTGGGACTTATCTCGGGCAAGTGGCGTAATCAAAGCTGGTGGAGGGTTGCGGGAAGCCAAAAGTCGCGGCTGTTACGAGATTGCGGTCGCAGAGAGCGCCGGATAGGGTCGCCCCCCGCCCCAACCGGGTTAGGGTTGCCGACACGCTCTGTACGTTTTGTTAGACATTGCTTATCGGATCGCTTTGCTTAACAGATTAAATCTCTTTTCAACCGATTTCAAAAAGGAGGTCTCTTAATTTGTAGGTATGATTTTTTATTTTTGTTACCTCGTAACTTTCGATTGGATGAACCGATTTAGATGATTCTTTTTTATTTGAAAGCTGGTGCTTCCTACGTGATCAAAATCCAATTTTTAAGACATTTGAAGTCTGCCAATCCGCACTAGGGCCGCGCGGCGGACTATGGCCTTATACTTTCTTTACAGAGAAGGCCTGCGCCCAACAGTGGGAGATATTTAAAAAGTTAAAGTTACAGCCTTTATATATGTCCCACTGTTGGGCGCAGGCCTTCTCTGTAAAGAGAGTATAAGGGCATAGTCCGCCACGCGGCCCTAATGCGGATTGGCAGACTTCACATGCCGTAGAAAAATTTTCTAAAACATGTAGGTTTCCTCACGATGTTTTCCTTCACCGCCGAGCGCGTGGTAAATCAGCACATAAAATTGCAACAACAAATTTATTGGTACCGGCACCGGGGATCGAACTCGGGTTGCTAGCGTACTACGCAACTTGAGCCAACCGCACGGACACTGAGCTACCACGGCTCTCACGGGAGATATATACTATTTATAAAAAGGCTGTTATTTTAACTTCAACTTTCTGCTAGGAGATGGTTCAATAGTGGAATAGGAGGTTAGAAACTAGACTTCACGCTATTGAGGCCTACCAATATGTCAGTTAATAAGCATTCTACCATACGATATTAAGATTTCTCTAGTATATCATTAGATCCCAAGAGTCTTGAAAATAAGAATGATATAAGACCCGAAGCTGTTTAAAGCAAAAAAGAAATTCAAAATAATTGTACAAATCACGGCGGTACATTAAAAAAAATCTCTTTTTTGATGTCGGTTAAAAAGAGTATTTCGTATTAGTATCATTCACAGTGTTTCTACGACCATTTTATCTACTATTTATACATTGTAAGTCTGCTCAAAGACATGTTGTAAAGCTCGAGTATATTTGTGGTATATTCGTTCAAAGTAAATTGAGTATAGCGAAAAAGCTCATTAAAAAGTTTTGTGCGAATCGTTAATTTGAGCCGGTCGTGATTTCCCGCCGCATGCACATGCGACGCAAAGTTTTTCTTTTGTCCCTGTTTAATTGAGGATCTGAACAGACACTGAATTAACCAAATGAGGCTGGACTGCGACTGTACTAGTCTACCTGTACGCTAAGTACAGTCACGTGCATAATAATATAATTAAAATGTAAGCTGTAAATTATCAAGAAAATCCTAACAATCATTATCGTCCGATAATTTATTTTTAAACTAAAACACATCTTTAACGCACGCATGACTTTGTAATCGGCTAGACAAACGGAAGTTGAGAGGAAGATACATTAAGAGGATTGAGCACACTCTTTTCTCTTTCTCTAGCCTACCTCTAGCTTTTCATAGCCAGATACATTTCTTATACAGACACAGTGCAGGCCTATTGTGTGCTTTACACTGTAGGACCAAGAACTGTGCGATCGCACTTTTTCTTTCTTTCTTAAACAATCATGTATATATTATACAAATATAAATATGTAAATAAATGAATATATATATATACATACAAATAGCTGGATAAGATTTATTTGAAAAATGTTACGATATGTTTTGATGTTATACAACACAATACAAGCAGACCGACGTTTTTCGCTTATATATAAGCATGGAATTATCATTAATGTCATTAAATATGTCATCATTTCAATTTATTTAATTCTGTCATCGATATTATTTTAGATGGAGCTTAATAATAATAAAATAATTCAAAGTTGAAGATTACGCGCGCAAGTGTACATTCGGACAAAGGTACATCGCGATCGGCGCGTACACTCACGATGGCACCATTAGTGCGCCGCCGTGGGCGTAATTAAAACCTACAGGGACCGCGAATTAAAAACAATTAACTCGGGACCCGAATTGAGCACAATGGACTCCCCGGGCACGACTTACAAGGGCCCCGGAGAGCGGACAAGGCTCGCCGCCAACGGATTGATGCATACAGATATTCGAGTCCGGTATCTTACAAAAGCTTCAATGGAAGGAATGAGGTAAAAGCAAATCAGGATAATGCACTTCTAGAAATGGTTTAAAATTTACAGAGCCGTAGTAGCTCAGTGTCCGGGTAGTCGCATAAAGTTGCGTAGTACGCTAGCAATCCGAGTTCGGTGACGGTGTCGGCACCAATGAATTTGTTTATTGCAAGTTTAAGTATCGATTTACAACGTGCTTGGTGGTGAAGGAAAAACATCGTGAGGAAATCTACATATCTTAGATTTTTCTTGATATGTCAAGTCAGTCGCACTAGGGCCGCGTGGCGGACTGTACCCATATTCTCTCTTTACAGAGAAGGCCTGTGCCCAACAGTTAGACATATGTATATGCATATAGGCTGTAACTAACTTTGTAACTATTTTTGAAGCATCAATAACCTAATGGTAAAAGTACGGACTGCGAATCGAAGATCGTAGTTTCGATTCCACCATACGACAATTGACGTGAACGATATCCAAGCACAAGCTTAAGCTTAGTTGTGATGGTTAGTGTAGGGAAAAAAAAATGTTAACAAAAAATATATAACAGTCATCATATTATAGCTTTGTATCCTATATAAAATCCGACAGAAGTATCTGAACCGTAGTTCGGAAAGGACATGTCTTTATTATGCGTGAAATAGCAACCGACCGAGTCGTGGTTCGGCCCTCTCGGCTGCCTTATGATCGGAATGCTTACGCGTAACATAGTAACCACCCAAGCCGAGGTTGCCTGTCGAGTTACTAGCAATAGAGGTTCTGGCTAATCGACCTAAAAGCTATGACACCTCTCAATCCGTTGAAGCAGTCAAGGCCAGCTTCTCTGACCAATCTGTGTAGTACGTCATAAAAAAAGGACATGGCCTGTTCTACAATTATAGATAGTTAAATTCTTCATTGCACTAAATCACATCTCAGGCGAACTTATTGCTATTTAACATTTTCTTCCAGCTAACCTTTAGTAGTTAAGAGTTGACTAAGGCCTAGTGCCGCCAAAGTTAGTGTTTTAAGAATCTGATATAGATAAATAAATATATATGTACGATTATGTGTTATTATATTCATTAGGTTAGTCTTTTAGTTCATTAGTGTACCACTGGCACGACAATCGTGTGTTAATATTTGTGTTTGGCAACGATGGAATGATAATTGATATTACTGAAATTGATCGGTTTCGTCACTGGCAACTCTAACGGGGCCCTGGTTAGCGTGTTAATCGGCCCGTCAAATTGGGTTTTCAACATTTAAGCTCGTTCTGAAAACGCTGAGTCGCGCGAACACCCCCGCAACAAGGGTGTGACGCCATCTCCTTTTTTTTTCACGCTGTCGCAATTCTATTACGCCTTTTAGCCCCCCGGCCCGCATCGCAGCCAATACTGGCATAACGCTTCGTTACGCTTCACATTTTTATTAATTCGAACGATTCTTAATAAAATAAAATACGTGTGTGCTTTAGACCACACCAGTGAACAAAACTTCTTTAGGTTCATTTTATGTCTTTATATAAATGGATATTTGATACAAAATATAATATAAACACGATTTTTCAAGATTGAAAGAAAATGTGCGCGGTCATCTCTCTTGCTTCTACAGTGTAATACAGGTCAGGTCTGCACTGTGTCTTAGATATACGAAACGTAATGAGCTATCTTTCGTTTAAGTTTATGTTTTTTTAATGGAATATAAATGAATTAAATAAAATATTTCATTTTATTTTAAGGATATTTAATTGTCTATCATGCATTATTTAATTTAACTAGTGTCTTTATCTTCCGAGATTTTCAAACTTACTTTACCGACCTGTTATTTTGCTCACGAGTATAGATAGTTACTCTCAATAAATAAACTAAGTTATCAATCAATTTACACATATATAATATTTCAATAAATACATAAAGTATTTAAAAAAATCACATTAAACAAACCACGCTAAACATATGTATTAAATAATTATGGGCAACCCTAATGAGGGTGTTGTTCCATCGGTGTCATATTACGACACGCGTCACAAAAAAAAGAAATTCGGTTTTTGAATCCCGCAAGCGCGCTCATTGTGTCGACCCCCGTTTGAACAATCTAATCGATTATCTATCATTACATCGCTTTATGAATGCAATAGTGATTCTTAGTTATGATTAAACGTATAATCATTTCAAAGTATCATGTTTAAAATAATAAACTCTCTTGTCCTTTTGGTAGAGGCAGAAATTGCTATCCGCTTCACATCAAACTTTCTAGGACATAGAGTTAAAAATATAGATAAATATAGGTCGATTAAAATTACCTTAAAAGATATTATATGTTATGTATATGTAAATTTTTATTTATTTATGTATATAATATTTTTAAAACGCTATTTTAGCGGCACTACCCTTAGCCTGCTCTTAACTACTAAAAGTAAGCTGGAAGAAAATGCCTAATAGCATTAGGTTCGCATTTGTACATATACTTTGGTGAAATAAAGGATTTATCTATCTATCTATCTAAAAGAGATCGTCCGCACGTTGTAGCTTTTAATTTTAAATTCATCAATGATTTAATTTGAGGTCTGTTTTTGTGTTAATACGTAATTATTTATTTAAAATTATTGTAACTAAGATCAACAAAGCCTGACTTAATATCTTGATAACTCATGTTAGCTGAAAACACAGGGCACTCAGCTATTGCTATGCATAATAACTACTTCCAATGATATCTTAGTGATTTACCTGAACTTATTGTATCTTTGATTCATAATTAATAATTAAGTTGATCGTCACATTAACTTGGCATTGTAAACAATAGTTTAACTTTATTAGTTCGTAATCTGACTTATAATTAATTTTGTGTAAAGATTGTGAGGACGCGCAGTTGTGACGGTATTCGGTATAAATAATTCTTTGTTTGTTGTTGGACTATTTTATTCCAAAAGACCAACAAGTTATTACACACATTTACAAATATTCTAGAAGCATAATGAACAAAGCGAATGCTAAACTCAAGGTTATTTAAAATATGTCTCAAATAGTATTCAAATAGACTAAAAAAACAACATATTCAAAATCTCATTTCCTCGCAAAGGCTTTATTCTCTGTGGTTTATGTCTCTTGTTCAACAGAACGTTTTTTAGTCTGTGACAAAAAAATTCCCGCTAACATATATCACTGGCTCATACACGACAATGGCGACTTTTTGCCAGTAGCGATTGTAGCCGTGGCTTTTTGAACTGGAATTTTTTCACTCCATTCGTCCATGACGTGTAGTCGAGCTCTATTTCACTTCATCGGCAAGTTAGGGATGAACTACATACATTGCAAATTTTCAAAATCGATTTTAACTTTATGTTAAATAATCGATTCTATTGCAATCAATATAGCCTCTGTAAGCTGTAATTTTTCTACATACGTTTAAAAAGAGTTTTGGCCTTATCTGGACATAAACAGATTTTGTATAACAATTGTTATAATTGGTGGGTCTCGTGGAATAAAATAGTCCAACAACTAATACACTCGCTTTATTGAGACAGCGTAATGTTGTACAAAGAATTATTTATAACGAATACCGTGACAACTGCGCGTCCTCACAATCTTTATACAAAATTAATTAGAAGTCAGATTAGGAACTAATAAAGTTAAACTATTGTTTACAATGCCAAGTTAATGTGACGATCAACTATTTATTATGAATTAAAGATACAATAAGGTTCAGGTAAATCACTAAGATATCATTGGAAGTAGTTATTATGCATAACAATCGCTGGATGTCATGTATTGCCAGCTAACACAATTTATAACGATGCATATAAATAATTATGGTTTCAACTATTTAGGGACAACCCTAGCGCGACCATTATTTTGCAACCCTGACTTCAGCCGCCCTCCCAGTTTTGTGTGCCCTGCTTCATGTCTTTGCTATATAGACTCACATATGTGAGAAACCTGACCAAAAAAAACCGCTAATATCAAACATTTTCGCATTTTTAACCGTTGTATTTATTTATTCTTCATTTGCACACACCAAAATAATACAAATATAGATAAATAAACATACACACATATCAATAAATTAATAACATAACCATAATTATTATAACAATAAATAGATACATACATCTATGTAGTTATAGATATAGATAGATAGGGAACATTTAAAACTATTCCTTGTTTTCCTGTAGGTTTCAGAGTAAACATTTGAACGTAGCATGTACGTGCGCAGTTTAAAAAAAAATATACGAATGAATTGAGAACATCCTCCTTTTTAAAGTCGGTCTAAAAGACAGAGCCCCGATGGATCAACGCGTCACAATAGTGACGTAACAAAAACAAATTCACATCCATCCTCTCGCATCCGCAACACGGGTTTTAATAAAAGCACACAGTGCAGTGCTCACTCCACACAAGCCGGGAGCGGTTTTTTGATGAATGAACACATCAGAGCGGGAAGCATTGACCGACGGGAGCGAACGAGAGAGCAAAGCGTCCTACAACAAAAGGGCCGATCTTTGCACTCTGACATTTCGCGATTTAATCACGTACTAGACGCGGCGTGGAGTGCGGCCCTGGCGTTCGAACGTTATCAGGCCACTCTTGACATCCACAGTGCCTCTTGACAAAGTCACTTCGCCCGGATATCGCTAAGCACCGCTCAACGTGACCTATTGTCTGTTGTGCCTCTTTTTTCTGCGCTTTAGGGTTAACGGAAGTGATTAAATTCAATCGATACTATAATGCACAGTTTTAAAGATAATGATGACAATCTGCATCAGCGATTTGTATCCTGGGCACGCGTACCTTTGGGCGGTATCACTGAAAATTATATTAGTAATGACGGTTTACATATAAACTTATTCCCTTGTTGCCACTTCTTTTACCGCCGTGGCAAACCAAAGTGGCATTTAAGCTAGGCAGCTACTTAACTGCTAAGACATTCAGTCTTACAGTTTACAGACTAAAACCACTGACCGAATCGTGGTAATGCAATTAAGTAACTGCTCTTGCGCCGATTTAATCCCAACAGAAGTTCAGACTTAGCGACATGAGAGCTGTGCAACTCTGGTGAAACTATAGCAGCTTCACTAACCGACAGCATAGGTTCGTCAAAAAACATGCATTAAATAATTGTTATATCATGGTTTTGTTGTCGGGGGTTTTAATCTCAATCAGATTGTACCAATGATTTTCCGTTTTTCGGTTTGTGCTCCGTTGTGGTTACTACAATGTGTCCCCGAGATATGGTGGTAGACTCAGCAACTGTCACATGAAGCTTAAGCGATGGGTTTTCTTTGTACGTCTTGAAAGAAGGTTTCAAAGAAATGATAACCTTTTTTACACAGAAAAAGAGAATGGGACGAAGTCTTTTAATAATGAAAGACTTGTAAATACGAATACAATCCCGTCAAAAAAAGTACTACAGAACAAACATAATTAAAACACAATTTATCCGTGCGAAATCGAAACTCGGATATGGTGCGGTTGAATGAAATCATTTAACGGATCTATTCAGGATCGAACACAACCCTTCACATGTCGCCTGATAAAATTGTGAATTTAAAATCCAATCAGCTCTTTAAACACTTATCCTAAAGCTCATCACCATTCCTCCACGCATCGCATCCCCCGTTCGGGAGTGTGTCAATCTTTCCTTTTTACGCTGCATGCAGCGGTCAGCGCTCTTTTGTTATTCAAATGAAACCTACCCATCTGGCTACCGGAGGTGGAATAATTAGCTCGTGCTTTTGTAAGCAGCGCTTTAAAGCGCTATATTTGCTATAGTAACGAGTAAAAACAAAAACTGAAATCGAATCAAGTGTTAAACAAATTTAAGCTTCCAAAATAAAATCATCAAAATCGCAACACCGAGTCAAAAGTTCTGAGGTGACAAACATACAAATATACAGTCTAATTTGAAAGAAAGAAAGAAATTTTATTTATCCATATAAAAGCACAAACAAAATATACACAGATAAAAATAACATATCGAAATTAATATAATTAAAAATTAAAACCCATCTCCTTTTTGAAGTGGGTTAAAAACCAAACACAATGCATGCTGTACGTAATTTTATTTCTGGGAGAAAGAGCAAACATAACCCCAAGTCAATAGCCTAATGGTTTAGGATAAAGATTTGAGCTATTAATTTGAACCATCTCCTATCACAAGCTTAAGTAAGCACAAGTTAGTTAAGATTTTTTGTAAAAAAAAATTGCTAGAATATTTTATTAAAAAAAAAATCAGTACTATTGTCACTGAATTTTTACTACGACAACTGAACAACTTCAATTCAATTATCATTATGCCATAAACCGTTATTTACTAATTTCATAATTATCGACCATTGATCACTTTGGAATTTATTGTTTTGTGATTTTTCTACCATTCGTGTCCTACAGGGTTGCCTGGAAGATTTTTTTTTATGACGATCTACACAGATTGGCCAGAGAAGCTGGCCTTGGCTTCACCGGATTGAGAAGTGGCATAGCTCTTAGGTCGCTTAGCCTGAACCTCTATCGCTAGTAACTCGACACAAGGGTCCCTGTCCTGTGCCTGTCGTCTGGCGCCGTCGAGCGAGCCTATGTTGCGTGCCGTAGAGCCCCTTAAGGGGTTGAGCTCCGAATGGTGGAGAAAGGCCCTGATAAAGAACCTGTAGGGAGTCAAGAAGGTGCGTGTGGGGCCACACGGCCAGACCATGCGTACCCTCCCGCGTTTCGGCCCATATAACTGCGAGGTTGGTGGGGCCATGGGAGGTGGTGGGTTGTATAGACACAAGGGTCCCCGGTGATAACCTCGGCTTGGACGGTTACTATGTTACGCGTAAGCATTCCGATCCAAGGGCGCCCGAGAGGGCCGAACCACGACTCAGTCGGTTGCTATTCAAGGATAATCTATGAGACATACAAAAGCTAAACTAACTCTGAGTGCCACTTCGGGAATAAATTGAATTAACTGTGTGGAAGAGTTCGCTTAAAGCGATAAGGCCGCCATTGCCTATATTTAAGTCAAGTTTTGTTTTTTACTTAAATTAATTGTACCTTACCTTACTTATTACCTTTGTAAGTAATCATTTAAGAGTATCTATGATAGTTGTATGATATCATGGATGTATTTCATGATATCGTTATTATTCATCACTCCAAATTGTTGTTAACAATTTCATTGGTGCCAATACTTCTCTTAAATTTTCAACCGACTTCAAAAGAAGGAGGTTCTCAATTCGTCTGTTTTTTATGTTTGTTACCGTATAACTTTCGATTTTTTCCGCGAGGAGGTAAAATCCCTTATGGACCCTGGGCAGCCCGTACTGCCAAGGAGTATCCGAGCCTCACGGATTAAAAACCCTCCTCCTCCATCACATCAATGTTCCCATTTTGCGGCCTACCATTAATGTTTTTTTGTCCTAAGTATAACTTTTTAACTCGTATAACTTTCGACTGGGTGAACAGATTTTGATAATTCTTTTTTTATTTGAAAGTTTCCCGTGTGGTTCCATTTAAATTTGGTCCAATCCTGACAATGGGATCCATGAGAAAACGATATAAGTCCTTATTTTGCACCAGGTATGAGCGCCACAAATGGACGAATAACTCAATAACACGCCAACGGATCTCGATGATTCATTCTTTATTGGTAACTTTAACAGTAGCTTGATAAAAGTTTGGTTAGGTTCCGATTATTTCATTTCTTATTATTCCTACGATAATTCGTATATAAAAGACTTGCATGCACGTGTGCATTTAACGTTTGATAAATATACTTGTCAAATTGAGAACACCTCCGCATCGAAATCTCTAACGGAAATCTGAATGTTGCCAGCTTATTGAAATCGCATGATTTAAGACTAGTAAATGTAATCACGGCACACTAAGCAGATAGAATACCTGGAGCAGGTGATTTACTCCATCGTTAGACGATGTTAATTCTTCCGCGTTCCACGGCTATCTATTCTCTTTCTCACTCCCTCCGATGGCTAGTTTACGACGTCATTAATGTTATCAAAAGGATGGGCCGACCGTACGAGCTCGCGACGCGCGGGCCGTAACTTATAGGGTTGTCTAATGTTAATTTAATTAATTAAAACTGATAAATTCCAAATTTGAATTTTTCTCTACGTCCAGTATCAATTTGGACGTTACACTTACGTGTACATTAAGTTGTTAGATTTATGCAGGGTATTTGTTACAATGATATGGTATGTATTGATAGTTATCGATCATTTTTAATGGTCTGCGTGTTTACAAAACGAAAGTATCTGTTTCGTGTTTATGGAATAACCATATGTGGTGTTAAGTGTACGCATTAATATAATGAAATACAAATAAATAAAATACGCTTATTATGTTGATTCATCATCATCATTCATCATTTCTGCCGTAAAACATCCACTGTTGGACAAAAGCCTTCCCCAACGATTTCCAAAAGGACCGCTTGTAAGCGGTTGTTGTTATGTTGATTACAATAATGTAATTATGATTTAATAATTAGATGCATATAGTATATATAAAAAATGGAATTATTAAAATATACAACGGTATCTCTTACACTAAGAGAGTAGATAAATATAATACGTAGAATTCAAATTCAATAGGACTTGTTTCTTGAAGGTCCCCATGTCTTATAGGTTCATTATATTTATTTATTTTATTAATTTATTTATTGTTTATTTGCACACAGTAAAAAGTTACAAATAGGCGGACTTATTGCCAAAAGGCATTCTCTGCCAGTCCACCTTGGGGTTGTGTAGAGACGTGTAACGTGTGGCAAGCTATCTGAAAAAATTATTAAGAAAAATAAAAGAAAAGCATATATAATATACATAGCTATATACAAATAAATGAAATATATAAACAATAATTATATATCGACACTGAAAAGCAAACACATATTAACATTTTCACTTTTTTACGTCTTTGAAAGCTGGAAAAACGACGCGTCGAATGATTTATGACTTGTAACAATTAGATGAAAAATAGCGAAAATAGGATTTTCAAGATCGACACTTCTTTTTTATTTTTTTGTGCCGCAAAAAGGGTTTTCTTTTAGAAAAACTCTTTAGGTTAATGCCGAGGTACAATACTTATTTAGCAAAAAATATTAAATATTGTATCCAAAAACAGACAGACAGCTAGGTCCACAAACACGAAAGTTATAATTTTTTTTAAAAAATTGTAATGTTTTTCGGTTCTGGTGAACAATTTCATTTTTGATCGATTCGATATAATAATATATAGATACATATTTAAAAACATATATAAAAGTATATATGGATAGGGACAGTTATTGTCAAACTATTCCTTGCTTAGGTAATGCTTCCGTAGTAACTGTTTGAAAGTAGATTTAGTTCCAGCTGTACGGACATATGTTGGCAACGCATTTCAGTGTCTTATTGCGTTAATGGTAAAAGATTTTTGCGTGGAATCATAATTATATATTATTTTCCACGTGACAACCCTACCGACAGCTCCAAGTATCGCGCCGCTAGTTTGCGAGTGAGGAGAGTCGTTAGTGTTTATGCGATTTCGATAGTTCCGCACTTTATCGTCCAGTTGCTGTTGGACCAACTATTTGTAATCGTTTGTGACGCAATGTAACGCCATTTTGAATTCGCGACGTTCTCACCGGGTAAATCAAAAATCACATACATAGAGAATCAATGAGCTAAGATTTATTTAAGTTTATTATTGAAGCGGTATATTTTTTTAAATCAATAAAACATCTGAAATTTAGAAACTAATCGTAAAGCACAAAATATTGCAGCAATTTTAATGAAATATATCACAAAATTAGCTGAATTAATAGCCGAATTAATGGCCGAATTATACTAGCCAAATACTTCTGAACTACTACTGGTCGAACTACTTGAGAATTACTAGAGAACCGCCCCACCCCTTAGATGTTAGGAGCGTTGCTGTAGTTTCTTCGGCCACTTCTTCTCCCAGCGCCAACGCTTCCCGAAGTGGCACTCAAAGTTAGTTTAGCTTTTGAATGTCCTTTAGATTATCCGTGAAACAGCAACCGTCCGAGTCCTGGTTCGGCCATCTCGGGCGCCCTCGGATCGGAATGCTTACGTGTAACATAGTAACCGTCCAAGCCGAGGTTACCCCTCACCGGAGGGACCCATGTGTCTTAGCGACCAAAGAGCTATGCCACCTCTCAATCCGGTGAAGCAGTCGAGGCCAGCTTCTCTGGCCAATCTCGCTAGTTTAAAATAATGTAAAAAAACTTAATTAAAATAAATTTAAAAATAATAAAACTATAAAGGCATGTACAGACAAACTTCAGCCGCTCATCAGATAACGCACAACACCTGACAAGCCATTATGCGGTCTGAACTCCGCGGACCCCGCCACTATCTGACACTCTTGACACTGCGCTCTTGTGTCGCGACACTATGACCCAGTTCTGAAACTCTGTCTCGCATTGTTCTTTTGTCAAGTGAAATGGTTTGCCGTGGACGAGACGAGCGTGTAAAGAGAGCTCTATATTCACAATTTCATCATAGAGCAAGTTGCTTTTGAATTCTAATAATGTTTATACTTGACACTCTGAAGCTGGGATAGATTTCTTTTTTATAGAATTTACCAGTCAGGTTGGTCTTGAATACAAATAGGACGAACGAGGAAATTTATTACTACATGCTTGCTTCGTACCCCAGACCGTCAACGTCGGCAAAACACTATGCTCTACATATTGGACGTAATGAGATAAAAATTAAATAGCAATCAGTTAAAACAACGTGAAAGACATATATCTTAATGGTTGGTAAACGACAGTTCTATATGGGGCGTTGCGGGTAGCCAGCGAAAAACGTCCGTAACGTTAAATAAAAGCGTAAGATTTTTGGCTTACACTGGTTTCGATAAATGGCGCTATTAATTATTATATATTTTTATAAATGTTTGTTAACAAAATAAAGGTGTTAGATAACTTTGTGGAGTAATTTTTATGATGTTTATCGATGAAAAAATCATACTCGAATAATTATTATCTTTAAATAGTACTTGAGATTTTATAATAAGGAACTTCTTTCTATCTGGTATCACACGACACGGTTTTTTTTTCATTTAGATATAATTTGTGCTTCTCGTGCGAATCCAAGACGAGTCGTTAGTACACCATACTGTTATTGATGCAATTTCGATTGAGATATCTTATTGCAAGTGAAAACGATCAGTTAGTGCGGTAGCTGAACAAATATTTTTGTAAAGTCGTAAAGTAACGGGTTATCCGCGTACCGCCGCCACCCGCAGCGTTATTTACGCCGCGCGATGGCGCGATAGCGGCGCGACGTATTGTGTGTACGCACCTTTAACATTCAACTTGGCGCCTTACCGGGAGTAGTTCCTTATTTGAATTTGTTTTTGTAAATTGTATAAGCGGAATTTATACAGCCAGCACTTCAGTTGACTATTGCTTTAACAACATTTTGATTTGAGAAATATTTACGAAGGAAAATCTTTACTTACTATATCTATGCCTTAGATATATGGATATGAAAAAAGAGAAATGTGTATGTCAAGATCGTACAAAGCACAAATCTGTAATCTCAACCTACCCTCTAGCAGTCATGAATATTTACATATGTTACAATATATAAAGATATTTATATACGTCCCACTACTGCGCACATGCCTTCTGTAAAGAGAGTATAAGGGCGTAGTTCGCCACGTAGCCTTAGTGCGGGTTGGCAGACTGTACATGTCATAGAAATTTTACTAAGACATCTAGGTTTCCTTCACCGTCGAGCACGTGGTGAATACCTATTTATTGTATTTGTTTATATACTTATGTGTTTAAAAATAATTATTAAAAATATTTAGTTGTGTTTATCCCGTTAATTGATTAAATAAGAATACGATTTAGTTATTACATTGTACAAATTTGAAAAGAGGCCAATGGTACATTGTTTTCATCAACAAAAACCTTTTTAGAAAACACCGCAAACGTTCCAACAGAAAAAAAAAGTTTGTGCATCATGGCACACATCCTCGTGGACATGCGGCATTGTACAACATCATTGTTAAAACATAACAAAACCTATTTACAAATACTCGCTCACCCGCCTACTCAAAAGGTGTTTATTTAAAATTTCGCTATACACAATAAGATCGCCATCTTCTATTTCGCGCCATTTAATGCTATTTCAAATCATTAGAACGCATCGCGCTCTTTTCAAATGTCAGAATATACGTACAGCAAACTTTCAGCCTTATTTTATTGCAATAAAGTTCTTATTGATTTGGCTGTTATATTGTCTCTTCTGTTTCTTTTTTCACTTATCGTTTTTAGGGTTCAGCAAACGTTATTAATATTAAAAGGTTTAAGTAAATTGTTTTGTCTTTTTGTTTGTCTTGATTGTTGGTGATTATTAGCCCGAAGTATTTAACAATCTGAAAGGAACCGTCGAAGCCGAGGTTACCCCTCACCTTTGTGTCGAGTTACTAGGAATAGAGGTTCAGGCTAAGCGACCTAAGAGCTATGCCACCTCTCAATCCGGTGAAGCAGACAAGGCCAGCTTCCCTGGTCAATTTGTGTAGTTCGTCAAAAAAGGACCTGATATTGTTTTAATACATGACGTTACATTTTGAATATCATAGTATAATATAAAAAATAAGATCGGATAAAATGGAAACGGAGATTAAAGAAGGCCTACCCTAGTTCGAGCTGGGCTTCGACTCTTAAGCCTTTTTCAACCTACTTTAAAAAAGGCGGTATAAAAGGAGGTGAGTGAAAACAGCTGAGAATAACGGCCCAAGCCGAGCCCAAGCCCTATAGTTTCACACACCTACGCACATACATTCCCTCCACATACACGCTCATACCACATAAAAATTATCAATATTTAGTCCATAAAATTAACTCGGATTTAGGTACAGTGTCTGTATTAGAGAGACTAGAGCTATTCATTAGTTTAACAGGGAAATCTGTACCGAAAATCTAAGAAAAAAATATGTATTTAAAAATTATTTTTTGAAATATGAGTATGTATATGTGTGTAAAATGTATGTCTGTAAAAATAAATATTTCATTTCACTCTATGAACAGAGCGATTTTTCAACCTGGTGCATTAGTAAAAGCCTTCTGACTAACAACGACATGTAACCAAAAAAACGAATTTAGTATGAAAAAGTTTTAAGATTTGGAATCATGAATTTATATAATAAAAAAGTGCAAAGTTTAAATTATTTAATTCCGAACAAATTTAAAAATATACTGAACTTATCCAGCCAGGAGGAAACTTTGCAGTCGACGAGTTTTTATAGCGTGCCTTTCGTTTAAGCACACGTGTTTATGGCGTCCAATTTGTGTCTATTGACTCTTTGTTAGATTTCGGAATTTATTACTTCTCAATGTTATCACATTTATATCCTCTAACCTTTCAAGTTTTTAAACAAACAAAACTTTCAATAGCCGATACATTCTAAGCACACTAACAGTTAACTTTCATCATTATTAATGGCTAGGCGTATCACGTGCCATGATTTTGTCCTAGCGGGCTTTGACCAAGGAGTTTACATTTATCTTCTTTTATTTATTTTGATACCTTAAGTTAAGTTTTTATAATATTTCTATAAAAAGTAAAATACAGAAAAATATCATACAAAATACAAACACAAAAACCTAACCTAGTGTGTGCCACCGGCAACGAAGCAGGGCCCAAGCAACCGGTGGTTAGGGCGACATAGAGAGAAACCTCCTGACGATGCGTGCTGTGTCCAGGAGTACTGCCTTCTATATCTGACCCTTGACCCAGTCATCCAGCGAAAGTTATTACATTTATCTTATTGTTACTTTAAAAGTATCACTCATTGACACTTTTACCCTCTCTTTAGAAGCGTGTGTACCCATTATCATCTCTCTGTAGATTTGTAATCTTGGGAGGTCTAATCCTGGTTAAACATCTGTCTGTTCCTTCTTGGGTCTCATGTCATCATGACCTCAGTAGGCGCTGGTTTTACTACATGTCAATAAAATTGTAATATAGTTCATTAGGTAATAGCGGCGCCGCAAAGGACGATAACTGTACCGTATAGTTGTGATAATATTCGACAGTTTTGACGTCCGCATCCGAGACGGTTGCGTCCCTTATGGAGATCCCACGACGTAATATATTAGGGCCCCTAGTGACGTTTCATTATGAAACCAATCTATTACAGACATAGCAATTATCATTACCAATCATTACATCATCATCAAACACATACGATTGTAATGCCAGTGCCACCATAGGAAAACCACAGTGCACCAATAAACTATAATCCTAATGCCGTTAAATGAGCAATTCTTGTAGATATATAAAATATGGTATGCATGGGGTTTAGGGGACAATCAATATATCTAGCTCAGATTCATGTCTAAAAAATGTCGTTTTATCGATAATCAACTTAAACATACTCTGAAAAATATGGCTATTCCTGTGGCGTGTAATAAAACTTTTATATTTTAATTGGGAGGAACTAACTGCTTTAATGGAACGGCAACACTGAAGCTACTTCAGTATCTAAATATAATTTCAAAAACACAAACTTACCAAAATGAAATACCGGTCATCTCGGTGATTCTACTAAAATGACGACCACTATGATGCCAATGGTATGTTCAATCTGTACACAATTGGTTTAGCAGACTCGTGGCGCTGTAATGTTTTGTGTACCTTAGGCAAGACTCGCTCCACATAATTGACATAAATAAACATCTCGGATCACGATAAGGGCGGGGGTCTTATTCTGGAGATTGGAATCGTGGCGACAAACACCGGGGACCTATTGTGGGTGCTAAATTTGTTTCGCTATTTCCGATCTCCTTACGAGATTATTTTACGATTGTGAAGGCGCCATTGTCAACGGTGAAAACGGGTCGGTTATACAGCGTGCTACCGTTTACGTCCGCGTCTTTGTTCAGTTTGATTAACGCCCTGTGAACAGATAAAACTAATTTGTGGCCTGCCACGGTTGTCTTACAGATTATGTTATTGACTTAGATTTGTAAAGCACTAGAAATTTCGACGCAAATGTAAAAATCGTTACTAAATAAAAATATTAAATATAACGTTACACTGTTTTTAAAAAAGTCCGTTGAAACATTAGAGCTTATTTCTTCTCTTTCATCCTTTTTTTTGTTGATGGGGTGGAAATCTTCAATAAGGAACCCCGCCCTCTGGGGGAAGAACAGGGTTATGTGGGATTCTTACCCACTAAAAACCCCCTGGTGGCCCTTCCTCGGTGCATGATGAGGGGGTCCGGGAACGCATTGGAGCCCCTCTACACTGTGCCCTCGCAGTGCAAGGCGATATGGGGCAGCCGATACCGCCTTCTTCCCAATGAACCCGAGATCCTGGTTGTACGATAGGCAGGGGATACCGCAGTCTTATTCTACGAAACCAGAACTACAGGGCTGATAGTCCTTCATTCTAGCCTAAGCCCGGTTCCAGGGTCGGCTTTCCTTGATCTCCTTCTCCATTGTGCTTTCTTATTTATTTCATGATATTCAACAAGTAACATCATGTATCAAAAAATTACAAATCAAAAATTCTTTCCCCGACACTCGTGTACGCGTCAGTTATAATAAGATTCGGTCGAATAAAGCGCCATTATGTCCATTCGTTCATTGTTCGTCTAATGCCGTTCATTCTTTGGCGCGGATCGACCGCGCTGTGTAAACATCTGCTCCCCGCCTACGATATGTTGATGTGATACGCCTCTTGCTCGCTTTGTGTGCCGGGACCTTAACTTCGACTGTTTGTTCTTATCTGTGCCGTAGATTGAAAGTTGATTTATTATCTGTGAATAATATAGCGCTTGTAACGCAGCCTAAGACATGAGACTTTACTGAATTGAAATAAATACCGTTCACTTAGAATTTAACCTTATAATTTTTATTATACTAATGTCCGATAAGTGACAGTGCTTGTTATTTTTTTATGACGAACTACACAGATTGGCCAGAGAAACTGGCCTTAACTGCTTCACCGGATTGGGAGGTGGCATAGCTATTAGGTCGCTTAGTCTGAACCTCTATCGCTAGTAACTAGACAATAGCAACCGACCGAGTTGTGATTCTGCTCTCTCGGGCGCCCTCGGATCGGAATGCTTACGCGTAACATAGTGACCGTCCAAGCCGAGGTTACCCCTCACCGCGGGGACCCTTGTGTCGAGTTACTAGCGATAGAGGTTAAGACTAAGCGACGTAAGAGCTATGGCACCTCTCAATCCGGTCTACTGGACATATACCCCCCCAACGATTTCCAAAAGGAAGATATATTTTTAGCTTATGTACTTGAATAATGTAAAACTCAGCCTATCGCGATTGAAAAGTCAGTCCCAGTTCCAACACCCGCATATGAACATTAATAAGTGGCAATTATTTTTTTTATAAGACGAATATGGCGTACGATAATGCGGGTCGCGATCACCCTTTACTCTGGTTCTTTAATAAATTGTAATCAAATACGTCATGCTCAGTACAATCTGGAGGGGAATCGATTGATACATTATTACTCAATCATTATTATTTATCTGCGAGTTTAAGAGATTCAGACTGTCGCTTAGTCTGAATCTGTATCTTAGTATGAGCCATGCCACCTCTCAAACTGATGAGATAGTCAAACATACTATCAACCCGTGGAATCCCATGTCACCTTTATGATTTAGAGACCTTTAAGAAACGAGCCTACTCCTATCTCAAAGGACGGCGAAATACAAACCAAAAAAATTAAATTAGTAGATGATTGTTTTTAGCTCAATTGAATTGTAATAAGTTGGTTTCATAGTGACATGTCATTAGCAAATGCTAGACTCGGGATCGTATGGTGGAGGGAAAACCAAAAACGCAATGCATTTATGCCACCTAAATACTACATGTGTAACGTAAGTTGAAAAAAAAATATATCTCTTATGTTTGCGAGGCCCGAGCAAATTGGGCTACGGTTAGGTAATATAATAAGGAATGTTTATATTGATTTATTTTATCTATACAACCTTTTTTTTACTTTAATTATTTTCAATTCTTACTACTTCTATTAGTACTGGCCGAATTATTTATAATAAAAAGAAAATCACACGAAAGTAAATGTCAATCGTCATGCGGATGACGATTCTATATTGCCAGTTGTATTTTTTCGAGTTATTAAGTAGCATTTAGAATGATTTGTCCCGTTCGAATTCAAATGGTGACGGGCGGTCGGCGCGGCGCCGGCATCGCATTATAAGCGTTCATTACTGCTGATGGAACATTGATTTACCGGGTCAAATCTGTTGACATTACCATCAATACTATTTAAGCTACTAAAACGTTATGCTTCACGGGATCTGAGTCGTGAAACGATATTTTATATTGCAACACCGATATTGGAGTGACGTGCTTTGGGAAATTTGAAGCCAATTGAGGGCAATAAATGATGCTCATGGAATTGATGCCCTAGAGAACTCTGTTAAGTCAGTTACCATAACACTTCTTGTTGTATATATACGATGGTACGATTGAATTGTTACAGTATACGCTAGTAATCCGAGTTCCTATACCATGTGCCCGGTGGTGAACGAATCCTGCGGAAATCTGAATGCTTTAGAGTATTATGCTATCCGTGAAAAGCAACGGACCGAAGCGTGGTGCGGCCGTCGGCCGCCATCGAATCGGAATAACATACAACATACTGCGCGTAACATAGTAACCGTCCAAGCCGAGGTTACCCCACACTGGGGGGACCCTTGTGTCGAGTTACTAGCGATAGAGGTTCAGGCTAACTAACCTAAGAGCTACGCCACCTCTCAATCCGATGAAAGAGTAAAAGTGCTGTTTCTTTATGTCTGTATATATATTGACCTGATTATATGACCCGTGGAGCTATACAATGCGTTCCTTTGCCCCGTTCTTTAAGTGAGCTTCATTCATTCACTCTGCGCGTCATTCAGTTGTCCGTTCAGCGCGTGTGTACCGGCCACCATCGGGGTCGTTTCAATTAAACTATATTACATTGTTACGATGAACGCCGAGTACAGGGTTAATTAATATTGGGCCGTCTCCAACTGATCTCTGCTCTTGGAAAATTATGTTATACACCTTTCTATATATATTTTTTTTAATTTTAACCGACTTTAACAGCGGGCGGAGATTCAATTAGTCTGTATTTTAAAAATTACTAGCGTACCTAGCCTGCTTCGCCGGCCTAGATTTTGCTTTATTTTATTTAAACAATAAACTTACATCATTAAATATTTAATTTAATTCAAACAATATATTAAATTATTCATTTCAATTATTATTATCATCAATTATCTCTCCGTATTCATTATCTTCTCGAGCGGGTGAAGATCATTACGTACACCCAAGTACATATCAGTAAACTAAAAAACTATGAGTAGGGATGAGTATGAAGGGAGTGAGTTACTCTGACTGTTTATTATGGTTTTAAAAGATCTTCTGTAAATTCATACGAGAGGGTTTGGAGCCATTCAGTAATATGTATCCACAAAACACATATAAAATGAAAGCCAAAATTAAAAACTGGCTGTTGTCGCTCGATTATAAGCAGACGGAAGAAATCATGCTTAAAATATAAATACCACACATCTTACACACACACACACACTCCACATTTATTTATTTATATACGAATATTTATTTAATTTTTCTTTTAAATCTTTTATATCGCTGTTAAATTAATATACTTTCCTTGTTTGTTAAATTTAATTTAAAATGAAATTGATGTAACGCAGTGGGGGCACTGATTCCTGAGATATAGGTTTAACTCCTAGTTCAGGAATCAGGAGTTCGTCTATTTGTAAGAAAATTTTTTGGAATAATGTATTTGTATCTTACATTCTTTTAGTGGTAATGGGTATATATGTAATAATTTATTTACTTTATTGTACAAAAAGGCACTTAGGAAGTAGAATTGATGCCTAGCAAAATCAGTTCTGTGGGCCACAATGGTGCAAACCCTGTCATGTCTGCGCTGTGTATTATAAAGTTCAGGTTCGAACTTGAGAAGTGAATGTTTTCGAAGTACTGCGTGCAGAATGAAAAGTTGCCGAACAGTTAATAATTTATAAAAGGAATACAGTTCACTAGTTGGGAAGCGGATGGGTCTAAATGAAATGATTTTTAATACACATCTCTGTGCTCTTTCATTATCTTTGCCAAGGCCTTTCCTTCTTACTCAACTCTCCCTATAAACGGCTTGACAGCAACATTTATATCTATTAGTTCCCCTACTCGACTAGGCGATTCCTCGGTACGAAAAATATTACAATTTTTTTCAATACACATTCGTGGTTTAGGTTCATAAACCATATATAGGACTTTATTAAAAAGTCAATCTGTCATCGATATATGTTCTCTTAGGACGCCTTTTACCGACACATCAGTGACGTCATCGGGTTTAAATTAACAAATTGCAAACATGGCGACTTAGTCCAGGGGAAATTCGCATCTCACCCAGTGCGTTCCCGTAAGCAATAAGAACGTTTAAAGCCTGATACTTGCCCACCAATTATGTGTTTTATCAGGAGCAGCTGTCAGTTGTTAAGAACGTCGTAGCAATTAATGCAAGTGAGCGCAATTACTATTGCGTCACCCGGCTCCCGGAGTCGGGAGGCGTGGCCGCCATATTAGAATTGATAGACTCCTCTGTGAAAATTTGGGTCGATCTAGGCCAGGGCTTCTCAGGTCGTCCGTTGTGTGTAGTAATATAGTAGTATTATAATAAACTTATTTGGTGGGTAATCAAATTTGTTAACATTCTTTCTTTAAGGAGTTTTACGCACAAACCCGATTATATTATAGCTTGCCAACTAACGTCTTAAAATCGCGTGTATTTGAATACTTCTTACTCAAGCAGTGAAAATGAGAAACTGATATATATATTATCGTTTATCTATACCATCTGTAGCAAAAGACAAGAGTAGAGTGAGAAACAGAGACGCAGCGGTCGCGCAGAAACCAATAACAACGCAACGAGACGTCTACGACGCGTGAACCAGAGCATTCTCGAACACCACCTTCAAAAATCAGGCATAAAAAGCAGTCTTAACAAGCCAAAGTAAACAAATAAAGTACATTAGAAAAGAGGACACAAGTTGCGCTTTATTGAATATAAAAAAGGAGATTGAATAGAGTGAATAGACATTTGCTAAGCTACCTTACCGCCTTACCATCTAAGATTGCATTTCCACCATTATGTGAAATCGTGATCAAATACATACTTATAAAGTATTTAAAACTTAAATACTGACTGCTCATACTTTTGAACTAATTTTTTTATATATATTAGAGACGACATTGAAAATGACTAACTAGTGTTACCAGCCCTGCTTGAAGGCTACACGCACCGTTTAAAAATTCGAGCTGGCAATTTACTCCCATTTGTCTGTGGTTAAACAACTATATGAATGCTGTAGGTTAAAATAACTAAGTCAGTATTATAATTATATCTTTAGAAAATTATGTACAAGGTTCTCTAAAACTAACAAGTGATACAAAGAAAACAAAAAAAGAAGCGTCAATAGCCTAATGGCTGAGGGTACGGCCTGCGAATCGTAAGGTCGTGGGTTCGAATCCACCATTCGACTATTGCCGTGAACCATGTCCTAGCACAAGCTTAAGCTTAGTTGGAATGGTTAACAAGATTGTTAGTAATATTTCTGAAAAAAAAGAGATATTGCTAGCTTTCTTAAAAAATATATATATATATATATTCGACTGTCAGTGGTACACCATCGGAAAACCATAGTGGCATATATATCTGTTTTTTGTCAGTGATGTTTCATTACGAAACCGATGTAATACAATCATCAATTTTTATAACAAATGCTAGCAATATATTTTTATGATAAGTCTTACTAAAATTCTCGTTAACCATTCCAACTAAGCTTAAGCTTGTGCTAGGAGTTAATTCACGTCAATAGTCGAATGACTAGCAGAAATTGACAACTGCAATCGTTAATTTTGACATTATTATAAATATTTATTTGAGGAATATTTTTGAAAAAATAAAAGATTGGTAGCAATACCAATCTTTAAAGAATTGGGGCCTGGTGTGCTTTCGCCACTATTCCTATAGTGAAAACATAAAAGCAACAAAAGTTATTTACAGGAAGAGAGGCACGTAAGTTTCACCGGAATTTGAGACGTGAATGATTGTGAGTTATGTTGTTAGAGACATCTTTCGGGAGTTGCTCAGCGTAAGAGCCCTTGAAGGGGGAAAAAGATTTCTCTGTTGATCTTAGCTGTAACATTCAACGAGTAATCTGACGCACCAAGACGTTGTAATTATGAATTACAACACACTCCGCCAATGACCCGGCCGACATCTGTTCGGTATCATAATGACCCTTTTGTTTATCGCGTCATTTCTTCCTTCTGTATAACAATAAAAAATATTAATGCTACACCGGGTACATCGGCCGAACGTACCGGGGGCTCGCTAATCGCATTAAGACGGTCTGCGAGCGTTCACGGGTTATTATGTTTATGCGTTTTTATTCCGGGGGTTGGAACGTTACCGGAAAGGATTATTGCGGGAATCTTTCTTCGAAGTTTCCTTTTTTTATAACTCACTCATACAATGCTGCATCGTTATTTATTACCCTCTTGACGCAAATAGTTATACACATATACAAATCTAATACATCTATACGAGCAATTCTTGTATAATAATATATATATATACATTTTCATACGATAATTGTAAAATCTATGCAGTGATGTGTATGTAAGCAAAATGTCTTTTTAACCGTGTATACACAATCATATATACAGTACACATTCATACATATCTACACACAAACACAGCACACTCATACGCATTCACATCACGATAACACTGACGATCTCACTTAAAAAGTCAGTTTTATGAACAAATTGTGAATCACTTTGTTCGCAGGCAGTAAAGTGAATATATATAATATATGTATATAATATATGTATTCACTTTACATATTACAACCTAAGTGCTGTGGATCCTGTAATAAAAAAATAAATACACTAAAGCTACTTCAGTAGACGACGCTGCTAAGCAACACTAAGCTAATGAGTGTTTGATTGTTTGATTTGACGGTAGACAAAGAAAATCAATTGTTGACTATATTTTTACTACACACTGTTTATTTCGTATCCAAGTATTATTAACAAAAAACAGGAATTACCAAAGAGAAGGTCATCCAGGAACTTGACTTTAACAGTGGTAGGGTCACATCAAATGCCAAAGAATGCAGATGTCAAGTGAATTATAGTAGGCAGGCGCTAAGGCGCTGCCCAATACCAACTCCCATTTGATCGTGTAGAACGTGCACCTGCTCGAATCATCGCCAATCAAACTCCTTCCGATCAACCCGACCTTCGTCTGCGAAGAGATGTCGGGGCTCTTTGCATTCTCTATCGCATTTACCATGGGGGGTGTTGTGACGAATTGTTCGGAATGATCCCAGCTGCCGATCTCCATTACCGCACATATCGGCAGAATTACAAATACCATCGACACCAACTTGATTGTTGGCGTCCCAACTTCCAACAAACTTTCTTCCACACACGGTCTACCTGTGCAATCAATTGTCACCAGCAGTGTTTCCGAACCCGTACGATTTGGGAACCTTAGCAAGCAACTTGCCTACTCGTTTCTCAAATGCCGACACATCTGCCACTCCTCTGACGATGTAGAGTGACGGTAATCACTTAACATCAGATGATATTTCGCACATAACACACGGTACTAGGTCAACAAGACGGTTAACAGACACAAGGGCTAATAAAATGCAAAGTATTTATGCAGCTGTAAAGAAATTTAAATGTGTCATTAGGTCGTTCATTTATCATCTGTCTGTTAATAACCCATCGGGCTTTTGATACGACACTATAAGATGGTATTTATTGCCCAATACAAAACCTTAAACATCTATTACTAAACAAATGAAGATTGCACCAGCGAATACAAACAACTTGACTTGGCGATAAATTTACGAGTAAAAAAAAAACAACTACTTGGAATCAAACTTCACAGCTCTAGTTGTTCGGACCTCTCGGGCGTCCTCGGATCGGAATGCTTACGCGTAACGTAGTAACCGTCCAAGCCGAGGTTGACCCTCACCGGGGCGACCCTTGTGTCTTTCCTTCCGATAACAATGTGGGTATTTTCAAGAGTAGAGTGAATAGGCATTTACTAAGCTAGCGCGCCTTACCATCCAGGACTGCATTTCCACTTAACTTCAGGTGGGATCGTAGTCAAACACTTGCTTAGAAATTGCAGAAAAAAAAAGTTACTAGATACAGGTTCAGGCTTAAGCGACCTAAGAGTTATGCCACCTCTCAATCCGGTAAAGCTGTCAAGGCCAGCTTCTCTGTCAATCTGTCTTCTATGTCAATCTGTGTATTTCATCAATGAATCATCGAAATCGGTTAACGTGATATTGAGTTATTCGTCTATTTGTGATGCCAGTGTCAGAATTGGACCAATTAAATGGGACCACATGGGAAACACCAGCTTATAAAAAAAGAATAATTAAAATCAGTACACCCAGATAGCAAACATAAAATAAAAACACGGACGAATTGAGAACCTCCTCCTTTTCTGAAGTCCGTTAAACACCAACAACCATTCTTCCATGTAATTCCCACGAGTTCAATAAAATTAATATGTCTGTGAAATCTTGAATTTACGGGACTATGAGTGTACAAATTTAAAAAACGGACCGATTAAGGACATTCTAACTTTTTTAAAGTCAGTCAACAGGAGACGATTGACCAACGAAAATAACAAGTTAATGTAGCGATGACTCTCTATCACCCACCGACTGGGTGTATCTTGTTGTTTTTACCCAGCCCGTAATGGGGAAGAAAATAAATGATTATTACATCTCCGGGAAAATGTTCTTAGTGACCTTAATGTTTTATTGTGAAAAGTAAAAAGTGAAAAACGAAATGGAATGTGAAGGCATTCCATGATTGTTGGAATACCTATAGCAATACATAAGTCTGCATTTGTGACTGAAATTTCGCTATGACCACTGATCTACAAACAAATTTATTAATTTTATAAAATATTTTTATTAATTTATTTAAATTTTATTAAAAAACATAAACGAAAAAGGACACATGGAGGCAACACTAAGTACTAAAATTTAAATAAAATTAAAATTTAATAAAAAATACTGTATTATCCAAGTTTACATAAGATATCCTTTTTCGTTTAAGTTTATGTTTTTTAATTAAATATAAATAAATTAATAAAAATATTTTATCGTATTTTCAGGATATTTAATTGTCTATCATGCACAATTTATTTCAGTTAGCTAGCGTCTTTATCTTCCGAGATATTCAAACTTTCTTAACAGACCCTTTATTTTTGCTCACGAGTGTATAACGTTGAACACGTGGAAGTAGTCATTCAATATTATTTCTTCTTCTTTCTCAGATGCTTGCGGTTTATCCGACGTTCCACACATAGAGAGCTTACAAGAGAAGTCACAGTGCGCTTTAGAAGAATACTGCAGGAGTCAGTACCCCAACCAACCGACGAGATTCGGGAAGCTACTCCTCAGATTACCATCACTGCGCACCGTCAGCTCACAAGTGATAGAACAGCTGTTCTTCGTTCGTCTTGTGGGGAAGACGCCCATCGAAACCCTGATCAGGGACATGCTGCTGTCGGGCAGTTCGTTCTCGTGGCCGTACATGGCGACCATGTGACATACGATGTGGAGACAGCTGGCGGCTGCGTGATCCACGCCCTACGGCTTCCCGCCGTATCTGCCGAGCCAGCGGTTCGACCCGTTCCAGAGGTTCTCGCGTGACGCGTCAGAGGAAGTCGTGACGTCATCCAGCGAGGTCCACGAAGCGACGGAGCCGGCGTCAGATGAATACGGTAGGAGCAGAGCCGACCCTTGTCCGACGTTCGATCCTATGTCGGCGTTCTATGCGCCTAAGTCCACGGAAGACGCTTTCGAAGTGGCAACTACGGTTTCAGACACCAAAAGCAGTCACAAGTCTTCCATGATGATCGACAATCTTCTGAATCTAAGGAACCAGGACTCCTGCTCGTTGCCGGACATTAAGTGAACTTGGTTCAAACAGTGTGTCAGTAGTGATTATTAGTTCATTTTGTTCCTCTGTAAAAATATTTAGGTTAGCAATAATATTTAATAATGTAAATAAAATGTTTTTTATTATTGTAATTGTACCTTTATGTATGATAATTGTGATAGGGGGTACAAAAAGTCTTATACTATAGACCAGATCGTTTTACGAGTACATGACTAAACGTTTCCTCCCACGGAATTGATTTACATTTCACAGATCTTTTGATACGCTATCCTATTAAGTGGGTGATTTAAGAATGTATTTGAAAGCAATATATTATTATCTCAATGCAATACACGTCGATCGTGCAATCTTGGTATGTAGTAATATATTATATTTTGTAAGATTAATGATGATTTTCAAGGTCTACAAAAAACTGTTTTTTTTTTATCAATAAAAACATTTGACAGTGACTTGGAAGATTAAGTGAATTATGAAAATACGTCCAGTATGAATTTAGACATTTTTCTGGCTTTTAAGGTCATTTGGCATAGATTTTAGAAGGTACATAACGCAAGGGCTCTTGATAAACTGGTCTTGTATTAGACCTTACGCGCGACAGAATATTAACTACAATGCGCCCTGCCCATTATTACTTCAACTTGCTTATACACTGAGCTAGGTTGCTTACCTTAATACGTTTACGGATCTCCTCATCTCTAATCATCATCATTTCAACCGTAAAACATCTAGTGCAGGACATACGCCTCATTTAATTAAAGTAACTAAAGCTAATTTTACAGATATCAGGAAAAAATTATGATGACGTGAATTTTTTTTATCAAAAAGTTACAGCCTATATAAGTCCCACTGCTGGGCATAGGCGTTCTCTGTAAAGAAAGTATAAGAGTATACTCTTACGGCGGGTTTCTATATTCAATCTCGATCCATAAATCGCTATCCGAGATTTTAGATTCATTTTCTGCACTATAACTGATATATTATTTTTACGGCGTAAAACGGATTATGAGAGAGGACTGTCATTTACGACAATTCCATTCTTTATCAATCACTTCCAAAGCCAAGATCGGATATTGAAATGCGGATTACGGATCGATAGATGGACCAAATAAAATCAGGATCGGAAACAATCTTACATTGAAGATCGAATATAGAAACACGCCGTTAGTCCACCACGCGGCCCTAGTGCGGATTGACAGACTTCACATGCCTTAGAATTTTTTTTTTCTTAAAATTTTTCTAAGACATGTAGGTTACCTCACGATGTGTTCCTTCACTGCCGAGCCCGTGGTAAGTCAGCACATTTGCAAACAAATTCATTGGTGCCGGCACCGGGGATCGTACTCGGGTTGCTAGAGGACTATGTAACTTGAGGCGGCCGTCCGGACACTGAGCTACCACGGCTCTTCGCTTTAAATAATACTTATTATTAAATTCATACTGGAAGTGTTTAGTTAATTATTATATTAAAATTCATGCCAATTTAATTTTTTTTTTCGTACTGGTGCTCTGTAATTTTTAAAAGCGTTTTTTTTTTATTTTATGTATAATTACTGTGTACAAACTTTATAATTCCGTACAAGCATTTAGTGTTTTTTTTTTTGGATTCTTTAGAAATTTTTATATTTTTTTATTATAATGCTACAAAAATTAAATTGAATTATTTAAAAAAAATACTATTTTTATTGTTTTACCGTGTGTCGTGTAAGGTTTAATTTTGCTAAATATACTTAATATATTGTTTTAATTAAAATATAATTATTGTATTATATTTTTGGTGGTTACTACTAAGTATAAGGACTCCAAACAGAGTTATATAATTTAACAAAAGACAGGCAACACTGAAACTTAAAAATTAGACGTAAATTAGATAATGTATTTTTAAACCAAATAATAAATATACAACTACAATAATTTCAATACAAATGACGATAATACATTCGTCACACGCTGAAAGTACAGAAATAAAAGTTCATAAAAATTATGAAACACTTGTTCCCAGTGCATGTTGATGAACTTTTTTTTTTGTTCACGCGGGGGAATCTTTTTATAGACCATCCTCCGGTACCCTGCGTGGGCCCGGAGGGATGTGTGGGACTCGGCCTGGGCAGCCCCTACCCACTAAACCTTCCGCGAATGCCATCAGCCGTTATGAGCGGGGTGCCCCGGATCTGTCAGCGACAGGACAATGTTGATGAACTTACCCCTATCAGAAATGGGACCAAATAAACTCACAAAAATACGGATTTTAAGCCTCGAGTCTGCCAAACCAGTTGTGTCAAAATGGACGAACAGTGACATCATAATTGTCGCGTTTTGCTAGTTCCCTAATCTGCTAGTTCAGTTGTGCCACAATGGCTTTAAGATGACGTACAATTGACATTCGAATATTGTTTGGATTGTTAGTATCTGGTAACATTGTACATAATGACATCTCCTAAAATAATATTATGCTTCATTTCAATCAATTAACTAATATTAAATTAAATATTCCAAAACTTGATTTGAATACATATGAAAAAAAATATTGTTTGGTTTGTAGGACAATGATAATTTCGCCGCTGGAAAGCAAAAACGTAGTGATACATATGGCCATTTTCACTTTTTAACGTCGTTAGAATTAGAAAAAAAAAACGCGTCGAATAATATATGAGCTGTAACGATTAGATGAAAAATGGCCAAAATAGGATTTTCAAAATTGACAATTTTCTTTTATTTTTTTGTACCGTAAAACCATATAAAAACTCTAGGTTAATGCCGTGATACAATAATTATTTAGCAAAAAATGATAAATATTGTGTCCAAAAACGACAGCTCTAGGTCCACAAACACGAAAGTTATAATTTTTTTTTAAAAAAGTTGAAATGTTTTTCGGCTCCGTTCAACAATTGAATTTTTGTGCGTTTCTACTTTTTTGTTTTCCAGCGTCGATATGATTGTAATAGGTCAGTTTCATAGTGAACTTTGGTGCCAAATAGCTGAGTCTGGGCCATGAATATGAAACATATATATATATATATATTGTCATTTATTTTATCTGTGAGACTTCATTACTACGTACAACGTCATGTAGAATTTTGGGGAATTGTAGCAGAAAAATGGCGCGGGGACTCATTTATTTATTTATTTATTACACCAACACAATGAACATTTTTAACAAACAATACATAAAACAGTGAAAAGTTGTGAAGTTAATGCCATCGCAGTTATAGGCGTAGATTGCAAGCAATTAATTGGCGAGTGACAATGAAAGATAAAAATAAAATTAACACAAAAGTAAAAATAAAACTAAATTTGAAATTAAAAATTAACTAATAAAAAAAAACACTATTTGTAGTTTAGTAAATGTTTATACAAACTTATACTAGGAAAAAAGAGGTCGATATCGTCCGTTTTTGAGAAAGAGTTGAATTCTGTACTAATTCTATTTAAGGGCGCATTCTTACCTAGGTTCGATCTGAATACTACTCATGGGGGGATCATCTAACTTACATTTTCATCTTAGACGTAAGAATTAAGTGTGTTTTAAAAAAGATTTGGCTTAAAAGTCTTGTTACCAGGCCATAAAATCTTCAACAACAAACGTCATGTCATTTTCCCGCGCAATTTTGGTTGACAAATTCGCTGCCATATTATTTTCATAACGCACCAGCAACATAATAATTGAAACTACAAGTTAATTTAAATTTCGAACGATATTTTTCTTTTTTTTCCTCTGTACTTTATAGTGACCACCAAAAATTATGTGTTAATTTCACCTCGTTTTCCTGCTATAATGTCACAAAATCAAACTTCTCCTGCCAAATCTATAAAAGCAATGTATTTATTTGCAATAATTGTACAGTGATGGGTGTAATTATAGAGTGGGTGTATAAGAGACTGGAGAGCAGTTGTATGAGACCGCGTAAAGTTGAAGAATAAAGTCTCTTTGAATAAATCTCATTTTATTTCATTCAATACTCACCTAATTCGATTCCGAAACTATAGCACTAATTCATAGAGGCAATTGGTTTTTTTTCAAATAGCAAAAGAAGGCAAACAAACATCTCACCTGATGCCCACCGCCTATGAACAATTTTTTTTTAAAGGAAAAGGGGCAAACGAACATAATTTAAAATTAATTCATTCGACTTCTTCGCACATAAATAACACTTAACTGAATTGGCCTTTTTTAACCGGCATTAAAAAGGACGTGGTTTTTCGTCGTATTTTTGTGGAATTGGTTCTTGGCTTTGGAAGATATATCAGGAAATTCCTAGAAATCGTGTAGAGAAATGTTTGTTGATTGAGATATTTATAAGATTATGACAATCCTAGACTAGGTACGTACTCCTTAAAGCACGTAATCAGAAAAAAAGAGAATGTGGATATCAGAACTTCCTTAAATTCATCACCGAAAGTAATAAGTTTACAATCTGCAACAATACTTACGATTTGGGGTCGATTTTTCACATAATCTAGTTTTATTTTTAGTTTGGTATAGGTTTATAGTTTATTTAGTAGTTTTATCTATTATTTATAGTTTTTAAATATTAAAATTATTGTTTTGGTTGTAGATCTATTTGTTATTGAACATGAACAAACTAATTCGATAATAGCCGCAGTAGTAAGAACTGTGTCGCAGCTGTTAACGCCCATCTCCAATCAATGAAATACAAATACAAATTTACTGAAATTAAAAACATATCAAGTTCAAACTATACCATCAAGATGAACTTATTTTGATGGGCAAAGTCGCTGGCAAAATAAGTGTTTGTGTGTTGTGGTAGAAAGAAGTCATGGCTGCGGAATACAAGAGAGTGGACCGGAATTGCGAGCGCCGCCCAACTGTTTCGCCTCGCAAGAGACAGAAAGAGATACGGTGAACTGACTGCCAACCTTCGCTAGTCGGACAGGCACTTTAAGAAGAAGAAGAAAACATATATGTAATTCAATTTGATCGAGTGTGTATGCGTGAGTCTGTTTGTCTGTACAAGATTGCGTGTGTTGAAGTGGAATTATTTTACTTCTTAATACATTTTAACGCAGATTCAATTTGAAGTAGGATTTGTTTCACACGTAAATATGTTATTTAACAAAAATTAAAACTACCCAACAGACTATTAGTAAGGACTTACGAACCCATAATTTCCTCTCCAACAGCGATAAACAAACGCGGAAACAGTTCGTCGGTATGTAGTTCCCACGTGTTGCGACCTGGTCGAATCTCAGTTCGCGTGTGTAGCACAGCTGCGACGCGCACGCGATGTCGCCGCTCCCACGCGCAGCACTACAGTGTGGCATTACCTTTATACAACAAACACTCTTCTTAACATATGTTATCCTAGTACATTCTGAAAGTTTCGGGAACTTTCTATGATTACCTTAAGTTAATAGCTTTGGTTTGGTATAGATCTAAGACTTTTTTTATTACGAACGATTTTTTTTATTTTTGAAGAGAAACTGGCCTTGACTGCTTTACTGAATTGAGATGTGGCATAGCTGAATCGCTTAGCCTGAACCTCTACCGCTAGTAACTAGACACAACCCCTCCGGTGAGGGGTAACCTCGGCTTAGACGGTTACTATGTTACGTGTAAGCATTCCGATCCTAGGGCGCCCGAGAGGGCCGAACCACGACTCGGTCGGTTGCTATTTTCACTGATAAACTTTTTTTATTATTCTAAGGTAAGTTAAAGAGACAGCCGTGGTAGCTCAGTGTCCGGGCGGTCGTGTCAGGTTGCATAGTACGCTAGCAACGCGAGTTCGATCCCTGGTGCCGGCACCAATAAATTTGTTGTTGCAATTATATGTTCTGATTTACCATGCGCACGACGGTGAAGGAAAACATCTTGAGGAAATCTACGTGTCCTAGAATTTTTTTCTAAGACATGTCAAGTATGCCAATCAGCACTAGAGCCGCGTGGCGGACTATGACTTTAACTGTAAGATACTTATAAGTAACTTTTTGTTTATTAGCGTAGAAGAAGAAACAGTATTTAAAAATGGCGGCTTTTATCAATGAGTTTCTTACAAACGAAAACAAATTCATACACTGCTGGATTTCATCCTTTTGTTGTGAACATCCCTCAAACATAAATTTAATTCCGTAAAGGGGGTACAAAAGCACAGACTGCAAGCAGGTGTATCTACCGACAATCAGTGCAGGTCACAGGTCAGGAACCGCCAACCGTCGGTCATGCACACTGCCTCCATTGTGCCCGTATCACCGGCCACCAAACTATTAACGACTCCACTGAGCATTGGCGGTATAACGATGCACTGCTTTTTAATCGTCTATAAAAAGGGCAATGTGGTGCACCCTTAGCGCCGTCATTTATGAGTTTTAAAAGTTATTTTCTGAATTAAATTCCTTATTGGTGTAGGACTTTCGGTTCCAAGGATATATTAGAGACCTCCTAAAACTGTATAATGCTTGCTGATTGAGACATTGGTAGGTTTACAACAATTAAAGGGTATTCCTTAACGACTCGAATATGGATAAAGAAAGAGAATAGACGCCAGATCTGCGCAATATAATTATGACTCTTAGAAACAAAAGCGAACATCCTCGCATACACATAAAAGTTATTCAATAATAAGTTCTTATACAAAGTATAATTAAAGATACATATTTATATTAACTAATATGTTTAGTAAAGAGTTAAAATGTCAATAGCCTAATGGTTATGGTACAGTCTGCGAATCGTAAGGTCATAGGTTCGAATCCACCATTCAACTTATTGACGTGAACTATCTCCTTAAGGTTAAGCTTAGTTGGAATAGTTAGCAAAAATGTTAGTAATATTTCTGAAAAAAAAATTGCTAGCTCTCTTTAAACAAAAAAGAGATAGCATTTTAGTAGTAAGTGTGTCGAGGCAAATGCCTCAAGTTGCATAGTACGCTTGGAGCCCGAGTTCGATTCCCGGCACCAATGAACTAACACCCAAATTTACAATTTTATTTGATGGAAAACATCGTAAGAAAACCTTCATGCGTTAGAAAATTTTCTAAGACATATGATGTCCGCCAATCCACTGTAGGGTCGAACACAGAGAAGGCCATGTGCCATGTGCCCAACAGTCATGTATAGGCTGTAACTTTAACTAACTTTAAAGTCATATCTTCCCCTGTTCGCAGTCTCTAAGTACGTAGCTTTTAACATACTTCAGTTGACGTTTAAGTTATTAATAAAAATAGAGTAGAAGCTAATTTCAGTTACAGAAGTTTCAGTTAGGTAAAGGGCGGTGGGCGGGGCAGAGGTCGCCCAATGAGGTCGGAGGTCGCGAACCCCGACCCCGCGGGCTTCGTGTACAGAGGTGAGCTAACTCGTACACAAGCGTCTCGATTGATTTGTGCCTAAAGTTTAACGCCCCTGCCTTACGCTTCAATTCCTTCTCCTCCTTTTACTACCGCAGCTTACGTTGAACTAAGCTAAAAATATAGATCAGGTATACCTGTTAACATGTGAGTGATATCTTTTTTAAATATACATTAGTCGACATATGCGTTTAATTCGTTCCGTAACCTTGGTCGTATGTCAAACGGCGCGCGTGTCAAAGCAAATTTCTCCCATTGAAATTAATTGTAATACCATTAATCCCCAATTCTTTAAGCAGGCATCTCCATCTTTTTCGAGACTTCTTGTAAGTGCCGCCACTTATAAGCCTTCCTATACTAAATTCCGTCGCGTCGCCCGGAGGCCAAGGCACGTTCTCGACAATCTGGACGATGCGATTGCCATTGCACAGGATAGATAGAAAAATATATAACATAAAATAATAAGACACAAAATTAATACAATAAAGAACGAAGAGATATGTGGGGTTTTTACCCACTAAAACCCCCCCGGCAGCCCTTCCTCGGTGCATGGTGAGGGGTTCCGGGGTTTCCAGAGGAACGCACCGGAGCCCCTCTCCATTGTGCTCTTAGGAGAGTACGTCCAGGGGGTTACTCCCCTGTGCCTCCCACTTTGGTGGACAACTCAGGCCCCCACCCTTGTCGCCGTGAACCCGAGGCCCCTTTTAGTTGCCTTGTACGACAGGCAGGGGATACCGTAGTCTTATTCTTGAGAGCCCAGAACTACAGGGCTGAAACCTAGCAAGGTATTACATGTTTTATTGAGATCGTAAAATTCTATAATTTAATAGTTGTGTACAAAATAAACGTTTATTGGCATCATACTGTCATATTTAGTAGTCTTTTAGAACATTGGTGTCACCATGATTTACCAATGCCGTACCCCTGGCATGCCAATCATCTGTGTGTTATTATATAATATTTAATGTATTTGATAATGAAAGAATGATAATTAAAACGATTGTAATAAATCGGTTTCATAATGAACGTCACAGGCAAAGAGCAGATCTGCTTGTTTAGTATTCCCTTACCGTATAAGTAATATCGGCAGTAGTAAATTCACTTAAACATCTTTTTAATTAGAAGCCAAGCAGTTACCATTAATGCTGATGAAGGCATCAGTGGTCACTGTTAGAATCTATCGTCGCATTACACAAGATAAGGTTGTGGTGAAACACCTCGACAAAAGGTATTCAGTGACATGTATAATGGGCACTTTCTATAATCAGAGAGCGGGCACCGCGTCCACTCTAATAGCTACGATTTAAGGAACTTCCAGCCGGCGTATTGTGATGTGTGCCCGGAGATGTGAGCGATAAAACGGACGCACAAACCGTATCTAGCGAACTAAGATTCTGGTACCGTAGGAGACGCTATGGGACTGGGAAAAGAGTAGAGTGGCTACAAATTTATTTTCACGATTTCAAGGTAGCACAATTGATTTACAACGTGTTCGACCGTGTAGGAAAAGATCGTAAGGAAACACATTTTAAGATACGTAAACTCTGCCAATTCTCACCAGGGAAGCACTAAGACTATGCCTTAATATTATCAATAGTAAAATTAGTAAATACTTATCACGTCTATGCCTAATAATGAGACACATAAGAGTTGTTACTTTGATTACTATGGCATAAATGTTATGTACCGATGAATGATGAATCTCCAATGATTTGAAAGATATCTACAGTTTGGTTTGGGTTATTACGAGTCCTTCTCTCTCTGTCAACAGAGACTCTTTTCGTCTACGAATAGCAGTTACGTGACGTCTTGCGCCTCCAACATTGTCACTCTTGTTTCACGGGCCTCCTGCTCGGGGCATCTCTTTCAAAACACTTTCTCCTAAAAATCTATAAAGCATAAAATGATTCTTTAGCTCTCACGTCTTTTTCTCTACAAAAATGACAATATATTTATCCCCTCTTACACTCAAATGAGACGAGACATCATGAGCCTATCATGATATACTGGACATAGCCTAGAGGCTGAGAATACTAAATTTAATATTATTTTTTATCTCCTGGATTAAATCATCAATTGCTAAAATGTATGTTTTATAGACCTTTTGTACCTACTCATTGAAACCCAAAAAATAATAAATAAATTTAAAACAAAATTATCACTGACTACTCCACACACTTCTATAGTGTGGAACATTGCCTAATCGCGCGGGTGGTCGAGCCTGATTGTGATTGACAGTCGCACGTCAAAGCGCCACGTTCACTTCCAACGTACCATTTATTTCTATCTCCTGATCATCCATTACCCTTTTATAACGCCCTCGAAGTTTCCCCGTTATAAGTCGCACAGCAATGAATGTGTGACGGACAGGAAGCGTCGTAGATTTCTAGGTGGATGGTGAATGCCTCGCTAACTAGAGTTGGGTGTCCCGAAGATTCCACGGCACGGCCGGAGCCTTCTCAGACGTGTCGGCGGTGATAGGGTAATGTATGGAGCGTCTGACAGCTCCAAGTGAGAATGGATGTTGTGCTGTATCAAAAGATTTTGATGGCTCGTATCTGCTTTGATCATAATTCTTAATATTTTATCGTTTGTTAATGTGAATGCATTTTTAATAACATTTCTTTTACTAACATTGGACAACCCACATAAGGCTTACCTTTTTCCTACAAGAAATTACTTTAAAAATAGAGAAACTTTTTTTAAGCTCTGTCTACCCTTATAAAAAACAGGAGAGCTCATGTTTTTAAATTAAACCGCAATTAGATCCGTAAAGTAATTCAATCATTTATGTTTTGATTCTATTAATAATTTAGATTGTTATTAAAATTCCACTAGTTAGAGAGTTATTTGAGGTTAATTATCGAGTTAATGCAACTTAAAATATTTCTTTGAGTGCACAGTTCAATCAATTAATCAATCGGCCCATTGGGGTAGACCACCTTTTTACTAAGGGATATGAAAATAGTCTTCGTCTTATTCTCAGACCTATCGAATGTACACAGAAAATTTTATATAAATCGGTCAAGCTGTTTCGAAGGAGTCTTTACAAACACTGTGACACGAGAATTTTATTTATTATATTAGCAGTAGCTTTTTGATACTAGCAGGTGAACGTCCTTCCCGTTTCTTCGCCTTATCACGTGAAAAATGTTCATGGATGGCGTTGATCATTAAAAATCTGGCGACCCGCTTGCTCTTTGGCCGCCACGTACATAAAAATATACCACAGCGCACTAAGGCGGCCTTTTCAGTAAACAGAAATTATCTCTTTAGAAATATCGGAGAAATGAAAAATTTGCCTTGATAACAGTTGTAACTCTGGTCATGTTCCACACGATGTCATGTAGTTATTAACAGATAATATCAAGTTAAAGTGACTGTTATTAATAAGAAAGGTTATTTTTAATCTGCCCAGAAATACTGTTGACAATTTAAAAAAAAATACATTTGAATTTGGAACTTAAATGCTTAATCTCGCAATTAAAGTGGTATTTTAATGTCCGAGCGGTTGACTATTTGCATAGTACGCAACACGAGTTGAGCCCTTGTGTCGAGTTACTAGCGATAGAGGTTCAGGCTAAGCGACCTAAGAGCGATGCCACCTCTCAATCCGGTGAAGCAGTCAAGGCCAGCTTCTCTGGCCGATCTGTGTAGTTCGTCATTAAAAAAATCGATCCCCGGTGCCGAAATCTACATGTGTTAGAAAATTTTATGACAAAATATACCAATCCTTACTAGGGACGTATGGGGCTTTATTCCCTTAAATTCTCTTTACAGAGAATAGGACCATAACTAAACAACTATATGTTTTTTGTTACTGTATTTGGACCAATTTCTGTTATTTGTTATTGTTATAATAGCAGTATATTTACGAGTTTAAAAGAAAATCTTTGAAGGTACATGGTTTAGGTTCGGAAACATCCGGCCCTGTAGTTCTGGGCTCTCAAGAATAAGACTACGGTATCCTCTGCTTGTCGTAGAAGGCGACTAAAAAGCCTCGGGTTCACTGGCCAACAAGGGTGGGGGCCTTTGTCGTCCGCTAATGTGGACCCGGGAAGAAGGCGAGATCGGCTGGCCCGTGTCGCCTTGCACTGCGAGGGCACAGGGATGAAGGGAGTAACCTCCCCGGGACGTGCTCTCCTTGAGCACAGTGCAGAGGGGCTCCAGTGCGTTCCACTGGAGATCCCGGAGCCCCTCGTCATGCACCGAGGAAAGGGCCACCGGGGAGGTTTTATTGGGTAAAAACCCCACATAACCGCTGCCTTCCAGAAGGCGGGGTATCTTTTTGAAGATTTCCTCCCCGTTAACAAAAAAAAAGGTTCGGAAACATCGCTGGTGACAGTTGATTCCACAAGTTGATAGTGGAAGAAAGTTACGCGTAAAATACAGTCGTGAAACGCCAATCATCATGACAGTGTCAATGGAATTCTTCCTGAATCCTCCCTATTAATTCCCATTTTTTAACCTTAAATTAATGTGTTACAATAATAGTAAGCAAATAATTTATTGCAGATTAAGTTTTGATAATGAAATCTCCGTAATTGTATCAGTTGCCATCATTGGCACTCATGTGCAGAAATAAGAATGTTTTTATACAACCTGTCCTCGTTCATTATCAGCTCCGCCCCTGCTAACGGTGGCAATAGTTTTCCCGCAGGATAGAGAAGATAAAAAGAGCCCAGTCCCCCGTCGGGTTCCACTAGCGGTGGACAATTTATCTAAAAGTATCGCCCCGCACATTGTTTTAGCGCCTGCCACTGAAATATCGACTCTAATGAAATTTACGGCGAAAAGATGTACATGAGAATAAATGCTGGAGATACATCTAACAACTTTTTATCAAATATCTTCAACGTTAAAAATAAAAATAAGCGATATTATAATAAGAAATATTACTAACAATCTTGTTAACCATTCAACTAAGCTTAAGCTTGTGCTAGGAGATGGTTCATATCAATAGTCGATTTTTTTTTAATGACGAACACAGATTGGCCAGATAGGATGGCCTTGACTGCTTCACCGGATTGAGAGGTGGCACAGTTCTTAGGTCCCTTAGCCTGAACCTCTATTACTAGTAACTCGACACAAGGGTCCCCCCGGTGAGGGGTAACCTCGGCTTGGACGGTTACTATGTTACGCGTAAGCATTCCGATCCGAGGGTGCCCGAGAGGGCCGAACCACGACTCGGTCGGTCGCTATTTCACGGATAATCTAAGGGACATTCAAAAGCTAAACTAACTTTGAGTGCCACTTCGGGAAGCGTTGGCGCTGGGAGAAGAAATGGCCGAAGAAACTCCAGCAACTAATGGTGATTGCAAACCTACAGCTTTACAGCTTTCGTTTAGCAAACCGTACCGTCAGACGAATGACGCTTTAATTTATTTTAAAAATTTAAGCGACATTATTCCATATTTCAACAGGATTTTTTTCATTCTTGGCTTTCTGTTTTCACGAAGCTATTTGCCCATAACTATTCAAATAGCATGAAATATTTCTAGTATTTATGATATACTATGACTGAGTTCACTAGCGGGTTACCAAAGAGTTTGGTTGACAATTGTAATTTTTTTTATAGGACAATGGGCAAAAGACTTTACGGCATCTTAAATGATCACCGTCGCCCATAAACATCTACAACAACGGAAGAGCTACAGGTGAGATGAATAGAAATATATGTCATTATAACAGATTATCTAAGATTTTATTTAAGATTTGCATCCTATTATGATCATTTTAAATAGCTCAATAAATCTTGCCGTGGTAGCTGAGTGTCCGGGTGGTTTGCTCAAGTTACATAGTACGCTAGCAACCCAAGTTGGATCCCTGGTGCCGGCACCAATAACTTTGTTGTTGCAATTTTATGTGCTGATTTACACGCGCTCGGCGGTGAAGGAAAACATGGTGAGGAAACCTACATGTCTAAGAACATTTTCTAAGATTTGTGAAGTCTGTCGGATTAAGCTCTTATACTCTCTATACAGAGAAGGCCTGCGCCCAGCAGTGAGACATATATAAAGGCTTTAACTTTTAACTGAATAAATCTTGAGGTTACAATTTATATGATCGCATTAACTCCGTGTATAGCATGCAACGTGTCCGATTTACTTGGAGAAAAAAAAACATACACGGCGGTCGTTCCCTAAGTTATCTGCACATTTTGCGGACATTTCATCCACTTATCACGTGTTCTAAGTATACCATTCCACACATATTGATTCAACAAATGAGCTGCCTGTGAAACTAGTACAAGAATACATGAAGTACAAGAATGTTATTTTCATTTATGTGATTGCCATCCAAAGATACGAGATAAATATTTAGATGGACAGAGCCGTGGTAGCTCAGTATCCGGGAGGTTACCAAGATGCATAGTACGCTAGAAACCCGAGTTCGATCCCCGGTGCCGATGCAATTATTGCAATTTAAGAGCTGATGTGTCTTACAATTTTTTTCCAGTCTGTCTTACTGTCTGTAAAACGACATGAGAGCTTATTTTTATTATTATCTATAGCTAAAAACCATATTTTGAATAAGTAATAAAGTAAGAATCAAAACGTCTGTGAAAGAAATCAAGCTTTTTGCGAATTTAGAAATCGGAACGGAATTGTACCAATTTACATAGTCATAAATACATTTGGCTGTCACCGTGTTCCACGTCCGTGGGGTGAAGAGTCACCCCTGAGGGTTTTTTTACCCCCTAAAGATAAGACATGTCCCGACGTGACAGATGTCGCCTCGCTTACATCTCGCGTAAAACAAGTGAACGCGGTTTTGTAACCCGGCTTGTCTTTTATTTTTCCGTGTCGGGCAATAAAAAGCGCCGGCTTATTGTGCTGTCAAAATGTTAAAAAGCACTTCGAAAATTTGTAAATGTGGCTTACATAATTATATCGTGCCTACTGTTAAAGAATGACGACCGAATAGAAACAAAGAATCTTTTCGTCTATATCGTCTAGCATCACATCATGTTTTTGTTTCAACCGTGAGCAAAAATAAAAGGTCGGTTAAGAAAGTTTGAATATCTCGAAAGATAAAGACGCTAGCTAACTGAAATAAATTGTGCATGATAGGCAATTAAATATCCTTGACATACAATAAAATGATAATGCCTAAGTTAATGCCTAATAAGGCACTAAGGTGTGCCCTATTGCTGACAGATCCGGGGCACTCCATTTATAACGGCTGATGGCATTCGCGGAAGGTTTAGTGGGTAGGGGACGCCCAGGCCGATTCCCACACATCCCTCCGGGCCCACCCTGGGTTCCGGAGGATGGTCCGTAAAAAGGATTCCCCCGCGTAAAAAAAAGGTGAAATTAAGTAATAATTTTTTTATAAAAATAAAATTCCAATCGAATAAAATCGAGATGGGACCACACAGCTTTTAAATGAATACAGAATCACTGACGTAACGTAACGTAAAAAATCTCTCCTCCTCTTATTTTGTATTCGGTTAAAAATCCAGATGGTAACGGTGTTTGTGAAACTACAATGACACTGGATGGTCTCACCTCAATCCCTCCCGTCCTGCGAAAATTATAAATTGCGTAAGTATGAAATTCATTAGTGTTATTTATTCTCTCTATCTCTTTCAGGCTCCTTCAACTAATGTCTTTAATTTTTTTTACAAAAAATAGTCTCACGTTTGGCTTCATCTCGCTTGATGGAAGGCGAAGACATTGGGACTTATATCGCGTGTATCTGAATGTTTTCTACTCAAACAATGAATAATTACACACTGGTATATATATTGCCGTTGATATATTCCATGTATATGTATATTATTTATATGTAAATGTATATTTATTTATCTATGTAGTAGTTTTAGCGGCCCTTAGTCTGCTCTTAACCACTGAAGGTTAGCTGGTAGAAAATGCTAAATAGCATTAAGTTTGTATATTTACTTTGGTGCAATTAAGAATTTATCTATCTGTCTTGCTCTTGGCCTCTCATGGTCTTAGGTCATCTTCTATGTCTTCAATAAAATATTTGGGCGTCCAGATCGACCAGCGGCTATCGTGGTGCACCCATATTGAATATGTAGCAAATAGAATTAGAAAACTTACTTTTCAAAACCCTTCGAAAAGTCGCTCCGACCAATCTTGTCCTAAATATCTTGTTCTATATATATATATATATATATATATATATATAGAACAAGATATTAATATACATATATATATATATAATATACCTGTATAAAATAATAAGTTTGATATGGAAGAGCGAGATCTTCTGACACATGCATTTTTTTTTTTAATAATAGTAATATGATTTTATTTCAAACCAAAAATTCATGTACAAACCAGTTCGATAATAGCCGCAGTAGTAAAAACTGTGTCGCAGCTATTAACGCCCATCTCCAAACAGTTAAATACAAATACAAATAAAAATGTAGTAAGATTAACAACTTATAATGTAATTTAGTTTAATCGTTTTGTGTGTGTGTGTTTGTATGTAAAAGGTTGCGTGTGTTGTAGAGTGACTGTATGTGTAGGGACGAGTATGAAGGGAGTGAGTTACTGTGACTGTTTATTATGGTTTTAAAAGATCTTCTGTAAATTCATACGAGAGGGTTTGGAGCCATTCAGTAATATATATTTCTTGCTTACTAGAAGGTCTCAGCCAAAATTTGTAAATAGATCGCATGTATGGAAATAAAACATTTTTATTTTTATTCCTCTATATCTTCGACGAGGGAGGTAAAGTTGTAGCGCCAGATTCTCTACGTCAAGAGGCCTCGTCCTAACGTATATATCATAGCAGCCACCTTTACTGCATCTTGTCTGTAATGTCGCGTTCACCCAGACTTCGTATTTTATCATTAATTTTATTTACTGTTGAGTTACTCGTGAGCCGTGGTAGCTCAGTGTCCGGTCGGTTAGCTCAAGTTGCATATTACGCTAGCAACTCGAGTTCGATCCTCGGTGCCGGCACCAATAAATTTGTTGTTGCTATTTTATGTACTGATTTACCACGCGCTCGGCGTTGAAGGAAAACATCGTGAGGGACCTACATGTCTTAGAAATTTTTTGTAAGACAAGTGAAGTCTGTCAATACGCACTAGGGTCGCGTGGCGGACTATGTCCCTATACTCTCTTTACAGAGAAGGCCTGCGCCCAGCAGTGGGACATATATAAAGGCTGTAACTAAACTGTTGAACAATTTTCAAACATGAATTCCAACTCTAAAAATGATAAATTTAAAGACACGGTCTTAACATGTGATAATCATTAAATATGGTGGACAATCTCGTGCGTTTAGCGATCGATCTTAGGTACGAAACATAATTAATGACGTCATGACAAATTATTTGAGCAACTGGCCATTTAGCGATCCGCAAACAGGTCATTGTAAATCAGTAGGGACAGTTTAACTGCATTACAACAAACAGTCACGGCGAGACGACAATCATTCCGCACCATTACGTATATCATTAGCTACATGCTTCTATTTGTTTTCTTACCATTCAGCCCGTTGCGGACTTCGTCCGTTGTCGGCTAAGGATTCATTTATCACTCCAAAGACGGTGCATCGACAAAAGTATTTTTTGTTTAACGGTAAGTAAATACGGGAATTTGGATATGCTAGCGGGTTGTGGGATCGCTTTTGTGTCCGAGGGTTTTGGTGTGCGGGTTTTAAATTAATGATCGTAAGTGAAATAAGCCAAGTCAAAAAGGTACTCTTTAGGGTGTGAATTGATTAATTATCAAAGTACTAGTTGACACAAATGGTAATAAGCAGTCATGAGAACTTTTATAAACTTAAGAAGTCTATTAAGGTAGGTGAAGGAGACACTTACTTCCCTTTCAGTTTGTCCCTAGACTTGTAGCGTCAATAGCCTAATAGTCTAGGGTACGGTCTGCTAATCGTAAGGTCGTAGATTCGAATAAATCGGTATAAACTAGCGCTTGACCACAATCCCACCTGATGTTAAGTGGCGATATAGTCGAAAGATGGCACGCACTAGTTTTGTAAGTGCTTATTCACTCTACTCTTGAGGGCTCCCACGTCGTACTTTGACGGAAAGACTGACGCCGTCTGCAGGTAGAATGGGGATGGGGAAATTAACTTGTGTAATCCCTGTGCACACTCTCCAAAATATAATCTGTACAACACCGAAATGTTAGCCTTAACTAAGCTAGCTTATGATCAGGTGAGCCCTATGCAAGTTTCTCCCTTTCTCCCATAAAACCAAAATTTATCATTAACTTTCCGTCAAACTACCAGCACCAAAACCAGTTAAAACACGTCACATTTGTTTAATGTCTTATAACCTTACAGCGCCATAACTACAAGCTGTTTAAGTTAAAATATCGTCGCCACACGTTCCATTGCCGCTTTGTCCTCCACGATTCTAACGAGAGGAACTCGAGAGGGAATGTACAAGTACAGAGGCCAGATTAAAGTGCAAAGGAGCAAGCGCGGTATGTGTCTGTCTCTCTTATTGTAAAGTGAAACGACGAAAGTTGTCATCAAATACGCATCGCCCGAGGGCGGGAATCAGTTTTAAAAGCCATTAGACTGGGGTGAGCTTGTGGTGGGTGGTGGTGTGGAGGGAGTGTAATTAGAGTGCGTTAATATTTAACAAGTGCGGTGGAGATTAACGTTACCCGGGCCCATCTGCGCCCAGACACCTTCAGTGGGTCCGCGCGTTTAAAAAACCCACTTTGCGGCGCATCCTCAAAAATTAATTATGTTGTGTCCTGTGAAAAAGGGATTTTCGCTCACTTAATGGCTTTGTGATACGAGGACGCGGGTGCACGCGGAATTGAGACGTTTTTTTTTTTCATTGAATATTACTATTCACTTAATTCACAGTAATAAGACTAACTTTAGATACAGCCTACGGTATGATGCGGTCTGCGAAACATACGGACGTATGTTTACCACAATTCTATTTATGACGTCAACCATCTCCTAGCACAAACTACTCCAAGCGTCCATTCGCGATCGTCGGAGGTTGCGAACTATCCTTGCACATAGGTTGCGAACAAATCCTGAATAGGATTAGGTGCGTTGCTGGAGTTTCTTCGGCCACTTCTTCTCCCAGCGCTAACGTTTCCCTAAGTGGCAAATAAGTTTAGCTTAGATTGTACCAATAGTCTTTTATCAATAAAATAGCTACCGACCGTATCGTGGTTTAGTCCTCTCGGACACCCTCGGATTGGAATGCTTACGCGTAACATAGTAACCGTCCAAACCGAGGTTACCCCTCACCGGGTGGACCCGTATGTCGAATTACTAGCTAATAGAGGTTCAGGCTAAGCGACCTAAGAGTTATACCACCTCTTAATCCGGTGAAGCAGTAAAGACCAGCCACTCTAGATAACTGTGTAGTTCGTCAATAAAAAAAAATCCTACTACAAACTTAAGATTAGTGGATTGGTCGAGTTTGAAGAATCCATCTTTCAAACTCGACCGAAGCTCTTTGCTTTGTTTTTCATTATTCGTGCAGAAAAGGACTGGAAAACTTTGCCCGTCTTTCCCTCCGATGACAATGTGGGTATTTTCAATAGTAGAGTGAATAGGCATTTACTAATCTACTTCGCCTTACCATCCAGGACTGCATTTCCACTTAACAGCAAGTGGGATTGGGGTCAAGCACGTGCTTAGGTTTAAAATTTCATTTTAAAATGAATATTAGTAACATTATAACAAAATTTTCAAGCATTTTATATATATAAAGGGTGAGGTTAAATAAAAATATATAGTCCCAACTTATATTTACTACGTTACTTTAGACTAAGTTATTAATTAGTTTACATATAACAATTATTATATTAGTTAGGTCTATGTACATATCTTATATTTACTCATATTTACACTACACAAATAGATGATAAAGTTTATCAAACAAAACTCCACACGTAATTTAGTTATACAAATATATCTGTAATACAAATACAATACAACAATGCACGCCCGTCACCCAGAGGGGTAAGCAGTAATCTCGGACTTAAACTTAGCCTAGGCTACTCGTTCTCGAAGTTCGACAACGTATGCGCAGTATTTCCGGTGTTGTCGATATTCATGAACGATGGTGATCACTCAAAAAACATTTCTTTTTGTTTCTTATTTCGACCGCGTGTGATCGATGACCAGACGCAAAACGCCGCGAAAGGAAATCTCGCCCCAAGTCCTCCTACAACTACACCTACGATATCAACGGTCAGCTTTATTGTGCTACTTGCAACCGAGCATTTAAGAGCAAGTTCGGCTTCGCAAGCCATATCAGGGCTCATGCCCGAAGGTAGTCAAGGTCGCCGCCACCGGTCACGGTGTGGATTATTATTATTATATTGATCACTCAAGGGTCTACTAAACCAATGGTATACAAAAAGAATGTCCATTAGTACTGGTCGATATCCGAGTTTAGTTCATTGGTGCTACTATGGCTTACAGATACCGAGCCACTAGCGCACTAAACGTGTTTGTTATTACATTATACATTTATGATGGAATGATGATCGACACGACTGCAATAGATCGGTTTTGTAATGAAACGGCACTGGCAAATAATAATTTATAATAAAAAAAATATTACAATCCCGCCACACATTCACAGATAAAATAAAAAAAGAGATTTAAAATTAATACGAGATAAAATCCACTAATTGATTTTTATTTAATGTAAAAAAACATCATCGGAAATGTGTGAACTATTTATTTTAATATTTGATTTCGGAACGAAAATTGTAAAAAATTCAATGAAAGAATCGAATAATGTAATTGCATTATAAGCTAATCTGTCCCCGCGCCTCGGCCGACGAGTCTTGGGTCTTTAATAATGCATATTCCATTAGTTAACCCACAGATCCCGCATCTTCGGCTAATTCTAATTGCGCGGAATGGCTCCGAAAGGATTACACTTAGGAGATTCACAGCCATGTTTTCATTTTCAACCGCACCTTTATTACGAAAATTAATTTCAAAGGGCCGCGGTGAATACTTTACAATAACATTTTCGGCAGCACGACTTCTTTTGAAAATTTAATATAGCTTGTTAAAAATTTTCGTTAAAATAGAAATCATACAGGTATATTCACGAATAAAAACAAAAACCGACTTCAAATCAGAACCTAACCAAACTCTCCTAAAACTACTTTTGAAGTAGATCCTTTCAAATAAAAAATGAATCATCGAAATCGGATGCTGTGATACTGAGTCGTCCATTTTATGGTTGTTTGGTGTTATGCTTATATGGCTTTCTCATGGTTGCCATTGTCAGAATTGGACCAAATCACCAACTTTCAAATAAAAAAAAAGAATTATCAAAATCGGTTCACCTAGTCAAAAGTTTATAGATAACAAAAATAAAAATAATACAGTCGAATTGAGAACCTCATTATTTTTTGAAGTCGATTTAAAAATGTATAAATATACCAAAAGAACAATTTTCAAATTATAGTACACGTAAAAAAAAAACACTTTTTATTATTGCCACATTTATTATTTTATATTATGTGAAATATTTATTATAATTTCTACGACCCAGAAGAAACCAAAGACAACAGACCAGAGTATTCGTCGAAAAAAAAATGTTAAAAATATTCGATTGAGAAAATTTATGCAAATAAAATTTCTATTATTGAAATTATTATTGAAAACAAAAAAGTGCTTACTTAATATTATGCAAATCCTAGTTCCCATGTTCAGGCGTCATTAGGTGACCGTGGGGTGGCCAAGGTGGAGGGATGAGAAACTTTTTCAAACCAATCAGTCACAGTCCGGGTCTTCCGGTACTCAGATTAGCATAGGCAAAAATCACAATGGCGGACTCAAGAAGTTAATCGACGGTCCATGCATAATTTTAAGCTCGAGCACAAAAGGGTTAAACAAAGGTGTTGCCGTAAAAAGGTTTATTAATGTCATAGATGAATCATCAGACGGTCCGTTAGACCGGTCGTGACCAGTTACCGGAGTCTATTAAAAAGTTTTAGTTTTTACTCTGTGGTCCTACCAGCGGTGGCGCGAAAATGATTTATTCCATCACGTTTATTACTATCTTACAATTTCGAAACACGTTAATTTCATTAAAAGATTGATAGTGACGATTTTTCAAACTATCGTTTTTCGTGTTAACGCGTCGTCGTGAAATATTTCTAGTTAAGTTTTTATCTCGAAGGAAATACCAAAATGTCACTGTTGTCCACATATTTCTTTCTTTTTCACTTGACGTTAATTGATTTCGGTGCGCTGTGTTACTATCTAGTGTTATCAGTGAGGATATATACAAATATACATTTTGACCGAAAACATAGCCACTATACTATAAAAAAGAAAACGTAGTAATCATTGTATCTTTAAAAGTATTATAAACTATTTTATATTAAGAGGAAAGAGAATAAATGTGAAAAAATATTTCTCAGACACTAACGACTATATTCTATCAGTCTTACAAATAAACGTGGTATAAAGATAAATTAAGAATAAGCAAAAATTGTACTAATAAACCAAGAATACGTTATACCTGGTATAACGTTGACGTTTTGGTTCATACAATCGTTATTCCGAAGTTATAACGACGTACACCCTTGTTTAAGTCCAGTATAACATTTAAAATACTACGATTTGTGTTTGTGTTCGCTCATTTAAATTAACTTATTATGGAATTAAGGGCAATGGAGGAAGTAGAAACAGTAAATGACTTAATAAATATCATTCAGACTCCAAAAAAAGTAAAAATATTTAAAAGATGGGAAAACCCTTTTGATTTATATGTCGATGATTAAAATATCGATTAAAGTGGTATAATGTTTCTAGACCACTTATTTGAAAGGTCTCTTACTATGGACAAACGTGGAAGTGGATTATCTTCTATCTATATATAGAGTATAGATTATTTTTATAACCGCCACACATTGACAGATTCATCACTACACTACTACATAGACTGCCATTATTTTTTAGTATGGTTTCTCTTTGATTGCGCTGTTGCCAACTCGTGCATTTTGACGTAAAGGAAGAATATATAAACCATAGTAATTCCGGATTTATTTGTGGTAAACTATTCTCAGCTTATTCTTAATTTATTCCTGGTTTAACTAAATTTAGTTTAAGTGTGTTGTGTTTAGTGGAATAAATATGTTATAACTCATTTTTATTTTTAGTTGTTTTTGTATCTGTGTTATCTCGCCTGAACTAAAACATTTTGTAAGGTAAGTAAGTGTTATTTTGTTGAAAATGCGTGATAAATACTTTTAGTATACCGACGGTAAAAAGAAATGTCGTATTTGGAAAATTGTCCCAAATTACTTGTCCTAAATTGCTTTATAGAATGTTGTTTTGTTTGTTGTTTTATCATAAAAATAATAATGAATGTAATCGGGTTGTTACCGTACTATGCAACTTGACACTTTTTTTTGATGGTTGGCCAGAGAAGCTGGCGTTGACTGCTTCACCGCATTGAGAGGAGGCGTAGCTCTTATGTCGCTTAGCCGGAACCTCTATATGAATTTGACACAACCGCACTGACTTCCATCGCAATAAACCGTGCATACATTTTTGCAATTCAATGGTACGTACGAGCCGAACTTTCGAACTCTGGACTATGATATCAATAAGTCGAACCGCTTAGCCAACAGGCTAACTGTTACAAGAGCTTATTTATATTTCGCTTCTAGACGCAACATATCATCGAACACTGGCAAGTATCAAGTATCATTATAATAAGCAATTAGATCCGTGAAAACCAATTTAGCAAGACCCGTCTTAAGAATAGATCTCGAACATTGTACTACGTAGAATTAGATATCCAATTATATTGGACGACTTCATAGAAGGGGGTAGGAAGGTATTAAAGAAGGGCTATTTGTTTTCTGCCGTCACCTCTCAGTAGTAAACAAACAATGCATAAATGTAGAATACTTTTGTGCGCTTCCCATAGTTCCCATTGTCAGTATTGTCACCTTTGTGCCCCGTTCAAAGGCATTGTTTTTTTTTCCGCTGTCTTTTGTATCTGCGGCGGTTTACTGCGACATGTCCAGTATGTTTTTTCTACAGTAAACGTCGGGTTGTATATGCATAATCCTTAAATTATGGTAATACGTGTTCCTCAAACATTATTTTATATATTTTTTTTATAATTTTATAGATAATAAAACTTCCTTTCTTAAGGAACGAGAAAGTACTTAACAATTTCTTGCTTCTATACATAGTTTTTAAATTTAAACACACAAACCTCACTTTATAAGTATAATTAATAGACATGTACTACGTATGTCTATCAGAAATTTGCCGCCAAAGAGCCCTCAGCTTCTTTGGACATATCAAGCGGTTTTCAAAGCACTGTCTGGAGAAGCAGATTATCTTAGGCAAAATGGACGGCAAACGTGCTCAGGGTGGGGCGCCTATAAAATGGTCGCACACGATCATGAAGACGGTGAGAGGCAGCATGCAGCGTGCGGTCCACACTGCCTATAACCGCACTCAATGGAGGCTGCTTGTACGTGGTCGCGATCCTCAGCAGTTAGGGAACGAACAAGAAGACTACGTATGTAGACGTCTTACCGTTAGTAAAGAATTACACGCTACTACAACGGTGTTTAATTTCCATACGTGACAATATTATTTTATTTTTTGCTACTTTATCGCATTTCTCCGTCTGTCCGGTGCTATTATATAATATATATATATACATAATAGTACATTTAGAAAAAAACTAAATAGTTTGTAAAACGAATATAAATAAACTATTTAATACAATTTACAAAATTATTTATTTTCTTAGTTATGTTGCGAAGTTTTTGCGTTCAAATTATCTTCATTTCCACATTTAAAACTCGTAGTTTTTAGGTAGATTTATTATAATAAAATGGGAACAAATTCAACATGATGGCTTATTGTATTACAAACAAAAGCAATAATTTCACAATTGATTCATAAACAACCGATTCAAAGACAATACAGACGAATTGAGAACCTTCCCCATTTTTTCTAGTCAGTTAAAAACATTATATACGCAGCGTAGTCTATTGACGAGAGCTAAGAGAAAGAATCCTGTGCCTGACATTAAACTATGGGCTCGACTTTGAGTAGGGTATACCAGTTTAAGTACCTAGGGCACATCATCATCACTGATCTCAAAGACGACGGTGACATAAAGAGGGAACGAAGATTGTTGTCGGTGAGGGCCAACATGATCGCTCGCAGGTTTGCGCGCTGCTCGAAGGAAGTTAAACTCACTCTGTTCAGAGCTTACTGCACGAGTTTCTTTGCGGGCAGCCTGTGGGCGACTCTCCTCTTTTATAGGGTGAAAATGTTAGCATCAGAATTAAGGAATTTACGTGCGAGACGGCTCTTATTGAGGATTACGGCATTCTGTAACTGCAAGTATGTGGATGGATTAATGTCAAGTAATTTTAAGTTTGTATGGAGGGTTTTTTGTATGACGCCTGTAGTAGACAGCATTATTGGGATTGTTCGGACATGACTGACTTGCCACTGCGTTTTGATGTCTGTGCAAAGTTCTCTATATTGTGCAATTTTCTCGGAGTGGGTTGTTAACAAATTATGTGTATTACATACTGCAATGTCGATGAGGGATACTATTTTGTCTGTTTATGTAATAAATTTATATCCGGTTATTATTATATTACTATACCATAACGAAGAGCAAATTATTGTTGGTATTATTATTATAAAACCCTGTATTATTAAGTGCGTTTAAAATTTAATATGGAATAATTGGTTTGGCTCATTGAACACCATCCAATGTAAGCTCATTATTGTATGCCCGCCACAATATAACACCTGAACGAGGCCCGATTATGCATAATAAGGACAGAGCCCTTTGTTGCCATTCAGCCACTGATATTAATAAAAGGGGGGATGGTGACGAAGCTCCTTTGTATCCACTTGTTTACTGGACGGAATGACATTGATGGTTAGAGGCAAAAAACATAGACACAGAGATGTAACGGATTGAAACGACAAACTTCTGCTTGCGGCGAGATAAGAAATCACAATAGATGCTGTATGTTAATAAAGGCGTCGTTTCCTTGATCTCTGGTTTAAGAGATGCTGTTTCTATTCTGGTTTTCCTGTTTGGAGATGATCGGTGACCTCTGGCACCTTGTTGTGTGGTTGATTGACATCCAGTTTGAGTCGCGCTGCGAGAGAAATTTTCGGAATCACGGATTCTATGTTTAAACGTTTTTCAAATGTTATCTTAGTTATTTATTGGTGTTAATTATTTAACATGTTTTCTTCCAAAGTTAATGAGGAGTTTTTTGACCTGGCACAATGGTGTAATGTTAAATTATTAGAACAATGTAAAAAAAATTTCAACCGACTTCAAAAAAAGAGGATTTTTTCGTCTGTATGTTTTTTATGTTTAACTTTCGACTGGGTAAATTGATTTTGATGATTCTTTTTTAATTTTAAGCTTGTGCTTCCATGGCACCACCATTACCCTTTTCACGGTTCAATTCTGACAATGGCTTCCACGAGTCCATCCATTCCATGAGTTGAATACTCGTAGGTCAAGCTAAAGTGGTTCCCGCTTTCTATTAACAATTTATTTAAGATTATTCAAAAATCGGTCTTCATATATACACATAAGTCGACGTTGGACATGACTTTTGTACGCAGTAGGATTACCATTAATTTTCATATAATTTCCAAATTCACGTTGGGACATCGAAATGCTCGATCGAAATGTAGTCGTTGTAAAAGTTATTTTAAATTAGTTATGTCGTTCGCGTTAGCATAGATATCATATATAAGTAAAGCTTTGCATTAGATTTATATTATTTCTATAAATATTTACGTAATTTATGGAAAGTTTCGATCGAGCGTTCATTTCTATTGAACTTAATCCAGACATTTTGAATTGACACGCGGTGTATAAATTGCCCTATAACTACATACTATATGCAGCGGAGTCATATTTCATAAAATGTGGATGTTGAATACAATAAAATGAATACTAGTCTATGGCCGTTTGATTTTTTTTGTAATATAAAAGTAAGCGGCTAATAGAGGATAATAATCCGTTTATATTTAACTGACTTTTAAGAAAAGAAGCGCTTTGTATCTAGTGTCTTTATTCCCGGCAACAGGGATGGAACTTAGGTTTACATATTACTTAGCTAACATATTATGCTACTTAAGGCGACCGTCCGAAAACTAAGTTACCACGGCTCTAATGCGTCAAGAGCTTTAATTATTTTGGAATTTATATACGGATATAATAAGACTATACAATGGGGGTATCGCACAAAATACTACCGCGAAGTACGGGTTATACTTTCACAATTTTTTTTCACAATTATTGTTAGAATTCTTGTTATCCAAATAAGATGAGACTTGCATTAGGAGATTGTTGAAGTCAATAGTCGAATAGTGGATTCGAACCCACGATCTTATTCGCATTAACGATTTGCGGATCCTATCCTAAACCTAGGTTATTGACGATCGTTCTGGGCTCTCAATAATAAGACTACGGTATCCCCTGCCTGTCGTACAAGGCGCCTAAAAGGGGCCTCGGGTTCACTGGGCGACAAGAGTGGGGGCCTGACCTCCCCCCCCCAGGACGTGCTCTCCTTGAGCACAGTGCAGAGGGGCTCCGGTGCGTTCCACTGGAGATCCCGGAGCCCCTCGTCATGCACCGAGGAAAGGGCCACCGGGGAGGTTTTAGTGGGTAAGAACCCCACATAACCGCCGCCTTCCCCCCAGAAGGCGTTCCACTGGAGATCCCGGAGTTAATGACGATAAACAATTTAATATATAGAGATATCTATCTATCTGTATATATAAAAGAGAAAGTGTATGCATATGTTCCATTTGGGCTCCGAAACAGCTGGACCGATTTCAATTAAATTAGGGATTCTTTAGATTGACATGGCGAGTAATCCTGTGAAATTTGGTGAAGATCGGAGCACTCCTCTTTTTGAACTGTCAAATACTTATAAAAAAAAATACTATGATGATATTCTATTGTTTTATAACCCATATTTATATTGACACATGTGTTGTGTATATTTATATCATTGTGAACCATATTGAAGTACAATGGAGTATATTGCATGTACATGGGTGTAGGTAATTATCTTCACCCGCTCGAGAAGAGAATGAATACGGAGAGAAATTAATAATTTAATATATTTTGGAAGTTAAATTTAATATTTAATGATGTAAATTTATTGTTTATATATAGTAAAGCAAAATTTATCCCGGCGAAGTGGGCTGCGTACGCTAGTATATAATAACTTGTTAATCGTCAATAACCTAATGTCAAGCCTTGTTACCAGTTATAAAAAAAAAATCTCCCTCTTTATTCACGACCAAAGAGCACAAAATGTCTTCTTAATTCATCCCTTCATCTTGTTATATAAAAAAACATGAGGTCGTAACGTGCGCTGGACCCGTGGCGTATGAAGTTGTTTATACTGACCTCTGCAACCTCAAGGGAAGCTGTGTATCAGATGGTCAACAGCACAACTAATTGTGATGTAAATTTGACAAAGCTCACGCGCTCAAGAACTTCTTTATAAAATTTTGAATTTTAACAATAGCAACTCCGATGTCGTATAATATATGGTTCTTTTTAATAACGTACGCTTTTTGACATGAAATATTGAATTTGTAAATTATTAATTTTAAAATGTTTTTGGTTGATTTTTTACATAACCAACCAAATACAATTCAATAGCCATTTTAATAAAAACCATTATTTGGCAATAGTCTCACAACCGGTCACATCTAGACATTAAGGTCTCTATGTAGCTCTGTTTGCCCGGTTATGGTGAAAAGTAACATTAGAGCTTATTCTTTTATTAATTAATTGGAAATTAATGTTATTTTAAATATTTTCTCGCTTCATTTATATTATATTTTCTTTATTTATTAGCACAAAATAATCTACAAAGAAGCGGACTTAACTTATTTATTACGGAAACTAAGTTTGGGCATTTATTTATATAAATTCTATAGTTAGTTTAGCCAAGGCATTATACTAGTCAGCCCTGTAGTTCTGTGCTCTCAAGAATAAGACGGTATCCCCTGCCTGTCGTAGAAGGCGACTAAAAGGGGCCTCGGGTTCACTGGGCGCTAAGGTGGTCCCGGGAAGAAGGCGACATCGGCTGGCCCGTGTCGCCTTGCACTGCGAGGGCACAGGGGGGGATGGTGTAACCTCCCCCTCCGGGACGTGCTCTCCTTGAGCACAGTGCAGAGGGGCTCCGGTGCGTTTCACTGGAGATCCCGGAGCCTCTCGTCATGCACCGAGGAAAGGGCCACCGGAGAGGTTTTAGTGGGTAAAAACTCCACATAACCGCCGCCTTCCCCAGAAAAAGGTATTATACTAGATTAAAAATATATACAAAATTCATATCAATTAAATCGGCTGCATCAAGAATTTCTAGTCTATTTACATTAAGTTATTTTATTTCTTATAAAATATAAGTTGACGTATGATCTAACTGTAACTGTCATTAACATAAAAGGTCGTTATGTTTATTTCAATAAAGTTTGGGGTCAGCGTAAAGGTAACGCCATAACAGGATTTCTAAGCAGATGATTTTATGGGAACCCGAATAGCTAATAATTCATAAACGCCGGACATCGGACTTCTGTCCGGCACTCGAAATCAATATGGAACCCGTTGGGGTAGAGTCCGCCATTAATTTGAACATGCCGGGACAAAGGGCGTAGTGTTCGCCCTTTCGAGACTAGAAAGTCTACAAGTATAATAGCGGATAGTCTCCACTCGTTTAAGAATGATAAATTACCCAAATGGAGTCGGTATGTCCATTCCCACAGATATTAAAGCCGGGGACAAAGGAGAGACCCCTAACTTGAACGGACTCACGCGGCGGTATTGAAAATATCGCAAAACACAAGGTCTCTTTGTTGGCACCGCATGCAAATCCTTTTGAGGGTTTTTGGCGGGAAATTGGAAAAGTTTTGACTTTGATGTTTTTCTGTTATGCGATAGCTAATCCTCTTTAATAGTGTAATCGCGTACAATGACGTCCAATATAAGGAACTGACAACCAATATTGATCTCATATTTACCTCAGTCATCTGGTCTACACGTCTGGTGACCAGAGGGCTGGCTTATACCTTGCACAGAGGCGAAGCATTGCCATACAATGTGGCAATTCTACCAGCCTTCTGGGCACGCTGCCAAGCGACGACGGTTTGGCACAGTACAAAATACCTATGATATTGTAAATATTTCAATATCATAGGTATTTTGTATTAGGTTAAGTTAAAGTTAGGTATTTAGTTAAGTTATAATATACAATTTAATAGTTTCTATTGCATAGGAATTTCATGATCAATTCCTCGGTCATTAGTTCGCAATTACAATTCTGTCAAAAGGGACGCTCAGTGACATAACAATATTTTTAACCGACTTAAAAAAGGAGGAGGTTCGCAATTCTTCTGAATGTTTTTTTTATGCATTTTACCTCATAATTTTTTGGCCTTTTTGGATTGAACCGATTGTGATAATATATTTTTATTTGAAAACTGATGCTTCTCGTGTGGATCCATTAATTTGGTCCAATTCTGACAATGGCATCCTTGAGAAAACCATATAAGTCTTAAATTTGCATAAAGTATGTGCGCGACAGATGGACGAATAACTCAATATCACGCCAACCGATTTTGTATTATTCATTTTTTCGTCAAAAGAATTTTGATGAGAGTCTGGTTAGGTTCTGATTAATTCTATTTCGTAATATTCCTATTTTATTTCAAGTCGATTTTTGTTTTTACTCGTAAATATACTTGTACGAGGTATTCCGATCCAAAGGTGCCCGAGAGGGCACTAGGACTATAAACCACGGCTCGGTCGAAACCTAAGCTAACTTTAAATGCCGAATTAGTTACGTTCCTGCGATCCAACTCTATCTATATCTCAATAACAGGTGGGCACGTATTCCCTTTAATAGGTGTTTGTGTGCGGGCGTTTACTTAAGATCAGCTAAGCCGCAATAAAAATCCTAAGTTCTCTTGGAAATATTGATAGTTAAAAAAATAATATATATATATATATATATATATATATTATATATGTCCCACTGTTGGGCACAGGCCTTTCTGTACAGAAAGTATAAGGGCATAGTCTTCACCGCCGAGCACGTGGTAAATCAGCATTTAAAATTCAGCAACAAATTTGCTAGCGTAGTATAAATCTTCGGCGGACACAGAGCCTCACATGTCTCAAATAATTTTTATATTTCTTTGTAATTCTAAGATGCAGTGAACAAATAAAACGAGATAAACATTTTCAATTAGCTGAGAGAGACCGTGGCTATTAACCAAAGGCCTCAACGGTGACAAATGATGGTGCCGGCACGTCTCCCCGTGGCGACTTGACGCCCTAATGAAAGTATTATACAGAAATCCAGCAGTTCGATACTGTGATAGCTTTTGAACATGTCACATTGAACATTGATCATGAATGGTGATTAATACTGAATCTTTGGTACACCAAGTGACAATGGTGACGACGATAAACCAAAAGATAGTATATTTTTAACCGACTTTTAAAATCAATTTGGTCGTATTCTGTATGTTTGTTACGTCAAACTCCATCATTTATAAATGAAATTTAATTTTTTTTTTATTCGAAAGGCAATAATTTCAATTTCCTCGGCGTTCTATAGCCTAATGGTTTAGGGTACGGTCTGCGAATCGTAAGGTCGTAGGTTCGAATCCACCATTCGACTATTGACGTGAACCATCTCCTAGCACAAGCTTAAGCTTAGTTGGAATGGTTAACAAGAATGTTAGTAATATTTCTGAAAAAAAAAAGAAATATTGCTAGCTTTCTTTAAAAAAAATATCGGCGTTGGACCTTGGATTCTGTAGATACCAGGGAAGGGTAGGGCTCCTAAAAATCGGATAGAAAAATATTTGGTGATGGACATAATAAATAAATAAATAAAAAAGCCTTATTTTTCTTACTAACTAATTACAAATATATACTAATTTTTAATTATTAACTAGAACCCCGCGTTTCCGAGGGTGAAGGCCTTCTCTAGAGATTTTCAAGTCTCTTTGTCTTTTGCCGTTATTGGCTACTGTTTGCCAGGTAATGGACATTCTTCTTCTTCTTGGTCGCTTCACTCTTGTCCAGAGTGGTCGTGGTCATCATGATCCGGTGGGTTGGACAGCAGACAGCAACCGCCGCACGACGTCTCGCCACCTCCGCCTGCTGGTCGTCAATCGGGCACATTCGTGGAGGGAGCACCCACCATACTCCGCACCTGATCCAACCATCGCATCGGCGATCTACCTCGTGGTCTGCTTCCCTCTACTTTGCCCTGCACGACAAGACTCTCTAAACAATCGTTTCCACGACGGCTTACATGCCCAAAGAACTTGAGTATTCGCCGAAGTACTTGAGTAGATAGACGCTCGTTGATACCCAGCTCTTCAAGTATGGAGGCGTTTGTTCGGAATTCGGTCCACGAAATGGACATATTGGCATATTATTGGCAATTCAAGACTAAGCTCTTCCCGAATGTGAAACCCCAGAACTTCGTTACAATTTATTAGATATTTGTTGGAGGTATCATCAATTTGTAATAGTACCTCCAAGGTACAAACAGGGCGCAGTAAAATGCAAGAAAGAACTAAATAACTTTTTTTTTAAATTCCATGCGTATGAAATCGCGGACACAGCTAGTTATATCATAATAACTTTGGCCACAAAACGAGCTTTAAAAAATGTGTTAACTCATTTATGTAATCGCGTGAAAAGTTATACTTTTTTTGGCATCATTAAAAATAGTTTTAATTGCATGCAAATAATTAATTACATTACAACAATAAAACGACTGGAAATGGATAGTCAACACAGGCACTAAAGTTAAATTTTAACTTAAAAAATTAAATACATAAATTATTATATTGAATAATAATAATATAATTTACCTCGACTTGGCTCACGAGGTGACCGCCGGGATGTGGATTCGACGATCATTGTCCCGATAGTCGTTTCCGCAAACGGTCTTATAGCGAAAAGTCTCGATCTACATCTTAAGAGACTTTCCCTGGATAGCTGGAGTCAAGGGTCAGATACAGACAGCCCTGTAGTTCTGGGCTCTCAAGAATAAGACTACGGTATCCCCTGCCTGTCGTAGGAGGCGACTAAAGGGGCCTCGGGTTCACTGGGCGACAAGGGTGGGGGCCTGAGTCGTCCACCAAAGTGGACCCGGGAAGAAGGCGACATCGGCTGGCCGGTGTCGCCTTGCGCTGCGAGGGCACAGGGGGGGAGGGAGTAACCTGCCCCTGGGACGTGCTCTCCTTGAGCACAGTGCAGAGGGGCTCCGGTGCGTTCCACTGGAGATCCCGGAGCCCCTCGTCATGCACCGAGGAAAGGGCCACCGGGGAGGTTTTAGTGGGTAAGAACCCCACATAACCGCCGCCTTCCCCCCAGAAGGCGGGGTATCTTTTTGAAGATTTCCTCCCCGTTAACAAAAAAAAAAGGGTCAGATGCAGAAAGCAGTACTCCTGGACACGGCACGCATCGTCAGGAGGTTCCTCTCTATGTCGCCCTAACCACCGGTTGCTTGGGCCCCGCTTCGTTGCCGGTGGCACACACTCAGTTAGGTTTTGTTATGTTTTGTATTTTGTATGATATTTTTCTGTATTTTACTTTTTATAGAAATATTATAAAACTTAACTTTAGGTATCAAAATAAATAAAATATTTAATTTATATCGATGAATAATACATACGGTTAGTTAACGTCAATTATATTGGAGCACTTGTAAAGTATATAAGCACAATTTTTTGCAGCTTCAACCTGTTAATGTCATCATTTTTTCATAACGATCCTAATGAAGTTGTCCAAACTTGAGAACTTTTTTGAAGTCAAAATTAATAATAACCTTGGCCACAAAACGAGTATATAAAAACTTTTTCATTTTGCTAATGCCGCAATTAAAAAAAAAAGTTGTGCAAAGTTTTAAAACGAGTAGCTCAGGCCGTTTGATTCCACTAAAGTGGAACTAAAAGCCGATGTAAAGATTACCGTACAATGCAGCCGCCGGTTATCCATTGAATCAATATACATGAAAGGCAAGAACGGATGGAGCAATATTGATTCAGCTTACAACAAGATCAAAAATTTCATGCTGCCAACAGGTATACAAAATCGCATTCTATCCTGGGATTATCTCAGGTTATCAACAATCTATCTGACATTTACTATAAACCTTTATTACGTATGTAACTTAGCTTATGTTTATCATTCATCGATCATTTTGTAGATGAAAGTTTATATAAGTTGTATTTTAAGCGAGCGATGGATATGGAAATATGAAATGATTTCGCTAGTAAACAGTACGCGAAACGGAGATTAGTTGAAGAGGGAGCGTGATCGAGATTGCATAAGCTATTTATGCTGAATTTTACCTGTACTTAGTTACCGTGTCATTTATCTAATGTTGCATATAAAGTTCAATTTTTATCAAATTAAGGAACGCCTAGTCCAGTTTGTTACTTATTACAAATTCATTTATTTTTGAACAATACTTGCGTACCCAGCCCGCTTCGCCGGGCTACATTTTGCTTTATTTTATTTAAACAATAAACTTACATCATTAAATATTTAATTTAACTCTAACTAAAAATCGAGTGAACTATGGCATAAGCGCGGATTATTTATATATTATTGGCGTGTCAGACTCCAATAAACGTTATTCAATTCAACAGCGAACACTCTGTAGGCTTAGTTATAAAGAGTAAATAATAAATAACTTGGCCCTCTAAGTAGAAATCAATAATTTCAGCTTAGTTCAATAACTTGTGCCAATGCCAAGACGTACGACTCTACAGATCTGAAAGATTTAATATCATTATCAATGGTAAACGAGACAAACCAGTAAGTTTGTGATTTTTATTGAAGATACAGAAGGGCTATAAAACAGAAGCAAGTAATTCTCTCTTCTCTTTCTCACTGCTATCCACAAACACCAACCAGAGGAAGTGCAGGTGCAGGTTCTTTTTTGATAAGAATTTCCCTTTCACTGACAAAATGTATAATATAAAAATGAATGAATGATAATTGAATAAATTCTCGTCCACTTCGCTTGGCTTATTCTCTCCTGTTATGTATTATGTAACAATAAATAGTTATATGTAAAACTTGATGTAAATTTACTATATTTTGTATACATATATATATATAATATAATAGTGCCAACCAGACGGATAAATATGTTTTACTCTTGCGCGGTACACAGAAACAGCTTTCGCTGTTCACTTTTCACCAAGCTTAATACGAGTAGGTCCCCTTTGTAGTGGTTAGTCCATTGCCATACACTTCTTCTTCTTCTTAATCGTCTCCTTCATTGCTGAAGGTCGTGTCTAGCACAAAGTGTTGATCGCTCGCTTCACGATTAACTTCCACGTGTCCCTGTCCTCGGCGGTCTTCATGGCTTTTGTTATTGGCAGGCCTGTGAGCGTCTTAACTGCGCCTGCCCACCGTGTGGGTGAGCGACCGAGCTATGTCTGTCAAAGAAATGATGATTTGATAACGTTACAATCTGTGGCCGAAAAATATCGAAATAGTCTAAATAATAAATCTAAATAATAAATAAATAGTCTAAAATTTACGGTTAATTATCATATTATTAATTTGTTATGTATTTTTCTGTATTATTTATATACTTTTTATTCATGTATCATATTTATTATACTCTTATTGTCTGTATGAATTCCATATAAAAGTAGTATTGTGCGCGCACGTCTTTAGGTAGTCCCGGGCACCGCTGAAAATCAGAGCTGTCGCATCCTTGCGACAGCATTTACTGAACGTTGTCGGATATTTTTTTTATGACGAACTACACAGATTGGCCAGAGAAGCTGGCCTTGACTGCTTCACCGGATTGAGAGGTGGCATAGCTCTTAGGTCGCTTAGCCTAAACCTCTTTCGCTAGTAACTCGACACAAGGGTCCCCGGTGAGGTAACCTCGGCTTGGACGGTTACTATGTTACGCGTAAGCATTCCGATCATTCCGCCCGAGAGAATGAACCACGACTCGGCCGGTAGCTATTTCACGGATATGTGTCCGATATTGGCATCACATATTATATACTATTTATCCGTGTAACTTTAACTGTATTATATTTATTTCTTATTCTTTTTTAATGTGTGTTATATTTTGTGTGTAATGTGTTTGTGTATTATGATACCAATAAATAAAACGTCTATGTCTAAATACATTACCAAGTCACGTCTACAAAATCCCAAGAGCCTTTGTGCTTAGTGGTTAGATAACAACTAACTTTATATCATCAAGCAAAACAGCCAGTCTGTTAAATTTAAACCCAAGCTAAACCCGACCGCCATTAATAGTTATCGATTGAAAACCGAGTGTCGTTCACGCGACCACACTCGAAGCGAGTACAACGCGATAACTCATACTATATCCGACACCTTTATAAACCAATTTATTACATTGCCACTGATACATTTCTGGGTTTCAACTGTTCGGATGTACAGTTGGCTTGTTTAAGCAGCAATGGTGCCGGTGCACGGCTCTGAATGTTTTTATTTTGTGGGGTAAAGTGACACGTTGTCGCCCGCGCTATTAATCTACACGCTTTATTTATTCGCCCGCTGCGATCTTGTCGTATCGCAACCACTTTGCAAGTTAATACTACGGATTTATTTCTAATATGTTTTATTACGCGTTCTGATTTATATTACATGGATATTCAATTCATTTTATACTCTTATACATACATAGAGATGGAAGAGTGTGAATTGTGATAGATATACTCGAGAAATTTGAAGAGAACAGCTTTGATCGTTGGGTCTATCTGTCCGCAACTGCTTAACCAATTTTGAGAGGAGGCAGAGCTCTTATATGAACCTCTATTGGGAGCAACACGGCGTAACGGCCCGCTAAAAGGGACCTTAGCTTGGGCGGTTTGTTTACTTTAATAACGTTAGCATTCCGATCCAAGGGCGCCCGAGATGGTTTTATATATCGAATGACTACCAAGATAATAAAATAATTAACAAGCTTGAAATACCACTACGGGAAGCGTAGGTGGTGAACGTACCCTTAGGCAGTAGTTCTGGGCTCTAAAGAATAAGACTACGGTATACCCTGCCTATCGTAGAAGGCGACAAAAAGGGGCCTCGGGTTCACTGAGCGACAAGGGTGGTGACCATTGTCGCCCGCCAAGGTGAACCCGGGATGAAGGCGACATCGGCTGGCCCGTATCGCCTTGCACCGCGAGGGCACAGGGGGCGAGGAAGTAACCTCCCCCCCGGGATGTGTTCTCCAGTGGAACGCACCGGAGCCCCTCGTCATGCACCGAGGAAGGGCCACCGGGGAGGTTTTAGTGGGTCAAACCCCACATAATCGCCGCCTCCCCCCAAGGCGGGGTATCTTTTTGAGGATTTCCTCCTCGTTAACAAAAAAAAAGGTTGTCAACGGACATATAGAATGGATGAATGATGAAGAAGCTGGGAAACTGTATAAAATTGTAAGACATTGTTTTTTTAAGTAATAATTAAGGCTTTTTATGCCTTTTGTGGTTCCGGCAGTCGCCGCAGCGGCGCCGGCTTTGCAGCGGTCGCTCTCACGTGGGATGGGGCAGCAGTGTCCACGCATGTGGCATCCACACAAGTGACCGCCCGTTTTTCCACGGGATGAGCGTCGCCATCGGGCCTCTTGCCATCGTCCCGGGCGATGCCATTAGGTTCAAGCACTGCTGGCATCCCGGAAGAGGCAAGGCGCGACGGATGACGTCATTTACCGCAGCATGGCGCGGAATACGTCCTGCGCACCGACGACATGCTAAACCGTGACCTAGAGGATCAACGTCTACCCCACAACGACAGCGATGGGGTTCGTTCGTCCGAGCCCCTAGCCGTAAGCTCACCGCTAAACTAAATGTTGTCTTCTCCAAAGGGTACCTACACTAAATGATGGAATTGCATTTAACCAGTATCCTGACTCTGGCTCACAACTGGCTAGAGACGAGACCGCTCCGCTTCGTTTTCTGAAGACTCTAACAGCTGATTACGGGTCTTCATGCAGGTAGCTCATCCCACTGTCGCTGCGAAGCCAGGTTCAGGGTAGGTCTGGACCGGTTGCACTGAGCCAGGTATCCCTATTACCTCGGCCAAACAGGCAACCTCTACGCCGCAGAGCGACGGGCCTAGTATGCTACCAACAGGGTTAACCGAGGCTATAAACCGAGGATAGGAGGCTGGCGGTGCTACGCGAAATTTTCGTATTCCAAGACCGCCATGGCGAATTGGCAAGCTTGCTGGAGTCAGCACCTATCATTCAAAGGGACAATTGAATGTGCTATTTAAAGCTACTCTTATTGAAAATGCTCATCTAAAGCGGCAGAAGGTCATTGTGGGCCCCAGGCGGTGTACAGCGAAGACGTATAGGTAGTGCTGGGAACGAAGAGACAGAATTTTATAATAAAATAGGCCATGTGAGGATTTATGTCTTTTAGGCGGCTGGAAGATTCCTGAAATTTTAATAGTGATCCTCTACAATTTGTGGAAGCCGCTTTAGAACCGGAGCCCCTAATTAGACGGAGCGACTGGTCGTCAATAATTTTAATATTAGGAGCCAAAACATTAAATTTAGAATTTAGTTCATAATGAGACTGTGCCGGTAGTCTTTCGTTGAAATACAACTCGCATTTAGAAAAATTTAACTGTAAACCAATACCACTGAACGATTTTATAATTTTTCCAAATCTGACAAAACAGAGCAGCGTCTCCACCCAAGGTACCGTCGTCTAAATACCATACATTAAATTTAGAAGTCAAATTCTTGATGTGGGAGTGTATTGCCAGACTGAATAATGCCGGTCGAGGGTCGCCCTGCTGACAGCCGGCAACTGATTGTATTACTTGACCATTATAGGCTAGGCTGGTTGATTCGCTGTAGCATTGCCACAGGTAAGCAAAGGTAAGTGGTATCTGGTCCTTTGCCTGGGTCAACCAAAAACGCCCTGTCAGAGAGTTGAATGCATTCTTTACATCTACCTTTGTAACACTTCACTTAAGCCTTGCTTGAGAAAGGTGCGGGCAGCGTGAACAGCAGCCTCACATCCTCCCTTAGTTTAAAACCTAACTGTGTTGGCTGAAATTCCTTCTGCAAAAGTGGCAGGATGTCCCTACAGCAGATTTTGGAAGCCCACACGACGAATTACATTGCCTGCGGCAATTGGACGGATGCCACCATCCTTTTACGAAGAGCGCAAAGGTTGGCCCCATATAACATCGATTATGTCATTGCATACCTTCCGGTGAACATAAGATTCACGAGGCGAGTCAAATCCTCCAGAAGTGCAGTGCCGACGTCACCGACAACACCACAAATCAAATCTTTAAGGTGTTGTGGTGACATACCGTCTAAACCGCCAGCAGAGCCCTCACAAAGACATAATCGCTGCTCGTATATCCTCTGGTGTAGCCTTCAAGGTACGCTCAGAAGGCTCGAGGGCGTCCGGCATGTGAGTTAAGCGCGCAAAGGCTGCGGATGTTTAGACAACAAGGCAGCGTAGGTCTCTGGTGAGTTAGAACAACGACGTCACTGAGAGTAAATAAAGGTCAGCAGCACCTTTAATGTCTCCCTCATCAAATTTTGATTCAATTCTTTTTTTAAATATTTAATTTAACTCTCACAATAATAAATTATTCATTTCTCTCATTATTCATTCTCTTCTCGAGCGGGTGAAGATCATTACCTACACCCATGTACATATCAGCAGCATCAGTAAACGGATACATTCGCGGCGCTAAAACTAACCTTGAATAGTTCAATATACTTTGTTATACTTCAATATACTCCATTGTACTTCAATATGGTTCATAATGACATAAATATACACAACGCATGTGTCAATACAAATTTGGGTTATAAAACATTAGAATATCATCATAGTAAATACAAGTTATATTCGACAGATCAAAAAGAGGAGTCCTCCGATCGTCACCAATACCTTTACACGTTTACTCGCCAGGATAATCTAAATATTCCCTGAAACTTTCATTGAATTCGGTCCAGCCGTTTCGGAGCCTATATAGAACATACCCACACAGTTTCTCTTTTATATGTATAGATTGATTATCATTTTTTTATGTTATTGACCGAAAGATTACATTACCAGACTAGCCCATGAAAAACGGGAACAGAACAGAAGGAGCCAGAATGCAAAAACTCATTAAAAAATTCCAGCGTTGATTTACAAATCAGGATAGCGATGAGATAGCGGGCGATAGGATAGCGGGAAGTGGCTGGAAGCGGAAAGCGGATGATCCTTTATAGTGGAAGGCATTGGTGAAGGCCTATCACCATCAGTGGATTGAACGGGCTGGGCCAATGATGTTATGATGAGAAAGTTTATTTTAACACAATTGTGTTAATAAAATCGAGTGAACTATGGCATAGGCGGCGGATTATTTATATATGCGTGTCAGACTCCTATAAACGTTATTCAATTCAACAGCGAACACTCTGTAGGCTTAGTTATAAAGAGTAAATAATAAATAACTTGGCCCTCTAAGTAGAAATTAATAATATCAGCTTAGTTCAATAACTTGTGCCAATGCCAAGACGTACGACTCTACAGATCTGAAAGATTTAATATCATTATTAATGGTAAACGAGACAAACCAGTAAGATTTTATTGAAGATACAGAAGAGCTATAATACAGAAGCAAGTAATTCTCTCTTCTCTTTCTCACTGCTATCCACAAACACCAACCAGAGGAAGTGCAGGTGCAGGTTCTTTTTTGATAAGAATTTCCCTTTCACTGACAAAATGTATAATATAAACATGAATGAATGATAATTGAATAAATTCTCGTCCACTTCGCTTGGCTTATTCTCTCCTGTTATGTATTATGTAACAATAAATAGTTATATGTAAAACTTGATGTAAATTTACTATATTTTGTATACATATATATATATATATAATATAATAGTGCCAACCAGACGGATAAATATGTTTTACTCTTGCGCGGTACACAGAAACAGCTTTCGCTGTTCACTTTTCACCAAGCTTAATACGAGTAGGTCCCCTTTGTAGTGGTTAGTCCATTGCCATACACTTCTTCTTCTTCTTAATCGTCTCCTTCATTGCTAAAGGTCGTGTCTAGCACAAAGTGTTGATCGCTCGCTTCACGATTAACTTCCCTGTCCTCGGCGGTCTTCATGGCTTTGGTTATTGGCAGGCCTGTGAGCGTCTTAACTGCGTCTGCCCACCGTGTGGGTGAGCGACCGAGCTATGTCTGTCAAAGCAATGACGATGTGATAACGTTACAATCTAATAAAAAAGGTAAATTTAAATATATATAAACTTAAAAGGTAAAGTTAAATTTTAAATGTATATTGTAAACTTGGCCCTAGATTCACAGTCTCACAGACCACACTTGGCATAGATCTATGCTTATGTCTCACTATACACTATAATAAATATAATATCTAAATTAACATATATATTTGAAGAAAATTTGAAAAATTTCCCTTTATTATTGATATTTACACTTGACACATTTTGACTTAAAAATTGTTCCCATTGATTTCACGTATTTTGTCTACAGAAACAGTATCACATATTTTTAAGTGCTCACTGATATCATTTCTTTGTTATTTATCGGTATTAATCGTATATTTGAATGTATTTCAACAAATTCACATCATAAAATATTCCCACCATTATGTCACTCGCTGTCACTTTTTGAATAATCTTTTAGAATCAAAATCTCGGAAACGGCTTCAACAATTTTCATGAAATTCTGCAAGCAGGGTACTCCAGGGGCGATTAAACGATCTAGCTCGGTTTCATTTTTAGAAAATGTCGTTTCGTCCAGATATAGGGTATACACAGCATACTTTAGTTGATGGCGTTCCTAAGCCATTCTCATAATATACACATATTTATTATATACATATATTTATTTTGTATTATATTTGCAGAATGCTAATATTGGATTTTAAAATACGCATACAAAATTCATTAAATCAATAAAGAAACACACGCGGACATTATACGTCAGTTAGATCAGTCAGTCATCAATACATTTTATTATATTTAAGGCATAAATATGCGGCCTTGGGAGAGCCGTATATATTTGTTACTTTTGCCATCAGAAACCTTGGGGCCTTGGGGTGCGGAAGCCCGTCAGCTATTCAAGGAGATTTCCGCACGCCTCATCGACGCCTCAGGGGATCCAAGGGCTGGCGCGCATTTCGGGCAAAGGTTGAGCCTGGCCATTCAACGATGCACTTTAGCCTCTTGGAACGCACCAGTACCAGTGATTTGGGGTCTATTTTTACATAATTTAGTTTTATTTTTAGTTTGGTTTATAGTTTTACCTATTATATTTAGTTTTTAAATATTAAAATTATTTATTTATTTATTAATTTATTTTTAGTTATCGATAGTGAAATGGATAATTTTTAGTTTTTAAAGTGAAGTTTTTAATTGAATATTATTTTTTTTAAGTTTGTATTATCAGTAAGTTTGTATAATTGTAGTTAGATTCAATTTATATTTTTAATTTGTTTCCTTTGGTTTTATAATAGTCTTAGTTAAGTTAAATCATTTAATTATTTTTTAAATAATTAAAAAGTAATAATTAATATGAGTAGTCAGTATAAAATAATCATATTAAGGCTTTTGTTTTTATAATATCTGTTGTTCTATGAGGATGATATTTTCTAATAGAAAAAATTCTCAAAAATAAATTAATTAAAAAAAAAACTATCCTTTTCCATATTTTATTGTCATAAATTATTTTTGTATTAATTAAAAACGATTGTTTAATCACAGCAAAGAAGTATTCTACTAGTATTTCCCACGCGCGTATGTAAGTACACGCTCCCATTTTTTGTTTTTAAAAGAAAGCTAGCAATATTTTTTTTTTCAGAAATATTACTAACAATCTTGTTAACCATTCCAACTAAGCTTAAGCTTGTGCTAGGACATGGATCACGGCAATAGTCGAATGGTGGATCCAACCCACGACCTTACGATTCACCGGCCGTACCCTAAACCATTAGGTAAAATATACCAATATATCATAATCAAATACTACACAGATATTTTTAATGCCTTATGAGACTGTAATCTAACACTCTAGCACGCAAATTAATTTAACATTTCAATTTGATTTTTGTGGTTCACGCGAGGAGTCCGGTTCTACTAGTAGGGTATTCCCTCTCACTGTTAATTGGGTTACGACCGCGAAGGGTTATACCTCCGGGGACCGAAGGGTTGCTCCTCCGGGAGGACGGAATTGATTGAGATGGATGTTGTCAACGGGTATAGGAGACAGTTTTTTGTGTTTTTACCCTACCGCCGCTTTGTTGCCTATTGTGTCGCTATCCGAGTTTTTTACGTGGTACAAGGGTTGCGTTTAATCATTTCTCCGCCGAAGCTAATTGTTTTTAACTTCTTGAGAGCTTTTCGATTGTTTTTGTTATTGTTTTATTTTCTTGTTATTGCTAATAGCATGCGTAATTGGAATATTTACATTAACGTCTAATGGTTTAGGATACGGTCTGTAGAACATTAGGTCATTTGTTAGAATCCACCATTCGACTATTGACGTGAACCATTTCTTAGCATAAGAGTTCTTGTTAGTAAATTTTAGTTGTATTTGCGACAACAAAACCAGACTTAAGTAATTTTAATGTAAAATTAATGTTTTTAATTAATTTTTTTTTAATATGCGAACAGAATTAATATGCACTTTCAAAGAAAAAAAATCGGTTCATAATTGACAGCGTTATAACTGCACACACATAAAAAAAAAACGGAGTCATTAAGATTCTCCTGCTTTTTTTAAAGTCGGTTAAAAATTACGCTTACAAATGCAATCTATAAGCTACTTACTTCAAACTGTTTGGTTTTTTTTTCAAACCTTAATATGTATAATAAAATCTGTATTCTTTTTATTTCCAAAACTGTCAACCAGCCAGCAACAGTAGATAGTATTTGAGGAATTGAAATGAAAATAAAAAAAAGTTCCTATACGTATAAAAACTTTTTAGGTCGTGTAGATTAAAAAATATATGTCTTTTATCAAACTCGCGAGATCTCGACACGCTTGTAAAGAGACGCCGTGCCTCAATAGGAGTTTATTAGAGATGATTGAAACGCGGGGGGCCGAGGGCGAGCGCGGGGGACGGGACGCTGACCCTTCCCCGATATTAATTATTCAAAATACGTCGCCGGACGAGTGGGCTAGAAAAACGGGAGTTTTTGACAAGACACCTTGTTACGTATATTGTTTGCGTGCACTGCGGCCGCGTGGTCTCATTCACGTGATGGGAATTACTAAGATAATACACGCAAGAAATGCAATCTTCGGTGGTTAAGTGAAATATTATGGTACAATAAATATTACGGATTTATTACTGATGTCCTGTGGAGCCGTGGTAGCTCAGTATCCGGGCGGTTAAAGTTCGATAATAAGTCTCGAAGCGACCCGAGTTCGATCCCCGGTGCCGGCACCAATAAATTTACTGTTGCAATTTTATGTGCTGATTTACCACGCGCTCGGCGGTGAAGGAAAACATCGTGAGGAAACCTACAGAAATATTTTCTATGTGAAGTCTGCCAATCCCCACTAGGGCCGTGTGGCGGACTTATAATCTCTTTACAGAGAAGGCCTGCGCCCAACAGTGGGACCTAATATATATAGAAAGGCATCATCATCATCAGTCATATGTATCAGTCTACTGGTGGATAAACGCCTCTCCAAAGGCATGCCATTTAATCGTCGCTCCACCTGGTCTTAGGGCGTCCCACTCCGCGGTGTCCACTCAAGATCTCGATTCGCCCAACGGTTATCCGTTCTACGGATAAGACAGCCGGCCCATTGCCACTTCAGTTTGCATCATGCATCGTCGAGCTCAAAAATGTGCTAGAGGGAGAATGGAATATGATACCTCAAGATTTTATAAAAAAATTGGTAAAGTCCATGAATAATCGGATGCAAGACAGTATAACAGCAAGGGGAGGTAATACAAAGTATTGGTGATTTCAACTTCTTCTCCGCTGTCGCGCGCGGTTGGGTTTGTTAATACCATCTCACTGCAGATTCATATATTTTGTTGCACTGAGTCTGTGTTTATCGAAGCTACCTACAAATGCGTAGAAGTGTTTGACTCTATTATATTTATATATTATTGTCAATACATAAAGCAGATTTTTAATTTTAGTAATATATATTTAACTAAGTTTTTATAACATCATATTGGTATTTTATTTAAATAAATAAATAAACTTTCTTTACTTTTATAAAAAATATTTTTTTTATTCATCATGTTGTTGTTTTAATTTTTATTTAATTTTTATGCATTTCTGTTCAAATTAAATCTTTATCGATTTTTCTCCTTAGGGTGCCATTTTTTAGAGAACAGATTAGTCTGACAAACAAAAAAAAATCAAGAAAATCGGATAAGTCATTTTCCGAAAACAACCTTCCACACCAACAAACGGCTTGAATCGATTCAGTTGGACGTGACTGTAGTAATGGAGAGAGATTTAAAGAAGAAGTTCACTGTACCCTATTTTATCAAGAGTTACAAACCGTAAAGATATGTGTATGCAATTCAGAAACTTCGTGTCGCATCTATACATTCGTAGCACTAAGTCAACCACAACGAAACAGCGCCACAAAGCTTTGAAAACTCAAAGAGAAAAAGACGGCCCATATTAAAATTTTCCTTGAGAATAATCCGAACACAACACAATATCAAAATTTAATATCATTTTAATCTTAATTCTACTTATTAATGCTACCCAAGGAGGGTCTTCCGACGTGAAAACGTGTACCTTAAAGATACTTAGTACCACGGGACAATCGACTTTATTCCTTTGACATAAAGACGATAAGTCACATTGTTTAAAAATATGATTTCGTATGGAAATAGCAGAGGATGAGCTGAAATCCTCTGAAAGCAAAGCGAGTTCAAAGATAACGTTGTCTATTCTCGAATAATGTATAATCAGGTCGATAGCTTTCGTTAATGTAAGGATTGGTACAATTTTGTCGTTTTATAATTCCACTACAGGTATTTGCTGCAATATCTTAAGGGTTTGGAAGATACAGAGATAATAATAATAATAAATACACACCGGCGCCAGTTCTCGAAAATGGTCATGCAATGCTCTATTAGGATCGATCTGTCATCACAGACAGGACTATTGTTGCCAATAAGCCTGATATTGTGCTGACAGATCGGTCAACGCGACAGGCGGTGCTCGTCGATATTACCATTCCGCATGAGGAGAACCTTGTGAAGATCGAAAGGGAAAATATCACATAGTACCTCGACTTGGCTCACGAGGTGACCGCCATGTGGGATGTGGATTCGACGATCATTGTCCCGATAGTAGTTTCTGCAAACGATCTCATATCGAAAAGTCTCAATCAACATCTTAAGAGACTTTCGCTGGATGGCTGGGTCAAGGGTCAGATACAGAAGGCAGTACTCCTGGACACGGCACGCATCGCCAGGAGGTTTCTCTCTATGTCGCCCTAACCAACGGTTGCTTGGGCCCTGCTTCGTTGCCGGTGGCACACACTAGGTTAGGTTTTTATAATGTTTTTGTATTTTGTATTATATACACAAATCATCATTTAAGATTAGGTGAGCAGTAAGCGTCTTTTTTTAAATAAATATGAATCTCGGAACCGTCGACTATGTATCGAAAAGATATGAAGCGAACGCTCTGCCTACCCTTTTAAATCGATAAGGGGAGTTTCATATTGTTATTAGTTAAAATTCGAATAGTAGATATTACGTATTTTCAAATACATTTTCACAAATAGATCATCTATTTACCGGCCATGGTATACACGATATTTCACACGTTACAGTGCGACACAGTCTCCGCGGAATCGGTGTCCGGGGGAGGGAGATTTAATTAATTCATGGAAAAAGCTGGCTGATGGATCACGCCCGTGCCTCCGTTAATTAATGGCTTTTGTTTGTGGCGAAATGATCCACTACCTATGGCCAGTGTTATCATGTAGAATTAATATATATTTGACCGAAAAGCGTAAGTCTGCTTGCCTTAAATAAAAAAAAAAAAACTAATAATTTATGGTAATCTTTAAAATAATATTTAAGGGCCGACATTTTAGAAAGAGACAGGAAGATGTCAGCTGCTGTCGTGCCATTATGGTTTCCGATGTATTTCTACTGACACTCCTGTAATGTTTCAACTGTTAACATTTGGCAATCTCGTTCATAATGACATCTCTCGAGTATGCTATTATATTTTAATCAATAGCAAAAAAATGCACAGCGTATCAAAACAAAATAAATACTCTATTGTTTCCCAGGCTTTCTCTGTAATGATAAGAAGATACTCCCACCCTAGAGTGGATTGGCAGATATCCCATTAAAAATTTATAAGACATTCAGGTTTCCTCGCGATGTTCTCGGTGAGCGCGTGGCAAATCAGCACCTAAGATTATTAAACAATTTAATAGGTGTCGGAATTGAGGATCGAACTTGGGTTACTAGCGTACTATGCAACTTGAGTTACCACGGCTATACGCATATTTTATCAGTATCTCTATCAGGTATTAAATGATACCTCATAGACACTTGAGGAATTAAATACTTAATACAAAAAGCTAATAGTAACTCGCCGAACAGAGGGCATCCCGCCGTATTATTCATAGCGGTTGAGTCGCGACGCAGAACAAAACGTGCGTTATTAAAGAACCCATCACGGCACAATGCCTCGATGACAAAACTCTTACTTTGAACTCCTTCCTAATCGCGGGGAAAACTTTATTTTCCTCTTTCAACACTCCCGTTAATACCATCTCATTCGTTCAATAGATCTAAATAATAAAAATACCTGTGTAATCTAAAATACATATAAATGAAATTGGAGTGTCTGTTTTTAACAAAAATAACCATGTGAATGTATGTACGATACATATACCAAAATAACATTTTTTTACAATTTTTGTCGCTAATCTCTGGGACGGCTGGTCCGATTTTGACGGGACCTTCACTGACAGATAGTTGTTGTCATTTTTTTTTGTTTACGGGGAGGAAATCTTCCAAAAGATACCCCGCCTTCTGGGGGGAAGGCGGCGGTTATGTGGGGTTTTCACCCACTAAAACCTTCCCGGTGGCCCTTTCCTTGGTGCATGACGAGGGGCTTCGGGATCTCCAGAGGAACTCACCGGAGCCCCTCTGCACTGTGCTCAAGAAGAGCATGTCCCAGGGGGGGAGGTTATTTCCTCCCCCCCCCCCTTGGAGGAAATTTTTATTTCGTAAGTGTACTGGTAAATTTTTTAACCAAGCCATCAAATGCATCGTCAGTACCGCGAGTGCGCGCACCGCACGGTGGTTAAGAGACAAAAGACGCGTTGGTTTTGTTGCTGAACAGGGGACGAGGCAGGGAAGGTAATGAAAAACACGGACGCGTCACGCGATTGCCATCGCTGACTCCTGCACCCCACCCTGGTTACGAACGATTTGAAGTCACCTCGCGGGATTACGTTCCTACGTCTGAGTAATTACTGTACATTTGTTTTTAGGCTTATACGAAAATTAGAAATACAAGACAACACTCAGTGATTTAACGCCTACTGAGAATGCGTAAAAGCATACGTTTTGTGTGGCATTTGAAAGCAATGAATACAAACATCAATTCTTATATAATATTTATATAATTCAAAGTTACCTTAATTATAATAAATAATTATAATAAAATACCTTAATTATAATAAATAATATATATTATATAAATATTATATAAGAATTGATGTTTGTATTCATTGCTTTCAAATGCCACACAAAACGTATGCTTTTACGCGTTCTCAGTAGGCGTTAAATCACCTGTGTTGTCTTGTAATTCTAAATTTCTTATAACCCTAAAAACAAATGTACAGTAATAGAATAATTATTCTACATATATAATATTGATATTTACGAGCTGTTGGCGTGATATTCAGTTATTCGATCATTTGTGCCGTACATATTCAATGCAAATATTAGGTAGGGGAAAAAGTTCTTTCGCATTTTTTAAGAAAATTCAAAACATATTATAACATAGTTTACTTATAATTATTTTTTTTTTTTAAAAAAAAGCTAGCAATATATTTTTTTTTTAGAAATATTACTAACAATCTTGTTAACCATTCCAACTAAGCTTAAGCTTGTGCTAGGACATGGTTCACGGCAAGAGTCGAATGGTGGATTAAAACCCACGACCTTACGATTCACAGGCCGTACCCTAAACCATTAGGCTATTGACGCTTTATTAAAGTATGTAGGTTTACCATGCAGCCCTGTAGTTCTGGGCTCTCAAGAATAAGACTACGGTATCCCCTGCCTGTCGTAGAAGGCAACTAAAAGGGGCCTCGGTTCACTAGGCGACAAGGGAGCCTTTGTCGTCCGCCAAGGTGGACCCGGGAAGAAGGCGACATCGGCTGGCCCGTGTCGCCTTGCACTGCGAGGGCACAGGGGGGAAGGGAGTAACCTCCCCCCCCGGGAAGTGCTCTCCATGAGCACAGTACAGAGGGGCTCCGGTGCGTTCCACTGGAGATCCCGGAGCCCCTCACCATGCACCGAGGAAGGGCCACCGGGTAGGTTCTAGTGGGAAAAACCCCACATAACCGCCGCTTTCCCCCCACAAGGCGGGGTATCTTTTTGAAAATTTTCTTTTCGTTAACAAAAAAAAAGGTTAACCATTTAATTTGATAACTTTTTGCCATCTAGTAGGTAGGGGCATGATTCCATTGCTACAGAAATTTTGGGACTTCTGTTCAAAATACCGAGACAAGTGGTTTTGGCAGTCCTCCTGTGATGTTATCCTGACACTGCCTAAAGATATCTGAAGAGGCCGAAACAGGTAGAAATCTGAACGTCCAAGGTCAGGACTACACGGCGGATGCATTAACACCTCCCAACCAAACTCTCTTATTATATGAGACTTATATGATTTTCTCATGGATGCCATTGTCAGAATTGGACCAAATTTAAATGGGAACACAAGAACCATCAAAATTGGTTCACCCAGTTGAAAGTTATGCGGTAACAAACATAAAAAAACATAGACTAATTGAGAACCTCTTTTTTGAAGTCGGTTGATAAAAGACAAAAATCGACTTAACCGTAAAAGCTTATTATATATAAAATAAGTTTCCACTCTCCTTAATATTGCAATATGCGCCGGAGTAAGTAATTACATAGTATTATGTCCGCACAGCTTGCATGTCATGTTTACAGCGATATATCACAGCATCTTCTCTACTGAGAGTAAACAATGTTACCTCGAGTGTCCACAGCCGGCGCCCGCGCAGTATACCACGACCATACTACCTTGATACTTTAAAAAAATCTCAGGTGTCTGGGCGCAAGGCCATCGGATCGGACGTTAAATTCGTGACAACGTTTCCTAGGTACACACGTTATTACAACAAAAGTATTTATTTAAAAAATGATAATCATATTTTTATCTCATCGTACATCTTTTATCGTCTTTCTCATTACATCCTATTGAACTTACCTTTTCTAGTTCACTGAGCACAAATTTGCGTTCTCTATCTCTCTCATATCGCGCTCTCGCTTACACACTTTGATCGTGCACTCTAGGCTCGAGCGTTACGGGATATTTTGCGCGAATGACATCCAATATTCATTAATTTATAAGACGTTGTCACGCCAAAAATGCTAGTAATTTTTAAAGTTAAACTTCGCAAACCGTATCCAAAACAGTAGGCTATTGAAGATATTCTTTTACTGAACAGAAAATACCTTAGTTTTACGACTGATAGCAATTGAGATATTACAAAATCCCTATATTAGATGATAACGCATCTTGTATTATTTTGGGCGAGCGTGGAAACTGTGCCGCATATCATCATACACTGCCCAAGATTCGCAACACACCGCCATGACTGCGAACACAGAATGGATACCGCCATCACCGCGGAAAACATAGTCAGCATAGTTGCCTCCGATGCCAGAGAACTATTCCTGGAATACTGTGAGCTAGTTATGTTCTTAGTCGCAAAAGCTAACGGCTCAATAGTAGCAAGAAGAGAAACGAAGAAATATCCTTAAAGGAGGAAAATATATATATATATATTTATTTTACAAAGGGACCAACGTTGTTGCAAAAATTTTAGCAACAGGCTCACAGGGCCCTAAATGGGGTCAAAAAAAAACGCATCTTGTATTACTAAGCAACCAACCGAGTCGTGGTTCGGCTCTCTCGGGCGCTCTCTGATCGGAATGCTTACGCGTAACATAGTAGCCTGAACCTCTATCGCTAGTAACTCGACACAAGGGTCCCCCCGGTGGGGGGTAACCTCGGCTTGGACGGTTACTATGTTACGCGTAAGCATTCCGATCGAGGAGCGCCAGGCTTCAGGCTTACAACCTCAATCAATTCTATTTCCTGAATAATCTAAGGGACATTCGAAGCTAAACTAACTTTAAGTGCCACTTCGGGAAGCGTTGGCGCTGGGAGAAGAAGTGGCCGAAGAAACTCCAGCAACGCTCCTAGCATCTAGGGGGTGAGGCCTGCCCATAAAATAGCGGTAACGCGCGAGGATTATTCGCAACCTCCGACGGTCGCGAATGGACGCTTTGAAAGATCTAGCCTGTGCAATGGTAATCGCGTCGTCCGGATCGTCAACGTGTCTCGGCCTCCGGGCAACGCGGCGGAATTTAGTATAGGAAGGCTTATAAGTGGCGGCACTTACAAGAAGTTTGTTAGAATGTTTGGTGGCAGTCTCGAAAAACCGTCGAGATGCCTGCTTAAAGAATTGGGCTATTGTCGGTAACCCTGTGTCAACGTGGAGCTCACGATTACGTACAAACCACGGCGCACCCGTGGCTCGTCGCAAAAAACGATTCTGAATTACTTGTAACCTATGGATATGCGGTCTATACTATCATTCGAAAAGTACTGCCAGAGAAGGATAAGCACATACGTGCATCGAGTATGAGTGTATTCCACAACTTGATAATCTTCACCGTTTTCTTTTGAGGTAAAAGTAACTGGTTTATCAAGTAGACTTAAATGTAAAGCTCAGTTCTCTCAAAGTCATTAGATACTTAAAGAACTCACAAAAGATGAAAAATAAAATAATTAATTTGTAAAATGTTCAAATAAATTGCTGTGTATATTTAGCATATGATCAAGATCGCTAACACCCTCTATATTATATCGATAGCACTTTAAATACCGTGTTATAAAGTAACCGACATGTCCCGCGGTCAATATAAAACTTTTAAAACCGAACTAAACTGTTCCCCAATTCCCAGTTCCCACGATATTGTTCCTGAGACAACTGTATGTACTAAAATATTGTCAAGACGCCGCGTTACAATATCCTTTCATCCCCGCCCACGTGGTTCTTATTCTGTTATAGTAAAGGACATAATCGAATGTTTTCGATTTTGAGAACAGCAAAGGAATTTTGTCGTACACAAAGGTCTCTTTTGTCGATTGTCTCGGTAAGTCCAAACATGGTTTGTGGTATTATTTCAAATTTTTGGGGTCAACCTTTTAGTTGGCAATGCCGCTTATTGAACATACCTCGAATGTGGGTGAATAGGATCTAGATATGACGGATTTAATGTGCCAATATCTTAAGCCACTGATAAATCGTGGGAAAGGTCCAAGGACTGTGTGATGTGTTTATTTTTGGGCTTTGGAAGACAGTTTGTTGTAATACTTATTCATACAGATGCTGAAAATTATAATATACCATAATCTTTTCTTTTTCTTTTTTTTTAAAAAAGAAAGCTAGCAATATTTCTTTTTTTTTCTTCAGAAATATTACTAACAATCTTGTTAACCATTCCAACTACGTTTACGCTTGTGCTAGGACATGGTTCACGGCAATAGTCGAATGGTGGATTCGAACCCACGACCTTACGATTCGCAGGCCGCACCCTAAACCATTAGGCTATTGACGCTTATAATACGCTTATATACGCTTTTGCTTTATTTTATTTAAACAATAAACTTACATCATTAAATTTTTAATTTAACTCTCACAATATATTAAATTATTCATTTCTCTCGTAAAAAATAATAAAATATACAACTTTCGCATCATTCATTCTCTTCTCGAGCGGGTGAAGATCATTACCTACACCCATGTACGTATCAGTATATACAATTTTTTTGTTTGACGAACTACACAGATTGGCCAGAGAAGCTGGCCTTGACTGCTTCACCGGATTGAGAGGTAGCATAGCTCTTAGGTCACTTAGCCTGAGGGGTAACTTCGGCTTGTACGGTTACTAAGTTAAGCGTAAGCATTCCGATCCGAGGGCGCCCGAGAGGGCCGCACCACGACTCGGTTGGTAGCTCTTTCACGGATAATCTAAGGGACATTCAAAAGCTAAACTAACTTTGGCCGAAGAAACTCCAGCAACGCTCTTAATATCTAAGGGGTGGGGCCTACCCAAAAAATAGCGGTACCCCGAGAGGATTATTCGCAACCTCCGACGGCCGCGAATGGACGCTTTGTGGATTTGTAAAGAGCCTGTGCAATGACAATCGCATCGTCCGGATCGTCAAGGACGTGTCTCGGCCTCCGGGCGACGCGACGGAATTTAATATACGATGGCTTATAAGTGGCGGCACTTACAAGAAATTTGTTAGAATGTTTGGTTGCAGTCTCGAAAAACCGTCGAGATGCCTGCTTAAAGAAGTGGGCTATTGTCGGTAACCCTGTAACAACGTGGAGCTCGCGATTACGTACAAATCTCGCAGAAAACGATTCTGAATTACTTGTAATCTATGGATATGTAATTATATACAATATCATTCCTATCATTTATACAAAAACATATCGGGCTCAAGTTAATGTCAGAAATAAAAGTACGACGTATGGCTGGTTTGACGGTTCAAAAAGAGGAGCACACCGATCGTCACCAAACTTTACAGGATTACTCGCCAGGGCAATCTGAATATTCCCTGAAAGGATCTACACTAAATGCACTAATACTGTCTTTAGAGTGAAGACCTGTGCCAAATAATGGGATATATTGTGTTACTTTACCTTTTTTTAATCTTTTCCTTAAAGAGCATCTTGGACTAGCGACGGTTGTTTTTTATTAACACCGGCTTTTTATTTTTTACCTGCTATTGTACGGAAAAGAAAAAAATAGCAATGTTGAAAATTTCGTCGTCTAGTTAGAAGCTTCCTTTGACATTCACAATAGTCGACTACGCATCCCTTTGTTTATATCTGACGAGATTAGACCGTTGCAAGAGATACTGTTCGCCATTTGTTCAAAGAAAATGATATACTACCCGCCCGTGCGTATGACGACACGTATGCAACGCGCAAACCGTACGACAACTACCCACATTTCAAAACAACAATGATTTCTTAAATCAAGGGCATATAAATCATTTTCGCGTAACCCTAAATGTTGCAAACTGCAAATCTATCTTTGTACTAAGCAATAGAATGCGTGGAAAACGACGAAAAGAGAATAAAATACGACAGAAAGTGGACCCCGGACGCAATAAAATATCAATTTTTTTACTCATCCGAACTAGCGGATATAATACGATTGTATTCACATCTCCACACAAAACGTTATACATTTCTGTCTACGTACCAATATTTGTAGTGAATTTGAGAGGAAAGAAGGCAATGGATATATTAATAATGCTGGGAATTGTTGCAGAATTTCACAAATGATAAACTGGTAAGAAAGAGGAAGTCCCCTTCGCATAGTTTAAGTTTCGGATACGTGGCTCATAGAATATGATTGCGGTATGTAGCCCCTAGAGAGGGCGAGCTTGTGGATTGTCTTTTAAAAGCAGACGACATTTTATTGTTCCACAGTTTATTTATTGCTTTATTTGCTAGAATAAGTTTCACTATGGTATTTCATTTTCTCTATGAAAAATATAATTCATAAATAGAACGAATTTTAAAGATTTTTATCATTTAAATCATTCATTTAAAATTCAATCAGCACTGTCGCATCCTTGCGACACCACGTGCTGAGACGGTGTTCAATATTGGCATCATATCCTATTTGTCTTTTTTTTTTGTTACGGGGAGGAAATCTTCAAGAAGATACCCCGCTTTCTGGGGGGAAGGCGGCGGTTATGTGGGGTTTTTACCCACTAAAACCTCCCCGGTGGCCCTTTCCTCGGTGCATGACGAGGGGCTCTGGGATCTCCAGTGGAACGCACCGGAGTCCCTCTGCACTGTGCTCAAGGAGAGCACGTCCAGGGGGGGGGAGGTTACTCCCTCCCCCCCTGTTCCCTCATAGTGCAAGGCTACACGGGCCAGCCGATGTCGCCTTCTTCCCGGGTCCACCTTAGCGGACGACAAAGGCCCCCACCCTTGTCGCCCAGTGAACCCGAGGCCCCTTTTAGTCGCCTTATACGACAGGCAGGGGATACCGTAGTCTTATTCTTGAGAGCCCAGAACTACAGGGCTGCAATCCTATTTGTCTGTTCCATCCTTTAATTATATTGTGTTTATTTTTCTTTCTTTGTGTAAGGTCTATAATATATGTGATGTGTTTGTGTATTGTGATGCCAATAAATAAAATGTCTATGTCTATGGATGATATAAAATCAAATAGACAAGTATGAAAATCATTAGTTGGTATTCTGCTTTAATTTTTGTTTAACCCCCACTTAGTCTAGTAGACACATTTAGCTCTTTCTCTATATGCACTTGCCTATTAGACTAAAATCCAATAGCCACAAGTAGACGTGGTACCAGAATTGGGAAACTGCATCTGTGTTAAGTTGATTACGACTTAATCTTATAAGATTTACTAAATTCCACTCGTGATCCTATTGGATTTAAATCAAATAGACATAAGAAAGTTAATTATTGCACTTAATCTTATAAGTCTTACTTACTTCGTCAATGTTACAATGTTTTTTGTTTTTTTTTTAAAGGATGATAATATATTTTCGCTAAATGTTACTAGCATTCTTATTAACCATTCCAACTAATATAGGAAATGGTTCTCATCAATAGTCTAGTGGTGTTTGATGGTGTTTGACCTACAACCATTGTAATATATGTAAAACATAAACGAAGAATTCTTAAAATGTCGATCTTTTCGATAATGTATTCTTTTACCCATTTTTTTACAGTACTTTAAGTCTGCTTTACGAAGGACAATCGAAATGTCAATACATTTTAAATCTGGATTATCTCTGATGATATCTGATATATGATATATGATATCTGGATTATTAGGAAAGGATTGTCCATTTAATTTAAAATTACTTTCAATTTATTAATTTCTAAGGAGAAATAGCAAACTTCATACTATGTACCCTTTAAGATATTTATTTACAGTTATTGTAACGCCTTAAGCTAAGGTTTCCAAAGGCGGACTTAATGCTTTAGTCACTAGCAGTCTTCCATTTGTCTCCCACAAATTCAATTAAAAAAAAAGCATGAAAACAATATATTTATTTCAAATATTACTAACATTGTTGTTAACCATCCCAACTAAGCTTGAGCTTGTGCTACGAGATGGTTCACCTCAATAATCAAATGATGGACGATATTCCGCAGCCAATACCCTAAATCATTAAGCTATAGACGCTAAACTTACCTTCATCAAAATACCTCGTAAATTTTAATCCTATAAAACCCCATATAGAAGAGAAAACAAATTTTTGACTGTACAGCCCCGGCACCACTGCCAGGTTTGCGGCGGCCGTCGCCCAGACCTCATAAATCAACCATCCTGATCGTATACTAATTTCGCATTGGCTACAACAAATTTCACGCGCCGCTGCCCTTGTTAATACATACGAAAACGAACTCCCATACGAAGTGGGATTTTGTTCTTATTTCATTTATTGCTACACATTCTAAACGTTGGTAATCGAATTACAAAACATGTTTATTCACAAGTTAATGCAAAAACCGATTTCAACATAAATCAACGCTAAAATAAACTGAAAAATATAATGTTATAAGTTACAAAGATTCTAACCGTTCTAGTCGGTGACTACGCACCAACGCCATCAGTGATTTCCAAAGTACCATAGTTATGTTAAGAAGTTCTCAGAAAACTTTAAACCTCTTAGATGTTAGGAGCGTTGCTGTAGTTTCTTCGGCCACTTCTTCTCCCAGCGCTAACGCTTCCCGAAGTGGCATATAAGTTAGTTTAGCTTAGATTGTCCCAATAGATTTTGTTAATAAAATAGCTACCGAGCGAGTCGTGGTTCGGCCCTCTCGGGCGCCCTCGGATCGGACTGCTAACGCGTAATAATGGTAACCGTCCAAGCCGAGGTTACCCCTCACCAAGGGAACCCTTGTGTCGAGTTACCACCTAATAGAGGTGTACCACCTAAAAGAGGTGGCACAGCTCTCAAATCCGGTGAAGCAGTAAAGGCCAGCTTCTCTGTGCCAACTGTGTTAGTTCGTCCAAAAAAAAAAAACAGCGCCAACGCTTCCCGACGTGGCACTAAAAATTAGTTTAGTTTTTGAATGTCCCTTAGATCATTCGTGAAATAGCAATCGACCAAGTCGTGGTTCGGTCCTCTCGAGCCCTCGGATCGAAATGCTTACGCGTAATATAGTAACAAGTCGAGGTTACCCCTCACCGGGGGTGACCCTTGCATTGTGTTACTAGCGAAAGAGGTTCAGGCTAAGCGACCTAAGAGCTATGCCACCTCTTAATCCGGTAAAGCAGTCAAGGCCAGCTGTCTGTGTAGTTCGTCAAAAAAAACGAAGTTCTGGCGCCTGTATTTTTCTTCTTCCACATTTGGGCTTATTGCCGTCAAGGAGTCTCATCAATAGCCTAATAGTTTAGGGTGATTTAGGATATAGTTACACAAATGTACTAGTAAATTACAATAGCAACAAGTATTTTTACGTGTAAACAACAGAAAAACGAAATACATAATCAAATCATTGCTGGATTTAACATTACAGGCTACAACGAGCGGACGATCTCATTTAAGACTTACAAGGTTTTTTCATAAATACCATTGTCAGAACTGGACAAATTGCGACCACACGATAAGCATCAGCAATCAATTAAAAAAAGAATCATCAAAATCGGTTCACCCAATCGAAAGTTCCGAGATAACAAACATAATACAGTCGAATTGAAAACCTCCTTTTTTGTAGTAGATTAAAAAAAAAGATATCACCGATTTTGAAACAATACTTACGCCTCAGTCCTGTTCGCCACGATTATAAATTTCTAGCACACAAGTAAAGCTAGTAACACACTAGCGCATAAACATTTCAGTGTTGCCAACCTAAATAGATATCCCACAGCCTTCGGCAAAGTCGCTCCGGCGCACCGCACCGCCTGTAGTATATTCGGAAACCAGTACCTTAACATCTCACCCGAGAGCGTTCACCCTTGACCCCTAACTGCCGTTGGTCATCTTGGCGTCGTCCCACTCACTCTCATTTTAACCCGTGTATAACCGTCTCGTACTAGTTGCGGTGCACGATCCGATCAGGCGTGTGGATCCGGGTATCCTCACAGAATTGCATTCGGATACGCGGTACGCAAATTGCTGGATTCAAATTAAATGGTATACTATCAATAACACACGATTTTTACATTAATTCTTTTCAATGACCATTAAAACAATAGTTAGAAATAAAAAAATGGGTGCGTGTACTTATGTACACACGTAAGAAGTTTTTGGCATTATAGCCTTTAGTATAATATTATATTATTTTATATTTTATATTATAAGCAAATAATTATAATAATTATTATTATTAAAACCAATAGATTTTAATTGCTTGCAAATAATTAATTATAATAAAAGTACTTGAAAAGGATAGTCAACACAGTCTATACAGTACAGTTTAAATTTTAAAAAATGAATAAATTAATATTATTTTAAATAATAATAGTTCAATTTATATCAATAAAATATACGGATAGTTGACCTCAATTATATTGGAGCACTTAAAAAAGTATACAAGCACAATTTTTTTTACTCCATCTTCAACCTTTTCGGGAGGAAATCTTCAAAGAAATACCCGCCGAAAGGCGGTTATGTGGGGTTTTACCCACTAATACGTCCCTGGTGGCCCTTCCTCGGTGCATGGTGAGTGTGCGGGATCTTCACCGGAGCCCTGAGTGCAGAACTGTGCTCAAGGAAAGCACTTCCCGGGGGGGAGAGGTTACTCCATATGGCCTCGCAGTGCAAGGCGACACGGGCCAGCCGATGTCGCCTTCTTCCCGAATCCACCTTGGCGGACGACAAATAAATAAATATTCTAAAAATATCTTTAACCTGTTACTGTCATCATTTTTTCATTACGTGCCTTTAGAAGTATAAATTCAAAAAAAATTCTGTGTACTTAGTACTTCTAAGTTTATCTTTATCCTTGACATTCTTGAGAAAACAACATTTAACACAACCAATTTTTTATTACACAATTTTTTACTTCACCATCCACTGAATAGGCGAGGAAGACACCTACATAAAAGGTAATCACTCAAAATTTGAGACATACACAATACAATCCCAATAAAAACGGCACTTTTGTACATGTTTATCTCTATTAAATCTATCCATAATTCAATTCATTGCGTTGATTAGTGAAGCGTCAATATGCCTTGACGCGACGTGGCAATTGACGTGAACCATCTCTTATCACGAGCCTAAGTCAATTTGGAATGGTTAACAAGAATTATAATAATAAAAGTACTTGAAAAGGATAGTCAACACAGTCTATACAGTACAGTTTAAATTAAAAAAAAATAATATTATTTTAAATAATAAGAGTTTAATTTATACCAATAAATTATACGGATAGTTGACCTCAATTATATTGGAGCACTTAAAAAAGTATACAAGCACAATTTTTTTACACCATCTTCAACCTTTTTTTTTTTGTTAACGGGGAGTAAATCTTCAAAGAATACCCCGCCGAAAGGCGGCGGTTATGTGGGGTTTTTACCCACTAATACGTCCCCGGTGGCCCTTCCTCGGTGCATGGTGAGTATGCGGGATCTTCACCGGAGCCCTGAGTGCAGAACTGTGCTCAAGGAAAGCACTTCCCGGGGGGGAGAGGTTACTCCATATGGCCTCGCAGTGCAAGGCGACACGGGCCAGCCGATATCGCCTTCTTCCCGGATCCACCTTGGCGGACGACAAATAAATAAATATTCTAAAAATATCTTCAACCTGTTACTGTCATCTGTTTCATAACGTGCCTTAAGAAGTATCAAAAAACCTTTTCTGTGTACTTAGTACTTCTAAGTTTATCTTTACATGGCATTCTTGAGAAAACAACATTTAACACAACTATTTTTTTTTTATTACACAATTTTTTATTTCACAATCCACTGAATATGCGAGGAAGACACCTACATCAAAGGTAATCACTCAAAATTTGAGACATACACAATACAATCCCAATAAAAACGGCACTTTTGTACATGTATAACTCTATTAAATCTATCCATAATTCAATTCATTGCGTTGATTAGTGAAGCGTCAATATGCCTTGACGCGACGTGGCAATTGACGTGAACCATCTCTTATCACGAGCCTAAGTATATTTGGAACAGTTAACAAGAATTATAATAATATTTATGAAAAAAATATTTTTATCATTCTTTTAAGAAAAAGAAAAGAAAAAAATATTTAAATAGTTTAAAATAAAATAGCATATCCACCTATTTGTGAACCGCGTCGTAATCGAACCGGGGAAGATGTACGAATGTTGCCGCATTACCTGCTCCACACGGCTATAACACGAGCCGGCTGCATTTACATATTTCTATTTATACCCCTGCCCTCGCGCTGCACTTCCTCTTACTCCATCTCATTATTTATACAAATCAATTTCAACCTATCCAGTTTAATTATTCAAAGCGTCCATTCGCGACCGTCGGAGATTACGAACAATCCTTCCGCGATATAAGTATTTTATGGGAAAGCCCCACCCCTTGGATAGGATGCTCCTAGCATTGCTGGAGTTTCTACGGCCACTTCTTCTCCCGGCGCCAACGCTTCCCGAACAAGTAGACAGCAGCCAGTGATAAGAAGAAATTTTCGGCGGCATGGCAGTCCGTAACGTGCAGACTCTAGTACGTTAGGGTAGAGTTAGGGTTAGCTAGCTAGCTCGCGAACTCAGGTCTTCGCGAGCGCAGTAACCGATGAAGCTGTAAAAGTCGATAGCAATCGACTAGCAGCGACAACATCATTAGATTATAGTACGCTCCCCGAATTTGCATTTAAGTTAGTTTAGCTTAAATTATGCCAACAGTCTTTTGTCAATAAAAAAGCAACTGACCAAATCGTGATTCGTCCTTCTCGGACGCCCTCGGATCGGAATGAAAACGCGTAACATAGTAACCGTCCAAGCTGAGGTTACCCCACACCGGAGGGACCGTTGTGTCAGTTACTAGCTAATAGAAGTTCAGGCTTAGCGACCTAAGAGCTATGCCACTCTCAATCCGGTGAAGCAGTATAGGCCAGCCTCTCTGGTTATTGATTTGTCTTTCATCTGTGTAACTGTAACATTTCCAATAGGATAAAAAAAGCACAATGTCGATTTCTTTATTGAAATTATTACCGTATTCCTTTCTGTAAAGCACGGTCATTTTTTTAAATTGCTCGTTTAAAGGTATAGATAGCAGAAGGTATTCTTGAGGTTAGGCTAACGTTACTTTAGCCGTTAATAAATCGGCTGAAGCAACTGACAGAATGCTATTGCACCAGAGAGGCTATTATAAGTAAGCTAGGCCACCTCTCAAACTAAAGAGGAAGCTTCCATAAACCGGCAAAATCCAGCCGTTGTTACTTACACCGGCACCACAGAAATGCTAAACTATTCGGTTGAAGGAATGCGCACATGGAAATGGCGAATAGAAAGCAGTCGGTGGAATCGACGCCCTTTTATAGCATATATACAGTTAACATTGTTTTACTGGCCTAATAGCATTTGAAATGGGCACAACTTCCTATTCCCCGAGTATGCTATTTTCTAATGACATTTCACTATGAAACCAATCAAACCTTAATCTACTATTTTAATGTCAAATTTCTATATATGGATTAATCTTTACGTTGTCTTCTTATAAATTGATCTAGATGTCATTCGCGCAAGATGTCCCGTTATGCTCGAGCCGAGAGTTCTCGAGAATTGCCGATAGTGTGCGATCGTTCAAAGCGTCTAAGCGAGAGCGCGGTATGAGAGAGATTGAGAATGCAAATTTATGCTCAGTGAAGTAGAAAAAAATACTTCAATTTTGTTGGAATAACGTGTGTACCTCGGACACGTTGTCATGAATTTAACGTCCGAACGCCTATCGCCCAAAGACCTGGGATTTTTTTCGAAATGTTTCAGTTATTTTTCGAAGATGTCATTAAATACGCGATTAACAAACACAGTTGCACTATCTGTGGTATCTTCATCATCAGCCTGTGTCCCACTGCTGGAAATAGGCCTTCGACAATGCCTTCAACTGTATACGATCCTACGCTTTCCGCATTTAGCCATTCCGACTAACTTTAAAAGGTCGTCTGTCCATCTCGAGGGTCCCTTCGCTTCTCCGACCTAGACTCGACCTCCATTCCAAGACTTTCCTCCCTCATCTGCCGTGTCTAACACGGCAAATGGCCGGCCCACTGGCGCTTCAACTTGACTTTTAGAGTTATATCGACTACTCTTGTTCTTCGTCGAATTTCTTCGTTTCGGTTTCTAAACGTTAAAGAAATGCCGATCTTAGCTGTTTCATCACTCGTTGTGAGTCTTTTAATAAGTGGTATGCCATTAGTAAAACAGCATCAAACTAAGTACGACGAACCTTTAAGAGTAGAGTGAATAGGCACTTACTAACTACTACTACTACTAGCGCGTACCATCTTTCGACTATATCACCACTTAACATCAGGTGGGATCGTGGTCAAGCGCTAGTTTATACCGCATAAAAAAAACTAAGATCACTAAAAATATTTACAACAATGATGTCACTTAATGTTCATTTTGAATCTATTAGTTAACAGACACGGGATTCTGGGCTCGAGTTTAAAAAAACATAATTTACCCAAAACAAAAATAGCGAGCAAATCTCGTACATCCAGGTACTTTTTTTTAAAGAATAGTAGCACGGTAGATAGGACCGTCATCAACAAACACCACTGCGGCGGTGGTGCGTGAAAATCACATAAAAATCATTATAAAACCCTTTTGTTCGCCACCCCCGTTGTTTCAACCCCTTATTACGATCAAGCCGTGATGTATAATTATTTGCGGTGAGTAGTGATTGACTGTAGGGAATTTCTTGTTAGATGCTTTCATTATTTTTATTTGTAGGCAACACATAAAAAATATTGATTAAAAAAAGTAGTAACAGTATTACAATAGTACTAAAGAATATTAAAAAATAAACAGTAATAAAAAATTTGAGAAGAATCTAGTATTTGTGCGTGCGAAATTTTTATTATGTATTTTGTTACAGAAGTATTTAATATGACTTGATGCCTCGATGTCGTTTTAGTACAACTTAGCTGCGCCCTGCGGTGTTACCCGCCATTAAACTTTATATTAAATAAAAGTAACTTAAGTTACTCCATATAACATCGGCCATATGCCAGTGAAAGTACCGTCAAAATCGGTCCAGCCGTTGCAGAGATTAGTCGGACAAACTGGCAGGCGGACAGGCTAAAATGGCGTTTAGAAAAACCGTTCAATTCGAGGTCGCTCTCCTCTCGGAAAGCTTTGCGCCATGTTGTTAGAGGTTCAGACAAAGCGACCTAACAGCTCTGTCACCTCTCAAGTCCGGTGAAACTGCTTGTCTTGCGGTAAGATTCTAAGGCCAAACTGAAACTTGACAACTAAAAGACTGAATAATCGCGGGTTAAACAGTGTTGTTAATATATTATTATATCAGTTCGAGCATCATAGACTTTGTTTACCAAACACAATTCATATTACAATATGAATAAATTAATTTCATTAGTTCTTCTATTAGACATTTTATTGTAAGTGTTTAAGGTTGAAAATGTAATAGCATAGAAATATAAATAAGTTTGACAGTGGCTTTGTGGCAATAATATTTTCGCTAGTTAATTAAAAGGGAGTTACTGGAAAAACAGACTAACTGATAACACGCGGTGGAGTTTTAACTACGAACGCAAGTTGGCAAAAACGCCATCTAGTTTCCCCCGTGCGCAACATAGTTTGTGGCGTTATACGTACAAATATCACAAATGTTAACTAATTCTGAATTGTTCTTTATATATATTATGTGATTATTATATTTATAAAAATATGTAATAACTATTATTATAATTTTCATGATGTGAAAATTTCAAGTTTTTTAATTATTAAATTAGATTTGAATTTTTATTTAGCTTTACCAACCCAATTTAAAAGTTACATATATAAAATTCTAATAATATATAATATTAGAAATAAACTAATATTTATGGCATTTTTTGTTATGAATTCTTAAATTATAAAAACCTTTACATTCTCCTATTTTAGAGCTTATACGGCCATAACTTAACGCGGCTTATATAAACAACAAAAAATATGAATCCTTTATGATTGCAACATGTCATAATATGTTTGTATATTTCGTTTCACTAAAACATCGGGGGTGTAACTCAGTGGTAGAGTGTCTGCTTCGCATGCTGAAAGTCCTGGGTTCAAATCCCAGCACCTCCAAATTATTTTTTAAACCACTGTTTTTATTAAAAACCCTCGTACTACAAAATTATTTTATTTTAATTTAATCTAAGTATTACCAATTTATTATGAAGGTAGTTTATTATTATTTTGTAGTGCTCTCTCTTAGGATCTTACGTTTTTTTAACCCATATTAATAATTCGCCGTAACAATTATCAGCTGATAGAAAAAAGTTTTTTATGATATTATTAGCTGCATTATCTTTTTTTTGGTTGACCGGGGCGAAATCTTCAAGAAGATACCCCGCCTTCCCCCCAGAAGGGTTATGTGGGGTTCTTACCCCCTAAAAACCCCCGGTGGCCCTTCCTCGGTGCATGGACAGGGCTCCGGGATCTCCAGAGGAACGCACTGTGCTCTTCGAAGAGCACGTCCCGGGGGGGGGGGGATGTTATTCCCTCCCCTCTGTGCCATCGTAGTACAAAGCGACGTGGGCCAGCCGTAATCGCCTTCTTTCCTGGTCCACTATGGCGGGCGACAATGGCCCCCACCCTTGTGGCTCAGTGATACCGTAAGACTACGACTCCAGAACTACAGTGCTGTAGCTGCAGTAACTTTTTTTTTAAAGAAAGCTAGCAATATTTCTTTTTTCTTTTCAGAAATATTACTAACAATCTTGTTAACCATTCCAACTAAGCTTAAGCTTGTGCTAGGACATGGTTCACGGCAATAGTCCAATGGTGGATTCGAACCCACGACCTTACGATTCGTAGACCGCCAGAACTATAGCAACATAAAAAGTAGAGTCGTAATTTTTTGGTCTTTGAAATAAAAACCACTTTGACTTGTGTTTATTAATCAGCGCCTCCTCATAATACATTGCCGAGCTTTTTATTTAACTTAAAAAAAAAGGACAAGCTTCACAGAATTGTGAAGTTAAAAATACAGACAGAATTGTCTGTATTTTTATAATGTTAGTGCACTCATTTCTTCTTCCTTCTTCCTTTATGATCGCCTATTTCATTTTTATACAACAAGGTTTGGTTTCAAACAGAGATTAATATTTCTATTTGTATGGGACGTTGATTTGATTTGAGTTTCAAAGATATACTTGGAAACTCTTAAGAATCGTGTAGAAGAATGCTGGTAAATTGAAGTTGAAGGAATTGAAAAAAGGCTCTATAAATATTCGTAACTATGAAACTTAGGAAATAAAAGATAGCGTTTATTGTTTGATCTATTAAATTTGATTGGATTTGATTTGGAGACGGTTTTTGTTTTTACACAAAAATGTTTATTAATATTGTGTGGTGACGTGAGTAACGGTACAAAGTCGCGGTACGTTGATATTGGCATAAAATACAACACATAGCTAAACCTCTGTTTAAATAAAATCAATTACCTCCGTAACCAGGTGTACGTCAATCAGTGTTCCAATTATTTAAATGTTATTTCCAACTCGTGTCACGTGTAATGATGTCCGGCACGCGCCGGTAGTGCGCTCTATTGACGCGGGAAATCATCGTCTTTGTCACTGGCAACATTGCGCTGACATCTGTCAAATTTTTACCGCGAATATTCGTTTTTAATTATTTGATTTGCTGCATAACTATTACTAATTGTTAGTAAAATCTTTAGTTTATAATATGTTTAGTAATAATGGAAATATGAATTCTACAATTGCTTTACCAAGCTCGCTCGCTGTGTGAATTCTCTATGATGCCATCAATGTGGCTGCCATTGAAGGTTTAGAATACACCGATAAATTTTGTCATAAGGTTTGACGTTGTATTTTGTTTTTATTATAATATCGATGCAGTGTTTGTAGTATTAATTGTTTAAATTGGCAAAGTAATTAACAAATTTAAAATACAGACGATTAGTCGTACATTCGTCGTATTAGTTGTAAAAACAAAAACCGACTTCATTCCCTTCTTCTCTGTATTTTCGAATTATCAAAGGTAATATTACGAAATAGAATTAATCAAACTCTCATCAAACCACCCTTGAAGTACATACTTTCCAATAAAAAAAATAATAATCGAAATCGGTTGGCGTGATATTGTATTTTCGTCCATTTGTCGCACACATACTTGCATATTACAAAGTAAGTAAGGTAACTAACTAACCAACTTAAAATTCGTTTGTCTTAAGTCTAAGGCAAAGTAAGCACTGACGACTAGACTTATCTTTACTTATACAAGTAGTAAAACATATATTTAATAACAATAGAAATAACCCATTTTAATATAATCTGTAGTCGGATTAAAAATTGATAGTAGCAATTTGAAGGCACTCCTATTTGTTATTCCATTTGTCCTGACATTTCAAATGGAATTGGTCGACCATTAATTTATTTATACGATTTCTAACCAAAAGCGTTCAATAACTACAGTATTTAGTTGGCACTACAGTGTATAAAATATGACCATATTTCCCAGTTTCGTTATAAGCTCAAATGGCTTCCCATTAGACTTCGTCTGAACTCTCATATACTCTTCCTTCGTCTTCGTCTGAAATCTCATATAGTCTCCCTTCTTTATAACATTCTATTTACACCGTCATATCCATCTTATCTGAAGGAACGTTTTCAATTCCTTCACGGTTCGAATTCGTTGAGGCAAATCTTCAGAGCCTCGTTCACCGTAGACGAGTGGCCTGCCTCTCAGTATTTTATCGGGTGCATTTCGGCGAGTGTGCGGAGGTTTTGAATGACCTAATACCCCTCTCCCCTTTCCATCACCGAACGACTAGGCGCGGCGAGCAGTTCCACCCTTACGTAGACATCCCATCGATACGCACGAAGCGGTTTGTCTTCCTAATGCGAACCGCTAAGGAGTGGAACTCTTTGCCGCGTTCAGTCTTTCCTCACGGGTACAATCTGGACACCTTTAAGTCCAATGTAAACAGACACTTTATAGGCTCGCGTGCTCCATCCTAGGCTTCATCATCGCCTTCCATCAAGTGAGATTGAGGCCAAACATGAGCCTATTTAGAATTTAAAAAAAAAATCTCCGCATGACACCAACTTTTACAGTAACTCATTTACCGTACGCGCTGTCCGTCTGTGGAACTCTCTTCCTGTGGCCATTAGGAAATCACAGACGGTAAATACTTTTAAAATTAAACTTAGACAAGTCCACCTAACATCATTTATACTGTTATGATATATATGTAAATATATTATATGTAATACTTTTTATACAGGTTTTGTATTTTTACAATATATATTTTGATATGTATACAATTATACCTTTATTATATATAATATATGTATGTAAATATTTATTATTAGTATTTAAGTATATCTAATCTTTTTACAAACTCCCGCCGCTTCTTTTTATTATTCCTCTCCATCCAAAGGTTGCCTGGAAGAGCTGCGCTTTTATCGATAAGGCTGCCCATTGTTTATGAATTTTATTGTCTTTTTTTTTAAATTTTATTACATAAGTGTCAAAATTATCCTTTCTGTAAAATAATGTTAACAATTTATTTACAAATAAAACTAACATTATTAACAGTTGAATGGTGTATTCGAAACTACGATTGTTCTAGATATTTTTACATAACGGTATAGATATTTGAAGCGTCAATAGCCTTATGGTTTAGGGTACGGCCTGCGAATCGTAAGGTCGTGGGTTCGAATCCACCATTCGACTATTGCCGTGAACCATGTCCTAGCACAAGCTTAAGCTTAGTTGGAATGGTTAGCAAGATTGTTAGTAATATTTCTCAAAAAAAAAAAAGAAATATTACTAGCTTTCTTTTAAAAAAAAAAAAATAGTGAGAAAAGATCTTCCTTCGTAATTTTTCGGAAAAGTTCATATTCATTGTGCTTTCTCAAATAGCTCTATTTTAATGGATATGAAAATCAACTAGTCACTCGTTTAATACGTTTTAACAGTACGGGTGTCATCGTATTGCGATAAAGATCCGAGTTTCTCCGAAGAAAAATAATGTATATTATTTATTTATACTTTTGACTCTAATTTCCTCATCCCGTCTCCAAACAAGAAATAGCGCCTACCCCAACAGTCGGTATACGAATGCAGGTAATAATTGCGTTGGGTAAGTTGTCAGCATTGATAGTGAACCTGTCAATGCGCGTCCCGTGTCGATGATTCCTAGCCTACGCCGCTGGGAGAGCAGGGGACAAATTGTACACTCCCCTGGGAAATCTGCGGTTATTAGCTGTCAATCATTGACGCGAGGTGGCGCCCCATTTAATGGTGGAAATACGAAATCTCATCGCCGTGATTTGACGTTGGCGTTGTAAAATCTATATATTTTTTTTATAAGAAGAGGAGGAAATGGTCATGCAAATAAGCATATATAATGTTGAATGACCACCGACTTATTAAAAGAAAGAAAAATTATGTCATCATCAGGTACTAATTTATTTAGTAGTAAGACATATAATACTAGCAATTTTAAAATTAAAAATAAAAGTCTAGTCTCTAAAGAGGTACACATCCTTTTTTGAAGATAATATTGAATTTAATTATGAAAACTTTTTTGAATAAAAGATTTTCTGTATTAAAAAAAAATCAATACGACAGAGTAATGGTAACAAAGAAGCAAAAGGTGCGTTCAGAATTCAGATACGGTCGGCGTAGATTTCCGGTCGGATTAGTGCACTGGAAATTGAGTCGCGGCGTAATTTCCTGAACGCGACGAAAAGTTTTCACTTCGCTGTCAGCTCTCTACAGAATATGTCTGTTCAACTTACACGTATATTGTGTGGAAATAATTTAAAGCTGAAATTTCTAATTCAATTAGCTGAAAATTATATTGAAACTATTAAAGTTAAAGTCGGGAGCTTACTCTGTAACGAGAGTATAAAATAGTCCGCTCCCGACTCTACTGCGGGTTGATGATTGTACATGTTTTTAACACATGTACTTTTCCTCACGATTATTTCCTTAACCGCCGAGCGCGTGGTAATGTCACATGTCACATATGTGTCACACTACCGGGCTATGCTGAAGTGGCTCAACGTCCGCAACAGGAGAGATGTACACACACTTGCCATGTTATATAACATAATTCATAACACTTGGTCTCCAGAATATCTTCGTGAGCGCTTTGTACTCAAACAGTTCGTCGGCCGCGAACCGCGAACCTTCTATAATAAATTTTTAACATTCCCCGAATGTCACACGAATTTCTATGGAAATTCTTTTACCTGTACAGCTATAAAACTATGGAATAGTTTGCCGATTGAGATTAGGGAGGCTTCGTCAACTAATGTCTTTAAATCGCGTGTATCTGAATACTTTCTATTCAAACAATGAAAAATTACAAACTGGTATATTTATTGTCGTTATATACATTCCTTGTGTATGTATGTTATTATATTTATATAGAAGTATCTATTTATGTATATGTAAATGTATATTTATTTATCTATGTAATAGTTTTAAAACGCTATTTTTAGCGGCACTACCCTTAGCCTGCTCTTAACCACTAAAGGTTAGCTGGAAGAAAATGCTAAATAGCATTAAGTTCGCCTTTATACACATTCTTTGGTGTAATAAAGGATTTATCTATCTATATATCTATCTAATGTCTGTAGATGTGTCTGTGCTTTAGATTATATATAATCTATTTGTATCTATAAGCATTCTTTGTGATAAATACATATTCTGGTTAAAATATCCTCTTTTTAGCCACCGTTTTGACATGATATCGTCTTTAAATTGATAAATACTGTATGTCATTCGCGCAAAATGTCGTTTTACGCTGGAGCCGAGAGTTCCCGAGAATTGCCGATATTGTACGACGCGAGAGCACGGTATGAGAGAGATAGATAACGCGAATTTGTACTCAGTAAAGTAGAAAAAAGTTCAATTTTGTAGGAATAACGTGTGTATCTAGGATACGTTGTCACGAAATTAACGTCGGATCGTCATGCGCCCACACACCTGGGATTTTTTATTATCACAAAGAATCTAGCCCTTTGTATTAAACAATAAAAATATTAATAATTTATTTATGGTTAAAATATTATACGCCACCTTGAAAGCAAAAAAATGGTATCAATAGTCAAGGTTTAGAATACGATCTGCAAAACGCATGGTGGCAAGATTTGCACCATTCGTATATTGACGTGAACCACCCTAGAACGGAAGTCGGTAACTTGCGGCTCTAGAGACACTAACTCTTTAGATGTGAAGCTGAGGCTCTTTATTTATTCAAGTACTATTTATATCTGGCAAAAATGTCTCTATTAAATTTTTTAAATTTGTAAATTGTAATATTTGACCTCTTAGAACAAGTTTAAGCCTAGCCGAGGATTGTGCTCGGTGGCATCCTTTTAGAGGAGGAGAGGACTCTTGCATATGGTAATTATGATGAGAGCATATTAATTCATATAATTATCCAGGCCTTTCACGCCATTATAGCATTTAGGAAACAGGACTATAAATCCGGTATCACAGACAATCATTAGATGAACAATCAAAACGCAATCCACACGAGCATTATCCGGTTGATCCTTGATAACCCTTCAGCTTACTGCCAGCGTAACATCCCCTAATGACGAGTAACATGATACCATTGAGTCGGGGCAGCCTCATTGTTACGTTGCCGCATGAATATTAATTAGTGGACGTGTTTGTCACACGCGTGCCCTGATTCTAACTCACATGGTCCAGTGGTTATCTGACATATCGATTAGTCCTACGTATATCCAAGCCGAGGTTACCCCTCACCGGGGTATGTCGAGTTACTAGAGATAGAGGTTCAGGCTAAGCGACCTAAGAGCTATGCCACCTCTCAATCCGGTTAAGCAGTCAAGGCCAGCTTCTCTGGCCAATCTGTGTAGTTCGTCAAAAAATCAGAAATCCTATCTATATAACACACTAGGTCTTCTTTGATGTGTCCACCAGCGTTAGCGTTGTACGTACGTAAGCACGCCCGTATTGTAGTTGAGGGGTATGGCAATTGGTGGCGATTTTAAGAGGATCACGCCTTGAGTTAATAATATACCTACGCTTCTGCTCGAAAACCAGTAGCTTATGAATAAGGTTTCGCCCCTCAGTTCGCTGAGTAGCCATGACTTGTACGTTGGTTCCACGCCTCCATCACCTCAGTTTCAGCAGTTGTCGGCGTTGAATAAGGTAGTAGACTCTTCTATTGAAGGTCTATGAGTCATATCGGTTCGAAAACAACGTCGGTGAATGGTAATACCACAAGTTGTAAAATACAAAAAAACCTTTTAAATTATAAGTACATAAAATCAAAATCTAAAGTAATTGAAATAAGGAAAATGGACGAAATTGCATAGATCTTAAATAATTATGTAAGAGGAATGTGGAATAAGTCTTAGATATACGAAACGTAACTATTTCTCTTTATATCGTTACTAACTTAGGCATAGGTACCAGCCTTTCCCTCGTGCACCTCGGTCAGGCCCTTAGGGAGCTGTTCGACCGCTGTCTGCGGTCGGGGCAGTTCCCGAGGGCCTGGAAAGAGGGTCGGCTGTGCCTTCTCCCGAAGGACAGTCGGCCCCCGGACTCGGCTTCGGCGGTTCGACCGGTTGTGTTGCTGGACGAGGCTGGCAAGGCCCTGGAGAGGGTCGTGGCTCGCCGCCTCGTCCGGCATATGGAGGAAGGTCCGGGCCCGAAACTCTATGAGTTTCAATTCGGGTTCCGGGCCCGCCGGTCGACCGTCGACGCCCTCCGACGCCTGCGGGCGGTGACGGAAGAGGCGGGGCGTCAGGGAGAGGTAGTGTTGGCGGTGTCACTGGACATCGCCAATGCCTTCAACAGTCTCCCTCATGCGGTGATACAGGCGGCACTCGTATATTTCGGAGTGCCCCTGTATCTCAGGAGGCTGTTGGGCGCCTACCTCTCCCAGAGGAGGGTGGCATTCGAGGACCGGAGGGGGTCTGTCAGGTGGAGGAAAGCCGAGCGCGGTGTCCCACAAGGATCGGTGTTGGGGCCGATTCTGTGGGACATCGGCTACGACTGGGTCCTGCGGAGCCGTCTCCTCCCCGGGATGGGTGTCATCTGCTATGCAGATGACACCCTCGTATATTCCCGGGGAAAGGCGTATAAGGAGGCGGCGCGGCTGGCCGAGGTCGGAGTGGGCCTCGTGGTCAGCCGCATAAAGAGGTTAGGGCTTCGGGTAAAACTGGAAGACCGAAGCCCTCCTCTTCCGCAGGACCGGGCGTAAGGACCCCTCCGGGTGCCACCCTCCTCATAGGAGGAGAAAGAGTGAGGTGAGTTCCCAGATGAAGTACCTGGGACTCACCCTCGATGGAAGAGATGGACCTTCGGACCCCACTTTGAACAGTTGGGGCCGAAGGTCCTGAGGACGGCAGCCGCGCTGGGAAGTCTCCTCCCGAACCTCGGAGGACCCAGCGCGGTGTGCAGGAGGCTGTACTCTGGGGTCTGTCGGAGTATGGCCACGTACGGTGCCCCATCTGGGCGGGTGACCTGTCTCGCGGCAATCGCGCACAGCTGCGCAGGGCGCAGCGGATTGCCGCGATCAGGGTCATCCGGGGTACCGTACGGTCTCGTGGGCGGCAGCTACTGCGCTTGCCGGCGATCCGCCGTGGGAGCTCGTGGCGGGGGTTCTGGCCGAGGTGTCCGACTATGTCTCGGATAGGAGGGCCCTCGGAGAGAACCCTCTGCCAGAAGAGGTCCGGCGGATCCGTCGGTTAGGTGAGGTAGCACTATGCCGGAGGTGGGAGGAGGACCTGGCGCATCACCCGTACGGTTTACGTACAACGGGTGCTCTGCGCCCGGTCCTGGAGCGTTGGATGCGCAGGAAGCGCAAACCTCTCACCTTCCGTCTGACGCAGGTGTTCACGGGGCATGGCTGCTTCGGGGACTACCTGTGTCGGACGGCCCGACGGGAGGCTGATGAGCGGTGCCATGATTGTGGCGCTGCGGTGGACTCTGCCCAGCACACCCTGGAGGTGTGCCCGAGATGGGCAGCGCAGCGTTGCGACTTGGCATCCGCCATCGGTGGAGTAGACCTGTCGCTTCCGAGCCTCGCACTTGCGATGGTACGGAGCGACAGGTCTTGTCGGCGGTCGCCTCCTTCTGCGAGACAGTCATGTCCCAGAAGGAGGCCGACGAGCGCGTCAGGGAGGAGCCGTGGGGCTCCCTCCCTCCGCAGGCGACGAGTCGGGGTGCGCAGGAGGCGTTTCAAACGCCTCCTCTCGCTGCCCCGTAATCCCGAAGCGGGGCCAGGATGGGAACCTGGCCCCAGCATGCTTCGGCGTCGTCGGGACTTCTCTGAGTGCCGGAGGAGTCCCCTCGAGGTGAAGTCCGGTCTTGCCGAGACCGGCCGGTCGTTGGGGTGTCCTGTCGCTGACAGATCCGGGGCACCCGCTCATAACGGCTGATGGCATTCGCGGTAGGTTTAGTGGGTATGGGCTGCCCAGGCCGAGTCCCACACATCCCTCCGGGCCCACCCAGGGTACCGGAGGATGGTTGATAACTCGATTCCCCGCGTTAACAAAAAAAAAAGGCATAGGTACCAGCAGAATACTAGCGTTGGCTTCACAGCCAACACAATGCTGAGCTGGTACGTATTCGATCCAGCATCGCAACCAAATAGATCAAGTTGGCGTATTTACTTAGTTTCCTTTTTTATCTCTTATTTATTTTTCCTTTTCCTTTTTTTTCCTTTTCCTATTTTAATTAGTATTTAAGAAAATGTTTTGTAATTAATACAATTTTTTTATTGTTAGTAGATAAGTTCTTCTTTTTTCCTATTTATCTATTTCTGTGTGCTGGTTCGAATAAATGGTTTATTATTATTATTATTAACTTATCCTTTCAACTTCCATTCGTCATGCCCATTACACTTTTCGTAACGGAATCACCACTAGTCATCACCAGTCTCTTTTGTATACGGTGTAAAATGATGCCCAAAATTTTAATTAGTGACAGGCAGTTTAATAAGCAACAGGTCATCTGTCATCATAACACTGTGACAATTAATAGAAACACGTAACCGTCGCTAGCGGTGCGTGACAGTGGGAGAGTCACGCCATCTCTACAATGTTAGCTTCTATGACTTAATGCCTTCTTAATTGGAAGAATTAAACGGTACTAACAACTTGGTCGTATCACAAATGATATAGGGAATTGAGCCCGAATTTAGTTCGATAATAATGGTTGTAATATAACCAACGGTAGAATGCGAAATTGTTAATTGTCCTAAATGCCTTATTGCTATAGAATTGATTACAACAAAAATATATTTACGATTTAAAAAAAACCGACTTCAAAATCAACTCTTCCATGTATTTTCTAATCGTAGGAATAATACGAAATATAATTAATCGGAATCTAACCAAAGTCTCAAAATGCAAATTTTAGACCTATGTGGTTTTCTCATGCCAGTCAGAATTGGACTAAATTGAAATTGGTACCATTTGGAAAGCAGCGGCTTTAAAAAAAAGAACCTTCAAAATCGTTTGACCCAGTCCAAAGTTACGAAAGACATAAAAAAATAGACGAGAGAACCTCCAAATTTTTTTAAGTTGGTTGAAAAGCTGCCCCAAATGGTCTCGTCTGCAAGTTCAACATCCACATTCACATTTCCAAGTTGTCACTGTTCCATCCAGCGATGTGACCAAGATATATTAAGATACTCGTAGGGTAAAAGAGGGTAATGGGGCCACTTAAGAGAAAACTCAAATAAAATTTAATTACAAACAAAATATTTATTTCAACCTCCTTGAAACAAAATTCACTTAATAGACTATCATTTGAGATCAATTTCAATCACTTTGGTAATTGGAAATTCAATCAATTGGAAATTATAATAATTAAAAAAAAAATAGATTTAACTCCCATTACACCAGCATAGGGGTAATGGAAGTCAAAAAAAATTAGCACAAATCGCACACATAACCTCCAGTGCACTCCGCGTGAGCCCATAAGCCACATGATACATCGGAACCACATCTCATTATTTCTTCCGAAGTCATCGCATACTAGGCATCTGGTTTCAACGTCTTCTAAATATACTTTTATCACATTATCATATCTCTCTCTCTCGAACTTTCTAGAAAGTCGTAGAAACTAGTCTAATTAAAACAATTAGGGTACGGAGTGCACCCCTCGTACCACGCGTGATTTATACGCTCCAGCACCTGAGTGCGGTTGACGTATGGGAAGAGATCCTGCGGACAAATGACACCTATGATTATCAACAGAGAACTAGACATTGGATACACACAAATATATGGATATGGACTTTATTGTAAAGTCAGATTTTGTTGTGATGTCTTATATTTACGCTAATATATTAAAATAAAAGTAACGGATCTGATTGCTTTATAAAAATTATTCTTTGTTTCCAAATTTCCATTCCAACAAAATGAAATCCTAATGAATTGGTCGGTTATTTGTTTTGTATAGTAAATTAAGAAAATATTATCAACTTATTAAAATAATAATGTATTTTTTTTTTATCCTGAAGACATGTTCAAAGGAGGTTAGTTCGCTTAATTTGTAATCTGTGATACAAATGTCACAGTATTTTCCTCTAAAGCAATATAATGACATAGTAATGTTGATAATTGACGTTTTGAACAGGTATATTGTAAGTTTTATATAGATTTATTTTGTTATTCAATTTACATGTGCAAAAGCGCATTAATAAGCAATTCTATCATTGCCTTGGTCGTGATACTATGCCAAGGGCTTTGCTATTGCCAGATATTACCTAATGTTGGTACAGTGCTTTTCTCTACAGTAGATAAAACAAGAAATAAATGGAGTCGAAACGATTTAGCATTACTACAAGCAAGACAACGTGCGCAGAGCTTAATTCCACCGATTTACACAAACGATGAGATCAACGAAGCATATATAAAAACCTTAGTGGTCTACTTCAGAGATGTTTATAGGACTTTGAAGAAAGAAAGCACCGATCCCCAAGTCAATGATATCATGACTACGGCAATCTCCGACACATTAGGTGGGTATTTAAAGTTCTGGTTATTGCCGATAACTAAGTTCGCATTTTATAGCGGTACCGTATCAAAAAAGAGCGCTATGAGAATTTTCAATTTCTACGATGATATTAAAAAATACCTTAGCACCGACGGCAGTAGCTGGCGTAAACCTGACGTCAAGGTTCTCAAATCTGTTGCTATTAATATTGCGCCACCTCCGAATTCTCCTAATCTAGGCTTTAGGAAATATCCATGTGAATACTTTGTCTATTTCGAAAAGGAAAACAGTGGACTGAAAGTGCCCATCCCAACAATAACCTGGGGTGATAGAAGCGCCACCATGTTTCTTCCCATTAAAAACCAATCACTTGTTTTCCTAAGTTCTCCAGATGCCACCAGAGCTTTGTTCAAATATTATGACCTCGCCAAAAGTTGTCTAAGCACCGCCAGCTTCACCGACGAAGAAGATTTCCACAAGCGATTTCAATCTTGGTTAATTAACGACGTGATACCGCATCTAAATGATGAAAACTTGTATTTCGGCTTAGACAGCGTACTTTGCTTAGTGAATCAGACAACAGAGTTGAGCGACAGATTATCAGATTGCTCTGAGCAACCGCACAAAACTACACCGGGTCATCAACATTTCTCTTCAAAGAAAGTGATTATAGTAACAATCATATTGTTTCTGGAAATATGCTGGTGTATCCCCGCTATGGCTTACATAAAATTTTCAAAGAGTAAGTGTAAGAGGCCAAGTAAAGGCAGCTGTTCACTCGCGTGTCCATCATGCAGGGAAAAATCTGTTAGCACTCAAAGTACGTTTAATGAATGCAGCGCACGACCTAGCAAACCAGTAAATAGCGGAATAAAACCATGCCAAAAGTTTAGACAGTGCAATGAACTTGGTGTACAGCTCAAATTCCCACAGAGGAAAATTCCATATATAGAATTTGATGACGTACAACGATTGAAGTGTTCATCCCCAAATTTCACCGTAGCACAGATCCTAACCCAAAACCGGAAAGGGCAGAGTCTCTATGCTACGACTGTTCATCCCATCCCAATATTTACACAAGGCCCGGTGCCGCACTAAGGCGGGGAATTTACAACACAACAAGTAAACTGGCCGCTAACAAAACTGTCACACTGTATAAAAATAATCAGCCATTCAAAAATTGTGCTATCGAAATACGAAAAGATTCCAGACATCTGTGTCACACGAAAAATACCAATTTAAAAGAAACACCGGTTAAGTTTATAGAACCTCTCAAATATGCAGCTCGAGCAAAGAAATCAAACAACATAATAAATGCAGATAAAAAGGACAGCAACAAATCGGTAAAAAACGTAACGGCATGTAAACATACCAAAGAACCAACCAACTTTAAAGAAAATCAAATTGAAAAAGCACCGCCGAAACATAAAAAGATTATATTATCCCATAACGTTGCCAAAACTAACGTTGGTAAACCGTACATGGGATTTAAAATTGAACTACAGGAGGCTGAAGACACTACCGATGTCAGCGATAAGAAAACCCCAAAAATAACATTAACATCTTGCAATAAGACATCAGAATTATACATTCCCGGAGCAAGCACAGACATTAAAGGAGCATCGATAAAACTTATAGATGAAAATATAGCTCAGGAACTTAAAAAAGAGATTATGAAAGATACTTTACTAGAAACTATACAGTCAGACGATGTTACCAAGTTAAATGTTTAAAATTAGATTATTTCGATTTATTACGTATATATGAAATAAATATTAAAACTAATCAGTGTTTATATCAAAAACCTTACCACGCGGAAAACATCGTGAGGAAACTTACATGTTTTAGAAAATTATTCTAAGGCATGTGAAGGCTGCCAATCCGCACTAGGGCCGCGTGGCGGACTATGCCCTTATACTCTCTTTATAGAGAAGGCCTGCGCCCAAGAGTGGGACAAGTGTATATATCTATATATATAAAAGAGAAAGTGTGTGGGTTTGTACCTTATAGGCTCCGAAACGGCTGGACCGGCTGGCTCAACTAGATTTTAAATATACTCGTTGTTAAACAACGATATTGATAGAGAAGCTCTCTCCACAGTGGCTTCGCACTTAGCACCCTGCGCTAATCACCCTGACGAATTTATTGGCCGCGATCCGGGTGAATACTGTGGCGGGGGCCCGCTTGAGTTATTGCATATTTTGGCCAGCCCGCTCAGGTGGCGGAGGAGCACCCCTAATCTGTCATTACAGCAGTCCATTTCCACTTAGCAAATTGAACGCTCGGACTGCGTTGTTTTCTGGCTCTACATTAGAAATGAATCTTGTTGTTCGTTATCGTATAACACTAGAATAGTTTCCTATTTGAAAAACAATATCGTATCATTACATGACATTTCACTATTTAACTGTGGTGTTCTTTACTTATACTAAGAAGAGTGAGTTCTGAAGAGAACTGTTTTTTTAGAATTAGTCCTAAAATGACTGATAATGTTCTCAAGCGACACCAAATAGTCTTTTATTTAATTCTTCTTCTAAGTGCTTCCAAGCAGTCCCTACAACTTCCAAAAAACCAACCTATTACAATTCAATTGGCATTCTGTCAAAACCCGGCATCTGCTAATTATTTTTTTTATTTGTAATTTTCAATTCTGACTTTTTTTATGATATCGTATCTCGAATCCGGTATTGCTTATGTCCGTGGCTATCCATTAAAACATCACTGGAGCCATAAAGTTAGAAAAGTTAAGCCTATAAATGTTTATACGAGCATGTCCCACTGTTGCATGTTGACACAGTCCACCGCGCATTGGCAGTGCTAGTATTGGCAGACTTCACATGTCTTAGAAAATTTTCTACGACATGCAGGTTTCCTCACGCTGTCTTCCTTCACCGTGTGCGCGTGTTAAATCAGCGCTTAAATTGCAACAAATAAATTTGTTATTGCCAGCACCGGGGATCGGATTCGTGTAGCTACCGTACTATGCAACTTAAGACGACCGCTCGGACTCTGAACTGCCACGGCTCGTGTAGAGCCATATGCTCGATAAAATAAATATTCAAGAACAGATGTGCGCAATCATCTACAAAACGACCTAACTGCGGCCATCAATTAGACAAGGCCGGGGACAATTTGTCCCAAAATCTTGTGTCAATCGGGGATTATCCGTTTCAATTGCTTGTAATCCCACAACATTGCCGCAGGTCGGACGGGGCTATTTATTACGGTCTGTTCACCCCACTCGATTAGTCTTGAGTTGACCAGAACGGACAATAAGACTTTCACATTTCGTACAATGTTGCCGCATAATAAATTACCAAGAGACTTGATTATTTCATTAAATTTATCAACATCATCATTATATGAATACGCAAACAGTTTGTACTCCTTACGAAAATATACGCGGACGGAAGAGTATGAAATTTCCCACACCTACCTATATATATATATAAAAGAGAAAGTGTGTGGGTTTGTTCCATATAGGCTCCGAAACGGCTAGACCGATTTCAATGAAACTTTCAAGGGAATCTTCAAATTGACCTGGCGAGTAATCCTATAAAATATGGTGACGATCGAAGCACTTCTCTTTTTGGTCAAACGACGGCTCGTAGTTTTATTTCTGACATTAACTTGAGCCCGATATGTTTTATGTATAAATGATGAGAATAATATTGTATTTACTGATATGTACATGGGTGTAGGTAATGATCTTCAACCGCTCAAAAAGAGAATAGAAGAGAATGAATTCGGAGAGAAATAAATAATGAATAATTAAATATATTGTGAGAGTTAAATTAAATAATGATTGGGTACGCTAGTAGTATATAGAGATTTTAGGGCGACCACTACTTATATAAAACTAAGCAGAGTTAGATGAGCCAAAATCGATATCCCAATTAATAATATGGAATTTTATATTATGCTCTGGTATAATTAACTCAATAGCAATCAAAATCATGTTGTAAATATACTTATTCAAGTTGAATAACGGAGATAGACAAAGAAAGATCGAATTATTTGATCAAATGAATGTTGCCAGGTAATTAATTAAGTTCGCCCAAACAAATAAATAACCATTATAGACTCAATTATACCGTTAGACTTCCACTGACAAGATTTACCCCCAAAATCCCGATAAACCAGTGAAATTAAATAAACATAAAGCATAAACGGGGTGCTCGGGTCAGCTCTGATTTATTTGCGGGTCCGGTAGACCCCTGATTACAACATCGGCGCTAAATCCCCTCAATAAAACACTTAAGTCCATTTACATTTTTCTGACATCCTTACGAGTACCAGGGACTATATTCTGAGATGGAAGGGTTATGATACCATTTTAAGTTATGATACCATTTTAAGTTACAGCATATATATATGTCCCACACCTGGGCACAGACCTATATGGCCTTAGTGCGGATTGGCAGACTTCACATGTCTTGTCCTTCGCTGTCTTTCCTTCACCGCCGAGCGGATGGTAAATCGACACGTAAAAGTACTACAAAAAATCTATGTAATGCCGGCATCGGGAATCGACCTCCGTCTAGGGATATTAATTATTATATCTTTATTTACACAAAATAAGTGTACAAAATGGCGGACTTAATGCCAATAAGTGTTATCTGTCAGACTAAGTAACCAGTTTAATTATTAATAAATTTAAAACATAACCATTATATATATATATGTGTATATATGTATATATAATATTTATATAAATATATATATATATGTATATATATATATATATATGTAAAGTAAACATATAAAACCTCTTTACTTTTATTTATTTCTTTTTGTATTTTTATAATTTGAAATGTAAAATGTCACTGTAATATAATGTGTCATTTATTTAAAAGATAGAATTGGAATACGGACATTAAATGTCATTTCTCTAAATATTATAAAGAAACGCAGTTTTGTCTTTTATTTCAAAGAAACATAAATACATTATTATATATACATATTATAAAAAATAAATTTACGTAAATTTATATCATAATCATATATATATATATGTATATATATATATATGTATATATATATATGTACAGTAAAGATATAAAAGGGATGGAATCCGAAACGAAGAAATTCGACGGAGAACAAAGGTGGTCGACATAGCTGTTAAAGTCAGCAAGTTGAAGTGGCAGTGGGCCGGCCACATCTGCCGAGTCAGTGACGGCAGATGGGGGAGGAAAGTCTTGGAATGGAGGCCGCGCATGGGTCGGAGAAGCGTAGGGCACCCTCCCTCCAGATGGACCGACGACGTTGTAAGGATAGCCGGAAGTGGCTGGATGCGGAAAGCGGAGGATCGTATAGTGGATAGACACAGGCTGATGATGATGATTATGATATAATATATATATGATAGATATATATATATATATGTATATATATATATATGTATATATATATATATATGTATATATATATATATATATATACGTAAATTTTCATATAAATAAATAAACAAATCGAATACATATTTGTAATAAAACTTTATTTGTGTTAATAACTCCTTTTAAATTAACCCGTTGACATACCACAAGCGACCGAAATCAACCCCGGTAACGTCGCGCAAATAAATTAAACAATATCTCCCCTGTTTACAAGGAAACTCAAGATCTCTCATCTCTGTTACCTTATCTAACTAACTCCCCTCGGAAAGTGCACCAAAGCTTAACCATTTCCGGGTAAGACTTAAAACGAAACGGTGGCAAGTGTAGCGGCGCAAATAAGTCTGGCAATCGTAGCAGATAGATGTGTAATTGAACCGTGGTAACAAGCCCTCTAGGGATTCAATTTTGAGATATCTATGCTGCGACGTGACCCTCCCCGAATCTAAGGTTTAAAAACAAGCTTATCGAAATTTAATTACAACATTATGTTATCATGCCAAGATAGAACCTATGAGTAGAAACGGAGAAGCTGCCAAACCAATTGTGTACAAAATGAAAGTTCTTTGGCATCATAGTGGTCAATATTTGCTAGCTTTACTGCGGTTTTTTTAAGAATGCTAAGAATTTTTTTTTAATTTTTTGTTCATTGATGCGACTATAGTTTACCGTTTGGATACCACTGGTATGCCAATCATTTGTATTAACCTTGACGTATTTGGTTACGGTGGCATGATAATTGATTTGGTTGTAATAGATCGGTTTTATGAAACTTCACTGGACTCTCTTTAAATCAACTTTCACGTTTAGAGTTACCAATTAAGTTGAAAGGATCGGAAAACTTTCACGTTCAGAGTTACCAATTAAGTTGAAAGGATCGGAAAACTTTCACGTTTAGAGTTACCAATTAAGTTGAAAGGATCGGAAAACTTTCACGTTTAGAGTTACCAATTAAGTTGAAAGGATCGGAAAACTTTCACGTTTAGAGTTACCAATTAAGTTGAAAGGATCGGAAAACTTTTACGTTTAGAGTTACCAATTACTCGGAAGTTGAAAGGATCGGAAAACTTTCACGTTCAGAGCAGTACCCAATATTTTTTTTGTTGAAGATACCCCGCTTTTCCCGCAGAAAGTGGGGTTATATGGGATTTTTACCCACTAAAACTGCCCCGGTGGCCCTTTCTCGGTGCATGGTGAAGGGCTCCGGGATCTCCGGAGGAACGCACCGGAGCCCCTCTGCACAGTGCTCTTCGGAGAGCACTTCCCGGACGGGGGAGGTCTAAACCCTCCCCCATGTGCCCTTGCAGTGCAAGGCGACACGGGTCAGCCGATGTCGCCTTCTTTCCGGGTCCACTTCAGCGGACGACAAAGGCCACCCTTGTCGCCATATGAACCCGAGGCCCCTTTAAGTTGCCTTCTACGACAGTGACGACGAAACTGTAAAAGTTTTCTGCCTAATCAGAAAAAAAAATTAAAGTTCAGTGACAGTATCACTGAACTTAATTTCTAATTTTCTTCTTTACAAAGGAATCGAGTTATGTTGTGAAATAATAGTTATGTTAATATTACCAGCTCGACATCTAATCGTAGAATTCTATTTGCCGAGACACTGATGTCACCTAAATAAATACAAAGATTTAAGACGTAACAACCAATTTAAAGGGAGCTACCACTTTCTTAGAACGGTTCCACTAATACATCATATTGTTAGGACACCGCTGAGGGTTGGAGTTGCATCTTACAATTGTCAGTGGCAAATTACAAACTAGGGGAGTTAAGCAAATTAATCACGGCGTCCAATTTCCCGGAAAACAATGCGGTAGAGATGTATGGGAATCGTTGGTGTTTATTGTTACCGCTCGTAATGTTGGTTAGTTGTTGATTAATTGTTTAACGTCACGAGTTCAACTTTGTGTCGTTACAAGTAAATTACTCATTTATACTTATACTAGAGATTCACTTACTCCCTCTCTCTCTTTCTTTACCATCATTTTGGGAAATCTTGCACTTCCACATGTCTCTCGTGCCGACACTATACTCACTCACTTTCTGGGTCCTCCTCTGGATCTCCAACCACGGAGGGAAAGTTCAGTCAACTTCCCTACATAGTCGCGAGGCGTTCACTTTAAATGCCCATACCAATTCTCCTGCTGGAGTTTCTTCGGCTACTCAAAGCTAGTTTATCTTTTGAATGTCCCTTAGATTATCCGTGAAACACCAACCGAATGAGTCGAGGTACGGCCCTCTCGGGCGCCCTCGGATCGGAATGCGTATAGTATAGTAACCGTCCAAGCCGAGGTTACCACCTACCGGGAGGACCCTTGTGTCGAGTTACTAGCGATAGAGGTTCAGGCTAAGCGACCTAAGAGCTATGCTACCTCTCAATCCGGTGAAGCATTCAAGGCTAGCTTCTGTGGACAATCGGTGAAGTTTAAAAAACATTGAGTAAAAATCGAAGTTTGGAATTCAATGCGTATACAGCCTTTCATCAGGTGCTAGGCTCATGAACGCATGCTCACCTAATTCGTTTAAATTATATTAGTATCTAATAATATCAGTTCTATATCATTTCGGACAACCGTAACATTGGTCCTTCGAGCCGCCGGGAAGGTATATTGTGATATTAAAAGTCAACGTATTGACGAAGAACTATAATAATCAAGATTCCACAACCAGTCTAATGCTAAATCGGTTCGAACAACCCCAAGCCCTACGTATTATCACTACACATCTGTTATCCTTAACACGATGTTCATCCCACTCAATGTTATTGCGTAACACGACATCCTGTGACAACACATGATGTCTAACAAACAGAGCGGAGTCAACTGCTCACATCCGGCAAGATGTCGCACGCTGAATAATGTTAAATAAAGTGGTTATTCATGTGATTAATTTGTATTTCCTTCACTTGAGACGTCTTAGAAGCGAAATTATTATCCAACGTTACGTTAGTTTTAAACGTCTTCATAAGAGTAGATTCCCAGTTTGTCTCTTTTTTTTATGTGTGTGTTTTCTCATAGAACCGTTTGTTATAAACCGATTTATTTTTTGCGTTTGAAAGGATTTAATATCAATTTTGATTTTTGGCACGATGACAATTGGATTGTAGTTGGCTAGATCTTACAATAACAATTCAGTGACACTGGCATACTTAGGTTTACAGCTTGCTATCGTATTTCCTTTGTTTCACTGAATAAAATTTGCCAGTAGTTAGTAGCCAAGGTGAACCAACTTCGATGTTTTCTTTAGCAATCCACTACGACGATTTATTCACAAATATGACTAACGTATCTGTTAACCGTTACAAATAAACTTAAGCTTTTGGTAGGAGATGGTTGACGACAATTGTCGATTTGTGGATTGGAACATACGACCTACGGCGGGTTTCTATATTCAATCTCGATCCGTAAATCGCTATTCGAGATTGATATTTCAATCCATTTTGTGCATTTTGTGTTTCAATAAGCAATCCGCGGATCGATAGATCGTACCATTTTTAAAATCTATCTCTGAAGAATGGATAGGCATTTTCGGATTGATATTTGTATGGAAGTGGCAGCTGAGCTGTTTCTATATCCAATCTCTTGTTTTGACAAATCCGTTTTTGCGTGTAATCAATCTTTATTTGCGAACCTCCATTTTCGGTGGATTGTATCATGTATGTGTAAATTTTAAAATATCGTTACAATGGAAGTGACACAAACGATGTGATTAAAGTGTTAATAGTGTGAAAAGTCGAAGATATAAATAATATATAAAGGATACTAATTATTACAAGCACGGCATAGTTAAGCGATGTATCATTGCAACAACGAAAACATCACAGAAACTGTTTTTGAACGTGCCTAAGGATAAACAAATAAAAAAAAAAGCTACAGCTTGCAAAACTTAATTTAATATGTTAAAACCAAATGCCTTTATTAATACAAATTTTGTCAAAATATTAGATGATATCATAACTATAGTATTTAGTTAATTTACAAGATTCCCTCTTTAAATAAAACTTCAAAATCATTATAGTGATCATCATACTGTTTTATTTTATTGTAAAATTATGATATCAGAACCTACCTAGGTTTTTATTAGGTAAGGTTACTTTCTACACTTTGATAAAGTATTGGATACACATAAATAAATAAAAGAAAATAAAAAATACATTTAAAAAAATATATATTATCAGAAAAATCAGGATCTGCTACACATATATACATTATTCTATACCAAGAAAATACATTTGTATTTGAAAATAATATTTATTAATAAGCTTCCAGCTCCCCATTTTACTATATATACTTGAATATGTTTTCTACTGGATGGACACTTAATTCCTACTGTGCAATCTTCACATATACTATTAGATAAACCAGCAATCATTGGATAGTGTTGAAATAATATGAGACCACATTTCTTCATTTTTTTAAAGTTTCAGTTCCAAACTGTCGTCTCTTGGCAGCGTGCCCAGAAGGCTGGTAGCATTGCCACGTTGTATGGCAATGCTTAGCCTCTGTGCAAAGTACAAACCAGCCCTCAATGTAATCTTTCACTTTAACCGACTTCAAAATCATTATAGTGATCATCATACTGTTTTATTTTATTGTAAAATTATGATATCAGAACCTACCTAGGTTTTATTAGGTAAGGTTACTTTCTACACTTTGATAAAGTATTGGATACACATAAATAAATAAAAGAAAATAAAAAATACATTTAAAAAAATCTAAAACTGACAATTCCTATTAATTTTTATTAAGTATTATTTGTTTTATTATTTCTAATTATTTATTAAGTTATATTAAAAAACACTGTTTTTAGTCGTATTGTAATTATTTCTATAACTGGTATATTATTTTTACGGCGTAAAACGGATTATGAAAGAGGACTGTCATTTACGGCAAATCCATTCCTTTTCAATCACTTTCAAAGCCAAGATCGGATATTGAAATGCGGATTACGCATCGATAGATGGACCAAATAAAATCAGGATCGGAAACATTCTTACATTGAAGATCGAATATAGAAACCCGCCGTAAATGTTTTGCAGAGCGTATCCCCTAAGTTAAAAAAATGAAACTTACAGCCTATATACATAATATATCCTACTGTTGGAATTGTTTTGTTTATAAAGAAAGTATATGAAGGCCACCACGAGGCCCTAATGCGGATTTGTAGACTTCACATGATGTCTCCCTCTCATCTACTTCGCCTCATCCGATCACACTTTACGTAACGCATTCACCAACTCCCCAAGTCAAGCGTGATAAGCATAAAAAAGTTTTGTTTCAAGGAAACACGATGTTTTCACTTACCGCCTAATACATGTTAAAACTCTAAGCCATTACTCGATTGGTGATATTTAAAACTGAATTTCTTGGCTTCAGGTCACCAGTCCCGTTCCATTCTCACACTCAACTCCGCCTAACGTCCAATAATCGCACCTGGCGGAACTTGCAGTTAACAATGCAATAATTAAGAACTGAATGAAAGGCAACAAGGCGGAAGTGTTTCCGGGCCAGTTCCCCCGCATCCGGTCGGTGCTGCTATTGGCCAGAGTCACCTTTGACCCCACCCCACCTGCGCTACCGTGGAAGTATAACAACCCTATGTAACGCCATATATCACATATATGAAACACCCCACAAAACCGTAATGTTTTTTACGAAAATTCGAAGCAGAGCTCGTCAACTTTTACATAGAAAATAGTAAATAAAATATTTATTTATTGATTACATATTAGGTAATTAATATTATTATCTAGTATAACTAAACTATACATAAAAACAATACATAATACTAACTGAAAAGAGAAATATTTACAATATAATAGGTATTTTACTGTGCCAAACTGTCGTCTCTTGGCAGCGTGCCCAGAAGGCTGGTAGCATTGCCACGTTGTATGGCAATGCTTAGCCTCTGTGCAAAGTACAAACCAGCCCTCAATGTAATCTTTCACTTTAACCGACTTCAAAATCATTATAGTGATCATCATACTGTTTTATTTTATTGTAAAATTATGATATCAGAACCTACCTAGGTTTTATTAGGTAAGGTTACTTTCTACACTTTGATAAAGTATTGGATACACATAAATAAATAAAAGAAAATAAAAAATACATTTAAAAAAATCTAAAACTGACAATTCCTATTAATTTTTATTAAGTATTATTTGTTTTATTATTTCTAATTATTTATTAAGTTATATTAAAAAAACACTGTTTTTAGTCGTATTGTAATTATTTCTATAACTGGTATATTATTTTTACGGCGTAAAACGGATTATGAAAGAGGACTGTCATTTACGGCAAATCCATTCCTTTTCAATCACTTTCAAAGCCAAGATCGGATATTGAAATGCGGATTACGCATCGATAGATGGACCAAATAAAATCAGGATCGGAAACATTCTTACATTGAAGATCGAATATAGAAACCCGCCGTAAATGTTTTGCAGAGCGTATCCTAAGTTAAAAAAATGAAACTTACAGCCTATATACATAATATATCCAAATGTTGGAATTGTTTTGTTTATAAAGAAAGTATATGAAGGCCACCACGAGGCCCTAATGCGGATTTGTAGACTTCACATGATGTCTCCCTCTCATCTACTTGGCCTCATCCGATCACACTTTACGTAACGCATTCACCAACTCCCCAAGTCAAGCGTGATAAGCATAAAAAAAATTTGTTTCAAGGAAACACGATGTTTTCACTTACCGCCTAATACATGTTAAAACTCTAAGCCATTACTCGATTGGTGATATTTAAAACTAAATTTCTTGGCTTCAGGTCACCAGTCCCGTTCCATTCTCACACTCAACTCTGCCTAACGTCCAATAATCGCACCTGGCGGAACTTGCAGTTAACAATGCAATAATTAAGAACTGAATGAAAGGCAACAAGGCGGAAGTGTTTCCGGGCCAGTTCCCCCGCATCCGGTCGGTGCTGCTATTGGCCAGAGTCACCTTTGACCCCACCCCACCTGCGCTACCGTGGAAGTATAACAACCCTATGTAACGCCATATATCACATATATGAAACACCCCACAAAACCGTAATGTTTTTACGAAAATTCGAAGCAGAGCTCGTCAACTTTTACATAGAAAATAGTAAATAAAATATTTATTTATTGATTACATATTAGGTAATTAATATTATTATCTAGTATAACTAAACTATACATAAAAACAATACATAATACTAACTGAAAAGAGAAATATTTACAATATAATAGGTATTTTACTGTGCCAAACTGTCGTCTCTTGGCAGCGTGCCCAGAAGGCTGGTAGCATTGCCACGTTGTATGGCAATGCTTAGCCTCTGTGCAAAGTACAAGCCAGCCCTCAATGTAATCTTTCACTTTAACCGACTTCAAGAAAGGAGTACAATTCGTCTGTATTTTTTAGAATGTTTGTGCACTCATGTCATCATGATTTATGAACTGATTTGGAGTTTTCGTTTTCTTTAAAAAGCCGTAATTCCCAGGTCCATTTAAAGTACAATTGCCCTGGACTGTCTCACGAGCTCGTACTCATTTATACATACTACGTACATACACACACCTACACCAAAAATCGTATAGAAATTTGTTTGTTGTTATCAAATTTTTACTTAGCTAGTAATAACTATTAAGTCAGAATTAACTATTTACTGTTAAGTGGTAAGTTAGTAGTTTTATGACAATCTAAGATTAAGTGCTCTTTAACGAAAACACGCAGGTATTTCGAAAGATAGAGGATATAGGACTTGGAACTTGGAAAAATTTCTTAGAAGAACTTAGAAGTTAGTGCGTAGTAGATTTTCTTACTGATGTTACTTTATTTGGAGGTGAATCGATTTTGATGGAAAGGAGTATATCGAAGGTAGTTCGTTTGGTTTTTGGTAGGTTTTTGTCGGATGTAGATTTGAAGTCGGTTGTTATGTTTACTCGTAGATAGACATATTTGTCACTATTTTATAAAATTACATCTGTTTTAGTTATATTTAGTTGAACACGTGCCGCCCTGAATGATATATGAGATAGTCTCGAGTGAGCTTTATCTAAAAACACTAATTTGTGTACCGCTCTTGAGAGGGCAGGTTAATTTATGGCCACCTGCCAGGCTTTTAGATGTCTCATTACTTTTAAAATGTTTTTATGACGGCACAAAGCGCTGAACAAATATCTTTTTTTAGTTCAGGTATATTAATATGTATTTATTATTTTATTTTAATTATAACATATTTATATCTTTTATATTGATACCTTAAGTTAAGTTTTTATAATATTTCTATAAAAAGTAAAACACAGAAAAATATCATTCAAAATACAAACACAAAAACCTAACCTAGTGTGTGTCACCGGCAACGAAGCAGAGCCCAAGCAACCGGTGGTTAGGGCGACATAGAGAGAAACACCCTGACGATGCGTGCCGTGTCCAGGAGTACTGCCTTCTGTATCTGACCCTTGACCCAGTCATCCAGCGAAAGTCTCTTAAGATGTTGTTCGAGACTTTTCGCTATGAGACCGTTAGCGGAAGCGACTATCGGGACAATGATCGTCGAATCCACATCCCACATGGCGGTCACCTCGTGAGCCAAGTCGAGGTACTTTGTGATTTTTTCCCTTTCGGCCTTCACAAGGTTCTCGTCATGCGGAATGGTAATATCGACGAGCACCGCCTGTCGCGTTGACGAATCTGTCAGCACAATATCAGTCTTATTGGCAACAATAGTCCTGTCTGTGATGACAGATCGATACCAATAGAGCGTTGATATTTATATTATTATTAAGTACTAGTCTACCATTTTGATTTATCTTATTTTAGCTTATAGTTTATAATTGATGTACCAAAAGGTATAATATTTAAAATAAATAAACAATATATAAACAATTTGTTTTTGTGTTATGTTAGCAATTCAAAAATAAATTAAAACGCTTTTAAATTAAAATAAAATTTTAAGTAAATAGAACTTCCTGTAGATTTTTAATGACGTACGGCACCTAAATAAGATGCTTTCATATCGAAAATAATTGTAAAGGTCAAATCACAAATTATCTTACATCTTGTGGACGGACTGAACTATATACCTTACACAGACTGGTGCATATTTCAAACAATTAAATGGTCCAATCGCGGCCAATTTGTGCCTCGTCGTCTGCAGTCATGGCGCAGGCAGTACTTCGTGTTAGGACATTTTGAAAAAATATCAAAAGTAAAATATTGTTTTCCGATAAAAGGCCGGTCGTGGTTTGCCACTTTCAGACGCAGTCAGTAAGTTAGGAACCCGAATTGGATCCCCAGTACCGCCACCAGTGAATTACCTTTTTTTTTCAATTTTAAGTGCAGATTTACTACGTGCTCAGAGGTGAAAGATTGTAAGGAAACCTTTTTTTTCTGTCTGTCTAAATATTTTTTTAAGACTTGTGAAGACCCCCGATCAGTACTAGAGCCGCGGGCGGTCTATGCCCTTATTCCCTCTTTAGAGAAGACTTGTACCCAATAATGGGACATTTATCGATTTTTTAAAAAAACGACGACGCTGAAATGCGCTAAGAGATAATAAAACAAGGAGTAGGAACGAATAACTATAATAATGGAGATGAATGGATTTGGATTGATAAGGTCTTCCACAAAAATGGCTTTGACAAGATCATCGTATAAAATCAGAAAGTCAATAAAGTCTCTGATCTTTGTGACAGATCCCTAAAACATCCTTGTCACATATTTTAAATAAATAAAATCTACCCTAATACAGGTTTTTCTATACAATAAACAAGTCGTTTTTGAGCCAAAAGCGTACAGATGAATATTTTTCTTTTTTTTTAATAATAAATTAATATTCCTGTAGCCTATACTAGTACATTGCCTTAAAGAGATTCCAAGATCTAAACTTCCCGTACCTCGTGCTTAAATATAGACCATTCCGTAAATGTCTGATTTCACACGTATACAGTGGCTTCCATTACTGCCACAGAGTACGTCCATGCGGACTATAACTCAATGGACAATGGCTGCGGTATTCTAATCCGGGTCTGCCCCCGTCGGCAACGGCGTAATGAAATTCCCGAGCCATGCCCCTCGGCCAGGGCCGGACTAGCGTGTTGACCAGATACAGCAATTAATTACCCAGCGGACAACATTTGGACTTGTGTTATTAGATAAATTCAATTAATGTACAATTAGTTATGAATTTCTCGTGAAGACTGTATATAAAAAAAAAAAAACTATTTTAACACATTTTTACATTTCAAATAAAGACAGTAGTTATGTATACGTATGTATTGTAGGTATGTATAAAACGGACGTGTATACGGCGTAAATTTCTATAACAGACTTCATCATCAGCCTGTCTATCCACTGATGGAAATAGGCCTTCCCCAATGCCTTCCACCACACACGATCCTCTGCTTTCCGCATCCAACCACATCCGGTCTTTCCTTATAAAGTCGTCGGTCCATCTGGAGGGAGGACGCCCTACGCTTCTCCTACCCACGCCCGGCGTTCATTCCAAGACTTTCCTCCCTCATCTGCCGACCCACTGCCACTTCAACTTGCTGACTTTAAGAGATATAATAGACTTAATTTGTAAGTATTAAGAATTTGTACTTAGTAAGTGAAGCAATATTCTTGGGAGGATGGACTAATATCTATCACATAAAGTCCCTAGTCGGCTATTACTTAGTGATATTTCGCTATGAAACCAATCTAATACAATTCATTTGTGCCAAACAACGTAAAAATCAAATAAGTTAATTTTTTGACGTGAAATTTTCATATAACACATTATTTACGCGATTAACTACTAATTACTAAGTAATTGAAACAATATTGGTAAGAGTGGTACATCATCGGAAAACCATGGTGACTAGCAAATATCGACAACTGTGATGTCACGGAACTTTAATTTTGACACTATTGGCTTACCAGACTCATAGTCCAGATCGTACGTAGATCTTTCGTAGATTTATTCGATCTGATCTGGCCTATCTTTTATGTCCTGTAATCATTAAGAATATCTAAGCTCATAAGGTCATCACTCTTTTCAAAAGACTTCAAAAAAGGAGGTTTCTCATATCTGTATGTATTTTTTTAATGTTTGTTACCTCATAAATTTGGACTGGGTGAACCGATTTTGATGATTCTTGTTTCATTTGAAAGCTGGTGCTTCCGTTGATCCGTGAACATAATATATATGGCATTGCGAACTGATATCCACGAGAAAGCCGTATAAAAAAAACTCAATATCACGCCAAATTTTTTATTGAAAAGAATGTACTTCAAAGGTAATTTGATGAGAGATTGGTTAGTTTCTGTTCAATTATATTTCGTAATTATCTTATTCTAATTGAAGTTGGTTTTTGTTTATACTCGTAAATATTAGATATCTAAATATAGTCACAAATAACCCATATCACTTATGACATAGCTTACAAAGTTTAAAAACGTAATGCATAAACAATAACCTGTCATCATTCGTGTCGCTAAACACAATGTTCACACAAACACGTCTCATAAATTTTGAACACCACCAATTGAACTAACTGTCGGTTCTGAAAGCAATAATCATTGACAAGCAATGACTGTCTCATTCCATCATACTCATTCTTCGCTGAGTGTGAGAAAGAAGGCTACATTAGCAATTTGTGTGCGAGACAGTACCTTTCGCGTTAGATTCATACACTCATTTGTAAATAATGAAGGCGCCAAGCATTGTGATGGTACTTCTATTGTAGGCGACCTGTCTCTCCTTTGTGATAGGGCTGACACATTTGGTTTTTGTTGCATTTTACTGCAAAAACCTACTTACTATAACATACAGCGTGTTTCCGAATATACTATTAAATAGCTTATATAGAACATACTACACACCTTTGACAATTCCTGTTATCAATATAATTTGTGTAAAAAATAATAATATTTATTTTCTTGTATGAAACCTCCATAGTGGAGCATGGAGGTTTTGTTGTGATGTCAATGAGAAAAGACTTGTCAGTGATGTTTTGGAAAATGTGTTAACATTAGAGCGGAATGCCTCCCATTATTATTTTTACGCGTGTTCTTTGTCTTCTACTGTGCCGCCGGTAAATAAAAGTATCACAGAATCATGGACAAATATAAATTATTTTTTATACATTTGTTATATTAAAAATATACAATTTGGAAAATGTCTAGACAAAAAGAGATCAAAAAGTGAGAGGAAAAACGTTGACATATATCTTTTAACTTTTTGGTAATTGACGAATACCAGTCGCCACAATGTCAAAAAGAAATAGAATAGATGATGTCATAATTTAATCTGTACAGTTTAATAAAAGCGGGAATAAACTTTTAAAATGGTTTCATAGATTACAGGGCACAAAGTTATTCTTGTTTTTATTATATATATACTTGTATATGTTATAAAATATTTAAAAATTGATCAAAATTCCCAGCCCTAAACTTAGGCCAATTACTTAAAGTCAGTATGGAGATTCACCGTATCTCACGACTAAGCGTGCCGTGTAGGCTCTCCATATAACGATAGCAAATTTTCGTACATTATTCCCGAGTTGTTTTTATATTATCTCCTTTAATTTCCATTTACAAAGGTTCTCTGGAAGAAATTGCACTTAGAAATCAGTTCGCTGATTGTGCAATAAATTAACAATTTATTTTATTTCTTTTGATTGAATTTTTGTTTTGATTTTATTTATAATTGAATGTAATTTGATTTGGATTTGCTTCTTCGTACAATAACATTATATTCATCTCTATATATATAAAAATGAATTGCTGTTCATTAGTCTCGCTTAAACTCGAGAACGGCTAAACGGATCTTGTCTTATCCTATCTAAGATGAGACAAATTAGAATAACTGCCGGAAAAACCTTAAAAATAGTCCTTTTCTATTTCCCATACAAACGTTTTCTATCTAAAATGTTAAGTCAATTTGAATGGTTCCTCTAGGTTCCCACTGTCCTTTTAGATTATTTTCCAATCAGGTTTGATCCCTAAGTTCGTCTGTTACTTTGAAGCCCTCTGGCAGACATACCTGTCGGGGTTTTTTAGTGTGTCCCAGAAAGTTCGTTGAAGCAGAACTTTGGTCACCCGAGCTGAACCCCAGACACCGCTCTATCATCAGGGTGACAGTTCTGTTCAGGAGAATTTTTTGCCCCGACTATAAAATACGTAGGAACAAAAAATTGCTCATTCCAAATCGTTTCGACAGAACGAAGTCTGTTGGGTCCGATAGTCTATTATAAAAATCACATTTTTAAAACTATTATGGGTACTTTTTTCTGACCGATCGGCGTAGGTCCGTTACAAAAAAAATTATCACGTTTTTATATTATCTCCTTTAATTTCCATTTACAAAGGTTCTCTGGAAGAAATTGCACTTAGAAATCAGTTCGCTGATTGTGCAATAAATTAACAATGTATTTTATTTCTTTTGATTGAATTTTCGTTTTGATTTTATTGATAATTGAATGTAATTTGATTTGGATTTGCTTCTTCGTACAGTAACATTATATTCATCTCTATATATATAAAAATGAATTGTTCGTTAGTCTCGCTTAAACTCGAGAACGGCTAAACGGATCTTGTCTTATCCTATCTAAGATGAGACAAATTAGAATAACTGCCGGAAAAACCTTAAAAATAGTCCTTTTCTATTTCCCATACAAACGTTTTCTATCTAAAATGTTGAGTCAATTTGAATGGTTCCTCTAGGTTCCCACTGTCCTTTTAGATTATTTTCCAATCAGGTTTGATCCCTAAGTTCGTCTGTTACTTTGAAGCCCTCTGGCAGACATACCTGTCGGGGTTTTTAGTGGGTCCCAGAGTGTTCGTTGAAGCAGAACTTTGGTCACCCGAGCTGAACCCCAGACACCGCTCTATCATCAGGGTGACAGTTCTGTTCAGGAGAATTTTTTGCCCCGACTATAAAATACGTAGGAACAAAAAATTGCCACATTCCAAATCCTTTTGACAGAACGAAATCTGTTGGGTCCGATAGTCTATTAAAAAAATCATATTTGTAAAACTATTATGGGTACTTTTCTCTGACCGATCGGCGTAGGTCCGTTACAAAAAAAATTATGACGTTTTTATATTAACTTTTAAAGTGTTAATAGCCTAATGGTCCAGGGAACGGTCTGTCAATCAAAAGGTCATAGGTTCGAATCCATCATGCGACTATTGATGTAAACCTTCGCAACAAGCTTAAGAAGTTAAGAAGAAAAAAAATTGTTATCATTCTTTTAATAAAAAAAGAATGAGACTGTCCGCATAACCCCATAAACATGGTGAGCCTATGACCATTGTCCACAAATGAGTGTACCGCTTAATTCAGGGCGCCCTCCAACCGCGACACAAGAGCTTTCGTGTCTAGCGCTGCAGTCGCTTAATTTAACAAAAAAAACTGGCTCATTTTGTTATTAAGCACTTTAAAAAATTACCGCATTTCGTAATTATAAAACAAATGCACTGCATGAAATTTGACAGAAAAAAGAACAGCATATAAACATATGAACATACGTACCTACAGACATATCATTAAAAGGCACTTTTAGGCTCCAGTAACCTTGAAATGTCGACATATATCGAAACTGTATCAATGTTGGTATTTTAATTATGTATTATAGTGAGGGGTATTATTTAATAAAACTATGGGTTAGTCACGAATATCAAATGTCTAATTCTTTTTGTTATACAAACAATTTACGATAAAAAACAAGTCACCTGTCTAAATAGGCATACGGCCACGAGTGTGACGTACAGGTCGGTTTGCTATATCAAATGATGTTATGATTGTTACTTTTTTTCCATTCTGAGGGTTTGACTTTTCACAGACAGAGACAGAGTTCCCTAAGGCATTAGACAGATAGTCTTGTACTAATACTATCGGATTGAGAGGCGATGCCAAAGGTGGCTTAGCTTGTATCTCCAAAATTATACGAACTTACAGGACGTTTATTACTTTCTCTTAAGCGATTACCTTAAAATTACCATTTTTCTCTCTCGGACAATCAAGATATATCTTACATGCCCTACCCTAAAAGTACTGTCCTAAAAGAAAATTGAACAAAAAATTGTTTTCGATCACATTGACCGATACAAACTATAATTATATTTATTTCATGTCTTCTTCTTCTGCCTAGCGATTTCCCGGCCTACCAGGGTCCGCTTTCCTACTTAGTCTCCTCCACTTTGCCCGGTCTTCGGCATCCTCGTTTGTTAGGTCGTTCATTAACATGTCCGCTTTAACAACGTCCAGCCAGCGTTTCTTGGCCCTGTTTTTTATGTATGTACTATTATATATGTATGCACCAGTCTTAGCCTGTTCTCAACCACCAAATGTTATCTGACAGAAACTAAGTACGCCTTTGTACATGTATTTTGGTGGAATAAACAATTTATCTAAGTACATCTTACAGAGTTAAGTGGTAGGTAAAATTCAACAAGAGAACAAATCCATTTAAGCTCTGATTTTTCCCACACAGAACAAAATTTAAATTCAACGTTAACATAGAGTACAAGCAAATAAAAAGCATTGCGGCCGCAGTAATCCCACCCTCTGCCTTAAAAAAAACATTTGGCGGGAACGCGAAGGAGGTAGACAAGTCAACAGCGTCTTAAAACGATTACAGACAGTTGGTGAGGTGCGAAGGGGAGTGGTACACGTAAATCGCATTAGATATGTTAAATCTCAGCCCCGGGGAGCGATGGTGGATTTTTTTGTGATATTTTTATGCGTATCGCTTACCTCCGTGATTATTGTTCGGGCGCCATTTGCATTTACGCGCACGGTGTTCATGACTTCGCAATCTTGATACTTTATACTAATTATATCTATCCAATATACGGGCAATTCTTTTATATGTATATAATGTGAATAGCGGAAACAGCTCCGATAATTTTCATGAAATTTAATATACAGAGGTTTTCGGGGAAATAATCGATCTATCTTGGATTCATTTTTGGAACATGACACTGCAATGACTCAAGCAATGAACCTTTTCGACTCCAAGTTCCCAGTCCATTTATTTTCTCTTTTTTTTTTCAAGTTTCTAATTTTATAAGAAAAATATATATATATATATATATGTATTACTAATTCCTATCTTAGCTTATTCAAAAAAACTTAAAAAAAAAGAATACGGTAGTAATAACATATATTAATAAGTTAGAAACCGACATTGTGCAAATATTGTAATCCTATTAACGATGTTTCGACGATGATATACAACTGACACTCGAATATTGTTTAAATTGTTAGTATTTGGTAATCTTCTCCAAGTGACATCCCCCAAAATAATGTAACATTTCAACCAATTTATCAATATCAAATTATCATAAAATAATTAAGAAATAAATTTGTTATGACATGTCAAAAAATTATGTACTTTTTGATTTCAAATACTTCACTATGGCACCTTTCCCTTCTTGGATAAGACGATCATTATTGTACATTGGTTTTTATATTCGTTATTATTTTAATAAATAATAATGGACCCCTAGAATCCCTTTATTAAACATCTAAATGAAACTACTAATTACTTCTAGACGCTAAAACATAAAAGATTAGATTTATTTGTCTCTAAATTAACAATCTTTTAGTCACGTATTTAAGGTGAATTTTTATGCGAAAAAGTGTGTTAAAATAAATGTTAAAGATAAAGGATCGAGTAGTTTTACACGGAGTATAAAGGTAGCATTTCATAGAACTTTTTCTTGCAACAACTGTTGTCAGAATTTTGTCGTGGCCCCCCGTTCAGCCAACGAGTTTACGGGAGTCAGTAAGAAGTGAATTTATTTTATTATGAAATAGAAAAATTTACCTCTCTTTTTGTACATTTATTTTACTTTGTTCTAAGCAAATAAAATAAAAAAAAGTAATCTACTAATTTATTGTTGGAAAACTTATTATCTGGATTTCTATTCTGTATTTTTATTCCTCGATGATGAAAGTTATGGAATTATTGTTACCGAAATGTGATCTTAAGTCATACGTCCTCCCATAAATACCCGTTAAAAGGATTGGGAGATCGTTGCCAACCCATCACTTCTAAAAGCTAAGGAATGAACGAATTAATTGGCTTGTCTTTATTTATATTATAGTTCCATGGTCACCAAGTGAAACGCAGAAATATGTTGCATCTCCATCTCACGTCGTCTGTAATGTCTAAAACTTGCCATGCCGACCCATTCGCCTAACAGCAACAAGCTTTGCAGTATCCCCACTAATGTTACACATCACTGAAACACATATCAATGAATAATTCCAGATTTTTTTTAATAGAATGCTAGCAATATTTTTTTAAATATTCCAACTAAGCTAAAGATTGTGCTAGGAGATGGTTCACGTCAATAGTTGAATGGTAGATTCGAACCCACAACACTACATTTCGCAGACCGTATCCTAAACCATTGGGCTATCGACGCTTAAATAAAAATAAAAAAAAATCAAATTAAGCTGAGAAGTTAGAATTTAAGACCTCATTGTAGAAGTTTATTAAAACCTATCGTAGATCAGGGTTATGTACGAATAACATTTATAGCTTAAATATATAATTGCTTGCTGTATTTCCATACAAACAATCTTACTTTCTAATACGGTAATATTAATAACAGTTCGCATCGCGCATTACGCAGTGACGTAACGGGCGGACGAAATAGAATTGCAAGCCACAACAATACTGCTCTCTCCCCTTTATAAAGTGTTGTTTGATGTTTTTACAAGTCGCCACCCGCCAAGATATTCACAGTCGAGTTGGCGATGAGCTCTCCATCTCACCCCTTTGTGTGGAATGAGATAAACGATTTATTTTTTTGCATTTGTATCAAGCGACTGATAATTTTAAAAGTTTTAGATAAACTTTAACAAATTTTCGCAGATTAAATTATGATTTTTATAAAAAGTTATTACTTAACTTCATTGTTTGCGAGTTAAGACTAAAAGGGGCCTCGGGTTCACTGGGCGATAAGAGTGGGGGCCTTTGTCGTCCGCCAAGGTGGACCCGGGAAGAAGGCGACATCGGCTGGCCCGTGTCGCCTTGCACTGCACAGGGGGAGAGGGAGTAACCTCTCACCATTCTCCTTGAGCACAGTGCAGAGGGGCTCCGGTGCGTTCCACTGGAGATCCTGGAGCCCCTCACCATGCACAGAGGAAGGGCCACCGCGGAGGTTTTAGCGGGTACAAACCCCACATAACCGCCGCCTTCCCCCCAGAAGGCGGGGTATCTTTTTTAAGATTTCCTCCCTGTTAACAAAAAAAAAGCTGTGGACGTAAACATGTTCTTTATTGGCATGAAGATATTACAATGTAAACACATCTAAAAATACAGTTCTACAACAAAAAATAAAGTAAGAAAGAACGGACAATAAGACGTGATGGCCACGCTTAGACCCCGTCTCAGCTTGTGCTGTCACAAGACTGTCACAATGCGGTACCTCTAGGAATGAAATTTTTAACTGAAATTATTTTTTACCAAGTCCATTCATTGATCTGCTTGTTTTGACGAAGGCAGCTAGATGAAGTGCTACCAGGTTTTTTTTAAGACAAGAGGGAAACGAACTTGCGGTTTACCTGATCTTAATTTATCACCGTCGCCCATGAGCATCCACAGATCCAAAGGAGCTGATAGTCCATTGCCTGCCTTTGGAAAAGGTGTAGGCTCGTTTCTTGAAGGTCCCCAAATTGTACAGGTTCGGAAACACCGCTGGTAAAATTATAGTATGCCACATTACTAATAATAATATCATTGAATATAAATGGCTGGAATTGAAGGCATTTACGTAATGTATTATGTATTTTAATAGCGTCACTTATTTAAGAAAACAAGTGTGACGTTAGAGATGCTGTTGATTTCTTAATGCTGATGACCAAGCCCTTGGATCAGTCAGCATGGACTGGAAGTTAGCAAGGACTCTCAAAACCAAACCTCGAAAAGTTTGGGCTTTAAATTGACGTCCCGCGGTAAACATTTAAAATATTACATCATAAAATTGCCCTGCGTCAAACGTCATCTAGAATTACGGTTTCATGAATACATTTATGAATTAGATAATCACCATGTCACCTACCTCTAGGGTTGAAATCCCGAGAGACCACGGGGCGCAAAGGTCGTGACATTTGGTTACCAGGTCGCGGCCTTTTGGAACAAGATGGCGACAGACAATAACAGGGTGGGCAAAGGTTATATCGTCCATAAAATATGTGGTCTTCTTGACATTTCTTAGTTAAAGGTTGAAATAATAAGTACAGGTGAATCACCACTTCGATTTACTATATTCAATTTCGTAATATTAGACAAAGGAGTTCTTCATAGACGAAAAGTACCTGATAAATATAAACTCCTACAGGAATAAATTAGTCAAAATACACAAACGATATTTTGCCGACATCGGCAAATTAAAACTTAAGCTGACCTTCACCTTAAATCTTAAAATTACATGATTTAAGGTGAAACTAAGTAGACTAAATCGATAAGCGATTAGGTTATCTAATAGCTGCTTGACTTAATTGACTCTTTTTAATTTTATCGAACCAAGACCATTTTAAAATGTTATTTAGTTATTTTTATGATATTATAAATTAGATAAAATCCCTAGTAAAGAATCATGATTGCATTAAGCCATTCTTCCAAGTCACAGGTGCTAATAATGGTTCACATAAAGCCAAGAAGGGTTCCCAAATCCTTCCCCTTTGGTATTAACACAGAAAATTAAAGATAAGACATTGCCTGGAATAAGGTAACCACAAAATTGTTCACAAATGCAATTGGAGCTCTTGTTTTCTTCTACAATCAGTTCTGTCCATGTCACTGTTTAATAATTTACAAGATGCAGTAATACAGAGAGGTCTTATTAAAATGGTCCCTTTTTATACCTTTCGTTAGCATAATTTCGAGTTAATGATTCGAAATGATGTCCTCCTTAATATCCGCCATTTATTGCGATAATACCGGAGTTGCTGGTTTTCGTGACGTTCTCAAATGATTTCATAGAAGTTGGAAAGCTGTAAAGAGTTTCGTGTGTAAGTATTAAAATGACGGAGCAAAGTTATTCATATATACTACAGATTTGCTTGCCACTTCAAGAAAAGAGAAAATTCTCAATCCATATTATTTTTTAACGTTTCTACACTTCTAGCGCAGTCATTTGTACGGATTTCGATTTTTTTTTTGTTTGAAAGGATTTGAAAGGACGAAGCCCGACACGTTGGACTGACCAGATCCGCACCACCCTCGGCACGTCGGTTAGCGATGCTCTGCGCACGGCTGCAGATAGAGGAAAATGGCGACGGATCACTAAAAACAAACTGTTCCCACGAGATGGTCACGACCCTCAGCATTGAGGAAACCGACGCGAGGAGGAGGAAGAGGAAAGGATTTAGTTTCAAATGTCTTCGGAAGTCAAAGATAATTGTACAAGTTTCAATTAAATTTTTGTGCAAACTGACTATCGATGTCTCCAACTAAACGGATTTGTTTAATAATTAAATAAATAAAGATTTTTCTACATAAACTTATTTAAGTGAAACTACATAATAATTGATACAATATGAAAAATTAAAAAAGGGCACGCTAACTATAATCACATTTGCCGCGACATTTCGAAAATGGATCTCGTGTAATTCCAAATTTAAAAAGTCCGACGCTAGCCCCTTGCGTGTCGATGATGTATGACACCCGCGGGTGTGATCAACCTCGTGTGATATTACCAACTTATGACTCAGTTATGCGACATATTTTGAACCTTATCGTATAAGTAACAAGGATGTACAAATACGCATTTAATAACTTTGTTTCTATCAACCATGACGAATATGAACTGTCAAAAGAGCGCGCTGTATGGGCATACTTCAGTAACCATAGATTATCCAATCGTTCAATTTATAGTTTTTAATTTGTTGAACGATTAACTTATTATTGAATAAAATGACTTTTATTGATTTTAGCGCGGTTTAATCTTAGTACTTGCATGACGTGTTTTTTGGAAAGTATATTAAAATACAGTAATATTTTCGTGTATTTTTTTTAAATATATTTACATGCGTTAATAAAAAATTAATAATAGATTTTCTTACAAAAGAATGAACTGAAAAAAGGAAAAAATAATCGGCCTGGAGACAGAGTCCAGATGTCTCCAGTCCTATTATTTTTTCTTGCCTAAAAACATCGTTATACAACATTTTCTTAAATTAAATCCTAGCTAGATCAATTTATCGTCCCCAAATTTACTAAGTTCATGAAAATTGTTAGAACTATTTCCAAAATTATATATATAATTCTTTAAAAGATGAAAATTTTGAATTCATTATATTTGAACACTTAATCGCACCATAATGTGGATTGTTGCTATGATGCTAATAAAGCAAATGTGTATATTATCTATGCCTAATGTGTCATTTCTTAAAACCAGTCTCTACAAAGTGAATTCCTCGTCTTCGAGGATCCGCAGACGATTTTATCATAGCTCAAAAACTTCAAAGAGTTTTAGGCATAATAAATACAATAAATTGTCTCGTTAAACTCAAAAGCTATTTCCAAGACTTCAGCATATTACACAAATTGCATATATCGCGTATGCTCTAAGTTAATTTCGGGAAGTTTCTGCTCTGCGATCCATCACAGCGCGTTATTAAGTTACGACCCCGGGCCGCCCTGCGCTCTGTGAGCGGCTCATCCAATTGTCGACACTTTTATTACAATTATACTATAACACTGACAATAATTATTCTCTGGTAATGTTGTACAGAGATTTCTTCATATAATGCGTACTTGCAATTTATTTAATATATTAAAACAATGCAATCATTGTTTCATCATATTTCAGATAATCTTTGAAACGGCTCCAACGATTTTCATGAAATTTTTCAATGTGAAAAAGTTTCCGATGCGATGAATCGATCTAAGATTCATATAAAATTAGTAATAAAATGATTTTTTGTAAATAAAAAACAGCGTCCGCTTGTCACTGACGGTAAGACATTTACAACTTTTTGACGTGACTACGTGTCATTCGCGCAAAATGTCCTGTTACGCTCGAGCCGAGAGTTCCCGAGAATTGCCGATAGTGCACGATCGTTCAGTGTGTAAGCGAGAGCGCGTTATGAGAGAGATAGAGAACGCAAATTTGTGCACAGTCAATTAGAAAAAAATAGTTCAATTGTGTTGTAACAACGTGTGTACCTAGGATACGTTGTCACGAATTTAGCGTCCGAGCGCCGCGTGCCCAGACACCTGGCGCGTGTTTTCTTTTTAGCGTAGATATGATTTTTTTTTATTCTACGAAAATTTTTTGTCACAAATATTACTAACATTCTTAAGCCATTACCAATTAACTTAGGTTTGTCCTAGGAGATGGTTCAACTAAATAGTCGAACGGTAGATTCGACTTTACGATTCGCAGACAGGTATCGACGTTTAGACTTGCTGGTTTCTTACCCGTAAATATACTTGTACTGATACCACTCGAATCATCCTGTACGTTTCCGCGTGTCAACTTTTAAAACGATAACGGCGTAGCGGTTACCGTAGGGGTGTAGGGGCTCAATTGTGGTGACTTCACTACGCACTAAAGGGGTTTTCGAGTGTGCTTTTCAATTTACCACTGCCATCACAGAATTGTGAAATGCATAGAGACTTATTATTTTAAGAAATGAATGTTCTTTGACCGCGTTGATCACTTTTTGGTGAGGAAACGACTTATGGGTTGACGTCACCGACATATATTTATATTTTTTTACAGGTCGTAATCTATTTGAATAAAAAATAACCGTTATACCGTTTAAAGACGTATATATAATGGTTGCTCTACGAGTATGTGAAACCAGATTTAATTTGATATATTAGTTTAAACGTTAAATAATTTCAAATTTTAATACTAAAACTATAACTTATAAGTTAGTTTTCACTTGATCGTCTCTGTGACTTCCAATTTTTTCTCTCACTAAGTGGATAACCATGACTTTGGTATGTGGTATATGATTATATATTACAAACGACCCGTACCGACTTCGTAGGGGTAGCTCTAATTATCTATAGCCAAATGACTTCCGGTGAATGGCAGACCTAATAAAAATCCGTTGATCCAATCATGCGTAACAAAAACAAAGCTTTTCAACCAATAAGGAAAAATGAGTCGATGTAAAACGATAGATCTCTAGTATTAAGATGAAATAAATTAGAAAAGTAATTTACTAAGGATCGATATAGCCCACCGAATTAGCTAATTGGGTGGCAATAGACCGACCATATTTGCCGCAGAACGAATAACCGTGGGTGAAACGAGAACGCCTTAAGATTAGGTGGAGCGACGAACTTAGCAGGACGGCTGGCAGGAGAGATGAGAGTGGCCGATGTCCAGTAGTGGGATGTTGCAGGCTGATGATTATGATGAAATAATAAAACTCTAAGCATAAGTCTCTCTGATGTTTTCCCTGTTTGCAGTCAAATCAAGTTTGTGTAATAGTGTGGAATTTTTTGTCAATGGTCCGCCCAAAAAACTTTCCACCGTGGGCAGCGGAAATGAAACGAAACGTGTGTCGGTGAAATCGCCCGTCGCACTGCGGCCGAAAATTCGTGCGAAACGCGAACAAAATCGGGCTCAAGTTAATGTTAAAAATACAAGTACGACGCATGGCTTATTTGACAGTCCTAAAAGAGGAGTGCTCCGATCGTTACCAAACAGTTTACAGGATTACTCGTCAGGTCAATCTGAAGATTCCCTAAAAGTTTCATTGAAATCGGCCAAGCCGTTTCGGAGCCTATAAGGAACAAACCCACACACTTTCTCTTTTATATATATAGATTTTATTGTAATATGTCTTTCCACAAAACAGTAATCGGTTATAACTGCCCAGCATACAGAATACAAGTTACTAAAAAAAATTATATATATTAAAAAATTTAGTAATGTTACTTTTTAGGCCGAGAACACCTCTCGGTCCTTGTTAAACGGAAGATATGCAAGGTACACATAAAATTGGAATACCTTCAGGCTGCAGCTCTTAATTAACTCAGATTTTTGAATTTATACTTCTTCAGGCACGTTATGAATATAATATGAGAGTAACAGATTGAACCTGCTTGCAAAAAATTGTGCTTTAAACCTTTTTCAAGTGTTCCGATACTCGTACAATAAACGTTAAATACCGGTATGTATTATTTATTGATATGAAGTAAAATATTAGGGGCCGTCCATAAATTACGTCATCGATTTTCAGACTTTAGACCTCCCCTACAATCATCCTATCGTCATTTCTTAATGACACCCTCTTCCCAAAATTGACGTCATTACCAGTTTGACGAAATTAAAACATTGCAGATTTGAGAAAAATAGGGTATTATATGATTAAAACACTTGGTTATAGAATCACCTTTATTATTTTGACTTTGGCAATAATCATTGATAAATAAAATATAAAAGTAAAAAATAAATAAATAAATAAGAATGACGTCAATTTCGAAACACTCCCCTCTTCCCCCCTCCTATCTATCATTTACCGTCATCCGCAGACCAACTAATTTAGAATGACGTAATATATGGACGGCCCCTTATTAAATATAATATTTATTTATTTCATTATTTAAATCTAATCTGAACTTTATTTACTGTGTTGACTATCTTTTCTTATCTTTTTCCGGTCCTTTTATTAATTTATTGTCATTTATCATTTGCATGCAATTAAAACAATTGTTGCCAAAGAAGTACAACATCTCATATGCGTACGTACACGCACCCACTTATCATTCATACAATAGATACAAGTCTTCTTTCTTTTCAATCGCTGCCCTATTGCTGAGGATCGTGACTCCTCGGCGATCACCTCCCCAGGTATTCCGGTCAATGGCCCTGTGGAGGGCGTCTCTGGTAGATGACTCCAGTTCTTCGGAGATTTGGTCCGACAATCTTTTCGGTCTTCGCCCTCTTGGTCTTTTTCATTGGACCTTTCTCGTCACTACCAACCTTTCTAGATTGTTTGCATCCCTTTGTGCAATTTGGCCGAAAAATCTCAGTACACGGTACAATAGATACAAATATATAATTGCAATTGGAGTGCTAGAGAAACCGACCAAGACTCGGTAGGCTAGGGAGGCCCTTTGCCCAGTTACTCACTAAAGAGATTCAGGCTAGGCGACCCAAGTGTAAGGCTGTAAGTCCGATCAGCGTAGTTCATTCAGGAAAATGTCATCAACTTTCAGTGAAACATATTCATAAAACGAAGATGGAAAAGGTACGTACGGAAATTTATAAAAAAAATCATGTTTTCCTGTTACCTTAAAAACATAAATCAAAGTGCTAATTGTCTGAAGCATATTTTTCGCTAATTTACATTTAAAAAAATAGTCCCCCGGGGGGCAAAAGCGTGCGGCCAAGTTTAATGAGAAATTAGAGAAAAAAATTGAAACCGCCGGCCGTAAATGAAAAATTAAAAAGTCCCGCCGGAAGCGGTAGTGCGGCCATGTTTCTTCCGTGATCATAACGGCCCTAATTACCCGCGCTAAGAAACAAGCCGCCACAATGTTTACGAAATTAATCGAATTACTTTCTTTTTAAATTCAATTTGAATAACCAAGGCACAATTTTTTTTTATTAATATTTTTTTTTAATTCTTAAATCATCATTTGTCTGCGTCTATTCCTTGCTGCAAAAGAACGTTCTGCCATATGCGACCTTACGTTTTCCGCTTTCGGCCGCTTCCGTCTGACCTTATAAAGTCATCGGTCCATCTGGAAGCAGGGCGTCCTACCATTCCAAGCTATTCCTCCCCTATCTTCCTTCACTAATTCGACAGATGTTGCGGACAGTCGAAGACCTTCAACTTGCTGACTTTAAGAACTATGTCAACTACTGTTGTTCTCCTGCGAATATCCCTATTTCTATCCTCAGAAGTAGGGACTTAGGGATTCTATACGAAACGAAGAAATTTTTTTGAACAGAAATTATTAGAATTTATTTAAATTATTAAAATTTGGTATTTCAATCAAAAAAAAAAAAAAAAACGGTCCCCCAGATGACGGGTAACCTCGGCTTGGACGGTTACTATGTTACGCGTAAGCATTCCGATCCGAGGGCGCATGAGAGAGCCAAACCACGACTCGGTCGGTTGCTATCTCACGGATAATCTAAGGGACATTAAAAAGCTTATCTTGAGTGCCACTTCGGGAAGCGTTGGCGCTGGGAGAAGAAGTGGCAGTAGAAACTCCAGTAACACTCCTAACATCTAAGGGGTGGGGCCTGCCTATAAAATAGCGGTAACGCGCGAGAATTATTCGCAACCTCCGACGGTCACGAATGGACGCTTTGTGAATTTGTAAAGATCTAGCCTGTGCAATGGTAATCGCGTCGTCCCGGCGACACGACGGAATTTAGAACAGAAAGGCTTGTAAGTGGCGGCATTTACAAGAAGTTTGTTAGAATGTTTGGTGGCAGTCTCGAAAACCGTTGAGATGCCTGCTAGAACTAAATTGCTACGTTGAAATGTTAAGAGCATATTTGCATACAATTTTCAGTGATCTACTATCAAATGCTACGGTATAATCAAGGTGCGCTGACTTCCGCCTCTGTCGACTCTACTCTCTTCGTACGACCTAGTTGCTTTTAGGGTTGAGAGAAAAACAAGTAAGCATTTTTAATTTCTTTGTGTCATTTCTTTAACTTTTCAACAACCGAGTTCAAACAAGTATATTTATGATTAAAACAAAAACCAACTTCAAATCTAATCAAACGGTAAACGCTTTTACGCGCGGACGCCCTTTTTGTATTTTTTTTATATGAAAAGTGGCAAACGAGCATACGGCTCACCTGATCTTAAGTGATCACCGTCGCCCATGAACATCCACAGCACCAGAGGAGCTGTCGGTGCGTTGCCGACCTTTGAGATAGGAATAGGCTCGTTTCTTGAAGATCCCTAAATCGTAAACGTTCGGAAACACCGCTGGCGACAGTTGATTCCACAAGTTGACAGTGCGTGGGAGAAAGTTACGCGAAAAACGTACAGTCGTTGAACGCCAACCATCAAGATGGTGGCGGTGGAATTTGGAATTCTGCCGAGATGTGCGGTAATGGAAATCGGTAGCTGGGCTGATTCCGAACAATTCCTCAGAACACTCCCCATGGTAAATGCGATACAGGATGCAAAGAGAACAAAGTATTTCCGATTCAATACAATATGAATCATCGAAATCTGTTGGCCTGATATTGAGTTATTCGTCCATTTAAGGAGCAGATACTTGATTAGATTGGAGAAGATTGAGCGTGCGTGAAGAAGTTTTACTTCAAACAACTACATTTACGACTAAAAACAAAAACCAGTTCCAAATCAGATCAAAAGTTAAACGCTATCGCTCAAGGAATTATTTGTATTTCCGTATTATCATAGTAATATTACCAAATAGAATTAATCAGAACCTAACCAAACTCTCATCAAACTACACTTGAAGTAATAAAAACGAATCATTGAAATCGTTTGTCGTGATATTGAGTTATTCGTCCATTTGTCGCGCATGGACTTAATGCAAATATAGGGTTTTCTCATGGATCCCATTGTCAAAGTTGGACCTGCCCAGCACCAAGTTTTCAAATAGTAAATAATCATCAAAATCGGTTCACCCAGTCGAAAGTTATAAGGTATTATAACAAACAGCTAGTAGTTAAAAAAACATACAGACGAATTCAGAACCTCCTTTTTTTTAAGTCGGTTCCAAACGGCATAACCTAAAAAATAAAAACCGCAACCCTGTACCAAGTACATCATTATTGTAATGGAATGTCACGGACTGCAACCGTGAGTACTCTTGAAAGCAATCTCTTACAACTCTACATAAACTGTCGAATTAGACAAGAAACACGTTTATGCTCATAGTTATAAGGACTATATTTACTCAATGGATATATATGTCTGTGCATAGACTAGATGTTGAGACCATAGAGCAACACATTAGCGACATCTCTCGCCGCAAGTGAGAAAATTGCACCGAAATTATCGTTTTATGTTGCGTCGTGGCTTTCAGCTTGCTTCTTTTTAGCTGTCGCATCGGATAGCACTTGAGTTTTAAAAAGATTTTGCACTTGTTATCTGCTAGCGTTATGCAAATGCTTTAAAACAGTAATTATACCCTCGCTCAGAGCTCCGTGACTGCCAAAACAATTGTATCAAATTGAAACTTCGGTGACATCACAGTTGTTGATTTTCGCTAGTTTTTCTGTGCCATTGTGGTTTCCCAATGGCATACCGCTGATACTCCAATCGTGTCCATTGTCGTTGTTAATTTCGTACATAATGACATCTTCTAAATCTATATATATAAAAGAGAATATGTGTGTGTTTGATCCGTATAGGCTTCGAAACGGCTGGACCGATTTCAATGAATCTTTCAAGGAATCTTCAGATTGACCTGACGAGTAATCGTGTAAAGTTTGATGACGATCGACGAGCACTTGATGACGAGCACTTTTCATTATTGTTTTATAACCCAAATTTGTAATGACACATGCGTTGTGTATATTTATGTCATTGTGAACAATATTGAAGTACAATGGAGTATATTGCAGAGAATAGAAGAGAATGAATACGAAGAGAAATGAATAATTTAATTATATTGTGAGAGGTAAATTAAATATTTAATAATCTAAGTTTATTGTTTAAATTTAATAAACTAAATCAAAAATAAAGTATAAGTAGTTATTCGAAAAAATACAATTGAAAATTACTTATTATAAAATTCTATTATAAGCCAATTCTATATTAGCCTTTGGCACAGTGACAATTGAATTGTAATAGATTGGTTGTCGTAGAGAAAATTCAATGAATTATCATTGCTATTAAGCAGACTAAATGCATTTAAATATATTTTTTTTTTATAAAAGAAAGCTAGCAATATTTCTTTTTTTTTCAGAAATATTACTAACAATCTTGTTAACCATTCCAACTAAGCTTAAGCTTGTGCTAGGACATGGTTCACGGCAATAGTCGAATGGTGGATTCGAACCCACGACCTTATGATTCGCAGTCCGTACCCTAAACCATTAGGCTATTACGATTAAAATAATAAGTAAGTACCAACTTCAAATCAAATCAAACATAACGGATTAAACTTCTACTCAACTCAACTAATTCTCATTCTTTCTCCACATTCAAGCTCGTTGGCGTTATGGAATAGTTGTTAGTCGTCGTTCATGATAATCAAAGGCTAGGTGCTTTTGAAAGTTATAAACCTACCATTACCTCAATCTACAAGCATTCTTCCAAACGATATTTAGAAATTCCCTGATATATCTTCTGAACCCAAGGTCCTATGGCAATAAAATCAACATAGAATTAAAGTAATATTTCCATAATTACACCATTATTTAAAATATCCATTACAAAACTTAATGAATATACAAAGCTACTCAATAAACAAAACCATCTCATAGCACAAGCTCAAGCTTAGTTAGAATGGTTAACAAGAATGTTAGTAATACTTATGAAAAAAATTATATTATAAAATATTGCTAGCTGTGTTTATAAAAAGTCATGCGTGTTAAAAAAATAATTTGAATTTAGAATTCACAGCCAATCAAAACTTTTTTTCGGTTTTAAATGACCACTACTGAAGAACGGCAATTTCTTAGGTAAAGACCTAACATACCTTTTCCTTATATAATTTCAATGAAGACAGCTTTAGTCGAATGAGAAATATATTTTTTTAACCCCAAACTTATTTTTCATTGGCTTTTGTAGATAAAAAGGTTAAATGTGTACAAAACACACCACAATCTCCACGATGTTTTAATTAACAAAATGTTGACCTCTGACTGTAATCGTAATAATATACAAACGCCGATAAAGATGTTTTTGAATATTATAAATAAACAGTGTATATTAGTATTTATGTAAGGGATTTTTTGTTTTTATCTTTCTGAACGATCTACAATGGTCAGCCAGGCGCTCTCTTCTGTTTCACCTGGTTTTGACAGATGACACAGCTCTTAGGTCGCTTCCTTAACCTTTTTAGTGAGTAACTGGGCGCAAGTGCCCCCGAGAGAGGATCGCGCTTGGGTGGTAACTCTATTCACGATACCATTTCGATCCGACGACCCCCGAAAGCGCCAAACCACGAGTACATCGACAGGTTTTACCGGGAAGTATCAAGATATCCAATAGCTAGCTGTAAATGCAACTTCGGGAAGCGTTGGCGCTGGGGGAAGGAGAGGCCAAAGAAACTCCAGCAACGCTATTAATATCTAGCCATAAAACGGCGGTATCGCAATAAGATGTACTCGTATGGAATAAAAACCTAATAATAATTGAAAGGATTTACGGTAGGCTCGGTGTCTGTTACAATTTTTAGAGCTAGCTGATCTCTTGAGGCTGCTGAACCCCTATTAGAATAAAACCGCAAGAAAACCCCAACGTACCCATTACTCTGGCGCGGTCGCATTGCGGCTAAAGCACCATAGAGGTCCAAATCCAAGCCAGGTCAGCTTTAGACGAACTACTACAAAATCGAAGAGTTAAAGCCCCTTCGAGAAGCTTTGGTGCCTTGAGAAGTGGAGGCCGAAGAAACTCCAGATTATATATATATATATAAGCTTATACTTCTGTCATATATTTTAATTTGATATGTTATTCTTATCTGTGTATATTTTGTGTTTTTATATGGATAAATAAAAATTTATTTCTTTCTTTCTTCATTCTTTCTTATCAATAAAGGGAGAATGAGGCGAATACGCACTATGTAGCGACTACGGCATGACGCTTATATGTTTTAGGAGACAAGGGCGTGGTGGTTTCGATGACGTGAGTTTATTGTCTAATTAGTCTTAAAATATATCCTTATAATAAGTCATTAAACTTGAAATGTCCTGATGATCTCTTTAGCATATCGTGATTACAGAGCTCCGAAGGTTTCCGATATCCTTCGGCTAATGAACTCGTTGAAAGTTGGCTTCAAAACAAACCCAGTCAAGATAAATTATAAATAAATGGTACATGATATGGACATCCTTTTTGGTTCTATCTACCGGTAGCACGTTTCCGCTCTATTATGAAAATTGCAATAATATTGTTATGTCGACACTATATAGGACACACAGCCAGACTGTCAGATAATAGGTGGACCACCAGGGTAACATCCTGGAGAGGTCCATCGGGCACCAGAAAGAGAGGAAGACCAGCTGCCCGGTGGACAGACGATATTATGCGCGTGGCTGGCAAACAGTGGTCATTAACCACAAAAGACAAATAGACCTGGAAAGCTCTAGAGGAGGCCTTCACCCTCGAGAACGAGGGGTTCTATTAATAATTAGAAATTAGTATATTATATATTTGTAATTAGGTAGTAAGAAATATAAGGCTTTTTTTTTTTTGTTTATTTATTATTGTTATGTCGCCTTCTTCCCTGGTCCACCTTAGGGGATGGAATAGGCCACCCTTGTCTCCGTGAACCCGAGGCCCCTTTTAGTCGCCTTCTACGACAGGCATGGGATGCCGTAGCCTTATTGAACCCAGAACTTCTACAGCCATTTCAACTAAACTTAAACCTGTGCTTGACGTTTCTCGTAATAATTTAATAGTCGAATGCTGGATTTGAACCTATGACTTTACGTTTGGGTGACCGTACACTAAACCACTAGATTAACGCTTCAAATTGGTATGTTTAGCTAAACACTTAGAATTTGTTATAATTTGTCGGATTATGGTTCGAATCCCACCCGAGTTATGAGAATGGCTGTCTGTTTCTTATGTAGGAAAAATCATTAGCTACAACCTTGAGCTCAGTGTATGAAATCACATATATAGGACCCAATAAGCTTGGTGAAAAGTTGACAGTTATGGCAATATATTTTTGAACAACTTTCGTCTCATTTTACATATTAGAAATGTATGTGATATAACGTAAGGCGTAGGTCTTCGTAAGAGTCTTTAACGATAAGCTAAGAAATAGCACCTAGGAAGTTTCTGGCGAAATAAAGAGTGATATTTATGGCAACCGAAATTTAATGATAATGAAATAAATTAAATAAAAAGAAATAATGAATATCAAATTATGTAAGTGCAACCTGAAGATTCCTAATATGAAATTCATAAAAACTGCAACTGCACGACAGCGTCCAACATCCTGTAGTGGCGATATCCCGACACACCGTCAGCTGTGTCTATTATACAGGGCAATGGCCGCATCAAGGGAGAGGATAGTGGACTACAACCTGAAAATGGCCATGAGAAGCAGGGACACAGCGGTCGGGGAGAAGCAGAAGCAATGCAGCGCGTCCGCGACGCGTGAACCGGAGCGATCTCTGGCCACCTCCAAATTCAGGCATTATATATAAAAAGTAACTGTAGAGGTGGCACTCTTTTAATAAATGAATAGTGAACAATTTAAGTGTATTGGAAAAGAGCACGGACACAGGTCTGTGGTTGCGATCTAACAGTAAAAAAATAAAAAAATAAAAAAATAAGAAATTCATACTACTCTCTCGATAAATTGTATAATAATAAATAATATCTTTTTGTTGTCATTTAAAATTTATCTGTTACTAGTTTTAATGTGTGTAATTCAACTTTTCGTATGTCAAAATAATTTTGATTCAGAATGCCATTGATATCTATCCGATATTGTGTAAAAGAATTTTTTTCTTAAATTAGGAAAATGAAAATATTATTCAATGATATGTTTATTATATTGTAAAATACATGTAGTTAAAAATCGTGAGTAACGGTCGTCAAATGATTAGTGTCGTCTTTACTTGTCACTCTCATGAAGAACTTGGGGCTTGTAGTCCAAATCGAGAACCTTCCTAAGACTGTCCGCGTACATATCCAACCGCTGCGTCATATAATAGCAGCGCCTGTCTCTTATCTGCCTGTTCATGTTCAAGTCCATTACGCCGATAAGAAGACCATCCTTCGTGCGCGACAACCCTGGACACCGCACACCATCGGGCCCGCAGAAATAGCTGGACCCGTAAAACAGACCCAAGTCCTTGTGAGCCGGCTTCCCGTCCGCTGATGTGAATTCATTGGGGAACTCCTCATACCCAACCCTATTAATCGCGGCCGTGAAGTAACAATTGGTGATGGACGCGTTACGAGCTTCTATGTTCCACATGTATTCACTGCCCGCTTCTCCGGCAACAGTGGCTGATGGATTGAATACGATCTCAGCGCCGTTGAGACCGTACATCATCCAGTTGAGGACGTGGTGACGCCCGAAGCAGATGTTCACGGCTATCTTGCCGTAGCGTGTCGCGAAGACCGGGTGGCCTGTGTTACCTTCCATGTAGTAATTGGACTCGTTGAAGTCACCTACCCTGGGGATGTGGTTCTTACGATGCTTGCCGATCACGTTGCCAGTATCGCTGATCACGACCGTCGTGTTCCATAGAATGTCGCTGTGGTTTTCATCACGTTCTAGAATAGAAGAGACGATCACCATTGCGTATTTGATCGCCAACTCGCGTAAAAAGCGAGTTGTAGGACCTTCCTCTGCTGATTCAGCGAACTCGCACCATGGCTGCTTCTCACGAGTGCAGAAGGCGAAGGGCATGTTCCACAGCTCTTGGAAGCACAGGACATTGACTCCCTCCTGGCCTGCTACGTCGATGATCTTCTTAACCTTCGCGAATATGGCATTCTTCTGCTCAGTAATAGGTCGGTCGGTGGGAATTGCGATGGAATGTTGAATCACGCCCACCTTCACGATCCTCGGTGGCCTTGTGTGTTCCTTCTTCGCCGGGAAAGCGTACGCGGCGATTTCGAAGTCGGCATCTTTGGCCGCCGCGATTGAGGAGTCCTTGAGTTTCAGCTCATTGTGATCTCTCCTGCCGTAGTATATCCTGTTGAATTCCTGAAGATCCCGGCCGGTTAGGTTGTTGTCAATGATCGCTTCTAAACTGACCGTTTCTCCTTCCATTTTGCTGTGTCGTGTGTTAGCAGAGAAGTGTCGCTAGTTACTGATCGTTCTCGAACATTCGCGCTATTTAAATAGTTGATCTGTCGCTTCGTAAATGCACTCAAACAATTCAGTGTGGTGTATATGTGTGGTCCATATCCCGCTGAACTTAGACCTTTGTGATAATAAAACAGTATCGAAGCGAAAAATATCGGGCTTATCGCCAGCATTAACTGTGGCACAAATAAATAAATGTTTTTCGAAATATGTCATTAATCCGTATAGAATGGTCTAGTAGTCGAGTGATTAGATATAATTGTGTAAACATTTACATGGTTATGGACATCTGCCATGCGAATTGATAGTCGGAACTTCGAAATCATCTTAATCTTGCATTACCAATATCTCAAAATAGCCTAATATTTCACGGTCTGCGATACGTAATATCGTAGGTTGAAATGAAAAGCTTATTAATGAACTACAAGTAAAAGAAAAGAAAAACAAACAGAGAAAAATAACGCATGTTATATATTATAGTCCGAAAAACGTGGACTGAACAGCGTTAAGTAGATATCGATATGTTACATGAAATATCGATATATGGACACGATATATCGCTTCAATCCGACATTATCGAATCATGTAATATCGATATTTAAATCGATACATTTCATCCGATAACCAAGCAGGACTAACAGATATGATACATGGAAAATATTGACATATTAAAAATGACGACATATTCAAACAATATACTGCATTGTATCGATACAAAATTACGAAATCATTATGAATATCCATCACAGTGTAGCTTCGGAATTAGCAACAGTGTCAGCGAAGTCCCCAAAAGGAGTCTTTCATTTAAAAAAAAAACTCATCAATATATTTGTTTTCAATATAACATTTAATAGATCTAGTCTAATCAACACGAAGTGCAGTCAATATAGACGGACCCATAAACCAGCTAGTGATCATTACCCAGTCAATACATGCACAACATGTCTCATAAGTACGCTTAAGAATTTATTATCTATGTACTCCGATGTACCGCTCTACGCAGTGTATTTATATCTCAGGCCGTTATGTAATTTACACCCAACAAGTTCATAAAGACTGTATATTTCACATCATAAAACAAAATGGAGTCGCGTTCCAACCAAACACTTGATAAAATAGTTAGAGAACATTTAAATTTGGAACAATTAAAGGAATTCAACAGAATATATTACGGACGTGAAGATCATTGCGAAATAAAATTACAACCGGCCAGTGTGAAGGCGAGTGAAAAGTTTAAATTTGAAATAGCGGCTTATTCCTTTCCAGCGGCGACAGAAGAGGTTAGGAAACCTAGATTAGTGAAATTGGGGTTAGTACAGCATTCTATTGTTTTATCTACCGACCAACCATTGCTTGATCAGAGAAAAGCAATCTTCCATAAAGTGGAGAACATTGTAAATGTCGCAGCCTCCGAGGGTGTTCAAATATTATGCTTACAAGAAACGTGGTCTATGCCATTCTTCCTGTGTACCGGAGAAAAGGAACCATGGTCAGAGTTCGCTGAATCCGCTGAAAATGGAGCCAACACTAAATTCCTTAGCGAAATAGCGAGGAAATACTCTATGGTAATTATCTCGCCAATTCTGGAGGCAGACGACACTGGTGTCTGGTGGAACACGGCGGTGGTGATAGATGATAACGGAAGATACATGGGAAAACATCGCAAGAACCATCTCCCCAGTGTGGGCAGCTTCAGCGAAACCGCTTACTACGCTCCCGGTAACACCGGTCATCCTGTTTTTGAGACTAAATATGGAAAGATCGCTGTGAACATTTGCTATGGACGTCATCACGCTTTGAACTGGTTGATGTTCGCTTTAAATGGTGCTGAAATTGTTTTCAACCCATCAGCTACTATTTCCGAATTCGGTGAATCGTTTTGGGGCACCGAAGCTCGCAATGCGGCGATCGCTAACAGTTATTTTACCTGCAGTATCAACAGGGTTGGCTGTGAAGAATTCGCTACTCGAGATGGAGGTAAAAGGTCACGCACATATTATGGATCCAGTTATGTGACAGCTCCTAATGGTTGCAGGACGCCGGGGTTATCTAAAGTTTTAGATGGTTTACTTATTGCTGAAATAGATCTTAATTTGTGTAGACAGGTAAAAGATCGTTGGGGATTTGCAATGACTTCTCGTTTAGATATGTATGCAAAAGAACTGAATAAAGATCTGTAAACAATTTTTTAATTTACTGTTATAGAATAAGATTACTTACGTAACAATCGGTTTTAAATATTTAAAAGAAAAGAAAAAATACTATTTGAAACTTATTGCTCATATATTTGAACAGGCGCTTTTGTTTATAGGGAGGGATAAGTTTTTGGGAATGTGGCATTCGGGTGGAACGCCTCCCTTTATTATTTTTACACGTGTTCTTTGTCTTCTAGTGTGCCGCCGGTAAATAAAATTATCACAGAATAATGAAGCATAACGAAATTATATTTTATAAATTGTTACACTACAAAAACGTTGACATGTGTCTTTTATAAAAAATTTCTTACTCCAAATATAATATAAATAATTTTATCGTCTTAAAATACTTTTTGGTAATTGGCGAATGCCAGTCGCCACAAGTTCACTTTTCCATTTTGCACGTTAGTACAAATATGGAAACTAACGTTAGTTTTTTTAAATCATTAAATAATACTTAAGCAAAAAAAAACTATTAAAAATGATCTGTCCAAAAATGTTAACTTCATACATAATGTTTTAAAATAAGTTACAAACAGTTGCAAATCAATCAAAACTAGTTAATTGCTCTTCGAGTGTATCTGGAATTCTGTTGAGATAGGCCTATACCATTACCTAAAATGAACCGATTGAATATGTAACTTGTATAAAAAAATTCGAATCATTAACAAATTTTTCGTTAAAGCGCCTGCCTATAAGTTGCAACAAAATTGCAGGTACCCAATAAGAGGCTCGAATGTGACGACAGGATAGTTGTGTCTCGTGCAATCGTGCAACAAACAAAATATTATATGGATTTTTTACGTTGATTTCCTCCATCTCCTGATTTCTGCCCGTAAGCGTCGTAACTTCTGAAAGAGCTTTTAAGCCTCTACTGTCAACAACTTCGTGCAAAAAATAAACGCGATAGCATTCGATATTATTCATTGACACGAGTGACAGAATTACAGTTCTTTGCTTTAACTATTTAAATTTTACTTGCCATATATGAAAAAATAAAACAAATATAAACCTTATGTATAACCGTTTATAACTGGGACAACAATCAAGACATATCCAACTAGCTCTAGCCTCACAAAACTGCGAATCATTGTGAGTTTAATGATATTGGACGATCACGGTGACCTATTTTTTTATTTACATCAAAAACAAAATTTAATGTATTTCATTTTTTTATCGTGTTACATCTTACCTCACGAGTATAAATGTTCGTCATGCTGTCTATATATTTTTCTGCTTTGAAAACGCTTTTTTTTGATACAGATTGGCCAGAGAAGCTGGCCCTGACTGCTTCGCAGGATTGAGAGGTGACATAGCCTATAACCTCTATCGCTAGTAACTCTACACAAGGGTCCCGGTGATCATTCACACTCAAAATGATTTAAGTATGGCTTTTTAATTAACAATTTTTCAACGTGCTATTTGTATCTGTAAACAAGCGCTTCTCGAGTGGAGAAAAACGACGATGACTTCAGAATTGAATGTGTTACGTAGACAATGACTTTGTACAATATATGCCGACGCTGGACAACAAAAACGTAGTAACCCCCAAAAATGAAATTGTTCACCAGAGCCGAAAGACATTTCAACTTTTTAAAATAAAATTATAACTTTCGTGTTTGTGGAGCTAGAGCTGTCGTTTTTGGACACAATATTTATTATTTTTTGCTGTATGAATTTTGTACCACGGCATCAACCCAGAGTTTTCGTAAATCGTTTTACGGCACAAAAAATAAAAGAGAAGTGTCAATCTGGAAATTCCTATTTTTCATCTAATTGTTACACGACATATATCATTCGACGTGTCTTTCTTTTCTGATTCCATCGACGTAAAAAAGTGTAAATGGACATACGAGTATGTGTCACTTACTACTTTTTTGCTTTCCAGCATTGATACGCAGGTTGAAAGGAAATGTACAAAACAACATCTTAATAATATGTTCATCAAATTATAATATGTTCCATATTATAATTTTACCAGATTTGAGAGCTCATAGCTGGCTAAATGTGAAACTCTATTGGAAGTCTAGAGGAGACCGCGGCTTGGGTGGTTTGCACCCCGATTCCATAGTGCCCAGGAGAGCCGAACCGGAGTCCTTGGTTAGTAGCGTTTATCGACATACTACGTTCGTTAACCGTCGCGTTTCTTAATGCGTTCGAGCTTACGGACAAACGAGACGAAGTCGCAAACTTCACACGCGAGTACAATATAATTCCGAAGCTACACTGTGAGATAAATGGTTCTTTTTTAGTAGTAGGTATTTTCATACTGATTTCGTAATGTTGTATCGATACTATGTAATATATTCTATAAATATATCGTTATTTTTAATATGTCGTTTTTTTCCAGGTATCGTATGTGTCAGTCCTCTCTGGAGAGTAGAAGTATACATGCGTACGATATTTGGTTATCGGATAAAATATATCGATTTAAATATCGATATTAGATGATTCGATAATATTGGGTTGATGCGATATATCGCGTCCATATATCGATATTTCATGTAATATCGATATCTATCGTGCATTTAACGCTGTTCAATCCGAAAAACATATTCGACATGCGTTTGTTATTTTCCATCCATTTATTATTCTTTTCTTTTACTTGTAGCTCATTAATATCACAATGACAATATTTTTTCCAAATTAATAACATTGAGTGTTATCTAAGTTGTAATTGCAACCGCTTTTGTTTAACTTAAGTGTCCGAGCAAGTCATACTGCGTGTTCAATTAACACTCGGTAAATTGAAAGACACAAAAGATCTTTGGACTCAACGGTCATATGCAACATTGGACTTGGAACATCGATAACTATGAATCATAATTACATATCAATTATATAAACAGACAGCATATGTATACATAAAGAAATTACTTTACCACAATTATATTTGGATTTAAAACAAAACAAAAAATTAAACGCAATGTAGGCACGGATGCCTTTTTTATATTCGAAGTTCTTCTACACGATTTCTAGGTATTTCCTGGGACCTAATTGAAACCAAACAACAGACTTTCAAACAAAAAAATAAATACAGAACCTCTTCTTTTGAAGTCGCTTAAAAAAGACAATAAATTTCACCAAAAAGCAACACGCGCGTGCGCTGACCAAAATCAGTATCTACAGTCGTATATACTGATTTTGGTCAGTATAAACATATTCGGATATTTCACATTTAGTAACTTTCATTTCGTGATCAGTAATTTAACCTTTTTTTTTTGTTAACGAGGAGGAAATCTTCAAAAAGATACCCCGCCTTCTGAAAACCTCCCCGGTGGCCCTTTCCTCGGTGCATGGTGAGGGGCTCCGGGATCTCCAGTGGAACGCACCGGAGCCCCTCTGCACTGTACTCAAGGAGAGCACTTCCCGGGGACGTTACTCCCTCCCCCCCAGTAATTTAACCTAGCCTTTGCTATAAATAGACTATAGGAGCATAGTCCACCACTCGGTGCGAGATCGGATTGGCAGATTTCACAGAATTGTCTAGGGTAATTTTCTTGGACATGCAGGTTCCCGCACAATGATTTTCTTTCACTGCCCGTCATTCTTTATTTTTTGTATTATTAGTAATAGGATACGAGTTTTTATATTACGAGTCGGATGGGGTCGTGGTCAAGCACTTATACATGTAATACATTTTTGTTACATTTTCTGTTGAGACTTCTACCAAAAGATACAACGTGTTTCTGAACAAGTCTTAGTGTATTTGTTTTAAATATATGCTGATAATATTACTTTCACAAATATTACTAACGTTCTTGTAAACCATTCCAACTAAGCTTCTGCTAGGAGATTGTTCACGTCAATAGCCATATAATCATCGTAGAATGGTGGACTCGGACCTACGACCTTATGATTCACAGACCGTACCCTAAACCACTAGGTTATTGATGCTTTAAAATCGTAATGTGATAGGTCCTGGTGTTAAAAATAATAATTCTGTACAGATTCATTCCATTCCAATGGTGTTTGCGTACGTAACGCAATTAATTGTTTATTATCTTTCTATAATTTGACACGATAAATCTAGTAAAATTGTAAAATAATGGAGATTCAAGATCACGTTTTTTATTTGGAAATGAACTACGCTGTTCAACCTAAGGTATCTATAGTTTCACCTGGTCATGCTGAGCGTGCTTATAGCCGGTGAAACTAAATACTCTGGAAATTTTTTAGAGAAGTTAATTCCTAGTGAAATAAAACATAGGTGGCGTTTTTTAAAAAAATCACTGACGAATTAGATACGGATTCAAAGTCGCAAAAACTTAAGACCCGTAGCCTGGCCAGTAGTCTGATTTAAAAAAAAGGATAAGTAAAAATGAAGCTAATCAATTTTTATAGTAACCAAAATTAATACAGATAATTATAATTATTAAATCATAATTATAATTATTAGATTTTAATTATAAAAGAAAATCTATAAACTTTATTCATTTATTTATTAATAACACCGTATTATTAAAGATTTAAAATTATTTCCTAATTTCATAAACAACTTGAGGTTCATAATTTACATTCGAGACTTTTGTCAGACTTTCGATATACAAATCCAAGCGCTGTGTCATCTGATAACAAGTACGATCTCTCACCTGTCGGTTCAGATTCAAATCCAGAACACCAATGAGCAGACCATCCCTAGTGCGGGAGAGACCAGGACAGCGGACGCCGTCGGGTCCGCAGATGTAGCTCGACCCATAGAAGGGTCCAAGATCGTGGTGCGCCGGCATGCCATCCCCAGACGTGAACTCATTTTGGAACCTTTCATTGCCAACTCTGTTAATTGCGGCTGTGAAGTAATTGTTAGTAATGGCAGCATTCCTCGCCTCTATATTCCACATATACTCACTGCCAGCGTCTCCTCCAATAGTCGCTGATGGATTGAAAACGATCTCCGCACCGTTGTGGCAGAACATCATCCAGTTCAGGACGTGGTGGCGGCCGTAGCAAATGTTGATGGCTATTTTGCCGTAACGAGTCGCGAAGACCGGATGCCCGGTGTTGCCCTCCATGTAATAGGTGGATTCGTTGAAGTCACCAACTCTGGGGACGTGATTCTTGCGGTGTTTGCCGATCACATTGCCCGTGTCACTGATTACCACAGCTGTGTTCCACAGGACGTCGTTGTGAGTCTCGTCGCGCTCGAGGATCGAAGACACGATAACCATGGAGTATTTTACAGCCAGTTCGGAAAGGAAACGTGTGGTGGGACCGTCCTCTGCTGATTCAGCGAATTCACACCACGGCTGCTTCTCCCTTGTTGCGAAAAACATCGGCATGTTCCACAACTCTTGCAGACAAAGTATATTGACGCCTTCCTCGCCTGCAGTCTCAATGATGACCTTCACTTTATCAAGAATTGCAGATTTTTGCAAATTAATCAGTTCATCTGTTGGTAGTGCAATGGAATGCTGAATTAAACCGATCTTGACAATCCTCGGCGGTCTCGTCTGTTCAATTTTGGCGGGAAATGAGTAACCGACGATGTCGAAGCCAGATCGTTTTGCGGTATTTATCGAGGATTCCTTGATTGCCACTTCCAAATGATTCCTCCGCCCGTAATATATACGATTGTATTGTTCCAAATCGTATCCATTGAGGTTGTTGTTAATGATTGCTTCAAGGCTGTGCGCTTCGCCGTCCATTGTATTGATTAGTACGTCTTGTCGCGTTGATGTTTTCACGCGCACTGATTCGGCTTTTATCGAACATGTGGCTCCTGTACATTCCTATCACAACATTACATCATGATAAGATTACAGCTGGCCGACTAGAAAAAAATAATTTATACATACTTATATTTAAAGACGCGTTTAAGTAAACGTAAGGCCAGGTTGGTTTTAATACAAACAAAAAGTTCAATTATTAAATTTTCACCTCTCATTTCACTGAGATTATTTACTTTACTGACAGTGTCAAACTGGATAATAAACAATAAAATTACATGTTAATACATAACATTTGTAAAGGGAAATTGTTATTTTTTATTTCAGATAGATAATCATTCAACAATTTATTATATATTAAAACCTTCTCCTTGAAAGGCATTAGCAACATAACAAAAAAATAGATAATAAAAATTTTAATTTATTTTAAGCAATGCTCACTTTTTTAATCTACAATTCTAACAAAAACAAATCTACAATAAAACAATATTACTAATTGGAACATTTTTCTAAATACATAGTTCACAGCAAGTCTTTTTAACAATGAGATTTATGTTTTTCCATTTCTTAAGTTCAAAAGAAATACTAAATATCAGCCCTTTAAGGCAATGTCTTCAACCCATTTCACATATGGCTATGGGACATCATGTGCTTAGTGAAAAACTGACAGCGATTGCCAACTCTGCCTAACCCTAATCTCTTGATATCTTGTACTTTTTAACCCACTTTAAAAAGGTTCTCAACTTCAAGTACTGGAAGAAAACACGTACAAAGGAAAAAGAGGGACGATAAAATTTATATAATAAAAATGAGAGGCAACGTGTGTAGGGGACGTCCTAGGAGGGTTCAAATTGACGTACTCAATTACTGATAAAAATCTATCCAAATATATATGAATATGCAAGAATCTAGAGAATAGTATCAGGGCCGTTAAAATAGGAAACCATCTCAAATCTCTTTTCTAGGACAATATTGTCAATTTAAAAGGAAACTCCAGCGAGTCTTTTCTACCTTTAATAGGCCGATGATGTCATTAAGATATCTGGTAATGGCAGGATAGCATTGCTCATGATCTTTCAATGTGGATAAACATGAGCTGATGGGAGTCATGATTCTGTGAAAGCGTGATCTCCCGTTGGAGCCATCAATTCGTGCTAAAGCGTAAAATGTATTCACAGCATGACTGGTCGAAACATAATGCTGTGTCACAATTACAATCGTAACTTACTAGCACAATATTTAAAATATATATTAATATTAATTTGGACTACGTAATTATTATTTATATCCAAATAAAATTAGGGTGTAACGCAATGACGTTTATCGTCACGTAATTAAACTGATTAGATATAGAATTGAGTGTTGTGTTAGATATAGTGCGCATGTTTGTCAATCTACAAGATCAGTCGGAGAATCGAGCAGATCAGAGATTTTGAATTGCATATCAAAGAAACCGACTTCGTAAATCGGGCAACGAAATCTTGAGACCTTTACCTATATGAAGCTACATTTTCATCTGGGTGAATGGATTTTGATGACTCTTTTTTTATTTGAAAGCTGGTGCTTCCCGCGTGTCCAATGCTGGGATCCATCAGAAAACCACATAAGTCTTAAATCTGCATCAAGTATGTGGGCCACAAATGGACGAAAAACTAAATATCAGCACAACTGATTTCGGCGATTCTTTTTTTAATGGATCTACTTCAAGAGTAGTTTGATGAGGGTTTGGTTAGGTTGTGAATAATTCTATTTCGTTATATTCCTACCATAATTCGAAAATACAGAGATGACGTCCGCGCGTAATAATTTATAAAGTTTGATTTGATTTGAATTTTTTGTTTTTGCTCGTAAATATACTTATTTTTACTAACCAACATCAAAACAGAGGAGGTTGTTACTAATACGTCTGCATTTTTTAATGTTTGTGCACTTATATTTATTTATGAACCGATTCAAATATTTAAGAGAATCTTAGTAGTCTGTTCTGTGTTCTAGATGTATAAAGCCAGTATTAACGGTAAGTTCGATAACCCCTTATCTAGAATTTGTCGAAACTTGATTAGTCATGCAGTGACAATATTTTTTTTAAATGAGTAATTTCGATTTATATTGTGTAATGCAGATGAAATACGTGCAATGATATATGAAATAATCTATAAGTATATATATACATATATATCCCACTGCTGAGCACAGGCCTTCTTTTGTCGAGGGAATTAGGTTACGGTCTTAGAAAAACTGTCAGACATGAATGAATTTGAAATTCTTAAGTTGAATTAAAAAGTTCATAATAATTATTTATTAGGTATTAATTTTTTTTGGCATATACTAATTAAAAAATCAAACAAAATAATCTTGTTCTTTTATCTAATAGAGGGGCCGCGATTGAGAATAGTTTCGACTTCGTTTTGCCGTTATTAAAGCCTGTACGGTAAGTCCTGGCAAAGGTTTGAAATCTCTGCCCTTGGGGATCGTATTGACTATGTATATTGACATGGTGATGTTCGTAAGAAGGTCACCAGTTAAACGTTGCCAGCAAAGGGCATTTATTAGATGACACTATAGATTATCACTACTTAACCAAGAAGTTAATAAATCATAACAAATTAATTAAACATGCAAAAAATGTAGAATAGAAAACGGTACATTTGTCTTTTTGATTTACTTAAGAATTAGCATAGCAGCGGCAAATTTATTAACTTAACTAAATAAGTAATACGTGATTTCATACAGACTGCAGAAGGGTATAGTTTAAGATTAGGTTAGACCGATATATAATATTTATTAAATAAATAAATTAGCTCTCCGTCAACGGAGCTTGATGAAAATTGCGCTTTAAAAATAATCTTATTATTTTTCCATACATGGACACAAGTCTTAACAATGAATTCCTTTGAAGAACTTAGAATAGGAAAGCGCTTTAGACTCTACCATAGTCTTATTTCTTTGTTTACCTCGAAAAGCGATCATGTTCAAGCTTTTTTATGCATTATTTTTGAACTGATTTCCTTTTGATGCGCTTCAGAGAACATTACAAAGAGACGTAACAACAGATGCCGTTAACTTCACGCTGTTTCGAGTTCTTGATACTTCCCTAATTACTGCATTCAAAATAGCTCGAAACTGTTCCGTAATTACATCATTTAAAATGCTGACGCTGTTGAAATAAGTGAAGTCCCATAAAGAACTTATGACAATAAATTTACAAAATCTATTTCCATTTTTCCATAAATGTTTAAAAAAAAACCAAATAAGGAAAAATATTGAATACTTTTTGTAACTAATAATTATAATATCTGTACAGTCTGTGTCGAAAACTATTTGTTATCTGTGTAAGTGACCGATGATATGTTATTTTTCATAACTAGCAAATTGGATTGATCGTGCTTTCTTCTTCATTTATGTTTTATGCTCATTAGATAGATATTATTTTATACAAAGAAATCGAAATACTTTGTTAACATGGTAAGTTAAATCATTAATTGTTTGATTCTATTTATATCATATTTTATACTAGTTACAGAAGTGCCGGTCATGCATTGCCTTTAAACTATATAAAAGATCATTATGTGGTTAAAATAGGGAAACTTATTTGGAATACCCATTTTAAAAGAACAATGGGATATATAGAGACGTAAGAAAGTCGATGGCAGAGGTTAAAGGCACTTAGCAAAATCGAATTTTTAACCACTGTCATTACGTCGAATTCTGCCGTCAAGCTGCAATCTCCTGATTTTGCCAACAACAGCGGAAGCCTTTGCAGTCAGACCTACAACCACATTAATACTTTTATTATTGTTTATTTCAGTCTATTTTAGCCTACAATGGAGGTGCAGTAGTAGCTATGAAAGGCCAAGATTGTGTAGCCATAGCTAGTGACAAACGTTATGGTATACAGGCACAGACTATATCTACCAACTTCCCGAAAGTCTATCAGATGGGGCCTACGTTGTATGTGGGCTTACCCGGCCTTGCTACGGACACACAGACTGTATTTCAAAGGCTAAAATTCAGGTAATCTTTATATACATGTATTTAGTGACTTTTATAAAGAAATTTCACAATTTTATTTAGTTGCATGGTTACTTTTTACCATTTTGGGTTCATTCAGAGACAGCCAATAGTTCACAAAACATTGGCTAAGACAGGTTTATAAAAAGATATTAGTAGTGTTTCCATACTTTATAGTTCTGCTACAATTTGCTTTGAAGTTACCATTAGAGCAATCCTAAAGATTGCAACATGCGATCTACTGTGATTTATTTTAGCACATATAGTAAAAATGTGAAGGTCACTTCCACAATGTAAGACTTCTTAGGAAGAAGCTGCTTTTCAAAATAAAAAATAAAATCAGGTATTATGCATGCTCAATACTGTATGTATCTTACTTGATTAGGCTGGTTATAGGTAAAATAAACAGTAATTTAAACTTCATCTTAATTCTTAAATATTTTTATTCACTGTAGGAACATCTAAATTATCTCTTGATATTTTTATGTTGCAGGATGAATCTTTATGAATTGAAAGAGAATAGAATAATGAGACCCAAAACATTCTCCGCTATGCTCTCCAACTTGTTGTATGAAAAGCGTTTTGGGCCATACTTCATTGAGCCAGTGATTGCAGGCTTGGACCCAATAAATAATGAGCCTTATGTCTGTAACATGGATCTGGTGAGTGAGCTAGACTTCTTGTTTCATTGTTTTACAGATAATATTTTGGAGAGTGTGTACAGGAATTACAAAAGTTAATTCCCCCATCCCCATTCTACCTTCCGATGTTTAGACAAACGGCGGGTCTCCACCCTTCTATAGTCGATGTTCCACGCGTCCGAACGAAGCGATTTGTGTCATCGTTCATCTTGCGTACAGCAAAGGAGTGGAACAAGTTGCCGGCGTCAGTCTTTGCGTCCAAATACGACTAAGGAGCAAGAGTATAGTGAATAGGCACTTACTAAACTAGCGCATACCATCTTTTGACGATATCACCACTTAACACCAGGTGAGATTGTGGTCAAACGCTAGTTTATAGCCATAAAAAAGGAACTATTGGTAGTACATTGGAAATACAATGAATAGAAATATCAATGTCAGATTTAATGGGACTTCCCTTTAGTATAATCTTGGAGATCTTCTGCTTCATTTGCATCCATACATAACCATCAGTTGGAAAGAATGGAATATATAGTGTTCTCAAAACTGTGATTGCCCTTATAAGATACTTGTATCTTATTTCATTATATTTTACTTAAGCATATAAAATTAGAAATCAATATTTTTAATGTCGAGTGCCATAAACCAAACAAGAGCGAACCAGATGATGATATATAGGTGAAGTGTCAGAAGCACAAAACAACTGTATTCTCTGCCTAACTCTTTACATCAGAGGAGAATTTCAGTAATTAATTTTATAACTCTTTACAGATTGGCTGCCCTAATGAGCCAGAAGACTTTGTCGTCTCTGGAACCTGTTCAGAGCAACTATATGGTATGTGTGAAGCATTGTGGGAACCTAATCTTAAGCCAGATGAGCTATTTGAAACGATCTCACAGGTAAGTGCTTAAAAAACTCTTTTTCTAAGCTCAGATAAATCCTTTATGTAAAAAGTTATTTGTCTGTGGAGTCTTTTTATATTTTTGTAATGTCTAATTTATAAAATATTTAGCTTTGGGAAGGAACATTGAAATAAATAAATTTAAAATAAAAGACTTATATTGGCACTGTACCCACTGACACAGAATTTTCTTTTGTCAATCCTAATTTTTTGCAGAATTATTTTTACAGAGAAGAACTGCATAGTGATAGATCTTTTCAAGTGTAAGATCCTATTTTTATTAAACAGTAAAGTTGACTGGTAAAAAATGTCATTACATCAAAAACACTAAAACCCCCAGTGGCCCTTCCTCGGATCGCATCTGAGCTCCTCTGCACTGTGCTCTTCTCAAAGGACATCCCGGAAGGAGGGGAGGTTAATCCCTCCTGTGCCCTCGCATTATATCAAAACCAAAGTGTACATAACTGTTGATTGCATTTTATGACAATATAAATAAGTAGTTGTTACTCAACAGGCTTTAGTGAACGCGGCCGACCGCGACGCCATCTCAGGCTGGGGTGCCGTTGTCTACATCATTGAGAAGGACAAAATCACCGAGAAACATGTCAAAACGAGGATGGATTAATTTGGCTTGTAAATGTTCACTCTTTTAATAAACATATTTCAAATCTATTCACTTCTTAATTATACAAAGAAAACACCATTAGACATCATTTTTATACAGGCAATATTTTATAACTTAATGTATAGGACAGAGCTTTTGCATTAGTATTCAACTACGCAGAGGCTTCTACTGGATATATGAATATACCAGCTATGATTCCGACTTGTTTCCTACATGTTAGCAAAACATGTATTTGTCAATTCAATTGTTTTTGTTGATGGCGTTTCCATTTAGATTTCGCCAATGTCCAAGTGTGTACGTTAAACTGCAGTAAAAAGCGGGCTTCGTGACGGTCGTTCGGTTCGTTCTCCCAGCGCCAACGCTTTCCAAAGTGGCACTCAAAGTTTAAGCTTTGGAATGTTCTTTAGATTATCCGTGAAATAGCAACTGACCGAGTGTGTCGGCCCTCTCGGGCACCCTAGGATAGGAACTCTTACGACTAACATGATAAATTGATGTTCTGAAGCCTATGAGAAAGCCTTCGAGTTAATAAAGGCGAAATTACTGTCCTGTTTAACGGTGTAGACAGCAGCATTTTTTTAAAGAACTACACAGACTGGACAGGGAAGCTGGCCTTGATTGCTTCACCCGATTGATAGGTAGCATAGCTCTTAGGTCGCTTAGCCTGAACCTCTATTGCTAATAACTCGACATAAGGGTCCTCCCGGTGAGGGGTAACTTCGGCTTGGACGGTTACTATGTTACGCGTAAGTTAACGCATTTAACGTATTATAACTACTATAAACCAAAAAAACTTACCTTATACCGTAAATACTACAAAAGAATAAGAAATTGGTACAAATCAATAAAACAATTGTGCTTCAGAAACTTTATAAACCGAATATTACAAAAATTATATGTTAAAAATTTTCCATACACATGTTTTGTCTTTACAAGAGTGGGAGACTAGAGAAATATTTCAATTTCAATCGTAGCGAAACTATCGTTAATAAATACACGGCAACATACGTGACCGTTAACATAATAATCATAAAAACTTACAATTAACATAACTACTAATTAATAATACAACTATCCTACCTAAACAATGGCAACACATATGACATTTTAGAATCATTTCATGACTAACACATTGTTCAGGAATCTTATTTTGGGGGTAAGTTTATTTAAAATGTCGAAACCACAGAGTTTATTGTTTATGCATATAAAGTGCCTTTGCACAGGGATATTTCTGTATGGATACAGAATCTCAATGAATAGTCACAGAAAATCGTTAGCTATGTTAACATAAAAAATGTCTATGTTGCCATATAAAATAATAGCAACATCGATTTACTGAAAACAAGAGAGAATCGCGACCTACAGCTTAAACGATTAATAAAATAATATTTTCATTTAAAAACATTTTTTTTTAATTAATGAACTAGACTGATGTTTATGCATTTTAGTAATAATCATACTAGCATTAAATGATATCGATGTTTTATGTTCGAGAAACATCGATCTACTAAATAAGCCTTACAAATTAACTTTTGCCAGCTTTTTGGTTTAATTATAATGAAACGACTTTATATCTGTGCTCTAATGATTAAAGTCGCGTATTAAAGGAAAAATAAATCATCCCGTTTTATTTTAAGACTTGTTTCTTGTTACACCTTATATAGCTGAATAATGTCATTGGTGCTATAGAAATTTACCTTAAAATATCTATCACATAAGCTATTTGTTGAAATAATAAAAAAAACAATTTGAATAACACAAATGTGTCAATTCTGCAAGTAGTAGGTCAGTCGATCACCGTCAGGCTGTCAACGGTCTGTCTCCGTACGGTCATCGAATTCTACGGTCACATAGCCAGGAAAAACGATACACTGGAAACACTCCTGGTCACAGTCAAAGTACAGGGAAGACGACCTAGAAGGCGGAGCCTTAAGCACTGGACAGACTAAATCAGCAATAACACCAATACGAAAGTTCACGAGGCTTTACACACTGCTGAAGACCGTAACAGGTGGAGAGCGATCGTCTACAACATAACTGGTTGAGGTAACGACCCTTGGCAATGATGAAGACGACACAAGGAGGAAAGTAAATGTTCTAAAGACCAATTCTTGAACACAAAGGATTAGGTTAGAAATAGTCGTAATGTTCAAGTATTGTGATGCGCATGTGATATGTATACGACAAACAGAAACGTAAGCCCTTTAGCTATTCTTGTCTGAACGTCTTGATACTTATCTGATAATAGTTAGATAAATCCTTTATTGCATCAAAATACGTGTACAAAGGCGAACTTCATGCTATTTAGCATTTTCTTCCAGCTAACCTTTAGAGCTTAAGAACAGACTAAGGACCGCTAAAAATAGCGTTTATAAATACAGAGATACGTCAATATAAATATAATAATATACATAAACATGAAATAAATAAACGATAATACATATACCAGTTTATACTTTTTCATTGTTTGAGTAGAAAGTACTCAGATACACGCGATTTAAAGACATTAGTTGACGAAGCCTCCCTGATCTCAATCGGCAAACTATTCCAGAGTTTTATAGCTGTACCGGTAAATGAATTGCCATAAACATTCGTGTGACATTCGGGGAATGATAGAAATTTATTATAGCAGCTTCGAGGTTCGCGGCCGACGAACTGTTTGTGTTAGAATTGATCACGAAGATATTCTAGAGACCAAGCGTTATGTAGTATGTTATAAAACACGGTGTGTGCACGTCTCGCCTGTTACGGATTTTGAGCCACTTCAGCTGATTTTTTTTTTAAAAAAAAAGAAAGCTAGAAATATTTCTTTTTTTTTCTCAAATATTACTAACAATCTTGTTCACGGCAATAGTCGAATGGTGGATTCGAACCCACGACCTTACGATTCGCAGGCCGTACCCTAAACCATTAGGCTATTGATTCCGGTGGTGTTACCGACCGAGTCGGCCCTGTAGGGCTCCCTCGGATCGCGATGCTAACCCGCTTGGAGTAACCGTGTAAGCACAGGTCTTGGAGGACCTTGCGCCATGCTCCCAATAGAAGTAGAGCTCTGCACCTTTTAAATCCGGTGAAACAATAAAATTCAATTTGTCTAATCTGTGGTAAGTCACAAAAATTTATAAATTGTCTAATACGCGCGGCGGAAGTGAAACTTCTTGCTCAGTTAATACAAAAATACAACGAACAATTATTATTAGGATTATTTTTATTAAACATGAATAGTAAGGATTTTATGATCTCAAGTAAATAAACGCCTAGTAATAATTAACATATTTGTAATGTATACGACATACATAATGTGTAAGTATATAAATATGTATTTAGAATAGAATAAACATTTATTCGACACAAGAACACAGAAACAACAGGTAAAAAAAAGTCAACAAAACAACAAACGAAAGCCTGAAAATTTAAAAAAAAAGAAAATAGAAATTGTGCCGAAAAGGGGTTGGCTCAGCATGTGCTGTCATGTAGCACAGCGCTGATTTTCAGCCAAAAAATCTGTGAAAACTAAGGCGGACGCGATTCGGTTGTGTATTCATATGGTGTTACATACATTTTTAAATATATTATACATAAATATATTAAAAAATCGCAACTATATATATATATATTTATACTTTGCTTATTGTAATATTTCGTTTAGTATCTTTTCATTGATGATTACAACTGCCAATATGTTTTCTATCTTCAGAGTTGACCGGTAGAGAATGCCACTAAGGCATTATAATGTGTATATATGTGTTGCAATAAGTATAAATGAATAAACTTACTATTCTTAGATATTAAAGAAGTTTCACTCTCATATAATCAACTGTGCAATGAATTATTATCAAAGGTAATTCTCTGCTATTAATGTTACAAAGAAAAGTTTATCTACCAATGGCAACAATCCACAAAATCGTTTAAACGATTAAATATACAACAGATTAGATTTCGATGTGGGAATAAAAACCAAAAGATAATATAAACTTTCACGTCCTTTTAACTCTACCAGGGTAGATGACAGTCTTCTTTTGTACTTAAAAAACAGGAAAAAATCACCAACGGATCGTTATTGGTAAACATAAAAAACAAAGCATAAGATAAAAGAAAAAAAATCTAATATTCTCTTGTAAACACAATAAAGAAACGGCGAATACAAAATACCTTGTCGGTACATCACAATAGAACCTCCATAACATTCCAAATCTTAATTCGTATTAGAATAAATAACAGAATCTTACACCGTAATAACTTTAAAACGCTACCATACACAGAAACTAAGCGAACTATCAAGTTATATTGGCAAAGTGATGTCATAACATTTATAATAAGCAAAAACTTCGATCGATCAAGTACAAAATTTTATAGAATACACAATTTTGGTTATTTTTCAAAGTGTATCCAATTTTTTTTCATATAACATAAAACTCTCAACAATCTATTAGCAGAGAGTCCTCAAGTTCTTCGGGCACACGGTCAGGCGAGTCCCAGACAGTCTGGAAAGGCTGATTATTACTGGGCGGTCTCCTACAAGATGGACACACAACCCAGGATGCTACGGGAGCTACCCTGCAATCATCCATCCAAATGGCGCAGGACAGAAATGTCTGGAAAGAAATGGTGGCCAGTCGCATCATAGTCACGTCCCAGTCATGAGGTTACGACATAGAAGATCCAAAAGTTTTCATATAACAATTAAGAAAACACCCTTATACATCATCATAAGCCCATATCAATCCGCTGCTCTAAATAAGCCTTCCCTGAAATCTTTCATCCAGAGCCGGATTTGAAGGGCATCCGGGGCCTCCACAAGAGAGGGGCCTAACACAATAGAACAGTTTCGAAAAATATTATATGCACTGTTGGAGTTAGTTTCTGTTCATCTTTATACATTGAAATAATTAGAGGATTTCTTGTCATTTATTTATATATTTTCAAACAAAATAAGCAATGATTTTGTCGTCTAATGTCCACACGTCTTTTGGGCAGACCTTTTTTTTATAATTAATATCTTTACCGCGGATTTAGATATATAACTTATGTCTGAATCCGCCACTTCCGAAAACAAAGACAATCAGATAGACAGACTTATACTGTCACTTCCGTCAACGAACGCCGGGGCGACCGCGGGCGGGATCGAGGGGCAGCGGTGCATATACCGGACATAGGAAAATTTTCGCTGGGAAATTTCATGGGGTTTGTGACGTCACACCCCATAAAGTCGAATAATCTTGGCATGCCACTCCCAATATGTCCGGCTCATTGCCACTTCAATTTGCTAATTCGGTGGGCTATATCGACCTTAGTTCTCTGTCGGATCACCTCGTTCCGGATCCGATCCTTCAGAGAGACTCCGAGCATAGCCTTTTCCATAGCTCGTTGAGCGACTTTTGGCCGGTGGACCAGCCTAACCGTGAGTGTCCACTTTTCGGCTCCATATGTCCGGGTACCACTGATTGAAGACCTTTAGACATTGTGGAGTTAATATTGCAACGATTATATTAACTTTTCTTGTCTCGTGTAAAAATTTGGATACACTAAAAAAAATAACCTTTAGCACTTAGAAGTAATCTTAAGAATAGAACAGCCGTAAATCGCCTATAAAACATTACATTCAATTTCTTATGACGAGGTAAATATTTAGCCAACGCTCGAAACTTTGAATTCCAACAATATATCAATCTCAGTATATTATTTGTCAATGTTAAACTACCCGATAGAACAGTATAAAAGCTAACAACGACGAGTAATATTGCGGTGCGAACGTATTTAGACATTATCAGAGATAAAATCAAATGCAGCGTAGGCAATTCTTTTGCTCTTCATATAAATTAATTAGAGATACACCTATAAATACACAATACACCTATAAATTATCCCGACACGCAGTAAGCTGTGTCTATTACACAGATGACTGTGACGACGCCACAGGAAGACTGGTGACAAGTAGTGATGGACATTAAAAAAAAACATCGATTTTTTTTCGATTGAATGCATTGATGTATAAAAAATACATCGATGTTTTCTATACATCGACTGTTTTTCTATAAGTTAAATATGTATGTGGTTCAGAACTATGAGAGAGACGGCGGGTCAATTCAGTCGGCCATTTGCATTTATATTTTTATGGGTTGGTTGCACTGACCTCTATAATACTGCCTGTCTTTTCAACCAGTGAATACCACTTTTTGACGAAACACCTTGCGAGTGCTAAATAATGTAATGTGAAAAAGGCAAAAAAATAGTTACTAACCGTAGAGAGCGAGAGAGAGGAGTAGGTTTGTTTGCCTTTTCGATGCATCGAAAAAAACATCGATGTATACTCGATGTTTAAAACTTTACAATACATCGGTTTGATTCGATGCATCGTTACTATGCATTGAGTATTTTTAAAACATCGATGTATATCGTCCACTTCTAGTGACAAGGGCAACGGCCGCATCGAAAGAGAAAATTATAGACTACAACCTAAAATGGCCATGAGAAACAGGGACGCAGCGGTTCCGGAGAAACTTATAACAACGCAACGGGGAACCAGAGCAGTATCCAACACCACCTTCAAAAATCAGGCATTATAAAAAAAATGTAGTAACAGTAAAGGTAGTATTATTTAAAAAAAAAAAACAAGTGATCAATTCAAGAACATTACGAAAGAGTACACAAGTCTGTGGTTGCGATTTATTGAAAAAAAAAATAATTAGAGAAAAATACACAGAATTGGGCGCATTACTAACATAAATTTCTCTGTATCCATGTCTGAATAAGGCCCGTCTCTGCTATTTGCCAGTGATCTATGAGTGATTACAAATATATCAATTATTTCATCGTTACCAAATATTTTACATATACACACTATTTGTATGTGGCACCACTCCAAGGGTTTTTGTATTTACGAGTAAAAACAAAAACGAGTGATTCAAGTCGAATATTTGGAAATAGAATTAATCAGAACCTAGCAAAACTCTCATCAAACTACCCTTGAAGTACATCCATTCTAATAAAAAAATGAATTAGTTCCAGGTGTGACAATAAGTATAAATTAATAAAAAAAAAATCGAGTATGAACAGACAGATCAGTATCGTACTAAGATTACCGTGATCTCTGCGTACCCCTCCCGTCGACGGGCGTGACTGTTTGTCTTGTATAAAAAAAAACACAGAACTGGTTGAATTTTGCATTGAATTGCCCAAAAATGCTTGAATTTTGTCCTATATCACGTTGATGTGATGTCAGTGACTGTATATTTACGTCAAAATCCGGTAATAAAGTTAATAATTTTTTTTTTTAAAATTTTAGCTTTTATTTTTTAGTTTGAAAGGCAACACCGTCCTACGCTGCATTTGAAAATTGCAATATAAATGCAATGTAATAAGACAATATTTCAACACACGCAAAATATAGAATAAATCTTAAATAATGTCGCGTCTTTCACATAATTTATGAGGGTAGAATACAATTTATATTAATCAAAAATCGGGGATTACGACAAAAATACAAAAGCGTACACTCAACGTACGCATTTCCGTATGACAATCGTCTTGAATCATTTTTCATTTTACACGCGATACAATGCACATTGCATTGTATATTTTTCATTATACACGCGATACAATGCACATTGCATTGTATAATTTTCATTATACACTCGATACAATGCACATTACATTGTATATTTTTCATTATACACGTGATACAATGCATTGTTTATTCGCTTAAGCGATTCTATCTTAATCTAGACTAATAGAAAGAGGTAGATTGACCACATCAAAGTCTTACGTTTCCATACCACCATAAAGCAAAGTTTTATAGACAACATAGTTTGTAACCTCATTCTTTTAGCCAGATAAAGTCGTTCCGTAGAAACTGTCTTTCAGATATCAAGTAAAAAGCGATGCTTCTTTTAGTGTCCAGGCGTCTGCACCTACGGTATCCCTACAACGCCCTGTTAACTCCATATGCGTCAACCCTTTAAATTATTTTATAATTAAAGTTAAAAAAAAACAAAATAATTGTTAGTTATAGCTCTTTCTCTATTCCAGTACTAACATCCTCTTTCAAGCCACACTTCGTGGCCACCATGGTCACACAATTTCAAATCAACGCCACTAAAATAACATAAGCTCTGAATAAAAAAGAAGTGGAATGAGCTTGTTCATCACAAGGAAAGAGAGAATAGTTGGTAGGAGACAAACCTTAACTTATTCGTCTTAATGGCTATCGACCAGATTGGTGACATACTAAATATTAGTGACGTCAGATGTACACGGAACCGACGAATAAGTACGTTATGATCGTGAAAAGGAAATACGCAATTCTGCCTACCCTCCTTTTTTCAAAAAAAACTTTGTAATGTAGTTCGGTATCTTGAGCTGTATCGTGAACAAATATCTAACGTCTTCCACCCTCGCGGGGTAGACAGAGTTAAAATAAGGACTATAAAAGCTAGAAAGTAACCTCATTGTCATATATCAGACATATATGTACACTTATTGTAATATTCCAAAACTGAATAACATCTTACTTGTACGAGTCGCGACCAAGATTCGGACCTGGAAGGTGTAGCCAGGCTATCATAGTAGCGGATATATGATCGATACATAATTTATTACCGATAAAAAACATTTTACAACATATTCAAAGTAAATATAGCAAGACACAATATAGGATACCACGTACGTCACTAAAAGAAGCATGGCGGTTTATTTCCGTCTAGTTGCCTTCAATAGCTTTCGCAACGAACTCGATGAATCGTTTCCCGTACTGCTCGGGGTCGCAGGTTGATATCCCGTCTACGTTGCTGCCGTATTTCACAGTTTTCGCCGCTTTCGCCGCCTGTAATGTAAAAAAAAGAGAACCAATAACAATTCGTCTTTCTAACATTTCTCTAGCGGGATAGACAGAGGCAGCTGTCATCCTTATTTTAATCCCTCTTTCTTCTCCTCTATGGTAACTGTCTGGAGTTACGCTGCGCAAAGGTTTCTACTATTTTTACATTGGCTTGGACTGTCTCTCACTATGGCATTATGATGCATGTATAATGTATAACCGAAATGTAATATATATGCGATTGTTTAAGAGAGAAAGAAAATATGGGCGCGCACTCCTCTCTTTCACTCATACAGTGTGATATAGACAATAGACCTGTACTGTAGCTTAGATATTCGAAACGTAATTGGCTATGAGAGAAAGAGAGATAGAAAATATGTACCCACACCTCTCTCTTGCTCTTACAGTAATGATACGTAATTCTCACTATTTTTATTGGCACTAACTTATGTCTACCTCTCAACTTCTCTTCGCCTCGTCTTACACATTTCGTCATGCTTCACCAGCTTACAACCCAAGGCAAGCGTGCGCAAATATACTTTCAATGCAAGTGTTTGACCACGATCCCACCTGATGTTAAGTGGTAATAGAGTCCTTGATGGTAAGGCCACAATAGCTAAGTAAATTCCTATTCACTCTACTCTTGAATACAATCACGGGATCGTGGTCAAAATCGAATTTAAATGAATAAAAAAATATGGAGGATGACCTTTGTTAAAAGGTACAAGTTATGTTTAATTACCTGTTTCTTAACTCCGTAGTGCGTCAGTACATCGATAAGGGCGACAAAATATATCTCTTTTTTGGGCGCACCTGAAATTACAGAAAACGTTTAAAGCGGTTGAATTGCTGCCGATTTTTAAAGGATCATCATAAATCTAGAAGAGACCCTACGCTTGTCTCAACCCCCATTCCAAGACTCCCTCTCCTCCCTTTTCTTCCACATCGTCACTGACTCGGCAGATGTGGCCGCACTGCCACTTCCAACTTGCTGACTTTAAGAGCTATGTCGACTACCTTTGTTCTCCTTGCGTGTCGAGTTACTAGCGTTAGAGGTTCAAGCTAAGCGACCTAAGAGCTATGCCACCTCTCAATCCGGTGAAGCAGTCAAGTCCAGCTTCTCTGCCCAACCTGTGTAGTTCGTCATTAAAAATAAATAAAAAAGTAATTATAATAAATCACTTAGCTACTATAACCAGTGTTTCATTTAATTAAAATGGGGGTGCCATTGGAAGGGAGACTTGAGTCTCTTTACAATCCAATATAACGCTTAATCAAGTATTTCACTGCTTTTGTGATTCAATATGGAAATTGACAAAGTAAGAAGATATTGTAAAGATATTGAAGATATAATGCGCCCTTAAATAGAATTAGTACAGAATTCAACTCTTTTCAACGGACGATATCGACCTCTTTTATCCTAGTATAAGTATGTATAAACAATCACTAATCTACAAATAGTTTTTTTTTATTAGTTAATTTTTAATTTCAAATTTAGTTTTATTTTTACTTTTGTGTTAATTTTATCTTACATTGTCACTCGCCAACTAATTAATTGCTTGCAGTCTACGCCTATAACTGCGATGGCATTAACTTCACAACTTTTCACTGTTTTATGTATTGTTTGTTAAAAATGTTCATTGTGTTGGTGTAATAAATAAATAAATTTCATTGAATATTTTTTATTAAAAAGCATAGATAAAGTAAGTATGAATGTGTGTTATGATCGTACTAAAAGTATGTCTATATATAACTTACCATCCTGACTGGGTATCGCGTAAATGTCAAGTTCAGGAATGATCCCTTCATAGCGGAGGGAGGACTGGCGCGCGAACCCTCGCGGGCTGTCGGGAGGCGTGTTGTAACCCCACCTGGTGACAACGTGCTCCGTTCAAAACATAACACACATTTTGATGTGGGGCTTACGTTCGCCAATTAAAAAAACAAGTGTGCTTTAGACCCCACGATGATAGTAAACTTCTTTAGCAAAATATGTATGAGGAGAGGAGAAAGAAAACAGCAATGAAACACACAGTCTAAGACAGCTGATGCTCGGGTCAACGAACGCCGGGCGCTTATACCGCGCTATAAAAATACTCTTGCCGCCTCTTTAGCGCCTGTGACTTGGTATTACATTACTGCTTTTTTAAATCAGGATCGATTTTTTTCCATCCCGTCATCAAAGATCTCATTAGTACTGTTGTCTCTTTGTTTTCGGAAGCAGTCTGATACAGACAACAGGTCTGTGTTTTAGTTATATAAAACGTAACTCTCTTACTATTTTCACTAACGGAAAGCATGCTGCTGTCCCCTACTAATGTAAAAAAAAAGTATTGATTGACTCAGATGTTTACTTCCTTGAAATGAGACCAGATATTTATTAGAACCGATCTAAATTAAAAAATAATATAAAAAAGTATTTTAAGTCACTTTTGATATTTTCCAGTCCTTCAATTCGCGTATGCGTACGCTGCCGGCGTTAGAGGCAGAGGTGTTGATGTTACCTGTCGCCGTGGTGCCGGTTGTCGGTGTCGCTGTCGGTGTCGGAGTCCGGCTCGCTGTCGGCCTCGGCCTCCCGCTGCCTCGCCGCCTCCGCCTCGGCTTCACCGCGACCGCACTCGTGGACACCGAGCAACAGCGAGTAGTCCATTAAGTGGAGTTTTGTTAGGAACTAAAAAAATATATATATATTTTTAATAATATAATTAAAGTTAACACGTTTAAATAAGTACACACTGAACTTCTTTATGACGAACTACACAGATTGGCCAGAGAAGCTGGCCTTGACTGCTTCACCGGATTGAGAGGTGATATAGCTCTTAGGTCGCTTAACCTGAACCTCTATCGCTAGTAACTCGATACAAGGGGGGGACCCCGATGACCCAAAATTAAATTATCATCACCGTCGCCCATTAGAGACCATTGTGTCAACATTAATGTTCAGTGACATCATAGGTGTTTTTTGCTAGTTTTGGTGATTTGCTAGTTGTGCTAAGGTTTTCGTTGATTCTGTTAACTTCCGATGTGGCCTGATGTTGCGTAACACCCTAGTTACCCTAGTTCTATTCCCGATACCGACAACAATGACTTTGTTTGTTGCAATTTTATACCACACTTTCGGCGATTAAGGAAAACATTGTGAGGAAAACTAAATGTCTTAGAAAATTTTTCTAAGGCATGTGAAGTCTAGGGCCGCGTGGCGGACTATGCTCTTTTTTACAGAGATGGCCTTTGCCCAACAGTGGGACCTATATGTTATATATAAAGGTTGTAACTTTAACTTTTCACTTTTTAAATTTCGTGCACAAAAAGCTAATATTCTTATATATTATTTTAAATACAAACCTCCACATCAGCGGTGAGTGTTTCCAGCAACTTATCCTTAGCAGCATCACCAATGTCGATCCTGACTCCCTGCTTAATGAAATCGTTATCCTTGAGTGTGGGCAGCTCTTTTTCCAGTTCCTTCTCTGACGCCTCGCGGTCTACCGTTGATCCCTTTAAATCGTACTTTCTAGAACAAAAAGGGCAATTAGGTAGATGGACTCTAGTAGAAAACAAAACGCAAGATTACCTAAGGGCCTGGATTTGGTCCATCATTCCAAGAATGAGACGGCATTCCGTTTCACTTCCAAGAGCGTATGATTGAATGAATATACTTTATTGCACAACAATTTTAAAATACGTCACAGAAATGGTCAATTTTACATTTTGACACATGTTGATATAATTGCATGCGCAACTGCAACACCATGTCATTCCACACGCACCTTCTTGACTCCCTACATGTTCTTTATCAAGGCCTTCCTTTTTTACTTAACTCTCCCCTAAAAGAGCTTGACACGCTGTCCCGCTCGACGGTGCCGGGCGGCTTTTTGGCACGGGTTCTCTCAATTACCAGAATAACCACAGTGCAAATGGGCTCCGGTGCGTTCCTCTGGAGATCCCGGACCCCTGAAGGGCCGCCGGGGAGGGTAACCTCGCCTACCCCCATTACGTATCTTGTTGAAGATTTCTTCCCGTTTGAACAACAAAAAAAAGTATCAAAATAAGCCTTAATCAGACAAAATACCATACCTGTGTATGTTGAGGTGATTGGAAAAGACGTTCCTTGTGGCGACGAGGTAGTGCTCGATGCCGTCCACCGTCAGCCGGTACATGCCGAGGTACTGCGGCAGCAGCGTCTTACCATGCCGCTCCACAATGTACTGCACAAAATACATCACTATGATAAATAGATGCAAAATGGGTTAGTCTTTATCAAGTAAAATTAATTTACGCACGCTTGACTTGGGGAGTATTCTGGTGAATAAGTTACGAAAAGTGTGATCGGGCGAGGGGAAGGGAAGTTGACCGGGAGATATAATGAAAATAGAAAGAGAGTTACGTTTCGTATATTACTGTATGTACAAGAGAAAAACAAGCCTCATACCCATTTCATATAAGGCAATATTTTATGCTCTATTACATGACTAAAATATGACAAATGGCGGGAAATCGATCTTCCAAATACAAACGTGTTCCATATTTGAGTTTCGAAAAAAATATATCATCGTTAACAATGTACAACAGACTAGTAATATATATAAATATTTAATACAAATAGTCAATTATCTTGGCGGTGTCTGTACAGTCACAGGTGAATTGCAAGATATAGCTGAAATTGTACATTGCTGCGAGATTAGATAACTAACTGATAGACGGTATAAGCTGATACTTGGAAAGGAAAACTTGCAATAACTAAAACAGTAGACAGTTATTTTATTTTTAATGTTGGCTTTTGTTATTGAACGATGGAGCATCAACCACCTGTCATGTTTGACTCAGTAACTTGATATAAAGCGGACAACAAAAGCTGTTTCCGACTTTAAACTCTTAAAATGACCCGAGGGATATACAACCTCACAAAAGAGAATCGATTAATAAAACTAACTTATAAAAAAATATTTGAAGTCTTAACTAACGTCACCAAATTATGAAATGAAATGAAATATTTATTTATTTACTTTTACACACACACACATTTTATATACCGACATGCACATACACAAAAATATTAGATACATATTATCATATATTATCATACATATATCATATTCTATAAACATTTTCTTACTTCATTTTCGTCTTTCGGTACACATCTCTCTGCTAATATATAGCCTGTATTATTACTAAAGTTTGTTATATAACTTATGTGGTAGTCGTGTGTTTTTGCAAAGAATAGTGTGCGTGGGTGCATGTGAGAGTTAGTAGCTAACAATAATAATAATAGCTAGCAAGTAAGCTAGCAATATTTCTTTTTTCCTGAAATATTACTAACAATCTTGTTAACCATTCCAACTAAGCTTAAGCTTGTGCTAGGACATGGTTCACGGCAATAGTCGAATGGTGGATTCGAACCCACGACCTTACGATTCGCAGGCCGTGCCCTAAACCATGCTATACCATTAGGCTATTGACGCTTACAAAGTGTGTATGTGCGAGTGAGTACATGAGCGTGAGGATAATTTATTTTATACTATGAAGAAACTTTTCAGTCTCTTCGTAGGTGACATTAAAATTACATTATCTAAGGTATAAATGGAAGGAGGCATTCACATATTGAAATGATTTAAATTTTTCCCCAGTGCGGAGTACGTCGCAACAACATAGTTGAGCGTTCTCAGAATACAAATCATTTGTATATTTCATAACATTTATGTAATATCTTTATACGAGCAATTCATGTATGTGTATATATATGTATATATATAATCTCGGAAACGGCTCTGTTTTCATGAAATGGCATGCAGGGGGTTTCCGGGGCGATAAATCGATCTATCTAGGTTTCAATTTTTTTGACAATTTGCCATGTGTCGGTTTTTCATGTACAAAAAAGTCAATGTTAAAAATTGTGCCCGTTGCCGATGCGCTCTCCTCCTGTATACATAGACTGCTATAGACTCATAAACTTGGTATAAAATGGACAAAAAAGTAAAATCTCTCTCTGTCTACCCTTGTATGTTTAAAGAGACATGAGAGAACATTTCCTATATACGTATATATGTAATACGTAAGCCATATGGCAAAATTTTTTAGGAAGTGATTTTTTTGTACTTTAAAAATGGAAAAAGTCGGCAATTTGTACAAATCGACTTTGATTGGAATTCGTGACCATGAGATCGTAAGTCGAACCGCTTATACACTAGACCAGTGATTCTCAACCTTTTTTATTGCGGCACATATTTAACGATTTCAACATTTGGCGGCACACAGAGAAAAGATAAAAGTTTTAAAAATTACTTACTACAACACACTGCATAAATAGTTTATGACAAAAATTTTAAATATACGAAATAATAATGTATATTAATGTTAAAAATATTTTTCTTTTTAAATTATATAATTTAATAATATTAACATTATTATATATTTGCAAAATTTGGCGGCACACAAAAGTGACGCGGCACAGTGGTTGAGAATCACTGCACCAGACTATCACAACTATATTCAGAAAGAAAAAAAATGGCACGGCGACTCATGGGGATCATCTAACTTATATTTTCATCTTAGACGTAAGAAATAAGTGTATGTGTTTTGAAAAAGACTTGGCTTAAAGGTCTTGTTACCAAGCCATAAAATATTCATCGACAACAGATATATTCACATACATTATAACTCAATATGACATTTGTTAAATCAATTATAAGGTAAAGTAAACAAAAGCAAAATGGCGGCTCTACCATATTTTATAAAAAAACTTACGTTTAGAGCTCGTTAAAGCGATGAACGAGTAATTTAATTTGATTGGAAGGTCGGATCGTTTAAAACAGATTACGGAACATCTTAATGTGTCTTTACACATTGTTGCCATGTAACGCTCGCGTCATGTCGCCTGATGGAATGATGCCATAATACCTATAGGGCTTTATCACTTCAGACAATAATTAGATCTATCACATTAAATTTTATATTATCACTAGCGTACCCAGCCCGCATCGCAGGGCTAGATTTTGCTCTATTTTATTTAAACAGTAAGCATACATCATTAAATATTTAATTTAACTCTCACAATATATTAAATTATTAATTTCTCTCCGTATTCATTCTCTACTCGAGCGTGTGAAGGTCATTACCTACATCCATGTCATATCAGTAAATACGATATCATTTTTATCATTTATACAAAAACATATCGGGCTCAAATTATTCTCAAAAATAAAAGTACGACGTCACCAAACATTACAGGATTACTCGCCAGGTCATTGTCAAAGTCTCATTGAAATCGGTCCAGCCGGAGTCTATATGGAACATACCCACACACTTTCTCTTTTATATATATAGATTATCAGTCTTTGTCTATCAACTGCTGGAGATAGAGCTTCTCCAATGCCTTCCACCATTTAGGACCCTCCGCTTTCCGCATCCAGACACTTCCGGATATCTTTCGGTACATCTGGAGGGAGGGCTCCCTACGCTTCTCTGACCCGTACGCGGCCTCCATTCCGAGACTTTCCTCTCCCATCTGTCGTTTCTGACTCGACAAATATAGCCGGTCCATTGGCGCTTTAACTTGCTGACTTTAAGAGCTGTGTCGACTACCTTTGTTCTCCGTGGAATTTCTTCGTTTCGGATACTATCTCTTAGGGTCCAAGTGTTTAAATGACATGTCAAAGCACGCTATAGCATGCGGACGACATTGAATAGTTCTGGGCAACACTGAAAATCATCGCTGCGACGACAGGACATGCTGAGACAGTTTCAAATGTTGACATTATGTCCTATTTGTCCGTTCGTTCTTTCATCAACTGTATTTTTCAAGTGCTTCAATATAATTAAGGTTAACTATCCGTAACTATTCCATAATTATTTTCATGCAATTAAAAACTATTTTTAATGATGCCAAAGAAGGATAACTTGTCTTACGCTTGTATATAAGTATATGCACCCTTTTTTTAATTTTTCTTTCTTTTTATGTGTGTCATATTTTGTTTGTAATGTGCTTGTATATTTGTGTATGTAGGGGAATAAAAAAAGTCTATGTCTAAGTAAACGGAGATTGATAAACTTACCGGGTGATAATGCTTAAGGAACGAGTGCATCCTCTCCACCTCCTCCGAAGTCAGGGTCTTAAGAATGAAGAGGCGATCATAGCTCTGGTAGAATTTCGCACCAGATTTTCCCGACGAGTCGTCCGGTATTGGCTGGGACCTGTCGACAAAGCCACTTGTTCTATTAACCGTCTATAATACGCTTTTTTGCTGTGGTTATTTTAAGACATTTCAAAGCGTCCTTCACGCAGACAGAGTGCGAGTTGGTGGATTTGTAAGTTGTCAGACATGCAATTTTTCTGTGCTTTGTTCAACTTTTATCATCACTACAACTAACAATTCCGGAGAACGAACTCATGTTGAAAATGTCGTACGAATTCTATGGTTCTAGACAATGACGTACATAGTTTTATAATGTTCTTCAGTTTCACCAGGTTGTTGAGAGATGGCCTAGCTCTTATATCGTATAGCTTCAACCTCTTTACAAAGTAACTAGGCGCAAGGGCGGAGACCTAGGCGAAGGCGCCCGAGAGTGCCGAACCACTCGCTGGGTACCTTTTACTGGAAAAGTTCTAAATGATTTATTAACGTTGTCAGCACGGTGTTACAATTTCAACGGATTGAGACATGCCTGAATTTCTATTATATATCTGATCTCAAGAATCCCTAAGGACACCAGAGTGGAATAGATTGCCCTCTAGACGTCATTGCTTTCCGACTTGAGGATTGGCTGACTAGAAAGGGCAAAAATCTGCTAAACCAATTGTGTAATGAACATTCAGTGACATCACAGTTATCGATGTCTGCTAATAATGGTAAACTGCTAGTTCAGAGTCACTATACTTTTTCACCACTGATAGTCCAATATTGTTTCAATTGTTGCTATTTGTTAATCTCCTACATAATGATATCTTCCAAAAATGTTGACACATTCCAATCAATTAATCATTATCAAATAATTAAAAAATAATCAAAAAATCAATTATAAATTACATATGAAATATTGTTAGTTGATAACAGTTTTTGGCACAATGACAATTGAATTGTAATAGGATGGTTTTATAATAAAATGTCATTGACTAATAGTAAACTCGAGGTTCGGATGATTTAATTCATTCAATCGGACTCGTAGCTGAGTTACTTCTGACATTGTCGACGCTTTGGGAATCGTTGGCGCTGGAAAAAGTGGCGGAAGAAGCGCCAACAACGCTTAAGAGTACCTGAACAAGATTTGTCGATGAACTTACTTTCGTATCGATGATTTCGCTTAAAATATTACTTTGTGCAATGTGCATTAATTGTGAGACTTATTATTAATGCAATAGAATAAAATTGGTTCAACCGTTTCATGGGGGTTAAATGTTTACATTGGGAAAAAATTAAAATTCCTTATAAATAGTACTTATGCAAAGGTCCGATAAGCGAATACGCTTCGATGATGTTAATTTAAGTTATATATTTTTTTCATTCGACTAGTTACAAATCCAGTTTTTGTTGGGATCGATTAAGTGTAAGACATATGAAACAAGTTTAACATCTACCTGGACCCTAAATCGATTACAATTGCGTCAGAATTAACATTCACTGACATCAATCACTGGTCTTGGTAATTTTCGAGTTCAGTTGTTCGTCACAAACTTCGTGACGTACCACTGACACTCTAACATTGTTTCAATTGTTAGTATTTTCAAAAAAAATCTACCAATTCCAATAGTTAAATAAGAGGACACCTTTACGAGCTGCTGTGTCGAGGGTCCGAATCGCCATGACGAATCGCCAACGTTCGATAGAAGACCAAGAGAAGAAGAAGTATTCTTAACCGGCTTCAAAAAGAGGAGGTTCTCAATTCGGAGGTGTGTATTTTTTATGTTTATTACCTGGATTATTATTAATATGATAAGGGTGTACAGACTTTGACGATTAAATTTTTGTTGGAAAGAATGTACTTCAAAGGTAATTTGATGAGAGTCTGGTTAGGTTCTGATAAAATCTATTTCGTAATATTCCTATTCTATTTCAAGTCGATTTTTGTTTGTACTCGTAAATATACTTGTAGTAATCTTGTACATAATGACATCGTCCAAATATGCCGATGCATTTCAAATGAGACCAATGGTTGACCATTATGAAATTAATAGATTACGGTTTTTGTCACAAAGACAATTGAATTGTATTTGGCTGGCAGCAAACTTGGATGCCCGATAATAATACGCATTGCATAAAGCCGAGCGGTGTTGCACTCGGCTCCAAGCTCGGTTATCATACAAGTCAAGTAATTTAACTTCATTAACGTCCTTAATACAGGAATCTTGTAGGGCACAGGCCTTCATTATAAGGAGAGTATAAGGAAATAGTCCGCCAGGCGGCCTTAGTGCGGATTGGCAAACTTCACATGCCATAGCAAATTCCGTTACCGCTGAACACGTGATAAATCAGCACTTAAAACTGCAACAAACAAATTATTGGCGCCGGTACTGGGGAACTAACTTGGGTCGATAGCGTACTATGCAACTTAAGGCGACCGCCCGGACATTGAGCTACCATGGCAGGTGCGTTGCCGACTGAGAAAGAAGAAGGCTCGTTTCTTGAAAATCCCTAAGTCGTATAGGTTCGGAAACAGTGCTGATGACAACTGATTCCACAAGTTGATAACTCCAACGATCAAGGTGTCAATGGAATTCTCCTGTGATATGTAGTAATGGGAATTGCCCGATTCCGAGCAATTAAACCGACTAAATCTTTTTTATTACCCCAATTAAATCTTTTTGTTTTTGTTCATATTAGATGACCCCATTTGGGGTTCTGTGATCCTATTGCTAAAGTAATGCAACAACGTTGGTCCTATTGTTAAGTAAGTTTTCCTCTCGCTTCTTCTGTTTCAAGGATTTGTCTTTGCTCTTCCTTTCGCTACTATCGATCCGTTGGCTTTTGCGGCGGCTAAGGGCCATGACGATCTCGCAGTATTCAAAGAATTCTTCTCAGATAGTATCTGAGTTTATTGTTAAATAATGTATTATACAAAAATCAACTTTAAATTAACGTACCTATATACGAGACTTTTTTTTATAATTTCTAAGCAAGTTGTTCAATCTTTAGCGTATAGAACGGTGTAAATCAAAGCCCAAAAATCTTTAAAATAAGTATATTGTCAAAACGATGTTAATAGTATCGCGGTAGTTTGGCAAGTGACTCAGTATCGGTATTGTACCGGTATAGCACTTGTTACACCACATAACGCCTACAATAATTAAACGGTGATCGGCGCAACAAGTACTTGACTACGATCACACATTAAGTGGAAATGCAGTCCTGGATGGTAAGGCGCACTAGCTTAGTAAATGCCTATTCACTCTACTCTTGAAAATACCCACATTGTAATCGGAGGGAACAGACAACAGTAAATGAAAAATATTTATAAAAGGTCCTTATAGGTAATGACGATAGTTAAATTATCTTTAAATGATATGTTCATAAATTATTAAAACAGTAATAACAAAAACCAAACGTTAATAAAAAAAGGAAAAATAAAATATTTAAGAGGTAATCGGTTAGTAAGAATTCCATTATATTCACACTCATTCACATAAAAAGGGATTATGTTTGATTCGTGTGGTGTGTAAACAGAAACTATATGGCTACAGGCACGTGATATGTTGTAATTAACGGTCTTTTTTTATGGAAGAACTACACAGCCAGAAAGGCAGGCCTTTACTGCTTCACCGGAATGAGGTGGCATAGCTCTTAGGTCCTTTAACCTGAACCTATATTAGCTAGTAACTCGACACAAGGGTCCCCCCGGAATAGACAAACGGAATAGAAATAGATAGGTTTTATTTTCTTTATTTTTAAAATATTATGTTTGAACCAACCAACAATGTTGCTATTAGATTTTACTTATAAAAAACCGCAATCCAACTCAAGGTAACTTTAGTTTTTTTTTTCCTTATAAGTCATCATTTAAAGTGTGAAATGTGATAAGGCAGTACGATATTACACAGATAATAAACAAACCTGTCGCAAAATAAGTAAAACAAATGGCATACGTATTCACATTGTATTTTGATGAATTGATATCAACTGCCAATAATACTTTATACGTATAAACCTTTTTTTTCAAGCGTCGGCTCCATTCAGATTTACGCAAGCACAACGATCCGAGAGTGCCCGATAAGTGTAAAGATATACGGGCGTACAGCCAATTATTATAGGGGCAAATTGATCAAACGATAAATAAGGCCCCAGTTGATGACATTTTGAACATAAAAATGAATATGAGAGATAATATCTATGAAATTATCTCTCATATTCATTTTAAACATTTTCTATACTTGAAAAGGTAGACTTTAATATAAAAAATTATCTCTTATTTAAAATCAAGCGGGATAGTAATAGCAATCAATAACCACTTTTTCAAGTTAATTAGATCTTGTATGCGACAGAGGTGAACCCTATCGCCAATAAATACACTATTCTTATCGCACAACTCGATCGATAGCTTCAGAAAACTATCCATATATAACTTAACGTTTAAAGGTTAAGTTAGCTACCTTTACTATTCCAACTTTTGTGTTAACGAACCAATGCTGCTACGTCCGAGAAGCTGACCGCAACTTTCATCGGATATGAGAGGTGGCATAAATCTTAGGCCTGACGTCTTTCAGAAGCAACTCGGCGTAATTTCCGTATTCCGATCTGGAAACGCTCTAGAGGAAGCACTACTCAGTCGATAGCTTTTATTAGGAAACTATCAGGAATATAGCTTACTAGCTTTATACTCTGGCAACGCTCCTAACATTAATTGTGGGGAAATTTGTCTTTAAAACAATAACGTGATAACCTTCGATATATTACTATATAATGAAAAAAAAACATAGTAATATTGCCTAGAAAGCTCCACATTGGCTGATTATATCGTTCACGGTAGATATCGATCGTTCGCAGGACAGAGCACTCCGAGGTCGTTTCAACAACGCAATGAAAATAAAAATATTTTCTACAATTGAGAAGGGTTACGTACCCATTTCCCCAGTAAAATAAATTTACCGTTCTTATAAGAATAACTTTTGGTACTAATAAGCTAATATAAACACTCACGCCCGTGACCGAGAGGTGTACGCAGAAGTGCTGACGAATAACACATTACTAATGTTACCTTATTAGGGAAATTTTACTGCTTTAAATGATTCAAAGGGTCATAAACACATACACAAAGAAACATAAGCTCTGAACCCTTGTTAAGCGGGTTAAAAAGCGGGTAGACAGAGACAAAGGTGAGCCCATCGTTATATACGACGGACACAAATTTCAGCAATTGATTCTTTTTAGAAATTTAAATAAATCGTTTTTAATCGCGGGTAAAACCGCGGGCGCAGTATTTTAATATAAAACCAAAACAAAACAAAGAAAATCAATAAATAAGTTGGAATTAATGTCGCGGACAGAAATAGCGGAATTCGGACGGCAGCGGTCAAGGCGAGGACAAATGCGTCGTCACCAAGTTCAAAGTAGATTTTTATTGTGTGCACAATCTTACGAAACACAAATACAGTGGTACCTCGACATGCGAGTTTAATTCGTTTAGTTACCTTGCTCGTATGTCAATTTTGAAATGAAAATTTTTTGCCATTGCCACAAATGTTTTGTAAATGTTTTTTTTTTTCAATAAAGAGTAACAGACTTGTGTCCGTGCTCTTTGTAATGTTCTTCAATTGGTTACTTTGGTTTTTTTTTTTAATAAGAGTGCTACCTCTACAGTTACTACGTTAATATTATAATGCCTGATTTTTGAAGATGGTGTTAGAGAATGCCCTGGTTCACGCGTCGAAGACGCCCCGTTGCATTGTTAAAAGTTTCTCCGCGACCGCTGCGTCCCTTTTTTTTTGTAATTGTTACAAAATGCAAATAAACGGGAGCCCAACTTATCAAAAATGCTTCGAAAACAATGGAAGCAAACAGACTAAGGTCTAGCCTGAAGTGGGAGAAACTGTTAGAGCGGTATAGTGTGTGATTCCTAAGAAAAAAATCGGTCGCTCGGCGGCTCGTATCTCAAAACACTCGTATGTTAGGGCACTCGTATATCGAGGTGCCATTGTGATACATCTGTCGTGAGTCACACACGGCCTGTGTGAAAATAATGACTCGTCGATGAATTTAGCCGATGTAATAATTTCTCACTCCGGTTCTAATACATAAATCTCTCTTTGAAATGTTCCTTTTAAACCGACTTCAAAAATGTTTTAAAATCATCTGTATTTTTTTTATATATATTTTAATTGTTTGTGCACTTATAGTGCTATCATTTATGAACGAATAAATTAGTTTTTTTTTAATGACGAAATACACAGATTGGCCAGAGCTGACCTTGACTGCTTCACCGGATTGAGAGGTAGCATAGCTTAGGTCGCTTAACCTGAACCTCTATCGCTAGTAACTCGACACAAGGGTCCTCCCAGTGAGAGGTAATCTCAGCTTGGGCGGTTACTGTGTTACACGTAAACATTCCGATCCGAGGGCGGCCGAGAGGCGCGGACCACGACTCGGTCGGGACCTATTTCACGAGTTTTGTGTGCCACTACAGGAAGCGTTGGCGCTAGGAGAAGAAGTAGCCGAAGAAACACCAGTAACGCTCCTAACATTTTAGAGGTGGGGCCTACTTATAAAATAGCGATTCTGAATTACTTGTAACCTGATGATATGTAGTAAAAATCATATGGAAGGATGCTTGAGTACAACATTGTCTGTCTGTCCTCCTCAGAGTATATTAGATTGAGTGATCGAATAGATGAAGTGAAATGGTTCACGTCAATAGTCGAATGGTGGATTCGAACGTACAACCCTACGTTTCGCAGACCGTACCATAAACCTTTAGACTATTGACTACTTTTAATTTAATTTGAAATCAATTATTGTTTTTACTCCTAACTATAAAAAATACGATAAATCTTAAAGTACCAAGTTGATTGATATCGATTAAAAAAAATGTTTTGCTAAGGAAAATAAATCGAAAGTGTACATCGGCGTGTATGTGTGTGTAACGCCCTTTACTTCCAAGAACAAGTGACCGTAGGGTTTTTTTTCCAAAAACAAAAGCTGTAAACATTCTCTAAAACTTGTTTGCAATAAAGTCTTATTATAAATTTAGATTTTGTACAAAACGCCACTCGTTTTGTATATTGTGTTTCCAAGTGCAAGTACTTCGGTGTGATTAAATGCGGTGTGACGGGTATTGTTACAATTTGAACAAATCCAGGGAAGTGTGAGACAGGGGTCATTTACAAAATGAGGCGAGGGAATGATATAGGAACAAAGGACAAGTAATTTTACGATGAATATACTATTGTAATCATTGTTTCAATCGACTTCAGATTTCAAAAGGGGGGGCGGGGTGTGAGGATTTCGTCTGTGCGTTTGTTGCCTCATAACTATTGACTGGGTGAATCTTTTTTTTTATTTTAAATTTGGTCCAATTCTGACAATGGTGTCACGATATGTGCGCCACATATTGGCTAATAACTCAATATCACGCCAGTCGATTTCGTTTATTAATTTTTATTGGTAAGTAGTTCAAGAGTAGTTTAATGAGAATTTGGTTAGGTTCTGATTAATTCTACTTCGTAAAATTTCTACGATAATTCGTAAACAAATAGGGCGTTCACGCGTAATAGCGTTTGATTCGATTTGAAGTCGATTTTTGTTTTTGTTCGTAAATATACTTTTTAAACCCCGCATGATTTAAGACCCGAAAAGTGATTTTGAGTGTTACAAATGAAGGCAAAACAGCCGATGGCTTCGTGGTATATGCGAATGATGCTGTGTCAGTTCTGAAGGCACACTACATACTGTTATTTATAAAAAAAGGTAAAAATTCGTACAGCTTCTAACAAACTCCGCTGACCTCAGGCGTTTTATCGTCAAGCCACGTTTGACGAATGCACTCGCATCATGGAATATTCCCTCTTGGTGGTCGTTTTTCATGTTGGCAACACTGGACGGTGCGGTCTCGGACCGCCGCAATTTACTGGTAACCCTCTTCATTGTTCGCGAGCACAGGTAGTTATCTGGCTTTCTAAACCTAAGGACCATAGGATGGGTAGGAAACGGAATACCAATCCATAATAATGGAAATATAAATAGATATAATAAATATAAGTAGACATAGACAAGATAGCTGGCTCTAATTAGCGACGGTGGTGTTCTAATAAATTTAAATTTTCAAATTTCTTACCTTGTCAGCGACTCCTTATAGTCAAGATCGTCAATACCAAATCTTTCTCTGAGGTTTCTGAATACTAAAGGGCAGTATTCTTTCACTTTAAAATGAGATGGCATGTTTTCCCTGAAAAATATTATTTAGTTACATTTCATTCCAGAAGTTTTATCTCTAGGTACAGTACTTATGGGCTTACCTTCAATACACTGTGTATCAAGGTACGGCCATAAGTTATATCTTAGCTAAAATTTGTTTCTTTTAATACCTTATGTATTAAACAAACTATGTTTATGCCAAAAACAGAACATTGAAAATATTTTAGCTATAATTTCTCAATCATTAAAATTTTCTTAACAACTGACATTGGGTTCTGAGGATATACCAGAGAACTTCTTATAGCTGTATGGAATAGTGCTTGTTGACTGTGATATTGTCATAATCCAAGACTCAGTAAGTACTTCACAAACACAACTTGCATGATGTGATACAAGAAAGACAGTATAGGTATGATACTTTAATGATGATGTCCGTGTCTAATAGTAGTTGATTCAAATTGAAGTTGGCTTTTGGTTTTACTCATAAATATACTTGAAATCACTCTTTAATCTGTCGCAATCTGAAATATGCCACCAACGAGTCCTTAGATTTGTTGAACACATTATGTGGTCTTCAAAGCACTGTCTGGAGAAGCAGATCATTTTAAGCAAAATGGATGTTAAATGTTCTGCTAGGGAAGGTTGCCTACAAAGTGGTGTCATCAATGTCGGCAATCAGGAATCAGGACTGTGTGACCACACTCATTGGGGGCTGCTTTTACGTGGTCATGATCATGATCACAATGAAGATTAGTTTATTCATATTTACATATGTAGCAACAATTAGAGCAATGATAGCCCATTAGCTAAGTGTTCACAATGTTATCATCTGGGTTTTCCCAGCCAGATTGTTCCAATGAGAGTTGAGTTTCCATTTAACAGTTTCTTACTAATAAAAAACACTAAAATATGTCCCTAGTGTAAGGCAAGGGACAAATAATAATCATAGTAATTGTATGCAAGTCTTCAAGCCTGCAAATATATTGGGAGTACTTATTTTATAGCTCATATCTTTTAATCTACTTCTATATTTACTAAATTCAATGTCTACACTAAATAGATGTTCATTACATGTTATCAGTAGATACATGAGATATAAAAAAATATACATAAGAAATAAAATTCTACATAAATAGAATTCTATATAAGGGTTGCAGGAATAACTTGATTATCACTATAATTTATCTTTGGTCTTATCATCGAAACACAATCAAGTTAGATAGATAGATTATTTACAAATAAAGTAATAACTAATCTTAAACTAAAAATAGCCAAGGAAGATCTTGGCCTTGCTATGAGCAATCTCTTCCAGGCAACCCTGTAGTACAGGAGAGGTAAAATAAATAGTAGGGTAATAAGTAATGACAAGAAACAATCAAATAACAATAAGAATTATTTAAAGGCCTATTTATATTAAAAATAAACATAAACTGTACATACGAAAATATAAACTTACACTATTCATAAATGATTTATATACAGATGAGGAAAAAGTGAATTAAGCGAGCAACTTTGCTGAGAAGAAGGTTATTGCTGCTTAGACTTAAAAATATCAAACGTCCCTCAAACCCGAACGAAGTGATTTGCTTCGTCTTTCATTCTTTGTACAGCAAAGGACTGAAATAGTTTGCCCGCATCTGTCTTTCCTTCCGATTACAATGTGGGTATTTTCAAGAGTAGAGTGAATAGGCATTTACTAAGCTAGTGCGCCTTGCCATCCAGGACTGCATTTCCACTTAACATCAGGTGGGATCGTAGTCAAGCACTTGCTTAGAAATTATAAAAAAAAAAAGTCTGCCTCTCGAATATCACTTGGTAGACCATAGGTGTGAGGCCTCCATAGAGCAAGAATTACTAAAGTATCCATATTAAGTGATTTTCTAACTTCACTTTTTAATTCACATACATGCCATGCATGCATAAAGCAGAATACAAAACATGGTAAGTAAACTTACTTATTAAACAAGTGGTTATCAACTTTGAGCTTGGAATAAGCTCTAAAGTCATCCGGCAAAAGCATGACAGGTATAGTGACATGGCTCAGCTCATTAATCTGCAAAGAAGTGTAAAATTTAAAGTAATGGTCCAAAATTTACAATTAACTAAGTTACTAATCTGAGTACACAATTCTGGCAGTTGATACCTGTCGATATTGTCACAGTAATGTTAGACTATTTATACCCTCACAAGGGTAACAAACAAGGAATTGAATAAATGCCAGATAATCAAACATAATGCATGATAAAAATTATACAATGTCCTTTAAGCATTAATCTCAATAATGATGTACTTCCTACCGATTTATGTATGGCAGACCGGGTCTATGCATTTAATATAAAATATTTAAATTTTACCAAACAATTAGTTACACTCATTATGAGTATGTAAATGTGTATAATGAATAACATAATTACCGTATGATTAACACCCCACATAAAAACGGACAGTAACGGTTCATTAGCACGAAACAATTTCACTTTTTGATGTTTTACACGAATATGTTTCTTCTTTAACTTGCTCAAGCCTGTGCTGGGTACGGACATTTTGGATTTGTTTATAGCAGTCAGGGCAAAACCACTCAATAATATTTGTATGACGAAAACGAGTTTAAACCATATTTAAACGACAAAACAATTGAGCAATACAAAATTAAGGCAGTAAATTAATAATTTAACACAGAAATGGGAGACCCATCAATACAGTGCACGGCTTTTTGACAGCAGAAATTCTTATTTGAATAGTGTTACTAGTACAGAATAAATCGTGGTTGTCAGTAGTATAGTGCCGTGTACTCCTTGTAATAAAATACTCTTAGGCAAATACTTATAAGTTTTTAACTTCCAAAAATATTATTTTAGATTTTTATTAAAATTATAATACGAGTAAATCCATATGAAATACATAATCTCTGTCTTATTGGAATGTATAACGAAATTAGTCAATGTTTCCCACACCTGCTTAATTCGATTATTTGGAAAAAAAAGATTATACTAGTAATGTACCCCTTCGTTATATAGCAAAATATTATAACAGTAATTGTTTTAACGGAAATTGAACACCGAAGTGTCATATAATTTATTTAAATAAATATTATGGTGAAATTATACAATCATTATATGGAAACACTATTTTGTGTATAAAATCAATGAAGTATAGTGTATACAATTATACATCACAGAGAACTTTAAATATACTGAAATAATTGAATAAGAACTACAATTGGTTAATTTTCTTACAGTTAACATTGGGTTACAGTAGGAAAATATTTATCGTAAAATGGCTGTGCCTAGTCCATTTGTATACTGGGCTCAAACGGATAAGCTTATCAACTTAAAGATTGACTTAAAAAATGTTGTAAAGCCGGACGTAGATATTATTGATAATAAAATAAAATTTTTCGGTAAGGGTATCGGAGCCCATGGTGAAACTCAGTATGGATTTAGTTTGGATTTATTTTCACCCCTTGAGTCTGTAAGTATGCAGGTTTCAATAATGTTAACAGAAATCAATAATTCCCTGCCTTACACAACTAAATCTTTTTCACATTATAATTTTGTCTCTATGTATATCTCCTATTATATTTACCTTGTTCACACAAAGCATTTCTTTGCACCATATCAGAAATAATGAGGAACACTTTATTTATGTTAACTGGTAATTGTTACTTTAATCTCTGTTATATACAGCATATAATCATGTGAATTCTATTATACCATTCTTGTTCAAGGACAATGAGGAAGCAACTGTGTTACGAGTATTCGAAAACAGAGTGGAACTTGTTCTAAAGAAGCAAAAAGCGGTTTGGTGGCCCCGTCTCACCGCACAGCCTCAGAAGCCTGCATGGGTGAAGGTGTTTCATTTTAGTTTAGTCATCATAGTATAGGTCTCTTCTGCTAATCTATCAAAGTCTTATATAATTAAAGACAGAGTTCCATATGACCTCTTACTAACAATGTACAAGGCCCTGGTGTAAAGCATAATATCTTATGGTTTGAGTAGCCACAGGCGTACATTTAACAAATATCTGGATCAAATATACAAAATACAGTACAGAATTCTCAGATTAATCACTCCACTAAAAGTAAAACAGAAACTTGCACCCAATCCTGAAAAACCTATTAAATTCTGCGGAGTATAAACAAAAAAGTCCAATACAACCTCCTGACAGAACAATATTTTCATAAAGAGATTCAAATACCCTTTGATCACCCCACCAGTAGAAGTATATCCAATAAAATCCTGAAAATACCATCATATTGCAACATATATGATAAACAAACATTGCAATACCTAATACAGACACTAATTAATAAACTCCCATTATAAATAAAAAAAGACATTAATAACAAAAGAAAAAGATTCCCCCGCGTTAACAAAAAATAAAAGGTACTTTAAACCCAAGAATTTTAAATTAATAAATATGTTTAGGAACTGAGATCTGAGATGCACCAGCTTTAAAATAAAAATGAATCATCAAAATCGATTCACCAAGTCGCAAGTAATGAAGTAACAAACATTTAAAAAAACATACAGATAAAATGAAAACCTCCTTTTTGAAGTCAGTTAAAAATAGTCACTTTTTTCCAACCATTCATCAAGACCAAATAATTTTTAAAGTCACAGAATCAATAATTATAAATAATCTGTATTTAATTGTATTGTGATTCTGTTAGAATAAGGAGCAATGGTAATAAACGAAGAACACAGAAATTATGTGAAAACTAGTCCTTAAGGCATTATGAGTCATGCTGAAAAATGTACTTTGTACTGGTTACAAAGTGCAGTTTGCTATCTGATACTGTTATCTAAAGATAATGTAAATGTAATTTAATGATCTACTTATCATTATTTACTTTAATATATTATTGTAGATTAACTTCGATCTTTGGAAGACAGAAGAAAATATCGAGAGTGACGAAGAAGCAAGAGACGTGATGAGAGACTATCCAGGAATGTATGACAGACTTCAAAAAGAAGAAATGGGATATAGAAAGGGTATTCTCCTTATAACATATTAGACCTAAGATTCTATCTCTCTTGCATGTGGTGTGGACAGAAATGTTTTTGTGCTTAACTTCAACTTATCCTGTGTCAAGGTATTATATACCATGAATACTTCTTCCTCTTCTTAAAATGCCTCTCCGGCTAGCGAAGGTTGGCAGACAGTTCACAATATTTCTCTCTGTCTCTTGCAAGGCAAAACAGATGGGCGGCAATCGCAATTCCGATCAACTCTCTGATGTTACATACCTCGGCCGAGCTTAACATGTCTCAGAAAGTTTCCTAAGACATACAGAGTTCCTCATGATGTTTTCTTTCACCAACAAGCATGTGGTGAATCGGCACTTGAAATAACAATAAACATTTTCATTGGGGATCATACTTAACCCGAGTATGATCCCCAATGCCGGCTGGTGTAGTACACTGAGCTACGTTGTGAGCTTATAGATGGAAAAATAATTTCTTACTGTGCTTTTCAGAGGACTTCAAAAAAGTGTACCTGATTGTCTACAACCTTTTCCAATTTATTGGATTCTTGTATGTGATAGCCGTAATTGGTCTGCGTTATGCTAAGTTAGAATATGAGTCAGTTACGGATACTTATATGCATGTGGGCTCGGCAATGAAGTTCCTTCAACTGATGCAGTACATGGAGGTTATGCATCCAATGTTTGGATATACCAAGGTATGGTTTAAAATAATATTCATTTTAACAAGTATATTACCAGTACACCACACCACTAGATTAGCGATGCTTTGTACACGGCTGTGGATGTGAGAAAGTCATGAAGAATCACTAACAACTGTCTCCACTCAGTTTTGAGAATCGATGAGAGGAGAACATAAGGGGTACTTATATTCGTATACGTTTTATCACATCCTTTTGTTGTGCAAATGGGACGTCTGACCCAAACGAAGTTGCTTTCATTATTCATACAGCATAGGACTGGAACTGGAATTTTCCCTCTGAATACAATGTAGGTGTATTCAAGAGTAGAGTGCCTAGGCATTTACTAAGTTTGTGAGCCTTACCATACAGGACTTCATTCCCACTTAAAAACAGGTAGGATTGTGTTCAAGCATGGTCAAGAAAATATGGACAAGTATTGAAAAGCTTCCCTTTTTTGAGTCGGTTTTTGCGAGCGGTGTAAAATTAGTTTGTTCCATAAAAACACTGCTTGTTATTTTAGGGTGGTGTGCTCATACCCTTTCTACAAGTAAGCGGACGTGCTTTCATTCTGTTTGTGATGATTGAAGCGGAGCCACGCATGCAAACCAAGCCGGTTGTCTTCTATCTGTTCTTAATATGGAGTACCATTGAAGTTATCAGGTAAACTCTTCCTTCAGAATTACCTAAGGTATTCAATAGTACTGTGCCCTGACATTAAACAGTCCACTATGGCAATAAGGCGTCAGCTATGGGCAAATTAATTATTACGATAAAAGATAGTAGATGAGAAGGTAAAAAAAAATTACTTCAGTTGAAGTAAGTATGAATTCAGTCAATCCTTGTATATGGATTATTTAAAACCAAGAATTACTTGATTGGTTGAAAATTACCCATTTACATCATTTGGGCTTTTCCCTTAGAAAGATCTAGATATTAACAGAAAAGACTATTCAAAGAGAAAACATAACAGAGCAGTAATAGTTGTACCTTAGCAAGGTACAACTGTAACTGGACAAATAGACTAATTGAGAAACTCAAATTGTGAACTATCTTTGCCACCAGGTTATTGCTGTTTCAATTTCATAACTCCATAAAATATTCCAGGTATCCATTCTACATATCGCAGATTTACAAGAGAGACATCTACATCCTAACATGGCTGCGCTACACATTGTGGATTCCACTGTACCCACTCGGCATAATATGCGAGTCCATAGTCATCCTACGGAATATCCCATACTTCGAGGAAACTGAGAAGTTCACAGTGTCTTTGCCCAATGAGTGGAACTTTGCATTCCATATGCCCTCGTTCCTGAGGGTGTATCTATTGATTCTGTCATTCCCCGGAATGTTCTTTGTCATGAGTCACATGCATAAACTTAGAACTGTTAAACTTAAACCGAAGGTTACTATAAAGAAAGTGAAGTAGACTCGATTGTGGTTTCACGTTTAAACACAGGAGCCCCGTCAACTATATAATGCCACAAAGTGTTATACATACAAAAAATTAATATCGTTTTTTGCTTACCCAAGCATGGTAGTTGAAGATAGCAATTGCTATTTCACAATGCCAGGTCCCATTTATGTGATGCACAAATATGAGCATGTCACCGTAATTAAGCCACAACAAGAAAATTCAAATACAATCCAAACACCGTCAATAGTTTAATAGTTTAGGCTATGAATCCACCATTTGACTATTAATATGAACCATCTAACGCAAGCTTCAACTTAGTTGGAATGTTGTAACTAGAATTTACTAATAAAACTAATACCCTAAATGCTCATAAGCTTGGTTGTGTTCTCTATTATCTTTAATTCAATGAAGCATAGTTTATTTACCAAAAGTTTTTATTTATATTTACAAATACATGAGTATTTCGGATAAATGTTGTCTTTGTAATACACACATATTACATGCTACATGTGTCCTATGTAGTGAGCTCACCTCTGGTCATATATAACATCTTGTGTGTTTTTACAAGGTTATAAGAACTTATGTGTAGGTTTTACTGTTATAAGCAAAAACTAAGATGTGTAATTATGCAATACTTCTATACTACTACTTATATATTGTATGAGACATTACATGTATAATAACAGACAATGATTCTTTTTTTTTATTGATTAGTCTAACAATGTTATTATATTCTTTAAAATATTATGTTTCGTAAGTGAATGTTGTTTTTTAAACAGAAAAAATAAAAATTTTCATTTTGTCAAAATTTCTATATTACATTTATAAAATGCCTTTTTTGTGGCTCCTCCAATGTTAGTGGTCACTTTGCAGACAAAATCTACCACAGGAAGCCAATCTTTTTTATTCCTATCAGACAGTTACACTGGGTTTTTGAGGTGACCTGGGTCTTAGATTGCTCAGTCCTAAAAAGCAATTTGTTGTCTTGGGCAATTACTCTTAATCGCAAAGGCATTCCAAGCTTAGGCCACCCAGGAGGACTGAAACCCGACTCTGTTGATAACTTTTATTAGAAAACTATTGAGACATTCAAATAGCTGTGGTTCCTGGTCATTCATCTCCACCAGCATATTGAAGGAACAGCAGAAGTCACTTGTATAGCTCTACCACTGTTGATTTTTATGAATCGGTGCATAAATTAATAGATTTGAGACATTTTGAATAGAATTATCCTTTATTTGGAGACTTCATTGAATGTCAATATAGTTTTTATTAAGAGTACATTGCTTTTTCATTTGTAACATTGTTTCATTTGAATTTGAAGATAGGAAGGGAAAGATGGAAGTTAAAAATGAAAATAAAATGTACCAAAAACTGTATTTATTTTAAGCAACTACACAAATTATCTCCATTGCATACTAATTGGTTCACAATATTGACCTATTTTGCAATATGCTAGCAATAATGAACTCCAGGAAAATGTTCTTCTCCGATCAATTAATTCAAATTCATTATAAGTGACTTTTAATTTCAAATTACTGATGTTCATTGAAAAACAGGTCCAAACAACTCCTTAAGAACGCAGTTTGATATATGCCCTCCTGAACCAGTCAGACGGATTGCAATGGGCATAGTATTCATGGAAGATGGGTCCCACAAGAGTATCTGGGGGCACAAGCTTGTAAACGGGCTCTCCATAATAGGTACCAACCTTGAATATAAAGAAAATCACACCTTTATAGGAGTACAAATGCTAAATTGGCACACAGGAAATGTCTATATATTCATATAATTCCCATATTGGAAGGGATATGTATGAACTAATGTTACCTATATGAAAAATTATAGTTTATGAAATGATAAATTACAGTGGTATTTGGAAACTAATGTCATGAGCAGTATTTTTGATATTGATGCTACATAAATAATAAAAGATAGAGCATATACTTAAATATCACTTTTGATCACAAAATATCAGAAAATCTTACGGATTTAGGTATTGTCATTGTGTGTTGTTCTTCCACCGCCGCATGCATGGTGCCTACAAATATTGACTGCGAATAATCTTAGGTAATTTTTTATAAATTAAAAAATTATATATATTTTACCTCCCATCCAGGAACGTCCTTCATCAATTCAGCTTCCGCGTCCCGGTTTCTTCGAAGTTGTTTCAAATACTCCCTGTCCCTCTCTGCCAGTAACATGGGATAAATGGCCATTTTTGCGGATCGCATTTCAATCTCATGTTTTTTAATTTTCTTTGCATTTAAATTATACAAATAAATAGCGCCGATGGTGATACCAATGTAACCAGCGAATAGAGTGTACCCTTTAAATATAACATTGTTATTTAACCAATTTTAACAGCTACGAATTACAAATATTATTTTTACTATTTACGTTAAATATAAACTCTTAAGAACGTAACCTAAAAAGCAGATTACATAATCTCCTGTATAATTTAAAACCTTATAAGCGTATATTATACTTACCACTAAAGTATTGTTTAGCGGGTAATCTTTTAAAAGGAATTGGTTTATAGCCTCCCGGAGGAGGCAAATCTTGTTTTCGAAGAATCTGACAACCTTCGGCCATTTTCAACTTTTGACAATGACAGCAATTCACTTATAATTTTTGCTACCAAACGAATCTTTTTGGTATGACGAAATGTCACGATTGCCAACTGTGTGTTAATTTGACAATATAAATAAAGAATATTTTGTCAATATCTTAAATGCTATAGCAACCAAATTTAAATATTAATATTGGTTCATTAGTAATTGTCATTGAGTAATTTTCATAAATATTTTTCGAAAAATGGATTTATCAGAAAACAAGGAAGTTCAAGCTGATTTTCCAGAAATTGCTACTGAAGAAACGCAAATGAAAATAAGACCGATAGAAAGGGTTAAACTTCATCCAAAGGTACCAATTGAACCATCTACCTACGGAAAGGGTAAAATATATAGTCGACCTTGGATTCTTCAGGATGGTCGTAAGGTTCCAAAGCAAGGAAGTGAAATGCGTGATAGCTATAAACCTCCGAAAAAGCCAAACTTTGGCCAAGGTAAGGTATTGTTAAGCATTATGGTTATAACATTTACGCAATTTGGCTTAGTAACAACTTTGTAACACGTTTAGTTGTTTAAACCTTCAATAAGCGCATTGAACTTTGGTAGAATGCATGTACGTATGCATGTTTAATTGAATATTTAGGCGATTTAAAAATCATGGGTGGTGTTATTAACAGGAGAGGCATTTGGCCCTTACTTTCTTAGAAAATGTATTTATTCCTAATAATGTATGCAACAAGAATGTTGTACAAGATAAAAATGTTTATTGGTCTTTAAGGTATACGTAAGCGCATGTTGACTAATTTTTTTTGGGAGCAAATACTAGACGAAGTGATTGAAGACATGTCAACGGTGCATACCTCTGACGAACTTTGCACGGAGTACGACACACATTATATTAAAGATCAGTTTATACCACGCAACTTAGAAGAGACTGCTGATAAAACTGTAAGACGGTTTATATTAATTACATAAAAGTTCATTAGACAAGTACATTTTATTTCCATATATTGGTTGTCTGGAAGATATTTAGCGTGTGTTGTGTGTGCGATGAAGCTTATGATTTTAGCGACAGGAGCGCCGATTGCTCAAATGTATCCTGTATATTTATATAATTAAGATTATGTAATTTTTTTCTTGGAATGCAAAAAATATAATTATTATTTTACTATTTTTATCTAATTATATTATATACCTTTTAAAAATACTATATAATATTAATAGTATTTCGGCTGGTTTTCTAAATAATGGAATAATAACTTAATCTATTTAATTATTTTCTCAGATGCATCTTAAATATCCGCTTTATGGAACAGGATCTAGTGCTGTTACTTTTTACAGTGAGACTATTCAAAAGACAGGGCCTGTAAGTAATAATTAAACATTTTTTAATTTATTAATATCGTCATATAGTCTTCTTTTTTATTATACATTCTAAGCAAGTGCTTGACCACGATCTCAGGCACTAGCTTAGTAAATGCTTATTCAGTCTTGAAAATACGCACATTGTAATTGAAGGCAACGACCGACGCGGACAAACTTACTTTAGTCCTTTACTATACTAATAATGGAAGACCTAATAATTTCCACAGGGTGAAATATTAGAAAAATTCAGAAGATGTCAATATTTTACTAAACCGATGGAAGAAAGACTGGATATTGGCTGGGTTTTGTAAAACATGAAACTGGAGCGATATAACTTTATAATCATGTACGATAAAATTAAATTCGAGTGATTTTGTGTATTGAGAAGTACAAAAAAAAAATAGTTTTTTCTTTCTATATTTGTTTGTGATCTTTCAATAAAAAGGAGTTCGCATTAGATCTTTTATTTAAATTAAATATCTAAATCTTAATTGACAAGTAACTCAAATCAAAGGCAAAATCGCTGACAAAAGAAGGGTCGTAGAAGGAAAACATAATCGTAATCAAAGAGTTGACCGGAATTGCGAGTGTTGCCCATATGTATAGTGAACTGACTGCCAACGTTCGCTACTTGAAGAGGCACTTTAAGAAGAAGAAATCCCAGTTCAGTGATACTTGGTAATCATAGACCGTCATATAATGATCTTGAAAATTTATTTTGATTGAGTGTAATAGCATGTTATTCTCTAGTGCCAGTTTCCGAATTGGATTCTAAAACATGCTCCGATCATGTCTTACTTCCTTTTGTCTATTCTCCAATATCCTTCACTTGTCTTCGTATTGGATTGACGTTATTTACCTCTTTCGTTACTCTACAACTTTCGTCATGCTATAATTTTCGCCTAAGTTAATTTTATCTGGTAATAACATAAATAGACCCAAATAGACAATTTCCGGCCAGTCCTTGGGGCCGTTACTCAATAAATTAAAAATAACACACGATTTATTTAATAGAAATCTTAATAGTTATTTGTAACTATACGGGAGAGGGAATAATATCAGTTATATTTTTTATAAATATTTTGTAAAATACCTATTATATTGTAAATATTTCTTTTTAAATGCCATCTCGCAGCTTTGGAGTCGGTGGAGAGGCGGGCTAAGAGGCTATTTGGTGACGCAGCTGAAACCAATCTGCTCAGTCTTGAGCACAGGCGTAAGGTAGCTAGCCTTTCAGTTTTCTACAGATTGCATTTTGGAGAGTGTGCTCAGGAACTATATGATCTAATTCCCCCATCCCCTTTCCACCATCGGACTTCTAGACGCACTGCGGGATTTCATCCTTTTGTTGTGAACATCCTCAAACCCGAACGAAGCGATTTGCTTCGTCTTTCATTCTTCATTACAGCAAAGGACTGGAATAGTTTGCCCGCGTCTGTCTTTCCTTCCGATTACAATGTGGGTATTTTCAAGAGTAGAGTGAATAGGCATTTACTAAGCTAGTGCGCCTTACCATCAGGACTGCATTCCCACTTAACAACAGGTGGGATCGTAGTCAAGCACTTGCTTAGAAATTATAAAAAAGTTAGTATTATGTATTGTTTTATAATATTTGAATATGTCACATTTAATATATTAACTAGCAAAAACTAATCATACAACTTAACCTAAAAGAATAGAAAGAAATGTGTAATATATAGGGTAAGATAGAAATAATATAATTGTTACATTTGAAAAGAATATATAAAATTTTTAGTTTTTAATTGACCTCGTCACTTTTAATTCAACAAGAAAAGCAAAACATTACACATGTTGAAGTTGGTAGGATAATTAGAACGTTGATATTTAAAACAATAAATCTTCATCATCCCAATTACGAGGATAGCAAACTGGGTTGCTGTCTCCTGCTGACACCGACACTAGTGCGTCTGCTGATTGATTCAGCGCAGTGTCCAAACAATCTTTATCATAACGCGTACCTGAAATGAATGTCGTTTAATTTAGGCATATAATAACACTTTGTGGTATAAAAAATTATGGCAACACTTAAACGCAACAAAATTACGCGCTTTAAATTCTTCTTCGCCTTTTCCCTTTTTTTTTATTATTTGGGGTCGGCCCACCTCGTGTTGCGGCGCCAAGACAGATTGTCTTGGGTTGTCCGTACCTTTATTTTGGCTCGTTGCATATCTTTAGCAACGGTTGTCCACCACGTGACCTGTGGTCGTCCTGTACCTTTCTTGATATCTGGTAGAGCACAACGGGCTCCTGATCCCGCCTCATCAAATGCCCGTACGGTGGTACGCAAACGACTACGCGCTTTAAATTATCGTAGTCTCACAAGCCAGCCGCCTTGGAATCGAACAACGGAGATCGTAAAGTCGAACGTTTAATTATCACAAAGTAACGGCCACGCGCTTCGGTTTGTGCAATTAAATGAAAAATATGCTATAAATAAATCCTAATAAAACATACCACGTAACAGTATGAAATCTTTTTCGGACTCGCGTCTTTTGGCGTCCAAGATCTTTGATCGGTTCTTTTTTGCTTTCACCATTTTTAGTCGATGGAATTCTTCCCTTTCCTGTATAATTACGAAAGAACTATTAAGCTTTCTGCATGAATAACGAGTACGTAAACAAGTGTTTGACCTACCTGTTCCCCCATCTCGGTAAGTATATACATTTCAGTGTTACGTAATTTTGGCATTATCACCTTCTCTATACCATTAACCTTACTGAAATAATATAGAAGCATAAGCATTATATATATAATTATAAGCATAAATAAAGGTGCCAATAAAGAAGGGTGATCTGAACCACTCACCGTAACGTGGATTTAATAGCCTCGTCCAGTAAGAGGCAAGTATTTCTCAATGATGCGAATCGGAGCAGAATACGTACAGCTTCTCTAAAAGCTTTTTTAGCCTCGCTAGTTCGGTGGCCACCGGCACCTAGGCCAGCATATTGTAGGGAATCACTGGCTGTCAAGTCTTCAACTGCTTGTAGAGATACCGTGGCTACTCCTGAAATGTTTTCTGGGGTCCTGAGCACGCGAATTTGTGCCTGAAACTCACCGTTAAACTTTTATTTCAGCTTATTGACCAAGTGTCAAATTGGATAATAAACAATAGAATTACATAGAAATTTAATAATACAAAGAGTATACATTTTTAAACCATTAAATATAGGTTTTCAATTCAAACCATAAAATGTATTATGTTCAGCCTGTGGCTTTGCTGTAAAAAGTAAATGTTTATTAATAGTTATAACTTTACTTTCATAGTAGATATACGGCACTCTTTCTCTTCTATTTGATGCGGGGTAGACAGAGACAGCAAACTCTGTCTGCTTTTCACATAGGATATAAATTCCTCAGCCCTATAGTTCTGGGCTCTCAAAAATAAGACTACGGTATCCCCTGCCTGTCGTAAAAGGCGACTAAAAGGGGCCTCGGGTTCACTAGCCGAGAGGGGTGGGGGCCTTTGTCGTCCGCTATGGTGGACCCGGGAAGAAGGCGATATCGGCTGACCCGTGTGGCCTTGCACTGCAAGGGCACAGGGGGGGAGGGAGTAACCTCCCCATTGATGTCCCCCGGGATGTGCTCTCCTTGAGCACAGTGCAGAGGGGCTCCGGTGCGTTGCACTGGAGATCCCAGAGCCCCTCGTCACGCACCGAGTAAAGGGCCACCGGGGAGGTTTTAGTAGGTAAAAACCCCACATAATCGTCGCATTCCCCCCAGTAGGCGGGGTATCTTTCTGAAGATTTCCTCCCCGTTAACAAAAAAAAGGTTATAAATTCCTACATGTGAGCCAACGCCATATACTACAATATTTTAAAAAACAATACTTAATTTTTAGACAATCTTTATACACAATTGCTAAATAATATTTCCTGATATTTAATAATCTCCGTCACCCATGAACATCCGCAATACCACAGCAGCTTCAGCTGCGTTGCCGGCGTTTGAGAAAGTAGTTAGTCGTTTTCTAAATATCCCCAAGTCGTATTGATTTGGAAATACCGAAGCCTTTTAATGAAATAACTTAAAAAAACACCGTCTCTATCTACATAGATTACCTGTCCTACGTTCTCAAGTACCAACGCATTGGATTCTCCGTTTGTAAATTTAATAGCTGCTAAAGAAATATAGGCCTCTCTTAAGGTATGTCCTAGCATTGCTTGTGTGGAAGATAGCTCAACAGCTGCTTGTCTCCCTTTTATACGAAGAGCTTCAGCTTTCCTCTTTAACAATTGGTACCCTCTGGTCACTTTCTCTTGACGCAATTTTATTTCCCTTAACATGAATAAGGATGCTGTTACAGGGTATCGGTTATCAATATTCATTGTTTTATAAAAGTTTTGTGTAATTTTTGTTTAAATGTTAGAGTTTTGCTTCATATTTGTCACTTTTCAAAATTAACTTTTTAATTATTAAGGAAATATTATAATGTTAAAAAGTTTCTTCTATAATTTTTCAACGGTTGTACAACAGTTTAGCTGACTCCCGCACGGTATAGGACAATTTCGATATTAGCACTTTCGCTAAAATATTGTCTTCTTTTTTTGTGTAATAATTATTGCTAGCTATACATTGTTACTGAACAATGAATAAAAATGTTTGGTGTTTTAAGTATTATTGCCTGTCATCATCTCTGTCTTAGACACATCTCCCTACACATAAAATAAGTTAGTTATTTTTGTCTATCAAAATATTCACTAGAAGTAATTTATATGGCACGTTTGCGGGGTCAGCTATTAATATATTAGTACGGAAGTTGTTGTAGCTAGTACGTTCATTTAGCTTTTGAACGTTCTTTACCTATCCATGAAATAGCAACGTCTAATTAGGTTGATTCGTTGCTCACACGTCAAGCGAGGTATCGGTGTTTTTTTTTTTTTATGACGAACTACACAGATTGGCCAGAGAAGCTGGCCTTGACTGCTTCACCGGATTGAGAGGTGGCATAGCTCTTAGGTCGCTTAGCCTGAACCTCTATTGCTAGTAACTCGACACAAGGGTCCCCCCGGTGAGGGGTAACCTCGGCTTGGACGGTTACTATGTTACGCGTAAGCATGCCGATCCGAGGGCGCCCGAGAGGGCCGAACCACGACTCGGTCGGTTGCTATTTCACGGATAATCTAAGAGACATTCAAAAGCTAAACTAACTTTGAGTGCCACTTCGGGAAGCGTTGGCGCTGGGAGAAGTGGCCGAAGAAACTCCAGCAACGCTCCTAACATCTAAGGGGTGGGGCCTGCCCATAAAATAGCGGTAACGCGCAAGGATTAACGAATGTATGTGATATTTTCTTCTATTAACTTGTCGTTCAAAATTATATAAATTTGACAGTAAATTACGTTTAGCTGTTTTTTTTAGTACCTTAACCTGTATCTCTGGGTGCCAAATAAATTGATTTTTGTTCCGAAGGTACCAGTAGTGATATGGTACGTAGCAGTAGACAATTAAGCTGTGCCCGAAGGGTGCTAGGAGAGGCCAAGAATAAAACAACGATTTTTGTACATACATTTCTCTACACATATTTTAAATGTCTTACATTATGTTCATAGTTATTATGACAGCAACTATACTTATAAAAATTATATATTAATAAATGTATATAATATATAAACGCTATGCACCTATTGTGCAAAAAGCTTAGGTTCGTTTGATTGTAAACACACATATATTACACTACAAAATACTGAACAACAATGTCCGTTCGTAACACGACTGTTGACTAAATTAGACCCGAGAATTATGAAATCACTATTCATGTTAGAGATTCATCGTTCGCGTCCGCATTCTCCCAATCCGGGAAGAAATGTTCACGTCAGTCAAGGTCGTTGTCAAGATAACAGTCCAACTCTCAACTGTCCTGCCAGTAATTATAATTGCCCGACGGCGGCGGCACCGGCATTGGAGGACCGTTGGGGGGCAAGGTCCCCGTGCTGTAGGGCGAGCTGTTGGGGGACCCGAATCGGGGTCTGAACCACGGCCTGCTGTTGTATTGGTATGGATTGTGCGCGTATGCCGCTAAATTTTGCCCCGTGGCATTGGGATACGGATTGGCACCCTGGTTAGGAGCGAAGGGTACACTGGCCATGTTCGGTACGTTTGCAGCAGGGTACGCCTGGTTCGGAGCTGGTGTGGTTGACGGTGAGAAGCTCGCTTGCGGCGTGTTCTGAGTACTTGGCACATTTCCACCGTAGGTCTGGTTTGTTTGCGTACTGGTTCCATTCCCGGGGTTGTAGGTCGCCGGAGGTTGGGTTGTAGTCGTCTGATTGACAAAACTTGATTGCTGCGTGTTGTTTCCATTAGTATTATTGTAGGTCTGCGCGCTAACACTTTGAGTTCCAGGAGGTGTATAACCAGGTGTTTGGGTTGCAGTGCCGTCAGTGGAAAAATTTTGTTGTCCTGTATTCTGTACACTCGCTGTGTTCGAGAGCGCGTAACCGTCCTGCGATGACGACGAAATATAACCAGCCTGATTTGAAGGTCCATTAGAATTGTCACTGTCCACCGCTGCGCTGGTTTGTCCATTGTTGTTTGGCGGTGTGGCAGGATTGGACTGATTGGTGGGCAGTGAATATTGCAAGCTCGAATTGTTGGGTGGTACGGTGATGGTATTGGAATTTGTTTGTACCATGTACTGCGGCTGTATTCCCGTGTACTGGGAGGTAGGTGTGACAAACGAGGTCTGGGGTAACACTTGCTGCACGGGTGGTGGTTGGGAAACTGGTATGGTTTGAGGCGGATTCGGCAGTGGCGACGACGCCGGTGCTTGCACTATGGGAATGGTTCCAGACATAGATATATTGGGATTAGCAAGTTGCTGACCAGCGAGAGCGGCGTTAAGCTGTTGTGCCGCCAGCTGGGTATTTAAGTTGATCCCAGCTGGCATGTACTGCGAATTCTGTGGCATATTCATTGGCATTAACGGGACGTTATACTGGACTCCACCAGGCATGCCGAGTTGGTTAGGCTGCATGACTGTAACATTCTGACCAGGCTGTAGCATTTGCTGCCCGATCAGGCCAGGGGGCAGCGCTCCCTGGACAAAATTGGGATGATTGGTAGGAATCATATAGACTTGACTGTTAGGTTGACCGATGACTGTGGGCATCTGGCCCAAATTTAAAGGATTCTGCAAGACGGTCATGCCCTGAGGTACAGTGATCATTTGCACGTTCTGCGCTGAGCTTTGTATTTTATTCGCTGTCAAATCTTGCTTCTGCCCATCTTTGGATGTCTGTATTTGAATCGCGTTTCGATCTATTTGTTTTATGTACATTCCCGTGCCATCTTGCGTGATACCCGTTGCGGAGACGCTGTTGAACGAAAGAATAATGAAAATCTCCATATTTTTCACCACATTCATCAAAGGCAGTGGTCGGCAACCTTATCATGCAAAAGAGACTAATGTAGACAACTTATGATTGTCATTTATCCGAAATGACATTTCTTAAACCTAAGCTTTTATCGTTTCAACTAAATAAAAAAACAGGCATCATATTTCGAAGTAAGACTTACTTAGTTTGCTGTCCTGAAGACACGTGTATGATTGTGCCATGTGCCGGATTGATTTTCATCCCCATACTCACAACAGTGCTGTCTCTAGCTGTGGAACCACAGAGAGTATGTAACGAAAGACACATGATTGTCTGTGATTATATAATAACGCTGTGCGGGTATCACAAAGACGAATAAAGGAGTTTCAATTAAAATTAGTAAAAGCAGTTTAAAATTATTTTAAATCAATATTTCATTATCACAAATATTTCGCATATATTTTAAGAACCTGAAATAGAATTATCGCATTAGATGACAGGAGAACTCTAGGCTTTATAAAGTGGAAAAAAAATAAAGCGAAATAATACACTACCGTATAAACTTACGCAAAATAATCGCAAATGTTACGCAGCGTACAACATAAAACTACCTCTACGGATTAAGGTAATTTTTAAATGACTCCTCGAAAAAAACACCGATGCGTACCACGAATAATTCACGAGGCTATTCAAATAATAAAATAAGAAATTTTGGTATTACTAAAATTAAGTCAAAACCAAGCATGCCTGCAAGACCATAACTGCAAGACAAAGACAATATGTAAGAGCATTTAGGTTAGATTAGACCATAAATTAATTTGACAGTAAACAAACTATGACATTGTGATGTCAAAATCCTAAGTTACCCTGTGACCATAATCACAGTACTACAAACGACCATTTAACACAATAAAATCCGTCGAAGTAGTTTTACTCCATATATATCTAGAAACATGAATCTACGCCTAATTGCAATATTGAAGGCACAAGACCACGAAGTAGATCCCGAATGCGTTGGACCGATCAAATGAAGCCGAGACGTCGTGCGGCGAGCGCTGTCTGCTGCCCATATGGATCATAATAACCATGACGACTCTGACAATAGTGAGGATACAAAGAAAAATTGCTAGATTATCATTTAAGGAGAGAATATAAGCAAAGGTCTCTTAAAAGAACAGCATTCTTATCCCGCTTCCACTGCATCACAGGAAGATTGTCCTCTAATAATGTTACAACGTATAATAATTCTTTTGAAGCAAAAATTTTATGAATCCATTGAAGTACCTAAAGTAATCATTAATAAAATGTCAATCAAATAAAACATCGCCAACGTCTTTAGATGCTCGTAAATACGCAAACTATAAACAAATAATAGATAAGTTGGTGTCTGACTGAAAATGAAAGCTGTTAAGTGTATAACAAAAGGCATTCTAATGGCGGAAGCAACCATAGATAATCTGTAAAAGAATTGACACAACAAAAAAAATATGCAGCTAGCAATTTCCGTTGTCTCTGTCCGCTTATTGTTTGTGCTCTCCTTCTCAAAAACTGATATGGTGTAAAAAATAGCATCAATTATTACATACCAGGAGGTTATAAAATGCATGCCTTCATCTTTACTCCGGCTAGGATAATTTTGGGTTATAGAAAAAATTGAATTATGAAAGTGAAATCACCGAATCACGGTACCTTTAAGTTAAAATGCTATAGGCAGAGTAATTTAATAAAACGAGCTGGTTTTTCGGGATTCCTTCCATCAAATGGCACATAATAGATGATCAGGATCAAAGATTTAAAAGCCTCAACAGCAACTGTCATATTTACTTGGCTTGTAATTAACAATTTATTCTATCTTAAATAACACATGAAAAGGCACAACTTTATAAAAAAGTGGAAAGGAAGGAAATTCGATAAGAAACAGGCAATATGAATGTTCTAGTATACTAATTAACTATGCAAATAATTATTAACATAGACAGACAAATAAACATCTACATAACAAGCAAATAACATAAATAGTGGAGTGGAATCCTGTAACACTTTATATCCGAGAAAAGTAGAGTTTCAAATTAATAATATGTCGTAACTGTACAACAAGAACTAGGATGTATAATGTCCTCTTTACATCCTCTCCGATACAAAGTGAGACTATCACCAAATCTTCAAAGTACCTGCAGTATTGGCCCAGGATCGCGAGTCTCTCGTTGAGCTCTTGTCCTGGCTTACATGTGACCTGCAGCATCATATAGGTTGAATACATGCACATCATTGTTGAATAAATCAATTTTATATTATCATATCTTTTCAAAGATGGCGGTCAAAATCAAAAATAAACAAGAAATAAAATCAATAAACCATTTGTAAGTAAAATGATTTTTCAATTTTAATTCTATAAATCATAATTATCATAATAGAAATTGCATTTTCATTATTAAAGTAATTCAAAACGATTTAAAAAAAATGAAATAATTAGAAATGCCTAATTAGGAATGCGCTGAAAGAAATCTCAGTTACAGCAATCATAACTTACCCAGCTGGTGCGATAGGCCTCAGTTGCAATTGACTGGGAGTACCATCAGAAAGCCTCTTTTGCCCGCGAGATTCCTGATTTGCATTCTTTGTTGGAGTCACTGAATTCTATAAATAAGGTGCAATTTATTACACCAAAAATCAAATATGTCCTAATGTATGTATGCAATAATGTAAAACTAAGCAAAATAAAGAAGGAAAGAAAGATTAAGATTCAAGATAAAATGTGTTGTTATTAATCCAAAATAAGAGAAGAAACCCTAACATTATAATATAATTAGTATTGTATAAATCATATATTAACAAATGGACAGACTTTTCAAAACATTACTTAGAAAACTTGGTCACTTTTCATTTCAATTGTCTATAAGCAAAAAAAGTTGAAATAATATACAAAAGAGTACAACTGTCTAATACTTAAATGACTATGCTTTGGAGTTCCACAAGAATACCACGACAATTCTTAGTTATAGATTGTTATAAATTGTCTTTTAATTATCTTAAACATCAGTATAACATCTTGCTGTATATTTAAAGTATAGCTATATAGTTATATTTAGCTATACATTATCCTATGTACCCTGTGTTCCCTAGCAATTCCTGTCTGCTTTTTACTATGTACGACCAACTGTAGTTGAGGTGTAGTGGAGATGTGCCAATACATACACAAACGAATAGAAGGTATACACTAGACAAATTATGGGAAACCCAAAATCTTATTTATAAAAACCTTTGATAGATACCCCAAATTCAGACCATAAATCTGATGTATGGCTATAACTATTATAACATAAAACAATAATAAAGTGGTAGCAGCTGAGTGTGTCTTTGCTTGCCTAAAGTTTCATAGTAATTTGTTTATTGCTGTAAAGAAGGAATTACATTGTGAGTAAAACCGGCAAGAAATGTGTCTAACTTTAAGACACTGCCAATTTTAAATAGGAGAGAGAATAACAAACTGTGCAATAATTTTCTTGTATGCGTATACCCAATAGTGGGAAAAACAAGTGATGTTGCTAGTGAAAAATTACTTTAAATAGAACTGAAAGTGTGTGGTTACACTTTAGTAATTGAGTATCAGTGTATAATTTTATTCTTGTACACTTGATTTGTTAAAATTTAATAGGGCAATAAATATATAGATAGGGTTTGATCGTAGTTAAATACATTTTATATGCAACTTTTCAATTAATTTAACCTATGTCGAGAATCCGACATCGGACGTTGTCCAACGTTGGACGGCAATACACTAGCCCTATATTTATACAGTCCGCTTTTTATTTAGTCCCAGGACGCTATCACCTTATTTCATTTTTATTCACATTTTGCATAATAAGCAAAATTGTTAGCAATTTATAAAAGCAAAGAAGTTTTGCCATACACCAATAAAATAAAATTAATGTGTCCTACACAGTAGAAATATAAATTAAGAAACAGTAATGATTCCATCGAATTTAAAAAACTTTTTACCAGAATAAATATATTTATATGTGAAAATAAAACAGACTTTAAACCAAATTGATATTAAAAATGAAGAAGTAAGAAAAAATATGTTAAGTGACAAAAATTACAAACATCTTTCTGTTAGTGATGGATTAAATGATACCACGTAGAACACTTTGCCTGAGGTCTTCAAAATAAAGTTAACATGGTAAGCCCTTTACAAATAAAAAAAATAGAGACAAATTGGGAACATTTGAAAACATTTGTGTTTTATTCATTCTATTGTAATAGTCATGTTAAACATCTTTTAATAAAAAAATATTACTTAAGATTCTTGTTAACCATTCCAACTAAGCTTATGCTTGTGCTAGGAGATAGTCGAAATAGAAATCGAATGGTGGATTCTAACCTACGACCTTGCAATTCGCAGACCTGACTCTAAACCATTTGACTATTGTCTCTTCTAAGCATACATTATACCTGCAGACTTCTTACATGTGGATAATTTTCACATAAGAAACAATACAATGTAAAATGAATGATCAACACTTTAATGAACACAAAAAGAAAACAAATGAAAGTCAGAATAGGACAGTGCAAAAAAAGTGATAAAGCTGACAATAGGAATGAAAAAAATATAAGAAATAATAGCAGTTGTGGCAGAATATAGAGGGAAAAGGGATTAGTTTGAACCAGTTGTAAATTAAATGCTCACAGAAATTATTTGCGGAGAAGATGCTTGTCCAGTTGAAATTATATTTATGAGGGAGGCACTGCTGACTAAGGGCTGTTGGAAAAAGTCAAATTTAAATATTCTATTTCCATCATTATTATATTCTAAATAGAACCAGTTTGAATAGAGAAACATTATGGCAATATTGTAATTAACATATTTATTATAAGTAGAACTTTTTTTTGTAATTAAGTATTTTACACTTTAATATAATTAGTTCAGCTTGAATCAAAATATAGCTTTTCTAAAAACAAATAATAATTTCATTGAATAGTATGTAATGGTAATTATTAATCTTAAATAATAACATTAATTCCAACATACCTTTTGATTGAACTGCATTATTGTGCCAGTGGCCTGTAATTGTTGCAACTGTGTTGCAGATAAGGGCAGCGATGTTTGTTGAAATCCACCAGCAGGTGCTATCTGTGGAGCATATCAAAAATATATTGGAAAAATCATCTCTAGTGTGAGAGTAGCGCGTACTATCATATTTCGGGCATATAATGCGTAGAGGGGATGGCAACCTTGAAAAGCTGGTCATCGTTGGCAATACAGAAGGCAAGAGAACAAGAGGCCGGTCGCCAACACGATGGTCTGACCAAGTAAAAGGTGCCATCTCCTCTCCTAATCTCTACCAGCTGGTGAGGGTTGCCTCGGACCGAAACCGATGGAGGCAGGTTGTTCATTCGAGGGGCCCTAGTGACCACGATCCTCAGAAATGAGGGAACGACAAAGAAGAAGAAGAAGAAGTGAGAGTATCTCTTACCATTTAAAATCTTAGAGCATAATTCACATTCAAGTATTATAAAATTTTGTAACACAAAGCTTTTTTGTGTCAAAATAAAAAAAGGTCTATTTTTGTTAGGGTTGCTGATCACACTTGTAGTGTAGTAATAACTTTTAAACCTACCGAAACAAATTGCTGTGTCTGCAAATTTGTTAGTCCAGCCTGATTTGAGGCAAATTCTTGAAATTGTTGATATGGGATGAGCATTGTTTGAGATCCTGGCATTGTCCATTGTACTGTATCTGCTCCTTGAATATGGTATTTCAACTCTTTATCACCTTTGTCGGTACTATAAAGGATTTTCTGTGAAGCATTGGTATTCTGTGCTGCACAAACTACGGGAGTAGCCGTCGCTGAGCTCACAGTGGTGGTATCTCCTGTGGCTAGACTTGCTTGAGGGAAGGTAAGACCATTCGGTAGTATCATGGACATAGACGACGGGACACCACTAAGCCGTAACTGTGTAACATTCATAGGCTGCATGTTTGATAAATCGACAATTTGTGTATGACCGAAGTTTGGTTGTTGAAGTGTACTCAATTGTTGTGCTATGGGTAGTTGTGTATAGTTAGTATTAGAAACTTGCACTCCAGGTTGCACTATCGGGATTAGCTGACCACTTTCTTGATTTAGTACATACTGCTGTTGTGGTAGTAATTGTAAGACAGTAGGTTGTCGAACGGTCATGAGGGGAGTACTTGCAGGGGCCATGCTTATAACTGGTGGTATAACGGTGGGATGGGCTGAAGTAGCGAGTGAAGAAGGTGTTGATAAAGCTACAGTTGCGGCTGGCGGTGGTACAGACGGTGGGGCGGTGGTAGTCGTTAAGGTTGGAGGCGGGACATTTAAAGGCGGTGGCGGTCCTCCAGCCTGCGCCGCACTCCACTGCGCTAATTCAACTCGAATAGTCTCAATGAGATTTTGAGCTAGTGATCGTGCTGCCGCTAAGGCTTCCGATCTAGTGTGATGAAGAGCCAAATGCAATGGCTCAAATTTATCACTTTTTAGTATAGCCACGACTCCCGTCTCCGACCTGATGTACTCTAAGTTGGTGCCATTCTGTAATCGTAATATTAATGATAAAATATCTAACTTTACGTACGAAAAAAAATCAATAAAATGGTCAATTACTTACTGGTCCAAGCAAACGACTTTTTATATCAAAAGCGGCTGGCGCATTGTCCAAGCCTATATAAACTTTATCTATTAGTCCTCCTGACATAATTTATGAACTTTATTAATAAAAATTTATAGTTTTTATGTTATTATCATCAAAAGCATCTTACACCGTATAGCGTACTATTTTGACGACGATGGAGTAATAATCAATACTTAATTTTTCTCAGTTCAATCACAGATAATAAAAGTAGTAGAATATATTTTCTCCGCAACCTAAACATGGTGTTTATTCATAAAATATTAAAAATCGATTTATTTCATTAAGGTGTATAATACGCTGTGTATTGGTATTGATAAAAAATCGATATTTATTATAATTAATAACATCATTTGATTTTTTCATGCGCAATAACCACAATTTTAATTATTATTTAACTAATTAAATATGTAAAATGCAATAATTTTTAGTTCCTTTTTTATTTTAATCAGATGAATAAGAAGTATGCTTGTTGTGACACTGAATAAATAGAATTAGAAATTGTATGTGAAGGAAAAGTGTGGTTTGAAAGAAATGTTGAATGAAGAAAGGTGGAAATAATTTAAACACAATAGTTACAGTGTCGGTAGGGGGCAGGTTTTACAGGGACAACCTTTTTTTTTTTTTTTTGACGGGGAGGAAATCTTCAGAAAGATACCCCGCCTTCTGGGGGGAAGGCGGCGGTTATGTGGGGTTCTTACCCACTAAAACCTCCCCGGTGGCCCTTTCCTCGGTGCATGACGAGAGGCTCCGGGATCTCCAGTGGAACGCACCGGAGCCCCTCTGCACTGTGCTCAAGGAGAGCACGTCCCGGAGGGCGAGGTTACTCCCTCCCCCCCTGTGCCCTCGCAAGGCGACACGGGCCAGCCGATGTCGCCTTCTTCCCGGGTCCACCTTAGCGGACGACAAAGGCCCCACGTACAGGGACAACCTAGGCGAACCCATATTGATAATATTGGTGACATACTAAAGCGACCATCATAATTATTCGAATCGGACGACCATGTGCGGATGTGAAAATTCCTGAAGAGAGAATGTATATTAATAATTGATCGTCACCTCTATCTCGACTAACCGTTATTGTCATAAATGTATTGTCTATACCTTAAAATTTTTTCAAGGTTCGTTAACGAAGCGTCATGATGATGTCATAAACTACACCAATAAGATTGTTTGTTGAAATTTTAAATGCTTATTTAGTGATCAGTGATGAAGTAAAACACAAAACAACAAAAATAGTGTCAGGAAACCTGACTGAACACAGACGTGATGTCTACGAATCCGCACTAAAACTTCGTGGCCAACAATGACCTAATACTCAATTTAGAAGAATTTAAACCCAACAGTGGGACATAGCACATGGACTAACTTTATGACAGACGGTGGACCCATCTCCCCGTCCCGTTCGCGCCGGAGTACCGCGAGGCTCCGTGCTAGGTCCAGTCCTATACACGCTCTACACCAACGACATCCCGCGCTCACGTAGAGCGGAGCTAGCCCTTTTCGCCGACGATACCGGCATATATGCTTCGGGGCGTTCCCCCGAAATCATTCTCAAGAAACTCCAGACCGCAGCCAATGCCTTAGGGAATTGGTTCCGGAAATGGAGGATCGAAATCAACCCGGCTAAGAGCGCAGCCATGTACTTTTCGAGACAAGCTAGGCGTAGCCCTCCGTCTCTCCCCAACATTCAACTTCTCGGTAGTCCCATTCCCTGGGTTACCGAAACTAAATACCTCGGTGTGCTCCTCGATCCGAGACTCAGCTTCGGACCTCACGTAACTCGAGTCAGGAACCGGGCGGCCCACGTAATGGGCCGCCTATATCACCTAATCAATAAAAAAGTAAAATGTCCCTTCGCAATAAGGTGACACTCTATAAAGCAGTAATACGTCCCGTTATGACGTACGCGAGCCCGGTCTTCGCGCATGCCTCCCCCCGTCATATCCACCGCCTACAGGTTATTCAAAATCGTTTTCTGCGACGAGCCACGGGTGCGCCGTGGTTCGTACGCAACCGCGAATTACATGTCGATACAGGGCTACCGACGATAGCCCAATTCTTTAAGCAGGCATCTCGACGGTTTTTCGAGACTGCCACCAAACATTCAAATAAACTTCTTGTGAGTGCCGCCACTTACAAGACTATCCCCACTTGTAAATTCAGACGCGTCGCCCGGAGGCCGAGACATGTTCTCGACGATCCGGACGATGCGATCACCGTTGCGCAGGCTAGATCTTTACAAATCTACAAAGAGTCCATCCGCGACCATCGGAGGTTGCGAATAATCCTTGCGCGATACAAGTACTTTATGGGGAAACCCCACCCTCTCGATAGGATTAGGAGCGTTGCTGGAGTTTCTTCGGCCACTTCTTCTCCCAGCGCTAACGCTTCCCGAAGTGGCATATAAGTTAGTTTAGCTTAGATTGTCCCAATAGATTTCGTTAATAAAATAGCTACCGACCGAGTCGTGGTTCGGCCCTCTCAGGCGCCCTCGGATCGGACTGCTAACGCGTAATAATGGTAACCGTCAAGCCGAGGTTACCCCGGGGACCCTTGTGTCGAGTTACCACCTAAATAGAGGTTCAGGCTAAGCGACCTAAAAGCTATGCCACCTCTCAAATCCGGTGAAGCAGTAAAGGCCAGCTTCTCTGTGCCAACTGTGTTAGTTCGTCAAAAAAAAAAAAAGGTGGACCCATAGAGCACCTGTCACGGCACAAATTTTAGGGAAGAACAAATTTTTAAGTGATTTATTTGCACGTAAAATATCTCTTTGGTATAAGCCAGGTGTTATTCGAACGCCCGATACCATTTTCAAGGAGAGTAGTTGAAATAAAAATACGCATATTTTGTTAACCATTTTAATTTCTACAAAACATGATATGCCATCTCTATATTAATAAACGTTTTATGAAAAAATATAACAGTGTTATCTATTTATATCTTTAGGATCATATATCTTTTAAAGTATACATTATTGAATTATTGTGTATTGAACATACTTTGTCATGTTTTCTCACTTCGTATTTCACAGATCTGTAAGGCGATAACCATAAAACAATAGTTACATAAGGCAAATGGAGTGTGAGATTGTGTGGATGGTCAGGGAGGAATGAAAGCAAAACAATAATTATGAGGTGGGAGAACAATAACGATAATTGTTAAGCTTAAGTACACCCAGTAACTAATACTATTCTAATAATACAGGACTAGAAGTTCAATAATATTATGTTACAATTTTTAACTTCAAGCAAATTAAGGACGGAGACTGTACTCCAAGCGTTTATTATGATGACCATAAACAAAACAAACAGTAAACGAAAACGCTTAGAATATCTTAAAGGTTAGTGCAATAGAAATTTGTTACCCTGAACCTAATTATTATTGCTTACTTATTAAACACGAATTAATCTTATAACAGGATTAAAGATGGATAAATTAAAAAAATATGTATATTTTTTCCCTTGTACATGATTTAGTATATTCCTAAGCTTATCTTAATTATTAAAAACATACAACTTTGTCTATTGTCGATTGTAAGTAATATAGTAGTTATATTATATGGTTATGATAATGTTAAATAAAAATAAAACACTTTCACAGTGGCTTCAACATTGGGAGAAATTTCTTGTTCAAACCTTAAAACAAGAATTTGATACGGGCATCGAGTTTATTCTTTATCAGTAACATTTCACTACAAAACCAACCTATTACAATTTAATTGCCGTAATCAACTAATAACATTCTTTGATATAAGAATTTTTTGATTATTTGGAAATCAGATTTTTAAACAACAAAAGAGATTTTAGTTAAAGTTACAGCCTTTATATGTGTCTGTTGGGCAGATGCCTTCTCTGTAAAGAGAGTAAAAGGGCATAGTCCGCCACACGGCTTTAGTGCGAATTGGCAGACTTCACATGTCTTAGAAATTTTTTCTAGGACATGGTTTCCTTCACCACCGAGCACGTGATAAAACATACACATAAAGTTGCAACAACAAATTTATTGGTGACTGCACCGGGGATCGAACTCGGGTTGCTAACGTACTATGCAAGTTCAGGCGACCGCACGGACACTGAGCTACCACGGGTCAAGAGATTATCAAAGAGAGTCAGTGGTATCCCACTGGAAAAGCATACCACAACTGAACTGCTAGAGATGAACAAAATTAGAAAAAACCAACAACTGTGATGATTATTTTGACACAATTGACAGATTCGGGTAACGGTGACAATATCGACCCGAACGTAACAACGGCTGTATCTGTGTAGAATCTCCATTTTGTTCATGGACCACATACAAAAACGAATGTTATAGTAAGACAGTGATTTATTACCAAAAAAGATGCTTGTATATGAATGTATAAGAAGGAACTGTTAACAGGAACAGTAAATATCTAAAAATATTGTTTTGGAAGACAATATATGATATAGATCAGAAATTATGCATACAAACGTGAAATTATGTTTGTGTACTACTTGAAAAGACTAACAAAATATTTTGTCATTTATTATAGGAAGACATATTTGTACACGGCTCAATATCTCGCAATCGGCCTAAGAATCATTAGTTAGAAGACGTGAAAGCAAACATGAACACCAGACAAAGTAGAGTAGACTGAGTAGAAAAGCAGACCCTGGTAGTAGAGTGGATCGCTTAGTAGAAGAAGATTGGAAGTAGTCTTTCATTCAAAATGGGAAGAATGGTGTGTTAATTGTTGTATTACCTTCATTTGAGTCTTTACACAAATTCTGTCATTTAATTATAAACATTGTTATTCTAAATTATTGTACAAGAAAACTTTATTGTACAAGTAATAGAATAAGATGAATGAAGCGAATATATAATTACTTTCTTTTATTTCATGTTATTTTTTAAAGCATTAGTTCCTAGCAATAAATTTTGAACACATCTACATACCAGTTACCCCTCAGTACCAATTTATTAGCCATAAAAAGTATGATTTCGCAAATGTATTAAAAATCATTGTAATATCATTAAATATGAATTAGCAACTATTCAATTTAAATATAGATATTAAAAATGGCTGCCTAACATCAGAGAGTGGACCGGAATTGCGAGTGCTACCCATCTGCTCCGTCTCTTTTTAAAAAAAGTTTTCGGGGTTTCCAGAAGACCAATAACACTGCAGCTCGTCCGGTGTTATGAGATACTTATGAGCCACGATAATCAATTAAGATGAAGTGAGTTGGTTGCAACTGGCATTAGCCAATTATTAGCAAAAAGTATTAAAGAGGACAAAATTATAATATTTAGAATAAGAAAATTTTACAAGACATGTCAACGTTTTTCCTTTTGCCTAGATTTTTCCAAAATTCTTAGTGAAACAAATTTATAAAATATAATTTCAATATCCTCAACATTTCTGTGATATTTTATTTACCGGCGGCACATTAGAAGGCCAAGAACACGTACAAAAGTAATGTTGGGATTGGCATTCCGCTCTGATGCCACATTACCCAAAAGCTTAACGTCGTCGTTTATACTTTGTATTATATAATAAAAAAAAAATTAATCACTCAAGAATATTTCACATGTAACCTGAACTATCTAAATAAGCCTCAGTACTATCCTCTGACTTCACATTTTACATACATTCACAAACTGTATAACTATAAATTCTCTTATTAAATATAAAAGGAGTGTTTAATTTTATACATAGAAAAATAAGCAATACTTTATATAAGAGTTTTTTGATTATTTGGAGATCAGATTATTAAACAATAAAAGAGATTTTAGTTAAAGTTACAGACTTTATATATGTCCCACTGTTGGGCACATGCCTTCTCTGTAAAGAGAGTAAAAGGGCATAGTCCGCCACGCGGCTTTAGTGCGGATTGGCAGACTTCACATGTCTTAGAAATTTTTTCTAGGACATGGTTTCCTTCACCACCGAGCACGTGATAAAACATACACATAAAGTTGCAACAAAAATTTATTGGTGACTGCACCGGGGATCGAACTCGGGTTGCTAACGTACTATGCAAGTTCAGGCGACCGCACGGACACTGAGCTATTGCGGGTCAAGAGATTATCAAAGAGAGTCAGTGGTATGCCACTGGAAAAGCATACCACAACTGAACTGCTAGAGATTAACAAAATTAGGAAAAACCAACAACTGTGATGATTATTTTGACACAATTGACAGATTCGGGTAACGGTGACAATATCGACCCGAACGTAACAACGGCTGTATCTGTGTAGAATCTCCATTTTGTTCATGAAATATAATTTCAATATTTTGTGATACCTTTTCATCGCGACATCACAATTCACACTAGAAAACAAAGAACACGCGTTAAAATAAAAGGGAGTTATTCCACCCCAATGCCACTTTCCCAAATTGGAAAATCTTCAAGTGACAAAAATTCTTTTTGAAAGTTTTTCAATCTTCGACACGAAGAAGAAGAAGGAGATAGTTTTCGTTGGGTCACCAAATCGGGGTGGCCAGGCGCAAATCTTGCTGTTAATAGAATCACGTTGGGGTCATCAATTTGTGAAAGTGGCATTCGGGTGGAATGCCTCCATTTGTTATTTTTACAAGTTGTTTTGAGATGTAATAGACGAGCTTGTGGCGACTTGCATTCGCCAACTACAAAAGAGGATTTTAGATGACAAAATTATTTATATTGAATTTAGAATTAGAAAATTTTTATATAAGACATATGTCATAATTTTTCAATACAGACTTTTTATCTAGACTTTTCCGAATGTATATATTTCTAATGTAACAAAACGTATCAAATATAATTTCAATATTCCTCAACATTTCTGTGATATTTTTATTTACCGGCGGCACATTAGAAGGCCAAGAACACGTACAAAAGTAATGTTGGGATTGGCATTCCGCTCTGATGCCACATTACCCAAAAGCTTAAGGTCGTCGTTTATACTTTGTATTATATAATAAAAAAAAAATTAATCACTCAAGAATATTTCACATGTAACCTGAACTATCTAAATAAGCTACAGTACTATCCTCTGACTTCACATTTTACATTCATTCACAAACTGTATAACTATAAATTCTCTTATTAAATATAAAAGGAGTAAGCTTAATTTTATACATAGAAAAATAAGCAATACTTTATAAGATTTTTAATTCTTATTATTAAATTATATATAAACACAATTATATATCGCATTGACGTAACCTTTATATATATTAGAATATTATCGTTTACATAGATGACCAATTTATTATGATCCCTTCACAGTTACGTGTTTACAAATAACAGAGGCCAGGATTATTGGCACTCATTAACAATAGCCAAGTATGTAGTTTGTGTAACAGCGATAAAAAGTACTGGGGCTTGTAACAATAACTAATCTAAACAGTATTATATCACAATCAAAATATGTTGAAAAAAAAAACACAATTACTTAATAATAATTATTAGTAATTGTGTTTTATTATAAGTACCTTAATTATGAAACAAATTTTACGTTAATATTATAAGCAGCCTATAATTGAAGTGAAACTTCTTTACTCACGCTTGACTTGGAGAGTTGGTGGGCGTTAAGAAAAAAGATCGGACGAGGCGAATGGTAGTTAAGAGGGAGACATAAGTTTTTTTTTCCAATTTTGGTTGGTTTCGATTAATTTTAAACTTTTCGCCTTAAGTGGTGTGGGAGGTCATCGAGCTTTTGCTATTGGATACAATGCGGAAGATATAAGTTAGTGAAGATAGAGGGAGGTGCTAGCCCACATTTTCCTTCTCACTTTCTCTCATAGCCAGTTATGTTTCCTATATCTAAGACACCGTGCAGGTCTATTGTGTGTATCACACTGTAGGAGCAAGAGAGTTAATACGCGCGCAATTTTTTTTTATTTCTTGAACAATCCTGTATACATTATGTTTTGTGTATATATATACATATACAAGATATCATGGGGAGAGCTAAAGAAGTTTTACTTCAGTCGTGTGCTCTAAAGCACTTCAGCAAAATACCATCGATTTATGGTACATGTATAAAAAGTTAATTTAAGTAATTTCATTTGATGTTAGTCTACGTTTATATGAACCTAGTAGCTAAACGATCGTTAGGAGAGTAGTAGGTTCAAATCCTTTCTTGTCCAATGAAGAACGAACGTTTAGCCATCAGGCTACCGCTGCATGATACGGAAACACAACATCAAAACTACTAATAATACTAACTTAATGAAATAAGTATATAGTATACTATCACGTATTGTTATAAGGAAGCACTTACTGGAGTGTCGCACACCTCGAACAGTAGTCATTGTTGGCCGGACTACCGTAGTACATGCAGAGGGGTGCCCTGCAAGGCTTCGGGGAGGGGGGGCGGTCGTCGTAGAAAGTCGACTTGGAGAGGTACAGGGTTCGATCCACGGCCGGCTTCAGGGACTTGGAGATGTGACTCCTGGCGGTCTCGTGAGCGGTGCGGTCCGCCTCAGCGTAGAACTGCGAGCGGCCGGTGCCGTAGCGCGGCTGGGATATCTGTGGCTCGTTACGATTTCTCTCAGCTGTGTATCTGTTGATATATAAGAACAATAAAGATCCGCCCATGTTTCGTTTCGGTTTATTCATTAAAAACCATTGTATATCTATATATATAAGAGAGAAAGTGTGTGGGTATGTTCCATATAGGCTCCGAAACGGCTGGACCGATTTCAATGAAACTTTCAGGCAATCTTCAGATTGACCTGACAAGTAATCAAAAGTTTGGTGACAATCGGAGCACTCAATCTTCAAAAAATCTTATTGAACTGTCAAATACAGCTTCTATTTACTATGATACTACTACGGGTATGATATTGTATTTACTGATATGTACATTGGGTGTAGGTAATGATCTTCACCCGCTCGAGAAGATAATGAATATGGAGAGAAATGAATAATTTAATATACCGTGAGAGTTAAATTAAATATTTAATAATGTAAGTTTATTGTTTAAATAAAATAAAGCAAAATCTACCACTACACTGAAGGGGCCTAGGTACGCTAGTAAAACATAAAACAAAGTAAACATAGACTACAAATTTTGAAGAAAAAAGTTTGTAGTATTTGCAGGAAAAATGTAGTATTTATTGACAAAGATTACATATATAACTATACATATAAATGTATACAAAAAATGCACTGGATCTTAAAACTCTATACCACAAAAGAGGCAAAAGAAAAAGATTTCTGACTTCGGCTAAAGAATTTGATACAATCTTGATTTATTGTAATTATGTTTCGAGTTGTGATTAGTGGAGATCCTTACTTAATACATAAAAAAAATATTCACAGTTAAAGCCTTAGTTATAGCCATAGTTAAAGCTTTTAGTAATAAGGCTATCAGTGTTATCTATGAAAAAATGTAAAAAAAAATTAACATACCCTATCCAAGCTTCATTGAGGTAATTCTTCACCATCTCCTCCTGAACAGGCGCCCTCGCTGCCAGCACCCTGCAGCAGAGCACCTCGCACGTCGACTGCCTCCTTATAAGCCCTTCTTCTGGATTACTTTGACTACCACTGGTCTTGCCTGTCAACTTGGCCATAGACCCAAAATTCTTTTTTAATTTACTGCTCATTGACCTCCCGATGCTTCCAAACTGTTTAGCGACTGAGTTTAATTGTTTCGAACTCTTTGTTGATAGCGCGTCTAGAGATCTCCTCAATTCCTCCGGGGGTTGACTCTGTGAGAGGCATTCTACTCTTTCCAATTCGAGGTAAGCTGACAACATGGCTGATCTTTGGTACTCGTCTGGGAGGAGGTTGTTTATTGTCTTCTGGTCTGGCTCTAAATCCCAATTGAATTCTTCACCGGGATCGACATTGAACCTGTAAAATATTCATTAAAGGTGTATCAAAGAATTGTAGATTTATCATAGCTCATTTTTTTTTGTTTTTTAAGATTAACAATTGCTGTTAAAGACCGAAGACTTTTCTAAATGTAAGCGGACTGAAGTATTTCATGGTTCAGAGTTATTTGTAGTTACCCAATTTTAATTATAGATTCAATTGTATTTGTCCTTGTCTATGCAAACTGTATAATATGGATTATATATAATATGGAAAAATAAAGGTATTCGACGTACAATCAAAGTGCGCTTGTTCCATACACTGGTATTTTCCATTTTTCTATACAGTCGGGATAGTCATGTGATAGACGCCTTCGAGATGTGGTGTTGGCGATAGCTGCTCCATATACCGTGGACTGCCATGAGAACCAATGAGTCCATAATGAAGGAGCTTAAGATCTCCACACGGCTATCTGAAATATGCCGCCAAAGAGTCCTCAGCTTCTTTGGACATGTATGCGGTGGTCTTCGAAGCACTATCTGGAGAAGCTGATCATTTTAGACAAAATGGACGGCAAACGTGCTCAGGGAAGGGCGCCTATGAAATGGTACGCTTCCAAGCAAAATGTAGCCTCCAGCCATCTATCTATTGTTGGATGTTGGCCGAGCTGCTAATGCCGGATTCTGTCTTGATAACTTAGCAGAAGGTTTCCCGAGGGAAAATTTCGTCTACTCTAGGAGCGATAGTGTGTCTTTTTACTAGAAAAGAAAGGAAGGCAGAGGAGTGAAAGTGAGAAAGAGTGGTTGGAGTTGCTAGTTCTCTTACCGAGTGAGACTGAAAAGAATATATGTATTTTATGAGCTCTATGTGTATACACGGAAATCTACATCCTCCAAATCTATTAGGTCGAAATAGTATCATTTTTTATATATATGGATGTATGAATATTGAAGATTGGCTGTGTGCTTGCTGGTAATCTTAAAGAAACAGAGAAGGAAAATTTATTACCGTATTGGCATAGGGTTTCCAGCTTGATCCTCCAAGGGTACTCTTGCTCCATCAGTGGGCAACGGCTCGCAGGGTACCAGCGCGGAGAAGTGTCCCGCATCGTAGGCCAGCAGTATGGGTGCCTTGCTGCACACTTCTGGATCCAACTCCAACGGCAGGTAGATCCCGCCGAACGGTATTGGAGCTACCGGATCCCCGCGGAAATCCTAGAATGATTATTAAATCAGTGACTAGAATACCATAACCATTTCTTTTACTTAGGGCAACGCCAACCCTTCCGGGAGAAAGACGAGTCATGTCAGTTCCACTATTGTCGCATATAGGCAGGGGAACGCTCTTGCAAACATCCGCGGCCCCGCCTGCGGTAACTACCGTGAGGCAAAACGGGAAAACAAGACTTGCTGGAATTAAAAACGCACTTTACTTGTATGTATGATATACTTTTATGAGCAGGCGACAGACTAGAATATTCCATAAATCCGTGTCATCCCGTAGGTTTCGTAAAATAGGATAAACGGAGCGCGCCTTCTATTATCCAGACAGATTAATAATAAAAATATAAAGTATTTAGATGCGTTAGTAGAATCCTCCATAATCTCCCGAGGCCCGCTTATATCTCACCAGGCCTGTTTTCAGGGCGAGACGGTGAATGCTAACGCGACCTCAATTCGCCCCATCATGGCGGTGGTCGGCTCATGGTACTTTATAGTTTAACATGGGAGGTTTTAATTGGTTGGGGCCTCTTGTGGACCAAACTGAGATGAGTTTGGTTCGGCGGGCACGTATGAATCATTTCCATGTATATAAAAATGAAAAATGCCTCCTTAAGCTTAATCAGCAATATATTTCAGAGTAGCATATAATTTAAGGGTCCATTTTGCTTACACGTAGCGCAACGTCCGCGAAGACGACGACCGCGCGCCGCATGACGTGCGCGAGCGCGAACACGTGTAGCTGCTCCAGGCCTGCGTAGTGCGGCGCCGCGCTGGGCAGGGCGGGGCCGGGGCTCCGCTGAGGCCGCGCACACCGCGTCGCGCCACTCCCGCTCCCACTCCGACTCCGACGGTGTGAGACCGGCCGCGCGCAGCGACAGCGTCTCCGACCAGCGCCAGCGACGCTTCACCGCCTCTGATGACATTAATATTTACATGCACTTATGTATCCATAATCCATATCCGTGGACGTATCCCGCCGAATAATGCGGTAATAGGAAATTTGAACAACAACGATACACTTTCGACTGACATTCGATTTTATACTTTAAAAGAAACCTATTTTTTGGAACGAAGTCGGCCTTAAGTTCGGCCTTACGGCAACCTTGAAGGAGATAGGAGTTTTGCTGCTCGGTTGAACGTAAAAAAGTAAGACAAATACAGTAAAATAAATATATAACGAAAATGCTATAGTTTTAAACACGCCGGTGTCGTGACTATTAAGCATGTAGTTCAACTCTCTGATCATAGGTGGCGCTTTAATAAACTATTAATAAGCCTTAATAAATTATTTACGTAATTTCATATTGTTCAAAAAAATTAAATAAACTTAATATTATAATAGATTTTTGAAAGTAAGTACATGATTCGTTAAAAAAATATAGACTATTTGAGAACCTCCTTTTTGGAGACGGCTAAAAGTAAGATCATCGTAATGATAGTTAGGATACAAAATACATTTATAAAATTTTTGTCATGTTAAAGTATTATCGTCAGTACATTAGGTCATTAGCATATAAAACATACGTAAATTTCATATGAATTACGTATTTAAGGCACTATTACGTAAATGGCTCGTTCACACCTTTAATTTAAGAGCTTTTACAGGAAAGACAATTATCATGACCATTTCAATATAACACTCAGCTGAGCAACTTAGATAGAGCACTCAACACAAGTCAACGCCTGATGTTAAATCAGTACGTACTTAAAGTATTTCTCTGAGTTTTAGAAGGGTCAATTTGGATTGATTTCCTTCACAAACTCCACGCAAAATGTTAGCGCAGCCTTAGACAAACAACGAGCTATGGAGAGGGCTATGCTCGGAATATCTCTACGAGATCAAATCAGGAATGAGGAGATCCGTAGACGAACGAAGGTAACCGACATAGCTCGCCGGATAAGCAAGTTGAAGTGGCAATGGGCAGGGCACATAGCGCGTAGAACAGATGGCCGATGGGGCCGAAAAGTTCTCGATTGGAGACCACGGACCAGCAAGCGCAGTGTGGGACGTCTGCAAGGTGGTCTGACGACCTCATAAAGGTCGCAGGAAGCAGCTGGATGCGGGCCGCTTACAACCGGTCCCTTTGGAAATCGTCGGGGGAGGCCTATGTCCAGCAGTGGATGTTTTACGGCTGAAATGATGATGATGATGATGAGACAAACAAAATTTGCATTTCATACAATGTATAGATAAACTAACTTACGTGTTAGAAGCTCTCCCCCTTCACCAGACAGCAAGTCTTGTACTTTAGTTCTTAACGCTAGGAGTCTGTCGTGGAAACCGTAGGCAGCCAGTGATGCAGCGTGTGGCAGACAGTTGCCATCGCCGGAAGTTGCCAGTGGCAGTAGACGAGGGGTGCCCGGTACGCGACCATGCCGCCACCAGTTCAGTATGCCAGCTGATTCTAGGGTTACGAGAGTTGCAGTCTCTAGCAAGTCTTTTTCGATAAATATTCTGGAAAAATGTTAAATAAAATCAATTCCCATGTCTATTAATTATATTACATTACATATGAAATGGCCGTTCTTCAGTTTCGGAGATTACAAACCAAAAAGTTTTGATTATCTGTGAATTCTAAATTCAAATTAATTTTGTTTTAAAAATATGATATTTTTTACAAAATAAATCTTTTGTTTATTGCTTAGCTTTGTATTTTTATTACGTTTAAACATTTTTCATCCTAATGGATGCCCGCCCAACCCCTTAAATGTAAGGAGCGTTGCTGGAGTTTCTTCGGCCACTTCCTCTCCTAGCGCTACCCGAAGTGGCACTTGAAGTTAGTTTAACTTTTGAATGTCCCTTAGATTATCCGTGAAATAGCAACGGAACGAGTCGTGGTTCGGCCCTCTCGGGCGCCCTAGAATCGGAATGCTTACGCGTAACATAGTAACCGTCCAAGCCGAGGTTACCCCTCACCGGAGGGAGCCTTGTGTTGAGTTACTAGCGATAGAGGTTCAGGCTAAGCGACCTAAGAGCTATGACACCTCTCAATCCGAATCAATAAACTATCATTGCGTTGGCAAAGATGATGGATGAAGTCCACAGAAGCCACTTCATCCGTTTCACTTCTTACGGCTACACGGTCGTTAGTGCTAACAAAGAAAGGTCAAAATATGTTAAGCAAGCAGTTTGCTCCGGTGCGTTCCACTGGAGATCCCGGAGCCCCTCGTCATGCACCGAGGAAAGGGCCACCGGGGAGGTTTTAGTGGGTAAAAACCCACATAACCGCCGCCTTCCCCAGAAGGCGGGGTATCTTTGAAGATTTCCTCCCCGTTAACAAAAAAAAATGTTAAGCAAGCAAACTGGTTCAATGACTGCGGGGGTCTTGCGTGTTGGCGCCTTGCCGAATTTTATATAAGGTGAAAGAATAATCGTCGGGCGTGACTAGCTTCATATGTTTACACGAAAAACATTTCCAACATGGCCGCCATTATTTTCACGTGGACAGAATTCTTTATAAATTCTATGACCAAACAAAAGAATGAGGGCAAAAGAAAACATTTTAAGGTCACTGAAACTAAACTTAATTATAAAATAAAAAAAATACAAATTTGTTTAAAAAAAACACGAAAAAATTAATGATAATGAATACTTTAAAAAAAGAACACGGTACCAATTACATTAGTCAAGAAAACAACATTGTGCAAATATTTTTATCCTAATGGCGATAATAACTCTATATCGATAATCAACTAAAAAGTATGGCTCTTCCTGATACTTATTGGTGAGTAAAAAAACCATTATCTACTAGAAAAAAAATAGAGCAAATCTCGGTCATCCAGGTAGAGTTGCCGGAAAATAACTGTATCGCTGAGCGAAACGTGGTAGGGATAGCTGCCCATGAGTACAGTCGCTTACGCTATTATTTAGTTCTACAAACTATGAAAAACGATTTTTGTTTATACTTTTCATATTGGCATATCCACTATTTAAGATCTAAAATAAATTAATAAAGTAAAAATACAATTCAATACAACACAACTTAATAAAATAAACTAAATTAACAGAAAAAAAAACAATTAACATAACATTTAGAAAGCGACTGTACACCAGGAGCTAGCGGGGCGCGGTATCAGTGCGCGGGGCAGAGTACGACAGCTGAGCCAATAAGCGTTCGGGCATAGTGACAGTCGCCCTCTTCACTTCCCTGTGATACCTTATTTTTGACTTCTGCGCATACGGCCAGTGCTACAGATATATGCTGCCAACTATACTTATATTTTTTTTATTTACTGTACTTATAGTAATGGGATATTACCTGAAATCAGGCGGGTATACTGATATGTCTGGAAGCAGTAGTATGTGATCAGAGCTCAAGTTGCTGGGTTCCGGCTCCGTGTTGCTTCGCAGCGCCCACACCAGGCCCTCGTTGTCTGTCGCTCTTGATATGCCACGTGACAGTTTGCGACCTATGCAAAAACAATTATACCTAATTAATTATATCACCTTTTAGGCTCACGTGCTCTATCCTGGACTTAATCGTCGCCTTCCATTATGCGAGATTGAAGTCAAACAAAAAAAAATATAGTGCAACAATTTCAGTCTAAAAATATCAATGGATTCACTGTCATTGCAGTAACTATTGGCGACGTGAGAGCTCTGCGTTTTTCTCCTATTAAAAGAATAATAATACAGTAGAACCTCTTTAACCTAACCTCGAAAGATCGAAAACCTCCGAAATTAAAAAAAAATGTAAGCTGTTGCGGGACGTCTGGCAGATCGTAATTATTTAGTACAGATAATAAGCATAAAAGCATAGTTCATAAAATAAATATTATAGTTTTTAAAGACACAGTCACTTAGCGCATGGCGATTAAATATTTCATACTATAATTTAATATGGCGACACATAACTGCACTGCCATGCACATAATCGACCTGACCTGCCACACTAGATTTTTCACATTCAAAATTTGTTGGTACTTTGCTTCGTAAATATAACCGCATCAGGTAATAGAACGTCAATCAATAAATTTGTAATAGAAAATATTTTTAGTTATATATGTTTTAATATACTAAAATCTTCTAAAAAAAATTTTCGTATGTTTCCTCATCACTATACTAAATTTCTCACCTCCATTTTGCCTTAACGGGCCGTATTTTGAGACAGTAAAACAAAAGCCAAAAAAAGGCGTTTATTATTCATACAAAAAAATTCCAACAACGCTAAGGGTACAAGTACAGGTATTCCAATTAACAATTCAATTAGGATACAAACTGTTGTGCGATGAAATATTTCTCCTTATTAATTTCATGGTGTAGTCCAATACATATATGTCTAAATTATGTAGAGGTGAATTCCATAAATCATAATTTTTGATTAATTTTTTTTTTTTAAAGAAAAGTGGCAATATTTCTTTTTTTTCCCAGAAATATTACTAACAATCTTGTTAACCATTCCAATTAAGCTTAAGCTTGTGCTAGGACATGGTCGAATGGTGTATTCGAACCCACAACCTTCCGATTCGCAGGCCCAAAACCATTAGGCTACGATCATTGCTGTGCCCACACTCTCACTTTTAAGTTTTAGTATTTTTTTCTTTTTATTTGAGACAATAAACAAAAGTACAGTTAAAATGATATAATTACCCTTAATATATATAAAACAACCGTGCCCAGGCCGCTTTGCCGCGCTAGATTTTACTTTATTTTATTTAAACAATAAACTTACATCATTAAATATTTAATTTAACTCTCACAATATATTAAATTATTCATTTCACTCCGTATTCATTCTCTTCTCGAGCGAGTGAAGATCACTACCTACACCCATGTACAAATCAGAAAATACGATATCATACCCGTAGTAGTAGTATCGTAGTAAATAAAAGCTGTATTTGACAGTTCAAAAAGAGGAGTGCTCCGATCGTCACCAAAATACAGTATAACTCGCCAGTTCAATCTGAAGATTCCCTGAAAGTTTCATTGACATCTGTCCAGCCGATTCGGAGCCTATATGGAACATACCCACATACCTTCTCTTTTATATATATAGATGTATTGCTAGTAAAATATCTAGTATATATAGCTTTTATTGCCTAAACATGCAACCGATACGTGCGACTAAATATTTCTATGAAAAAGGTCCTTTTAACCGACTCTACGAAAGGAGAAGGTTCTCAATTCTTCTGTATGTTTAATTTTTATATTTGTTACCTCTTAACTTTTCAGTGGTGAATTGATTCGCATAATTCTTTTTTTCTATTTGAAAGCTGGAGCTTCCTATGTGGTCCCATTCCAAATATGGCATCCATAAGAAAACCATATACATATGTCTTAAATTATCAAATTATCAATGCGTCAAGTATCATATCATGCATGGATATATATTATATATATATATACTTAGGTATTTGTTGTATGTTTAGCATATTTAATTATATATTTATGTAGATATTGATAAATACGTATGTTTATATATATATGTATATTGTTGTTTTGTATTAAAATAAAAATCACAGACCCACCAAAATACTTTTAGACGAAAATTTCTGTCCATACAAAGGTTGTCTGAAAGAGATCGCTCTTAGCGATAAGACCGCCCATTGCGCATGCAATGACCTTGTCTAATGTGAAAATTGTAGTTACTATTTCTGTGATGTATTTTGTTTTTAATTGTGGCGCAATAAAGAATATGCATTCATTCATTCAAGTATGTGCACCACAAATTGACGAATAACTCAATATCACGCCAACCGATTTCAATGATTCATTTTTGTATTGCAAAGGTACATCCTTCAAGAGTACTTTGATGAGAGTTTGGTTCTATTTCCTAATATTCCGTCGGCGTGGTCCGGTCGTTAAACGTTGATTCGTTTGAAGTCAGTTTTTGTTTTTGCTAGTAATTATAATTGTTTTTCTATTGCAATATTATTAGATTCAGATTCAGATTTTATTGGTAACATAATAAATTACAAGTCAATTATTTAATACAAATTATTAGTATTACAAATTACATTAGATTATTAAATTTAAAAAAAAATAATGAAAAAATAGTACATCGAAGAAATAAAATTATTTTAATTTGTAATTTCATTTGTTAATTCCTCCACACTGTAAAATGCCCTCTCAACCAGCCATGACTTCAACCTATTTTTAAACATTGCTAGACTGGGAGCTTCAGTTACATGTTTAGGGAGTCGATTGTAGATCGCGGGGCCTGTGACGATTATTTGGGTATGTGTGTGTTGTTATGTTATAAGTGCTTATTTATATCTTTTTTATCGAAGAGACGAAGTAGCACGCTGCTCATTAAGTGTCTAGCAATGGCCACTCAAAACACAGTAAAAATATTATAGTTCAAATTTCGGTGCCGGTGCTGTTTTTCACATACCATAAACCTAAGATGGGTTATCTACAATGGGGCTACTAAATTATCCATTATCAATAACGTATTAAAGTTAAGTTAAAGTTACAGTCTTTATATGTCCCACTGCTGGGCACAGGCCTTCTCTGTAAAGAGAGTATAAGGGCATAGTCCGCCACTCGTCCCTAGTGCGGATTGGCAGCCTTCACATGTCTTAGAAAATTTTCTAAGACATGTAGGTTTCCTTACGATGTTTTCCTTCACGGCCCAGCGCGTGGTAAATCAGCACATAAAATTGCAACAACAAATTTATTGGTGCCGGCACCGAGGATCGGACTCGGGTTGCTAGCGTCCTACACGGCTCTGTCATATTAACTCTCTTAAATAACGTGTTGCTTACTATTTAAAATCAACTCTGAAAAAACTGGACGAGTTTTTCAATTCTGTCTGTTTTATAACAATGTTCATAACGCCGTCATTTATGTTTGATTTTTTTTTAATTTGGCCGCATATCAATTGTGTTGGTTTCTAAAAACCGAATGGAATCGAATCGACAAACGTGTGATGTTTGTTGATTGAGATATTGGTACTTTAATGGCATTGTAAGACTAGGATTCCTGAATGACAACGAGCGAACAAACGTGGCGGAAAATAGGGAATATAGAGGTCAGAACTTCGTAATAAAACTATGTGATACTTCGTAAAAAGAGAGCCGTCCGCGAACAATGTTTTATCTGTCGGATATCGGTCTAATCGGATTTCTCGTCAATAACTCGTTTATTGTTTTTAACCGACTTCAAAAGAGGATATTCCTAATTCGACTGCATATTTTGCATAAAGACTGCATCAAGAATGTGCGCCACAAATGGACGAATAACTTAATATCTATTTTTATTGGAAAGGGTATACTTAAAGAGTTTTTTTAATACTTTCTAAGCAAGTGCTTGACTACGATCCCACCTGGTGTTAAGTGGAATGTAAATACCTGGATGGTAAGGCCAAATGCTTCACTACGATCCCACCTAGTGTTAAGTGGAAATACAGTCCTGGATGGCGTATTCACTTTACTCTTGTAAATACCCACATTGTAATCGGAGAGAAAGACAGTCGCGGGCAAACTATTCCAGTCGTTTGTCGTACAATAATGAATTTGAGGGATGTTCACAACAAAAGGATGAAATCCTGCAGTGCGTCTAGAAGTCCGAAAGGCTAGTTACCTTTGGCCTGTGCTCAAGACTCAACAGATTGGTTTCAGCTGCGAGAGTGGCTTGATGAAAGTTTGATGAGGTTATGATTAATTTTGTTATATGACATTCCTACGATAATTCGGAAATACAAAGAGAGGGTCCGCGCGTAATAATGTTTAAATCTTGGTTCTATTTGAAGTTGGTTTTTGTTTTTACTCGCAAATATACTTGTGTTAGAGTAATGTAGACTTACACTCCGGTGCCGGTGTGAGCACTAAGTTCGAAGGCGCCGTGTAAGACATTGCAAGGTCTAGGGTGCTGACGGAACGCTCAGGCATGACATCACCACCCGCCCTCGGTCTCAGCACTCTCTCTGGAATATTCGAGAATCATTACACAAAACTGTCTACCTTGATTCACACGTGTATGTTGGTTTGGATATTTCTGTCGCTGCAATTTAATGCGTGTGAGGATATTTTCGAACACGTCTCAGTCGTCTGGAACGTGGCAGACATTGTTATTTGATAACCGTCCAAAATAATAATATGATCTCCGGACTGTGCATTGAACAAAGCAATAGTCCGGTTGTGTGTGATATTTTTGCCACATTTAGGCAGACGATGCTAAATGCCATAATACAGATTTGGATCAGGTGGAAGAGCGTTCTAAGAAACTAATTGAGCAAGCACACGAAAACTATATAACCAATAGAATTTATACACGGCTTAATTCTCTTACCAGACATCAAGGAACACCATGTTTTTTCTACTGTCGTAGATATATCCCAAGGAAGCGGAAATGCGTATGACTCCACCATTCATTACGTGTGGATGTAATATTTGTATATTTTTATTTCTTTAAGCTATTGTGACGGACCAACGAAAACTACATAACCAAGATTTTATCCAGACAGTTTCACCTCTATGATTGACAGGAGCTGGAGTTTCTTCGGCCACTTTTTCCCAGTGCTAACTCCCGAACCGTCACACTAGCTTTAGGCGTAGAATATCTTGTAATAAAATTAATGCACTCTCGGCCTCCTCTCGGGCCATAATGCCAGAATTCCCTCTCTAAGTTTCACTCGCCATGACATCTATGCTAACTGAATCTAAAGAGGTTCAAGCCAGCTACCACTCAAATCGATAAATCTAATATAGCATTCAAAAACCACCACCACCGAGACGTGAATTGGCCCTCTCCACTAATAGGAATGCTTACGCGTAATATCAGTTGTTATATTACGTATATCCAAGCCGAGACTAAGTTATTCTTGTGTAGAGTTACTACGAATAGAGGTTCAGGCTAAGCGATCTAAGAGCTATCCTTACCTTAGATAGTATGTCTTATTTGTCCACAAAAAAACTGGTCATAAGTCAATTTTAACCGGACCACAGTAATACACAATACAGCCTGGAGGAAACGTCCAAGGACTTGTCTTTGTTAAAGTAACACTTCCAATTTCTATAATTGGTGTGAAAAGAATTAACAGACGTTAACGCTGGGCGCTTCGATGTTTGATTTAATAAAAATATATTTAAAATCCACCCACTAATTGATATTTGACAAATTTGTATCAAACGCGAACGAAGAAGAGACTGGTGCGTATCATCGTTATCAAATGGCAAATATTAATAATTAAAGTATCAAGTCACGTAAATCATTTGAATAGTATAGCCCCACTGTCCGTTTGTATACTCACGCATAGAATATCAGCCTTTAGTATGTACAAATTAAGAACTATAATTCTACATGACATGAGGAGTTAACCGGCCTTAGCTCCCGCTAATGTTTATTGTCGTTATCATTGTTATGTAATCGTCTCTTTTACAACATAATCACAAAAATCAATGCTCGTTATTGCAATAATTAAGACCAGTTTCTTTCGAATATAATAAAATTCCTACATTTACAAAGATATATAAACTATTTTGTTATGCCTAATTGTTCAAGGGATGGGTCCACAAGATTACTTAGTTTGAGCTCATGACTCCCACTATTCCTATTAACCATGTCTTATGTAATTTATAATAAAAACTGTACTATGTAATGTGGGAGTAAGAAAAAAGATTTTATTTTATTATATTACTATAATATTAAAAAAAAACTAGATGCGATTTTAGGTAATGAGTCCTTTTTTAATACGATGCCAACCGCAAATTTGCATGGCATTTTCAAAATTGATAGCCTAATAGCTTGATGTGACTTTTTTTGGTTTTCGTTCTTAGGCGTTTGCCAATAAGTTTATTTTTCATATATTTCCGCACAAATAAAATCACCTGCAAAACAATTTGTGGTCGATATTTTTTTGTAACATTGAGAAACATATATAGGCTGTTACTTTAAGGCGATATACCTATAGAACAAGTATAATTACGAGTACAACAAAAACCGACTTCAAATCGAATCAATCGTTAAACGCAATTACGCGCAGACGCTCTTTTTTTGTTTCCGAACTATGGTAGGATTAATAAATAAAATTAATTAGAACTTTTTTTTTGTTAACGGAGAGGAAATCTTCAAAAAGATACCCCGCCCTCTGGGGGGAAGGAGGCGGTTTTGTGGGGTTTTTACCCACTAAAACCTGAGGGGCTCCGGGATCTTCAGTGGAACGCACCGGAGCCCCACTGCACTGTGCTCAAGGAGAGCACTTCCCCCAGTGCCCTGGCAGTGCAAGGCGACACGGCCCAGCCGATGTCGCCATCTTTCCGGGGAGCATTATTCCTCTCGCATTATTCCCCTATACCAGTGGTGGGCAAACTACGGCCCGCGGGCCAAATCTGGCCAGTTAAAGCGTTTCATCCGGCCGGCCAAGTGTTTTTTGAGTTAATATTTTGTTAATTTGTTTTGTTTTTAGTTATATCAGTAGTGTTTATAAGGTTTACAACCTTTTAACATTTTTGGTTTGTTTAAAAAATGCTTATAACGTTGAAAATTTTTACGTAAAAAGGCAAAAAAAATTGCCACCAGCAATCTGTGTTATTTGCTAAATTAGCCATTAATTTTTTTGTTAAAAGATTTAATAAACTAAAAGATTTTTCGGTAAAATTTTGCCCCGTTAATTTTTTTACAATTTGTGGTCGATATTTTTTTATAACAATGAGAAACATATATAGGCTGTTACTTTAAGGCGATATACCTATAGAACAAGTATAATTACGAGTACAACAAAAACCGACTTCAAATCGAATCAATCGTTAAACGCAATTACGCGCAGACGCTCTCTTTGTATTTCCGAACTATCGTAGGATTAATACGAAATAAAATTAAATAGAACTTTTTTTTTATTAACGGGGAGGAAATCTTCATATATAGGCTGTTACTTTAAGGCGATATACCTATAGAACAAGTATAATTACGAGTACAACAAAAACCGACTTCAAATCGAATCAATCGTTAAACGCAATTACGCGCAGACGCTCTTTTTTTGTTTCCGAACTATGGTAGGATTAATACGAAATAAAATTAATTAGAACTTTTTGTTAACGGAGAGGAAAGGCGGCGGTTATGTGGGGTTTTACCCACTAAAACCTGAGGGGCTCCGGGATCTTCAGTGGAACGCACCGGAGCCCCTCTGCACTGTGCTCAATGAGAGCACGTCCCGGGGGGAGGTTACTCCACAATACCCTCGCAGTGCAAGGTGACATGGGCCAGCCGATGTCGCCTTCTTCCCGGGGAGCATTATTCCTCTCGCATTATTCCCCTATACCAGTGGTGGGCAAACTACGGCCCGCGGGCCAAATCTGGCCAGTTAAAGCGTTTCATCCGGCCGGCCAAGTGTTTTTTGAGTTAATATTTTGTTAATTTGTTTTGTTTTTAGTTATATCAGTAGTGTTTATAAGGTTTACAACCTTTTAACATTTTTGGTTTGTTTAAAAAATGCTTATAACGTTGAAAATTTTTACGTAAAAAGGCAAAAAAAATTGCCACCAGCAATCTGTGTTATTTGCTAAATTAGCCATTAATTTTTGTTAAAAAGATTTAATAAATTAAAGATTTTTCGGTAAAATTTTGGCCCGTTAATTTTTTTACAATTTGTGGTCGATATTTTTGTAACATTGAGAAACATATATAGGCTGTTACTTTAAGGCGATATACCTATAGAACAAGTATATTTACTAATAAAACAAAACCGACTTCAAATCGAATCAAACGTTAAACGCAATTACGCGCAGATGCTCTCTTTGTGTTTCCGAACTATCGTAGAATTAATACGAAATAAAATTAATTAGAACTTTTTTTGTTAACAGGGAGGAAATCTTCATATATAGGCTGTTACTTTAAGGCGATATACCTATAGAACAAGTATATTTACTAATAAAACAAAACCGACTTCAAATCGAATCAAACGTTAAACGCAATTACGCGCAGATGCTCTCTTTGTGTTTCCGAACTATCGTAGAATTAATACGAAATAAAATTAATTAGAACTTTTTTTAGTTAACAGGGAGGAAATCTTCATATATAGACTGTTACTTTAAGGCGATATACCTATAGCACAAGTATAATTACGAGTACAACAAAAACCGACTTCAAATCGAATCAAACGTTAAACGCAATTACGCGCAGACGCTCTCTTTGTGTTTCCGAACTATCGTAGGATTAATACGAAATAAAATTAATTAGAACTTTTTTTTTGTTAACGGAGAGGAAAGGCGGCGGTTATGTGGGGTTTTTACCCACTAAAACCCCCCCGGTGGCCCTTCCTCGGTGCATGGTGAGGGGCTCAGGGATCTCCAGTGGAACGCACCGGAGCCCCTCTGCACTGTGCTCAATGAGAGCACGTCCCGGGGGGAGGTTACTCCACAATACCCTCGCAGTGCAAGGTGACATGGGCCAGCCGATGTCGCCTTCTTCCCGGGGAGCATTATTCCTCTCGCATTATTCCCCTATACCAGTGGTGGGCAAACTACGGCCCGCGGGCCAAATCTGGCCAGTTAAAGCGTTTCATCCGGCCGGCCAAGTGTTTTTTGAGTTAATATTTTTGTTAATTTGTTTTGTTTTTAGTTATATCAGTAGTGTTTATAAGGTTTACAACCTTTTAACATTTTTGGTTTGTTTAAAAAATGCTTATAACGTTGAAAATTTTTACGTAAAAAGGCAAAAAAAATTGCCACCAGCAATCTGTGTTATTTGCTAAATTAGCCATTAATTTTTTGTTAAAAAGATTTAATAAATTAAAGATTTTTCGGTAAAATTTTGGCCCGCCAACCAAAAAGTTTGCCCACCACTGCCCTATACTATCTTTATAGTGAAAGCCTGTGCCCAACTGTGAGATATATATATATATATGTTTAGCTGTAACTATGACTTAATGAAAATTATATGCGCGCTAGCTAGATAAGCTCACGTTTGCCTTCCAATCTTGCTTGGCGGTTTATATTATGTAATTTTCACTTGTATAATTACTATGCCGTTAAAGTAAGATGTGAGGTAAAACGGACTGTGTTTAGGCCATCTTTTCTAGGCCCTTCCCCGGACTGGGGTAAGCAGAGCGATCCTGAATAGATTTTGTTCTACAAGAAAAAAAACCGTAGTTAACAACACATGTTGTTGCCTTATGACGGATCCGTGCACATGTAGTAATATTTCTGGGGAAAAAGTACTTTAATTGATGGCATTCTTTTAAAAAACACATTGACATTAATTATGTACTCCTATTAATATGTTGTGCGTGTATCTCTTATATTTTCCGTGATGATTACTTTCACCTATACGCGTTTAATCTCTGTGCCAGCGTTGACTGCTAGATAATTTTTATGTGGACCGCAAAAAGATTTAATTACTACCTGGGGCCATACCTTTATAATAAAGTTAACTTTTATGTGCCTTTTGTTTTTGTTTCTCCATAATTTCACCTACGAAGAGACTGAAAAATTTCTGCATAGCATAAAATAAGTTATCCTCACTCTTATGTACTCACTCGCACACACACTCTCACATGCACCCACGCACACTACTCTTAACTCTCTATAAACTCGGACTTAGGTACAACATCTCCCTAATACAGGCTATAAATTAGTCTAGCAGGGAGATGTGTACCGAAGGACGAAAACTAAGTGAGAAAGTGTTTGTGGAATTTGTTATATAGTATGTGTTACATTTGATAATATGCATCCAATATTTTGTGTGCATGCCGGTAATTTAAAATGTAAGTGTGTGTAAAAATTCATTTCATTTCAATGCCACTAAGGCATTAAATTCGCCTTTATGGAGCATAATTTAAGATGTTACAATAAGATAAATAAATAAATAATTAATCTCACCCTCGCTGTGCTTCTCCGAAATAGGATTGGCTTCCATCACCATACCGATCACCAATTCTAAAACAATGAAAAGGAATGTTCACAACATTTATAAGCAGATCTTTATTTATGGTAAGTGGTTACTTGTTATTCACTTACCAAAACCTTGGGTTCCACTAAAAATCGTATAGAAAAATGTTTTTTTGATTGAGATATTAGTAGTTTTACGGCAATCTAACACTAGGTAATTCTCATGGACAACCAGCAGGAATGGTGAATACGGTAAGACTTTTACAATTTTTGCTACTAAGATTTTGATCACTATAAGGCTAGTTGTTCATTTACATTTCATTTGAAGTCGGTTGTAAAAATAGATTAACTGGTGTAAATTTCCTCGATATATGGGCAATATGCTCCACCCCTATGTGGCGATGGGCTCAACCCCTTTTGCATGTGGGACCTAATCAACACCGCGCAAAACGATGTTATCCCTAGCAGGACTTTCAACAGAGTGTACCGATTTTGATGATTCTTTTTTTGTTTGAAAGCTGGTGCTGACACTGGTATCGATGAGAAAACCATATAAGTGTTAAAAAAAAAGTATATACCCGATACAGATTTCGATGATTTTGAAGCGTCAATAGCCTAATGGTTTAGGGTACGGCCTGAGAATCGTAAGGTCGTGGGTTCGAATCCACCATTCGACTATTGCCGTGAACCATGTCCTAGCACAAGCTTAAGTTTAGTTGGAATAGTTAACAAGATTGTTAGTAATATTCCAGGAAAAAAAAAAGAAATATTACTAGCTTTCTTTTAAAAAAAAAATGATTCATTTTTATTGGAAAAGATGTACTTTGAGTAGTATGATGGAAGTGTGTTTAGGTTACGATTAAATTTGACTTTGTAATGTTCCTACGATAATTGGGAAATACAAAATAGGGGTCCTCACGTAATAGCGCTTATCGTTTGATTTGATTGGTAGTTGGTTTTTGTTTTTGCTCGTAATTATACTTGTTGTATTTCCATGTTTACAGTGATGGTTGCCAATGCACAATATAACGAAAAAGAGTAAGTAACAAACATGCGGCATCGATGATACAACCTCACCTACGCGACCACCGAAATAGATGCGTTTTAAAATTAACGTCCAGTTCATAAAACGCTCCCGAGGTTTGTTGTCGATTCCTTTTGCCAGAGTATTTCTTTTGTGCGTCGCACGAGGACGAGGGTCTATGTATGCTGGTAGCATAAACAATCCGTATGTCACAAGTGTATTCGTGTCACAGAAACGTCTCTATTTGTCTGACCAAATTATAAAATTTATTTCGTAACAAATGATGAATTGGGGCATGTACGTGTTGTATATTATCCGGCACCAAAAAAGGACTAGGATTTCGATTCAGATTTAATTTTGTTTTATGTTCCACCTCTCATAACTCTGTAATATATAAAACAATTTAATTTTAATTAAGTTCTCAATTATTAAAATGTGTTCAACACTGCTAAAAAAAGTTTTCACTTCAAAAATACAATTGAATTGGAAACTCCCTCTTTTTTGTAGTCGGTTGAAACAAGTGTTTCTCCACCTTTTAATTAACAAAAAGTTTTATGACACAAACCCTGATGTATATTTGTTTGTTCTTGACTTTTCTTACTACCCTCATCATCATCATCCAAGCCACAGAACATCCACTGCAGAACACAGGTACCCCCAAGGATTTCCAAAAGGGCCGGTTGTAAGTTTGCATCCAGCTGCGTCCTGCGGCCTTTATAGGGTCGTTAGACCAACTTGCGGATGGACGTTCTGCGCTACGTTTGCCTGTCTGTGGTCTCCAATCGAGCCTTTCGGCCCTTTTTTTGTTGACGGGGGGAGGGGGGGGGGGGAAATCTTCAACAAGATACCTCGCCTTCTAGGGGGAAGGCGGCAGTTATGTGGGGCTTTTACCCACTAAAACCTCGGTGCATGGTGAGGCGTTCCGAGATCTCCGGAGGAACGCACCGGATCCTCTGCACTGTGCTCGTAGAAGAGCACGTCCCGGGGAGGTTACTCCCTCTCTCCTTGTGCACTCGCAGTGCAAGGCGACACGGGCCAGTCGATGTTTTACCTCTCCTATCCTACAGGGTTTCCTGGAATAGTAGATCGCTTATAACGATAAGGCCAGTTTTGGGTTTTGTTTACTTTTAATTTGATCATATTTTATAATGTGAGAAATATGTACACTACAAAGCGCGTGGGTCTCGGCTGCATTTACGTAACGACACGTAAGGAAACCATATAAAGAGAAGTGAACCGGCTCGCTCGAGTCACCGCGACGTGTAGAGTCGATGTTTGGAACGTGGACGAACCAATGATTAAAGAATTAAGCAGTTGTAAGTTTTCATGGATCAATTGTTTACGATTTCGTCTAACATAACCCAATTATACACTGTTAACAAGTTTCTGTAAAACTTCTTTACGAATCTGAGGCCCCATTTTAGTCCCCTTCTACAACAGGCATGGGATACCGTAGCCTTATTCTACGAGCTCAGAACTGAACAGGGCTGTGGGTATAAAAATCAAATCTTATCCTACGACTACCTGATCCAAAAGTTTGGTTAACTCCAATTAGTCAAACATCGTTTTGGTCGGTTCATCTCTCCATCTATGTTAAATTGTATTTGCCGCTAACTGTCAAGTTCGAGTAGAACTAATTATTGGGAGCATTAATAATAAGTGTATCTTCTCAGACTTGAGAGCGCATATAATTTAGAATACCGCTGATCCGCAACTTTCTTCTATAATCTTATCTTGTCCTGATTAAAATCTCGTTAAAGCTATTCTAGCTAAGCTAGCTATTTAAGGGTTTTTTTTTCTAATAGAAAATAACATCCACATAGGACAGAAAACGATACACAACAAAAGTTATAATCAGAGAAAACAAAGACAAAAGCCAACTTACTGCGTATTAAACATTTTTATACATCGCCGTCATTTCTTCCTTTATGGTCCAAGGAAAGGTACCGTGTACACACGGCCGCGAGGAAGATTGCCTATGAGGTGGACTGACCAAATAAAAACGGCAATAAAAGGAGTCATCAGTGCATGAGGAATGCGGCTATTAAGGAGGAATGGTGGCGTGATGTGGGGCTTGCCACCAATACTGAAGACCATGACCACTCCGCCAAGAGAGTCACCAATTAAGAAGAAAAAGCTTCTTCCATAGTTGGAAAAACTAGGATACTGTTACAAAACCCAACATCTTTAACGTAAATCTAAAATGTATCTATCAATTCGACTCTAGAGCTTCGTCCTTGACGTGATGCACGTTGTCGTCTTCATTAGAAAACTGAATCTATTAGATGGAATATGCCCAGAACGAAGCCTGAGAGCTGTTACAATTTCATTTTTCTTAACTGAAAATTATCGAAACATGGGGACCGACTCAAAATACGTTTATATACTCTTAATAATATAAACATATAAATTAACAGACAAATGACTTACTATACTGCCTACCTACTATAAATAATGGGTACAACGGCACCTTACTAAACTTGCGAAACGCAGAATGTAAAATGGACAAATCAATTGTACTGAAGGTCTTTATCCTATTAATGAATATAACGATAAAAATATACATTTCAATGATTTCGACCGCAAAGGTTAATAATGACACAGTTAATGTAACAATTTACATAATTTGTTTATGGTGCAGAAAGCCGGGAACAGCTGTATCACCAATGATGCAATGCCATAGACACTAAAGAATTTAACTTACAACGAAAAGCGACCTAAATGTTAACTGGTAATAAAAGTTAAAGTTACAGCCTTCATATATATAATATATGTCCCACTGTTGGGCACAGACCTTCTCTGTAAATATCCGCCACGCGGCCCTAGTGCGGATTGGCAGACTTCACATGGCTTTCAAATTTCCTAAGATGTAGGTTTCTTCACGATGTTTTTCTTCACCGCCGAGCGCGTGGTAAATCAGCACATAAAATTGCAACAACAAATTTATTGGTGCCGGCACCGGGGATCGAACTCGGTTAGCTAGCGTACTATGCAGCTTGAGCCAACCGCCCGGACACTGAGCTACCACGGCTGGTAATACTGAAAGAAAAATGGACATTCGGCGATGGTCTAGTGGCTATCTGTTCTTACAGCGTTTTGTCGGGCGCGGGTTTCGAATCACACCCGTTTTGTGCTAATGAGTTTTCCTATCCTAATTAATTATACTACTACAAAAAGACGTCCAATAAAATTTAAGATACTCACTTTATAAATACAATAATACTTTTAAAAATATAAAAAATATATCTAAATTATTCTATGTCTAATATTCCAGTTAATATGAGACTGTTGACGTCAAATAGGTGCCAACAATTGTCCGTAGCTTTATGCACAATGCGGAGGTTCCGCTCTCCGAGTACGTCCTGAATCGCAAAACCCCTGGCGCGTTAAAACTGCTGGGCACGGCGCTCTAGGCCGTTGTGTGACGAGGTGAGGCGTGCGGAAGTCTCGTAATGAATACCAAAACGAATCGCTTCACAATCGATAAACAGCTTACTATATACAAACGATTACGCCTTCCACGTCGATAGGGGTAGGCAGATATTATATGTTATTTTTAATTCAGTTAAATTTTTATGGTTCGTCATTTATCAGTACAAATATTAATTTAACATTTTGTTTGATGGAAAGGGTATTCTTTCATAGGGGTCCTATTTTAATTTTATTAGCATTGGACCTTGTGTTCTGAAAATATACCAGGTAACTCCTAAATATCGAGTAGGAAAAGTGTTTGGTGACTGAGCTATTAGTAAGTGTATGACAGTCCACGACTTTGTAGCACATAATAACGACAACAAGCATGAATGTGAGAAGTTGATAATATGACAATGGTACTACGGAAATAACAGAGAGCCGATGTCGCCTTCTTCCCGGGTCCACTTTAGCGGACGACAAAGGCCACCCAACCTTGTCGCCCACTGAACCCGAGGCCCCTTTTAGTCGCCTTCTACGACAGGCAGGGGATACCGTCTTATTCTTGAGAGCCCAGTACTACAGGGCTGAAAGTGTATAACAAACCTAAGGTGCTATTGATTTTGAATATAAATAAATGATTTTTTTTTTTTGTTCACGCGGGGGAATCTTTTTACAGACCATCCTCCGGTACCCTGGGTGGGCCCGGAGGGATGTGTGGGACTCGGCCTGGGCAGCCCCTACCCACTAAACCTTCCGCGAATGCCATCAGCCGTTATGAGCGGGGTGCCCCGGATCTGTCAGCAACAGGACACCCCAACGACCGGCCGGTCCCGGCAAAGACCGGACTTCATCCTCAAAAGGGACTTCTCCGGCACTCAGAGAAGTCCCGACGACGCCGAAGCATGCTGTGGCCAGCTACCCATCCTGGCCCCGCTTCGGATTACGGGGGCGGCAAGAGGAGGCGTTCATAACGCCTCCTGCGCACCCCGATACGTCGCCCGATCTCGGGCACACCTCAAGGGTGTGCTGGGCAGAGTCCACCGCAGCACCACAATCATGGCACCGCTCATAGGCCTCCCGATGGACCGTCCGACACAGATAGTCCCCGAAGCACCCATGCCCCGTGAACACCTGCGTCAGACGGAAGGTGAGAGGTTTGCGCTTTCTGCGCATCCAACGCTCTAGGACCGGGCGCAGAGCACTCGTCGTACGGATACCGTACGAGTGATGCGCCAGGTCCTCCTCCCACCTTCGGCAAAGTGCCACCTCTCCTAGCCGACGGATATAAATAAATGATGACCTCAATCTGATCAATCATCAATATATAGGCAGAAAAGTTAACGCATCTTAATAATAAAAATTTAACATTAAAACAAACGAGTATAGCATTCGAACGCAGGACCGTTACTTCGAAGGCTGTTGTGTATTAATCAATAAGGCTATCATGATTATGAATATAAATTTGTATTGATATGGCCTCTCCATATATAAAACTAAATTTATTTGTCCTATGCTTTGTGTAATAGAACAAGAATTTACGTGTAAAAACAAAAATCGACTTCAAATCGAATCGAACTTTAAACGCGTTTGTTTCCAAAGCATTATTTAAAAAAAAATATATTTATAATTATTACTTAAAGTTCTAACGTTTTTTTTACACTTTTAAGGCATGTGCTTGACCACGATCTAACTTGATTTTAAGTGGAAATATATATAAGGTAAGGCGCACTGGCTTAGTCAATGCCTATCGACTCTACTCTTGAATACCCACATTGTAATCGGCAAACTATTCCAGTTTCTTGTTTCACTTTTTCAGTCATCGTCATGTTGTTCATGTGTTGATCAATGACAGTTTCAGTTGTCATAAACCTACCAATACCATCATCAACAACCAGTCTTCCTTACGACTTCTAGGAGTTCTCTGACTACTAAATACCATTAATTACGCCTTTATACACGCAAGAAACGAACCTATTCCTATCTCAAAGGTCGGCAACGCACCTACAGCTCCTCTGGTGCTGTGGATGTTCCCCATGAACACGACGGTGATCACTTAAGATCAGGTGAGCCGTATGCTCGTTTGCCACTTTTCATATAAAAAAAAACTTTGGTGCAAAAAAGGAACTATCTATCTATATCTACGGAACTCAAGGACCTATGCCTACAAAAATAATACGGGACCTAACCGATGGGATTTGTCAAAAATCATTCGACAAATTGGGATCCTCCTTTTTTGATGAAAACCGTTAATTGTAAAGATTGTTTACGTATTATAAATTAGATTGAGATGTCGACATTGATACGATGTCAACTTGAACTATTAATATTAGTCAGCATTTTTTATGGTGTGGACGATGACTAATTAGCAAGTTACACGCATGATTGTCGTGAACACTGATAATCATTTCGTAATCCGGTGGAATTGGTACACAATAAACTGGGAGAGTGGTCTGATGCAGTGTTAATGACACGGATTATATTCAATACATACAGGCTACAGAAAAAATATGTTTTTTTTAAAATAAATATCCTTTATTAATTAACAAAATTATAACAAACAGTATTACTAATTACACTTTTTATACTGCGAGTATTAGTTCTATTTAAGTTTCACTGCCACCTAAACTAGGAATTTCCTGTGCGATAGTTGGCAGTCCTACCTCCCATGGTTATTTATATATCTAATATTGTCATTATATCATTTTTTTTTTGCGGGCGGGTGAGTGTGTATGTGTGAGTGTGTGAGTGCTTTTCAATTGAATTGAAAGAACAAATATGTTTGGAATAGAAGGTAGAATTTCTTGAGTGTATACGGTCACATAATATGTGCCTCTTTAATACAGTTAAATTTTCGTTTTTTGCGGTACGTTAATAGTACGAACAATGAAAGATGAAGCAAAGCGCTTCTTTCGGGTTTGATGGATGTTCACAACAAAAGGATGAAATAGAGGTTCAGGCTAAGCGACTATGAGCTATGCCACCACTCAAGCAATCAAAACTAGCTTCTCTAGCCAAACTGTGCAGTTCGTCATTAAAAAAAAAGATAATTTAAAACCAGGGCTCACCTACAGTTTCATACAAACCCTTTTCATACAAAAAAATAGCAGTCTAACAGAGCTGATACAAGTGAGTACAAACATAAATTAAAATGATCAACATCAATCTGATTTTCACATCAGGCAACAATATCTAATGGTTATTTATTATTCAAATATATAGCAGGCTGAATAGAATCGTGATAATTATTAAAACCAACATTACCGTGTCGGTGACGCGACCCCGTAAGATTTTTTCCTGACAAAAAGTGCTCAAAGCGGCGAAGAAGTTTTCACTTTGAAAAATGTAGCATGACATCATAACATTACAGGTTTTATGGGCATTGTTTGAGTTCACGCGAACAACTACACGGCGCATGTCTACGGTCGCGCGATTGTTTTTGTTTATGCAACCGACGCTACAATGCCTGTGTCACTCGATAAGGCGAATACTGCCATTGTATCCAAGTACATTTATAAGTTAAAACAATTTTTTTTGGCTGGGGAAATCTTCAAGAAGATACCCCGCCTTCCCAGAATTAGAAGTAATGTGGGATTTTTACCCACTAAAACCCCTTGGTGTCTCTTCCTCGGTGCATGGTGAGGGGCTCCGGGATCTCCAGAGGATCGCAACGGAGCCTTCTTATTCTTTTGTGACCTTGCATTGTAAGGCGACACGGACCAACCGATGTCGCCTTCTTTCCGGGTCTACTTTGGGGGACGCCAAAACCCCACCTTTGTCGCTCAGTGAATCCGAGGCCCTTTTTAGTCGCATTCTACGACAGGCAGGGGATACCGTGGTCTTTACCGGTACAGGGTTAGAAAAAAAAAACAAAAAAACCTACCTCAAATCTACTACAAAGAACTAACTTAAGAATTGAAAATATTCTAAGTGACAAAGAAATCTTTAAAAAAGACCTCAGAATCACAGGGGATTTTCAGTTCGTCTGTATTTTCGACCGACTTCAGAAAAGGAGTGCGTTCTCAATTCGTCTGTTTTAGATTTTCATGTTTGTTACCTCCACAATTAAATGAACCGATTTTGATGATTCTGTTTATATCTGATAGCTGGTGCTTCTCGTGTGGCCCCATTACCCTTAGGTCCAATTCTGACAATGGTATGCATGAGAAAACTATATGTTTTAATTTGCATTAAGTCTGTATTTGGAAAATGGCCGAGTAACTCAGTATCACGTCAACCGATTTCGATGATTAATTTTTTATTAGAAATGATGTTAGTTTGATGAGAATTTCTTGGGTATTGTTATAAATTCTATTTCGTAATATTCCTACGATAATTCGGAAATACAAAGAGGGCGTCGATTAACGTTTGATTTGGAGTCGATTTTTCTTTTACTCGTAAATATACATGTCTAAGTCTGTACACACATAGCGCCGTTATTAATGGAACGGTTTTGAGTTTCGTTTATGTTTGAATAAGCAATTTAATGCAATTTGTTAAAGGTCCCATTGGACCTTGGATTCAGACGGTATACCAGAGACCTTTAAATGTTTTTTTTTATAGAAAATGTTCGTTATCTATAACAATAAAAGACTAGGTAAGTATTCTTTAACGACAAGGTGTGTTTTGTGAAAGAAGAAAGATAATGTAGACACCAGAACTTCGTAACATAATTGTGATAGACTAGACTGTTGTTTAAAAATATTGTTGTCGTTGGTTGATGTTACAACCACATTGCGGCGCAACACTTATTGCGGCAATAGTGTTGCGTCAATGCATTCTTCAACTTTATTGGGTTCATCTGGCCGATAAATTTTTGTATTACGCTTGGATGCGGAACGTTTATGAAATTATTAGGCTAACTAGGGGTCGGTAACGTCTCTTTGGATGTGATACACTCTAGTACTAATTTTATTTATGCAAATACTATTTATTGTTGTCAAGAAAAAGCTTTGTGTCTCTTAAAAAATTTTGAAAGACGACCTCTGGTCTAAAAGGATTCGAATTTCGATTTTTTTTTAGAAACAATAAAGGAATATATTACCTTAATTATTAGTAGAAAATTGTATACGATACCGTTATCCTAATAATAATAATGTCCACAATTATGTCTTAGCTAATACAGTACACACACTTTATTAAGTTTTAAGGAATTAATTTATTTTCTTGTATTATATGAATAAATAAAACAGATATGAAAGTTCAAAAGTCTTTTTGTAATGATCAAACGATAGAACCAACACATCAATATTGGCCGAATGGTCATTATACAACTTAATAATTTAAATTCCGGTCGTCCCATACCGTTCATATGGGGATGTGTCAACAAATCACATATACATCGCTATATTTGTCTGATTTTATTTTTAAAACGTGACATATTCACGGACTCGACTCGTAACGCAATACTGGCTGGAAAAACGAGAAACATGATATATTTTCGACGCAACATTATCACTCTGAAGCAACGTTAGACGTAGTACATGAAATGTAGATTTTAAAAAAGGAACAACATGTGTGTATTTTTTTTAAGATTTTCCCCTACCAAAAAGAACATGTATACAATTAAAAAAATGTATACAAATAAAACCTGTCCTTGAGTCCCATTAATTCGTTAAAACCGGAAACAGTATTACGGCTATTCGACGAAGGTCGTATTTCACATAAGTGCTGCCGGAAGTTATGTTACAATTCCTACGTATTAAAACGTATTAAACAAAATATGAAACACATCTTATTTTTTTTCAGAAAATTTTACTAACATTCTTGTTAACCATTCTAACTAAGCTTAAGCTTGCTAGGAGATGGTTCACGTCAATAGTCGAATGGTGGATGGAAGCTAGGACCTTACGATTCGCAGACCGTACCCAAAACCATTAGGCTATTGACGTTCAAAAAGAAAAAATACAGTTTAAATATTTAAAATAGTTTAAAAGTAAAATAAAGAACCTACAAATAGGACGTGATGCCAACCTTGGACATCTCAAGCATGCGCTGGACGTAGTACTACCTAATGTCGTATGCGTGAAATTGAATGTAATGTGTTGAATCGAATAAAGAAAATGTCTATTTCTATGTATTTTAATTACGATTAAATAAAACGAAATAAACAGTTACACTACAGGGTAGTTTAAGAAAGTAAAGTCTTACTTGTAAAGGTCAATGTCTTAAATATTGTGGCCCTACCTATATCTTAGTCTGTCCTTGGCTGTTTGTCCGCTGTTGATTGATTAATAATGTGGCCAAATTTTTGGATCACCCTTTAAAGAGGTTAACTATTTTATGGGGAGAAAAATAAAAAGTAAAACATTTTATCACTGGCTGGTGCGTGCTTGGGAGTAGTTTATACGAGTGTTTGAACTTCGAACTTTGCCTTTGAAATGCAACGATTTTTTTTTAATTTCGTGTAATGGTTTGGCCGTTTCTTTATCAGCATCAGTCGCTCCAGCCGTTCTAGATTAAGCGGAACACACGGACAGACAAATTGCAAAAAAATATTATTTTGGTATATGTGCCGTATATACATTCGTATGCATGTAGTAAGCGGTTATTTTAATGTTAGAACCAGACACTTACATTTTAATTATTTGTATATATATATATTTAGCATAATTGAGGCTTTAGGCGATATAGTCCAACAATAATTTATTTTTATTTTTCTTAATTTCAATTACTTTTGTTTATGTCGGTTTTTGTTTTATTTCTGTATTATTGTTTCAATCTCTTTCTTCACTAATCATAAAGGTAACAGTTATAAAAATCTTTTTATGTTACTTTTGCCCCACTGAATAGAACTACCCACGGCTTGCGAGCTAGAATCCAGTCACTCTGATCACTGAGCCGAGTATCAACATAGCCCATGTTGATACTTGTATGCAGTGTTGTTTATGACCGTACACTGCGTCACCTTGCGCGCTATTTATAAACGAACAAATGTCGTTGGATTTATTTAAATGAGTCGACGGACACCAAAGTGGAAATCCACAAAGACAGCCGACACCAATGTCACCTTTATGGTAATTAAACATGCTTCATTATGGTAAATAGATACATATATAATACTTGGTAATCGTATCGCGTAATCGCAATGCGTTTATAATGCAAGCATCGTTTTGACCATAAACAATTTTCTATTCTTTTTCTTTTTTCGCGTGATGTGTATTGGAGGAATTAAATCTCGCCTCGTCCGGCAGATTTTAGGTGGTAGAGGCCTCTATTATATAGGCGCAGCTATTTCCCCCGTGTAAGCCTTTTGTACAACGCAATTTCGCCCGTGTAGATATAAGAAAGACATTCCTCGATTTTTTGGCAAATGGCTACAGCAAAACATTGTAATAGTCGTTAAACATCGTACGATTAATAAATAGAAACGAAATGCATTAAGAATTCCTACATGTCATCGTCTGTAGAAAGTGGAGCCATTGCGTATGTTCCATTGAGCTATCATGTTTCTTTTTTAATTTTGCTTAATGTCGTGATTGTTGGCAGTTACCAAGTTGCTACCAGAAAAACCGTCATTATTTTACTTATTGAGAATCGTTATTATGTGCCAGCGTTGTCTTAATTGATAAAAAAAATCTAATTTTTATGTTTAAACAATGTAATTATAATATACGAAGTAGTGCCTCTAAGAAGAGAGAAATATTTAATTTACAGAAGAAAATGGTGCCATCTCAACCTGTACTGAAGAGTTGGGTCACCAGCACGCGAAATACAAAAGTATACATCTATAGGATTTAGCCTATGATGGAATATATTATATTGCGTGAATACCATATCATATTATATTTTATCAAATACCATACTGCAATTCTGACTCCCAAGATACAAGCGTAGTTTGAAAGTCATTGTTTGCAAATATTGTGTGCTGCAACAGTTCCTTTTGGCCTATATTTTCCAGGCTGTTAAATTAGTGTTACGTAACCTATGATTTAATAAATACTTTTCTTAATTATATCTCTTCTTTATATGGTACCTCCCCACTAGCTTTTATTTCACAAATCATTGCATATATAAGTGTTTGTGTGCGTCCACATTTTCCTCAGCCAAACCGAGGATAAGGCATTGCTTCGTAGCTATATAATTCAAATACCTATTGTTAATTGATGATTTTGGGTTTGACAAATATAAAAAAACAGTTATAAAGGGAGATTTAGTATTTTTAGAATAGCAGTTTTTCTATTTTTTGAGGCACCAATAATGATAAGTAAAAAATAATTAATGGTTTATGGGTATACTTGCTCTTGCTAATAAATATAATCTAATATCCAATGTTTGCATGACACATTGAAAAACATGCTCCACATTGTTGTCAAATATGACTAATGTTGCATGATAACACTTATCAGTCAGTTGTCTTCATTTTAACTATAGATGTTAATACAAACTAACGCAAAGAATTATCCCAACTACATTAAAGACATGGTTCCATTAAATTAACCGTAATACTACAAAGAGGGTAAACACGTTGAAGAGTCAACTATTATTTTCTCAAATTTTGAATAGACACTTTCTACCACCATTGTCTAGCATTAAGAAAATAGATATAAATCTATGTTATTATTATCCAGTTATTATTTAACAGTGTTAATAATTTTTCTTGGTAATGCAGTGTCTTCGTACTTGCACTCCGAAATTAAGGTTTCCTTTTTATAATGCTCAACAACTTGCCTAATGGACTACATCACTCTTCCCTCTTTCATAACACTCTAGGAAAAAGGCAAATAAACCTTCCTGAAGTTGTAATAGCCTAAACTATGAATTATAATATTTTTTTCTCAAATCTGAAGTGGAGCTATTCTGTAATTTATAAAATAAACAAGATATCTATGATCAAATTTAGAAAAACATGACCTAAAATTCCTGTGTAGTTGTCTAACTTCTAATATATATATTTTGTTTATAAACACAAGAAAGTTCAATACTTTCTTAGTATACAGAACAACAAACACAAGTAATTGTTTAGTATTGATATAAAATACCTACGGCATAATTACTGGTAAGCAGGAAATTTATACCGTGCATAAAAGGAACCATTTTATATAAGTAGCACTAAGTTATGGTATGTATCAACAAAGCGATAGAAAACAAAAACTACTGGCTGGGTTATAAATAATGCATATCTTTGATTTTTATTAAATGTGGCATTTTTTGTCCATTTGAGCCTGTCATTCCTCATACTTAAAATATGAATGTAAGAAAAGTATATTAAAAAAAATTGTGCAAGAAAAAGAAACTAATTAATATTTTATTTATATATAAATATATTAATAAATAATTTATAACACCCAAGAAATGTTATTACACCAAGCAAACAATCTATAGTTGTTGGTGTTTCTATTTTAAAAATGAACGTTCATGTACTGTGTTTATTCAATTTTTAAGGTACTGATACGAGCTGATTTTCAATTTTTGTGCTTTACCAAATTCTAATCCTTACCAAAAAAGTAAGAGCGTGAATTTAATGCATTCAAGGTTAATAGGTTTAGTACAGCGTCATATTACAACCACACCAGTGTCATCTAAAAATCTACATCGAAGGTCACAAAATGCCTAAAATAGCAAGTAGAACGCCTAAAGCGCAATAAACGAAATTGTAATCATAGCAACCAAGTACCACAGGTGTTTTGAAAAAAATATACGTAAGAAGAAAATACTAACCGTTTAAATACACAGTAAGCAGTAAATAGATAATTATTTATCATAAAACACTTTCACATTACATAAAAACGTTTTGATTAAAAAATATACAAAACACTCTTGATATTTACATTAACACAATATTTACAAATACACACCACTTTCTACTGTGCCAGACACTTGTGAAAAACTATAGACTAAAGTATACTACAGGCTAACGACAATTCAGTGTTGCCCGTTGTTTATTTAATACTTTTTGCATATAAGCAAAATGTTTAAGTGATTATTTTCTGTATGTAATATTTCACTTAATGTATCAGTCAATAAGCTTTTATTAACATACGCGTAAATATTCTATTACATTACACACCAAGAAAGTAGTCTATGGTAATATGTTACCAGTATTAATAAATTTCCCCTTTTCTTGTATAATTAAGACTAAAATGGATTGATAGATTATTTTAAATGAATATTTAATTGCAAATTCAACACTTCCTACTTTAATAAAAAAACCTTTGTTAGAAAACTCCTTAAGGTTTTGTTTCGCTAAAAACAAAAATTGAAAAATAAAATGTAATTAAATATTATAAAAAATTTATTAAATTGGTGGATAAATTATACCTTACTGTAATATACATTTTTATTTAACATTATAAACATTTCTATTAAATCTATTGGTAAATTGAAATAAATTAATGGCAATACACTTATTGCCTTTCTCAGCCGGCAATGGACACACCAACATAAAGTTCATATCATAGCTTAGTAGGGCTGATGCGAATGCTCAATTGAATCATCTCCCAGAACTTATGTACGTGGGCGGTAGCAAAACATCGCGTTGAATCGCATGTGCGCGCTTATTTACAAGTAGTAATCTAAAATTCTGACTGGTATTCGGTGATTTTTGGGGTGTTGAATCAAGGTATAAATTAACAGTGAATTTTTTTAGTGAAATATATGACAAACTCTGAATCATTCATTTATTGACTGGTGCAAACGTTGACGAAGATGACTGCGTCCACTATGATTGAATTGGAGTCTTGGATTATCTACCAGTGCGTTCTGAATGAATGCCATGTATCCAGTAGCTGTATGTACTTGAATTAATATTTATTTTTATTATAACATAAAATAAAATACAGGAGAGATTTTTATACTCATGATTAAACATTTTAAATAAATATTTTGTAAGAATTGTTACTTTGTTGTTGGTATTTTACTATTTTATTTAATTACTAATTATCTTTATTCTAGCTTCTTACTTTAAGAAATCTTAAAATAATCGTAATAGTCTAGTTGTTTAATAATCATGAGGGTAGAGGTAAGTGGTAACACGTTTTATTCACTGTTTATCTGCCAAGTGCTCCAACGGTATGTTTTAATTAACTTTAATTGTCGAGTACATTCGTTAACATCACGTATATCACGTCCACTCCACTGTTTTTTTTTTCATTGCAAAAATATCGTTTATTGACATCTGTATTACAATTTAAATGTGTCATTAGTTTGACGGCTACTTTTAAAAGTAATGCAACGTTCTAATTGAAACAATAAATGAGGTTGCTGTTTTACAGTTCACGGCCTTTTACCTATGACTAATCGACTTCGATGTAGAATATGTAATACTAATTATGGTGTTTTCATATAGCTCAAAATTTGTAGAAAAGTTTTAGGAAGTTGATTCGCCAAAATTGTAATTTTTAATTCTCTTAACTATTATTTCCTACTAGCTGCACACCATGGTGTTGCCCTAGATTAAAAATTTTTAAATTTTTCTAAAATAATAGTTACTCCTCATTATAATCGGCCAGTGAAAGTCCCGTAAAATTCAGTCTTAGTAAATCTAATGTTATTTTGGTATAGGTACCATTCATATGCATGTATAAAGGTGGTTTTAAAATTACAAACAGACAGTCCAATTTTATTTTTTTGTATAAATAATATAATTTTTCGCCATACAGGGAGGACGGACTCAATTCTTCTGCATTTGCTTGTGGTGATTCCACTGTTATTGAGCATTATTCATAGATCGATTTTTTTTAAGAGTTCGATTTTAATTAGGTCCCATATATTTTGTTGACATAGGACCCTGGGTTTCAAAGATATACCAGGGAACTATGAAAATTAGTATGGAAGAATGGTCTTCGATTGAAATATTCGTAGGTTTATGACCCCTTAATAAATAACTCTTGACGACGAGCACGAATGTGAACGAACAGAGAGGGTATAGGTGCCAGAACGTATTATACCTATTATATTTCGAAAATAAAAGTTCGTCAATAATTTTATTTCAAGCCGGTTATTATTTTTAATGTGACTTTCTTCTCGCTTATAATTATCTTTATTTTGATTCTATTACTTTCGTCAGTGCGCCTTTGGAGCCTATATGAATAAATTTATTTAATTTTATTGACTCGAAAATTTACTTGTGAGTATTGTGTACCTACTTAAAATCATGTAAAGAAAAGAAATTGTATTTTAAAAACGTCTTGCTTTTTTTAACCGACTTCAAAAAAGGAGAAAGTTCTCAATTCGTTTGTATGTTTTTTCTATGATTGTTACATCATGATTTTCGACGGGTGAACCGATTTTGATGATTCTCTTATTTGAAAGGTGGAGCTAACCGTATGGCCCCTTCTAAATTTGGTTCAATTCTGACAGTGCATGCATGAGAAAACCATATAAGTATTAAATTTAGATATGTGACAAGTATGTGCGATCGATTTCGATGATTCATTGTTTTTATTGGAAAGGACTTTCAGAGAAGTTTGATGAGAGTTTAGTTAGGTTCTGATTAATTCTATTACGTAATATTCTTACGATAATTCGTAAATACGTCTGCGTAAATGCGTCCACGCATTAATAGCGTTTTGAAGTCGATTTCTTTTCTGCTCTTCATTAAATTTCGACTACAGCGAGACAACTAGTATCTGTAAATACCACACCAATCGTACGACTTTGACCACGTCTTCCGCTTTTGTTACTTAACTTGGTTATAGGCGGTGTTCGTGTTATATTACGTGTACACCAGCAGACTGAATTATTCATCCACAAACAGACCGGTTGTTAACGCACCACTGACTCATTCTATATCATTTGATAAACATCGCCTTTTTTTGTTTAAGTTAAAGTACGGGCACATGCCAGTTGAGTTGCAAACATCAAGTATTATTAAATAACACGAACGTATAAAGGAACGCGAAGTTCAACAAAACTTTGACGCAATGATTTCATTACATTTATACTACACATGACATGATTTTTATTATTACAAAAAAAAATCATCTGATTTTCATTACAAATCTCCCTGACGACTAATCAATTTGTGTTCTTACACTCTCGATCTTAGATCCCTTGTTAGTTCATAACGATTAAGCCGCCCTTGTCCACTTTTAGGTAGGTTCTTGTAAATATTTTTATAAATAGCCTAAGCGAAGCGTCAATAGCCTAATGGTTTAGAGTACGGTCTACGAATCGTAAGGTCGTAGGTTCGAATCCGCCATTCGACTATTGACGTAAACCATCTCCTAGCACAAGCCTAAGCTTAGTTGTTAATGTTAGTAATATTTTCTAAAAGAAATATTGCTAGCTTAAAAAAATATATCTGATGCTATTTTTTGTGCAGCAGCGATCAGCGGTGTCCAGGACTATGCGCAATAGAATCATGTGAAGGTAACATGGAATTTATACAGTGGAATAAAAAGAATATATATATATATATATATATATATATAATTAAAAAATAAAATGAAATAGCCTTTATTGCCTCTAAAGTTTCTTTACAATAAATAAAAACGGTTTGACTACTTATTACAAACTTATTAGTCTTAATTATTACAACCGTACTGAAAATCTCTTTTATCGGAAGTCGGTTAAAAGTTCATTTTAACCGACTTTATATTCGAGACGATATTCATGTCAAGTTAAATTCAATTGTTGTAATATATCTTGGCCATCATAGCGGCCTTCAATTATGATATTGAGTGAAAAATTAAGACAAAGTAGACCGAATGATCGATTGCTGGGTCACGCTCCACCTGAAGGACATGACCTTGCCAGTCGTCACCGTCTCTTAAATACCGTTTCGCTTCACTGCTTCAGGAAATACGATAGTGTAGAGTGATTCTGAGCTTAATACATATCTTATAGTATCTTAATAATACGCCCATTGTAATAAGCGCAGGATCACTTATCGACCGTCTTTAAAATAGTTTTTGATCTTAATTCGTGTATATTTTTTTCCAATGTTTTTCTGGACCGATTTTAAAAGTTGGTAGAACCAATTTAATTAATTTTCCCATTTTATTTTTTTAGTATTCCATTTTTTTACTATGGGGTTTTAGTCGGTGCAAGTCAGACATAACTCCCTCTTCCCCCGGATGGCGCGTACGCAATAGGCGTACCCTACTTAAAGGGGCCTTTGGTTCCGCAGATGTTTGCATATGCTTGTATGCTTTTCTTATATACGTTTAATTCGAAAGAAGTTGCCAGTGTAAATAAAAATATTTCCTCATTTTTAACCAAACTAGACCTATCTGATATCGAATCGCTTTTATGTAGTACTAAATACGGAGAAAACGGCATGCAATGGGCACACATTTTTTGTAAATCTTCAACTAAGAATTTGAAATGGGATTGGGCGTCAATATGAACTCTCATTCTCCTCCATTACAATCTTCTTTTGTTTTCTCAGCTGTGGTGATCAATTAAATGTGATTCTTTTTGGAACAAAAAAAATGTTAATATGGTTGTTAGCGGTAAAATATTTTCATTAGAACAATTTGCAAATCACAAAGTGTGGCGTGACTAAGATTATGCAATATTTGATACAATTTCATTCAGAACTACCAGTAAATATTAGCTTTACCAAAGTCACTTCCTAGTTCACGTTGTTATAGATAATTAAAGCGATTAGAGAAGCTTCTGTGAAATATTAAAAAAATATATTTTCATTTTCCTCTTATATAATGTAATTATGTGAAAGATGTTGTAGTATATTTATAGTTCTGTGAAAATTAAACTTGAGCGAGCAAATACGTATGTCACGGCTCATGGAATTTAAAAGAACTTTCTGGAATGCGATTATTTAGGAGTGTTCAGTTATTAGCAGTATAGGAGGGAAGGCCAAGGTCGCAATCCCCTAAGTATTCATACGCTGGGAGCATGTACAGCCTCGCATTCCCAGACGTGACCGTCCTCTTATATCGTCGCTTGAAGTAATGAGGGTTGCGTTATTTTTGCAACCAAGTCATCTTTGCGGAACTCGTATTTGAGACTGGCATGTCCAAGGTTTCGACATTTACGACAAATTCAACTTTTTAATTAAGGTCGTTAGTGGTATTAAAGCGACTACAAAAAGAAATAGGTTTTCAATTGAAAATAAGCTCATAATTCCGTCGTTTATAAACCTATTTTAATTGTTTTTTGGAACGAGTTTACTTTCAAGGAACCATGGTAATTTTATCAACACTGCACCGTAGGTTCAGAAGATAGCACGGAACTCAAATAGCTAAAATACTGAGTTAATATTTTTGCAAATAAAAAGAAGCTTTTTTTTTCGTTAACGAGGAGGAAATCTTCTAAAAGATACCCCGCCTTCTGGAAGGCGGCGGTTATGTGGGGTTTTTTACCCACTAAAACCTCCCCGGTGGCCCTTCCTCTGTAAAAAAAAAGAAGCTAACCAAATTCTCATAAAAGTATCCTTGAAGTACATACTTTCCAATAAAAAAATAATCTTCGAAATCGGTTGGCGTGATATTGAGCTATTGTACCATTTGTTGCGCAGCTACTTGTCATGAATCTAATTGTCAGAAAATCTAAACGCCATGCACCTAATTGTCAGAATTGTACCAAATCCAGCGACTACACTGAAATACCAGCTTTCAAATAAAAAAAGAATCATCTAAATCGGTTTACCCAGTCGATAGTTATGAAGTTATGGGGATTGCACACATAAAACATTTAGTGGAATTGAGAATCCCTCCTTTTTTGAAGTCGGTTGAAAAACTTTATAATAGTTTCGTCTCCACCTCTTCTTTGTGAGTTATACGTGCTCCCTAAGTAAGTCCCCCACGCGCCGCTTTATAAAAAAGACGTGTTCCTTAGGGGACCAGCTGCCGGCAGGTGTTCGGCACAGCTGTTCCCAACGGTTGAATACTCACGTCTTTGTGTACCAACTACTATTGTATTCCTGGGAGCCTCGTTGTATGTTTGCAACACTTTAACTTGTACCATGGCAAGTTTTGTTATTGTCGTATATATTTATCTTTAACCGAATTCAAAAAAAGAATACTCACTAGTGTTAGCTGGTAACACATGGCACCCAGCGATTGTTATGCATAATAACTACGTCCAATGATATCTTAGTGATTTACCTGAACCTTATTGTATCTTTAATTCATAATTAGTAATTTAGTTGTTCATCACATTAACTTGGCATTGTAAACAATAACTTAACTTTATTAGTTTGTAATTATTTTTGTGTAAAAAGAAGATGGCGAAGACGCGCAGTTGTCACAGCATTCGTTAGAATAATTCCTTATACAACGTTACGCCGTCTCAATAAAGCGAGTGTACTAGTTATTGGACTATTTCATTCCACAAAACCAACAAGTTATTATACTAGTCTGTTTTTTAATTGTTGTGTCTATTGTATCTCTTGTGTTGTTAGTCATATTATATTACTAGATACGCTCCGCGGTAATAGCCATGATTAACAAGTATTTATTTAATTTTATAAAATAGAATAAGCCTAAGTTATTACATCAGCTATCTGCCAGTGAAAGTCACGTCAAAATCGGTCCAGCCGTTCGAGAGATTAGCCGGAACAAACAGACACAAAAATTGTAAAAAAAATGTTATTTTGGTGTACGCACCGTATATACATGCATGTACGTAGTACGGTATGTTATTGTAAAGCGTTAAATTGGTCTTCATAACATTAAATTGCAAACAGTTATTATGGCGGCCATATTAATATAGTTATTTAAATGGACTCCATTTATGATGTATTCACGTTAGAAGGAAAATCTCCACGAGTTACATCCAAGGTGAAATATGATTGCTAGTTATTTATTTACGTTTAGTTAGACAAAAAGTTAGTTTTCCTCATACAGACGGTCGTTATCTTCATCCACATCCTCTTATTAACTAAAACAGTGGTGTGCAAACTTTTTGGTTGGCGGGCCACAAATTGTAAGAAATACTTTAAAAGGGGCCAAAATTTTACCGAAAAAAAATAGTTTGATTTATAAAATCTACTTAACATAATAATTAAAAGCTAATTAAGCAAATTACACAAATTGTTGATGGCAATTATTTTTTTGGCTTTTTACGTAAAAATTTATGACTTTATAATTTTTTTTTAAACAAACCGAGAATTTTAATGGTTTTAAACCTTATAAACACTACTGATATAAATAAAATAGAAACAATTTTACAATAACACATCAAAAATATTAACAAAACAAAGTCTTGGCGGGCCGGATGAAATGCTTTAACGGGCCAGATTAGGCCCGCGGGCCGTAGTTTGCCCACCACTGAACTAAAAGGTAATTCTAGTTGTATTTGTAAGTTTAATTTCTTTGGTCAGGTATGATTACAAAGAAACAAAACAAAGGCATAAGAAACAAAAAGAACCGAAACAAAAATTACAAAAGTAACAATATGGTAGTGTGACTGACGCACACAAATGGAATGGCGCTGGCTATGGAATCCCATAACACTTTTCAGCGGCGGTTTATTTATTAAAAATAAATTAAATAAAAATAAATAATATTTTAATTAATATCAATAAATAATACATACGGATAGTTAACTAACGTATATTAGATTACTTGAAGCAGTATATAATAGCATTTATTTTCATTGCAGCTTCAACCTGTTACTGTCATCATTTTTTTATAACGCGCCTAAAGAAGTATGCAGCTTCCACCTGTGACTTTTGTGTTACAGTGATGCGCGCACATCTTAAAAATTTTCTCTCATCCGTTAAGAAGTTGTTAGCCAGTAACACATGACACCCAGCGATTGTTATGCTTCATAACTACTTGCAATGATATCGTAGTGATTTACCTGAACCTTATTGTATCTTTAATTCATGATTAATAAATTAATGGATCGTCATATTAACTTGGCATTGTAAACAATAATATAACTTTATTAGTTCGTAATCTCACTTCTAATTAATTTTGTTAAAAGATTGTATTGACGAGCAGTTGTGACGGTATTCGTTATAAATAATTCTTTGAACAACGTTACGCTGTCCGAATATAGCAGGTGTATTAGTTGTTGGACTATTTTATTCCACAATACCTACAAATTATTACAAAGTATAGCTTCAAAATGGTCGGGAGAAGACCCTTTATCGAGGTTTACGTATACTCAGTTGTTTGAAAGCGAATGAAGCGAATGTCAATATTAAGTGGAAGTTTGTGATCTCTGTCCACCCGTCCGGGTGACGGGCTTTGTTTGTATTATTCTTGCGTTATAACATCACATTGTACGTTCGGTAGCCCAGCTTACTCACCGCAGTAGCAAACCGCAAGGGGCAATAGTGACGACTATTTATAAAACAACCAGTTACCATAAGTCGATTAAGTTACACAGCTATAGTTTGTTTACTCGTCTACTAACGATGGAAACACTGAACTGAATTTATACATTTATTGCGACTATACATTTCACAGTGCTGCATTTTTGACAGCAGACTGTCCTGCGTTCTAGAGAATTATCAATTTTTAACCGATTTCATAAAAAAGAGAAAGTTCTCAATTCGTCTGTATATTTCTTTAACGTGTGTACACTCAGATCGCCGTCAATTATAAAACGATTTTAATATTTGTTCTTTTAAATTCGTTGGTTTCAGTTAGGTCTCATATTATTTTTTTTGGTACCTTTTTTATTTTGTTGATGGGAGGGAAATCTTCAACAAGATACAACACCGCCTTTAGTTGGATGGCGGCGGTTATGTGGGGCTTTTACCCAATAAAATCCCCAGTGGCCCTTCCACGGTGTATGGTGAGGGGCTCCGCGAGGAGTCTCCAGAGGAACGCACTGGAGCCCTTCTGCACTGTGCTCTTAGGAGAGCACGTCCCGGGGGGGAGGTTACTCCTCCCTCGCAGTGCTAGGCGACACAGGCAAGCCGATGTCGCCTTCTTCCCGGGTCCCCTTGTCGCCCTGTCAACCCGAGGCCCCTTTTAGCGCCTTCTACGACAGGCAGGGGATGCTGTAGTCTTATTCTTGTGAGACCAGAACTACAGGACTGTTTGGTACAGGACCTTGGCTTAAGCCTCCGAACTTAAGTGATCACCGTCGCTCATTATCTAGCTAAACTGTTCGTTTTTAGGGTCCATATTTAAGTGGATATGACCAACGAAAGTTCATTGGTACGTCTGACTGATTCGACCCAATTATCAAATCGTATATCGAACGCCGTAGCCTCAGGGTTATCGCTTTGCCATTGTTTTTTATTTATCTATTTCTAATTATTGTACACTTGATTGGTCCACAAATTGGGTATGCTTCACTTAATGTTGTGATAAGCTATCCGTAAACAAATCAACCGACGAACTATGTCAACAACATTAAAGGGCTTTGCGGTTGTACGTAGTAGTTTAAAGTTAGGGTTAGTTCTAGTAGCTAATGTTCATGCAAAAAATATATCGATAAATTTTTCGATATAATATATCGTAATGTTATATCGATATTACGCGATATATTGTATAAATATGTCGATGTTTTTGAAACCTCTTTTTATGTGTTCATTTTTCAGCAAGCTTTTTAGTTCCTATTTGTGACAGGTTGTTCGTACGCCATAAGTCGGGGGCAAATTTTACCAAGACGTACGCCATGTACTTACCACCTAAGAAGTTGTACCACGTAAAAACGGAAACTCATTTGTAGAAGCCGGCTAGAAAACCTTACAATTGATTTACCTAGTGTTAAATTAGATAATAAACACCATAACTACATGATAATGAATGAAATATTTGTATAAAATAAGAAATTACTATTTATTAATATATTTTATACTCATTCTTCGAAATATGCTGCGTCATAGTATAAATATCTATGCTGTAGGCGACTCGCACAACAGTGGTCCTCTTGGATAACTCAGTTGCACACGCATTCATACTTATGCGCGTGCACTCGCTCTCTCGTTCTGAGAGCTCAGTGGACTGTATATATGTTCGGTTCAAGGTTCAGTGGACTGTATTAAAAGTTCGGAAGTTCGGTTCTATGTTTAATTCACAATACACAATTATAAACTAAACACATAAAGGGTTCGCTCGGTCGGCTGGCCAGTCGTCTACATATGCCTTCTCTAGTTTTGTCGTAAAAAATTACAAAAAAATATTTTTTTGTAATTTTATTAATATATATTACAGTTCTAACAATAACAACTAATTAACTGTTTCCGACTTAATTATTACTTACTGTAATGTTAACGTGAGTGTTGTTTCGACGAATTCTGAAAAAACACTGTAATGAATTAACAATTTCGTCTTACGTTTTTCTTGTCTCTAAAATACATAATTGAAATTTTGTGCCAGTTTTAATAGCTACGTGATATAAAGCCTTTTTTGAACACTGAAAGTCGCTCTACACTGTCGTAAAGTGGCGTTAGTAAGCCACTTTGTAAACCGACTGACGGTGCAAGATTACAACTCTGTTTTTTTTGTTATCGAATCTTTCATTGAAAAAGTTGTCCAATATATCACATATTGGACAAGTTTCTAAAGAGCTTGGTGAAATGCGAATAGCTGTAGATTTATTTCTCGCTAGGGTTAAATGGAGATTTTTGAACAGAATATGTCTATGTCTATAAAGAGCTTATTTATATATATACACCGTCTCAGCATATGCCGTCGCAAGGATGCGACAGCGCTGATTTTCAGCGGTGACTACGCAAATTCGTGCGCGCTCAATACTACATTTGGAATTTATAAACACAACAGGCAATAAGAGTGCAATAAATATGATACGTGTATTTGTTATGAAATTAATATATATTATATACTATAAAATAATAAATTAACAAATTTTCATAAATAAATATATTATTAAGTTAAAAAAATAAAAAGAAATAATTAATTATATAATGAAATATTGGAAACAACAAGCCACTGATATAAAGGGGATATTATCTTTTTGTAACTTTAACATGAGGTGTTTTTATCAACCGACTTCAAAAAAGTAAGGTCCACAATTCGTTAGTATGATTTTTTTCATTTTTGTTACCTCAGAACTTTTGAAAGCTGATGCTTCTAGTGTGGTCTCATTCTGATAACGGCATCCATGAGACAAACATAGAAGTAATAATTTTGCATTATGTATGCGCGTGACAAATGGCAGAAAAACTCAATATCACGCCAATCTTTTTTTATACTAAATAGGCTCACGTTTGGCTTCTATCTTGCTTGATGGAAGGCGAAGATGAAGCCTAGGATGGTGCACGTGAGCCTATAAGGTGTCTGTTCAGATTGGACTTAAAGGTGTCCAGATTGTACCCGTGAGGAAAGACTGAAAGCAGCAAAGACTTCCATTCTTTAGCCGATTTCGTTGATTCATTTTATATTAGAAAGGATGAACTTCTAGTGTTATTAGTTAGATGAGATATTAGTTAGGGTCTGATTGATTCAATTTCTTATCTCTTCTCGATTCAAAGTCGGTTTTTGTTTTTTACATAAATATTTAATATAAAATTGTATTTAAAAGAATAAGCCAACACTGAATTGTGTCCATTTAGTCCTTATAGTGTACTTCAAAGTGTACCTCAGATATAATATGGACCTAGAATTTAATAAAAGATGTTCTACAAAAACTGACTTGAATTTTCATTTGTAATTTAGTTACATAGCGAAGGCTATTCTGAAATATTTTCTCAGCGCAAAAATATGAAATTACAGACCATTCTAAATGAGTAAAACTTTATTTTAAAAAAATATGTACGACCCTATAGATACATCATACAACACTCATCACAAACACACAGACACGTACATTCAAAATACTACACGTCCACATTTATTTATTTATATACGAATATTTATTTATTTTTCTTTTAAATCTTCTATATCTTTGTTAAATTAAATATATTTTTCTTTATGTTTGTTAAATAAAATTTGAAAATGAAATTGTGTATGGCAGTGGGAGAGGGCACTGATTCCTGAGATACAGGCTTAACTCCTAGTTCAGGAGTCAGGGAGTTCGTGTATTTGTAAGGAAATTTTTGAATAAAGTATTTGTATTTCTTTTATCTTTGCTTTATTAACAACGCAAACATATATAATATGAATCAAAGTAAATTGTAATACTATTTGTATATCATTCAAAACAAGATAGGATATGATTTAAGTTAATAGTCAGATGTTAAAGATATCCAACTAACGAGTACTCCAGCGCGTCGAAAAGTCGCCTACCTAGGTCATGTCTTGCGACTCGAAAGATATCAGCTTCTCCAACTAATTATGATGGGCAAAATAGCTAAAAAGAGACGCGCGGGATGTAGGAAAAGTCGTGGTTGCGTAACATCAGAGAGTGGATCAGCATTGCCAGCGTCGAACCACTGTTCCGCTTGGCCAACGACAAGAATAAGTTCGCTGAGCTGACGGCCAACCTCCAGTAGTGGAGAGACATTTAAAGAAGTCAGATGTTAAATTTGAAACTACCACTTTATATTCCACAAACCTTACTCTAAAAACTTTTTTTTTTATGAAAAGTGGCAAACGAGCATACGGCTCACCTGATCTTAAGTGATCACCGTCGCCCATGAACATCCACAGCACCAGAGGAGCTGAAGGTGCGTTGCCGACCTTTGAGATAGGAATAGGCTCGTTTCTTGAAGGTCTCTAAATCGTAAACGTTCGGAAACACCGCTGGCGACAGTTGATTCCACAAGTTGACAGTGCGTGGGAGAAAGTTATGCGAAAAACGTACAGTCGTTGAACGCTAACCATCAAGATGGTGGCAGTGTAATTTGGAATTCTGCCGAGATGTGCGGTAATGGAAATCGGTAGCTGGGATGATTCCGAACAATTCCACAGAACACTCCCCATGGTAAATGCGATACTGGTTATGAATACGAGAAAGAAGACATTAGCGGAAGTAATGATTGTTTATAAGAATAACAAATTCCCTAATGTGTTCGTAACATGTGTTGTGGAAGATTAATAACGGGGACTTACGGTCGTAAAATATGACTTTGATTACGATTTGATTGTGTTGCAAGCTATGTACGTGATAAAATCGACGTTGGAGACATCGATTCATCGCTCGTAGATGTTTATTCGACTGGAGAATTATACTAAATAGAGTTACATGTTAATGCAAATAAAAAAGCCGTGGTAGCTCAGTGTCCGGGCGATTGCCTCAATTTGCATACGTGCTGGCAGCAATTAATTTGTTTGTAGCAATTTAAAGTGCTGATTTATAGAGCACTCAGCGGTGAAGGAAAACGTCATGAGGAAACCTGCGTGAGTTAGAAAATTTTATAAGATATGTGAAGTGCCAATCCGCACTAGGGCTCGTGGCGGACTATGCCCTTATGCTCTCTTTACAGAGAACGGCCTGGACCCAACAATGGGACATTATTATACAGTGTAATGCATACCCAGAGGGATAGGCAGAAATCACGGTCTTAATACGATCCTGGCACATCTTTTCAGCTTAATTCGCATACATAATGATCAACGCATAAGTTACACATACATGCATATTATAATTCGCATTACTCGAAGAATTACATAGTGCTTTACGATAAAATTTAAACCTTAAATGTGTCAAGTAGGTTGCAATCGTTCTCAATCCTTCTTGTTTCAAATAAAGGACAAGATTGTTTTTGTTTTAAAAAGACAAATATTATCTCATGACCATTTTATTTATTTATTATTATTTTTTTATTTATTTGATAATGTTTTCCAACAGCGAGTACAATTATACTATAGTAATTTAATATACCCACAAACACCTTATTAAATAGTAATTATAGGAAAACGTAGCATTCACAAATACATACAAAAAACAACACTACTTAACTGATTTCTTAAAAAAATCAAGTAACAAAAGAAAAGTAGAAAAAAAAAATGAAATTTGACTATTTCAATCAAATCAAACCTTATCCTTTATTGGTCCTTTTTTGTTAACGGGGAGGAAATCTTCAAAGATATCCCGCCTTCTGGGGAAGGCGGCGGTTATGTGGGGTTTTACCCGTGCGTTTTCTTGCATGACGAGGGGCTCCGGGATCTCCAGTGGAACGCACCGGAGCCCCTCTGCACTGTGCTCAAGGAGAGCACGTCCCGGGGGCGGTCACTCCCTCCCCCTGTGCCCTCGCAGTGCAAGGCTACACGGGCCGGCCGATGTCGCCTTCTTCCCGGGTAAACTTTAGCGGACGACAAAGGCCCTTTTCGCCCAGTGAACCCGAGGCCCCTTTAGTCGCCTTCTACGACAGGCAGGGGATACCGTAGTCTTATTCTTGAGAGCCCAAAACTACAGGGCTGGTCCTTTATTGGTCCAACTTAACTGGTGGTGAGCCCACCGCTTTCTTAGTTACCATGTCAGAATCATTAACTAGATTTGTTCTAGATTTCATCAACGTCATGCACCGAGGAAAGGGCCACCGGGGAGGTTTTAGTGGATAAAAACCCCACATAAGGCGGGGTATCTTTATGAAGATTCCCGTTAACAAAAAAAAAAGATTTCATCAACGTTATCTATACTCGTGGAAGTTTATTCTATTTTCAAATATTCGTTTGTTTTCTACTCTCTGTTTGTTACTCAAATCCAGGAGAGTGTAAAGGTTAATGAAATAAGGACAAAGTTAAAGTTCTGAGGCCATTCTGCAGGTGAAGTTTACGACGCGCGTTGTTCGCGACCAAGTTAAATGTCTTTGAAGTACTTCACGGTGACCCGAAGGTTAACGAGGTTCGACTAGTTCCGACTTTTAATGTCACAAGTTTTAATGGAAGGCAGCGTTCAGGTGCCGTAGGGTGGAAAGATTGTGAAACCATCGGGCTTAAAATTGCACAATTGATGCCATGCTTTATGCGGTCATTGGTTTTGTCGATTTTACATAGTCTGCCTACAGACTATAATATATTGCATCGTTATTAATAAAGCTACTATACTTTTCCATAATCAATAAAATTGAAATTTAAAGGCTACAGAATTTACGTTTCATATTTAAGATGGTAAGCTAAAAAGTTTTTCATAACTGTAATAACGGTCGAGCGATGTCTAGCTCGTTCGACGGTCTGCATAGACCAGAGTTCGGCAACCTTTTGAGTAAAACATTTCGAAGTTTTTAAAGAGCCACAATTTTTGTTCTTGTCATCAATAAATATAGATAGTATTTTCTATCATCTAGGTTTAGATATGTCACTAATCTGAAATACCCTAATTATAATATCTATCCCCAAGATATATAAGTCATTATTTATCAAAACTGTCTCTTTGTATCTTAGATTATAGTTTGGTCACTTTTTTCTATAGTTTAAGATCTGTCCTCTAAAAAATAAATCTGTTGCAACGATGATGCATTCGTATCAAAAAAATAGTAAATCTTTTGCCTTACAAACCTACCAGTAAACTATAAGTATCATTTAGGTCACTCAATCATCAAAATATATAATCAAAATACTTAATATCTCTGCTGTGAATCAAATTGGCGGGCTTGAAAATTGATCTGTCAGTTTGACCGCTCACATTTCAGTTGAATTTTTGATGAGTCATTTGGTTTCCAGTCCAAACAATTTATTATTTTTGATGATTCAGTTTTAGTGATTTTTTTATTATTTTGAAACCTTAAATAAAATTTAGGTAAGCGTTTTTAATTATTTGGTGATTTGATTTAGGTGACAGATCTACTAGTTAGGAACTATTTGTTAGATAATAAATTTATTGGTTAGTTGCTAAAATCACCGCTGTCGCATATATTATATCGTATATCGTATTTTTTATTTTATTTTTTTCTGTATTTTTGATGTGTTTCGTATTTTGTGCCAATAAAGAATATATCTATGTCCACGTCTATAAGTATTATTAGATTTTTTAAATAAAAATAGTACTTGAATAAATTAAGTTAGTACTAATAGCCGCAGTTTTACATCCGAAGAGCCGCGTGTGTCTCGCGAGCCTCAAGTTCCCGACCCCTGAGCTTATAATTGATTACCCGTATAAAGAACGCCGGTTAGTGATGTTACAATTGACCGTTATGAAGCAATAAGGATGTACATTTGCATCGTACCGTAGAGGTAGAAAAAGAAATAGGTACACAACTGCGCGGTCTAAGTCACCGGTTATGAGTTAGATTAACTACATGGGTAAATATCACCACCGTTATCTTCGTTCCATTGGGAGTTCTACATATTCCTCTTTGTAGTCTTTCTTACTCTATTCTTTTATTTTCATCCAACTTCAAAAAGAGGAGATTCTCAATTCGTTTTCAAAACTATTTTTTTATGTTATACCGCATAACTTTGAACTAGCAGAAATGATTTTGATATTTTTTTATTTGAAAACTGGTGCTTCCTGCGTGGTCCCATTTAAATTTGAAGCGTCAATAGCCTAATGGTTTAGGGTACGATCTGCGAATCATAAGGTAGACATAGACATTTATTTATTGGCATCACAATACAAAAACACATCACAGACAGAATATAGCACACATTAAAAAAGAATGAAAAATAGACAAAACACAGTTAAAGTTACACGGACAAATAATACAAAACATATGATGCCAATATCGGACACCGTCTCAGCATATGCTGTCGCAAAGATGCGACATCGCTGATTTTCAGCGGTGCCCGGAACTACCTAAAGACGTGCGCGCGCAATACTACTTTTATATGGAATTTATACAGACAATAAGAGTATAATAAATATGATACATGAATAAAACAGTTATGAGATTAAAATATATTTTATACAATAAAATAATAGATGAAAAAATTTCATAAATAAATATATTATTGAGTCAAAAATAAACTAAAATAAATAATATGATAATTAAACGTAATAATCGTAGGTCGTCGGTAATCGTGGGTTCGAATCCACCATTCGACTATTGCCGTGAACGATGTCCTAGCACAAGCTTAAGCTTAGTTGGAATGGTTAACAAGATTGTTAGTAATATTTCAGAAAAAAAAAGAAATATTGCTAGCTTTCTTTTTTAAAAAAAAAAAAAGAATTTGGTCCAATTCTGACCATGGGATCCATGGAAATCGTATAAGTTTTAAACATGCATCAAGTATGTGCGCCAGAAATGGACGAATAACTCAATATCACGCCAACTGATGATTCATTTTTTTTGGAAAGGATGTACTCTAAGAGTAGTTTGATGGAAGTTTGATTACATTCTGAATAAGTTTGATTTCGTAATATTGCTACGATATTTCGGAAATACAATCAAACCTCGGCGCGTAATAGCGTTTAACGTTTGATTCGATTCTATAATCTAACGATGTTATTGCTGCTAGTCGATTGCTATCGACTTTTACAGCTTCATCTGTTACTGCGCTCGCGAAGACCTTAGTTCGCGAGCTAGATAAATAATCTCGTACTAGAATATTCACGTACTTGATAGTCGTAGTGAGGTTCGGACCTCTCCTGCGCATATCGTCAACTGTTTCGTATGCTATGGGCGGTGAGAACCGCCCTGAAACGCGGGTGTCGTATTGTGTACGCGCTATATGATCCTATTGCGCCGAGCTCGAAGGCGAGGTCGGGTCGCAGGTGTGACGTTGTTTGTTAGTGCTTGCAGTAGTACGTGGCGAGGCCTCCGTCTGCGTTTAGTGGCGTTTGGGTCTGGTGTGTAATTGACGGTGTTTACCACCAGGGAGTGCTTTTCTGCACATTCGAAATGATGTTGGACCGTTTTGGAGGAACTCTGGGATAGTTTCCAATTTTAGGTCACTGTGGAGGTCTATGTTTCTTTGGTACCATCTGGCGCCTGTGGCTTTTCGAATGAAATGATTTTGTATTGTTTGTAATTTGATTGTGATTTGAAGTCGGGTTTTGTTTTCACTCGTAAATATAGTTGCTATCAAGAATACTCTGCCAACAAATGTTCGCATAGCTGGGACAGTATTTTTCATTCAATTTTATTCATTAATGAAAATATTATGTTCATATGGCGACACTAATTACTAAAATTTAAATAAAAATAAAATTGAATAAAAAATAATGTATCCAAGTTTACGTAAGGTATCCTTTTTCGTTTAAGTTTATGTTTTTTTTAATAAAATATAAATAAATTATTAAAAATATATTATTTTTATAAGGATATTTAACTATCTATGTACAATTTATTTCAATTAGGTAGCGTCTTTATCTTCCGAGATATTCAAACTTTCTTAATGGACCCTTTATTTTAGTTCACCGAGTGTATTTGTATTATTTTCAAATTACTGCTCCATTTTCGTTTTTATGTTTACACATTTTACTTACTTATCTAATTACTTAACATTCAAGTAATTAGATAAGATAGAAAGCGTTATTTATAAACTAATGCTAATATATTTTACTATGCGTCTAAAATTGTTTATGATAAGCACACCAGCCCGACAGGCACACGTATATTAATAGCCCGGGTCCAGGGAACGTGCTGCCACATAAACTTATAGCCTAGAAGAAGCGTTATTAAATATACTATGAATCATTTCACTTCACTTTCGAGCAAAGTAAAACCGTGGGAGCATACAAACAATTGCCCTGGCACCGGCTGTTACTTTAAGAGCACGCATTTTACAAATAAGCACACACGCTATAATTATCTATAGCTAACTTACACATACACTATGTTTTCTTACACTTTCTAAGCTAAATCATGATCACGTCTGATGTTAAGTGGAATGCAGTCCTGGATCGTCAAGTACTAACTTAGTAAATGTGTTCGCTGTACTCTTGACAATACCCACATTGTAATCAAAAGAAAACTATACCAGGCCTTTGCTGTACGAATAATGAAAGATGAAGCAAAGCGCTTAGTTCAGGTTTGAGGTATGATCACAATAAAACGATGCACACTCCAAAATGTCATCTGTAGAAAGAAAACAATCCACTTTGCTATCGTGTTTCAGAACCTTTGCCATTAGACTTAAAAAAAAAACATTAATCCACAACAATAAAAGTATTAAAACAATTACAAGTTGTATTACGAGTAAAATACGGCATCTGGTCTGGAAAAGATGAAGAAGAGAGTTACGTTATTTTTATGACAACCTAAACAGTTGGCCAGAGAGGCTGGCTTTCACCGGATTTAGAGGTGGCCTAGCTCTTAGGTCGCTTAGCCTGAACCTCTGAAAGACTTCGAATGAAACGTGACCGATTAAACGTTAAATGCTTCTACGCGCGGCCGATCTCTGTAATTTCCGAAGTATTATTGTTATTAGTTGATTTCGTCCGCGTGGAATTTAACAAAAAGTTATTTATTAATAAAATGCTCAAGCAAATACCGTATTTGTGTAATCAGCTTTCCATTATTAGCTTTATAATTGCTTTTAAAGTGTTAATATGGATATAGTACGCCATCATCGTACAGACATACTCCATCGCGGACTTTTCTGTAGACCTATATAAGAAACCTAATTCCACAATACATTTATATTTCATAATCCTTGCGCGATACAAGTATTTTATGGGAAAACCACACCCCCTCGATAGGATTAGGAGCGTTGCTGGAGTTTCTTCGGCCACTTCTTCTCCCAGCGCTAACGCTTCCCGAAGTGGCATATAAGTTAGTTTAGCTTAGATTGTCCCAATAGATTTTGCTAATAAAATAGCTACCGACCGAGTCGTGGTTCGGCCCTCTCGGGCGCCCTCGGATCGGACTGCTAACGCGTAATAATGGTAACCGTCCAAGCCGAGGTTACCCCTCACCAGGGGGACCCTTGTGTCGAGTTACCACCTAATAGAGGTTCAGGCTAAGCGACCTAAGAGCTATGCCACCTCTCAAATCCGGTGAAGCAGTAAAGGCCAGCTTCTCTGTGCCAACTGTGTTAGTTCGTCCAAAAAAAAAAAACTACATTTTGTCATATCTCAAAGGGTTTAGGCAGTGTTTTGTTAAAAACTCCCAGACGGTTTACATTTTTCCAAAACTTAATAAATTATATACAAAACCTTCCTCGAGAACCTCTGTGCATTGGTGAGCACAGCATGAAAATCAGTGTAGTAGTTTGTGAGTGTATTGTGAACAGACAGCGGGAAGCGATTTTGTTTTATACTATGTAAGGATTACTTAGTTCTGGCGCCTACAGAATTTAGCTGTATTCTTCCTCAACGTTCCTGCTCGTTGTCATCAAGGAGTACTTACCTAGTCTTTGATTATTATAGACATAGCAATATCTCAATCAACAAACACTCTTCCATACGATGTTTAAAAGTTCATCGGTATCGTCGCAACACAAGTTCCTATATCAACAAAATTAATATGTGACCTAATTGAAACCATATCATATTAACAAAAAATAAAAATCGATTCATAAATGACGTAATAAAAAAATGATTTGAGAACCTACTCCTTTTTTGAAGTCGATAAAAACAATATGCAACACAACATACGATAATGTTGCCACACCTGTTTTAGCGGCGAAACATTTAGTATTGCCGTACTGAATAACGGAATCATCCTTATTAAGAATGCAGCTCAATTGAGTCGCCAATAAGCAAGAATATATTTGTCTGCGTATATTAGCCATGGTAACTTAACTTCTCGTGCTTAAAAGATAAGATCGCTTTAATATGGTAATGTTTTCAAACCGGATATATTATGGACATAGCTTAGATAATTCAAAGTCAAACAAATGTGATTTTGAGCGTCTCTAACGTCACGTTCTTTTAACCCAAACGGGGTAGACAGGGGTTGGTAATTTTAATTTTTTTTTAGTTTACATAGTTACAGATAGTGTTTTATTATTTTTTTAGCAGTATTAGTGTAATGATTAATCAACCAATACTGAAGTCGCTTCTTCCAATTACTTTTTTAGTTTTTAAGTGAAATAAAATCGCTTAAAACACTTATTTGACTGACTGAGACTCAAGTAAAGTGGTTAAAGATCCCAGGTGAAAAATGAAGAACCATTGGTGTCTTTATCTATATATATATATATATATATATATATATATAGATATATATATATATATATAAATAAAAAACAGGGCGTCGGATTTCGTTTATGCTCATTATGTCATTATGTGAAATACAAAGAAAATAATTGTTAGATTTTTTGCCCCAGTAGGAATATAATATATACGATATATAGATTTAATCAGAACCTAACCAAACTCTCATCAAATTACTCTTCTCTCTCTGAAATACATTCTTTCCAATAAAAAAATAATCTACGAAATTGGTTGGCGTGAAATTGAATTATTCGTCTATTTATGACGCACATACTTGATGCAAATTTTAGACATAAATGGTTTTCTCATGAATGCCATCACAAAAAAAAACAGTCATCCAAATTTGTCTACCCAGTCGAAAGTTATGAGGTAGTCATAAAAAAATATACAGACGGAATGAGAATCTCCTCCTCTTATGAAGTCGGTTTAAAATCGAACTTCAATTTCAATTCGAACCCCCGATCGGTCAGATCGTAAGTCAAACACTTGACCACTAAATTATTGTGCGTCGCCATACCGCTGTCTTATCGCTGTGACAGTTGTCTTCTTTGAACAAAATATATATCGCCTTGGTACAATCACTCTATTGCTTATTAGAACATTCGTCAATCAGTACTTTAGCCAGATTGTATCAGTTTGTTGACCCTTTAATGTGCTAATATAATTGCGTACATCACTTATGACGATTTAAATACCCTATAATTACCATTAAGTTAAGTGGTACGCTATCATAATTGCCTTTCTATCAGTTATACTTACAGCACGCCACACACGTGGATCGCATGAATAACTTGTTAAACTATTGGCATAGCTTCTTTTTTGGCCAGAGTATTGACCGCAACAGTTTCATTAGATTTTAGAGGGGGCAGAGCTCTTTGGTAGCAACCTTTTTTTTTGTTAACTGGGAGGAAATCTTCAAAAAGATACCCCGCCTTCTGGTGGAAAGGCGGCGGTTATGTGGGGCATTTACCCACTAAAACCTCCCCGGTGGCCCTTTCCTTGGTGCATGACGAGGGGTTCCGGGATTTCCAGTGGAACGCACCGGAGCCCCTCTGCACTGTGCTCAAGAAGAGCATGTCCCGGCGGAGAAGGTTATTCCGGCACGGGCCAGCCGATGTCGCCTTCTTCCCGTCGTCCAGTGAACCCGAGGCCACTTTTCGTCGCCTTCTACGACAAGCAGGGGATACCGTAGCCTTGAGAGCCCAGAACTACAGGGCTGACGTCACCTAGAGATAGGTATCGCTAATACTTATCTCTAGGTGACGTTGCCGACAGTGATTCAAAACCGGAACATTGCGAGCTGCGAGACGCACGGTTTGCTACCAAACTAGATATTAACACGCACAAGTCCGTTCTTGCGGCTGCAATTACACCGTCGCGTAATAATAGTTCTGTTTGTCTCCAATCCGTCTTTTTATACCTAGAAATAAAATAATCTGTTAAAATTTGTTCTCCATAACTGCGATAGGCTTACTCTTTGCTAAACGTTAACGTTAGCTGCTAAAAGCGTCTCTCTAGAAAGCCTGAAAAAAAGATTATTACACAGATAGTGTTCCGCGATTCGCATTATCTTGTGTTCAACACTTAAGCAAACTAAGCTATTACTTATCCTTACAAAGCAACGGACCGAGCCGTAGCCCAGCCCTCTCGGGAATCGGATCGGAATGCTCACCTGTGTGTAGTCTTCTAAGCCGAGGTTACCACTAACCGGGGGGCCTTGTGTCGAGTTACCATCTATAGAGGTTCAGGCTAAACGACTTAAGAGCTTTAGCCACTATTCAATCCGGTGAAACAGTCGCGACCAAGGCCAAGCAGCTCTGCCCGACATGTCTGGGTTCGTAAAAAACTGAGTTAGGTCTCGGCCTGGACATCTGATAACTATCCTATTGCCTGAATTTGTAGACATTATTAGAGTCTTCAAAAATCTATTCAGGCGTGATTTTTTTTTAATTACAATAAGCGTTTTATTGCGGCTTTAAAAATGTTTTCAAAAGTTATAGAAGTGTTGTTTCTTCTCCATGATTACAGTTCAGTGTAAAGGTCATCCACCGTACACACGATGGTTTTGCTTTTATTGAAGTTAAGATCAATAACAAATTAATTCACTTTTATATTAGTTATAAATCGAAATATGGCAAGAATAAAATGCATTGGAATCTCGTACATACGTTAATAAGGTTAAAGACCATCTTAGTTTTTTTATTAAAAGTTTCTGCTTATTTTTTTTAATTTATTAATATCGCAGTTAGCTTGTATTTTCAAAAGAGAAAGCGATATTTTTACCCGAATTAAAAAAAACGAAGGAAGTTCACTGACGCGGTTTAGTATTATATCTTACATCATACATATATTATCTGTTATGTTTGTTGTTAGTGGCTTTTAAAACGTGTTAGCTGGCAGCACATGGCACCCAGCGATTGTTATGCATTATAACTACTTCCAATGATATCTTAGTGATTTACCTGAACCTTATTGCATCCTTAATTCATAATTACATTAACTTTATTAGTTCGTAATCTGACTTCTAATTAATTTTGTATAAAGATTGTGAGGACGCGCTGTTGTGCCGGTGTTCGTTAAAATAATTCCTTGTACAACGTTACGCTGTCTAAATAAGGCGCGTGTTATATTTATTGGACTATTTTGTTCCACAAGACCTACAAGCTATTACAAATTCGTTAGTCACGAATACATTTACGTTTATTTTTAGCGTAGATTAGATTTGAAGTTGATTTTTCTCTATTTATTTGTAAACAATACTTTGTCTCTATAAACGCAATGAGTTCATGTGACGTAAACTTTAATGTCCCTCTAGATGGGTTTTCCTGGATTTGTTTACGTTAACTCCAATAGAGCGTAATGGGCTGTCATTTATAGCCCTATTAAAATAAATCCCTCAAATATATAAGAAATTCTTGACACATCAATTTTCCTTGTCTTTTTAAACAGTATAGTAGCAACGACACGGAGCAATTAATTCGATTGAGCCCACACTAAATTGCCGATTTTATTTAAAAAAAAAGAAATTAAGTAATTACAGAAAAAAAGATTATTAAATACATGAGTGTGTTTTTGTATATTGAGTATATTTGCAATGATTCATAATAACATTTTGCGTATACAATTTCTTAACTTTAACAGGAAAATTGAATGTGATTTTAAAGAATTGAAACAGTCATCTTGACACGGCTTAAAATATCTTTATTGTTTTGTGACTCATTAGAAATATATGCTCGTGTGTTTACTGCAGAGTATTCCACAATCTGAGACCAACACAACCAGTTGATGTGGTAAATATCAATGGTAAATGTTAAACTAAGGTATTAAAATTTCTCAGCCCTGTAGTTCTGGGCTCTCAAGAATAAGACTACGGTATCCCCTGCCTGTCGTATAAGGCGACTAAAAGGGGCCTCGGGTTCACTGGGCGACAAGGGTTGGACGCCTTTGTCGTCCGCTAAGGTGGACCCGGGAAGAAGGCGACATCGGCTGGCCCGTGTAGCCTTGCACTGCGAGGGCACAGGGGAGGATTAATCCCCGGGACGTGCTCTCCTTGAGCACAGTGCAGAGGGCTCCGGTACGTTCCACTGGAGATCCGGCAGCACATCATGCACCGAGGAAAGGGCCACCGGGGAGATTTTAGTGGGTAAAACCCCACATAACCGCCGCCTTCCCCAGAAGGCGGGGTATCTTTGAAAGTTTCCTCCCCGTTAACAAAAAAAGGTATTAAAATTTCTAGCCCTGTAGTTAAGACTACAGTATCCTCTGCTTGTCGTAGGAGGGGCCTCTGGTTCACTGGGAGACAAGGGTGGGGGCCTTTGTCGTCCGCCAAAGTGGACCCGGGAAGAAGGCGACATCGGCTGGCCCGTGTAGCCTTGCACTATGAGGGCACAGGACGGGAAGGAGTAACCTCCCCGGACGTGCTCTCCTTGAGCACAGTGCAGAGGGGCTCCGGTGCGTTCCACTGGAGATCCGGCAGCACATCATGCACCGAGGAAAGGGCCACCGGGGAGGTTTTAGTGGGTCAAAACCCCACATAACCGTCGCCTTCCCCCCAGAAGGCGGGGTATCTTTTTGAAGATTTCCTCCCTGTTAACAAAAAAAAAAGGTATTAAAATTTCTAGCCCTGTAGTTAAGACTACAGTATCCTCTGCTTGTCGTAGAAGGGGCCTCTGGTTCACTGGGAGACAAGGGTGGGGGCCTTTGTCGTCCGCCAAAGTGGACCCGGGAAGAAGGCGGACATCGGCTGGCCCGTGTCGCCTTGCACTGCGAGGGCACAGGGGAGGATTAATCCCCGGGACGTGCTCTCCTTGAGCACAGTGCAGAGGGGCTCCGGTGCGTTCCACTGGAGATCCGGCAGCACATCATGCACCGAGGAAAGGGCCACCGGGGAGGTTTTAGTGGGTCAAAACCCCACATAACCGTCGCCTTCCCCAGAAGGCGGGGTATCTTTTTGAAGATTTCCTCCCTGTTAACAAAAAAAAAAGGTATTAAAATTTCTAGCCCTGTAGTTAAGACTACAGTATCCTCTGCTTGTCGTAGAAGGGGCCTCTGGTTCACTGGGAGACAAGGGTGGGGGCCTTTGTCGTCCGCCAAAGTGGACCCGGGAAGAAGGCGGACATCGGCTGGCCCGTGTCGCCTTGCACTGCGAGGGCACAGGGGGGGAGGGATTAATCCCCCCCGGGACGTGCTCTCCGAAGAGCACAGTGCAGATAGGCTCCGATGCGTTCCTCTTTAGATCCCGGAGTCCCTCACCAGGCGCCGAAGAAGGGCCACCGGGGCGGTTTTAGTGATAGATTAAAATTTCAATACCCTCATGACCCAACCTTGGTAAGAATTATGAATTTGCCGAATACCGACGTGAATTGGAGATATTACACGTCTGTCTTTGTATGTAGGAGCTTGGTTAGCAATGCATTTACATCTCCTTTCAACCGACAATCGGACAATTTCCCGCTTTTGTTGCCACTATACCCCTTTTAGTCGACTTTAATGTCAGGCAGGGATACTACAGCCATATTTACTGTCAGCAGCTCACTTTGTTTCTGTACCTACGATTTGGGGACCTTCAAGAAACTTGCCTACTTCTTTCTTAAAGGCTGGCAACGCGTCTGCAGCTCCTCCGGTGTTGTGAATGTTTATGGGCGACTGCCGTCACTTAAGATCAGATAAGCCGTAAGCTCGATTGCTCGTTTTCCTATAAAAAAGCGAGAAAGCATTATAATTGTACTTATTCCGAAAACCTTTCAGTCAGTCAGTCAGTCGAGTCATCTACAAGGTTCACGGGAACCTCGCAGGTACGGGCCTCGGGGTGTTACCCCATTACCCGGATTATCAGCGCAGGGGGCGACTGCTCCCCTGGTCTTGGGTACCGTTTTAGAACGGATTTTTTAGGATTAACTGGAAAACCTTTTTGTGTAGTCATGGTTTTAAATATATGAAATTTATTGTTATCTATTTGAAATTCTATGTTTTTCTTTTACGTGCAACGTATATCAAGAATAGACAATAAAATAAGGATATATTCGAATGTTCGCTGATATGTTGTTCGAAACTCGACAAAGTTGCTATGCACTTGTGTCACATGTGGCGATGGCGCGGCGATCACGCGCCTTTAGTGATGTGCTAAGATTATAATAATAATAATAATTCATTTATTCAAAAGTAACCAAGACTCATCACTACTTCAAACAACTACCAAATAACAACCTTAAACTAGATTATAAGATAAAAATATAAAATTATTATTATAACTATTTGATTATAATATAATATAAAGAAATATAATATTATACTAAAGGCTTAACTATGCTTATGAATACCTTACCCCATGTGAGACGGCGCAGCATCTGTTTACATAAACACAGTCAAGCCTTTGAGCAATCATGCTCAGGATGCTGTAGGAGCTGCTCCACACCCTGCGCACTGCACTCCTCTTGCGCATTGTCGCAAAAGCATGACATCTGTGCATCCGCGAACATCCCCGATGTGAATGCCACCCGCTATCATCAATTAATAAATCGTTGTCACGTCAAAAATTATTTGTCTATACAGTTACATTCTCCATGACTACGGTACATCAAATATTTACCTAGCATGAATAATCAAAATCGCAAAAACCCTGCCGTCTGTTTGTAGTTATATAGACAAGTATATTAGAGCGATATAAACCAACTTCAAGTCGAATAAATCGAACGTTCTCTTATATTTCCAAAGAATCATAGTTACATTACGGAAAAAAATAATAATGAATTGAGAACCTACTCCATTTTTAAAGTCGGATAAAAATGAATCGTCTTGTTATGAGCAGTCCATTTCAATTACCATTTGGTGAAGGCTGTGCTCTTTACTTTATGTATAAGGTCGTAATAATAAAATTTGTAAAATTCTTATAAATATCGATATCAAAATCTACGCAGCACTAAGTCGCCTCTTCCTTTTAATGCGTCCGTCGCATCCGGACGCATGAGCGGGCTCCACGATGAAAGATAAAATCGTGTCTAAATTTAGCTCAGATCGAGAAATAAAACGGTAAACGCATTTCATGCATATAGCTACGTCATACTAACGTCGTTTAGTTTTAGTTTTACATCCAGGGTGATACTATTCATTAATTGATGCATTCGTAGGTCTGTTTAATTAGATACAATGGAAACATAATTCTAATACTAGCTGTATTGTTTTGTACTCAATCCAGAATAAGGAAGCGATTGACTTGACACAAGCTCCAGTTCTAGATTGTAAAAAGTTATGTATAAGGTCGTAATAATAAAATTTGTAAAATTCTTATAAATATCGATATCAAAATCTACGCAGCACTAAGTCGCCTCTTCCTTTTAATGCGTCCGTCGCATCCGGACGCATGAGCGGGCTCCACGATGAAAGATAAAATCGTGTCTAAATTTAGCTCAGATCGAGAAATAAAACGGTAAACGCATTTCATGCATATAGCTACGTCATACTAACGTCGTTTAGTTTTAGTTTTACATCCAGGGTGATACTATTCATTAATTAGATACAATGGAAACATAATTCTAATACTAGCTGTATTGTTTTGTACTCAATCCAGAATAAGGAAGCGATTGACTTGACACAAGCTCCAGTTCTAGATTGTAAAAAGTTATGTATAAGATCGTAACAATAAAATTTGTAAAATTCTTATAAATATCGATATCAAAATCTACGCAGCACTAAGTCGCCACTTCCTTTTAATGCGTCCGTCGCATCCGGACGCATGAGCGGGCTCCACGATGAAAGATAAAATCGTGTCTAAATTTAGCTCAGATCGAGAAATAAAACGGTAAACGCATTTCATGCATATAGCTACGTCATACTAACGTCGTTTAGTAGTAGTTTTACATCCAGGGTGATACTATTCATTAATTGATGCATTCGTAGGTCTGTTTAATTAGATACAATGGAAACATAATTCTAATACTAGCTGTATTGTTTTGTACTCAATCCAGAATAAGGAAGCGATTGACTTGACACAAGCTCCAGTTCTAGATTGTAAAAGTTACGACCTCAAAAAAGGAGGAGGTTCTCAATTCGTCTGTATGTTTCCTCATCGGTTTCTTTCTTATCATTTATATTTCTTTAGAGGTGAAACCAATTTTGATGATTCTTTGTCTATGTGTCTTCTAATGTGGTCCCGTTTGCATTTAGTATATGTGCGACAAATGGACGAATAACTTAATATCACACCAACCGATTTCGATGATTCATTATTTATTGGAAAGGATGTACTACAGTAGTTTGATGAGAAAATGGTTAGTTTCTGATGAATTCTATATCGTAATATTACTAATAAATTTGAAGTCGAACCTAAATAAAACCACACCTATTCCGAACGCTACAAACTACAATCAGTCTATGCATGAGGACGTTGGTGCACCGTGCAGGTTCAGCTTTAGAAATATCTCTAAATTTTCCGTGATAAAGATAGTTTCGAGTCATGGAATGCTAATGCACCTTGACCGTCCAAGCCGAAGTCCCCCCTAGGGGGCCTTCGCGCCGTGTTCCTATCAATAGAAGTTCAGGCTAAGCAACCAAGTGCTCTACTCTCAAGCGTGGTGAAACTGTTGCGGTTAACGTATCTTTTTTTTTATCCGTTACATAGCAACCGACCGAGTCGTGGTTCGGCCTTCTCGGGCGCCCTCGGATGGGGATGCTTACGTGTAACATAGTAACCGTCCAAGCCGGGGTTACCCGTCACAGGGGGACCCTTGTGTCGAGTTACTAGCGATAGAGGTACATGATAAGCGACCTAAGAGCTATGCTACCTGAGTTCGGCAAAAAAAATTCAAGTCGATTAAAAATATAAATGATACAAGCACTGCATCAATCACAACAAGCATTCTAGATGCATATTATCATTCCATTGTTATATTATTTAATCCAGGAATAATATTTTCTTCGTACAACTTCACATAATGTTTTAATTGGATATAGAAATGGAAGTAATTGGATTCGCTTACTGCGGTTTGTTACTAACAAATACCAGAATCAACGTTTAATCCTCTCATAGTGATCGTTGGTTAGTATTTTCTGTTTGTTGACGAAACGTTTGTGACAGTTAGTGAAATAACATTATAATAAAGAGTCCACCATTTTTAATCGACTTCAAAAAAGGACGAGGTTCTTAGTTCGACTATTTTTTTTTGTTATTGCGTAACTTTCGGCTGAGTGAACCGATTTCGATGATTCATTATTTATTGGAAAGGATGTACTCTAACAGTAGTTTGATGAGAGAACGGTTAATTTCTGATTAATTCTATTTCGTAATATTCCTAATAAATTCTAAGTCGAACCTAAATGAAACCATATCTATTCCGAACGCAAGAAACTACAATCAGTCTATGCATGAGGACGTTGGGGCACAGTGCAGGTTCAGCTTTAGAAATGTCTCTAGATTTTCCGTGATAAAGATAGTTTCGAGTCATGGAATGCTAATGCACCTTGACCGTCCAAGCCGAGGTTACCCGTCACAGGGGACCCTTGTGTCGAGTTACTAGCGATAGAGGTACATGATAAGCGACCTAAGAGCTATGCTACCTGAGTTCGGCAAAAAATTCAAGTCGGTTAAAATATAAATGATACAAGCACTGCATCAATCACAACAAGCATTCTAGATGCATATTATCATTCCATTGATATATTATTTAATCCAGGAATAATATTTTCTTCGTACAACTTCACATAATGTTTTAATTGGATATAGAAATGGAAGTAATTGGATTCGCAGTAAGGTTTGTTACTAACAAATACCAGAATCAACGTTTAATCCGCTCATAGTGATCGTTGGTTAGTATTTTCTGTTTGTTTACGAAACGTTTGTGACGGTTAGTGATATAACATTATAATAAAGAGTCCACCATTTTTAATCGACTTCAAAAAAGGAAGAGGTTCTTAGTTTGACTATATTTTTTTTGTTTTACTCTTAAATATATTTGTAAATTAAGACAGGTTTTATTCTATGATAACAAAGATGAGTTATCTTTAAATTCTAGACAAGAACCAGTACCAGTAGTACCAATAATAAATTTATATCTATCCGGTTGCACAGTAAGATATTTATCGCCTGTCTTTTTTTTCCATCGTCTTTTAAGAGGCAATGATTAAAAACGACTAAATTAACTTAATTAACTATTGATAAATAAACTAAATGAACATTAAATTATATCAGTAGTAGCTAGCCTTTCGGTTTTCTACAGATTGCATTTTGGAGAGTGTGCTCAGGAACTACATGACCTAATTCCCCCATCTCCTTTCCACCATCGGACTTCTAGACGCACTACGGGATTTCATCCTTTTGTTGTGAACATCCCTCAAACCCGAACGAAGCGATTTGCTTAGTCTTTCATTCTTCGTACAGCAAAGGACTGGAATAGTTTGCCCGCGTCTGTCTTTCCTTCCGATTACAATGTGGGTATTATCAGGAGTAGAGTGAATAGACATTTACTAAGCTAGTGCGCCTTACCATCCACGACTGCATTTCCACTTAACATCAGGTGGGATCGTAGTCAAGCACTTGCTTAGAAATTATATAAAAAAAAATCAGATTTTTAATGTAATATTTTGTGTTAATTTAAATGTTTCATTTTTTTTGGTATTTTATTTATTTATTGTTTTATAATTTATGTTTTGTTTCTTTTCAGGAGTTGCAGTCATTATTGAAGTAAAACATTTTCCCCATGGTTATTTGTAAGTTTATTTTTCTTTTTTTTTTGGTTCTTATATATTTCCTTTTATTTATACTATGTATGGATATATTTTTTTAAATAATCATATATGTTACCTGGCAACAAATGACACCCAGCGATTGTTATGCATAATAACTACATGCAATGATATCTACCTATTTACCTGAATATTTACCTGAACCTTATTGTATTTTTAATTCATAATTAATAATTTAGTTGATCGTCACATGAACTTGGCATTGTAAACAATAGTTTAACGTTATTAGTTCGTAATCTGACTTCTAATTAATTTTGTATAAAGATTGTGAGGACGCGCAGTTGTGACGGTATTCGTTATAATGATTCTTTGTACAACGTTACGCTGTCTCAATAAAGCGAGTGTATTAAGGTTACAAGGTTACAAATCCACTTAACATTTGTGAGCTTCCTTACTCACCGTCGTACACAATTTATATATTATTATTTTTTAATTAATATAACTCTCACAATATATTAAATTATTCATTTCTCTTCGTATCTCTCTCATTCTCTTCTCGACCTGGTGACGATCATTACCTACACCCATGTATATATCAGTAATTACAATATCATTCTTATCATTTAGGGATTTATTATACTTCAATATGCTTCAATGTACTTTAATATACTCTAATGTACTTCAATATTGTTCATAATGACATAAATATATACAACGCATGTGTCAATACATATTTGTGTTATAAAACAATAGAATACCATCATAGTAAATAAAAGCTGTATTTGACAGTTCAAAAAGGGGAGTACTCCGATCGTCACCAAACTTTACAGGATTACTCCACAGGTCAATCTGAAGATTCCCTCAGAGTTTCATTGAAATCGGTCCAGCAGTGCCGGAGCCTATACAGATCAAACACACACACTTTTATATATATAGATTGACAGATTTTAGCAAAACATCAAGAGTTTTAGAAGTAATTAAATAAAGACTTACTGACTTTGTTTCAGAGGTTCACTTGTAAAGGGCTTTTCCTCCACCATGACTCACTTATTTTAAACTGTGCACTGGTTGTCTACAGAGAGAGTCTTCTCCTTTTTATCCTAAATTTCTAGTATATGCATCTCTTCCAAAAACGGAAGAGGAAACGGATTTGGTGGCCGACGACAGATAAAAGTACTTTAGTTGACTTGCAACTAAAGTACTTTTATATTAGTCAATTAACTTATTCTAATTCATAAGTATATTTTACAGATTATAATATTTATTTATGTATTAAAACTAAATTAGCATTTAGTAGGACTAACTGTCGCTAACACATTGGGTGGTCTTATTTTATTATGTATCTGTGTATTTATTATGCATGGTCAAGAATCTGGTTCTGATTCATAAAAACGTGTTCATTAAACGTGATTTCGTGACGTCGTGAAGGAAGTTATTTCTAGGCGATTGCATTCACATTAACTGACTGTAATAAGGCTCGTAATAAGGCTGTTCTTTACCGTTTTCTGTTATGTCAAGGGCGTTAAGAAATATATTAAAAAGGTAAGGATAATTTGTGATTAAGTAAAGAATTTTCTATACAGTTATCTATAGACAGCACGAAGGTCTGAGGTAAATAAGGTCTGTGAAACGACTAACGTATTTCTCTACCCGGCTAGGCTTATAAAGACGTGAGAGCTTATTTATTTTTTATTTTTGTACTAATACCAGAGAGCAATTAATTTTTGGGAAGCAATGAACGTGACGTTCTTCATAAAGAATATTAACAATATTTTCTTTTTAAATATGTATGAAAAATTAAATAAATAAAATATATAATGATAATACATTATAGGACATGAAATGAAATGAAATGAAATGAAATGAAATGAAATGAAAATGAATGAAATGAAATGAAATGAAATGAAATGAAATGAAATGAAATGAAATGAAATGAAATGAAATGAAATGAAATGAAATGAAATGAAATGAAAATGAATGAAATGAAATGAAATGAAATGAAATGAAAATGAATGAAATGAAATGAAATGAAATGGAAATGAAAATGAATGAAATGAAATGAAATGAAATGAAATGAAATGAAATGAAATGAAATGAAATGAAATGAAATGAAATGAAATGAAATGAAATGAAATGAAATGAAATGAAATGAAATGAAATGAAATGAAATGAAATATTTATTTTACTTTTTACACACACTTAAATTACATACATTTTAAATTAAATCTTTTGCGGTCCACATTACTGCTGGAATTCACGTCTATAGATGAATGGTGGATTCGACCTTACTATTCGCAGACCGTTGTCGCCTTCTTCCCGGGTCCACCTTGGCGGACGACAAAGGCCCCCACCCTTGTCGCCCAATGAACCCGAGGCCCCTTTTAGTCGCCTTCTACGACAGGCAGGGGATACCGTAGTCTTATTCTTGAGAGCCCAGAACTACAGGGTTACAGACCGTACCCTAAACAATTATACTGACGCTTCGATCATAATACACCTAAATGAAATAGTTTTGATAACAAACAAAAATCGAATCGAAAATGGTTCATAAACGACAGCGCAAAGAGTGCGCAAACGTTATGAAAAGACATACAGATAGAGAAGAGGAAATGAGAATCTCCTATTTCGAACTCCGTTAAAAAGACCATAGCTGCGAATCCCCGACCGTTAGATAATAAGAACTCTTATACACTAGATATAAACTAAACCTCAATATCCTTTTTTATGGTGCGTAAATTAATGCTTGACCACGATCCCACCTGATGTAAGTAGTGATGGTAGTCGAAAGATGGTAATGGTTTAGGATATAACCTGAGAATCGTAAGGTCTTAGGTTCAAATCCACCATTCGACTATTGACGTGATACCATCTCCTAGTACAAAGCTGTTAGTAATATTTTCAAAAAAAAGTATTGATAGCTTTCTTCATGAATAAAAAAGCTCTTAAACACTAGGTTAGCACTGGGTTTAGTAAAAATAAATGTTTAGTAATAAAATACTTTAAAGTTGAAAATATAAATCATCTTCACGAAGTAGTTTGTGAACGCCAACGCAAAGCGCGACCGAACAACTTCGATACTTTTGCTATTTCCACTTTATTTTCTTTTAAATATGTATGAAAAATTAAATAAATAAAATATATAATGATAATACATTATAGGACATGAAATGAAATGAAATATTTATTTTGCTTTTTACACTTATATAGGGATAAACTATGAAGAGACACATAAAAGTTAACTTTATTACAAAGGTATGGCCCCAGGTAGTAATTAAATCTTTTTGCGGTCCACGTTACTGCTGGAATTCACGTCTATAGATGAATGGTGGATTCGACCTTACTATTCGCAGACCGTTGTCGCCTTCTTCCCGGGTCCACCTTGGCGGACGACAAAGGCCCCCACCCTTGTCGCCCAATGAACCCGAGGCCCCTTTTAGTCGCCTTCTACGACAGGCAGGGGATACCGTAGTATTCTTGAGAGCCCAGAACTACAGGGTTACAGACCGTACCCTAAACCATTATACTGACGCTTCGATCATAATACACCTAAATGAAATAGTTTTGATAACAAACAAAAATCGATTCGAAAATGGTTCATAAACGACAGCGCAAAGAGTGCGCAAACGTTATGAAGAAGACATACAGATAGAGAAGAGGAAATGAGAATCTCCTATTTCGAACTCGTTTAAAAAGACCAGAGCTGCGAATCCCCGACCGTTAGATACTAAGAACTCTTATACACTAAATATGAACTAAACCTCAATATCCTTTTTTTATGGTGCGTAAATTAATGCTTGACCACGATCCCACCTGATGTAAGTAGTGATGGTAGTCGAAAGATGGTAATGGTTTAGGATATAACCTGAGAATCGTAAGGTCTTAGGTTCAAATCCACCATTCGACTATTGACGTGATACCATCTCCTAGTACAAAGCTGTTAGTAATATTTTCAAAAAAGTATTGATAGCTTTCTTCATGAATAAAAAAGCTCTTAAACACTAGGTTAGCACTGGGTTTAGTAAAAATAAATGTTTAGTAATAAAATACTTTAAAGTTGAAAATATAAATCATCTTCACGAAGTAGTTTGTGAACGCCAACGCAAAGCGCGACCGAACAACTTCGATACTTTTGCTATTTCCACTTTATTTTCTTTTAAATATGTATGAAAAATTAAATAAATAAAATATATAATGATAATACATTATAGGACATGAAATGAAATGAAATGAAATGAAATGAAATGAAATGAAATGAAATGAAATGGAAATGAAATGAAATGGAAATGAAATGAAATGAAATGAAATGGAAATGAAATGAAATGGAAATGAAAATGAATGAAATGAAATGGAAATGAAATGAAATATTTATTTTACTTTTTACACACACTTAAATTACATACATTTTATATTACCGGCATGCACACAAAATATTGGAAAACATATTATCAAATGTAAAACACATACTATATAACAAATTCCACAAACACTTTCTCACTTTGTTTTCGTTCTTCGGTACACATCTCCCTGCTAGACTAATTTATAGCCTGTATTAGGGAGATGTTGTACCTAAGTCCGAGTTTATAGACTAAAGTTTGTTATATAGCTTTTGAGTATTCGTGTGTTTTTGCAAAAGAGTAGTGTGCGTGGGTGCATGTGAAAGTGTGTGTGCGAGTGAGTACATAAGAGAGGATAATTTATTTTAGGCTATGCAGAAATTTTTCAGTCTCTTCGTTGGTGAAATTATGGAGAAACGAGTAAAGTAGCTTTTTACACTTATATAGGGATAAACTATGAAGAGACACATAAAAGTTAACTTTATTACAAAGGTATGGCCCCAGGTAGTAATTAAATCTTTTTGCGGTCCACATTACTGCTGGAATTCACGTCTATAGATGAATGGTGGATTCGACCTTACTATTCACAGACCGTTGTTGCCTTCTTCCCGGGTCCACCTTGGCGGACGACAAAGGCCCCCACCCTTGTCGCCCAATGAACCCGAGGCCCCTTTTAGTCGCCTTCTACGACAGGCAGGGGATACCGTAGTCTTATTCTTGAGAGCCCAGAACTACAGGGTTACAGACCGTACCCTAAACAATTATACTGACGCTTCGATCATAATACACCTAAATGAAATAGTTTTGATAACAAACAAAAATCGAATCGAAAATGGTTCATAAACGACAGCGCAAAGAGTGCGCAAACGTTATGAAAAAGACATACAGATAGAGGAGAGGAAATGAGAATCTCCTATTTCGAACTCCGTTAAAAAGACAAGAGCTGCGAATCCCCGACCGTTAGATACTAAGAACTCTTATACACTAGATATGAACTAAACCTCAATATCCTTTTTTTATGGTGCGTAAACTAATGCTTGACCACGATTCCACCTTTTTTTTTGTTTACGCGGGGTATTCTTATTATAGACCATCCTCCGGTGCCCTGGGTGGGCCCGGAGGGATGTGTGGGATTCGGCCTGGGCAGCTCCTATCCAATAAACCTTCCGCGAATGCCATCAGTCGTTATGAGCGGGGTGCCCCGGATTTGTCAGCGACAGGACACCCCAAACCACGAATCCACCTGATGTAAGTGGTGATGGTAGTCGAAAGATGGTAATGGTTTAGGATATAACCTGAGAATCGTAAGGTCTTAGGTTCAAATCCACCATTCGACTATTGACGTCATACCATCTCCTAGTACAATGCTGTTAGTAATATTTTTCAAAAAAAAAGTATTGATAGCTTTCTTCATGAATAAAAAAAAAGCTCTTAAACACTAGGTTAGCACTGGGTTTAGTAAAAAATAAATGTTTAGTAATAAAATACTTTAAAGTTGAAAATATAAATCATCTTCACGAAGTAGTTTGTGAACGCCAACGCAAAGCGCGACCGAACAACTTCGATACTTTTGCTATTTCCACTTTATTTTCTTTTCAAAGTTTTCCGATTTGTCGACAGTCAATATTTATTTACCGGTGAAAATTTATACTGGAAAGTTAACACTGCGGGGAATATGCTTCGAGACGACGAATCGAGTAGATATTGAATTTATTTCTGATAGAATTTGGTCTGTTTACGGATTCGTATTCATTATAAGCAATCATTATGGTTGATTGTTGTTCTTAGCTCATCTAACAGCGAGTGATTTTTTCTTATCTTCTTTATTTTGAAAGAACTAAGGTGACTTCTATTCTCTGAAAATGAGTTAATTTTTTTTCGATACTCCTCCTCCTTGTGTCGTTTTCCTCATAGCTGAGGGTCGTGACCTTCACGTATGTTGTGGACGATCGCTCTCCACCTATTGCATTTTTTGGTCAATAAGCTTACGGCTCACCTGACCTTAAGTCCACCTTCGCCCATGAACACCCATCAGAAATGCGCGAATTGTCTTTCAGAAAGGAGTAGGCCCTTCTTTTGAAGGTCCTCAATTCATATACGTTTGGAAACTCTTATGGACCTCAAGGGGCTCTACAACACAACACAAGGATCAACATAATGTCGATGGAATTTAGAAGGAACCTATATTTGTCCCTTGAGGTTCCTTGATTACGGCCACGCGGCTGTCCTAAAATGCGCTTACTGAATTTCGTACTCAGGAACACGACCTCTAGCAATCTAACCGAAGAGAATTCCAACGACCGAGCAAAATGAAGGAGGGAATGAAGAAAGCTGAACTTGGCTCGAGCCGGGATTCGATTAAGAAGACGTAAGAAACGGTCATAGCTGTGGTCATTGCGAATTTGGTATTTTGTTCCTATCGTCCACATATAGGATATATAAGAAAGGTATTTTTTCTTTTTACGGACAAATCCTAAGTATAATATAATTATAACTTCCTCACACCTACTAAAAAAAATTACGTTGATACAAAAATACTTAACATAAATAAGTTATATGTTTACACCACATGTATGTTAATTAGAAAAATATTGACAAATAACATAAATACACAAATTACATTCAACAAAAAGACACACAAATACCTCACTAGACGTAAGGATGAGATACAGCTACCTATGATCAGAACATCACAGCCCAGCTGTACAACAAGCTGCCTCAGCGTGTCAAAAACTGTACCTCTATAGAAAGTTTAAAAATAGTCTTAAGTCTCGGCCTCCGGGCGACGCGACGGAATTTATTATAGGAAGGCTTATAAGTTCTTGACGATCCGGACGACGCGATTACCATTGCACAGGCTAGATCTCTACAAATCCACAAAGCGTCCATTCGCGACCGTCGTCGGCAACCGACCGAGTCGTGGTTCGGCCCTCTCGGGCGCCCTCGGATCGGCATGCTTACGCGTAATATAGTAACCGTCCAAGCCGAGGTTACCCCTCACCGGGGGGACCCTTGTGTCGAGTTACTAGCAATAGAGGTTCAGGCTAAGCGACCTTAGAGCTATGCCACCTCTCAATCCATTGAAGCAGTCAAGGCCAGCTTCTCTGGCCAATCTGTGTAGTTCGTCAAAATAAAAAATATATAGTCTTAAGTCATATTTATTAAATACTTAACTTTCTGTTCTCCAATAGTCTTAAGAAAGTAATTTTAAGCAGTGAATGTCAGTTATTGTTTTCTCAAATTTTAAAGTGAATATTGTGTATTCTTTTTGAGAAATAAATGTCTTTAAACCGAACCATACCAGACTCCAGTTTTGTCAGATTCCTAGTATTAAATTATATTCTATATTTAGAAAGAAGCCTTCCCTGTCGTTCCGACCTATATCAAACATTTTATGCCTGATAAATCTTATTAAGTTGAGGATAATTTAAAAAGGTTGTGGGCAGAGGTCGTTGACAGATTTATGGATTATATTCTATAAAATCGTCCAGTATATCTAATCTTTATTCCCTCGAACGGATTAAACGAGTCGAATACATGAATAATTTATCAAGTATGTTATATGGCGCATTCATTATTCAACTCTTAATATTGAATCATGTTAAAAAGTATCCAGATAGCTTTATCTGTAATAATCCGTCGACCTAATCGTCGTAATAGTGTCATTGTGTTACTTGGGTATTAACGCTATGGGACCTAGGACAATCGCCGATGTCTACGGTCAGCCATAAGACGGAAAGATCAGGTGCCTTCAAGGCTGTCGAAGCGTCGAGAGCAGATATCCTCTCTAAAAAACATGCAAACACGTGCCTTAGGCACAAAGTTTTTTTAAACTGCCCACTCTTGCTTAATCTTATTTCGTCTTAAAAAAATTGTTGGGTGGTAAATAGTGAAGTTAAACATTTCGAAGTATTGTTGATATTGTTATCTAACGTTATCAATGCTTCAAGTCAGGATTTCAGGATTCAGACAAAAAAGGTGAAGTAATCCAAAAACGTATTAGAAAGAAGCCTCAATTCGAACTTCAGTAATGTGACTAATCGACTATAGCTCATAAACGCCCTAAAATTGTGTTGGGAGCGAATACCCGAGGAAAACATCACCCACTTGATTGAAAGTGTCCCAGATAGATTCAGAAAGTGCATACGGGACAGAGGAAGACCTACTCTCTATTAAGCACCATCAAACTCATTGATTTAGTCAATAAAACAAATAAAAATCAAACGTTACTTAAATCAAAATTTTTGTAAACTTTCCTAAAAACTGTAAATTTTAACTAAATTCCATAAAATTGGCAAAACTTACTCTTGCTAATGTTCACACACTTTCAAAAACCTTCATTTATTCATTCCTAATTATAAAAACCGAAAAAAGAAAAACAATCTGTAAAATTCGTTTATGAAACATGATGGGCCCTATTTTGTTTTGAGTAGTTTAGTATTATATATGTTACCCGAAATGTACGAAGTCAAGGAATTGTATACAGATCTTACTCACTTATTGAGAGAATCGGGTAACAGTCATACCGTAAAATAATAATAATATGCATTATTATATAAAATAATAGCACGTCGTATCTCCGCAATAACCAATAATCACGAGAAGTCTTTCTAGCAGTTGTTTTTGCTGTAGAAACTTCTTCAGTTAACTCTTTATAACGTTCATCTTCAATAAAATCAGTGTTTTTAGCGTTTCTCAATATTCTTAATGACGCTAAAGTCAAGTTTAAAAAAAGTCAAAGCCAAATTTTAGTTTTAAGTCAAAGTCGAATCCAAATTTTAGGAATTACATACATTTCCTAGGAATTGTATACAATGACGGATTACATACATTTCCGTTAACATATATATGTATATAGCATGACATTTTATTACTAAATCGGATACTTAACCGAGTACTTCAATATGTATTATATTGTTGGTATGTTGAGGATTTTCATTTGGAAGATGAATTTTAAACGTGAGACTCTGGACTCGAACCGGGGTTTTCATTGCCTGAAAACAAGGATAAAATGACGTTTTTTAAAACTGATTTATAACTAGATCGATTTATCGCCTCCGAAACCTCCTGTGTAATAAATTTCAGAGGTTCAGGCTAAGCGACCTAAGAGCTATGCCACCTCTCAAATCCGGTGAAGCAGTAAAGGCCAGCTTCTCTGTGCCAACTGTGATAGTTCGTCCAAAAAAAAAAAAAAAAATTACATGAAAATCGTTGGAGCCGTTTCCGAGATTTTGCAATGCCATCTCTGTTTTACTGTTACAAATTATTTCATATAAACAATTGTTTTAGACACAAATTTAATGAACAATGGAGTTATGAAATAATTAACTCATGTTTAAATATTCTAGATTCACTTTTATTCTAAACAGAAAATTAAAAATCTAATTAGTTACCCTGAGAATTCTGACCATTGTTCACTTCTCGGAAATGTTACGACGTATTTAAAAATTAGACTAGTTAACGTGTTTACTGGATATAGAAAAATTCGTATGTTTTTTAAACTAACGATTTAGACAGAAACAGCATTTAGTAATAATAAGTTCTCACACCCTTTTAAACCTTGATTTGATTTATGAATTGTCTTGATTGATGAAGCCTCAATAGCCCAGTGGTCTAGGATGCGGTCTGCGAAATGTACGGTCGTTGGTTGGAATCTACCACTTCACTATTGGCGTGATCCATCACATGCAAAAGCTTAATCTTGGAATGGTTAACAATAATGTTATTAATAGGTGTAGAAATAAGATTCTGCCGTTTTTTGTGAAAAATTGTGATTTAAAACAATGTGAGACTGCTTGCTGAGTGACTTATAAAGTAAATGCAAGTTACTTTTGTGTTTGAGACGGATCTCCGGATCGGAAGTTTTGGCCTTCCGCTGCGATTTTTGTCTTTTCCGTCAAACTCACCGTTTTTAAACTTTTAAAACTACTAAAGGCATCCACATTATATACTTAAGTGTAAGTAATGCTAAGAAGTAAAATTTCTGTGCTCTAAAACACGTTACGGAGGAGGTCACCGCCTAGCTGGGAGCTGGGGGACAGCTACCTCGCAGTATTAAGGCGACACGGGAACATCAGTGTCGCTTCCCGAGTCCACTGTAGCGAACGACGAAGGTTTGAATATCCCCTTTTTATTAACGGGGGAAATCTTCAACCCACTAAAACCCCTAAGGTCCTTCCTCGGCGCATGGTGACGGGCTCCGGGATCTCCAGAGGAACGCACCGCAGCCCTTCTGCACTGTGCTCTTCGGAGAGCACATTCCGCAAGGGGGGGGAGGGTTAATCCTTCGCCCCCTGTGCCCTCGCAATGCGTTTCGACCCGAGCCAGCCGATGCCCCTTATGCCTTCTTCCCGGCTCCACTTTGGCGGACGACAGAGGCCATACTTTTTCCGTGTAAAAGCAACCATCGAAGCCTAAGTTACCCCTAGAGGTTCAGGCTAAGCAACCTAAAAGCTATGCCGACTTTCAATCCGGTGGAACTAGCTTTGGCTGTTTAGGTTCGTCAAAATATAAAGCAATTAGCTTAATAATCTTGGTGAAGGGCAAGAATCAACTGTCGCCAGCGGTGTTTCCGAACGTTTACGATTTAGGGACCTTCAAGAAACGAGCCTATTCCTATCTCAAAGGTCGGCAACGCACCTACAGCTCCTCTGGTGCTGTGGATGTTCATGGGCGACGGTGATCATTTAAGATCAGGTGAGCCGTATGCTCGTTTGCCACTTTTCATATAAAAAAGGCAACAACTGATGTCGTTGAATATGCGCAAAAAAAGAGTAGTAAGGACGTAAAAGCTTATCTATTTATTTTTTAGTCAAATTGCCTTGTTCACTAGACGTGACACGTGAGGATCCTTGATGAAGTTCGGCTTGTTATAACGAGCACGGTTCGATTGACGCAAAACTCGAGCAATGAAAGTTTACAACGCGGTGTTTTTAACGAGGGTCACGTTCTTTTTATATTTTTCATGACGTATTACACAGATTTGGCTGCGAAGCTGACCTTTACTGCATAACTGGATTGTGACATACCCTCTCTGTCAAGTATACTATACTACTGTATGTAGGGTATTCTATACTTTCAAATTTCATTAAAAACATACCTAGCCGCTTGACATTTGCGAAACTCTTTCCTACGTAGTGGTAATTAATACGAACAGGAAAGTAGGTTAACACCGGCTATAAGGGCAGCTGTAGAAATAAAAAGTACAATTTTGTTTTTAAATGGAACGCAATTCACTCGCGGGAATTGAATAAAACTGTACATTAATAACGAATAACTAGTTATTACGTCGATAGAGGTCACATCGGTTTTTACAATATTCTCGTATGTACACCAAACAAACTTACAAGACACTCTAAAAAAAATAAACTCTTAATAGACATGAAATTAAAGTTAAAATAAGTGTATGACCAGCTATATATGTTATGGTGTATCGAGACTTTTGTTATCAATAAAGAACTCTCAGGAATGTATATATTTAATTCATTTAGAAATCTATTTAAAAGCAGTAAAATTTATCATTTTTATAACTATTCCAAAACAAGCTAGAAGATAGCTTACGTCAAAAGTCGAATGATAGTTTTGAACCTAAGACCTCATAATTGTTACATTTTTCACTTTTATTATTATTTTCGTAATAACTGAAATATACTTATACATACATAAGTAAATATAACAATACATGATACTAACTAAAAAGAGAAATATTTAAAATATAATAGGTATTTGAAACATCGACACGATATAAAACACAAACACAAACGAACGTATGCGGCATGGTCAGACCATATGCGGAAAGCGGAAATCGGCTATGGTGGAAAGCTTTGGGGAATAATTTGGGTATAGACACAGGTTGATCATGATGAAAAAAGCTTCTTCAACGATTTCTACCAACTCACAAGCACCAACAAAGATATCAGATTCTCCAACTAATTATGATGAACAAAATAGCAGGAAAGAGACGCGCTGGACGTAGGAAAAAGTCGTGGGTGTGAAACGTCAGAGAGTGGACCGGCATTGCCAGCGTCGAACAACTGTTTCACTAGGCACACGAAAAGAATAAGCTCGCTGTGCTGACGGCTAATTTCCAGTAATGGAGAGGCATTTGAAGAAGAAGAACTCACACCACATGCAAACCAAATTATGGTATTATGTTCCAAAAGGGAAACTCGTCCTCTCACCGGGAGGACCCTTGTGTCGAGAATAGGTTCAGGCTAAGCGACATAAGAGCTACCTCCACCACCTATCAATCCGGTGAAGCCGTCGCAGTCTTCTCTGGCTTATCTGTGTAGGGTCGTAACAAAAACCTATTACTGTAATGATAAATAGTAATGAAGGTCTGTCAGGGGTAATGAAAATCTATGAGATAGGCAGACTGCAACGCATCGTCCATCTTAACGTGTTTATAATATACTATATAATATTATACCTATGTTGAGAAATGCATCAGGAACGCTTAAATGGAAGACTCATTTCGCTTATGTGTTTAGTCATTAGACACGAAGTTCCACTCTAAAAGCTTATTCTTTTTATTTCTTGGTCATTAAAATATACATTTACTGCTTACTGCTTGCTTTTACTACTAACCGACGTCAAAAAGGGGGTGGCTTTTTAATTTGCCTGTATTTTAGTAATTTATTAATAAACCCATTTAGATATTTTTCTTTTTTTTGTGAAAATTTTTACTTTCAGTCAAGCCGTACATTCATGTTTTTATTAGACGATATTTATTATTATTTTAACCAACTTCAAAAATCAAGGTGCTCAATTCAACAAGTGGTTGTGATTTTTTTATTTGAAAGGATTTGGTTTAAATTAAGTTCTATATTAATTTTTGTTGAAATAGAGATGTAGTTTTATACGCCATGATATAGGAGAGATTTCCACTTTCAGAAGTCCTAAAATTCGTAAAGAAGAATGGTTTTTGGTTGAGGTATTGGTAGGTTTACGACAAGGGCGCCTTTATCGTCCACCAAACTGGACCCGGGGAGAGGACGACTTCGGCTGGCCCGTGTCGTCTTGCACTGCGAGGGCACAGGGGACGAGGGATTAACCTCCGAAGAGGGACGTGCTCTCCGAAGAGAACAGTGCAGAAGGACTCCGGTGTGTTCCTCTGGAGATCCCGCAGCCCCTCACCATGCACCGAGGAAGGGCCACCGGGGGAGTTTTAGTTTTAGTGGATAAAATTCCTTCCTCCCAGAAGGCCTGATCACCCCGTCAACGATGGAAAAAAGGTAAGTACACCTTAAGGCAAATGTGAATTAGGAAGTGAATATGTTCAGAACTTCGTCTCATAAGGTTTTTTTTTCTTTTTGGGAGGAGTAAAATCCTCATGGATACTGCCTGGGATGTACCAGGCGGTAAGCCCGACTCCACAAGAATAGGTTCCTGTGGCCTACGGACTAAAAACCTCTTTCGCGTGTCCTCATTACTTCGCGGAGAAACGTACTGATTCGATCCCAGTCTTTTTCGCTTTTTAGCATTGTTGCTATAAGGTTGCTGCTGCTGAGGTCGTCACAATATGCATCTTTTCGCTCTTTAGCAAACCCTGAGAATTCAAAAAGCGCATGCTCAGTGGTGTCTCGCTCACCGCAATAGAAACATTCATCGCTGATTTCCTTCCCTATATTATACAGGTATGTATTAAATACACCATGTCTACTTAGAGCCTGTGTTAGCAGTCTGTCTATTTCACCGAATTTTCTGGTGTGCCACAGTGCTACATTCTTAATAAGCCCTCTTGTCCAGGCACCTTTCCCGTCTGTTTTCCACTCGGTATCCCATTCTTTTAGACTTTTATTGCGTTCCTTTGTTTGTGTTAGATGGTCTTGTTTCTTGTATAGTCTTGTCCGCGCTCGCAAGTATTTGTATCGGTATTAGGCCTGCGATCACAAGTACCGCGTCGAGGGATATTGTTCTATACGCGCCGCAAATCCGAATAGCAACTTATCGTTGCACTCTACTTAGCAAGGTCTGATCGTCATATAGTAATGGTAGTCTAATGTAAAAGTCTTAGGATTCCTTTGATTTGACTTGAAGTCATTTTTTGTTTTTACTTGTAAATAATTTTTGGTCAACCCCGTCATCGGAGTGCTTTATTCCCATCGTCGTTGTCCGATCCACTCCAGTGGTATCGCCTTATACTTGAGTGGCGGCGTATCGACTATAAAATAGGTTCGTTGGTTTCCTTCAAGTATAACGCTAAGCCGGCGTTGATTTTTCCACTCGAAATAACACACAAATACCTGTGACATTGAAACGATGCGACACATTGCGCGTATGTGTCCCAGGACGGCTTTCATTATCATATTTATGATGTTTTCCGTGGAAATATTGTGTTTTGTACTTGGAAAAATACTGTTCGCGTGTGCTGTACACCAACGGTGTACGATACAGCTCATGTGCTCAATTTATTAAAACTTATTTAATTACATATAAAAAAATATGTGGTGTCATGGGATTCCTTCAATATGTATGTATTTTCTTGATTTCTTTTCGTTTTGCAGATTGGTCTGTATTTAATACCGTATATATATACGAGTATATATATATATATATATATATATAGTATGTACTTATCCCGCTTCTTTGATTTTTATTAGTTTTTTCAATTACCTTCACTCATTTATTAAAGGATATTTGTCAGAATCCGTAAGAAAAATATATAACGGAACATGGCGGCAGCTAGCGTTACTATTAAGCATGTAGTTCAACTCTCCGATCACAGGTGGCGCTTTAACGAATTATTAATAAGTATTAATTAATTATTATGTAATTTTTAATTAAATAAATAAAGAGATGTGGTTTTTATTTTACTTAATAATTTGAAATAATTTTTTTTTGTTTGATTTCTTTTATTTTTCGTTATTTGTTATTTTGTAAATACTTTTACGTAAAACGTTTAAATAAAACCAGTTAAATTGTAAAAAATCTAGAATCTATGTAAAACATACATAAAATGAAGCATTTTTTGCAAATTGTACTGTGTTCCGAAGGATCTTGGATTCTACCCAGTGCCACATAATTTTTTAAATAATTTTAATGATTCATCTTTCAGCTTCTGTGGCCAAAATAAAAGATACTGAAAATTTTTTTTTTTATTAACTACACAGTTGGCTAGAGAGCCTGGTCTTTACTACTTCACCGTATTGAGAGGTGATAGCTCTTAGGTCTCTTAGCCTGAACCTCTATTAGCTAGTAAATCGATATAAAAGTCCCGGTGAGGGGGAACCTTGGCTTGGACGGTTACGTTGTTACGCGTAAGGATTCCGATCCGAAGGCGCCCGAGAGGGTCGGTAGCTATTTTATTAATAAACTACTTGGAACTGTCTACGCTAAACTTTTTAACATCAAGCTGTGTTGTTATTTATTCTTCGTAACCCCAGGTTTCAGTGGATCGATACGTCGCGCTGTGTCACGCGATACCTTCCGGTCGTATACACTTACTTGAAGTTGAGTATTTCGTGAACTCTATGTAGTTGTAGTAAGGGGCAGAATCTTTGAAACTCAATACAACAAAGGTTTCTGCAAGTTTTAACTTGTTTTTTGAAGTGAAAAGTTCTTTAGCCGACGTGGAACACTTTTTTGTAGGGGAAAATCTTATGGGTCGCCGACATGCTAATGATGTATTAATATTTAGTCGTGATCTTGTACAGCCCGTAATATACATAACTGTAACTCGAAGTGTCAATGAAAACTGGTATTGTAAGTACCTCGACTTGGCTCACGAGGTGACCGCCATGTGGGATGTGGATTTGACGATCATTGTCCCGATAGTCGTTTCTGCAAACGGTCTCGTAGCGAAAAGTCTCGAACAACATTTTAAGAGACTTTCGCTAGATGGCTGGGTCAAGGCTCAGATACAGAGGGCAGTACTCATGGGCACGGCACACACCGTCAGGAGGTTTCTCTCTATGTCGCCCTAACCACCGGTTGCTTGATCCCTGCTTCTTCGCCGGTGGCACACACTAGGTTAGGTTTTTATAATGTTTTTGTATTTTGTATGATATTTTTGTGTATTTTACTTTTTATAGAAATATTATAAAAACTTAACTTAAGGTATCAAAATAAATAAAAATAATAATAATATAGTTTTTTATTTCGCTTCCACATATTGAATTACATAATATAAAATACATTATTAAGTCTCCTTTGTGAGAGATTGGTATCTGTACTAGGTTGCCCTGTCAGACAGAATACCAGGCCCTCAGCCGCGCGTAATACTAAGTTAAGAGTAATCTTTTTTTTTGTTAACGGGGAGGAAATCTTCAAAAAGATACCCCGTCTTCTGGGGGGAAGGCGGCGGTTATGTGGGGTTTTTACCCACTAAAACCTCTCCGGTGGCCCTTTCCTCGGTGCATGACGAGGGGCTCCGGGATCTCCAGTGGAACGCACCCCCCTCAAGGAGAGCACGTCCCGGGGGGGGGAGGTTACTCCCTTCCCCCCTGTGCCCTCACAGTGCAAGGCTACACCGGCCAGCCGGACGACAAAGGCCCCCACCCTTGTCGCCCAGTGAACCCGAGGCCCCTTTTAGTCGCCATATACGACAGGCAGGGGATACCGTAGTCTTATTCTTGAGAGCCCAGAACTACAGGGCTGAAGTTAAGAGTAATCTCGTTTTATGTGGCTAAATAAATAAAGCTACTTACTTGAATGTAGAATAAATCAGAATCGGAATGGTGTTTGCCTTTTATGTGTGTGTTTCAGAATTAGGATATTGTATCCAGAAGGTTTTCAGTATCATTGTAATTAAGATTCTCTAACTACTTAATCATATGTGTCCGCCCAAATTTACCTATGATGTCAATTTCATTTATTTCCCGGGATGTTCGCTTAATGAATATAGAATTTGAAAAATCTCACTTGAGGGTACAACCTTCACAAGCCCTGTCCTTTTAAGGTAGGCAGGGTGGGTCTTTAATTAATTCAGGACTGAAGTATGCTACGGCAAACTTAATTAAGCGGGATGCGGGAGACGACAGCGCCTTGCAATTAACACAAGTATTATTCATTAATTGCTCACTATTGACGGTCGGTTGGACGAAGAGCTAATTAAGGTACCTTTTTTTTTTTCGAGATGAGGTAAAGTCCCTATGGACCCTGGGCAGCCCGTACTGTCACAGTCTCACGGACTAAAAACCCTCCTCCTCCATCACATCAATGTTCCCACCTTGCGGCCTACCATTAATGTTTTTTTGTCTTTTACTCTTTTATTCTGTGTCTTGTCTCTCACTCTAAAGTACCTTGCTGTTATCGAATCTTCTTATATACATGTTATTATTGAATACAGTTGTTTTGCAATTTCGACCTCGTTGACTTTAGCGAATGAATAAATATTCTTAGTTAAAGTTAAAAGCTCCTCTATAAAGATAGTAAGTGCGAATTGGCAAAGGAGTCAACTCGCAATCGGTCGCAAAGTTTCCACAGCTCCAACACAGTAATGGTTTGGATAGGCCAAACACGCGGGAGCGTTCAACCCGCGTAATGACCGAGCAAATTGTCCATTTAAATAACAATCGAATGAGTCGCTAGCTCGCGAGTCGAGGCGCTGTTACACTACTTGACGCAATTTACCATGATTGCCCGCACTATATCGTGTTTGTTATAATAACCGCGATAGTATGAGGAAATCCCAATACATAATTATTTATTTCCTATGCAGGAAAACTGTCATTGAATGTTTTAGTCACGTGTAATATAACAATAACTAAAGATATTAGCAAAACAGACGCCATTTTGAATTTAATATTCAAAATGGCGTCTCCGTTTTGCTCTTTTAAAAGTGTTTATTTATAAAGTTAAGTTAGAAATTTTTGATTTAAGAGATTTTTTTGTCGGGTTTTTACTGCATAAATTACAGAAGATATATATATTATTTCTACACTATAAGATGCAGTCTGTGTGAAACATAAAGATTACGTAGGTTCAATTCGAATCTACCATTCGACTAAAGACGTGACCGTTGCTCTTTTTTTTTTTTGACGGGGAGGAAAACTTCACAAAGATTAACCCCGCTTTCTGGGGAGAAGGCGGCGATTATGTGGGGTTCTTACCCACTAAAACCTCTCCGGTGGCCCTTTCCTCGGTGCATGACGAGGGGCTCCGGGATCTCCAGTGGAATGCACCGGAGCCCCTCTGCACTGTGCTCAAGGAGAGCACAGTGCAGAGGGGCTATGCCCTCGCAGCGCAAGGTGACACGGGCCAGCCGATGTCGCCTTCTTCCCGGGTCCACTTTGGTGGACGACTCAGGCCCCCACCCTAGTCGCCCAGTGAAGCCGAGGCCCCTTTTAGTCGCCTTGTACGACAAGCAGGGGATACCGTAGTCTTATTCATGAGAGCCCAGAACTACAGGGCTGAGACGTGACCGTTACCTATCACAAGCTTAAGCTTAGTTGGAATGGCATATAAGAATGTTAGTATTATTAATAAATATTCCAATCCTTTGTTGTAAAACGAAAGAGGGAGTCAAGTGTTTCAACTGGGTTAGGTGGATATTCACAATAGCAGGATGAAAACCTGCCGTGCGAGTTAATGTTTAATTTTGAAAGGGTAGAGAATTACATCACGTCTCCATCGAAAATCTATTTATTCACAAGTGACAAAAAGGTGTAATAAACATGAAAAGGTCACTTATATTACGGCCTGATCTCGATAGCTGGGATATACAGTAAAGGTTAAATTTACCGTAAAGAAGCTATAAATGGACGATGCAAAAAATGGCAATATACAGTTTATTTTTATTGAGCTGTTTATAACTGAAACTATCGTAGTTAAAAACTATAAGAATTTTTATGGTAGCGGATTTTTTTAAATGCGTGTTCAGTGCTTGACGAACATTTTATCAGATTATATCTGCTTAACAAATTGTGTACGAAATGTGTAGAATTGACATCATAGTAGTCTATATTTACTACTGTTATTAGTCCTTTAGTTCATTGATGCCACTATAGGTTACCACTGGCACGCTAATCGGGTATATTTTAGTATTTTATGTATTTGGTAATTATGTAACGATTGTTGACCTCCTTTAATTGGCAAAATTACGATCCGCGAGTAAAAAATTTTTGCTTGTATGGAGGCCGCCATTTTGAAATTTTGCTGTATGTGCAAATACTTTTCGTTGCCAATTCGCTAGGGTTTTAATAGAGTTATTTTTTTTTTGTAAATAACATTTGCATTTAAGTGATTTTTTTGAATATGATATTGATATTGATGATTCATAGCTTAAATGCGTTATGTCTGTTTAAAAAATAGAACAGTATTCCAAATCATATATTATCCAATTTTTGTTAAAAAACGCTTGCTTCTGGAGCGGGATACAATCGAATCCATTATCTGTAATCGTACTTTACATAAACTTAAGATAATTTATTATTTTTAATTTTCCATCATTCTGTGCTTTTGGCCCGAATGTAAGTTTTTCTAATATTTGCGGCTCTCGTTCGAAAAAGATTGGCCTCTGCATTAGGCTATGGAAGTCTGGTAGACCTGTCGCTTCCGAGCCTCGCTCTTGCGATGGTCTCGAGCGACAGGTCTTTGACGGCGGTCGCCTCCTTCTGTGAGACGGTCATGTCCCAGAAGGAGGCTGACTAGCGGGTCAGGGAGGGGGAGCGCAGAGGCTCCCCCCCTCCGCAGGCGGCGTATCGGGGTGCGCAGGAGGCGTTACGAACGCCTCCTCTTGCCGCCCCCGTAATCCGAAGCGGGGCCAGGATGGGTACCTGGCCCCAGCATGCTTCGGCGTCGTCGGGACTTCTCTGAGTGCCGGAGAAGTCCCCTTTGAGGATGAAGTCCGGTCTTTGCCGGGACCGGCGGTCGTTGGGGTGTCCTGTCGCTGACAGATCCGGGGCACCCCGCTCATAACGGCTGATGGCATTCGCGGAAGGTTTAGTGGGTAGGGGCTGCCCAGGCCGAGTCCCCCACATCCCTCCGGGCCCACCCTGGGTACCGGAGGATGGTCTATAAAAAGATACCCCACGTGAACAAAAAAAAAAGGCTATTGAAGTCTAAACGTTTAGAATATCCTCAGGTTATTAAGCGTGTTACGCATTGCCGTGTCGCTTATCCCTGGTCGGATCTAGCAGGGTTTATTCCATTTGCGTCGGACGGGCTCGTCGGGGAAGGGAATTCAATTTCACGTTATTTACGTCTACCTGATACTGTGCGTGACGCCGAAGGCTGTGCCCCTGACAGCTCCACTATTTTGTATTCTTTATCTTTATACTCGCCCAGTTTTCCAACGGAATTATTTTCATACAAGATGGCCGAACGGTTGATTAGTCGAACTGCAATTGTGGAAAACTTTCAAATGAGTAAACAATCATATTTACGAGCAAAAACAAAAATCGTCTTCAAATTAAATCTAATAGGAATGATCAAGCTCAAATGTCACTATACTCGGACTGCTTTTATTTCCGAAGTATATAATAGCTATATATAATAGCCCGCAGTGTTACCGGCATTAAAAAACTATATATTTAATTTTTTCTAAAATAAAACTTAGGCTAAGTTACACCTTATTACATCAGCTATATATATATTTGAATAGCTTTAAACGCATGTAACACCGCATGGCAAAGCTCGTATAGAGATATACAAAGCCCGTTCAAGTCCCCAGGACGAAATTCATTCCGGGCGGTTCGATAATCCGAACTTACGAACAGATGTCGACTCTCTAAGCGTTATTTATTGCGTCTAAAATAGGGAAGGAGAAAGTTTCTTAATCAATATCATTGTTAATGTCCCGTAAGTTTTAATTCTTGGAAGTACAGTCTGGTTAAAACGCACCCGCAACAATGGCGTGCCTTTAAATTCCGTTCTATTGATCCAATTGGTATCCTAATCTGGTCCAATTTTAACAGTGGTATCCATGAGAAAACCATTTTAGGCTTAAATTTCCGTTTGCACTTCAAGAGTAGTCTGATGGTAGTTTCGTTCTAAATAAGTTTGATTTTTAAATATTCCTACGATAATTTGGAAACACAAAAAGAACGTCCGCGCATTTAGCGTTTGTTACGATTTGAAGTCGGTTTTTGTGTTCACACGTAAATATACTTGTTCCCATTTTAAAATATTTTGATTCCCTAATGTAATGTGACGGTAATACAAATATTTATTAAGAACTATCGTATCCAGCCCTCTTCGCCGATCTAGGTTTTGCTTTATTTTATTTAAACAATAAACTTACATCATTAGATATTTAATTTAACTCTCCCAATATATTAAATTCTTCATTTCTCTCCGTATTCATTCTCTTCTCGAGCTGGTGACGATCAATACCTACACCCATGTACATATCAGTAAATACAATATCATTCTTATTTTTTAGGGATTTATTATACTTCAATATGGTTCATAATGACATAAATATACACAACACATGTGTCAATACAAATTTGGGTTATTAAACAATAGAATATCATAGTAAATTAGTATAAGCTGTATTTGACAGTTCAAAAGTGGAGTGCTCCGATCGTCATCAAACTTTACAGGATTACTCGCCAGGTCAATCTGAAGAATCCCTGAAAGTTTAATTGAAATCGGTCCAGCCGTTTCGGATCTTATATGGAACATACCCACACACTTTCTCTTTTATATATATATATAGATTGTACGCGAATTAATTTCACCGCCTCAGCGTTTCCCTTGTCTAACCGTTCCTCAAGTTGCGTAAGAATTTCACTTTATTTTCCCTAAATCCGTTCCGCACAAGTGTTGATCGTCGGAGTTTATATTCATTGCTGCGTGAATTTACACCCGGAGCGGGTGTCTTAAGCTTTATGGGAGCAATCATCTTACGTTATGGAGTTCGTAATGTAACGACAAATGCTGCAGATATTGGGGGAGATAGAGAGATAAGATTTATAATCTTTCTCAAAGGATATGTTTATGTGTTAGTTAATACAATATTTGTTTATAATAATAATAAGGTCTCACGTCGTATTATACCTTGCGGTGTAGACACTTTCCTATAATACATTGAATTTATACAGAGTTTTTGTAATAAATATACGATGCGAGACACAGACAGTCCGGAAAGGCTAATAATTACTGGTTGTGTGGGGGGAAAGAGAGCGATAGGGCGGTCTCCTACAAGATGGATACGCACAAAACGGGACGCTACGGGAGCTGCCCTACAATCGTCCATCCAGATGGCGCAAGACAGAAATGTCGGGGAAAAAATGATGGCCAGGGCAACGCACCATAGTCGCGTTCCTCAGTCATGACACAGAAGAAGAAAATAATAAATATATAATATACGTCTGATGTTTCATGACGTAAATGGCTTCTTAAATGGCCGCAAAAAATTCATTCACGATTACCACAAAACCGAAGGCATCAAATAACATGACTCTTAGATATTAAAGCTCTTCAAATAATTTAATAAACGAAGGTACTATTATTACATAAACATTTAACTAGCAAATACTTTTTTGAAGTAAGGTAAAAATATCAAGCTTTGTTAGAGAAAAAATTGTTTTATCATGCAAGAAATTTAGCGGCTCTAGACTGAGTCTCAGGTAATACTATTCAGTGTGTATCTAGTCCGTGGAGACGAACAGCTGTGTACACGAGGAAATAGGCATAGTATACACAGAGCCGCGCTTTATGGAACTTTATAGGGGAGAAATTTTCCGCCCGCTCCCTTTAAGTACAAAAAGTCTGCCAATACTGCCGAAATTCTGGCTTAATGTCGTAATTAATTTTCTAAATCTACCACTTATTTTATCGCGACAGAGTCATTCTGATTTAAACTGGCACGACTGTAAAGCATCTATAATAAATTGGCTGGTCGGTTTGGACGTCTCGACGAGGATACGGATGCAATATTACAATACCAATTTTAAAATCTTGCTCGTACATTTTATCGTAATTTCACATAAACACACGTTCATACACAGTGACACATATGCACACTCTCACACACTCACACAATTATTCTATACTAACTAACTTTAAAAACAAAATTTGATACAGTTAAGGAAGAGCTGGATCTTCTGGCACAAGTATATTTTATACTTAAAAGAAGATTCAAACATTGTATATTTGTTTTTGAAATTTTTTTTTAATTCTTACAACCTATAGACTTAAAATATATCAAATCTGTACAAGTAAATAAAATTGGAGTGTCTGTTTCCAATATAAATATAACCGCTTTGTAACATGTATATGGATTTATTTACGGTATATATACCAAAATAACAATTTTTACAATTGTTGTCTGTGTGTTTGCTTCTTGAGACTTTTTATTTAAAAATATTATTTTTCTTTTTTTTACAGGATTAGAAGTAGCACTTCCTTTGTTGTTGACCGAAGTTTTATCTTAAGTTATCTTCATGGTAGCCACCTGTAAGTTGTTTTTGTTTATTTTTTAATTTTATTTATTTAATTTTTCTTTTTTTTTCATATTTAACACTTCATTTTTAATTTTCGACTATCGTGCGCTAGTCTTCTATAATCGTCTCTTTAGAGCAGCTTGTATGTGGCCAGAACTTTAAATGTTTTTGTGATATAAACTCAGCCCTATGTATTACGATGGACAAACCTTATGTAATGTGTGTACATACAGTAAGCCCCTTATAACACGTTAGATTCGTTCCGTGTTATAAGAAAACGCGTTGTATAAGTATTCTCCCGTATAACGCCGTTATGTATGCACAAATGCTTTTCTCCTTAAAGGGGGTTTAAATCAAATATACGCGAAATGATATGATGATTATGAACTGTAAAAATCATTATAAAATTTAACAGTACAGAAATATAACGCGGGTTTTTTTTATGGACGAACTGAACTGTGAGTACTGCTTCACTGGATTGAAAAGTGGCATAGCTCTTTGGTCGCTTAGCCTGAACCTCTATTAGCTAGTACCTCGACGCAAGGGTCCCCGGTGAGGGATAACCTCGGCTTGGACGGTCATCATGTTACGCGTAAGCATTTCGATCAGAGGTCGCCCGAGAGGGCCGGACCACGACTTGGTCGGTAGCTATTTTATTAATTAAACTAAATGGGACAGTCTAAGCTAAACTAACTTATTTGCCACTTCAGGAAGCATTGGCGCTGGAAGAAGAAGTGACTCCAGCAATATTAGGAGCGTTCCTATCCAAGGGTTGGGCCTCAATAACGCGGGAAATCCATGCGTTATAAGGGGGAATATATATTGAAATCGCATAGCATGAAAACGCGTAATAAGAGTACGATGTCATTGGACCTTTTTCACTAAGCGGCAAAACGATCAGGTTGTTGGTAGCCCTTTATGATATGTGATAAGTCTGCTAATATTAAAACGATAGAATTCTTTGGGAGATGCATTGCTGAAGTTTCTTTTACCACGAAGTTTCTTTTCTCCCAGCTCGAAAGCTCCCCAAAATTTCGGCGCTCTCGGTCACCCTCGATGATTACCTTATAGAATAACGGCGAAGCTGTGATTCCCTCTCGCAAATCCGTGAAGGTAAATGAGGCGTGGTAGCTCAGTGTCCAGACGGTCGCCTTAAGTTGCGTAGTATGCTAGCAACCTGAGTTCGATCCCCGGTAGTGGTAACCAATGAATTAGTCAATTGCAATTTTAAGTGCTGATTTACCGCGCTCGGTTCAAGGTCCTGGAAACAGAATTGTAAGCTGTTGATATATTCCATCTTCAGTAATTGTCTAGACAGAATAAAAGCAATTTTACAACTGCCGCGTTAATCTTCACAATTAACAAGAAACACAATAGCACCCTGGGGCATGACTTGGAAGACAACGGGCTGCCGGCAATTGAGACAAATTTACACATGAGATTACTTAGAAAATAAAACAGTTAACTCTCGGCTTCTACAACAACACCGGATTGATAAGTGCCGACATCTTGGAGCGCTTAAACTGTACCTTTTTTAAAAGTTACAGCCTATATGTCTATTAGGTATATTTATGTATGTAAAAAATAACAAACACATACACACACACATGACACTTAACAATTGTGTATATATATATATATTTATATATTCCTTCTTTTATATATTGTTAGTGTTAGCCAAATGAACGAATGAAGCGAGCAAGTCCTCCTCGGAGTGGGGATAAGCTGAGGATCGCCTATATAAGCAAACGCACGCTTAGTGGAGCTCTCTTGGTCGTCCAATTCACCTGATAAGCCAAAACTCTGTCCGCTTGTCTGATCAATTGTAATAATTTCATTTAATTTAAGTCGTTGAATGTACTTTTGTTAAATTGTTTAATAAGTTATGTTTTCATTCCTACTCTGATTCCTAAAAATATATATAAAATACCATTATTTATATTTGTCGTCCGCTAAGGTGGACACGGGAAGAAGGCGACATCGGCTGGCCCGTGCCTTGCACTGCGAGGGCACAGGCGGGAAGGGAGTAACCTCCACCTTTCCCCTCCTCCCCGGGACGTGCTCTTCTTGAGCACAGTGCAGAGGGGCTCCGGTGCGTTCCACTGGAGATCCCGGAGCCCCTCGTCATGCACCGAGGAAAGGGCCACCGGGGAGGTTTTAGTGGGTAAGAACCCCACATAACAGCCGCCTTCCTGGCTATCTTTTGAAGATTTCTCCCCGTTAACAAAAAAGGTTCTCACAGTTTTCCTTCACAGCTGAACCCTTGATAAATCGGCACATAAAATTGCAACAAATCGTTATGTTATCAAAGCTAATATATCAATATCCCATGTCCTAACAGAAGACATTGTAATATGTCTGTTCGTAACGACGGCTAGAACATTAAACAGACCTGGGAGTGAACAGGGTTAAGTAAGCTATGTATTAAAACACGTAAAATAGTCGTTTACGATGTTTTTACGTCCACTCAGGGAGAAAACTGTGTGGGTTTATATTTTTAAAACAACTATGTACTTGAGGAAGTTATGTAGGCGAGGCGATGTAGGAAGATGTAATTGCTCCCGTACCATATACTTAATGAAATTAAACGCAGAGCTACAACGTACGTAAACGTTGGTATTTTTGATCGCTATGAAAGATAAATAGATAAATATATGGCACCAAAATAAATGTACAAGGCGAAATTAATACTATTTAACAGTGTCTTTGGTGGTTAAGGATAGTGCCTATAAATATAGTCGTATGAAAGTTTTATACAAATAAATATGCAGTTACATATAATATACATTTACATTAATAAACGATAATATATGTATGTATGTATATAGATATACCAATTTGTTATTGTCACTTTTGGATTCGAAAGTATTCAGATACACGCGATTTAAAGATTTTATACAATGGGTCAACTTTGAAATAGAGGCCCAAAATAACCAGCGATGAAATCTACTTTTCCTGGAAGATCCGTCTTCATAAATAGGTCAGGAAATTGGTAAGGATCAAGTTTTATGCGGTTCTAGGAATTGGCAAATTTTATTTCCTCACTTATTAACACGTTAGTTAGTTACAGCTTTTATATATGTCGCACTGACAAGACATGTAGGTTTCCTCACGATGTTTTCTTTCACCGCCGAGCGTGTGGTAAATTAGCACATAAAATTGCAACGACAAATTTATTGGTGCCGGCACCGGGGATCGAACTCAGGTTGCTAGTACGTACTGTGCAACTTGAGGCGACTGCCCGAACATTGAGCTACCACAGCTCTATTTTCCACCCAGCATCATGTTAAATAAGTCTTATTATGTCTATCTCGATTTACTTAGAGAAATGAGCTGGTTATAAGATGTAACGTGATAAAATCCACCCCCTTAAAGAGTTACATCGAATGCGGAAGGCTGACTCACCGAACTGTGAGATTTGCCAAGTGGTGGATGATGTGCACCACACAATGGTGGTATGTGCTACACATGAAGCGGAAAGAAAGTCATTACTAGATAGTCTAAAACTGAGGGAGCAACATGTGGGTGCCTTTTTACTATTGCTGATATATACTATACCCGACCTAATAGGAGCAAGGAAGCTGGTGGCTATGGCCATGAAACATTGATGACTTTTTCTCTCGCTTCATGCGACCCATGTCTGTATACTTAGGTTAGGGTATGATGGAAGCAGCCCTGTAGTTCTGGGCTCTCAAGAATAAGACTACGGTATCCCCTGCCTGTCGTACAAGGCGACTAAAAGGGGCCTCGGGTTCACAAGAACCCCACATAACGGCCACCTTCCCCCCAGAAGGCGGGGTATCTTTGTGAAGATTTCCTCCCCGTCAACAAAAAAAAAAGGATATGATGGAAAACCTAAGAAATAACACGATGACTACGTGAGCGCTTTTTTAAAAAATGTTGAGTACCACTGACTTAGCGTAATTCTGTGTAATAGGGTTAATTAAGAAATATCATTTAAGTTACTGTTAATTATTGACACATTTTTTATTAATTACGAAGTCATTCTTCGTTTCATTAACTAGTAACACATTTTTTTAAATCTAAAAGTGTGTTAATTCTAAAGTATAATTGCTGAGAATCAAACAGAGAATGAAGCTTCGGTACTCAGAGACGCTTCATAAAATGTTCTAATACATAAATCATTGTTACGGCCTTAATGAGAATTAAACAAGTTGTTTCCTTTGAAATGTCTGCCTCCTCGTTTCCTGGAGTAATAAAAGATTCATGGGAGAGTAATAGTTAATCCATGTTTATACTCATAATGTTACCAATTGTGTCACCGCGTGCTTGCCGGTGAAGGAATCGTTCATGAGGAAAGATGCATGTCTAAACATTTTTCAAGTGCTATTTTGTTGCAAGCCTGGTGGTGCTTATAAATTCATGGTAAAATCCAATGGCCAGGGTCATTGCAGTGCAGATGCTATTGTACGAATGAGTCGCCAAATTAGGGGAAACATAACTTATCTGGTAATCTTGCTGAGTACCAGCGTGAAAGGGCGATTCGCCCTTTGTCAAGATTTGGAAGACGGTGTCCATATTTCCACAAGTATTCCAGATGTGATTTATTACAATATAAAAAATATACAAGCTCACATCCTTTTAACTTCTCCTCTTGTCTTTTTATTTCGCTGTCTGCTTTTCACCAAACTTATTAGGTCCCACATAAGACAGGAGATGAACCTATCCCCATACACCGGGTATAAGTTTTTAATACTTACAAAATCGAAAAGAGGATTTAATTGGTATAAGTCGACTTGGATTAGCCTTAGTCACTAGGCTAAATTAGGCTATTAGTGAATTATTGATTTATTAACGAGATTAAAGTCTAAAATTCAATATTAACTATAAAAAATTCTATTATTATTTATTTAAATAGATAAATAAATCTTCATAGGTTAATTTGCACGGGGCTCCGGTGCGTTCCACTGGAGATCCCAGAGCTCCTCACCATGCACCCGGGAAGGGCCACCGGGGAGGTTTTAGTGGGAAAAAGCTTCACATAACCGCCGCTTTCCCCCCAGAAGGCGGGGTATCTTTTGAAGATTTCCTCCTCATTAACAAAAAAAAAAAAGGTTAATTTGCACCATTCGCTACGACCTCAATCAAAATTTAATAGCTCCTGACATAAATTCAGTGAAAATTCACTTGACAAGCTTTCTTGTAGGAGCGGAGAGAACGGGACGTTTTATGACCAAGTTAATCTATTATAGATAGAATTTTAAACAGTTTTTCTTAATTAGCTTAGTCTCTGTCATTTGAAGTCGCACAACGAGTGATGGAAAGAGCCATGCTTGACATTTCTCTATGGGATAGAATCCGAAACGAAGAAATTTGACAGAGTTCAAAGGTAATCGACATAGTTTAAAGTCATTATGTTGACCGGCCACATCTGTCAGGACTGTAACGGCAGATGGGGATGGAAAGGGAAGGAATGGAGATCATTTGTGGGCCCCAGAAGTGCCCTCCCTCCAGACGGACCGGCGTCCTTATAAGGATAGCCGGAAGTGGCTAGATGCGGAAAACGGAGGATTGTACATGGTGGAATGCATATCCAGCAGTAGATGGATATAGATAGGCAGGGCCGTAGCCTTATTCTACGAGCCCAGAACTACAAGGCTGTCTTATGGTCGAATGCCTTCCACCAAATTATTATATTTATTATGTTTTTGTTATATGGCTATGTAACTCATAATTACTTTAAACGAAATAAAGGCAATCACGCCATCGACACGGAGAGTTAAGGGGAGATAAAACTAGGCCGGGGTTCGAAAGAGAGCCTGCTTGTACGTTTTTTACGTATTCTTACGTACCAAAACCTCACATATATATATATATATATATATCATTGGTATATCACCAATACCAATCGATAAACTACTTGCCACTACTTGACACTCTGAATAACCCAGTCAAGTATTCGACTGCGTTTTATTGCTTTCCGCCAAGCTCGTGGCACAGATATTTCACACACATACATACAATAGATGCTTTGTAAGTCGAACTTTAAGGTAGACGCGAAAAAATTCGGAGTTATGCAGGGACATTTTGTACCGAAATTGATGATTATTATGCAACCACGCACACTTTATAACTTTAGTTCATAAACTAGGAGTTAGGTACAACATCTCCCTAATACAGGCTATGTATTAGTCTAGCAGGGAGATATGTACCGAAGGACGAAAATGAAGTAAGAAAATGTTTATAGAATATGTTATATAATATGTATAATACCATTTGATAATATGTATCTAATATTTTTGTGTATGTGCATGTCGGTAATATAAAATGCTATACGCTCACTGAAATTATTATACCAATAATAATTACTCAAATTATAGCATTCGCTATCGCTGTTCACCCCTGTAGGGTCATACGCACGTGAGAGCTCTTATGCAGAAATCGTCTATATCGATATATTACTGGTCCTCGTTCCGAATGATGCAATAGCTTGAAGCTTGAGACGTTATTACGATATGAACACACAGTGGGTGTGGCTTATCGCTTGTTGCTTTGTTGAGTACATCCGGTATATCTTGACCTGCGTAACTTATGTTTGTTAAGTAATGTAAATGTTTTCATATGAAACACATGAGCTATTAAACGCTTGATGCGAATAAGCATTAATTAGTACGCTTTATAATTAACATATTGACTTGAATAGTTAACATTGAGACGGGAGAAAAGAAACATAATTTACTTGTACGTAAGGGATAATATAGAGCCGTGGTAGCTTAGTGTCCGTGCGGTTGGCTCAAGTTGCGTAGTACGCTGGCAACCCGAGTTCGATCCCCGGTGCCGGCACCAATAAATTTGTTGTTGCAATTTTATGTGCTGATTTACTACGCGCTCGGCGGTGAAGGAATCGTAAGAAACCTACATGTTTTAGAAAAAATTTCTACAGCATGTGAAGTCTGCCAATCCGCATTAGGGCCGCGTGGCGGACTATGCCCTTATACTCTCTTTACAGAGAAGGCCTGCGCCCAACAGTGGGACATATATAAAGGCTGTAACCTTAACTTTAAGGTATAATAATACGAGTTGTGGTAGCTCAGTGTCCGGACACCAACCTGAGTTTGATCCAGGTGCCTGCACTAATAAATTTGTTTGTTGCAATTTTAAGTGCTGATTTACCACGCGCTCGGCGGTGAAGGAAAACATCGCGAGAAAAACGTTTTAGAACATTTTCTGCGATACGTAAAGTAGGCCAATCTGTACTAGTGCATACTGTGCCCTTATACACTCTCGGAAGAAGACATGTGGGATCATGCTAAACAACATCCTCGTTCAAGCCACACGTTCCCTTATTACACAATATCTGATCCTGTCAATCAGAATATCTATTCATTACTAACAGCATCTCTAAGCTATTGATTTGACTCCTATATATATATTTTTTTATAATAATATGATTTTATTTCAAACCAAAAATTCATGTACAAACCAGTTCGATAATAGCCGCAGTAGTAAAAACTGTGTCGCAGCTATTAACGCCCATCTCCAAACAGTTAAATACAAATACAAATACAAATTTAGTAAAATTAACAACTTATAATGTAATTTAGTTTAATCGTTTTGTGTGTGTGAGTGTGTTTGTGTGTAAAAGGTTGCGTGTGTTGAAGAGTGACTGTATGTGTAGGGACGAGTATGAAGGGACTATGTTACTACACTACTCCTAATTTATCTTAAAAATAAGTATATTTAAAAGTAAAAATAAAACCGAATTCAAATCGAATCAAATGTTAAACGCTGTTAATTAATTATCGTAATATTAAGAAATAGAATCGAAACCTAACCAAAGTACCCTTGAAGTACATCCTTTCCAATGAAAAACGAAACGTGGAAATCAGTTGGCGTGTTATAGAGTTATTCGTTAATTTGTCTGCTATTGTCAGAATGGGATCCAATAGTAATGAGACGACACGGGAAGTATTAGAAAAAGAATCATCAAAATCGGTTCACCCAGTCGATCGTCGAAGATTTAAGATAGCAAAAATACAATCGAATTGAGATCTTTTTTTGAAGTTCGTTAGGTCAGTTGATTATGCGTATAACATGGTACGTACACGTTTTTCTAGATATGTGGAAAGAAGTTTTATGAAAGCAATCATTTTAACAGACTGCGTGGCGACGGGAGACGCCCACTGCACGCGGGCTAGGGAATTTATGTCAAGGCTTGCCGCCTTGGTATAGGTATAGTGAACAAAATTTATAGCTCCGAACGCGGGAAATGTTTCTTAAACATTTAATATTTTATGACATTTTTGACCCATACGTACCAAACGTATATGTAATAAATCTACGTATACTTGACATAATTATACGTTCAGCCCTGTAGTTCTGGGCTCTCAAGAATAAGACTACGGTATCCCCTGCCTGTCGTACAAGGCGACTAAAAGGGGCCTCGGGTTCACTGGGCGACCAGGGTCGGGGCCTGCGTCGTCCACCAAAGTGGACCCGGGAAGAAGGCGACATCGGCTGGCCCGTGTCGCCTTCGCTGCGAGGGCACAGGGGAGGAGGGAGTAACCTCCCCGGGACGTGCTCTCCTTGAGCACAGTGCAGAGGGGCTCCGGTGCGTTCCTCGTGAGATCCCGGAGCCCCTCGTCATGCACCGAGGAAAGGGCCACCGGGGAGGTTTTAGTGGGTAAAAACCCCACATAACCGCCGCCTTCCCTCCAGAAGGCGGGGTATCTTTTTGAAGATTTCCTCCTCGTAAACAAAAAAAAAAAAGGTCAGTTGATTATGCGTATAACATGGTACGTACACGTTTTTCTAGATATGTGGAAAGAAGTTTTATGAAAGCAATCATTTTAACAGACTGCGTGGCGACGGGAGACGCCCACGGCACGCGGGCTAGGGAATTTATGTCAAGGCTTGCCGCCTTGGTATAGGTATAGTGAACAAAATTTATAGCTCCGAACGCGGGAAATGTTTCTTAAACTTTTAATATTTTATGATTATTTGACCCATACGTATATGTAATAAATCTACGTATTCTTGACATAATTATACGTTCAGCCCTGTAGTTCTGGGCTCTCAAGAATAAGACTACGGTATCCCCTGCCTGTCGTACAAGGCGACTAAAGGGGCCTCGGGTTCACTGGGCGACAAGGGCGGGGCCTGCGTCGTCCACCAAAGTGGACCCGGGAAGAAGGCGACATCGGCTGGCCCGTGTCGCCTTTCGCTGCGAGGGCACAGGGGAGGAGGGAGTAACCTCCCCCCGGGACGTGCTCTCCTTGAGCACAGTGCAGAGGGGCTCCGGTGCGTTCCACGTGAGATCCCGGAGCCCCTCGTCATGCACCGAGGAAAGGGCCACCGGGGAGGTTTTAGTGGGTAAGATCCCCACATAACCGCCGCCTTCCCCCCAGAAGGCGGGGTATCTTTGTGAAGATTTCCTCCACGTCAACAAAAAAAAAAAAATTATAAGTGAAATTATTTCCCGAAGTGGTATATAAGTTTTTTTTAAGACTTGTGTCCGTGCTCTTGTCTATTGTACTTTAATTGTTTACTTTGTTGTCTTAATAAGAGTGCTACCTCTACAGTTACTACAAAGTTTTTTTAATGCCCGATTTTGGAAGGTGGTGTTGGAGAATGCTCTGGTTCACATATCGAAGACGCACCGTTGCATTGTTATTAGTTTCTCCGCGAACGCTGCGTCTCTGTTTCTCATGTACATTTTTAGGTTGTAGTCTATTATTTTCTCTTTTGATACGGCCGTTTATAAGTTAGTTTAGCTTAGATTCTCATATAGACATAGACATTTATTTATTGGCATCACAATACAAAAACACATCAAAGACAGAATATAACACACATTAAAAAAGAATGAAAAATAGACAAAACACAGTTAATGTTACACGAACAAATAATACAAAATATATGATGCCAATATCGGACACCGTCTCAGCATATGCAAGGATGCGACAGCGCTGATTTTCAGCGGTGCCCGGGACTACCTAAAGACGAAGAATATAGTTTTTATTAATAAAATAGCTACCGACCGAGTGGTTTGGCCCTCTCGGGCGCCGTCGAATCGGAATAATAAAGAGCAGCGTAGTAACCGTCCAAGCCAAGGTTTCTCCTAACCTCACGATTTATTAACATCAGGTTCAGGCTATGCCACCGCTCAATCCCGTGGAGCAGCAATAGCTTCTCTGACTAATCTATGCAGCTCGTCACAAAAAATCGTTATTCATTAAGGTGATAAGAGGAGGGTAGAATACAAAATTAATAGACCTCCGAAATAACGATGGGCCCTTTGCTTGATGTAATCTTTGTAATAATGTTTAAAAAACGTATTTTCTCCATACTTCGAGGTGTTTAAGACGTCGTTCATTCCAGTAGCAAACATATAACTTCTATATATCGAAATATGAAATGAAATATTTATTTTACTTTTTACACACACACACATTTTATATTACCGACATGCACATACACAAAAATATTAGATACATATTATCAAATGTTATTATACATATTCTATAAACATTTTCTTACTTAGTTTTCGTCCTTCGATACACATCTCCCTGCTAGACTAATACAAAGCCTGTATTAGGGAGATGTTGTACCTAACTCCGAGTTTATGAACTAAAGTTTGTTATATAGCTTATGTGGTAGTCGTGTGTTTTTGCAAAGAATAGTGTGCGTCAATTTCAGTACAAAACGTCCCTGCATAACTCCTAATTTTTTCGCGTCTACCTTAAAGTTCGACTTACAAAGCATCTATTGTATGTATGTATGTGTGTGAAATATCTGTGCCACGAGCTTGGCGGAAAGCAATAAAACGCAGTCGAATACTGGACTGGGTTATTCAGAGTGTCAAGTAGTCGTTCATGTTGAATTCCCAGAACCGAATTATTAAGAGAAATTGTTGTTAATTGGCTCGCGCGGCGCCCGGTCGTTGGCCAACACCCTCCTCCTCTGCCGGCCCCCTCTCCTCCCATCTCTAAATTGACTTTACGATACATCTGTGCGTCAATTTAATTAATCCACGGAGTGCTGTTAATGAAATGAGTTCTGCGGTCGATTATTTTGAATAAATTAAAAGCATATTTTATTAACCAACTGCAGTAACTTGAAATGCATCCTTTCCAATAAAAAATGAATCATCAGAATCGGTTGGCGTGTTATGGAGTTATTCGTAGATTTGTGGCGCACATATTTAATGCAAATTTAAGACTTATATGGTTTTCTCATGGATCCCATTGTTAGAATCGGACCAAATTTGGGACTGCACGGAAAGCACCAGCTTTCAAAAGAATTATCAAAATCGGTTCACCCAGAGGAAAGTTATGTAGTAACAAACATATATAAAAATGAATGAAGATGAATGAAATTCAAAACCTCCTCGTTTTAAAGTCGGTTGAGAATGAAAGAATAAAAATATTCATCATCATCATCATCATCATTTCAGCGGTAAAACATCCACTGCTGGACATAGGCCTGCCCCAAGGATTTCCAAAAGGAGCGGTTGTAAGCGGCCCGCATCCAGCTGCGTCATATTAAAAAACACAAACAAAATATACATAAGAATAACATATGGATTTAAAATAAATACAAATACAAGGAAATATATGGTTTCTCTTATCAATAACTTTAGCCGCACGGCGGCACATCATAGACCTGTGTTACGGACAGCTAAGGACTTTCTGCACACACTTGTCACAACCCTTACACTACACGCCAATACTAAAGAATATACAAATATTTGTAAGACTAAATACACTAGTTTTTAAGTTAGTTCTACAAATAAAGCATAAGATATTAAAAAAAAAATTGTTGATATAATTAATATGCCGTAAAAGTAAAAATAATTACTTTCGTTGGCATATTATTTATTTATGCAAAACATGTATTTATCTTTACAGGTTATAATGACCTAATACGACAGTGATGCCACTACTGAAACTAAGTTACTGCTTAACTTATTATATGATACCTATTGATATCTATTATTTCACAAATATCATTGAGCGCTCTAAGTGTGCGCGTCAGTGGCTCGTATTGCAGCAATTTGGTTCGCGCGCGCGGGACATTTAAGAGTGAGGGATGCTGCCGCGCATAGTCTGTAATACGCCTTTGTTGTGTATCTCACCACGAAGCACTTTGAACAAATATGTGGCGAGAGCCACTTCCCTTCTTACTTTAAGCTTATGTCAAGGTGTACCAGAGAACTCCTAAAAACCATATAGAAACAAGCTTGCTGCTTGAGGTATGCTATCTTTAGGAGTAATTTGCCGTATCTACAAAACCTAAGATTGCTTAATCTGTAGTATCTGTACACGTCTTATGAGTCAAGAACCTGAATATACATTAATATCTTTTTCTTTTGGACGAACTAACTCAGTTGGCCAGAGAAGCTGGCCTTTACTGCTTCACCGGATTGAGAGGTGGCATAGCTCTTAGGTCGCTTAGCCTGAACCTCTATCGCTAGTAACTCGACACAAGGGTCCTCCGGTGAAGGGTAACCTCGGCTTGGACGGTTGCTATGTTACTACGCGTTAGCAGTCCGATTCGAGGGCGCCCGAGAGGGCCGAACCACGACTCGGTCGGTAGCTATTTTATTGACTCTATTGGGACAATCTAAGCTAAACTAACTTATATTCCACTTCGGGAATAAAATAATTAACATTAAAGCGTTGAGTAGTTTCAATTAAAATCAGACGCTGTGGTTAGATTTATCACTTAGAATAATCCGGTGTGGAGAAAAGGTAATTTATATCCATGAAAGAGCAATTATGCTCAGTGTATCGTAAAAATGGTCGTGTCACAGCTCACCGTCCGTCCCGCGAACAGCGCCGTTATTAAGGGGCTAATGGCGGCCCTGGGGCGCTGTTTCCTGAATGACTCGCTTTTATTGCTATTGGCACATTTTCAAAACGCAAACGTTGATTGCAGATACGCAATTTATAGTATCGACGAGCCGTAGTAGCTCATTGTCCGCACGCTTGGCTCAAGTTGCCATAGTGCGCTAGCAACCCGAGTTCGAGCCCCGGTGCCGGCTCCAATAAATTTGCTGTTGCAATTTTATGTGCTGATTTACCACGCGCACCGCGGTGAAGGAAAACGTCGTGAGGAAGCTTGCATGTCTTTAAAAAAATTGTAAGGCGTGTGAAGTGTGCTAATCCGTGCTGTTATCCAATTAAGGGCCGCGTTGAGGACGATGCCCTTATACTCTATTTACAAAGGCCTTTGCCCAGCAGTGGGACATATATATTATATATATAAAGGCTGTAACTTTTAACTACAGTATCTACATAGACATTTTCTTTTTTGGCATCAAATACAAACAAAATTTAATACATATTAAAAAAGAAAGAACGGACAAATAGGACATGATGCTAAAATTGGACGCATTCTCAGCATGTGCTGCAAGGCTACAACAACGCTGATTTTCAGCGGTGACCAGGACTACCTAAAGTCGCGCGTTACTACTTTTACATGGCACTTAAACAGACCCTAAAATACAATATACAGGATGTCTCGTAATTCAACGTCCAATGGTAAATGATTGGTAGGTTAAATATCCTTCGTCAAAGCCTAATTGTCGTTATAGAACTCTTATATCGTATAATGATTTTTTTACAGTTTAGTTAAATGTTCATATCAAAAAAAGTGACATGGATTTTTTTTTAATTATTTTTGTCGAGGCAGTGATATAGTATCCTACCCGCTCATCGTTGGACGTTGAATAACACGTGTATATTAGATTACAGTATGGTATGATATTATGCCACATATGTGTGAACTTTAATATTCATAATGGCTGCCAAGTATCATATTATTATGAAACAGTTTAACTCGACATTGGCTTACGTCGTGGCGAAACAAGGTCGATATTAATCAACTTTCCTTACAGAGTTAGTTAATCGATTGGCTGCCTTGCGGGCATTGTGAACAAAATAGGTTACAACCCAAACTCTCTGTCGTCAAGACCTTACTGGACCTTCCTTCTCGAATTTGAAAGAATATTTATATTAGATATCCTCGTAAACTTATTTTCGACATCTTTTTTTATCGAACCTATTCTGAGAAGGAGACCGCAACAGTTTCACCGGATTTGAGAGCTCTTAGGTCGCTTAAGATGAATCTCTATTGGGAGCAACATGGAGCCCTGGCTGAACCACTACTCGGTTGGTAGCCTTTATCAGAACTTTCAAGACAATTCAATAGCTAGCTATGTATACCATATCGGGAAGCGTTGGCGCTGAGAGAAGTGTCCAAAAAGAAATGCTACTAATTTCTAACCCATATCGCGGTATTGCCACAACAATCGGGTCCCGAATATAGGAATCGGGCAACTCCTAAATATCGTATGAAAGCGTGATTGTTGTTTGAGATATTCGTAGGTTTATTAAAGTCTAAGACTACGTGAAAGAAGAAGGAGAATGTAGGCGTCAGAATTTCATAATATAACTATGACTCTTTGATGTTTTGAAATAAAAGAGAGTCCGCGCGTAATAGCGTTTAATTTTTACGCGAATTTTGGTTTTACTCGTAAATATACCTGTTTTAGATTATTAACTAATCAAAGCTTTTTTTAAAAAATTAGCAATGTTTTTTTTGACAAATTATGCTAATATTCTTGTTAACCATTCCAACTAAACTTAAGCTGGTGTTAGAACATGGTTCACGTCAATAGTGTAATGTTGGATTCGAACCTTACGATATAAGCAAAGCTATAATTATATGAGACCAAACTTTTTGTTAATTGACAATATAAGTTACATGAAGATTCGGAAGTAGCGAGTTCAAGGCAAGTCAAAAAGCAACGATCCCCCAAGGACACTTGGAACTTGACATTGCGTTACCCCGTACAATTTGGCAACCCCCCGAGGTCGTTACAACACGCGATATTGTAATCGCCCGCTATCGGTTACTTTGGTACGGTCTCCATGATACGTATGGAAAGCCCAGGTAATGCGCTGAGTCATCAATTTTAACATGTTCGAGGGGAGATTATGGTTAATGTTTAAGATTATTTTTCTTAGAAAAGGGTCCTCTTGGTTGTTACGAAGATGGTTTTATATCTAAAAGTTAAACGACTTCGTGTCGCGTTATGGTATCTAGTAAGAAAAATTTTCAGCTTGCCGACCTTTTTCTACTATATACTCGTAGTTTAATGGTTTCTGGTAATATATATATATATATAATTTCTGGTATATATATATGTTTTATTTAAACTAACTTAAAGTCAAATATGTTAATACCTGTTATATTTACTTAGTTTTTATTAGTTGTCCGCAATTCTCCCTTCTCAAAATACAAAAATATAAATTAACGTTTACAGAAAGACGAATGAATGAATATATATATTTTAAACCGACTTCAATAACGGATGAGGTTCTCGATTCGTCTGTATGTATTTTTATGTAACAAAAATGCAGATGAATCGAGAAACATACAAACATGATGGAGTCGTGGTTCGGCCCTCTCGGGCGCCCTCGGATCGGGATGCTTTCGCGTGACATAGCAACCGTCCAAGCCGAGGTTACCCCTCACCGGGCGGACCCTTGTGTCGAGTTACTAACGATAGAGGTTCAGGCCACTTCCCAATCTGGTGAAGCAGTCAAAGCCAGCTTCTCTGGCCAATCTTTGTAGTTCGTTCATTAAAAATAAAAAAAGACATGGTGGGGGTAAATAATGCTAATTAAACGTTTTAAAAATATGTTTTTTTAATCACGATTTTTTTTCCGTCCCATCATCAAAGGTACTAAGATAGGTCATTAGTACTAACGTCTGTCTTCGTTTTCGGAAGCGAGCTCCTATTGCACTGTATTTATTTTTTAATTTGGAGGCTGTTAGCGAAAGATGTCTGTCTCTATTTTTCTTTGTTTTCATTGTCGGTTCGCAAACGGCATGGTTCAACTGTGATTGTCTCGTTTCAAAAATCTTTGAAATATATGTAATCATTTTATTTCAAGGGATCGGCAGTAAAATAATGTAGGGGTACTATGATATGATTTATACGGCGGTCGTAACCCTTTCGCATTATAGCGAAGTTCCACGTCCCCTGGGGCTTCGCAAATTACGGTTCAGGCTATAATGTTAGAAATCATAAGGCATAAAACTAAGTAATATATTATTTCGCAGTAATATAGAAGATATGCTTTGTTATATAGTGGTATATCGTTTTTCAACCGACTGCAAAAAAGGAGAAGGTTCTCAATTCGTCTGTATGTTTTCATGTTTGTTATCTCATATCTTTCGACTGGGTGATCCAATTTTGATGATTATTTTTTTGTTTGATAGCTGGTGCCTCCCATGTGGTCCAATTTGACAATGGCATCCATGAGAAAACCATATGCGTGTCAATTGCATTTGTTAGATTCTGTTTAATTCTAATTCGTATTATTCCTACGATAATTCGAAATATTCGATTTTTTTTGTAAATATACTTGTACCCTTCTACTTATGTTTTGACTCCAAACAAAACTCCAATAGCTTTTAGATTCGACAAGGTCAAAGATTCTATTATAACTGAACCTCTAAAGAACCGCTAACTTGAAGTTATTTAATACACAGTAGAACCACTTTTAGTCGAAACTTGATAATCTAAAACCATCACCATCTCAACGATCTAGATTTTTGTAAAAACCATATATACATTGATGTGGAAACGTTCTCTGACGGTGGGCCTCATAAGTAAGCTCAAAGTTGCACAACAAGCTGTGGAGAGGGCTATGCTTGGGGTGTCTCTACCAGGATTAAGAGTGTTCCTGGAGGTTCTTCGGCCACTTCTTCTCTCAGCGCCAACGCTTCCCGAAGTGGCATATGAGTTAGTTTAGCTTAAATTGTCCCAAATAGTTTTTTAATAAAATTGCTACCGACCGAGTCGTGGTTCGGCCCTCTCAGGCGCCCTCGGATCATAGTAACATATACATATCGTATATAGCGTAACATAGTGACCGTCCAAGCCGAGGTTACCCCTCACCTTGTTGACCCTTGTGTCGAGTTACTAGCTAACAGAGGTACATGCTAGGCGACCTAAGAGCTATGCCACCTCTCAATCCCGTGGAACAGTCGAACGAACATAATAAACATAAATTGTGAATTACACATTGTTAGTTACAGTGGCCTACCTGTGCGGAGAAATATTCCAAATCGTAAATAACATTTTGCATAAAACAAGGTTTATTACCGTTGGCCCATTATTTCACGTTTCATCAATTCCTTCGAGGACTTTCCCCTAGTTTTTTCTTGAGCGATAAAAGAAATTTCCATTCGGCGGCGAACTGTGATTTCCCGTTTAATAGAATTTATTATCGAATTTTCAAATAAGATTCGAAATTAATCGATAACTTTACTGTAATCTGATTCACATCCCACTGGCAGGGGACTTACAACCTGTCACATATTCTATCTACTATTCTGTCTACTCCACGAAACTGGTGAAAAGGATGCATATTTATTTAGTCACCGTCTTCATATCATGTCATGAGGATTTTTCGTCTATTCAACACATTTTAACAAACCTGCCCTGCTCTAGCAGCAGACTTCACATGTCATAGAATGCTCCCCCGACGTGGTAAATCAATTTCTAAAATTCAAATCAACAAACTTATTGGGGTTCAAATTTGGGTTGTTAGTGGACAACTATACACGACGAGAACCCTGAGCTACCACGGCATGAGCATCTTGATTAATAAGACTGTGTCTTTCAGCAATGGAAGGCGGCGCGTGGTGCGCCCGCGACATCTCGCTGCGCGCCCAGAAGAAGTTCCTCTCGCGGGTGGGCGGCGCCGCCAGCGCACGCGCGCTCGTTCTCGACGAGCATGCCGCCAAACTGCTAGATCAGGTAACTCTTTGTATATTAGCTACTTCATATACCCCTAGTTACAGATAATCTATATCTCTATTTCATTATATAATTATCATTGTACTTGTATTGATAACTTAATTGTGACATTGGGTAGTCCTGGACACCGCTGAGCGCTGTGGCAGCCTTACATGTCCTATTTATCCACTCTTTCTTTTCTAATGTGTGTTATATTTTGTTTGTAATATGTTTGTATATGAGGCCAATAAAGAAAATGTATCTTTTATTGTAGGTATATTTAATGAAAGTATAATAATAAATAATAAATCTTTATTGGTCACCAAAGAAAATGATTCAACAATAAAGTGAAGTCCCTGACTCCTGTGTAATTATAACAATATTTGTGACGCACACATGGCAATTATTTTCCAGTTCCTAAGCGTACTGCGCGAACGCATTGAGAAGCGTGAGGCTGAAAAGCTGGTGAAGCACGTGATCAAAGCGGCCGTGAAGCTGGGCGTGTTGCGGCGTCACAACCAGCTGTCCGCGGCAGACGACCGAGCCCTGGCCGCATTCCGTGCCAAATTTCACGTACGTATAGCCAGTGGGTCCAAACCATGGTCCGGGGACCAGCGGTGTTTTCATCCTACTACAAGTATAGTTGATATTACTAATAAGAGTTTGGATTATATTTGATTTTATATGTCTTTTTTTTTATTTGACAAAATTATAGCATCATTACAGAAGAACCAATGCGATGCTGTAACTAAATAATATCTGTATACAAGAAAATAATTAAAATATAAACATGATTTAAAAAAATAAACAGAAAGAAAATGGTTAAAAAATGCTTTCCACGCACTTATACGCAGCCTCTACGTCATAAAAACATACGGATTGCAACGAAAGACTTCCTCTTTATATTATATATATTATGGTATTAATAAACCCAACCGCATGTCACAACGGAGAGTTCTGCAATAAGTTAGTCCTGGAGGTGGGGAGGAGTAACGAAGGACGACGCAGCATGTAAATATATCTAGTAGGCGTTATTAGCTGCTACGCGGACAGTACATTCGGGCGATTCACCCAACCCGCAGCACCCTCCACACCTACTTGACCAGGGCGACGTCTCTCCTCACCTGCAGCCTGCTGTACCCATGCCCAGTACAAACAGGCTCGGGTAGGCGAGCGGAAAATAAGGAAATACGCCGTACTGTTTAAAAATAAAATCTACAAAACTTATTTTGATTTGCTAAAAGTTATCTCCCTCATTTATGGAATTATTTTTCCCAACTTTTCAGCATGTATCATGTTCTTACTTGTTGAATAGTGAAATAAAAAATTGTCCTAATTTCACTTACGACTTTCTTCTAGGTGTGTTGTGACTTGTGCCTAAGTATTAGTGTGTTACGTTGCAGACGGTGTTAATGGCGATGGTGTCGTTCAGCGAGGTGGACTTCTCGTACGACCGCGGCTTCCTGCAAGAGGCCCTGCGGGAATCTCATCAATCGCTCAAGTAAATATTTCAATCATTTATTTAGCTCTTGGGAAACTTTATTTCTTATAAATTAATATGTGATTTTCAATTGTAATTTTTAAGAGCCATGGTAGCATAGTTGCATAGTAAGTACGCTAGCAAGCCGAGCTCGATCGCCGGTGCCGGCACCAATGACTTTGTTGCAATTTTAAGTGTTGATTTACCCTGCGCTCGGTGGTGAAGGAAAATATCGTGAGGAACACTTGTCATAGAAATTTTGCTGAAAGTCTGCCAATCTGCACTAAGACTACGCGGCCCACTATGCTCTTATAGAGTACACGTATTATGTTTCAGTGGGACGTATATACACTGTAACTTTCAATGTAATTTGTTTGTAACTATATTAATCATGATTATTAATAAATATATTTAGGAATTTTGAATTAAGAAATTTACAAAAAAAAAATGCAATTATCTTACGATGAATTTATATTTAGTCTTGACAAAATTACAAAGACATCAATTACATAATAATGTCATGTACTTACATATAATTTACAAATGCACACACATACACTCAAAAACGGTACCGCAGGTAATACAATTTTCATTTGTTTAATTATATGTATTTTTTTAATGGACTTGCCCTTGATTAACACTGGAGAAAGAAACATTATATACACATATATAATGTAAATCTGTGAAAAAATTAAAAATATTAAGGCTTAGATCTTGAATACGCGACCGACTTATTGACTAAAAAGCTGTCGATTTTGTAAATAGTATAATCACGATTCTGACTAATTTAAACTATGCTATCAATCACTCACAAGACGCGTTGACACAACCATTACGTACTAGAGCCCAAGTGACAGACGCCGTGTCAGGGATTTTTATCCTATATATATATATATTTCTTTGTCTCCAGGTCGGTTGTGGAAAGGCATTTGTCAGACAAATCGGTGTCCCGGCTGGCGGGTGTGTTTGCGGTCGCCTCCCGGGGTGATCTCCTGGACTCCCTCTTCGCCGGGCAGATGGACGAAGACGTGCTTAAGCTGACCAGGATGCTCCGCAAGGAATTGGACCGCGGCCTGCTATAATCACATCTAAATGAACCACATGAGCCGTCCTACAACCAAAGCTGTTCTTACCATCTATTTAGCGATCTTTATCTTGAAGCGTAGATTGTTTTAAGAGATTTTTGATCGGTCGCTTTTGGCCAATACGATGTCATTTTACAATTTTAAACAAATTGGTGAGGTGTTACAGACGTTATGATATGGAATATGCAAGAAAATTTTCAAAAAATATAAATACAATGGCTATTCGATGAAGGTAAGATTATGATGAATGATTTTTTTATCAAATTGTTGCATTATGTAATTTGATGGGGAGTGAAGGGATACGTTTAAGGAACACGTCATCGTAAATCTCTGTTGCTAGAAGTTTGAGATCACAAGTTATCTCCACAAATGGAGATTTGTCTCTCTACTATGTTTAAGATACAATCAAAATATTCTTTGCTACCTTAGCACAGTGGTCGGTCGGCAATAAGGTTTTGAATCCACGTCTGCTGTTCTTTCACGAATAACTTTGCGCAGACACGGAATATTACTTATTATATAACAAGTTATAAGCTAAAATAATTATTTTATTTATCAACCGACTTCAAAACAGGAGGTTCTCAATTCGTCTGTATGATTTTTTTAAATTACCTAATAACTTTCGACTGGATGAACCGATTTTTATGATTTTTTTATTTGAAAACTGGTGCTTTCGATGTGGTCCAATTCTGACAATGGCATCCATGACAAAACCATATAAGTCTCCAATTTGGATTAAGTATTTACGCGACAAATGGACTAATAACTGAACATCAAGTCAGTCGATTTCGATGATATTTTGTTGGAATTTGTCCTACAATGGTAGTTTCATGACAGTTTGGTTCTGGTATTTGGTATCAGGTTCTGAATAATTCTATTTTGTAATATTCCTACGATAATTCGAAAAAACAAAAAGAGCGTCCGCGTGTAATAACGTTTATCGTTTGATACGATTTGAACGATTTGAAGTCGGAAGATTACTCGTAAATATATCTTTATTATGGTAATAATTTAATTAAATTTACTTTTACTTATACTAAGACTCATTTAACAAAGGAAAGTTTTAATGTTTTATTCGTAATGGTTTCCTACTTAAGCAAAACTTTAATTAAAACAACGGCACTTTGGATATCTCATTTAGTTGTTTACATTTGACTCTTTTTGATGACAAGGTTGCCGACCACTGCTTTCGTATTATTTTAATTCGTTCAGATGATTCTAATTATATTACTAAGCAGGCACTTAAAATGATAGGCGTTATTTCATCTTTCGTAATGTATTAAACCTAGATTCGGGATATCTGCGTCGGTCTATCAATTCGATTTCAAAGGGCATTTACTCAAGATGTCCGCGTAATATCAAATGGGATCGTAGTCAAGTGCTTGCTTACAATTTTTAAATATTACTTTTCCTGCCAACAGTTGATAAATATTTCTTTTGAGAAGAGTTAACGATCTATTTGGTAAAAATAAAAAAAATAAACAAATATGTCGGCCGGATAATTTTCTTTCTTATACTTTGAATAAGGATGATTCTTTAATAAAACTTAAGATTTTATCTATATAACATTATCTTAAATATAATTTAATTATTTCTATAGCTGTGTGTTAAAAATGAATGTTTCCCACAAAATTAATGTTTTGTAAACAGTAAAAAAAATGTTATTTAAATTTTATATATTACTGTATGGGAGCCGGCGTATGAGCCTAGTTTGTTAACAGCATGTCCCACCACGCTAAAGACATGCTTAACAACGGTCGTACCGCATCGTTAACGTCCCGCGTAGCGGGGATATTGTCACGTAGCGGGGACATTGTAGCGTAGCTGGGACATTGTCGCGTAGCGGGGACATAGTTGCGTAGCGGGGAGAACGTCGCGTAGCGGACAGAATAGGATGACGTAGCGCATATGCAGGTGGCATGGTGGGACATCAATATTCTTACTGGGCTCATCTCGACATATTTATTATTTAATTTATCTATTTTTATAATAATATCTAAATGCACAACTTGCCTAATTTTTGCCCAGGTTTTGTATTTATATACACGCATTGGCTTTAAATTTTTGTGAAAGTTTTTACTCGTGAGATCTGATATACAAAAAAAAGTTAAGTCTTGCCTCATGTATTAACGATTGATTAGTTATGATTAACGCATTTAGTAGTTTTAAATAGGAATTTAATATTTATGAGTGAAATAAGTGTATTTTAGTTGAATACCGCTGTTGATAGTTAGTAGTTACCAATGAATTTTTCTTTTCACACACTCGATTGGTAACTGGTAAAATTGATTTAATAGACCGGTAAATCGAAGTGCGTATATCTCTCTCTCGGTGTGTTCGGACCAACATTTTTAAAAACCTAGATATAGTTCTAACATATCTGAACTCATCTCCATATCTCTCTTTTTATTAGCAATAAACGGAGTATTAAGTGTGTTATTTTGTGACAATTTTATTTCTGATAAAAGTTTACCACTAAAGCCTAATTAGGCTGTTTAGATCTTGCCATCGCGATAAGGCTTACGATGACTCAATGCTCTCAATGAAGTTGAAAAAAATATAGTTTAAGATGACTAAAAAGATAAGTTAAAGATAAAGGAAAAATAATCATGAGAAATGTGCCGAGTCATGTTTTATCTTTTACTTTTATTTTTTATCCTAATGATACTGAAAGACTATTTCATATAGATATAGAATAAATTCAATCTTGATATTGGTATATTTAAAACTATAACGACATCTAAAAGATGACAAAATTTACTGCGTATTTTCTAGTAGGGTGAATAGGATAAGCTAGTGCGTCTTACCACCCAGGATTTACACTTAACATCAGGTGGGATCGTCTCGCACTTCCTTGAAAGTATTTTATTTAATATCTTTTATGGTTTATTCAAACCGTAACCATTAATGCATATTATCTTCATCACGTAAGTTTCATTATAATATTTCGTGTTATTTTTTTATGTATGTGACGACAGTTGATCAATTTAATCTAATTTCAGTTGAACAGTTTTCTCTGATGTATTGCAATTAATAAATATAAAACCTTATGTGACGTCGTTAGGTTTGGAAATCAAAGTCAAGAAGGGCTGAGTTACAGCCTAAATACAAGTACATGTCGCCATGCTGGGCGTAGAACTCTGTAAATATGGTATAAGGGCTTAGTCCGCCACGCAGCCCCAACAATGTAGTCGTCTATTTGTAGCTAGATAAAATCAAAGAAACAATCAGCTCTCGTTATAACATTATGACAACAATTTTATGTATGTTTTTACCTAGTTTTCTGAAGGCTTTCTCTATGAATTGGCCTGATTAAATTCTACACCAGTTTTATTATCCATGACAATTATTTTATATAAGGAAAGTTAGAATTACTGAATACACTGTATTAATTTGTTAATTTATTGATTTCAATTGCTTACTTTCTCTTCTGGGGCTAGGGCTGTACCGGCTGTAACGTCTTCATTGACACTACGAGCAATTCTTTATATGGTTTATCTATTATTCAAATAGGGCTGTACAAGATCATAAAACATTAGCATGTTGGTGACGCGAACCCATAAGATTTCCACTACCAAAACTTCCCCAACGCGGCTATAGAAAATTTTCACTACAAAAGAACAGCATCATATACATAGCACGTACAGAAATTCCGCATTTGTAGACACGGATTCCAACATCCATTACAGCCCTACTCAACTTTGTCTGTTTTATTATTTCTGGCATACATAGCTTTTAAATATGTCCATGACTTAGTAATAGTTAAGTCACTAAATCACTAAAAGCAAATCGATCACGTTCAGCGATATTATCTGTCACACTTTTGTGCACTCACGGTGCACTTTCTAAGGAGTTTGATACTAAGAAACTTCTTTATTTACTCGATAAGAATACTTACGTCAAACAATTTATTGCAATAGGGTTATACATGATAGTCAAGAAACTTCAAGACGAATCTCTAGTTTGTAACTGTTATTTTCATAACTCCTTTATTGTTTTGACATCTGTTTAATGAAATCCTAGCATAAGCTCAATATATGTCATATAATATAGTCCCAACATATACTTCTACCGTATTTTATGTGAACTTTAACTACTACTTATATATATTATAACGCCATCTCACAATATTTCGAAGTACCAATTACATGTAGTAGCGACAATATAAGTACCGCAAAGATTAACGAGATGGCGTTGTAAATGTTTTTTATGTTTCATATTACAAAATTTGATTTTTAATTAGAGTCGTTTCCGAGATGTATGAAATATACCCAAAAATTGTCCGTTTAAAGTTGTATCACTGTGGAATCTGAGTCCAATCATGTGAGCATTTTGCTCGTGAGGTCCTTCGGTGAAGCTGTGAAAGATCTAATAGACACAAGACACATCTACAAATATATTATAATAAAAACTTCAACCAATTTTCTAGTAGTTAATGAACAACGAACATAGGCCATACTTATTGGCTTCGTTCGTGTCATGGAGCCAGTTCCCAAATCATTTGGGATTCGATTACACAAAGACAATGTACTTCTACTTGTGTATTTCGTTGCCAGCTATGTATATCCTGTGGCGATGGAACTCGGCTTGTAATTGTACATTTTCAAATACTTTAAGCTGTGTTATATGTGTTAAGATTTGATATCAAATATACAATTGATAAAATATACGCTGTTTTGTTTTCTTTTTCTTTATTCAAGGTGAAAGATAAGTCGGTGCTGCGTAGGAAAAACGTGCTTGCCGTTATCTTGATGTTATGTGATTATCGCTGCCCACTTCACTGCTGCTCCTCTGGTCGCAATAGAGGAGTAGCAGATGTATCGGCTTTTAAACTTAAAAGGACAGAGTGTATCCTCTACTTACAAGATGTTGGGGACAGAGCGAAGTGGAATGCAAAAATTCTAAAAGTTGATCTAACCACCATTTAGGACTAAGAGCAAGGAAGAGAGAGGTAGTATAATGTTTACTTCACACAGTCGGAACCTAGAATGTTTTTATTATGGTAGAAAGAGTAAATGAGCTTACGGCTGATATGCGGTCGCCCAGAAGCATTCACAATACCAGCGAAGTTACAGGACTATATAATAAAAAAGGTGCGTCGTCTGCCTTCAAAAATGGTAAGGCCTGCGTAATCATGTCTATTATGAGTAATTTAACGCAAAGGGATATAATCTTAGCACGATTCATTCTGAGTAGAGAGCCGGAGAGCTTAATAGCCTTATAACTATTTTTGTATTCTTGTAGAAGTCGAGTTATATTATTATCGTGTAAAAATCAGAGTTGTGGGTGTTTGTTAGCGACGGTGACCATATACCGTAATAAACCCTTTAAAATATTAAAATATATTTAAAGTATATTTTCTTGATTAGTTTTAATATGAGACTATAGTGGTTAAGCGTTCCTCTCATATGTCACAAAAGTTGACTCGCCCCGATTTGCATCGTAAAATCGAATGCTTACCCACTAAGCCATTACCTCAGGCCAAAGGTACATTTAAGGTGGGAACAAATTAGGTTTAAAATGAAAGACACTGTGTTGTGAAAGCACCAGTCAACGATTTATTCACTAAAAATTTCTTAGTATACAATTCTGATGTGAAAGTCGAAATTATATCGTTAAATTAATCTGGGAGCTGCGATACAAAGACACTTATGTAGAAAATACACAATAAACATTCAATTATTTCGAGCACAAACAAGAAAACTTTTTGCTCAATCATGTTGTATTTTAATAATTTTTTTTCTCTTTATTTGGGACAATTAACAATAGCACAATTGATATTATAGAAACAGAGATAATAGAAATAAAACATGTAACTGCAATACTAAAAACATTGTCCGCAAATTATTATCATTATTATTTTAACGTGCAACACTTTAAAAACAAAAACACTATCGACAAAATTTAAATTAAGTAAAAGAATACGGAAATAAATCAACATCTGCGAAGTACTTATTGTATTTATCCACCACACGACGGAGAGCTGAACGCACACCAGCATTGGAACGACAGGAGTTTATCGATAGTAAATAATTTAAAAATAATATAAGAATTTATAATAAAAGATTAGTTGAAGAGTGATTTTACTTTTAAATTAAACGTAAGTATGAAATACTTCCTACATAAATATCTTTGGCGTATATCAATTCAAATTTAAATTATCGTCACATTATCAGACCCACTAGATACTTTTTGTTAATTATAATGGTGAATAATAATTAATGAGATTATTAATAAAAAAACGATAAGAATGCTCAGTAGGTCTCTATGGCTGTTGTGCTACAGATGCTGTCATCTACGCCACGTATGTACATCTACTGTTTAAACACAAAAAAAAAAATTGTCTTTGGAACGCAACTTACATTAAGGGTTAAAGATAATGTTAGACAACTAAAATGACTGTCGAGCTTTCGTTATATTCTCGCCGTTTTATATTATAGTTTTTTTTTTAATATATTTGGGAATGTCAGTAGAGAATATTCATTTATATTAATGACAATTCCAAAATTTACACATACACAGATTTCTTCTAATTTTAATGATCAGATTGAAACTATAAATATGTGATGTATAGTTTTAAATTTTAATCCAATGGATCGAAAAGTTTAAGATGTCCGAATACGACAATAAGTTGAAATATCTTATTGTCTCTAATATAAAGCGATTGACACATTTTAAGCAACAAAATTGATGACTATTTTTTTATTTTTTGATTACATGAAAAAGTATATACATTATGTTAAAAAAAAGTGTTTAAAAATCGTTTATAGTGACGTGAACAGTGTTATTATTAATTGGCCGAGAAGAGCGCCATCTATCGTTAAACATGCGGCACTAGAAGAGGTACACGTGACTAAAAGCTCAAAGCCTTGTCAAATGAGCTTCTTAGTGATATCTTTATTAATTAACCTAATCCACATATATCACTACAATAAGTATAAAATAGATTTTTTTTCTACACTATTACCTATAGTTAGGTATAATATTTTTACCAATGAATTAAATAATGAGTATTTATTTGTTAAACACGACTTTGAATAGAAATTATGTTTAAACCAATTTGTCGTATGAATCGTGCATGTGTTGTATTACATACATATTGTTTGACACGTGACATAATTACATCAACATAATACTGGATGGTGCTTCCATAAACACTGACACAAATAAAGGAAAACGTTATATTGCATCTTTTGAACTAAATTGTATTTTTAACGTTACGTTATAATAGGATTTTACAATTTCCTTGCTACGGTCATATAGAGAAAAATATGAAAAATTCGTTCATAGTCCGTAATCGGAATTGTTTAATACAAAATATGATACTAACTTAATTATAAATATACGTTAACATAATCTTATCAAAGCTGGAGCTCCAATAAGCTCTTTTCATGCCAGAACTAACCTCACATACGCGTAAAAAAATAATTTTAATTATTAGCAAAATATTTATACAGTAGAAGGTATAAAAATTAGGAAATAAGCGTGCACGATTGACGAAAATATATATATTTATTATCAAATAAAAATCTTATTTTTAATTAAATTCAACTTATTGATAATTTCGGCTAATGTGCGTTTTATGGTGAAATTAATTCACCGTGAAAATAATAAAATAAAAAGAAGTGTATAATGTCATAATTATATAAAATACTTAGGGCTTTTTCTAAGTTGTAAAGAAAATTATCTATCTAATGATTTGAAATTATAAATTCTTAATATCCGAAAGAAATAAAAAAATCCTTCCCTGTTACTGGACTTTGGCTTAACCGTATTTCATTATCCCTCAACTGATTAAAAATAATTTATGTCATTAATATTGAAATACGAACATATTTTTACGGAGTTAATGGTTACATGCCAGTTTCCCCAAAGCGTAAAATAAAAGAAATTGAAGAAAAATATGGCAACACTTAACTGTCGAGCAAATAATTAAGGTTCTTTCACACCCTACAATACAGGCACAAAAGTAGATTTATATTAATGTATGCGCTAAGATTTGCTGATCACGGAAAGGATATGGAGTGTCAGCCACACTCAAAAATCAGACAATTTTGTACACACATTATTTAAAACAAAACGTAAATTTATACATAAATGAATATTTGTAGATCTTCGGTTGCTCGTCCAATATATATATATATATATATATATATATATATATATATATATATATATATATATATATATATATATATATATATATATAATCATTCATACAAGAACAAACATATTACAAATAAATTAATAATTTAAATAAAATTAATTTAACGGATATATTTAACGTCATAAATTTGAACTCAAAATTAAGCCCCGATAAAATCCAACAGTTTTATTTTAGTATGCAACACTTAACTAAAAATAGTATACTTAATAGTAAACAAAATAATGTCTACGTAACTGAATGGAAAGAAGATTTTCCACTCTGCCTGTAATTAACATCGAAAAGGTATTTTATGGCTAGCTTTAACTGTTATATAAGTCAGTAAGTTATTTTAAGACAAGTCTAATAAAAGACACAGAAATTGTATAGAGATTATTTTGTTTAACTGCGACGTAAAGATATGTAATTGCTTTATATAACTGAGTGTTTTATTTGGAAATTTGAGAAAGCGCCTGAAGCAACGGATTCGTATTGCTCTTCTAGAGTGTCGTCGGGTGCCGCGCTAGAGTAATGGTCCAAGCCAAGGTTCCCTCGAGGGTACCCTTTCGCTAATTTACTTTCAGACAACGTTCTTAAACCGATGAACTTGAAACTTGAGAAGCCTCGAGGAAATCCATTACAATTATAAATTGAACCTTTGGAAGTTAAGTTGTTAAAATTGACTTAACTTCAAAGGTATTTTACTTTTATTAAGAGATAATAGGTTGTCAAATATCTCCCTTCCGCCTTTTTGTCTTTTGAATTTCGCGGCTATGTACAAAGCGCTACAGAGCTCGTATCTAGCAATACTATACATAATTTGAAAGGTCTTGACATAACCTACAACACGACGCTATGCATAATTAGTTTGGATATTGCGTTCAACAGTTATAGACGTGTAAACATGGACTTCACTAACGCCGAAATTTGCGCTATTTTAAAGTTTTCCTTCGTTAAAGGCAAATCCGCTAGAGAAACGTTCCGTGAGATTAACGGTGTTTTGGGGGATGGTACTCTATCACTTCGAACCACGGAGGAATGGTTTCGACGATTCAGAGCCGGTGAAAACGACACCATGGATAAGCCAGCCGGCGGAAGACCTGTGACGACAAATACCGATCAAATCATGGACTACATCGAGTTAGACCGGCATGTGGCATCTCGTGACTTCGCCCAGGAGATGGGAGTTAGTCATCAAACCATTTTAAACCATCTGCAGAAGGCTGGATACAAAAAAAAGCTTGATGTTTGGGTGCCGCATGATTTGACGCAAAAAAACCTTCTGGACCGAATCAACGCCTGCGATATGCTGCTGAAACGGAACGAACTCGACCCATTCTTGAAGCGGATGGTGACTGGCGACGAAAAATGGATCACATACGACAATATCAAGCGAAAACGGTCGTGGTCGAAGGCCGGTGAATCGTCCCAAACAGTGGCCAAGCCGCGAATTTCGGCGTTAGTGAAGTCCATGTTTACACGTCTATAACTGTTGAACGCAATATCCAAACTAATTATGCATAGCGTCGTGTTGTAGGTTATGTCAAGACCTTTCAAATTATGTATAGTATTGCTAGATACGAGCTCTGTAGCGCTTTGTACATAGCCGCGAAATTCAAAAGACAAAAAGGCGGAAGGGAGATATTTGACAACCTTATATTTTAAAGGTTGTTTTTTTTCGTATCTCTCAACAAATGTTCATTTTTACGTAAAAAAAATTGTAGCAAAGATAGTTTACCTTCTAGGAAACGATATAGTTGGTTTCAAGAAAGAGAACATAATTATATGTACCTATAGTCGACACTTAGAGGCCAGATATTTTATTGAATAAGCGCGTATTGTGACGCGTTCTGATTCATATTTTATAACTGAAATAACATAGTCATGGTGGTAGCTTCAAGCTAATCTAAGTGTCATTTAATATGATAGTAAGCTATAAGTGAGTTTTATGGGGTGGTGGGGAAAGGACAAGGTTCTATTTTATATATTCTATTAATTAGTAATAAACTTAGCGTTGTTTTTATTAGCAATGGGTTAAACAATATCAACGTCTTAGAAGTTTTACTTAACAAACAAATTCATTGGTGCCGGCACCGGGTTGAAGTCGGGTTGTTAGCGTACTACGGAATTTGAAGTGACCGCCCGGACACTAAACTACCACGGTTCGTGTTAAAACTTTCTAAGACATATGAAGTCTGTCAATCTAGGCGGTTTATGCTTTTATACTCTCTTTACAGTAAAGGTCTGTGCCCAGCTGTGGGACTTATATATCGTATAACTATATGCAGCTACGACTTCTGGATCATGTTTAATTAATTAGCATTAGGAGGACGCGAGGGAAATACATTAAGCTGCAAATAATCAGTGCCGACGTTAGCAGCGCGCGAGATGGGGCGACGGCCCATAGCGCTATTTCTGCTGTCTTGCAAAAATACTAAATTATAATTAAAAAAACATAGGAGCTACTAAAATTTCTACGTCCTTGTCAAGTCTGGGTAACGCTAGAGGAATTATTGATCTACGTTCGCATTTAAAATTAACTAAAGTTTGTTTTTCTTAAGTGAACGCGACAATATTCTTGCGTGTGTAGTGGTCGCAACGCCGGCACTGTGAATAGTTGGTAGAGTTGGCGGCAGCTAACTGTACGAAGCTGACGTGTAAGGTATAGCTGCGGATGTGTACAGTCGCGCACGCAATTATTAATTTCTACAAATTATAAACAGTGAATATGGCAATATAAAAGTGCATTTTATATTGCCATATTCACTGTTTAGAATCACAAATAAATTCATAAAATAACAATAAAAAACTCAAACTTACCAGAAAACTAAAGTCAATTAACATAAAATTTAGAAAGCAACTGTACACCAGGAGCGAGCGGGACGCGGTATCGGTTCGCGGGGCAGAATACCACAGCAGAGACAATAAGCGCTCGCGTATGCCCGCCCGCGCCCCCTTCACTCTCTTGTGACACCTTATTTTCGACTTCTGCGCTTTAACGGTCAGCGCCAAAGTTATTTTGCCGCCAACTGTACATATAGTTTATAAGTATGTGGGAAGGTACAATGGGATTCGTAAATAGTTGCAGAGCGGTGTAGCTTGTTTAGGAGCGTTAGCGTTTTGGTAATCAGAATGGGGAAGGTGAGGCAGGTTACAAGGTTGAGGGGGGTCTGGCTAGAGTTTCACTCCTTGAGCTTGTGCCAGTCGGCGATCTGACGACGTGGCGCCGCCTGCACCTCGCGCCAGTGGTGCCGCGAGCTGCCCGCGCCGCCAGCACCCAGCTCCAGGCGACCGATCACCTGTTTGTGAACATTATAATCGCATCTTAGAGGACCCTGAGTTGGATCGGTTTGATTAGTTGCTATATTCAGTGAATTACACTCGCACGTTCTTCAACCTTTTTTTAACGGGGGGTAGACAGAGACAGCGATCGCACTACGGTACCACTAACCACTAAGGTAATGCTCATTTAGTCTTTCATCATACCTAGATTACACAGATGTATGTATGCTTTACTGATCTTACTCAAGAATTTCTTAACAAATTGGACTACCTACTTAATAATTCTATTTGTTTCATTCTTGGCATAGTATGACCATATTTCTTTGCTTCGTTCACAGCTTAAGTGGTATCCAAAGTACGATCGAAGATCCTTCAAATCACTCTGCACTATTATTTTATCTTATTATTAAGTAATAAGCAAATAAATATTAAAGAAAAATAAATAAATTGTTTTCCATCTGGAGGTGGTAAGCCCATCGCCATACACAGTGTTTTTGTGCCCAAGAAACTCCTTGGTGCAATCCGGCTACAGCATAAGATTGTGAAGTTTAACGCTTATATTTGTAATAGATACCTCGTTCTTGGTGACCCGGTCCCAGTCGAGCACGAGCAGCTCGAGGGAGACGTGGTCGAGCGACACGCTGGGCGCAGCCGGCACGTCGAAGACAAACGACTCGTTGAACACGGGGTTCAGAGTGCGCTTCTTCACATGAGTCTTCTTCTTGGCGATGCGTTGTCCGTTGTACAGCAAATACATCTTCACGTAGCTGGACGGTGATACGAATACATTTATTATATCCGACAGTATAAAGATCTTTTTAAAGTAATTAGACACATAGTGACGTCAGAAGTATTGGCGAACGGAAGAAAGATCTTCCAGGACCGTGCAAAATGGAATTGTATAATCTCTGCTTACCCCTCTGGGTCGATATACGTTCTCCTAGCACCTTCGGCAATGCCACTCACTTTTCCGTCATCATTTTTTATAACTTGTAGGAATTCTACACGTGTTCAAAATGGCGGGTTTTTGTAGAGTTCTGTTCAGATAAGTATTAACTAAACTATTATTATTATAAACGACTGGGCACAGGCGTACCAGGTCCACCACGCGGCGCTAGCGTAGAATAGTACTTACGGGTCAGCCAGTCCGGTGACGTCCATCTTGGGCAGGTTGCGCGCCTTCAGCAGCACCACGGTGAGGCGAGCAGCGGCCGGCTGCCAGCACAGCGACACCAGCACCTCGCCGCGACCCACGCTGCGCATCTGACACACAACCATTGTTATAAATTAAAGTTACAGCAGTGGGACATATATGTAGATAATATAAATGTCCCACTGTTGGGCACAGGCCTTCTCTTTAAAGAGAGTATAAGGGCATAGTCCACCACCTAGTGCGGATTGGCAGACTTCATATGCCTTAGAAAAAAATTCTAAGACATGTAGATTTCCTCACGATGATTTCCTTCACCACCGAGCGCGTAAATCAGCACATAAAATTGCAACAGCATATTTATTGGTGCTGGCACCGGGGATCGAAATCGGGTTGCTAGCGTACAATGCAACTTTAGCCATTCGCGTGGACATTGAGCTACCACGGCTCTCACCATTGTTATAGTTGGCGGCAGTGACCGTTGATGCGCAGAAGTTGAAACTATTGCAAGAATCGAATCAGAATCGAGCAAAAGGCGGGCATGGGCGAGCGCTTACTGTCTCTCCTGCGGTACTCTGCCCCGCGCACCGATACCACACCCCACACGCTCCTGGTGTACAGTCACGTTCTAAATTTTATGTTAATTGACTTTAGTTGTCTGTTAATTATTTTTTAATGACTATTATAATTTGTTTTATATTTTGAGTTATATTGTATTGTATTAATTTATTTCTGATTTGAAATAGTGAATATGCCAATATAAAAAGTGTAAACAAAAACACTTTATTTGTAATTTGTAGAAATGAATTGCGTGCGCGACTGTACAGTTTTTTCTTGTCAATATCATAGATAGGTAGATAGATAAATCCTTTATTGCACCAAATAAAATGTACAAAGGCGAACTTAATGCTATGGTATAAAAATATTTTTAAGCTTATAAAAAAATATATACTTATTATGAATTATTTCTTAACTTTTATACTTTACTCTGGTCTGTAATTCGATTTACATAATTTTTTTGATTCACTATTACATGTATATTATACGTATACCTTGAGACTGCGTGGCTGTATCTCGCGGCAGAGCGCCATGGCCTCACCGCTATGCAATTGCAGGGTGGAAAGAGGAGAGACCACTTCGCCAATTATCTCATCACGGGAGTATCTGAGAAAATAAATAATATGAAAGGAAGATTATTAATAACCGACTTCAAAAGGACGAGGTTCTCAATTCGTGTGTAATTTTTTGCCCTTTTTTTTTAATCTTTCGACTGGGTGGAATGTTAATGGATTTATTTATTTCAGAGGATTTTTCTTAATAAAAATATCATCGTCATATTTAAAAATTTCATAGAAAAAGATATAAAACAGAAAGTGGTAGGCTACTATTGCAAACCCCAATATCTTTTCAATGACCAACTCACCTATCAAAGCTGAGGACAACAAAGTGCAGGGTGATGGCCGAGAGTTGATGAGGAGCGATGCCGTAGAAGGTGAAGTCTTCATCGTAGACCGGGCAACGGGTCTTACGGACGACTCTGCAAAATACACATAAAGTTTTTTTTAAATTCTTTAAAAAAACTAATAATATTTTTTTTCGTACATATTATTAACTTTCGTGTTAACCATTCCAAAATAAGCTTAGGCTTGTGTTAAATGATGGTTCACGTCACTCGAATGGTGGATTCGAACTCACGACTTTAGCGGACCGTACTGTAAACTATTCGATTATTTACGCTTCAAAAGACTTGTTTACAAAAAGACACAACAGAAAATTCATTCTATAATTTTACTTATAGTACTAATATCTATATCTTATATATTTAAACGAGTAATTCTTGTATATATGTATAAAGTATATAATGAATCTCGGTAACGGTACCAACGATTTTCATAGATTTATTAGCAGGTTAATTTGGGGGCGATAAAACGCTCAGAATGTTTTGTTTGACGTTAAATCAAGAAAATCAATTGTTTACATAAATTATTTATAAAATACGTGTGTCATATGGGTGCTTAGTGATCAATCAATCCAGTAGTCGATAATCTAGTCAAAAAATAACATGTGAGATGCAGGAATAATTTAATGTTTTATAACAATAATGCTTGTTTTATTTTTCCAAAAACCAAATTATCAACAAAATAAATAAAAAAAGATAATAGATAAAGAATGTTATTCCAGGATTCTGTAAGGACAGGACCTTGGGGTCTAGCTAGGTTAGCTTTGCATGTGTTAAGGAGGCAAGGCCATCCCCTTTTTTTTGATTTTTGATAGAGACAAAATATACAAAAAATCACACATTTGAAAAATAATCATGTGTCTTGACATGATTGTGATTGTGAATGTCTACATCCTCTTACCTGGTCTTGACTTTGTGCTGTTTTTCAGGCAGGAGCTGCAACTTGACGTACGGATCAGGTCCGGCCGGCTCGCGCCCCGGAAGCCCCTGGCAAGACACCACAGACACCACGAGCGCGCTCTTCTCATTCTCAAATCTGCAGGAAACATACAATACAGTCAGAATGTGCAGGAAAATCATAGTTGACTCCTATCTAAGAGTTTTCAGGAAAACAAATGCTAGTGTATAGCGACAGAATTACTCCTTGTCACATATATGATCATATACATATAACAAGCTGGAAATTAAAGGGCTATATACTCTCTACTATACTCTCTTCGCCTACCCCGTTATTAATTTTGCCACATTCTTCTCTTCCTTCTATATATTAAAGTCGTATACACCTATATCTCCCATTAACTACTAAAAATGTTTACTAAAATCCTAAAAGTATATATACTACTGTATGTATACATTTTACTGACACATCATTCTTATTTTCGGACTAAAGGGGCCCTTTCTAAATGAGTTAGCAGACATTAAAATTAATGTTAACACTCGGAAGATTTCATCGCGTCATGTTGAGTTAAAAGGTTACGTACTCCCGTCTCGTCAAAAGCATAGTTAATTCATCCGAGTGTTTTCATTTTTACGCTTGTAACTTGTAATGCTTTGAAATGGAGAAAAAGTTTCCATATTTGATATTCCGCGCTAGTATTTCAAAATAAATATCTTTATAATTACTATATACTACATTAAAACTACCGTCACACTTTAATCAAAGAAATTGCGATTTCCAGAACTACAGGCCCGCAGCCCTGTAGTTCTAGGCTCTCAAGAATAAGACTACGGCATCCCCTGCCTGTCGTAGAAGGCGACTAAAAGGGCCCTCGGGTTCACTGGGCGACAAGAGTGGGGGCCTTAGTCGTCCGCCAAGGTGGATCCGGGAAGAAGGCGACATCGGCTGGCCCGTGTCGCCTTGCACTGCGAGGGCACGGGGAGGGGAGTAACCTCCCCCCCGGGAAGTGCTCTCCTTGAGCACAGTGCAGAGGAGCTCCGGTGCGTTCCACTGGAGATCCCCGGAGCCCCTCACCATGCACCGAGGAAGGGCCACTGGGGAAAAAACCCCACATAACCCCCCAGAAGGCGGGCTATCTTTCTGAAGATTTCCTCCTCGTTAACAAAAAAAAAAATTAACCACAAATAATGACTGTTTTTGGTAATAAAAAAAAACTGTTCGTCAGATAGTACAGTCCTAGCCGCTTTATATTATATTAGAAAGTGTCTACGTCGTAAAATAGCCAAGTTCTGAGTTTTCGCGATGACATACAATACGCCTGTACAACCTCCTTAAAGGTTATAAAGAAAAACTATACCTGAAAGCAACATTTGACCTATATACAAAAACTATTGCTCGAGTAGGTTTATAATAATTATTACATAATCATCAAAAAGAAAGCTAACAATATTTCTTTTTTTTTCAGAAATATTACTAACAATCTTGTTAACCATTCCAACTAAGCTTAAGCTTGTTAACATGGTTCACGGCAATAGTCGAATGGTGGATTCGAACCCATGACCTTATGATTCGTAGGCCGTACCCTAAACCATTAGGCTATTGACGCTTCGAATTAAAAATACTTATCTGTTTTTGTTAAAACTTTTATGGATGCATTTTTTTTGAAAATTGTGTTTTTTTTCTCTTTATTCAGTACAACAAACATTTGTACAATTATAATAAATCACAGACAAAGTATAAACAATAAAATAAAATAAATTGTGAAGAAAAATTATAAATAACTTGAAACATATCGTTGGTTATTGTACAAACAACACCGTCATCCACAGATTTCGAGATTAAAGAGACAGAGATAGGATAAAATTAAATAAAAAATAAGAAAAGACAGTCAAAAAGGAAAGAAGTTGAGATACAAAATATCTACGGTTTTTTTTTGGACGAACTAACACAGTTGGCCAGAGAAGCTGGCCTTTACTGCTTCACCGGATTGAGAGGTGGCATAGCTCTTAGGTCGCTTAGCCTGAACCTCTAAATATATCTACATTGTTAAAGTTATTGTAGTATAACTCCATGATACCAGGTAAAGAGTATTGTCGTAAAATTGTACGTACGAGTAGTTATTTAAAAGAACCATACAATATGTATTATTCACAAATATTATTGACATTATTGTTTACCAACTCTAATGTTAAGCTCGTACAAGGAGATAGTTCTCGTCAACAGTCAAACGGTGAATTCGAACCAACTTACGATACGCAGACCGCACCCGTATATAGTATAGCATGCATGTAATTAGGTAACTTGACTTTATTCTTAAAAGTATAATGCCTAAGTATTTCACAGTCTTTATAGCAGATAAGGAATTGGGTCACGTGTGACTTACCGCCCGCTGTGACCCGCCGCGGCACGGGCTCTTAGAAAGGTCTTTATTTTGTTAAAACAGTGGGACTCCAATGTCTCTCTTGAAACAAAAAGTTCCTATAAGAGTAATAGATATATCAACCATATATGGTACAACGTAATTAAAAGAAGCAGTCAACTACTTGACTTAGATTGCAATAATTTTTATACGTTCTCGTAGTCGTCGACCTTACACCCAGAAGTGGCCTAATGTGGAAAGTGAAGGGTCTTAAATGATGGAAGGCAAGAAAGGCTAATCTATACAAATAAATGAAATTGGGAATCTGTTTGTAATATTAAAATAACTGAGTTTTTCTTTATACATATCCAAATACGGTACGGTACGGTAATTTTTGTTTGTCTGTCTCTTTGTCGTGGCTAATCTCTAGAACGGCTGGACCGAATTTGACGGGACTGTCACAGACAGATGATGATGTGATGGTGATGTAATAAGGAGTAAGATAAGGTTAAATAAATAGCTTTAACCGCGGATAAAACCGTGCGGCGCATCTAGTTAGAATTTTAATTGAAAATCTTTTTAATGGCAGAGACGTATTGTTATTTTTAGACGCACCGCATTTCAAGGCAGACTTAAGCATACCTCAATTAAATTATTGTATTTATTTAAATAGCTGAAAGAAACATCTTCGCTTTCTGATTTATTCGCTTCATTGTTTTCAAAATCTTTTGAACCATCAAGAGTGTCAGTGATGCATGTTAAATTAATGTTTCACTTCTCGAACACGACGCATCATGAATACAGACTCATAAAACACGTAAAAAACTTGAAGTCGATATAATAAAGTAATAAATTCAGTGTAATATTAGCTTCGGCCGGCTTGAGGCCGTAGTCCTAAAAGATGGTTGGACCAGATCTCCAAAGATCTGGAGTCAACTACCAGCAACGCCCTCCACGGCCATGGACTGAAATGCCTGAGGAGGTGATTGTTCGCTAAGAACGGAGTCACGATCCTCAGCAATTGAAAAGAAAGAATATTATTAGATTCGCAATAGTTAACATAATACACATGGTAGAAGTATTACAACGTAATGTAACCATATTTGAAGTAATTCAATTTCATTATAGACAGAACAAGGTCGTACTTGCCGTACTCTGATATCTAATATCATTTTCTTCGAACAACATTTTCTTGGGTTCTAAAAGGTTTATTACAAAGTACAGTCGGGATAATGATGGTTCGTCGCCTTAAAGTCGACATTGGCACGTGTCAGTTAGTGTTGCCAACATTTCATTACAAACGACATATAAAAGAAGTGTGTTTTAAGACTACACGACTGAAGTAAAACTTCTTTATCTGTGTGATATATACACGAATGTTCAATAGGTTCACGCGCACTGCTCTCTCTGCTGTCTTAGATACGAAACGTAACTCTCTCTCTCTTTCTATCTTCACTAACTTATAACTCCCTTTCAACTTCCGTTCGTCTCGCCTGATCACATTTTTCGTAACGCATTCACCATCTTACTCCCCAAGTGAAGTGTGCATAAAGAAATTTTCCTTCAAAAACACGTTTGCGATAGACCAGTTGTTACATTGACACATTTTTAGTTCACATTGTATCACAAATAGATGGATTTTGGAACTTTATCGCACGCTAAAATCAAACAAGAAAATGTTCTTCTTTGTCGTAACCTCATGACTGAGGGAGGTGACTATAGAGCGTTGCCATGGCCACCATTTCTTCGTATCGATCTCTTGTATCTAGACGATGGCATATAGATATTAATTTTATAACTTAAAAATACATAGAGTATTTAATCTATACTAAATACGTAGTATATTTACTTAAATAAGTTATCAATAAATATTCTAATACATATATCATAGTTCCGTAGATATTAATTGGTAATGTACGATCTTTATAGTTTGTTTGAACTAAATTTTTATTTAATGGTTTAATTTAGGACGCGTGTACGCAGCATGTTATTACTCTTTTAAAATAAAATAGCATCTGTCAAATCGGTTCCGAAAACCCCGTACATAAAGTGAACTATGAACCTTCAAGCTGTACCCTTCCGTACGTGTAAGCACGTTTAAAGGTTAGCGTACTAATAAAATGGAGTGGGAGCCACCAGTGAGTTACTTCTCTGCCACCTTTAAATAAAATTCAACGAAAGGTATTTATATTCTATATAAATTTGTATATGTTAATTTCTTATATACATAAATCCGTCCATACATATACCGTCTATGCATACATACTAAAGAATTGGCTGCGTTTCACTTTTGCTTCTTTCAGCTTATAACTGATTTACTGAGTGTCAAATTGGATAATCTTTACAATATTACAATGTGTGTGATCCGTATAGGCTCCGAAACGGATGGACCGATTCCAATGAAACCTTCAGTGTATCTTCAGATTGACCTGGCGAGTAATCCTGTAAAGTTTGGTGAAGATCGGAGCACTCCTCTTTTTGAACTGTCAAACAAGCTATAGGTCGTACTTTTATTTCTGACATTAACTTGAGCCCGATATGTTTTTGTATAAATGATATTGCATTTACTAATATGTACATGGGTGTAGGTAATGATTCTTCGCTCGAGAAGAGAATAGAAGAGATATACTGGGAGAAATGAATAATGTAATATATTGTGAGAGTTAAATTAAATATTTAATGATGCAAGTTTATTGTTTAAATAAAATAAAGCAAAACCTAGGCCGGCGAATCGGGCTGGGTACGCTGGTAAACAATAGAATAACACGTCAATTGAACGAAACGATAGATAGACGGCGACCTTAATTGTATTAATGGCATAAAACTACTTACTCCTATAAATAAATGCGAACAAAGAAACAAGAAGCAAGAGTCCAGTTTCTTTTGTGTTAATGTGAAAGAAAGAATTTAGGTCACAGAGACTGTATTTAAGACGTTCTCTTTGGAAAATAGCGATATATAAGTTCTCATATATGACATGATGAACCCATCGCCCTACACCGAGCAAAATAGGAACCGAAAATGCAAACTCATTGGTACAAGCCGTATGGGATTACCTATTGACCTTTTATTTTTTACTGAATGTACTGTGTACTTTAGATAAGGTATTTTATACCTTTAATTAAGTGTTGCATATTATGAATTATATATTATAAGCAAAATACCGATACGTTAGGGACGGTGATCCGTCACCGGACACATTCGCTTGTCGTGACGGTTAGATCTCTCTATACACGGCGGTGTCATGAGCCATTTAGCCATTTTACCTTGCATTGTTATTTACTTGTCCTGTGTGTAGACAGCCGCCATTTTGTGTTCAAACTTGATAAATGTACAGTTGTGTTATTGGTTAATTATTTAATGTCATAAAAGTGTCTTCTGTGTTATGTTTTAAAAGCTCTTTCCATTTTGAATATAACAATATTATAAAACATATTTGTAATCAATTTAAGAGTGAAGCATGGCAATAAATTTATAGAAAATTAGTTGTTAAAACCCTAATAATAATGACATTGTTTTAGTATAATTTTATTGCGTCTAATATTTATTACAAGCCTACATTCTACTATAGTTCAGATCTAAATCTTTACGGCTTCTGCCAGACGTCATACAATGTTAAGTACGAAATTCTACGCGACGTAGCACAGCTAGTGCTACGAGATATAACTAAATTTATTTTGTATCTATTACAGCTTATTATTTGAGTAGTTGTGAATTGGTATACAATTGGCTACGCGGTGAGGCGATATTACTATTACATTACTGCACATCTCGGCAGAATTGCAAATTCCATCGACACCATCTTAATGGTAGGCGTTCCACGACCGTACGTTTGCGTAACTTTCTTACACGAACGGTCAACCTGTGCAATCAACTATCACCAGCGATGTTTCCGAACATTTCCGATTTGGGGACCTTCAAGAAACGAGCTTAGTCCTATCTGAAAGGCCGGTAACGCACCTGCAGCTCCTTATGCGCAGTGGAAGTTCATGGGCAGCAGTGATCATTTAAGATCAGGTAAGCCGTAAGCTCGTTTGCCACTTTTCTTATAAAAAAAATCGTTGTACAATGGACGACCTTATCGCTAAGTAATGTCTTACAGACAACCTTTGTATGGACATGAAATATAAACATAACCGGATGATAGTTGAAAAATACAAATTATGACTAAACTAGACATATAATATATATATACATAAGGTTGTCGAAAAACGAACACCGATTGCTACCTCTACTTGAAAAGACATGTAAAGCTTATATTAGTAAATATTAAACCCTCTATCATCTCATCAATTTATGATAAAAGAAATTGAAAAAAAATTCTAGGGAAATAATTTGGAATTGTATTTCATCGTTATATCGATAGATACATTTTGATGTATTGCAAAATACATATTATACAGGCGAACTTAATGCTATTTACTTAATGAACTTAATGTATTTTTTTCTGTCTTTTTGATGTGTTTATTTTGTGCGTTTGCTTTGTTTATTAATAAAGAATATGTCTATGTCTATTTACCATTTTCTTCCAGCTAATCTTTGGTGGTAAGAGCAGATTATAGGTAGTGCCGCTAAAATTAGTCTTTTAAAATCTTATATAGATAAAAAAATATACAACACACACAAGTAACATCTATTTAAATATAATAATAGATAAATAATAATTAGTATTTGATCGAATGAATCAGAATAGAACGAGATCCGTTGTTAAGATAAATCCAATACTCTGTAAGCGTACTCGTGTTTACCTTGAATTTAATTAAATCAAATCCTATTTCGGAGCGAAGCTGTGCCCGGGACGTTCTCGGACTTGCTAATTCGAAGAAACTCATCTCGAGGGATTTTGATCATGATACGGCTTTAATATAATCTATTGTTTTTCTTGAAACAATTTTAAGTCGATTATTGCTTAACAATTTACTGGAATAAATAAATAAGCATCATATTTACCAATAAAAAACATATAAATGGACATAATATTCTCTTATACGCAGTGACAGCCAAAGTTACGGTTTGTAATATCTAATAAGCTGTCTACCTCACAAATAATTAACTAAAATTATTTTTAATCGAGATGACAACGATAACGAATGGGTATTATAATGATAGTTATTGAAACACATAACAATTACTTAACGTGCCAAATATGTCTAAAACTAAGGGAGCAGCATGTGGGTGTCTTCTTAATGCTGCTGTCTGACCCGACCTCAGAGGGAGCGAGGAAGCTGGTGGCTATGACCATTCAACATTGATGACTTTCTGTCTCGCTTCATGCGACCGATGTCTGCGTGCGTAGGTTAGGGTATGATGGGGCTGACATGCCCAAAGGGCAAAAGTTCCCAATAAATAAAGAAAAAAAATAATTACTTCAGATTATTCTTTCGTCATTACTTCCTCATAAGGAGAATGACTAGATAAACTTTCCTCTCATTTTGAATACGAATTTGTTTATTTAAAACGAGCTTTCAATGTGTTTGTTACAAGCGTATTGTTATATAGAATGTGTTGTGATGTGTCATAGGGCAACACGTAACCCGACACAAAATCAATAAATTCGCTCTACGTACAGTCGCCGCGGCGAATTACCGCCCACGTGTGTGTGCTACGAACAGCGCTACGTACCGCCCGCCCTACATGTTTGAACTGGGCGCGACACAACAACCCGTGTTATGGAAAGCATTGCTTTTAACACGACGTTCGATCATATGCCAATATTTGGTTATCGATGGTGAATTATAGGCTTGTTCCTAGGTGGTAGAATAAGCATGCGTTTAAAAACAGAATAATTTGGTCTTTTGTATTAGGGTGAGTGTAGGTTATGAACTACCTGCAGCCCTGAAGTCCTGGACTTATAAAATAAGGCTATGGTATCCCCTGCCTGTCGTAATAGGTTACTACTCTTGTAGTTCGTTAAAATGGAGTGGAAGGCAATGTGGTCTGGTCCCGTGTTTGCCTTAGCACTGCGAGGGCGCTGGGGGAGGAACTTCTTTTGCTTTGCACTGAATATCCCGAAGGCGCTCACCATGCACCGATGACTACCGAGGGGGTTTTAGTGAGTAAAATCCTCATACAACCGCCGCCCCAGAAGGCGTGGTATCTTGCTGAGGATTTCCCGAGACCAAAGAAAAGATGATGAACTACCTCAATTATATGATTATTTAAATATTATGCTTTCGATCGTGGGTAGCTAGAAAATGTCCAATAAAGAACACAATACAATGCGTGTTCCCACTTTAATGCAAGAATATGAAATCAACACATGCGATAATTATGAAATATGCTAGGTGGTATTCTGGATGACAGGATTAGAAATTGGGTACAGTGGAAAATTGTAGCTTTATAGGATGTTGCGACTGGAATTTTTTTATTCCAGTCGCAACATCCTTCGTTCAAGGTAAGCTTCGTTAGAGAATGAGGAGAGACGAACAATTTTATGATGTAAAAGCGAGTGGTCAACCCTATGAAAAATAAGGCTGTAAGTTCAAAAGTAACATTGGTTTGACGTAAACCTAGCTGTAGATACGAGTCAAGTATGACTCAATATACAGTTAGCTGTTGAGTCATTAACTTTTCTTTTCTTGCCTATAATAAAGTTTATAATTAGTTGATGTCAAATAATTACTTCTCAGAATAATTGTGTAAAACTTACGAAAGCGTCTCAAAGTTTGCCAACTGCCATATACTATTAATGATGAAATTTTATGAGGCAACGTTTACCTTGAGACTGTTTGCAGAAAGAAGTTAATTTTCACTCGATTTCGAAGTCTATTTTCTTGTAGTTATAATTAATTCACGTACCATTACACCATTCTACGCGCTTATACCGGTCTTAAATTCCATTGCCACTAATTGTTATAAATATTGCATATTCTCGCTGTAATGATGCCTAAAAGTTGAAAAATTTAATGCTGACATACTCAGCAAGTATATAGAATGAAAAAATCCCCTCTGGGAACACCGGGGGACCTTTTAAATAACGTTGGCGCATAACAGACTTTAACGCGACGCGACCGTCGCCTGTAACAGATATAAAATGCTATTTTTACGTAGCGCTCTTCAATTTAATAAACTTTCATACGTTGTATACATGTCGAAGTAGTAAATTTAAGGGATTTTTATCTCATGACAAAAACACACTCACTCAACAAACACACACACACATTGCACTACACATTGGCATAACTTCTCGGCTATGACTGTAGTTCTTTCCCTTTTATTTCCTTTTGCACACTTTTTTTTTCATTTGTTATTAATCATCGTTTAATTTAATATATTACTTACCTTAAAAACTTAATGTACGCAAGAAAGGAAGAATCAAAACAAGGAATCACATAGGTGCAAGACGGCCGGGATTAAAATCTCGGGTCTACACCACTAGCACTAGTTATCTATCTACTAAAATAACGTAGCACGTAGCGATTACGCTATCTTTTATAAATATGCTTCATTTCTACAAAATCCTAAAGTAGACTGGCAAGAAAGCCTTTTAGCATTAAGTCCGCCTTTGTATGTTTTTAACCGACTTCAAAAAACGTTCTCAATTCGTTTGATTTTTTTTATGTTTGGCAACTCATAACTTTGGACTGGGTGAACCAATTTTGATGATTCCTCTTTCATTTGAAAGCTCATGCTTCCTCTGTAGTCGCAATTTATTTTCATCCGAGTGGAAACCACATATGTATGTCTTCATTCGCTTTGAATCAAATATGTGCGACACAAATAGATGAATAACTCAATATCACGTCAACCGATTTCGATTCGTTTATTCGATTTCCAGTCAGTTTTGGTTTTGCTCGTAATTGTGTGCAAATAAAGAATAAAGAAAAATACGCAGTATCGTTTTAAAGCAAACTTTAAGTTAGAAACGAATAAATTCCACGTAATAAACTCAAAAATAACCATTGCAATCTCTGTCTACCCCGTTTGAGTGACGTGTGAGTCTATTTTTTTTACTGACTACATTAATATAATTACTTAAAAACTCCATCCAATTTCATTTGGGTCGCACTCTCGTGATGCCTCGGTTATGAAATTCACTTAATGAAATGAATCCCTTCTGGCCCGAGGATGCTTACAGCCTTGTTTTCGTCGTCAACTTTACGAGACAACAGCTATATGATGTGGTGTAATCGAAATGACAAACTGATTCGACTCTTAGCTTGATCCTCCAGAGTTTCTAGCAACCCTAGGCTATATTAAATTAGGTAGTGACTAACGAACTGCTATGACAACTTAAAATAGTTTTTTTTATACTTTCTAAGCAAGTGCTTGACTCGATCCCACCTCACGTTAAGTGTAAATGCAGTTCTGGATGGTAAGGCGCACTAGCTTAGTAAATGCCTATTCACTCTACTCTTGAAAATAACCACATTGTAATCGGAGGAAAGACAGACAGAAGATGAAATTTCAATCTGATGACTATCAGTGAGTTCTGAATAATTATATTTCGTAATATTCCTACGATAATTCGGAAATACAAATAGGGCATCGTCGAGTTGTAGCGTTTAACGTTTATTCGATTTCCAGTCAGTTTTGGTTTTGCTTGTAATTGTGTGCAAATAAAGAATAAAGAAAAATACGCAGTATCGTTTTAAAACTTTAAGTTAGAAACGAATAAATTCCACGTAATAAACTCAAAAATAACCATTGCAATCTCTGTCTACGTTTGAGTGACGAGTGAGTCTATTTTATTTAAACTGACTACATTAATATAATTACTTAAAAACTCCATACAATTTCATTTGGGTCGCACTCTCGTGATGCCTCCGTTATGAAATTCACTTAATGAAATGAATCCCTTCTGGCCCGAGGATGCTTACAGCCTTGTTTTCGTCGTCAACTTTACGAGACAACAGCTATATGATGTGGTGTAATCGAAATGACAAACTGATTCGACTCTTAGCTTGATCCTCCAGAGTTTCTAGCAACCCTAGGCTATATTAAATTAGGTAGTGGCTAACGAACTGCTGACAACTTAAAATAGTTTTTTTTTATACTTTCGAAGCAAATGCTTGACTCGATCCCACCTCACGTTAAGTGTAAATGCAGTTCTGGATGGTAAGGCGCACTAGCTTAGTAAATGGCTATTCACTCTACTCTTGAAAATAACCACATTGTAATCGGAGGGAAAGACAGACAGAAGATGAAATTTCAATACCCAATAACTGATAACTATCAGTGAGTTCCACAGATAAATCCCGGAAAGTAGGACCCAAGGTGCACTGGCTCTCTCTCTGATTAGAGAAGTGAAACTTCTTTACACACGCTTGACTTGGGGAGTAAACTGGCATCTTTTATCAAAGCATCGTACTTTTCGTACTGCATTCAGTGTTACGAAGAGTATGATGAGGGGAGGCAAAGGGAAGTTGAGAGGGAGATATAAGCTAGAAGATGATAGAAAGAGAGTTATGAGCAGTGCGTGCGTACATTAGCTTTCTCTCTTTAACAATCTTCAAAATTATAGATATATGTTGAAATAATTAAAGAAGTTTTACTTCAGCCGTGTGGTCTAAAGCACAGTCGTTTTTTTTTAATTATCATAGTTTATTGTTCGTTGAATATCTTTTACAACACTAACATTACTGGTTTGAAATATCGTGTTATAACACTCAGATTAAAATGTTATAAAGAATTTATGCACAGGTTCCCTTATTCCCATTAGATTCTAGATACCAAAATATATTACAATGCCTGGAATAAGAAGTCCATATTAACAAACAGGCAGACCTTTTCGTTACCTTTTATAGCAAAAACTACCAAAAGGGTAGGTTGGTACTTATGCCATAAGGTTAGAGTCTATCCAGCCCTGTAGTTCTGGGCTCTCAAGAATAAGACTATGGTTTCCCCTGCCTGTCGTATAAGGCGACTAAAAGGGGCCTCGGGTTCACTGGGCGACAAGGGTAGGGGCCTTTGTCGTCGGCTAAGGTGGACCCGGGAAAAAGGCGACATCGGCTGGCACGTGTAGCCTTGCACTGTGAGGGCACCGGGAGGGGAGGGAGTAATCCCTCCCCTCGGGACGTGCTCTCCTTGAGCACAGTGCAGAGGGGCAGGGCCGGTGCGTTTCACTGGAGATCCCGGAGCCCCTCGTCATGCACCGAGGAAAGGGCCACCGGGGAGGTTTTAGTGGGTAAAAACCCCACATAACCGCCGCCTTCCCCCCAGGAGGCGAGGTATCTTTTTGAAGATTTCCTCCCCGTTAACAAAAAAAAAGGTTAGAGTCTATTCGTTCCATTCGAATGACATGTAGTTATGTGTTTTATTATCCAACTTGACAACTGGTAAATAAGCGGAAGTGAAATGAGGGCAGTTATCGTGAATTAAATATAATAATCAAACACAATTTAGTTACGTAAATATTGCTGTAAGCTGTGATTTAAAATGTTCTTCAATTTAAATAAGTCTTTGAAAATTAATCCTTTACACGAGCAACGCAACCGACGGGCAGTTTTAATACGCACCAACTTGTTATTTTCGTAATGAGCGTAGGCTGAAATGTTTTCAGCTTTATGAAATATGCCCGGAGCGTTAAAACGTATATAGCGTTATGAAAATGGACGCTATATTTAAGGGCCCATAACTTCACCGTTAAGTTAATAATTGAATTGCCTATTGATTTTACTCGTGATTTTTTATTTGTAACGATTATTAAGATCTCAAATCCATTTAACCCAAGGGTACAAAGGAGTTTGGATGAAAAAACAGTGCTAGTTCCTTATAACAATGCTTTGTGTGTGAGGTAATTCATTGAAATTATACATATAATTTATATGAAGAGATATATTTTAATATATGACCCCAAGTTTCATCGTTATATTAATATGTAAAGCAAAAACCTTTGTATCCCTTATTACAAAAATTGTGCGGACGGAGGAATATGAAATCTCTCACACTTGTAGTATTTTCTTCTTCTTTGTCGGTACCTCATTTCTGAGGATCGTGGTCACTAGAGCTCCTAAAATGAACAATCTGTCTCCATCGGTTCCGGTTCGAGGCAGCCCTCACCAGCTAGTAGAGATTAGGAGAGGAGATAGCACCTTTTACTTAGTCAGACCATCGTGTTGGCGACCGGCCTCTTGTTCTCTTGCCTTCTGTATTGCCAACGATGACCAGCTTTTCATGGTTGCCATCCCCTCTACGCATGATATGCCCGGAATATGACAGTACGCGCTGTAGACACGTAGTGGACAGTCTGGTCTTTATGGCGAATTGGGAGAGAATAGATACATTTGTGCGCTTGGCAGTCCACAGTATTCGTAGCATTCGCCTCCAGCATCACATCTCGAATGCATCTATTCTCAGTCTTTCTCTTGTTCGAATTGTCCATGTTTCGACTCCATACAGAAAGATTGGGAATATTAATGCTCTAACTAATCGAGTCTTTGTTCTATAGCTTATTCCTCGATATTATATCGCGGATATTATATGGCAATGGTAGAGTTACTATGATTAATAATGACTGACAGATTATCTGAATAAGGTGAGAGCTGCGAATTATGTATGACTTCAATACTCCAATTCCTGGGTTGAAGTCGATTTTTTTTTATTTTAATGATAAAGTTTGACTTACCTCAGCTTGAAATGCAAGTCACCAAGTCGTCCCTCGTTGGTCTCGGGTTCGGTGGGCTTGACCTTCTCGGTAGCGTTGGCATCGGTCAACTCCTTGCTCAGCGGTGTGGGCTCATTGGGCGCGGTAGGGCTCTGAGGAGTGACGGCACCCGAGGTCTGCTAGAAATGGATCGTTAATTAATACCACCAAACAAAAATGGTACCTTATGCCAATACCAAGCCAAGGCTCGCAGCTGCCTTTGAAACGGAATGCTATCACGATTAAGTCACAGCCCAAACCGGGTTTTTTACTAAGGGACCATTCCGTTACTCCTATACTGTGCAGGGCGAAGAGCTCAATCAACTACATTATATCAGCAGACGCGCTCACATGCACACAAACTCTACTAACTTACACCCACACGTACACACGTAGATACACAAATAAATAACTATTTCTAATTATTTTATTCTAAAAAAAAACATAATTTTAAAATTGTAACCTTAAAGTCTAATTTCATTGGAGATTGGGCATTAATAGCAGCAACACAATATTGTATTATTAATGTTGCCATTATCGTTACTCTAAAATTGTACTGTATGAAACTTTATTCTGGTGTTAAATAAAGATTTTTGATTTACGGGAAAGTGTTTTTGTTTGTACTTTTTATAATATACCATAGTCAATATTTAAAATAAATTAATAAAATAAAAGTACACTACAATAAAATATAAAGTAATTAACTTACAACACAACTTAATAAAATAAAAACAAACTATAACAGTCAATAAAAAAACTCAAAATTGACATTTGATTTCATCAAAAGTCAATTAACATTAAATATGGAAAGCGACATCTGTGCGAGCGAATGTGATGTCGATTCGCGGGACAGAGTACGACAGGAAAGACATTAAGCGCTGACGCATGCCCACCCGCGCCCCCTTCACTCCTCTGTGATTTTATTATTAATATAGTTAGTTATTTTATTATAATTATATTAGAATTATTTGCCGCCAACTATAGTATTACGGCCGACTACTTTTGCCTATAGCCGCACTCAATGGAGGCTGTTAGATACGAATCGTCGTACGAATCTCAGTAGTGCAAATAGTACTCACCTCTTTTGGTGCAGGTGGCTGGGGTTGGGGTTGTGGTGGCGAGGTCGCGGGGGCAGGAGTGGGGGCGGTGGGCGAGGGCGACTTGCGCAGGTAGTGCGTGGCGGAGCCCGGAGATCGCACGGCGGTAGCACGCCTTGGTGGCTGGAACACCAACGCCTTGTCCGGGCCGCGCTTGCCTCCTGGAATAACAAAAAATAAGCTCCACGTTTCTTTGCAAGGCTCTATTCTGAGAAAGCTATTGCTGTTCGCTTTTCACTAATCTTATTAGGTGTCATACGTGAAAGGGCCAAAGAACGCAAATAAACTAGGATACACATTTCAGAAAGAGATATTAGATAAAAGAATTAAAACAAAAAACCGGAAAACGGAAAGTACTCGCTACTCTCCGTATTTCGTTTTCTAGTTTCTACAGGTCGGGTGGACAATAACAAAATGTGTTTCTGTCAACACCATTTAAGTTTAAAACGAGGGATAGCTTTATCAAATAAATTTACTTTTCGTTTCTAGTGTTTTTTCGTTTATTAGTGGAGTGCAGTCGTCCGTGGAGCCAGTTTGTTATAGCTATGTGAAGTAACTTGTAACTTTGGTAGTAAGTAAACAAACTAAAGAGATCCAGGCTAAGCGACCTAAGAGCTATGCCACCTCTCAATCAACCACAATAAAACCAACCTAGCTTGTGAGCGAGCGAGGCACGGCGGCGCGCCACCCAGCAGGCGAGCGCTGCCAGCATGGCTGCAACCAACGTAATCGCGCCCACCACGAACACCCAGAACGCGGCGCTGTGCCATTCGCCAGCTGCCAACAAATAATATACTGTTATAACAACCGCAATTGGGTTACGAAACTCTTCGACAACTGCATATATAGTTATAGTTTTAAACTAAAAAACACACTTTAATTCTTCTGCCTAGCGATTTCCCCGTCTACTACCAGGGTCCGCTTTCCTACTGAGTCTACCCCACTTTGCCCGGACTTCGGCATCCTTCTTCAGCATGAGCAGTGAGGTCTAGGCATCTGTTTCTCATCCAGTCTAGAAGTCCGCAGCATACGTGGATACCGTAGGAGACGAATTTTCTACAACTTGTCTGCTACGTCACGGATTCCACAGCTGTAACGGATGTGTTATTTATGCGACATGCAGGGTGTGACACGTCTTCTGGGTGCTAACGACGTCTCGCGTAGCCCTTTAGCTTCACCGGTATTTCTTGAAAGAGGATACTAGCTCCTTCTCACTTTGCCTTATAATTTCTCTTTTATTAATCAAACCAAAAAATAGAAAACAATCTTTAGTATAAGAATGAACTGATTAATGTGATAAAAACGGAACATTCGCAATATCAAGTGTTTTTAGTTTTAAGAATTGTTTATCTTATATTCCATAGTTTTCATTGTTACCTATACATGACGATTTCCGTAAGGCGACATATTCAGATGGCAGAGAATTAGACCGGCTCCCCGCCACAACCGGCTTACCAAGTCAAGATATCAAGTGTTATAATTTTTTACTAGTGTAGTGTTAGTGTAAAAATTTAATACAAAGCATGTCGTAAAACAATTTATGTTGCTTACAATTGTACTCGTAAATCTTTGCGTAATTTCGAATCAAATCACCTCATAAAGCAGTGAATTTGAGCACAAATTACCTCACAATAGCCCATCTGACCAAGCTTCAATATTAGGGTAGGTTTACACGATATCACGCTGCCAATGTCACGCCCTAGCGTGATTGCCAATATACACTGCGACAGCAAACACGTCTTGTTAGCTTTGTTCGTAACACGCTCAATATAAATAAGCCTTTATGCATCAGTACAAATTGATTTGTTCTCTTTCGACCGTCAGATTTACAACACTTAAAGTTAAAGTCACAGCCTCTATATATGTCCCACTGCTGGGCACAGGCCTTCTCTGCAAAGAGAGTATAAGACTTCGCATGTCTTAGAAAAAAATTCTAGGACGTGTAGACGTTTTCCTTCACCACCGAGCGTGTGGTATATCAGCACATAAAATTGCAACAATAAAATTTATTGGTGTCGGCACCGGGGATTGAACTCGAGTTGCTAGCGTACTTTACAACTTGAAGCAACCGCCCGGACACTGAGCTATCACTCATAATACAATACTTATTACTAGTTAAATAAATGAATCGTGAACTTCCTAACATTATTCTAAGTATGAACTCCAATGAAATAGATAAAAGGCTAATAACTAGCGTACCTAGGCCGCTTCACCGGGCTAGATTTTACTTTATAATATTTAAACAATAAACTTACATCATTAAATATTTAATTTAACTCTCTCATATATTAAATTATTAATTTCTCTGTAATACAAATTTGGCATATAAAACAATAGAATATCATCATAAACAGCTGTATTTGACAGTTCAAAGATGCTCCTATCGTCACCAAACTTCACAGGATTACTTGCCAGGTCAATCTGAAGATTGCCTGAAAGTTACATTGAAATCGGTCGAGCCGTTTCGGAGCCTATATGGAACATACCCACACACTTTCTCTCTTATATATATAAATACCCAGAAGGGATATGAAATAAATCACTTCGGTTTCCTCTAGGTGCACAGCTGTACATCATTTATGTAGAGATTCAATTTATCTTCGGGAAACTTCGCTCGCGCCTTATTCGGAGGCATCCATTTATCAAGAACAGTTTTAGTACCGTAATACCGCCCTAAAAAAATACGGCCGCAATGTTAGGTAATATCATGTAACCCGGTAAATTGAAGAGGTATTCTAATAAAGGTAAGATAATATGTATTTATACACCTAGTAAATTGATATAAGTAAAATACAGAACAACAGCCAACGATTTTACCACAAGCATCTTTTTTTAAAATTTAAAAACAAAGAAAGGATGAATGAGGAATGTATGGCAAAGGATATTTGTACCGCAAAAATGGAAGTCCGTGATCTCTGGGTAAAGTTAAAGTAACAGCCTTTATATATATCTTGATTGGCTGACTACACAAGTCTTAGAAAGAAATTCTAGGACATGAAGAAACCTGTCTACACTATGTTTCCCTTCACCGCCGAGCGCGTGATAAATCGGCACATAAAATTGCAACAAATTTATTGGTCCCGGCACCGGGGATCGAACTCGGATTGCTAGCGTACCAAGCAACTTGAGGCGACCGCGCGGAAACTAAGCTACTACGATCTCTGCCTACGCTTATAAGTAACATGCGTGAGTGTTTGTATTTGAAGATAGGCCAGGCCATCCAATCAAATCCATCAAATTCTCTATTAGGTGCCACACGCAAACAAAATATATTTTAGTAAGAAGTACTTGCAGGCAACTAAAGTTGATTAAGTATAGCAGAAATGCTTAAGATAAAGCACAAAATGTTCTCTTTATGTCTATAGGTAATTATAAACAAAATAGATTACAATATACTTGTTATCTATGGAGTATACACAAAAACCGACTTCAAATCAAATTTATAGATTTAATAATTAAGGCTACAACGTGCGGACGATCTATTTTATATTTATATGGTTTTCACATGGATGCCAGTGTCAGAAATGTACTAAACGTTTGAAACGTACTAAACGTGCTGACGTTTGAAAACTTTAAAAAAAGAGTCATCAAAGCGAGCATCGAGAGTTCCGAGGGAACAAACATAAAAAAAACAGTCGAATTAAAAGTCCTTATTTGGAGTCGGGTAATTATGTTTTATAGGTCATGAAGCAAATCAATAAAAAATGTATTAGAGTACACCGTATAATAAACCCACGCAAAAAATGTACATTGAATCTATAATTTACCTACCCGATATTCACGTAGACGCGATAGTACTTCGATAAATCATACCGTCTCTAAGGAGGCCATTGACCATCGATTAACGTGTTTCATCAACGTGATTTCGCGTGGGAATATGAATACATATTCACGGCATATTTCAAACGAAAGGACTAGCTAAGAAACAGAGACGAAAAAAGTCAGTAGCAAGTGGTAAAGATCGTCTTTTGGAGTAGTCGTAATACATGGATATTGTTCCTTTTCTCAAGAACTACACTGATTGGCTACAGAAGCTGACCTTCACTGCTTCACGGGATTGAGAGGTGGTGTAGCTCTTAGGTCGTTAGCCTCTATTGTTAGTAACTGGACACAGGGTCCAACCGTGAGGTCCTCGGCTTGGACGGTTACTATGTTACGCGTAAACAACCGAAGGCGCCCGAAAGGGTCGAACCACTGCTTGGTCAGTTCCTATTTCACGGACGATCTAAGCAACACTCAAAGCTGAACTGTAAGCTGTAGTTAATATATTGTTACTCGCAATACTTTGTTATGCTATTGAATTATCCTTACGGTATGTTTATGTATATATTTAAGTTTATATTTATATTTTCGTCTTTTTTTTTTCTCTAAGGTTGCCACCCGTGACTTTGTCTCTACACAACCCTGGCAGAGAATACCTTCTGGCATTAGGTCCTTTTTGTACACCTTCATTACGTGCAAATAAAGATTAAATAAATAAATAAAATGCCAACCGGTAAATTGAAGAGGTATTCTAATAAAGGTAAGATAATATGTATTTATACACCTAGTAAATTGATATAAGTAAAATACAGAACAACAGCCAACGATTTTACCACAAGCATCTTTTTTTAAAATTTAAAAACAAAGAAAGGATGAATGAGTAATGTATGGCAAAGGATATTTGTACCACAAAATGGAAGTCCGTGATCTCTGGGTAAAGTTAAAGTAACAGCCTTTATATATGTCTTGATTGGCTGACTACACAAGTCTTAGAAAGAAATTCTAGGACATGAAGAAACCTGTCTACACTATGTTTCCCTTCACCGCCGAGCGCGTGATAAATCGGCACATAAAATTGCAACAATACAATTTATTGGTGTCGGCACCGAGGATCGAACTCGGATTGCTAGCGTACCAAGCAGCAGGCGACCGCGCGAAACTAAGCTACTACGATCTCTGCCTACGCTTATAAGTAACATGCGTGAGTGTTTGTATTTGAAGATAGGCCAGGCCATCAATCAAATCCATCAAATTCTCTATTAGGTGCCACACGCAAACAAAATATATTTTAGTAAGAAGTACTTGCAGGCAACTAAAGTTGATTAAGTATAGCAGAAATGCTTAAGATAAAGCACAAAATGTTCTCTTTATGTCTATAGGTAATTATAAACAAAATAGATTACAATATACTTGTTATCTATGGAGTATACACAAAAACCGACTTCAAATCAAATTTATAGATTTAATAATTAAGGCTACAACGTGCGGACGATCTATTTTATATTTATATGGTTTTCACATGGATGCCAGTGTCAGAAATGTACTAAACGGGACCACACGGGAACTTTAAAAAGAATCATCAAAGCGGGCATCGAGAGTTCCGAGGGAACAAACATAAAAAAAAACAGTCGAATTAAAAGTCCTTATTTGGAGTCGGGTAATTATGTTTTATAGGTCATGAAATGTATTAGAGTACACCGTATTATAAACCCACGCAAAAAATGTACATTGAATCTATAATTTACCTACCGATATTCACGTAGACGCGATAGTACTTCGATAAATCATATCGTCTCTAAGGAGGCCATTGACCATCGATTAACGTGTTTCATCAACGTGATTTCGCGTGGGAATATGAATACATATTCACGCCATATTTCAAACGAAAGGACTAGCTAAGAAACAGAGACGAAAAAAGTCAGTAGTAAGTGGTAAAGATCGTCTTTTGGAGTAGTCGTAATACGAACTACACTGATTGGCTACAGAAGCTGACTTTCACTGCTTCACGGGATTGAGAGGTGGTGTAGCTCTTAGGTCGTTAGCCTCTATTGTTAGTAACTGGACACAGTGTGCAACCGTGAGGTCCTCGGCTTGGACGGTTACTATGTTACGCGTAAACATGCCGAACCGAAGGCGCACGAAAGGGTCGAACCACTGCTTGGTCAGTTGCTATTTCACGGACGATCTAAGCAACACTCAAAAGCTGAACTAACTTTGAGTGCCACTTCAGGAAGTATTGGCGGGAGAAGTGGCCGAAGTAACTCCAGCGGCGCTTTTAACATCTAAGGGGTGGGGCCTGCCCATAAAATAACGGTAACGCGCAAGGATTCATTTCTCGTGTTTGATTGTGACAAATGCCTGTGGAATGCGCTACCATCAAATGTACGTACAGCTGGAAGTAAGGCCGTAAGGCTTCAATTCGTAATAGGACATTCAAACGCTCTCTATTAAATCTATACTTAAATGAGGAATAGTTATAAATTTTCGTTTTCCTGTCCCTATATATTTGGATCTATGTAGTTGTATTTTTTTTTGACGAACTACACAGATTGGCCAGAGAAGCTGGCCTTGACTGCTTCACCGGATTGAGTGAGAGATGGCATAGCTCTTAGGTCGCTTCCCTGGATGCGAGAGAGGTGCGTCGGCAGGAACACAGACATGCGATGGACGTGTGGCGCGAGCGGCTCGCCGAGCCGCGTTACTCGCGCCAACGCATCGTCTGTGCCTTCCTGCCGAACTTCGAAGCCTGGCTACGGAAGAAGGAGATGTACGTCACGTACCGCCTGACACAGGTACTCACCGGGCACGGGTGCTTCGGTGAGTACCTGAACAGGATAGGGCGCGAACCGACCGCACAATGCCACCACTGTGGCTGCGACCGGGATTCCGCGCAGCACACGCTAGCCGTGTGCCCCGCATGGGAGGCGGAGCGACGGATCCTGGTCCAGCAGATCGGGCAAGACCTCTCCCCGCCAGCGACAGTAGCGGCTGCACTGGCGGCGAAATCCAAATAGAAGGCGCTGGTCTCCTTCTGTGAGTCAGTAATGACGCAGAAGGAGACCGCCGAACGGGGGCGCAGGCGGGCCGGGGGCAGACCGGCCCGCAACCCTGTAGTTCTGGGCTCTCAAGAATAAGACTACGGTATCCCCTGCCTGTCGTAGAAGGCGACTAAAAGGGGCCTCGGGTTCATTGGGCGACAAGGGTGGGGCCTTTGTCGTCCGCCAAGGTGGACCGGGAAGAAGGCTACATCGGCTGGCCCGTGTCGCCTTGCACTGCGAGGGCACAGGGGAGGAGTAACCTCCCGGGAAGTGCTCTCTATGAGCACAGTGCAGAGGGCTGCGTTGCGTTCCACTGGAGATCCCGGAGCCCCTCACCATGCACCGAGGAAGGGCCACCGGGGAGGTTTTAGTGGGTAAAAACCCCACATAACCGCCGCCTTCCCCCCAGAAGGCGGGGTATCTTTCTGAAGATTTCCTCCTCGTTAACAAAAAAAAAAAAAAAGCTCTTAGGTCGCTTAGCCTGAACCTCTTTCGCTAGTAACTCAACACAAGGGTCCCCCCGGTGAGGGGTAACGTCGGCTTGGACGGTTACTATGTTACGCGTAAGCATTCCGATATGAGGGCGCCCGAGAGGGCCGGACCTAGACTCGGTCGGTAGCTAGTTCACGGATAATCTGAGGGACATTCAAAAAGCTAAACTAACTTTGAGTGTCACTTCGGTAAGCGTTGGCGCTGGGAGAAGAAGTGGCCGAAGAAACTCCAGCAACGCTTCTAACATCTAAGGGGTGGGGCCTGCCCATAAAATAGCGGTAACGCGCGAGGATTATTTAGTTGTATATTGTTAGTTAATATTTATTGTTACTCGTAATAACTTGTTATGCTATTGAATTATCCATACGGTATGTATATATTTATGTTTATATATATAATATATTTTTATTTTCGTCTTTTTTTTCTCTAAGGTTGCCACCCGTGACTTTGTCTCTACACAACCCTTAGTTAAACTGACAGATAATACCTTCTGGCATTAAGTCCTGTTTTGTAAACCTTCATTACGTGCAAATAAAGATTAAATAAATAAATAAAATGCCAATTTCGCAGATTAATACAAGTCGTTGGTAACACGTAAAATAATTTTACCTATCTGTTTTAAATTTATTGGTATAAATAATACCTAGAAATAAAGTTTATTGTTTAATTAAAGTACCCAATTTATACACCTGAGGAAATTTAATTGCAATTACTGAATGTTATCGCTTCGAAAAGTGCCGTTAAGGATTTCATTGAAGCTTAATTGCAAATTCTAAAACGGACGAAGGTCCACTTCGATTCATATATTTTTAACTCTTAGATATAATTTCTGGCTAAATTAACTATTTGAAACTGAGCGAGACGATTGATCAATGATTCAATTTTGCAATACATTGACGTAGAGGCACTCCGATGTGCTACGCCGTAGACCGTCTACATTAAACATAAAATTGTAACACGTTTCCCGAGTACATTATATTTGATACTATGAAGAGTTTTAGCTATTACATTTGTAAAATATTGAAAAGTACAAGGAAAAACTAAAAGCAGTCATAGTCTAGTAGCCGGCTTCGAATCAAACTTCGCTCCAGAATCCAAGCGGTCCGTTTCTACTCAAGCAATGAAAAATTACAAACTGGTGTATATATTGTCAGCATATAGATTCTGGGCTCTCAAGAATAAGACTACGGTATCCCCTGCCTGTCGTAGAAGGCGACTAAAAGGGGCCTCGGGTTTCACTGGGCGACAAGGGTGGGGGCCTTTGTCGTCCGCCAAGGTAGACCGAGAAGAAGGCGACATCGGCTGGCCCGTGTCGCCTTGCATTTCGAGGGGACAGGGAGGGAGGGAGTAACCTCCCGGGAAGTGCTCTCCTTGAGCACAGTGCAGAGGGGCTCCGGTGCGTTCCACTGGAGATCCCGGAGCCCCTCACCATGCGCCGAGGAAGGGCCACCGGGGAGGTTTTAGTGGGTAAAACCCCACATAACCGCCGCCTTCCCCTGAAAGCGGGGTATCTTTCCTCCTCGTTAGCAAAAAATAAAAATACAGTATATATATATATATGTTGTCGTTTATGTATTCTATGTATATGTATTGTATAGTAATACTATATTTATATTGAAGTAATTATGTATGTATTTCTAAATGTATATTTAGTTATCTATATAATATTTTTAAAACGTTAAAGGTTTGCTGGAAGATAATGCTGAATTGCAATAAGTTCGCCTTTGCATATATACTTTGGTTCAATAAAGGATTTATCTATCTATCTATCTGTGCTATCCAGTGGGATTCGTCCAACCATAAAATCTATAATATATAAGTAAATCGATTTAAATATAAAACCATAGGAACACGGAGCGAGTGACTAGTAATTAATTTATAAACACCACTCTTATGATACAAGTACATTTACAAAAAACGACTACAAATCGAATAGGAATTAAACAGAATCTAACTAAACTCTCATCAAACAAGACGTTGAAATATATCCTTGCCATTACAAATGAATCATCGAAATCGGTTGGCGTGATATTGAGTTATTCGTCCATTTGTCGTGCACATACTCAATCCAAATTTAAGACATACAATTTTCTCATAAACGCTGATGTCAGATCTGGACCAAAATGACCACATGGGAAACACTAACATTCAAATTAAAAGGGACTCAAAAAAATCGGTCCTTAAAAGTTCTGATGACAAACATAAAAAAACATAGAGACGAATTGAGAACCTATTCCTTTTTTTGATGTTAGTTGAAAATTAACGTCTACGCAATCAATATTCAACAAAACATTGACCAAATTTAAAAGATTTAAAATACAGTTATAATTATAAATTTATGAAATAGCGACGTTGTACTACGTACACTATTCGAAGAAGTTTAAGTTCTCAACTGGGTCAACCTCTTTATATTTTCCAACGGCAACTGTATGTGGGGTCCGTGTGAGTTGATAGAGGTTCAGTGTTGGGTCGACGCCAACACGCCAACATTCCATTTGGATAAATCACGTAGGAGAGTAGTTTATTCAGAAGTATGAAGAAATTTTCAATTTTTAATACTTATTCGTTGGTCATTCATCAATATTTTATATGTTTCTAATGGTAATAATAATACATTAAGATAATGCGGCAATTTTAACACGTGCTCGGCGGTGAAGGAACACATCGTGAGGAAATCTACATGTCTTAGAAAATTTTTCTAGGGCATGTGAAGTCTGCCAATCCGCACTAGGGCCGCATACCTTTATACTTTAAAGAGAAGGCCTGTGCCCAACAGTGGGACATATAGAATTATATATATAAAGGCTGCAACTTTAACTTTTAACTTTAAGACAATTCAGCAATGTTGTCAAAAAAATTAAACTAATAAGTAACTTAAAGTTATAAAACTACGATTGGTGGCATGAGAAGCAAATGTGTATACGAATGTATGTACATGTATGTATATATATGTATATGTATGTATGGAATGATTTTACTTCTATGTATATAGTTATATACTCTATGTCACTATATACTTACCAATTACAGGTAATTTGAATGATAATTTTTTTTTTAAATAAAAGAGAAAATGCGACAAAAAGTAAAATACACTGAACTCAAATAGAATCAAGCTTTATTTTTTGTTCTTAAGAAATCGAAAATCATAAACTGATTTATACAAGGTACAAAACTGCAGACTGTAAAGACGAATGCCTGGGCTATTTCTGGCTTTAATTGCAATATACGAATACTAAAATATGTATGAAGCAAAAAAATTAAAATATCACGCTGAAGTGTTTTCAACAAAGGAAAGCACAATTTCCGTACGCTTGCTTGAACATGACGTTAAGGAACACTGTTTTCGACGGCACATCTCTAACTCTACTTTCTCTTATTAACATATAACAACGATAAATGAAAACATCATTCAAATTTTAATTCTTGGCTGAATCACTTGTCCTAAACTTTTCTGGTAAGATGTAGCATTGCAATAATCATAATTCTTTGAATAAAATTTATGACAAGAGAAATTTTACTGAAACTGTTGTATAGTCTAGTATTTAAGCTTCCCATTTACAATCTGACGGATTTTCTCTGTTAAAAGTTCGATATGAGATACAGGTCATAAGTTAGTTACACACAAAAGGTTTGTAAACCAAACGGTTTCCAGAAAGATCGATTGTAAGCGGCTCAGATGCACGTCCTGCGACCTTAAATTAATATAATTTAATATATAGAGATAATACAGCCACGGTAGCTCAGTGATTCAAATTCGAGCCCGTATCGTAAGGTAGAACGCGTAGCGCTTAAACTGTAACTTACAGTCATGGTTTTTTTATAACCCCTAATGGCGGAGCTTTCCGATGACCCTGTTATTATTGGTCATGCAACAAGCTTATTCTTCAACAAATTTGCTATAATAGTATACAATACGATACAGATTTAATATAATATTTTTATTAAATTCAGAAAACTTCATTAGAGAAGAGAGAAAAGTGAATTAATGAGACTGTATGACGTTCGGTTGTTCAGCCAACAAATGACAACTTCAAACAGTACATAACGTCATATCATAAATGTCAATCATTTACAATTATTACAATTACGCAACAGAAAAACGTTTTTCGCGTTAAGATTTATATTTAGAGGTTATTTATTGTTATTATATTGATAGAAATAAATTATGGCAAAACAATGTTTGCGGAGTCAACAGTACAAAATATAATTTGAGAGATTGCTCCGACCGAACTGCAGCGAAGTGTCAATCGTCTTTGCTGCCAATCGCATGGTCTTATAACTGTAATTAAGAAATATTTCCCTGAGCCGGTCGTTCCGCAAAATGCGAACACTTCGTCTGTCCATAACGTGGCTACACAAATGCCATGATATAACAATACAACATTCAATTATTTTCAATTTAATTACTTAAAAAACCACAATTTTTTTTATACTTTCTAAGGAAGTGCTTGACTACGATCCCACCTGATGTTAAACGGAAATCCAATCCTGGGTGGTAAGGCGCGCTAACTTAGTAAATGCCTATTCACTCTACGATTCTTTAGAGCGTCTTGTCGTGCTGGGCAAAGTGGAAGGAAGTAGACCACGAGGCAGATCGCCAATGCGATGGTTGGATCAGGTGCGGGGTATGGTGGGTGCTCCCTTCCACGAATGTGCTCGATTGACGGCCAGAGGAGATGGCGAAACGTCGTGCGGCGGGTTCTGTCTGCTGCCCAACCCACCGGATCATGAAGGCGAGCAAGAAGAAGAAGATTCACTCTTGAAAATATTTACAGTGTAATCGGAGGGATCCTCGGTGCTTGAAAGGATCTAAAGTTGTCGTATCTCATAATAATAGACAGACAGCAATATCGTCCGCGATGATTTATTCAATTAAACCTTTTTCCTGCAACTCGTATTTCGCCGACGGTCGACAACGTCATATAGAACTCACAAAGCTCAAACGAGCTCGTAAAACAAACACTATTATTGCCAAGTGTAAACAAAACGAGTGGAATTTTGTTGACCCGCTACATTTGACCTACAACATGTTCTTTTGTTCGTTTTAATATGCACTGTGCTTGTTTCTCTATTTTGTACAACATGAAAGACTGGTGGAGACAAAAAAATGACTTAACTCTAAAACAATACGGTAAAATTATGCTGTTTTTTTTCTTTCAATAAAGCGTAACCACAGACTTGTGTCCGTGCTCTTTTGTAATGTTCTTGAATTGGTTTGGTTTTTTAATAAGGGTGCTACCTCTACCGTTACCACATTTTTTTTAATTTTATTTTATAATGCCTGATTTTTGAAGGTGGTGTTAGAGAATGCTTTGGTTCACGCGTTGAAGACACCCCGTTGCATTGTTATGTTTCTCCGCGACCGCTGCGTCCTTGTTTCTCATGGCCAGTTTTAAGTTGTAGTCTATAATTTTCTCTTTCGATGCGGCCGTTGCCCTCGTCACCAGTCTTCCTGTGGCCTCGTCACAGTCATCTGCGTAATAGACACAGCTGATGGTGTGTCGAGATATCGCCACCACAGCATGTTGGACGCTGTCGTGCAGTTGTAGCTTTTTCGTCATAGTAAAATTATGTTGACCCTCTTCGTTTACCAACTATTTTTTTGTAATATCCATAGTGCTCACGTTTTATTATTAAACAACATGCACCGTGAAAAACTTTGGTAACAAAAAAATTACTTAATTGTATACTAACATTACGTCCCTATATACTACAAGTACGTAAATACGTGTAGTTTCGATTCTATAATATTCACAATGTTTTGTGAGTCCCTAACAGGTATTTTTACGAGCAAAAACAAAAACCGACTTCAAATCGTATCAAACGTTAAACGCTATTAGGCGAGGACGCCTTCATTACTCGTATATTTCCGAATTATCATAGGAATGTTACGAAATAGATTTAATCAGAACCTAAACAAACTCTCAAAATACTCTACTCTTGACGTGCATCCTTTCCAATAAAAAATGAATCATCGATATCGGTTGGCGTTTTATTGAATTATTCGTCCAATTGTGGCGCATATACATGTACTTGATGCAAATTTAAGAATTGTATGGTTTTTTCTTTCTAATGATTATTAATTTCATAATATTCCTATTCTATTTGAAGTCGGATTTTGTTTTCAATATGTCCCGGCTAATTGTCGAAAAAACAATAGTACAATGTAATGTACAGTGTAATTTAAAATAAATTATTGCCATTCATTTAAAACTCTTCCATATTACTTCACGATGGCACGTCAAGCTGTTAGCGTTATAAAAGGCGGAAGTCATTAGGGATTTCTGGAGCCTTCTAGATAAGTGGAAAATCAGACAATAGGTTTCGCACAACGAAACTTTCCCCTAAGACTAACAATAAAACGTAAATGGCATCTATTGTGTTGTGATAAAATTATAAATGTTGTAGTATTCTAAAAAATGGTTTAAATTAATACTTAAATCGATAAACGACATTATTTACGATTATTAATGTCAAATGTATAACAAAAACGTTCTAGCGCTTTTTATCCCAATAAATCTGCCCGTACCAGAGACAACGAATTTATTTTATTTTCTTTATATGTGTACAATTTTTAATGTGAGTTTTAGATAGTTCTCCTAAAATAAAAGGGATCTAGTAAAATTTAACAAGAGATTTTTCATACATTCTTTTTGACATAAACGTTTTCCGAGTCTGTTTTGGAATGGTTAAAAAGAATGTAAACGCCATTTTTATTTTTGAACCGTTCACCATTCTTATTTTAAAACAATCCAATAGTTTAGGGCTACCGCAGGAGATTCTGTATTCGCATGAGTGGGCCGGCGCGATCGAGAACGTACCAAGGCAATGAAAAATATCGTCGTAACTCTGCTTAATCTAAGTCGACTGAGATAGTAGATGGCCTAACTATTACAAAAGGTCGGCATTTCCTCTGGTATTGTTTATGTCATGGATAGCGGAGATTATATTCCTATATTGCACATTATATCAGACGAGTCGTAGTGTATCCTCTATCCTGGAAAAAAGCCATTTCCTCCATATCGTTTATTTTTATAACAATGCCGTCATGTCGTAATACAAAAGCAAATGTTTTACACGCGACTATTGTGTAATTCGAAGCCCGATAAGGGCGGCTTTGGCATTCAGCGCCGCCGGAGGACAGCTACCAGAAAGTTTTCAATGATCTCCTATAAAATGGCTTTAACGTGGTGCAAATTGGTAGATGAAATTGCGCAATAAAAATCGCATTATTTGTTCGATATTTTATCGTTGAATTGACCATGTGAATTAATACCACATTGGACGTTGAACAAAGGCAGGCATTAATAACAAAAAAAGTAATTTAGATTACTTATTACTTAAACCATAGATATAAAATATACTACTATATTATTAAAATGTACATTATGTTATTAATATCAAAATTTGATCCATAGTAATCTAACCTCCATACACAGATAAAATATAGTCTTCTTTTTTAAAAAAAACATTTGACAATCTTAATGCGTCATTATCGGTTGTCCTTACAAGTGAAGTTTGAAATTAAAAAGTATATGAAAGTGAATTTTATATACTTTTTAATTTCGTTATATTTAAATCAAAAGAAAAATAATTAATTCACAAATGGTATAGAAACTGCGCATTTAACATTTTATGACAATTTACGCGAATGAAATTCTTATTTCTAAAATTATAAACATGAATATTATTTATGAATAATATTCAAAGTCAAAGAAAGAAACAGTTCTTTATAAAAGTTAAAAATAATACTCACAAGACTCGACCGGGGCTATGTCGGGACCGTCATGCGGCATCAACATCTTCATCGTGATGGCTCCTGGAAGGACGCTGCTTGACACCGACACTTTGATGAATTTTCTCGCGACGGGTTAAAGAAAATTTTATTTTCTTAATTACAATACGCAAAAGTCTAAGGAGCCGGACAGGCTGTTGTCACTACGACGGCTATTGCACTATCGATTATGCTCCGGGATTAGAGCGAGAGTACGCTTGCGCGTTTCCCGCGCCATACGCATGCGTCCTGGGCCACCATTTTGAGACGGACAGACGTCATTTGACAGTTGACAGTCGTGACGACAATTTTTACGTACAAATTCCCTTTTTTTTTCTCAATTTCAAATGATTTCACTGTTTTCTTTCTCACAATTTCTGTCTATCACGTAGGAATCAAAGGATTTTCTACAAGTCGAACGGAGTTCGAATCTAGATATAGATTGTAAAATGAACACCACAGGGGCCATAGAAACATATAAAGAAAAAGTAGCTTTTACGTGCGAGCATAAAATACATAGTAGGTCGAAGAACTTTGTCGGTGTTTTATTATAAAATAATACGACTAGACAGGCAAAACTTTGACCCAACAGCGATCGATATTCCCTTTATCTAATAATATGGATATACAGGGTACAATACATCCTTTGAATTATTGTGGATTATTATTTTGTGTATTATTATTGTTATCTAGAATAGAATATAATAAAAGTTTATTTGTTTGGTCACGTATGATTACAAAGAAATGAAACAAATGCATAAAAGAGTGAAAAAAGAACAGAAAATAAATTACAAAACAAAAGTAACAACAACAAGTGACGCAAACCAAATGGGACGGCGCTCAGCGTATTTTTATGGAATCTAATTAAATTTTATCTCTTATATACTTGGCCATAACTATGTAAATATCCAAATCATCGTATTTAGGTATATAATCCAACATGAAAATATGTTTGTTTGTTGTGACGGATTATTCCAGTGTTGAACAAAAGTATTCTCGTCATCAGAATTCATAAAATTAGGATCATCGACTATTGGATTTATAGTATATATCGTTTGGTTTGCAGTTTCTAATTAAAAATCCATTAAATCAGTAATGTTTTTATTAATAATCTATTTCTTACAATAATTTCCATAATACGAGTACTTCTATATAGATTTAATAATTTAAGGTGGTGTCAATGAAAGCACGTACGAAAACTATTTATTATAAATTATTTTTATTGAAAATCGTAAATAAATTTACATAAAATATTAATAAATATCATTACATCACGTGTACAAATTATTTGTTCAGTTGTTGGCTGGTCAGAGTAACGCAGTGATGAGACCACGTATGTACATTGTATGTGTGCTTATGTGAATGTTTGTGTGGAGTGCGTTGTCTAATATCCAGCCAACTCGGCGAAGGTGGAGTCCATCTCGTCGGCCAAGCTCTTGTACCGGTCCTTGTTGATGCCCAGCTCGTCTGAGGAACATTATAAAAGATTGATTAGCTAGTTAAATATAAAGACATTTTCGTAAACACTACACTACTAGCAAATAACTATAACCACTTTATTATATTATTATTTTTAGTTTGTTTTATCCTACTAAAGATATCATAAAGACAAAAATAAAGAACAATTCTCAATTTGATGATCTCGGGTAAATTTGTTCAAAACAAATGTTTGTATTGTGCATTTTTTTAGCACAGAAGATTTAAAAAAAGACAGCTGAAATTTGACAACTAGACAAAGAATAAGTTGTCTGCAATTGGACACAATTGATTAACTATAATATAAACAAGGTACAAAGATTAATATTATTTAAACAAAAGCTTTTTTATTTTTTTTTAATTTTAAAAATTGTTTTTATAGCGTTAGGTAAGCTGGACATCAATTCTTTTAAATATATTGTTTAATATAGATATTAAAGAAAAAATATTAAGTACCTTGGAAGCATTGATCCGCCACGGTAGCAGCAAAGCATAAGACATGTTAATAACAACACAAAAAGCGAGGTTTCTTATTCTAAACGATTTCTAAAGAATTGTCCACGTCTTGGGCAGTAGCAGACTGACAATCCTCTAAATATGATATAATTGAGGGTTAAGGTTTGTTAGTGAGAGGTAGAAATTTACTGCGGTGAAGCTATTGAAAAAGAAATCGCTCGAAACGAGCTACTGCATAAACGCTAGTTATTTTTGGAAACTGGTAGACATTTTTCAAGTTTTCGTCTGGTTGGTGATCTAAACGGGTACAAATCCTACGTGTTATTAAGAACGATATTGTCTTAAACTAAATGCTAAAAGGGTTGTTAGTATCCTGTGAGCTCGGCGAATGTGCCGTCCAAGTCATCGCAAATGGCCTTGTATTTCTCCTTCTCGTTGAACAATGCGTCTGGAAAATTGTGTTATTAAATAATATGAGAAGAGAATTAGTATCGGAATCTTTCTTATCACGGATGTAAAAAGATATAGACTTAATGAACAGGATGATAAGGTTTTAAGATGATTTTTTCCTATAAGATTTATAGATTTTATATTTAGTTTGTTTAAATAGAAAATTATTATTTTTAATAAACAATCTCTCTTGAATGTTATTGATTATCTTTTATATTTCTTTACCATTTTATAATAAAAAAATCATGTGATTTAAATGCCATAATATTACAAGAACATTCAAGATTGTTTGACTTAAAAAAATATATCAGTAAAGTTAACTGATTTATTAGATGTTATAAGTTGACTTTTACGGCCAATGATAATTATTTTAATAGATTAATTAATTTTAAAATTTTAAGTTTTATAAAGCGGCACTGTAGCCTTGTTTACGAAAGAATTAGGAACGATCATGTGATACCTTCGAGCCTGTCAACCTCCTTTTGCAGTTTCTTGACGGTCTTCTCGGCGTACTCGGCGCGCGCTTCAGCCTCCTTCAACTTGGTGGTGAGAGTCTTCAGCTGCTTCTTGAACTCCTCGACGCGCTGGTTCGCCTTCTCCTCTGACACTTCCAGTGACTTAAGAGAGTTACCTACGACCTGTACGATAGATGCACATCCTTTAAAATGTCATAGTCTGAAGATTTATTATGTGAAGTACTATACTAACAAAACATATAAAGATATTTTAAGGTACCGAACATCCCATGGTATCCCATTTCCCATCATCTTGTCCTGTGTATCCTTACTCCCATCTAAAAGACATCCCTACATGATCCACACTGGAAGGCCTTGATACCTTTGAAACAGATTATATCCTAGTACTAACCAGACTACTAGACAGTCTGAGAGATAGTTTAGTTTTATTGTAATGTGTGTTGTATGTGAATCGAAGATAACTTCATCTTTACATGTTTATTCTACAAACAGGTATATTTACGTGTAAACACAAAAACTGACTTCGAATCATTATCATTATTTTGTTCACAACATTGCTGTATCTCCTCATTTTAGAGGGTTAAAACGTACGGGCCGAAGCCAAGTACTTGTATTTAAAATGAAGTGATATCGGAATTGAGGAATTTGCGTGTGAGACGGCATGTATTGAGGATTACGGCTTTTTGTAATTGCAAGTATGTGGATGGTAGTAATTTTAAGTTTGTAAGTTTGTTTGTATTTTGGTATGACACCTGTAGTAGATAGCACTATTGGAACTGTTTGAACATGACTAACTTGCCATTGCGTTTTAATTTCTATAGAAAGATCTGTATGTTTAGCTATTTTCTCAGAGTGGGTCGTTAATAAATTATGTGTATTACACATTGCAATATCGATGAGTGAAACTATTTTGTTCTCTTTGTCTAATAAAGTTATATCCGGTCTATTGTTGTAAATGGTTTTATCTGTTATTATGGTTCTATCCCAGTATAGCTTATTTCTCATCTCTATTATTATCATTATTATATACATTCGAATTTTGATCTCGACCTTGAGGGTCGGTATTACTGGATCAGGTACGGGCTTATGCCAAGTATCCTGGTCCAGGTGTTTGTGTGTGTGTATGTGTGTGTGTATATGTGTGTGTGTGTGTAAGTGCGTGAATGTTAGGTTATATTATTTATGTGAATGTCTTGTTCATATTGGAGAGTGAGGGTGGTTGGGTTTAAAAATCGGCGGACAATTGAGCATGTATCTATTACTACCGATTTTTGCAAGGAGATATATGTGTTTTGATGGAGATCTAATAATTTTAAGGCGAGTCTGAGGGTTTTTGGTATAACACCGGTCGACGAGATGATTATAGGGATGACTCTAACTGTTTCCTGGTGCCACATCTGTTTGATTTCGTCTGCCAGCTGGATGTATTTTTGAATTTTTTCTGTATGTTTCTGTTTTAGGTTGTTAGTATTTGGAACTGAAATGTCTATTAGGTATGTAATTTTTTGAGCTTTTAAGGTAAGTGTTATATCTGGTCTATTAGCAAGAATGGTACGGTCGGTAATGATGTCGCGGTCCCAGTAGAGTTTTGCAGTACTATTTTCAAGAACATTTTAGGCAGGTATTTGTAATATGGGGTGTATGTATCGACAAGCTTGTATTTAAGTGCAAGTAGTTGGTGAATGTATTTCGCTACATTGTTGTGACGATGTGTGTATTCTTTATTAGCCAAGACGCTGCAACCTCCTGTGATATGTTCTATTGTTTCAGTAGTTCGGTGGCATAATCTACATTTATCTGTTGCTATTATGTCTTTGAGTATAAATTTGGAGTAGTTACGCGTCTTTATTACTTGGTCTTGTATTGCTATAAGAAAACCTTCTGTTTCCCCGAATAAGTTTCCCTTAGTAAGCCAAGTGTGTGATGCGGTTCGGTCGATGTGCTCTTGTTCCAGCTGGTGTGGATATCTACCGTGGAGTGCCTTTCCTTTCAATTTAATATTTTTGTTCATCATTTAGGATTTTAATTTTTGGGTTGTAATGTTTATTATTGAGTTGTAGGGGTGTTCCGGCGTGTGAAATATGTGTGATGGCTTTGTGAAGTAAACTATCGTTGGCTTTGGTGAGGAAATATGATCGAAGGTTATCTATTTGTGTGTAGTGTAAGTTTTAATGTCTATGAAACCGCGACCTCCTAGCTTTCTCTTAAGTGTGAATCTTTGAATTGCTGAGTGGATATGATGAATGTTATACTTGTTGCTTGCTGTCCTAGTTGCAATATTAAGCGTTTCTAGCTCGGTATCAGACCACTTGATGATCCCGAATGAATAAGTTAGTATTGGTATAGCGTATGTGTTTACTGCCTTTGTTTTATTTCTAGCGAAAAGTTGGGATTTTAGTATTTTGTTGAGCCTCTGCTTGTATTTAATTTTAAGTGAATTTTTAATTTCAGTATGGTTTATTGAGGTGTTTTGGTGATATCCTAAGTATTTATAAGACTCTTTTGGTTGCATACTGTCAATCATGCCACCTTGTAGTTCTAAATCAAATGCATCTGTTTCTTTGTGTTGTCCTCTAATAATTATCATTATTATTATTATGCCTTAAACATTTTCCTACTTCGGTCCTTCGGTACACATATCCCTGCTAGACTAATACATAGCCTGTATTAATAATAATAATATAGTTTATTTGCATCAAAAATTAGGGAAATATTAGGGAGATGTTGTACCTAACTAAGAGTTTATTATGAACTAAAGTTTGTTATATAACTTATGTGTCAGTCGTGTGTTTGTGCAAAGAATAGTGTGCGTGTGCGCATGTGAGGGTGTTTGTGCGAGTGAGTACATGAGCGTGAGGATATTAAATTTATTTAATCAAATCATTAATAGATTTAACATACATAGTGCGGACGATCTCTTTTCAAATTTATATGGTTTTATGATGCTACTGTCAAACCAAGTCTGTTCCCTCTGTCTGTCCCTAATTAATATGGGACCACGCAGAAAGCTTTCAAATAAAAAAGCATCATCAAAATCGGTTGACCCAGTCCAAAGTTATGAGGTAACAAACAGAAAAAAGAAAAAAAATTAGTCAAATTGAGAGTCCCCTCCTTTTTTTTTAAAAGAAAAGACAGCCTGCAATACTTCTTCTTTTTTCTTTTTTACAGAAAATATAACTAACATTCTTGATAATCATTCCAACTAAGCTTATGCTTGTACTGAGAGATGGTTCATATCAATAGTCAAATGGTGGATTCGAACCCACGCCCTTACGATTCGCAGACCGTTAAAATTGACTATTGACGCTTTTTAAATCCGGTTGAATACAAACCTTCAATTCCTCCTCAAGTTCTGAGATCTTAGCATCACCAGACTTGACACGGTCCTCAGCAACTTCGAGTTCGTCTTCAACGAAGGCCAGCTTGCGTGATACCTGTCAATATAAACAAGAACATTTAGTATTTACGGATTAGGAATTTATCCTCCTTACCGAAATGATATTTAAAACTATCCATTTGAATGTCTGATAGTATTTCGATAAAAGCTAGCGACGAGCTAGCTAGCGAATGACGCGGCGCTATCGTGCGCCCTCGGTTTGAAGTGCTTTCGCGATTAGAGTCCCATGTAACCGTCCAAGCTCTCGAGTTCTCGAAGGCGCGGTGCTGCTGTCTATGGAGATTCAGGCTTAGAAACGTAAAAGTACTGCCACTGTCTGAAACTGTTGGGGTCAGCTGTGGCCAAGTAGAATATTTCTAATAATCTGTGTATTCAAATAAAAAAAACACCTCATCAGATTTGCCATCAGCATCTTCAGCGAGCAGACGCGCCTCTTTGAGTTGGTTGGTGAGCTGGTCCATACGCTCCTCGTCCTGTTGCGCCCTGTTCTCCAATACTTTGCACATGCTGTAATAAAACAATTGTTTGATTAGAATCTAGAAACGTAGCTTTGCTGAATCAGTGCCGGCGTTAGCGGTTAGGCAAATTTTGGGGGTGATCGGCGGGGATCAAAAAATAATAAAATATAATAAAAAAAACATAGGAGCTACTAAAAATTCTACGTCCACGTCGGCAGCTCTGGGTGATGCTAAAGAAGAGATAAAATTATTAATCCACGTTGATTCAGCAAAAATAATAATAATAATAAAATTTTATTTGGACAAAAGAAAAAGAAATACCACAATACAGAACGTACGTAAACTGCTACAGTAGTTGGCAACTGTGTCGCAGCAGTTTACGCCCACCTCGAGACACAGACAATACAAATACAAATTAAACTTATAATTATGTACATAATATTAGAGAAAAAAGATATAGATACATTATTGTGCATATGTGTGTGTGTGTTTGTGTGTGTATATGTGTGTGAGTATGTGTGTGCATCACAAGCATCCACACATAATTAACAGATTTTGATTTCTTTAAGTAGGCGCCACAATATTCTTGCAGGGGAGAATTTGAAAATATGGGTATTTTCCCGTCCCATCATTAAAGGTGTCACTAGTACTATCGTCTGTCTTCGTTTTAGGAAGTAATCTCCTAATACCCTATATATATATTTACTTAAATTGACAACGCAAGTGTGATTTATCCCTGTCATATTTGAGATCTTCATAAGCTCGGAGGAAACTGACAGAAGTCGGTAACTACGCCAAACTTGACTAAGAGGACATAAGAGCTAGTTCATTTTTATTATCACAAAAATAATTAAAAAATCTAGTTCTCAAATCATCTATCCCTAACGAGATAAATTGAGACACCGCCCTTAAGTTGTATGTTAACATTTTTCGCAGCTATTTCGACATAAACCTTTAAAAAAACCTGTAAAAACGCGTTGATAAGGGATCAATTTTTTATGACGAACTAAACAGATTGGCTAGAGAAGCTGGCTTTGACTGCTTCACCGGATTGAGAGGTGGCATAGCTCTTAGGTCGCTTAGCCTGAAGCTCTATCACTAGTAACTAGACACAAGGGTCCCCCCGGTGAGGGGTAACCTCGGCTTGGACGGTTACTATGTTACGCGTACGCATTCCGATCCGATCCTGCCCGAGAGGGCCAAAGCACGCCTCGGTCGGTAGCTATTTCACGGATAATCTAAAGAACATTCAAAAGCTAAACTAACTTTGAGTGCCACTTCAGGAAGCGGATAAGTGATCAAATGCCATACCGGTTGTTCTCGTCAGCAGCCTGTTGTGCTTCGAGCAGTTTCTGTTGGGCGGTGCCGGACCTCTCCTCGGACTTCTCGAGGTCCTCCTCAATCTGCTGCACCTTCCTGTTGAGGGAGGCGACTTCCGCCTCGGTGGCGGCCAGCTGCTTCTCCTTCTCCTCCAGGTCCTTGTTGGCCTGTTCTAGTTTGTTCTTGTTCAGGATCAGATCCTCCTCCACCTGGGCGAGCTTCTTCTGGAGCTCACGGACTTCCTCATTGACCTGGGAGATTATTAAATTTTAATTTGAGATGAAATATTTAATTTACTCAAATGTTAAAATTCCTACACAATGATTCGCCAACCACCTTAAATAGCAATTTCAATCTGATCAGTGTCAATTTCGTAAGGAAGTTAAAGTTAAAGTCTTTATATATATAATATACTATATCCCACTGGTGGGCGCAGGCTTTCTTCGTAAAGAGAGATAAGGACATAGTCCGGCACGCGGTCCTAATGCGGATTGGCAGACATCACGCGTCTTAGAAAAATGTTCAAAGACATGTACGTTCATTATATAATTTAAACTTTATACGTTTAATTATCATATTATTTATTTTAGTTTATTTTTGACTCAATAATAAATTTATTTATGAAATTTTTTCGTCTATTATTTTATTGTATCAAATATATTTTAATCTCATAACTGTTTTATTTATGTGTCATATTTATTATACTCTTATTGTCTGTATAAATTCCATATAAAAGTAGTATTGCGCGCGCACGTCTTTAGTCCCGGGCACCGCTGAAAATCAGCGCTGTCGCATCCTTACGACAGCATATGCTGAGACGGTGTCCGATATTGGCATCATATGTTTTGTATTATTTGTCCGTGTAACTTTAACTGTGTTTTGTCTATTTTTCATTCTTTTTTAATGTGTGTTATATTCTGTCTGTGATGTGTTTTTGTATTGTGATGCCAATAAATAAATGTCTATGTCTATGTTTCCTCCCGATGCCTTCCCGATTCCTTCATCTCCAAGCGCGTAGAAAATCAGCACATAAAATTTCAACAACAAATTTATTGGTGCCGGGCACCGGGGATCAAATTAGGGTTGCAACTTTAGCCAACCGCCCGGACACTGAGCTACCGCGGCTGGTATGTATAGATGATAGATGAAAAATTAATTTTGGTCACTTCTAAATTTCAAGACAATTGGGGGCATAGTTTTAAAGATCTTGTAATATACGAGAGTGGTATTTCGCTTATATATATAAAAAAAATACATTTGATGATTTTAAATTTTATAAACGACATTTTAAAATTGAATTTGTTATTTAATGTATTTCTCAAAACTTAACAACTGTTCAATCTATAGATTGGGTCGTCACCTTTTCGGCACGGAGGTTGGCATCCCTGGCCTGCTGTTCGCAGGTATCTGCCTTGTCCATTGCATTGTCCTTCTCCAGCTTCATCGCCTGCATCTTCTTCTTAATTGCGTCCATGGTGGTGGCTTTGTTTTGTTTTTACGGTCCGGATGAAAAATACGCCAGCTACTGGCCTGCAAACAGTAACACAGAACCGGTCATTTACTAAACGATAAAAAAAATTAAATCGAGAACGTCACCTTTTTTAAAACCCTTTTTACCATTATTTTAATTAGAGAGGTAGACAGAAACAGAAATCGTAGTCTACTTTCTACCAAGCTTATTAGATCGCAATTGTAAGCGGCGTTTTTGTGGATAAGTTACTGTTCAGGCTGCCTCCAGTTACAGTCTTTATATATGTCCCACTGCTGGGCGTAGAGAATATAAGGGCATAGTCCGCCACGCGGCCCTAAAGCGAATTGGCAGACTTCACATATCTTAGACAAATTTTCTAAAATATGGAGGTTTCCTCACGATGTTTTCCTTCACCGGCGAGGGCGTGGTAATTCAGCGCATAAAATTGCAACAACAAATATATTCGTACCGGCACGGGGTTAGGGTTGCCAAACGCCATATACGTATATAAACAAATCAAAAGTCCACCTTCAATTTCATATACTTGGAAAAGCAAATGATCAAGACTCGGATCGGAATGCCTTCGCGTAATAAAGTAATCGCCCAAGCTTCCAAGGATCTCCCAAGGTTACTCCTCACCGGTTCGGACCCTTGTGTCGAGTTAGTAAGAAACAGTGAAAGTCAGCTTCTCCGACTAATCTGAGTAGTTCGTCAAAGAAAGAAAGTGTCTGGAATTCTAGAACAATGAGCACTTGGCGCGGACTAACAATATACATGTATTACAAAATTTTTCTTATTTATAAATTATTTATCTTACTTGATCGGTCATTTTATTTCTCCGCCCTCTAACTCGCTTACTATCGGCGCTACCCACTCTCTCTGATGCCGCGCTCTCGCCCACACACATAGAGACACGCAGTACATTGATTGTGAATGATCGTTTACTCGCGGCTGAAGCGCAGCGGGACACGACCGTAACGCTACATTTTTAGTGAATGTCACCCGCTATCATAAATTTATAAGAGGTTGTCACGTCAAAAGCCTTCAACTTAGTCGTTACTTAAACCTCTGTAAAACTTAATTGAATCAATAGAGGCCCTGGAGACGAAAGGAAAAGAAGCAAGAGATCCCTAACCACCCACGTTGGGAGAAATAAAAAAAAACCTCTGTAATATTGCAGAAGCGTTTTGAAATTAAAAAGAGAAATTCTTGACCTTTAAATCTGACGCTTTCACCATAATTTCGTCCATAATTAAGTTTCAAATTACGCACCTAACGATTTGTTTATAATGCATTCAAAAATAACTGTAAATTGTATTCTAGTTGAATTTAGATTACGCGCTTGGCAATGTGCCAATATAGAGAACGCAGGGCTGCAATAATGGCCGATGGGTTCATACCCTGGTATAAAACGGCGTTAACCTATATAAAGCTCGATATCTTGCGACCCGATTAACTCTACCCTATATAAAGCGCCGTTTTACTTCACATCGAGATCGAAAGGTGAAGTTCGTTATTTTATATTGAAAACACGCCCGTATCGCGTCTACCAACATGAAAAAAATATTTTATTTTTAAATTTATTTTTAATATTAGTGTACATATATTATATTGTATTCTTTTATATTTGTATTTTATCTGTTATTTCTTAATGATTTATCCTGTTTTTGTGTTTTTTATATGAATAATTAAATAAATAAAAATAATAATTTAGCTCCGTCTTTTACGAACAGATATTGAATTATGTGCTAATTTTGTTGGAATAGGACTTTGCGTTCCGAATATAAATAAAAATAATAATTTAGCTCCGTCTTTTACGAACAGATATTGAATTATGTCTCGTGCCTATTTTGTTGGAATAGGACTTTGCGTTCCGAATATAAATAAAAAAATCGTATTATAGAATCTTTTTCATTAAGATATAGGTTTGTTTATGACAATTTAAGTATATGGAAGTCTCACATATCAAGCAGCGTTGATTTTCAGCATGGCAACATATTGTATAATTTAGTCTTAGAGACTTTTTACGTACCAATTACATAGTACATACATAAACGTATATCATATGAGTATGTGTTTATGTATGTATTTTTTTTTAATAATATGGGTCAATTTCTAAATCTGTGCTTATTACCATACTGTTATTTAATATCAGTATGCATCAATTATAAACCTTAGTTAAGTAACAGTGGACAAACTATATGACAACACTATCCCATGGTGGAATACAGTGAGCCACGCACGTGAGTGACTTACAAACTTCACACGTCGTAAAAAACATTCTGAAGCATATATGAATCCTCGCAATGTTTTCTTTCAACGCTACGTACGTGGTTATTTAGAGTTTTAAAACTGATGCAAACAATGCCATTGGTGACATCGGAAATCGAACTTGCGTCGAACGTAAGAACAAGTTTCAGACGCTCGGCCCCAAGTCTGCTATCACATTTTTATCAAAAGGAACGTTTAACTATACCATAGTTGTCGAATTTTGCTAGTTTTGGTAAAATGCTACTTCCGATGACGTAAGTGTACACCGGAATTTTAATTGTTAGTATTCGACGTACGTACACAAGTACGGACGTATAATACTGGAGGAGTTATAGAACAGAAATAGAGGAAATTATAGTTTTAATTATTATATTGATACGATCGCCAATTACCGGCATCAGATCAAAAGATATTGTTTGAGGGAAATAAGTAAGGTTAATTCCAATATATACTATTGTATTTTTAAGAAAAGATAAACTATATATTTTTTTTACGACGTCAGAGAAAATTTTTATAGATTACATTGGTTTAAACAAGATTAAATTATACATTCTGGCGTGTTTTAACGGGCGAGTGGCGATCGCAAAAATAAATGCCGCAAGACATGACGCGGTGGTATTTCTGGCGAGTTCTCAACCGTTGCCTACAATGTTCACAGAAATAAACACGTTCCCGCGCTATAAACTGACAGCTGAACTGAAAACTGAAACCGAACATAAAAAATTACAATATTGTAAGATCTCATATAAACTGTGCAATTTAGTAATTATTGACCGAATGATTATTGTTAATTGCATCATTACAAATTATATGTGTATGTGCTTTTGTCATTCATTCATTCACACATTCATTATCATGTCACAGTTGACCTAACCCTTTTTATTAATAATTATATTTAAGCCTTTCACATAGACAGGTACGTTGGAAATAAAATTTATGAATTTTATTGCGGTTAATTATTTTCAAAATACACAATATTTAGAGTGATTAACGAGCGCTAAGCTGCGATAACATCGTTTTCATTCTCTTTTAAATATAAAATGCTTATTAAATTTGACATAAATGAGCCAAAAGAGTTGTCGATCAACCTGTCACCGAGATTATTTAGTATAAATTACAGCAAACCGTAGAGAATGCAAAAATTTATGTGTGTGATTTATTTGTACTTAAGCAACCGAAAAGTTATTGATACAAACCGATTGACATTATAACCCCTGACTGTCGTTATTCCAATTATTCGAACTGATCGTAATTGTATAAAATTAGACAATAATGATAGATAAGCATTAATAATTTCTTTGTATCGAAACTCTATTAGAATGTAGTTTCATTTCAAATAATTTAATGCATTTTATCATCTGCTAGCTTTCGTCTGTCGTCCTAAATAGTTACTCCGTGAGATATATATTTTTGATATCGTGCCAAAATATCTCCGACCAGTTTTGAGACACCTGATGTTACAGTATGCTACACTAAATCGCTAACAAAACCCAGGCATTCATCCCTGGCTAGAAAACATTATTTAATAATAACGAACATCGCGAGTCAGCAAAAATGACGTTGACAATACGTTGACGGCTTTAGGAGATCTTCTATTGTTTTTAATCATTGAAAAAAAATCGTTTCGTTTTTAAGATTTCTAAATACAAAGCATTAGTTTTTTTGTATTGAGAAATGCACAATGTAACGCCAGAACACAACACAATGTTACACTTGGAGAAAAGAGTGATCCGGTTCCAACCACTTCCGGCTAAGCTGATGTGATCGTCGGACCATTTGGTCGGTAAATTCATCGACCTATGCACGTCGTCCTTTATTTCCTCTTTCATCTGCCTTCATTGGTTAGACATACGTGACCTAACCATTGTTATTTCAACTTGCTAGCTCTCAAAAATTTGTTCTCCGTCAAATATTTTGGTTTTGGATTCTACTCTTTAGAAAAATGCAGAGTAAATCTCTCTCTATGGCTTACTCTGCCACTCTTAACTAGTACACCAATCGAATAGTTATAGTCCATGGACAGACTAAAACTTTCGATTGCAAAGATGGTGTAAACTTAATTTAAAAATTAAAACAATTGCTCTTCGATCTTCCAAACATTGAAGCATCAACTAAATATTATCATAGATAGACATAGAACAAAAACTATTCTTGCCAGTATAAGGGACAATACCTTTTGGTTGGGTTATTTGGCCAAACAAGATGAATTCAAGTCAAAAATTAAGCCACGTGTTCAAAATCGTCGAAATAAATCTACCTTAAAATATAAACCCCTTCCTTCCATAATATATAAATAGTAGATTTAAAAAATTTACTGCCTATACTAATTATATTATAGGTTTTTCTTTAATTCGCTTTTATTCGTTTATAGTACTTTAATTTTTTAAAAGACTCATTAATTGTTTAAAATGAAAGTATTATAGAAGCTTTTTTTTATTTTAAAAGAAAATTACTGTATAATTTGTACAATTTTAAACTAAGAAAAAAAAATTAACAATTTACCAAAGCTCAGAAGAGAATAGAATTGATTTTAAATCCAATTTAGGGTATGATGGGGCTGCATGCTCAAAAGAGCAATGTCCCAAATAAATAAAGAAAAAAAATCCAATTTAAATTTCTACGTCAATTTTATCAACAAAACCTATTAAATTGTGTCAATAATGTATACATCTTATTATAAAAATACATTTATATATTCAACAAGATCAATGGTTATATTTTCCTTCATAGAAAATAATGAAATCTGAGTATGATAATTTTCACGATGATGTAAGAAACAGTCAAATCCGACTCGAGCTATGTTTGGTATGAGTTATTTTATCTGAGGCATTGATGACGTCGATTAAGATTTACATATTCTAGTCAAATGACTCGAGAATGTCACAGAGGGATTCATTCCAAGTTGTATTGGACGGTGTTCTAGATATATTTCGGAAGTTTACTCGTGCTGTTAAATAAATACTTATGTTCATGCCGCAAATAGGTTACAAGGAATGGCGGGCGACGGGCGGCGAGCGTTGGGCCGCGCGGGCGGGCAACACTATTTTCAGCGAGGTCGCGCGCGCGCTGAAATCCGAGTCACATCGAAGAAAAACTTAGCACCTCAACCTTTTCACTAGAACATTCCTCGTTAGCACTTATATTATACTTACACTTTAAATTTAGAACTCTATCTTTTTAATTACTACACCGCAATAAGCGTCCAGCTTGGATACAGCACGTCACACACAAGTGTCACTTTTCACGCAACACTGGCAGTGTTCCCTGCTCGTTGAGGATATGGGGAGTCCAGGTGGTCCGATGCTAGTATCCAGGCTGGTGGCGGGTTGCAGCAGCACTCACCTCACGAGCTGTTCACACGGCGGAGCGACACGCACTGCGCCCGCCCTCGCGGTGGCTCCGCGCGCCCGCCCGACTATTTTCGGTGCCAAAAATCCAGGACTTAGATCCGCCACCAAGGGAGAGATGCGCAAACGCTGGTCGTCACTCTCGCACACGCGCGAGCGGCACTATTTTTGCAGGCCTCACATGAACGATCGCAAGTGGTGATGAGCATCGCTTTGATCATCTTCGACAACTTAAACAAATTTCAGTCTTTAATTTTTAAACTGTGTTAAATTTTGCGTGGTGTGCAACTCGTATTAGTACTATACAATGCAGTAAAATATTTTCATAAAATTTTACTTATTTCTCTGTAATACATATATAATATCTACCAGGCCATTAAGTTATTGTCGATTTTCTTTTAGACGATGGAAATTAAAACAGATTTGTATAACGGAACCCGACTTCATGCGGACCAACCGACAATTCTATATATAGTAGTAGCGAGATCTATTGAGACAGCGGTTTTTTTTACACTTGTCTCCAGATTAAGAATGCATGGGCAAGCATTAACGTTTCATAATTCATACGTAATATGTTATAACGGTTGTATCACTTGTTATTTTTTATAAATTTTAAGGAAGTTCTTGACCACTATAACACCTGATGTTAAGTGGAAAAGAATTCTACATATAATTGTAAAACGCACTAGGTTAACAAATTAATATTGTAATTTAATGAAACAGACGCGTTCGTAAAAAGCCTATGTCTAGCTATCGGCCAGGGCCCCGAGTCTGCTAATGCCAATAATGTACAAAATGACTGTCCGTTGGCGATACACAGTGAGGGATATTTGCTAATTTTGGTAGCCTTTTAGTTTATCGGCACCCCTATAGTCTACCAATGAAGTACCACTTGTTCGCTAATCGTGTGGTAGTATTTTTTTTTAATATAACAAGCAATATAATGCTTGTCATCTTCCTAGGAAAATTACATGTTATTTCTTATTCCCTTGGCTTGGACGGTCTATTTTATTTGGAAATATACTTGCATGGCGATGGGCTCGTCAACTATCCCGCTACATATACAAGTTCGATAAATTGCAATTGTTTTATCATTCATAAATAAGTTCTCATTTTCGTTTAGAATTCAAAGTGATCGAATCGAAATGGAGACTCATTGGTTTAAACCGAGTCTGTTTCGATCTTCCATTCATAATCGACTCTCTAAATCTATAAGAAATAATGTAGGTTTGTTTCGAATATACGCTGTTATAAATTAGCGCTGTCCCAAAGAGATGACGTCATGGGGAATAGAATTTCCTGGCGATGATGATTTATAGTCAATTTTTCACTGATCACAAAAGGAGGAAGTTGTCAATTCGTCTGTATTATTTTTATGTTTGTAATCGCATAACTTTCGGCCGGGTGAACCTATTTTAATGATTCTTTTTTTATTTAAAAACTTGTGCTCCCCGAATGGTCCGTTTTTAATTTTCCTGATCATGGAACAATGGCATCCACGAGAAAACCATATGCCTTAAATTTGCATCAACTATGTGCGCCACAAATGGACGAATAACTCAATATCATGCCAACAGATTTCGATGATTCATTTTTATATTGGAAAAGATGTACATAAGAGTAATGTAATTAGGTAATTAAATAAATTTGGTTAGGTTCTGATTAAGTTTCGTAAAATTCCTACGATAATTCGGAAAAACAAAGATAAGATAAGATTGATTTATTTACTGAAAACATGGTATTATTTGATGTTATACATATAATTACCGACAGGCCGACATGTTTCGCTTATTATAATTAAGCATGCAAATTAAAATTTATTGTAATTTTTTTATATAAAGTCAATAACTTAAGGTCGTCAGCTTGTAATAGCGTTTACACCCATTGATTCGTTTTGAAGTTGGTTTCTCTTTACTCGTAAATATACTTGTAGTCCTCATAGCTTTAACAATAGAGGAAAAAATTGTTAAAATTAGAAAATGAAATATCTATAGCACTTCTTCTTCTTCGTCGCTTGAGTCTTTACAGACTCGTCGTGGTTATCACGTATTAGGTATCAGTGACCCGCTTCACAAGCCGCCGCCACTCCTCCCTGTACGCTGCTTTTTACGCACATTGATGCAAGGGTACGTCCATAGCCGTTCTTATCTGGTCGGTCCATCTAGCACTGCACTGTATGTTTGTCGATCCAAGCATTTACTCTTGCATCTCCTTCAACTGGTATATTACAAATTTAAATGTGATATTCTGTCGTCATATAAATTTTCGGCAATAGCAAGCAAATGTCAACTTTAAAGGTGAAGACGGCGTTACGTTGTACAAGGAATTATTTTAACGAATGCTGTGACAACTGCGCATCCTCGCCATCTTCTTTTTACAAAAAATAATTAGAAGTCATATAACAAATTATAAATTTAAGTTACTTTTTATAATGCCAAGTTAATGTGATGAACAACTAAATTACTAATTATGAATTAAATATAAAATAAGGTTCTACCTGAACCACTAAGATATCATTGGAAGTAGTTACTATGCATAACAATCACTGTTGCCAGCTATCATGATATTATCGGTGGGTCTTTACAAAAGCTTCAAGGTCATGATACACATAGCTTTTATATCAGAGTTACTTAACAAAGTACATGCATATAGATCTATCAATTGCAGAGCCATTACATCGTCTTATGCTGTCGGCACAAGCGGGAAGTACCACAAGCTCATAGAACACCGGAAGTGGATATAGGATAACAAATAGGTTTATTGTTTTCGTTGGTTGGTTGTTCATGAGAATCAAGGAGTAATAAAACATCATTATGTTATATAAATGTATATATTTTATCAAGTTGAAACAGTTGCTCGAAGCTGTGACGCACTTTGTCGAATAGAAAAGCTACAACGGTTTTATTGAAGCAAAAATTCCCAATGGACTTATTGTTACTGTAACAGGTTAACGAACCATAAACATGTTATAAAATTACAATCCGCGGTGAAACGGTATCGTGGATAAGATATGTTTTGTTAGTTATTCAGTGAATTGAATTAAAAATCAGTTAATATTAAAAGTTCTTATAATTTCATCAATAACCAATCATCTTCATTTTCTATCAGATTTTCTTAAATTGTTTTTATTATCTGGCATTTCTGTGCACGACACCGCTTCAACGTTTTCTAAGAGAATATAATAATAGAAAACATGTAAACCACTTTAAAATAGTGGGTACAAAACCCTTAACACTATTCCTCTATAGTCTTATTAGTATAACAAACGTAAAGGTAATATTTTAAAAAATGATACGTACACGAAAATGCGAATTACTACAAACCTACATTAAAAATTTGTTACATGTAATATCGGCAGTGATAGTAAAAAAAAATTAAAACAATTACATTAAAGAAAAGATAATTACCAACTGAGCCAATGCTTCGGAATTTATAGAAAATTAAGCAGAGCTCGTAATCATGTAACCTAAGACCTTTAGTTTCTAGTGACATTAAGTGTATAGAGTATCTGTGCTATATGAATTATTGGCTAAAAAGTTCTTGATAAAGTAGCAAACTAAAATTAAGCAGCTTAAATTTTCAAATTATGAAAGAAAATGTTGTTTGAAAAATATTCATAAATATTTATTCGTATTTTATCGCAGTTAAATCTTATTTTGGGAATTCAAAAATAAGACTTGCAACACTTTACAGCGGTCATTATCACAGTAGGGACTGAGGCGTTTGACAACCCAGTGTCATAGTTATTGCAAGCTATAAATTTGAGTCAGTACCATGTTTAGAAATTTATTCTGTGATTCCTTTATACTATGTATTTACTTAAATTGCTTCTTTAATATTCCATTAAGAAATCCATTATGATTTAACCTTGTCCCTAATTTATTCTTATCTTTGTACCAGAATGTAAATTTAATTATATACTTCATAAATATTTATCCGTATTTTATCGCAGTTAAATCTTTTTTTGGGAATTCAAAAATAAGACTTGCAACACTTTACAGCGGTCATTATCACAGTAGGGACTGAGGCGTTTGACAACCCAATGTCATAGTTATTGCAAGCTATAAATTTGAGTCGGTACCATGTTTAGAAATTTATTCTGTGATTCCTTTATACTATGTATTTACTTAAATTGCTCTTTAATATTCACGTAAGAAATCCATTATGATTTAACCTTGTCCCTAATTTATTCTTATCTTTGTACCAGAATGTAAATTTAATTATATACTTCATAAATATTCATAATATCATTATAATCGTAGAACAACTTTTTATCAAGTTAGAACTTGTTGGTAGATTAATACGCGCCCGATTATATAATTCCGATTACGTGTACTTACAAATCATTTAAATGTTCAATAATTCGCATAATGCGTGAGATAATAAACTGCGGTTATTTCTGATATTTTTTTAGGTACATAGTCCATAAAATTACAACTAAAAACACTTAGGTTCCCTGGTACTGTAATCGTATTTAAATATTATTTTATAATTGGAAAAATGCAAATCATAATATTAAGGTAAATGAATTTTATACTACTTACAAAAAATATGGAATGGAATGAATCTTACGTATAATGGTAGAAGGAATTAAATGTAACAATGTATGGAAAAAAATTATATTTTTAAAAGTCAATAAAACTGATAACTAGTTTAATTATGAAAATGTTATCTCTAACTGTGATCACACTACGTGTGTATGGAATATAGTCATTATAGAATCAGTGAAAGTGCTAATTTTATATAAAAAAGACTATAAAATATTTAATTGTAGCTTGCCGGTGTCGAGAATTTGTAATAACAGTTTTATCACAACATTAACCGCTTCTAACTTTGTAGAAGGCACCGACAGATTCTTACCATTTATTTGCAATAAGTGCATAGTGCAAATAATAAGCAACGCGTACTCTTAACTATTGGCGCGAAGATGCCCGTCGACTCACACAAGATGGCGTCCTGTCCATAAAATGGCCGACTTCACTTTAGTAGCCGGAGAGATCCGCGAACGTTTGATCTACCTCCTCAGCTATCGCTTTATATTTACTACGCTCTTCCACCACCTCGTCTGTTATTAGTAAAAATTAATTTAAAGTTAATCACAAAATCGACAGAACTCATTATTTATCAAATGTTATGTTAAAGAAATTAATTTAAAATCTGAACGAAGCTTACAGAAGTGTTAATAAATCACCCTATGGTATATTGTTTAGAATAGTAGATCTCGAATACAATGAAGGTAGATAAAGTGACTATATAAGCAAAATACATACCAATGAAACTTTTACTCCCCGTTAAATTCATGCAGTAACTAACATAATAAGCTTTTCATACATGCACTAAGTAAACAATAATCAAACTACATCATAAAACATTTCACGGATTACTTACCAACAAGAGAATAAAAAAAACAAGATTACGCCATATTATTTTTAGATATTCAAGTGTGGATGGAGGTAACTTATTTGTACTCTTTTAATTAAATATAGGCTTGGTATAACAACAGCATAAGTAGCAATGACAGTTGCAAACTTGTCGTTTGTGACATTAGTTCATTTTATATGGTAATGCTGAATATTAAAATAAAAAAAAACTGAAAGCGAGTGGCCATCTTTGTTTACTTAAAAATAGAATTGTTTATAGAAGTGTATGCAGTTCTTTGAAAACAAATTTCGACGTAGAGATTATTCGAAGGAAAATTGAACAAAAACAATATAAATAAATAATAAATTATTTAATATGATAATTCGAAAATAAATACCGCCATATAACTATGGATTGTAATACTTTAAACCATTATAAAATATAAAGTAAGATACGTCTATACAGATATTGTGTGAATCGCGGGCAGGTGACATTGCCTGGGCGTTGTGCTGGATTATTGGAGAGCTTATTCCTTGAGGATGAGCTCCACGAATGCGGTGTCGAGGTCATCTCCGATGTCCTTGTACTTCTCCTTCTCAGCGACAAGTTCGTCTGTATATGCGTGCTCATTAGTTTTTTCCCATAAATTAGTAACTCTTTTAAAAAAATATTGTCTATTAAAATATTCCTATCTCATAGGGATGTATCTCTCGTACCGTGTACTTATTGGCAATAGTTAATATCGACATATATCATGAATGAAATGCGCACAAATACAGACTATATACAAATATGTACATATCTAAAATGAACGAATTTCTTTGATGTATTGTTTATGAAATATTGCCAGAGTACATCAGCATAATGTAATTTTTTTTTTCAATTTCAGTGGACAGTCCGCGCTCTCACAAGTCAAGTTTTAAGCGAATTAGTGGCAGCATAATGCGAGAGAGCGTGAAGAAGTAAAATAAAGTTTGCTTACATGTTGAGTTTCTTGTCACTCCGAAGCCATGCGTCGCTCTCAACTAAACAAAGCCGGAGCCTCCGCTCAAAATGTCGAAGCACTTCACAACGCATTCATGCAAATTGTAGTAAGGAAGCGTTCATTTCATATTTCTGTCGTGATGTATGTAGAAATGCGAGTTAATGGGTAATGTTATAAATCTTAATGCAATAATATTATGCGAGTCGTTAGTTTAGAGTTTTCAGTGGCAAAGCAACCAGGTCACGGTAATCGGGGCGGCGTTGCTCCCGTAAGTTGAAGCACTCTGAATGCGTCTTCGACTTCCGTGCGGGTTTCGCAGTGCTCTTTGTGGGCAAACAGATTGTCTAGGGAAACCAGCGCGGTCGGTCGTCTGACAACGCGTGTTAATAGGCTCATGGGCATGCTAAAGCCAGTCGTGATCGTAAAGGGGCCACCCCTATGGAAACACTATTCCATCAGCTATGTTCATATCTTTTATTTGCGAGGTAAAAATTACAGAACTATAACCACATCGGTTCTTTCAATTTGGGTCAGATACTTGACAGGTTGATATATTTTAGGCGGATGGAGTTTCGGCTGATTCAACAGCAGGTGGAGGTCTGCGAGCTTCTTCTTCCAGACGTTCCTTCTCTCTCCTTGCTTCCTCCTCTAGCCTTTCCTTCTCCCGTCTGGCCGCTTCCTCCATTCTCTCTTTCTCCCTCTTCGCGGCCTCCTGTTGCTGGGCACGGTTCTTACCCGCGTTCTCCAACTGCCTCTGTGTTGGATGGACTCCGGGGATCAACTCCACCACCGCATCATCAATGTTATCGCCGATGTCGTTGTACTTCTCTATCTCGTTGATCAGGTCATCTGGAGCAGGCATTGGCAGTGAGCTTCTTTGCTCCGAGAACCATATATCATGGAATTTTGGAATATCATGCCATTCTCTCCATGCCTTATTGGACATTTTTAAATTCTGACCGGATAATTCTCTCAGGTGACATGCGTTAACATCACTGGGCGCTATACTAATTGTATGTCCCAACAGACTTCGTTACTACACAGAGGTACATAAACACATGGGCGGTGCCATGCTTCCTTTATTGATATCATTTAGAAATTTCTCCTCATGCCCAGTGCTTCGGGGGACTGTTATTTACAAAACAGAGTCGTCATCGAGTATCAATATTTAGTTTGTATCTAATGTTTCATGGTAATTGGTAAATGACAAGAAGAATATGCCATGAACAAACAAAATATAGCTGGTAGAATCGACACGTGAATTAGTAACACACACGGGAGAAAGGACACGCGGATTTAGTAAAATAAAAAAAGACAACAAACTAAAAATAATAATATTATATATTTATAAACACTTGTGTTAGAATATTCTTAAAAATCATTAATTTAATTTATTTTTTCACGAACTTATCTATCAATTAATAAATCGATAACATTTAAAAAAAGACGAAATCGTCTCGATTGATCGATGTTTTCGTAATATTTTGTGTTAAGTTCATAGCACACGGAGCCTAGTCCGTTCAATCGAATGTTAAGCTGCAGTCTTAGATTAGGATACCAAGTTATGAAAATATCGATATTTATATCGGAGGTACTTAAATCGATATTAGATATGATAAAATATTAATTATTTCACAATGATCATAGTTTACAGCGTGTTTTGTTTGTTAAAAAATCATATGTACACTGTTGGAAATAATTATCAAGGTTTCGTCTGATTCCGATATTATCTTAACGATAATTTCATTATATCGATATAAATAACGACATTATCTGTGATCCTAATCTCGGGACTCTAGGGAGAATGATTGCCAGCGCTAATATAACAACCGTACTGCGACGAGCTCCTTGGAATGATAGTCATTTAACTAACGTTTAAATTAAATAAATAACAGAAAGAAAAAAACTCAAATTATGACACAAGTAAAGAATCATACTCGAAAATAGATTATGAAAATAGTTCATAGCATGTATAACGTTATAAATATCAAAATACGCGTAACCGTCACTCAATTAAATAAAAAAAAATATCTAATCTCTTACATCATATAAGTAAAAATAGACTTCATAGTAAATAGTGCACTAATTATGCTGATTATTAATAACATTTATACCTCGATTGTTAAATACAGACAAATGATACACAAATACTGAGCCATAGTTCACCTAGCATGGGCACTTAGTGATAATAAAATAAATCGCATATTGGTCCCCAAATTGGAATGTTGACTTATATAGGAGAATGCCAAAAGCGAATTCATTCAATGTCCAAATTTAATAAACACAGTTTGCAACATAATCTCAACAGCGCTCAAACGTTAGTAATCCGTGTATGAAATTATAAAATTGCATTTGGCAGTGGTGTCGTAGCAAACACTCCTTGACGTTACTAAATAAAAAAATATCTAATCTCTTACATCATATAAGTAAAATAGACTTCATAGTAAATAGTGCACTAATTATGCTGATTATTAATAACATTTATACCTCGATTGTTAAATACAGACAAATGATACACAAATACTGAGCCATAGTTCACCTAGCATGGGCACTTAGTGATAATAAAATAAATCGCATATTGGTCCCCAAATTGGAATGTTGACTTACATAGGAGAATGCCAAAAGCGAATTCATTCAATGTCCAAATTTAATAAACACAGTTTGCAACATAATCTCAACAGCGCTCAAACGTTAGTAATCCGTGTATGAAATTATAAAATTGCATTTGGCAGTGGTGTCGTAGCAAACACTCCTTGACGTTACTAAATAAAAAAAAAGCGGCTGGCAATTACTCTAAATCTAGAAACAAATAATCGCTCGCTCCAATCACCACCGGTATCCATAATAGAAAAAGGAAAGACGGAATGAAATCAAATGCTAAACGATAGAGAATTAAGAATAGAGTATATAGTCTGTACTTAAAGTGTTGGAATTGTGGTATGTGGGGTGGTGATTCGAGCGGGGGGATTAGCGAGTGGGTGGGGGCGGTGTTCACATGTTCTGGATGTCGTGGAGCGTGGCCTCCATCTCCTCTTGCAGGAGTTTGCTCTTTTCGCGCTCGGCCACCAGGTCGTCTGCAAGGTCAGACGCGGCCACGGTCAGTTGCACACAAAACATTCCACACAAACATCGTCGTTAGCGATCGACAACAGCACTATTGGTAATTCAAATTTAAAGATCACTGGGAAAATATAAAATGATCAAACTAACGATGATGTGACAATGGTCAATCCTAATATATTACTTAATGGCTGTTTTGTTATGGCGGAAGAGTGGTAGCTTTGTGTCAGGGCAGTCGCCTCTAGTTTCACAATAGCTAGCAACAATGAAATTCTTTTGCTAATTTACCACGTATTAGGTGTAACCACTTCGTGAGGAAACCAGCTTGTCTTAGAAGTCTCACCAGGTTCAGAAAGAGACAAGCCTTTAGGCTCTATTAGGATCATCAAAACTGAATCCGTGACTATATACGTCCCTTTGTGAATGTGGACTGGACGAAGGGACTCCTAATCACCTTTTTTCAATTGCCCCTTATTATCTTCTTCCCTCTAAGACCTCCTTCCTAATGATATCCCGCGCCCCATAGACTTCAAATCCCTACTATCTCTTGTTAACTCTCCTTTTGTTTATATTTTATGTTCATTCCTTCACAAAAATAACATTAGACTCTAGTTTGTCTGTCCTTTAAACAACTAACCCTATTTATATATTGTGTATGTTTCTATTGCTTTAGACTTATCAACAGTGAGCATAGCGCGGAATTGTCTCAGCAGTAACCATGCATACTTTCTTATAGTTTAGATCCTTGTCCGTCACGAAGCCCGCTTTTTACAGCAGTTTAACGTACACACTTCGACATTGGCGAAATCTATATGGAAACGCCATATACAAAAAAAAAAAAAAAACTATATACGTGCTATAAAATTAAGCCACGTAGGTGGTCGGTGGTCTTTAATAGGTTTAAAACATGTTTTGTCCCTTGACCAAGATTTGGATTTATACATGATTATAATGAATAGATTAATGCTTAGTATTCTCAAACAGGTATTTTGTCCAGTTAGGAATTTTCCCTAGTGATCTTCAATTTTAAATAGACAAGGCTATTAGAGGTAACAGAAAAATCTTCTTAATACAGAAGTTATAATATACGTGTCTGCTGTCAGATCCCAAACAACGGTATTTGCACAACAACACAGGCAAAAAAAATACATTTAACAAAATAAAACCATGCATGTTCACAGAAATGAAAATAACATCAAATAACCGAGCAAATCTAGTAAGAACACATAAAAACATGCTAATACAAATTATATGCACATAACTGGAATTTATTATAGAATAAGACGAAAACTATCACGACCGTCATAATTTAGTTAGAGGCACAGAGACAACTAAGATGTTATATATTCAAGTCCAACTGTTTTGGTGATCAATGGTATTTTAAAAGTAGATTCGCCATTCATGCCCTGTACAAGGCTTTGCCTATTGGGGTAAATTTCAAACTCTACAGTGCACATTTAAACACTATATAAATTAGGCCATTTTAAATCATTGAAAAGGTACAATCAACCAATATTACGACACGAGCCGTGGTAGCTCAGTTTCCGGGCGGTTGGCTCAAGTTAGCGTAGTAGTACGCTAGCAACCCGAGTTCGATCCCGGGCCCGGCTTATAAATTTTATGTGCTGATTAACCACGCGCTCGGCGGTGAAGGAAAACATCGTGAAGACAGCTACATGTGTTAGAAAATTTTCTAAGGCATGTGAAGTCTGCCAACCCGCACTAGGGCTGCGTGGTGGACTATGCCCTTATACTCTCTTTACAGAGAAGGCCTGCGCCCAACAGTGGGACATATATATTATATACATAAAGGCTGTAACTTTAACAAATATAATTCCTTTCGTTATGTTTTGAATACCGCGAGATAGATCTCAAAAAAGGAAAATCTAGACTTGATTTTGACATTGTGACTTGATATTGACGATTGACATTTTGACTATTTCAATCAATTAGTATATTTCTCCCGACAGACCTCAACTCTGTCTAAGAAGTCTCGCGTTTGTCCGAATCACGGCTCGGTCAGGTTCTAATCAGATTACTAGAGGTTTTAGTGGCGGCACTTACGGCCAACGGCCAATCTGTCTTTAACATAATCTCCAGTTATGTGCACAGGTAAAACAACAACTAAAAACACTATTACTATACAGAAGAATTTAGCTGAAATAATAGTGCGATGGACAGTATAAAGCTTTCACATCTATTGTACAACTGGAATACTCAAGTACACAGCTCTAAGCGTCGAACTGTACACTTGGGCACAAAGCTTCTGTTATTCATAACTCTGTCGCAACTTGACTTCAGAGATTTCTACTTAGCTATACAGCCGTACCGGATAATACTGTACATTCTGCGGAACCTTGGAAACTAGCATCAGAACAAAACATTATTCATAAATCTCAACTTCCTGCTAAGGCAAATTTAAATTGAATTACAAAATGACTCGTAGATTAAATCGTCATACCAAAGACAATTGTAATTGTCACTAAAAAATGAACGAAATATTTGAGGATAATTAAATGGGAGCATTACCTTCAAGCCTGTCGACCTCCTTTTGGAGTTTCTGAACGGAGCGCTCGGCAAATTCAGCGCGCGCCTCAGCCTGCAAAAATTAATTCACCCATTAACGTATCTGCAAATAGATGCAGCCTATTCTTTCACTTTACAATAGAAGAAAAAAAACTATTTCGAAAATTAATTAAAAATTTAAACAATAGCAAAGAATAGACTGCTTATTTTCCTTTTCCATGCTAGTCATAGTTTTAGTTTTAATTTTTTTTTTTTTTTAATTATAAATATGCACAAAAAGTTAAATTTTCTTTGTTTAAATTATGAAAACTGTACTCGTAATAATAAATTAAATAATGAACTCACATTAGGGTATAATATTACAAAAAGCAAAAAGCAACACAAAACCCCATGCAGTTTACCTTTACCGAAAGCAGCTAAATGCTGTGTTGCCTGAATCACTATGAAAATAATACAAATATATATAAATATATAATACCATAGACCCTTATGTATTCATCACCGTGGCATGATGAAGTGTTACTAAATACAATAGAAGGGCAGGGTATTTGGGCGCCAAATTTTTGACAAAAAATACTGATTTATAAGAATACAATTATTATATTATAAAATTTATAACAACGTAATTTTTTTAAATGATTACTCAAAGTATCTTTGAATGTATGCATATGCTAACCAATGACCGTGTAAAACAAGATGGCGCCCAAAGTCCCAGAGCGGCGAGCATAACTTACTTGCGTCAATTTCTGCGAGAGGCTGTGTATCTTATCCTCGACGTGTTCCCGTGACGCCATCGCCTAGCCACACACGACTCATTACAGAGGGAAGCCACCGCCATACTGGTCGTATTGTGATAGTACGCTCCTCATTAAATTACCCAAGAAAATGACGCTTTTGGAAAACTTGGCTATATCACTGAAGTATACATCAGATTTAAAATGTTCCATAATTTACTTCGACAGAAATCAATTGAGAAAAAGATACGCGATTTATATGGAGGCTATTGAACATTCATAGAATCCTACTCACAAATTTAAACGAAATAGTCTCGAAAACAGTACAAAAGGCATTACAGTAATCTAAGCTAATTATAAAACTCCAAACAAAGCGTACAATCACAACACAGACGCCACATAGTACATAAATAATAGGTATATAAAGAAAACAAAATTATTACACAGAAGAAACATAGAGAATAGAATTCTTAAATACGGATAGTGAAGCGCCAACTGAGGCAGACGTGTTCACGAACCTACCACCAACGTAGAGCCCTTCTATACAAAAAAAAGCATTTACTAAAACTTGAGTGATACGTATAGCGATGGCGTACGGCCTATATCCTCCTATGCAAAGGCAACAACCACGGGCAACGACCAAAACCAAATCTATCTACTTCCCCATCTTCTTTCCACTTTACCTCTTTTAGCTGTGCACTGAGGATTTTAACTTGACCCTCGTATGTTTCTTCTCTTTGCGTCGCCTGCGATTATTAATGTTTTACTAGTTGACACAAAACAGCGATAACAAAAAAAAATCCATGCTGCAATAATTGCAATTTTATTACAATTATTGCACTGTCAACACTGACAGATAAAGTTAAAACGACAATTAATATGCTAAAAACTAAAACAACAACTGTTAATAAAGGAAACACAACATCTATTAATTTAAAAAAAGAACGAGAATCGGAATGGAGTAAACAGAAAACAGCCTGCACTACATACAAAGCCTGTTTTTACCGAATTGTTTAAAAAATAAAATCGGTCAAAGACTAGGCAATGAAGTAGATGTGCTGCGAATGCAGTTAGGCAAGCGTTACAATCACTCGCAAATAAACCGATCTCGTGCGCTTTCACACCTCCTTTAGGCGGGTGGTGAGGGTTTTGATTTGATTTTTGTACTCCTCTTCGCGTTGATTGGCCTGTGTGGAACGTAATATCATTAACCTCATAAAAATCATATTGGGGGACAACTAATTCATTGCTTTTACAAACGTAATATCATTAACCTCATAAAAATCATATTGGGGGACAATTCATTCGTTGCTTTTCAAACGTAATATCATTAACCTCATCGAAATCATATTGAGAGACAATTATTAAATTGCTTTTATAAACGTAATATCATTAACCTCATAAAAATCATATTGGGGAACAACTAATTCATTGCTTTTACAAACGTAATATCATTAACCTCATAGAAATCATATTGAGAGACAATTATTTAATTGCTTTTATAAACGTAATATCATTAACCTCACAAAAATCATATTGGGGGACAATTATTTCATTGCTTTTACAAACGTAATATCATTAACCTCATAAAAATCATATTGGGGGACAACTAATTCATTGCTTTTACAAACGTAATATCATTAACCTCATAAAAATCATATTGGCGGACAATTAATTCGTTGCTTTTACAAACGTAACATCATTAACCTCATTGAAATCATATTGAGAGACAATTATTTAATTGCTTTTACAAACGTAATATCATTAACCTC